>OX439139.1:197417594-198826408 GCA_949318255.1 Pollenia labialis | reverse complement strand
CAAAAGAGATCAAAATTGTAATTTTCTGATTTAAAATCTAATCTCTTTTTTTCTCTATCTGCTTAACTTTTCGAGACATAACGTTATGTCCAAAATTAAGGCACTTTCACTACATATATTGGAAAAACTTGAAAACGGTCGACGATATTCAGTTAAAAAATCAGGTCAAAAAATAACCTTAGGTCCCATATAAAATCTCTCTCTATAATCACTTTAAGACGAAATAATCTAATATAGATCTAGAGAAAATACGGCA
Organism: Pollenia labialis; assembly: GCA_949318255.1. NCBI lineage: Eukaryota > Metazoa > Arthropoda > Insecta > Diptera > Polleniidae > Pollenia > Pollenia labialis. Next base: position 198,826,152 of record OX439139.1, on the reverse strand, counting down.
CAAATAACTTCTTAATAAATCTTAAGCTAAGATCACACTATCGGCGCAATGTACCACTTTTCGTTGCATTTCATGTGCCGAGAATGTGAGAGCACACAATTTTTTAATATACGACAATCTGCGCCGAATTTGTGCTAACTTTAGACAATTAAAGGCAACCCTGATGTAAATATTCTTTTTATAAGAAATTTTGTGAAAATTTACTTTTATGGGAAATTTTGTTAACATTTTCTTTTATAGAAGATTTTCTTAAAATTAACCATTTATAAGAATTTTTTTTTACAAAATTGATTTTTTTTTGGAAATTTCGGTAAAATTTACTTTTTATGAACAATTTTGATAAAATTAACCATTTATAGGATATTTTTCTATAATTTACCATTTTCATGGCCAAAATTTATAATTTATAGGAAATGTTTTTAGAAATCCAAATTTTTTTTAATATTTTTAATCAGGCTTAAGTTCATCAAATTTAATTTTCATTAAATTATTTTTATGAACATTTTGGTAAAATTTACTTTTTATAGAAAATTATGTTAAAATAATCTTTTTATAGGAAATTTTGCTTAAATTTTCTTTTCATATTGAATTTTGGTTAAATTTTCTTTTTTAGGTTATTTTCATCAAAATTACTTTAACCCTCTACTGCATATGCAGCCATATATGGCTTTTCAATTTCAAATGCACATTGTGAACAAAAATTAAGAGTTTTGAAAAATAATAGTTCTTGAATAACACAATTAGACCTTTGTGATTATGAGACGAATGTTTTTTTCTCTGTTCTTTACATAGGTGCATAGAAAACCTCAGTCTTGTTTATAAGGTCACGTGGTCACTTCGTACAGTGAAAATATACAAAATAAAACATATATTTTTTTAATTACAAGAAAGTTGGTATGCTTACATATTTTTTTGTTGTAGAATATAAAGCTTTGTGAAGAGTGTTTATGTGAATATTTTTCAATCACGCATTTTTTAGAACAGCCAAATATGACTTCTCATGCATTCACAGAAAAATTCGTCCAACTTTGTCGTGCCATATTTGGCTTTTCATGCATTTATGGATAACCATTACGGTATATGTGTTTTCATTTCTTTCATAATAACAACACTTTCCTTGAATAAAAGTAGATTGCTCAAAAGTTGTAGATATTTATAACAAATATATGGGAGGTAGGGATCTTTTAGATTCCATGCTTGGTCTATATAGAATAGAAATAAGACCCCGAGTTCCTGTAACGTGCCAAAGAAATACACAAAAAACCAAGCTCGCCGCCAAGACTTTTCACTAAGTGCTGTCAGACTGGATTCTACAGATCATCTTCCAGAATGAACAAAAGTACGGCAGCTCTGTCAAAATGATTGCAAATTTCGATCATAGATAACTTGTACTAAATGCGGGGTCCATCTTTGTTTGAACAAAGACAGAAAATGCTTTGCTTTATTCCACGCATAAGTAGATCAATCTGATTTAGATTTTGCAATACTCATTTTCTTTACTCTGCTTTTAATTGCTTTTAATCTTATTAATATACAACCATTGAAGTGTTATTATCGTATTTTTTACTTATGTTCCTTACACTATTTTTTAATTACTTTTAATTGCTTAAATAAAATATATCAAGTGGTTGTGATCGAAACATGTTATGGTAACCAGCCGCCTGGGTTCGTATCTCAGGTCAGTCAAGAATGAATGATTATCAATAACAATTTTAATTAATTTTCATGTTGTCAAATTCCTTTCTTCATAAAAATAATTTAATGAAAATTAAATTTGATGAACTTAAGCCTGATTAAAATATTAAAACATTTGGATTAAAAACCATAAATAGTTCAACAAAATAACCACAATTCTAATTATAAAATATAAATATAAAAATTAATAAAAAAAAATTATATTATCTTTGTTGCATGAAACGCCATATATGGCAATAAATTTTTAGGGTGATACAGACAGGAGTGTGCATGCCAAATTTTAAGAAAACCGGTTGATTAGCTAAGAAGATATAGGGAGGTTTAGCTTATGCCTTATTTTGTGCCCTCTAGCGATATACAATATACTTAACGACATATTCTCATACCTAACAAAAATACCCAAACAAAATTTCATAAAAATCAGTCAAGCCGTTTCCGCTGAGTTCAAAATGGAGGGCATTTTGTTGATATTTGTATGGGAATATATAGGAAAATCTAAATGCCATATCTGCGGAACCCCTAAGCCGATTTCGTATAACTTAAACCATCTACAGACTATCCCCAATGTACCCTGATATTTTGGTTGAAATCGGTTTTCCCGTGGCCGCAGTTAATGGTGACATCAAAGTGTACACTTCTTTTTATATATAAAGATTAAATTTCCAGTATTAAACAAATTTTTGTTTAATTTAATTCTACAGAAATTCCAAAGATAATAAATTCGAAATTAATAAAAGTTTAATTTCTTTGTAATAAAGGTTTATGCAAAAAAATAAACACAAACACATACAGACAAAAAAATAATTGAAATATTTTTCTTTTACTCAACTTTGACGAAAGAATTCTCTGTGTTGTGTGTGAAAATAGTAGCAGTGCGGTGTTGGTCTCAACATGTGTTAATGGCTGATGGGGAAGGGACAAGGCAACTTTCAATTCATTTAAAATAATAATAACAAACAAAAACAATAACAAGTAGTATAATAATAATAAAAATAATAATAATACAAAACTGAAATCGATATAGACACCCAAAGGCGAGTAACTGATATCGGTTCGCCAGTAACAAAACGTTTGTCTTAAGTATAAAAAAGCGAAAAATAGCATGAGGATAAAGGAAGAAGAAGAAGAAGAAGAAAAAAAACTATATAAAATGCATGGAATATTTAATCAAAGCAAATTACACTTTTTTATCCTCCCCTAAACTGACAAGAATAGATGCATAGTGTGCAAAATACAAAAGGATATTTTAACTTACACCTACACTCACAAACAAATATACAAACCAACAAATAAAACAAACAATAGCTAAAACTACTAAAAGACATTATCAACATCAACGGCATAGTCTGCAGGGTTACCGCTCCTCGGCCAAAGAAGCAAAAAAAAAGAATTTTTAAGCTCATCTTGTTTTATTCATGCCAAATTTCATCAACATCAGCCACGCCCACCAAACTGAGTCCAAAAAAATAATATATTTAAATAATTTATTATTAAAATATAATTTCTTTAACTACACCATAAATGATGTCTTATTCTACTATGTTCTTATTCTACTTATTTTGTATACTCCATTACACCCCTTGGGGAAGCCACATGCTTCCATAAAGCATCTCCATTTTACACGATTTGTTGCAGTTGTTTTCACGCCTTCCAATGTAAGATTTACTGTCCTATAGTTCTTGCAGTATCGATCCGTTCAGTATTGTTATAATTGATAATTGCAATACCAACAAGTAAGAAAGTATAGTCGGTCAAGCTCGACCATATGATATACTACACCACAGTAATAAAAAACAGATGTTGCTTATGTGTCCATATAAATATGGAATTATCTATGTTTATAAACTTCATTAAAATTGGTTTGAAAGTTTGTGAGATTCAGAAATTGCCCCCTACCTCCGCTTGTGGTCCTACGATTCGACCCATTTTCAATAAGTACATTCATTGTGCCAATAAGAACTTATGTCCCAAATTTTTATCAAATCATCTCCAAAATTGCGACCTGTACTTTGCGCACAAGGTTACATGGACAGCCAGCCAGCCTGCCAGCCAGCCGGACGGACATCGTTAGTTCGACTCAGAAAGTGATTTTGAGTCGATCGGTATACTTTAAGGTGAGTCCTTGACCAATATTTTAAGGTGTTACACAAATCAGCACAAATGCATCCCTGCAAATTTTATTGGACCACCTGATCCATTTTGATTAAATGGACTACTCCATGGACTGGTCCGATGTAATGCAAGCATGGACCACGTCATTGTTAATAAGTGTTTGTAGTGAGACGACATGTCTTCGTTTTTTAACGATATGTTTTCGTTTTTAAACGAAGTTAAAACTAATCCTCTTGTGTATACAGTGGAGGAGTTTTAAAACTCCTCCTTTGTAGTCCAAAGCTGGGTTATATGGTCCTGCCCTAGGACATCGAAATGTTAAATAGTTTTTTCCATACGTTTGGGTTACTTTTGGACTAGTCCTAGTCCCTTCTGGGCTACAATTTACACGCGTGTTTGGACAAGTCCTATTATTTGCAGCGATAATACCCTCTCCACTATTGTGGTGTGGGTATAATAAAAAGTTTAAGCCTAAATATATGCAACAGATTTGATTACAATCCTTCAATGCCAATATTCGTGACTTTTTGTAGAAAATTTATAAGTTTGTTCAGCGAGTGGTGAACTTCCGTGGTTTTTTTGTAGGTTAATTTGAAGAGTACACTCTCCTTCTTCATTTGGTGACAGTAAGAAGCTACAACCTAAATATTTTTTTTTATTAAAAAGAAGGCTTTTATTTGAATTTAAAAACGGAATTAATATGTTACACCCATAAGCTACTGTGTTGCATTAACATTTTCATCAGATTCTTTTGTGGTAAAATATTAGAGCAACTTCACAAGAGTTTTTATACTTCCAAATGTGCCTTTTAACACTGAAAAAATTATTTACATAATTTTGCATGATCCTGTTCCAAGCCAAACATATTTTGATATTAATTTTTTTTGTTCTTATTTAGTACAAATTTCTTAAATTAATAAACATTTTGCTTAAACCAAGCCACCCATGTATTTAGAATAAGTAATTTTTGGCTTAGACGAGAATCATGCAAAATATTCTTGGTTTAAGCCATATTTAGTGAATAATTCTTTCCGTGCACTATCACGTGAAAAGTTAAGTGTTAGTTCCTTTTCCTCTAGGGAGTCGAAAAATGCTTTTTTTTTACCAAAACCCTCTGTGTGTGAAAGTGAAACAGACCGGAGTCTCTGGCTGGAATCGAACACGCAGCCCTCACACTGATAGACCAGCAGTCTATTCTGTAAATCGCTAAGCTTAAGCTAAATTTCGATTGCTAAAATGCATTAGAGAATACAAAATTTAACATTTTGGCGATGATATTAAAAGCTAATATTGTGGCGAATTTATTTTTTATGGCATTGCCAAATTTAGCAATGAACGTTAAAGAATTGCATTCTTAGCCAAAAATCGCTTAATCAATTTTATAGATTTTTAGCGAAAGATATTGAACTTTAACGAACTACAGAATACGGCTACAGCTCACTACCAACTAGCCTACCGGGGTACCCAACAACGTTAGATGTTTTTTTTGTTGTTTTGTTCGATTTATGTTTGTTATGTTATGTTTTTTATAAATAAAAGTCGTTAGAGAAGCCCAGCGCTTTGTTAACTTCTGCGAGTTTTTTGTAAAACTTTTCTTTAAAAAAACACCTTTTGTGTCACTTCTTAAAATTTTCTAACGGTAACCCTGTTTATAGTTAAACTAACTTTGGAGAGAAAAATGGCACCACTCTTCACACACATATTTGCACACTCAAACACATTGGTATTTATTCAATAGGCAACATTAACACTCTTCTCTTACACACACACTCGCTTTTACACATATTCGCAATTAATTTAAATGTGTTTAGTCCTTCGATGTATTTTCTCTACTCGGAAAACATGTGGGCCTATTTTTTTGATATGCCTTTGTGTCTGTTAGTTGTGGGTATTTGTTGAGGATGTATGTAGTTGTGTATTGAAATATTTCCTTTTGTCATTTATATCCTGTTGCGCTTTAGTTTTTCCTTTTTTTTAATGTTGTTATTGCAATTGTACGCTTGTCAGTGCCTTTGCCTTTTATTGCTATTGACGACTATACACAGAGAAAATAAATTTGGTGTTAAATGGAAATTTATAGCATATATTCTGGCAATGACTTAATTTGATAGTTAATTGTTGTAAGTAAGAAAAATAATAGTTAAAGTTAAAACAGGTTCAAAACAAATTAAACCTTTTGATACAATTAGTTTGGTTGACGCAACTAATTCATTTGCTACGTGTACTTATAGGCCTTTGTGCATAGATATATTTATTACTTAATTTAGAGTCTAGTACCACCAGCTGTTGAAGACAGTTGTCTTTGATGTTGAATGCAGCTGCTTCATGTTCATTATTTTCATCACTTTAAAAAGGGGACATTATGACCTGTTCATTTCGTTTGTAACACACAAATGTATACTCGGAGAAAAATAAAGATGATTTGAAATTTTTTACTCACTTTTCTAATTCGGAGTGTATTTTTTTGTTTGTTTAGAATAGTAACTTTGTTTCGCTGAAATAACTTTTATATCTCAGCAAAGGAGAACTCTACAATTCGTTAGTAATTTTTATGAAAGGTTAACAGGAGCCACAACCATTTCTGGTTGTCTCCGAACATGTCATGGTTTACAATAACAATAGTTTGCTTGAAAATATACTATTTTTTAACATTCTTTTTAATTTTAAATTTCAAATTAAATGTTTAATCAATGTAATTTTTGGCAATACATAATTTTTTATTAATAATATTACGTTTGTTGTGCTTAATAGGCCTTTTACACTGATCAACATCTAACATCTACCGTCAAAGATGGAGAAATTGTGAAACACTCATTTATACTCTTTGTACACTTGCATACATTTCGCAGGAACGCATGGAAGATGTTGAAAATGTGAAATACGCGTTCACACTAAAAGCATCTAACATGTACTATAAATAAAAAATGTTACCATTTCCAAAAAAACTTTTATATTTTTAAATCCTTTTTTTCTACAAAAGTGCCAAAATTTTAAAAGGTAACACCAAAATGTATTTATAAATCATTTTGTTTAATAACGTAAACTTAATTAAGCAAAATAAGGCTTGCAAAAAAGGAAAAACTTGAGAAATGGTAACGCCGCTTTCAAAGCAACTTCTATTTTTCAGTGATGCCATAATAATAATTGAATTTATTGCCACTTTTCTAGTGATGACACTAAAATAATCGGAAGATGTAGAATGGAATGGATTTTTAGCCCAATGTATTTCTTGTGGGAAAATGTCAACATCTTCGCAAGGTAATGTTAGATGTAAAATGTTGACAAGTATGAAAAGGCTTTTACATTCCTCATATCTAACATCTACCATCAAACAAAAATGTCACCATTTTGGAAAAAATAATGTTTTTAAAATAAAAAATGTTTTTTTTCTACAAAAGTGCCAAAATTTAAAAAGAAAACAGAACAATTTATTTGAAGTTCAATTTGTTCAAAAATACAACAAATACATAACAAAAAAACATTGTAAAAAAGAGAAAACTTGACAAATGGTAATTCTGCTTTAAAAACAAACTTATGTTGTCAGAGATGCCACAATAATAATAAAACTTGTTGCCACTTCTCTAGTGATGACACTAAAATAGAAGTAGAATGGAATAAAATCAGATAGAAACATCTTATAAGATGTTGAAAGATGTTGGTTTTAAGCGTTAATGAAAGATGTTATGGAAAGATGTTGACATCTTCGCAAATTGATGTTAGATGTTGATCAGTGCAAAAATGCTATAATTCCCAATTTTCATTCTTGATAAATACACCGGGGGTATGTACGAAAAGATAAACTCATTGTTTATTGTTGGTGTTTTGTTTAAGCTTTGATATTATTGGCAAATAAAATTAAAGTGTTTGTAATTCTCATTCACCCGACAGTTTTATTTACTTATCTTATATCTATAGCTTTCTTAAGTTTTTGGGTAAAGTTTTCCTGATGACCTGGGCTATGCTCTATCAGTGAAATGCGCGTAGAAACTGGATAATCCTCTAACAATAAACGAAATCTTATTTATTTTAAATAAAATGTTTAAAAGTATGAAAAGTATGGGTGTTTTGCTCTCTACAGTAGTTAAATGTTTTTTCATCACTTGCTTACTTTGCTTAAAATTCTCACATTCTTTTTCTTCTAATTATTAATTTAAATACATAAATTTACAAAATAGTACAAACCAGTGAAAGAGAAAGAAAAATTGAACTGAAATTCGTATCCATAAAATGTTAAAGATTGATTATATTATTGTTATTATACATATTATGATTATTTTTGACCGAATATGGTTAACGTTGACCATAGCGAGTTCTAACCGCGAAAATAACGTAAACGCCAAAAATCAAATTTTACAGGAGATAGTTTTTTTTATTTCATTTCATATAAATTTAAATTTGTCGCTTACGATAAAATTGTTCTTTCTAAAAAATCGTAACGGTACCTTATGTGACCATGACATTTTAGAAGATGATGCAAGTGTTGCCAATGACTTCATTTATAAAAAAGATGCAAATGATGTCGGTTATGTTGTTTTCGCGGTTAGGGCTCGATATTATTGATAAAAGTTGGTAGTTTTTATCAATTATTTATTTCTAGGAAATCACTTATAAAAATATTATTAAAATATTGTTGACGAACTCTAAGCAAACTAATAAGTGTCACATTTTGACTGTTTTTTACCTAAACTTGGGCTCCGTATTTCTTAAACATTTCTTCTTTAACACTTGTAAAACTCAATTTGATTAGAAAAAAAACAATGATATTCTTGAAGTCAGTTTTCTACTTGTCCTAAACATGTTGCATGTCCTACCCTTTTCGAATTTTGAGTTGTAGCAGTTTATGATTTAGTTTGCGCTACAAAAATTCTTTTTTATTTTTTAACTAAAACCAATAAAACAAGATTATGCTTTATTTAAACACTTCTGAAGATTTAAAAAAAAAATCTTCTCGCGTCCTTTTCTTGCTTTTTTCCCCATTTTCCACACAAATGTTTCCATGTTAAATCCTTTCTCAACAAAAAAACAGTGAACTTCATTTCCTTTTGTGGTTCTTCTTCTAAAAATTGTGTCATCCGAACTTCTGAGTCTATTTAAAAAGTATCAACAGTTTGGCGCCTCTATTAAAATACTTTTATTTGTTATCTTTTAATATTTTGTCCTTATTTTTCTATTAAGAAAAATATCGAGCCTTTTTTTATAGTTTTGTGTGTGTTTAAGGAAAGAGAGCGAAAGTTAAAGCAACAAGCTGTTTTTTTCAACTGAATGTTCTCCATGTTATCACGTTCTCTTTAGCACACATGCATAATACATACAAATATACGATTTTAAGTTTTCTCTCTGTTTGCTCTTTGATTTTTATTGTATTTATTGAATCATTTAGTTTATTACAGAAAACTTACGTTGCACTAAGGCCTGCCATATTTGCCGATTTTTTTTGTCTCTAAGTTAACAAAATGCCGTTTTGCCGATTTTTGGTCAAAAAATGCCGATTTTATGATAAACACGTTAACTTTTTGTTGAATTTAGTACAGCTTATTAATTTTGGCTAACATTGAAATATTTGTTTCATGAAAAAGAGAGAACTCTTCTACTTTAGAAAAAAAGGTTTAAAGCCCAACTAAAATATGTATAAGCTGGCTTAAGCTACTCTCAAAAATTACCAAAAAGCCACTCAGAAGCATTTAAAAAAACAAGAATAAAATCCAAAATATTTTATTATGTACGGAAAGTGCGATCTGTTTCGCCGCTTGCTTTGGCAAATGCCAGTTTCATAAAATTAAGCAAAAAGTTTTCTTAAGTTCAATATGTTTTGACACATATGAATCACATTTATTTACACAAGAGAATTCTCCTGGTGCATTTCTAACAAATTATGGTGCTTTCATATTCTTCCGCCAATGTGATTTTTGATATACCCTGCAATATTAATCTTTGAAAGGCATTCTGCACCCTAAAGATTATTTGAAATTTAAAATTTTTTGATTTTTATATTATAATTAAGGATTTAATAAAAATGTCAAGCTCATATGTATCTATAACAACAAAAAGTACAAAACTGTAAAACAATTTACCCTAAAGTACAGAATAAACACATAAATTATGCTTAATTGTTCTGTTTTGCTATTTTTTTGTATCTAAAAATGGTTGGTTTGCCGATTTTTTGCAGTTTTTTTTTAGATTAAAGTGCCGATAAGGATGGAAAAGATGTTTCAAATAATGCCGATTTTTTTTAAATATGCCGATTTCTTACCAAAATCATCTGGCACCCCTGGTTGCACTGTGTAAGAAGTAGCGAGTGTATGTGCAAGTATATTTGATTGTGCCAGTTTTGTTGTTGTTTAAAAAAATAAAGACGGATGTAACTCGTTTATACAAAAAGATAAACGACATCCATATAAAGAAAAGTTTTGTCGATTTGTTTGTTTTCTCACCCACATGATTGTATAGAAATATATGTTTATAGTTGTTGTAACAATTTGCTTTTTTGTAGTTGTATGAAATTTAAAATGACAGATAAATTGTGGTTTTTTTTTGGCGGAAATCATGATGGTGTTTTAGATTTCATGATTTTCTTGAATATAAAAGTATTACACTGTCATTAGAAATAAAGTAGAAACATAAATAAGATTTTAGTTTCACTTTAAAAGGAGAATTATTATTTTTAACGCAAGTCAAGAAAAATTTATTTTATGTATATGAAACAAAAAAATAAAAATCCTAAAAACCTAAAAGTTTTCTTTTGATATTTTTTGGCATATGCACATCATGCAACTCGGGTGAGAACGTTTCAGAAGCCCAGCTTTAAGCACTTTTTAGCACGATGGCGCATATACGGAATATTATCTTTTGAGTTGTAGAATATTTTTTGGCTAGTTATAGAATAAATGATCTCTAGTTGGTAAGCATATTCGACCAAATGTGCATTCAATCGGGAGAATAGTGCGCAAATTTTAGCAAACCGGGTCTGTAGGAAATGCGAAAACACTTGTGCTTGCTCGTCCAGTACGTTTATGGGCTGGCGGCGCCATCGTGCCGTACTTTTTCGAAAATAAGGTCTGTCAAGCAGTTACCGTGAATGGTGATCGCTATCGCGAGATGATAACGGACTTCTTGTGGCCTGGACGATAGATGGTTCCAACAGCATGGTGCCACACAGCCAACAAAACAATGTCTCTTTTGCGCGAGAAATGAAATTGCTGTGATATCTCATGTCGTGGCGTTGTTAATTGGCCGCCACGTTCATGAGATTTGACACCGTTGGACTATTTCCTTTGGGGATATTTAAAAGTAAAAATTTATGTCAATAAGCTAAGAACAAAACAAGGTCAAAATAATTTACGACATTGAACCTTAATTATGTGTCAGAGTCATTGAAAATATGAACCATGTACGCCACGGTTTTGGTGGGTAGAGGTATGCATTTGGGCAATGTTATGTTTCACACATAACTGTCATAGAACCTTTTAAAATTATAAATCTTTCTATTTGTACATAGGTCAACATTTTTTTTAATAGAATTGTAGAAAAATGATTGTAATTATTTTATGTTCATTTCTTACTTAACGCGTATGCAAACAAGCATAATTTTAATTTTTTGAGGGACACAAATCCTCACGAGACTCTTGAGCAGGGCTGTGGAGTCGTCAAGAAAAAGTTACAACTCCGACTCCATCCACTAAAATTTTGTAGGTACGACGCAGACTCCGACTCCAACTCCAACTCCAACTCAGACTCCAACTCCAACTCAGACTCCAACGCCGACTCTAACCTTGATTCTAAGTGTATATGAGACTTGTCCTTTTTTGACTTTAAACTCTTTTTGTAATGCAGTACCTTTTAAATGGTTAATTATAGCAAGATTATTGAAATTTAAAATCATATTTTAATTGTAACATGTGCCGCATTGAGCTTTAATATAGTTAATTACGTATTAGTAGATGAGTTGCAAACCTCGTTCGTTAAACTTTATTCGAATTTTGAAAAAATGCAAAAAATATATAGCGACCGATTATATGTACGAAATTAGTTGAACTATTTTAATTCTGAAGTGGTTTTTTTATTCTTGATTAATAACTCAACAGTTGAAAAATTTAAACCAACTGAAATATAGAAAAAAATAGATTTAATTAGAAATGAACCAGTTTTGCAACGAATTTTCAAAAGAAACGAGTTTTGCTACAATCCATATGGGATCGAACTAGTTTTGCAACACACTACAGCCCACAAGGAAAATTTATCATTGAGCGTTAGTATATTTTGAAATTTATATTGATTTATTAAAATTATGCAAACAGCGCTAAAAAATGTAGCAATAGTTTTGTAGGGGAGGGAAAAAGTACAACAATTCACATTTTTTCAAAATACGTTTTTTTTTACTATTGAAATCAGAATTTTTCCCCTATCGGTGGGTGGATTCCCATAAGACCTATCCTATGTAGTTTTCGAGATAGAAAAGTTGAAAAGAACACCTAGTCAGAGTGTACTTAGTGTTGTTTACTACTAAATTTGTATAAAATTTTTATTTAAACATGCAGATGCGCCCTCAGTTGTTACGTGAATAATTTGAAGGTATAATACATTTCCAAAAGAAAATTAAGGTAAAAAAAAATGTTGTAAGCCTTGTATTATTACTTTTGCGATTTTTGTGTCGAGGGATAAAACAGTACAAATTCCATCGTGGGAGATAAAGAACACCAAGTCCAATTTAGTAAGTGAAGGTATGTGTCCTTTTATAACGTAATCTTATTAAGGATATCATCGACATAATAAAATTATATGAGTCTTATAAAATATTCGAACAAAGCCAAATTTTTAATACAGAAATAAAAGCATTTTTGATTTTCAACATGTCCTTGTGGTGTGCTGCAAAGCTTTCAAAATGTGGCTTGGTGTAGTTTATTTCCCACCTGCAGAGTTAAAAAAATATGAATTTTTAAACAAATAAATTGAAATGTTTTTTTCAGTGTACTCGCCATAGTTTGTTTCATCTCATAATCAATATTAATATTGTCCAAGATAAAATATAAAATTGCAAGTCTGTATTTTCTCTCCAATTTTCCCCAAATTGTGTAGAAAAAAGTTTTCTCAAAAAATTTTTCGGATTAACAACTTATTAAAAACCAATATGCCCAGGCGAACTTGTTTACAAATTTGCATGTTTAAATTCTCTAATTCGACACTATTTTATCAACAATACCTTGGCGCAGTTCACACAGAGAAAGGTTAAAGCAGTGAACCAGCGAGTTTTGTTACAGAAAATGCAAAGAGGTAGTTTTGCAAATGTCTGGTGAGTGGATCGAACCAGTTTTGTTACCAACTGCACACATAAAAACATAGAAAAGGACATGCTTCGATACAATCTATCAGGCATGTCAAAAATTGCGATCGGAATGGCTTTAATTCCGTATGTTCAATTCCGATCGATTTAGTTTTAGCTTCTTCAGATTCCGATCGATTTTGCTAAATGTGTTTTTTTTTATAACAACTCTGGTTTTACAAAATTTTGGATATGGCAACTTTACATAAAAACCATATGATTTTTGTGTTAAGTATGGCAATGTTCAGAAAAAAAGTGGTTTGTGAGGAAAAAAAGGTGGCAACGCAACGGTAAAGAATTTATTATGTTTTTAATAAAATCAATATAAAGTGAAATAAATAAATCAAAAGTGTGTTATTTCTTCAATCTTTATCATAAAAAACATTTATTTATCCATAAAAAATAGTTTTAAGTAGTTTTTTTCGGTTATAAAATACTGAAACAATCAATTCCACTTAGAAAACCAAAAGTGGTTTCATTCCGAAAAAATTTTTCGTTTTTCGTTTTTCGTTTTCTGAAGAAGCAAAATACGGAATTAAAACCACTTTCGATCGGAATGGAATTCTATGACAGGCCTGTATATATTTATTCTCATAAAGTGCTAACAGATTTGTCAAAATCAATTGTTATCTCAATTCAATAATTTTTGAAACTCACCTACTCATATGTTAAATAGAGTGGTCCTCATTTTCTGACTTAAAATTTGTTTATTTTAAAAAATATTAAAAACGTTTTTATGCCGAAAAATTTTGGAGTCGGAGTCGCGAGTTTTTGTAGGTACAAAAACCTCAACTCTGACTCCACAGCCCTGCTCTTAAGAGTACATTACATCCTGATAAAATCACTATTTGCCGAAGGCGTCATCGGCCTATTTGTCTTTTAATTCGAAATCGGTGCCAACATTACCGGTATTGAGGGACGCTCGATAAAAAATTAAATTAACAGATCTTATGATCACAATGAAGCTTTTCAAAACACTTTATATGTTTTCACTTAATTCCTAATTGCGTTCACTATGCTGTATTTTGTTTTACATTTGTATATCCCATCCAAGTAAGTTTTGACCCCTTTTTATTGACTTTAAATTATTTAATTACATTCCACCAACAGAAAAGTGTCCCATTTCGCTTTGTGGTTTCCAGCAAGCAGAAATTAGATTTCACCAAAATAATCAATAATTTTGTTTATTTTATTCTAAAAACTGGAAGCTTGTTGAAACAAAAAAAAAAAAAAATTACTCACACTACTCAATTGCATTGAATTCCATTAAATTCAAATGTTTATTTTGTATATTTTTCTTGTATTTCAACACTTTTAAGTTGTTTTTATTTGTAGTTGGTTGTTTCTGGCATTTTCCAACTGTTTCAATAGTTGGTCGGCATTAGTTTGTATTGCGGCGTTGTATACCATTTTTTATATTTTAGCTTGTAATTTAATTTGATTGTTTATAAGTTTTTGGGGGTGAATATTGCAACGAAAATATTTGGTTTACAATGCCACAAACAAAATAAAATGAAACCGATGCAACAACGAAACACACATACAGACACACACACAAACAACAATCTGATATGTACATCAAACTCTGGCAACCAAATTGATGATAAAAACTTTTTTTTTCTTCTTGTTGTTGTCAAAGCCGACAAATAAATAAAATAACAACAACTTCTTTAAAGCGATAGTTTTAGTTAAGTTTTTTTGGTGAAAATTGAATTAACCCTGCAGCTAAAGTCGCTACTAGTAAGTAAGGACTGCACAGCTATATATTTTTGACGCCGTTTGTTGTAGAAACAACAACAACACTCCAGGTACCAAAGTAGATAAAAAAGAAATTATTTGTTTGTCGTAGCAACAACAAAAACTACAACTCCGTTTTGGTTGGTTTAGGAGTTGACAAATTATTTTCATGTTTGAAAAAAAGAAGGAAAATTCCCGAATTCTTTTTGTTAAAATTATTTAGGTAAATACATCGAATTTACAGCGTAGAATGAGGAAAACCATATCGGGATATTCTGCTGGTATCTTCTAATTGAGATAATGTAATGTAAACAAAATGAGAATTCAGCAAAAGTGAAAAATGGTCAATTACAACTTGAACAAAAACATTGTACAGTGTAAAAACCCAAAACAGAACGAAACAAATAAAAAAATTTCGACTTCCAACAATTACAAAGCTAAAAAAGTTTTTAGGACCACCTGTAATGAGTTTGCCTTGAACATGTTGTAGGAGGGAAATATGTTAGTAATAATATTCTCCATCTATCTTTGGAATTTTTCCAAAAAAACATATATAATATAAAGCAATAATAAAATATATGAAAAAAATGGGGGAAATTCTACTCAAAATATGGTTACCTCCAACAAATCTATTTTTTAAGAGAACTTTAAACATATTATGTTTAATTTAACCATATTAATGTCCTCCACCAAGATGCCACAACCATATTATGGTTGCCTCTAAGCATGTTATCGTTAATAATAACTAAAATATGTTTAACTCTTATAATATCATGGCTGGTTTTCAACAATAGCATTTTCCTCTTCGCAATAACATGTTTAGAGGCAACCATAATATTGTTGCGGCATCTTGATGGAGGACTGTTTTACCATAATACGGTTGTCGGTGGCAATAATATGGTTAAATTAAACATAATATGTTTAAAGTTTTCTTTAAAAACAGTTTTGTCGGAGTTGACCATATTTTAACATGTTTTTTCTCTACGCGTACTTAAAAAATTTTACAAATATGTAAAGAAAAGTACTAGTTGGGCTCCTTTAACAAGCCAAAGTTAAGAACGATATTTTGATGTATGAAAAAACCCAAAAGTGCAACTAGTTTAAAGTAAAAACCAATCAGTATATAATTCTAGCTAAATACTAGTTATTTTATCTGCAGGGCATACAAATCCACACGCTAACAATTACATAGTACGCACATTGACATTTTAGTTTCAGTTAGTTAAAAGTTGTTTTGTTGCTGCTGTCTTCCGTTTATTGAAATCTATTTTTCTGCATAATTTCCCTTCTTCTACTGCCTTTGGCCTTTCAGTTCCTTGAAGTGATTTGGTGTCATTTCGAAAGAAAAAAACAGGAATAAAAGGGGATCCATGACTCTTTGTGGCTGTTGTTACGACAATATTCTTGTTGCTGTTATTAAAGGTTAGTGAAATGTACAGAATTTGTAAAAATAATACAAGAGGAACGGAGAAATGAATGAATGAACAAATGCATTTGCCAACATGAAATAGCAGCAGAGATTCTCTAACTGATTGACGGACTTTGTGTTTTCTTTTATAAATAAAAAGAAACTTTTTATAAACAAAAATTGTTAAAATTAATATTCGTAATCAATCGTAGTTTGAAGTGTTTTGTCCAAGTTTTATTAGAAGTAATCATTTTCGTACAGATCATACATAAATTTCTTATGGCGTTAATGCATACTAATGAAGTGTGTATACCAGAACAAAGTCCACAAAGCGTGGAAATTTATTTCCAAAATTCGCGCTCTGTTGACCAAACCTTTTTCGTCAAATAATCTTCAGCGATAAGACTTACATATTTCTGGCTTAACGCGTATGTTAACAAACAACATTTTAATTTCTGAAGAGAGCACGCACAATCCTCATGAGACTCCATTACGTCCAAAAAGTCACTGTTTGATGCATTGTACTTGCCGAAGGCATCATCGGTCTATTTATCATTAAATCCGAAAGCAGTGCTAGCACTGCGAACGCTAAATATACATATGTCTTGATTTTTTTTATTCGTTGTATCATTGAAAATCATTTGAAGGAGAAATAGTTCTTATATTCCGTACAGCGCTTGAAAGCATAATTTTCTTGAGCTAAACTTTTAGTGTACTAATTGTCTTAAGTAGCGAATTGTCCACCGCGTTCGTGTGATTTGGCACGTCAAATTTCTATAAGCCAGCTACGATTGATCGTTTCGAAGCCAATATTAGACGTACTTTTGACGAAGTAGGAGCGTATATGCTCGAAAAAATGGTGCAAAATTGAAACGACAGAATGGCGTTCATGAGGCGCAGTCGCGGAAACCATTTACAAGAAATTATTTTTATGCATTAAATGCCATGAAATTTGTGAGTTAATTAAATCAAAGTTTTGTTCATTCCATTGATTTTGTTGTGTTTCATTTGTAAAAAGTGTGATGCCTCACAAAAAAAAAAATATAAACTGTCTAAAAGTATGCAAGGAAAATTACATCAGTTTAAAAAAAAAAATTACTCTACGCGTATACAAAATATTATATTAATCATACGTATAGAAACCGACAGAAATAAACAAAAACGACAATACATTTTGACGTCAGTTTCTGAAAGTACTAATCTAACCCCCCGTTTCCACGTGCTAGTACAAATTCGAAAAACTCAATTCACGCTCAATTTTTTACTAACAAGCAAAGAGAATTTTCTTGCAAGTAAATTTTTAAAATGACAAATAGAAAAACAGTGTTACCGTGGATGAGTTTTGTTTCAATTAACTAGTACTTCCTAAAACAAAAGTTATGTTTATAGTTAATTTCTGTGTATTTATATAAAATTAAAAATAATTTTTTATTCCTCTTTGTGTTTTTCGTTATTTTGCCATTTTTTTTGGCAGTGATGCCACTTGACGTTAATTTTTATCTATGTTGTTAACAACAATTTACAGAATCACATAATCGTTAGTGCAAACAACAAAATAGTAGTCGAATCCTGCAACTTTTATCAATAACAACAGCTGTTATAATTGTCAACAAATTGAGAGCGAACAGTGACAGTTCTTGTCTGAGTATTTAAAAATTTTTACTTCAGAAATTTTTGCAGTAAAATTTAGTTTAACAAAAAACATATGTTTCAAAAGGTAAACAAACAAAAGTTACAAACAAAATGCTTACAATTATGAAAAAATTGTAAAAAAAAAGAAAAGTTGAAAAAAATAAACACAAACAAAAAGTGAATTTAATTGGCTAAATAGCAATATTTGAAACTTTTTTTGTTATGTTAATTTTTGCGAGTAGTAAAAGTGTGAAGTACTTGGATACGTAAGTAATCAATAGCAAAAAATTATTTATGTTCTTATGAATAAATTAACCCGCCAAAGAATAGTAACATCAAATAAAATAAAGAAACAAACAAATATTTAATATTACATGAAATAATTTGTTTGTATTTTCCAAAAATGTTCGTGTTATAAAAAGTATTTAATTGAGTACCGATAAAAAAACGAGTTCACACTTTTTCAATAATTAAGTAGTTAAAAGTTTAAAATTTTTCAACACTTCAATTATTCGCCATCAGCTGTTGCCTTTATTTTACGCATTTTTACAAATTTTGCGTTCGACTACTTTTTTGGACAACAGCTTTTTGTGAGAGCAAATTTTACAAACTTCTCATTTACTGCATTTTACTGTAAAAGTACTCAAACGCATCTGATAACGAAAAATGCAAAAAGGAATTAAAAAACAAATAAAATGATTAAAATTAAACAGAATTTTTTAAATTTTTTTTTGTTTTTTAAGAAGTTAAGACAAACATTTTACTATTAAATTAAATGCAAATTTTTTATTTGCCATTTTCAAGTTGTATTTATAAAAAACTAATCTGCATATAAAATAAAACTATAACAAATTGAACGTTATATTGATGATATGTAATGACTATTTTTTTCTTAGACTTTTCCAAATCCATTTTAAAAACATATTAATTTCACATATTAGGTACCCAGTTAAAAAAAAAAAAATAAATAAATTGCATGCGATTGTTTTCCACATACATGAGCTATCTGAGACTTAAGTTAAATCATTAAGACTTATTTAAATGTGAACTCATCTTTTTTCCCCAAAAAACATGTTCAGTGCTTAAAAATTGCATTTATTTTAAAATTAAAACCATCATGGAACAAAAAGGTCAAGGTCACATTAGTAAACCAATACATTTAGTCGAGCAAAACTATACGGGCTTAATGTATTGGTTAACTAATCGGAACTTTAACGTTTGGATGAAGTTAATCATTATTAAAAATATATAAAGTATTATCAGAAAAACTACTTACATTTTGGCGAGTATAAAAAATCAGTCCGATTTTCCCTACACTCCAATTTTAGTATCAAAAGAACCTACATGTAGGGCATTTTCCCTTCATTTGGTAACGCTGACTGAAACTGTTAGATATACTTATGTTTGATACCGACCTCTTTAATTCTTGGTCTTTTTTTATAAAAAGAAATGGTATTGTTAGCGCCTGGCTGGTGTGGACATAAAGTTTTTTGTTTGCCCGTGTAGACAGCGATAGTTCATCGTGTGGAACGGGGCTACATTTGGCAACCCCGCATAAAATGTGGTGAGTCTGCACGGGCTACATCTTTAACTCACTGCTTTTTTTTTTAAAACAGAACCAGCCAAACTTAGTATACTTAAAGTAAAAATAAATTTTAATTAAGTAAATTAAAAAGAAACCAAAATGATCTAAAAAAATGTAAACTAAAGATTGTTGAAAATAAAAGAAAAAAGGGAAAGAAAAAAAAAATACAACCAACAAAATTAAAGAAAAATCGATCCACAATTTAAGGGTTGTTTTCTTTTTCAACAAAAGTGTGTTAGAGAAACTTGACCTGCCTCAACCAGGCAAACGGTAAGGTCCCTAGTAAACACATCTACCAAGGAACCATCCCTTCAACCAGGTAAAAAAATACTCATCAAAACACTTATTTTGAAACCAAAATGTTTTTGTAAAATCGGAAATGGCTTAGCTTATTTCTGAGAACTGGATTCTATAAATAGTAATACATTTTTCAACTTAGTCTTCTGTAAAAACGATCGCAACGAATTTAAAAGTTTCTAATTGATTCCATCATAACGTTGCTACAATAGGATACATACGATAGCAAAATTAGTGCAATCGGTTTAGATCACAAGTTCTCTCAAAATTTGCTTAAAACAATTTAAAATCATTGAACATTTCTATACAAGTGTTAGCGGTAAAATTAAAAACAATTATTAAAAAGCATTTTGAATACAAACAAATTTGTAATAATGTAAAATTTTTTCAAAGTTTTTCTTGGCATTCAAAAAATTAATTAACAAGGTTTCGTTTAAATGTGCTAAATTCCCATTTCATACTATTGATTAGCTTCATCCAAAGATTTAAGAAAAACTAAAAATATGAAACAAATAAAACTGTTAAGCGAATAAGAATTATAAACCTCAGTTTTACCTGTAACAAGTACAATTGGGTGGTTTTTTGTCAACTCTAAATGTAGTTGTAAGTGGGCAAAGAAAGTTCAGTTTTATTTACATTGCCACATGCCAATTAGTTATCAAAGTTTTTCTTGGGATTCAAAAAATTAATAAACAAGGTTTCGTTTAAATGTGCTAAATTCTAATTTATTTTTTCATTATTTGTGTGAAAATTTGTGTATTCAAGCAATTTTATCTTCTTTCTTTTTTAGGAAGATTTGCAATTATTAAAAATATCTACCAGAATTATTTACTTCACTGTTTTCTAGTACAAGCCTTAAAGTATTGAATATTAATTATTTACAAGTAGCAAATTTTATTGGAGGTTTGCTTTCAATAATTAATATTAATTATACGTTATCAGGCACTAAACGGCAGAGAAAAATTATATAAGAACAGGGTGGCAGACTTAGGGATTTATCCCCAAAGTTGGCGATTTCATGCGAACAAAAAGGACAAAGAAGGTCATTTGGGTAATGGGGATTTTTTTGGGGATTCAAAAAAAATTCGAGGATTTTATGGGGATTTTGGACATATTTAATATATTTTCCCTTCTTTTATTATATAAAATATGAAAACAGTAGCAAAACTTTTATCTTACGATTATCAAGAACTGAAGCACAACCGCGAATAACGTTGTAAATGCCACTTTTTTCAAAATCAGTTTTCTGCAAATTATCGTTTACATTAACTTAATATCATCCAAAATTATGCACCTTAACCTCTTTAAAATGCAATACAACGAGTCAGCCAATGAAACAATGTTGTAAGTTACTAAAAAAATGATTTTAAAAGCCACTTGTGTAGTGGAAACACGTTTTAAATGACATTGCGATTGCGGATATGAGACGTTTTCCACTAAAAAAAGTTATAAACTGCAAATTTGCATGTTATTTTAAATTAAAATTTTTTAATATTTTGCGTACAAGTTTTTATTATCATTAGTTTGATAATCTAAAAAAAAATTTTAAAAAATTTGTAATCCTGTCTTTTAATAACGTTTTTTTTGCTCTCCTGAAAAATTATTATTTTGTCACTTATTCGCGGCTGTGCTTCAACTTATACGGTGTAATTATGATTATCATTTTTGTTAAGTGTGTAAAAGGTACTTAATAAAGTTATGTTATTATTTTTGACTTAGTGAATTTAAAACCGTTGAAAACACATACAGTTTTTGAGTTTTTCAAGCAAATATGTCTTCCCCAAAAATAAGTAAATATGAGAGACAATATAATAAAGTTTGGGCAAAGTAATGCTGGGCTATTGGTAAGTACTTATGAAGCGTGAAAGTATTTAATAAATACGGTTTAAACAAGCTTCAAATTCTTATAAATTGGCTCATTTGCCTTCAAAAACAAAATATTGGTCTGCTTGTAATTTCTCACTGGAATCGAATAAAAAGGATTTAAAAAACATGCCGAAACAAAATAAAATAAGTTTTTTTACTACAAATTTTTATTGGGGGATTTCTAATTAAAATTTTTCTTACTATTTATTAAAATAAATTTTAAATTTGGTTAGAAAAAAACAACAGAAAAAAATATAAACTTTTTAAGCTTTTGTTCACAATCAGAAAAACAATTTCGTTTTTCTTCTATCTTTTTTATTCCCAAAGTATTTCATATATTTTCCTATCATTTCAGAAAAAAAATGTCAACTAAAGTTGAGTCAACTAGAACTTCAGCAACATTTTGTATGAAATTGTTTCTGACGTTTAAAATAATTTTATTAAGTTTTGAATGAAAATTTTAACATAATGTTGAAAAAAATAATAATAAATGCATAATATTGTTGTGGCTAAAATTTGCATACGGTTTCTTAACGCAAAATGTGTGTGGTTGCAAAAGAAATTGTTGCTCTATTATGAATACCAAGTGAAAGTGTAACTGTGATTGTGAACGAAGCTTTTTTTACAATTTGGGTATTTTTGGGAATTTTTTTTTGAGGGCAAGGAAAAAAAGGATTTGGCAGCCCTGTATAAGAAAATGTTTTTTTTTTAAATATTTTTTTTTTCATTTTTGTCTTTTTGAAGGTCGTTTAGAGATTTGATTCACTGATGAAATTTTGAAAATATAAATTTCAGTTTTACCCAGTGCTGCCACAATTAGGAAACTTTTATAAACCTGTTTTATTTTTTATAAATAATGGCAAAAGTATTATGTTTATAACAAAATGAACAATTAAAATGCCAATATGATCAGAGATGTATAAAACTTGTTTAATTTAGAGCACTTTATGCGGATAGGATTACAATTTCCTAAAAAAGCCTAAAGTATAGAAGTCTTATTGGAAATTAATTTTTGGTAGTGTGAATAGGCACTAAAACTAATTTTTACGAAGTAGGATATGAACAGAAAATATATTTTTTAGTGTTAAAAGACTAGTAAATATTAAACGTAACTGATACGGAGGCAAGTTAATATTCGGATTCCGATGAAGGGTTCGCAGACAGAATAAAACTAAGTGCTTCTGAACGTATTCCAGTTTTTAAGAATTCACCTCATACGGGAGATCTCATACTACTAAGGCGTTTTCCATAATATGTCTCAATAATAAAGTATAACATTTTCTTATAACTTATTCCCAAATCTTTGATAAGCCCTAGAATAGTGTTGGCAGTCTGCGATGTACGTGCATTAAAAGACAATTTATAAGCTAAATTATTCCACGATCCAGATGTATGCTGATGATATACAGGTCTACCTGGATCGCTCTAAAGCTTCCATCATCACTAGAGTTACAGATCTTAACACCAAACTAAACAAAAATTTCCTATGGGCGACTGCAAAGGGCTTACGAATTAACCCTAAGAAGCCAAAGTGAATAACTATTTGTAAAAATTCGTTCAAAATTGAGTCTAGAATTAATGTTTTTCTGGGTGGCAGCATAAATGATATTGTAAATTCTGCAAGAAAGCTTAGAGTGGTTATCAACAGTTCTCTAACTTGGTCAGAACACATCAACCAATCATGTGGAAGAGTCTATAGTATGCTAAGGTGTTTATGGGCTACACAGTATTGCACACCACCAAAAATAAGACTGCTCTTAGCTAAAACTTACTTACTACCAACTCTACTGTATGCATCAGAAATCTTTACTGGCTGTAACTTAAAAGACACTGCTAAACTCTACTCAACTTTTAACAACATCGTACGTTACATATTCCACTTGAAGAGATTTGATCATGTTTCTCAGTTCTCTATTAAATTTAATATTACCTTTAATAACTACTTAAAGACCGATTAAGATTTATGAGGGCTTCAAAAGGAAAGGGCATCATGCAAATAAGACATCGGGATACGGCGTGCGAGAGACAATTTTTCATACTTACTATCTGTCTGTGGAACCAACTTCCTTTAAACTTACAATCTATTAGCAACGCAAATTAATTCAAATATTTACTTAATCAATTTTACCGAACGTAATCTGTTCTATGCCATTAGTTACTTGATATTTTTATATATATTAGAATTATATTAGTATTATTCTTGAAATTTATATACTTTTAATTGATTTCAAGTAATTAAGTTTTATTGATATAACTTTTCTGATTCTGATTCTGATACTATAAATTATAAGATATTACATCTTGTTGTATTGGAAATTCGAAATTTAATAAATCAATACAATTCAAGTAGATCATAGACCATAGAGGTGTTGATTGAGGATTTCAAGGTGATGTTTTTTTTTTAGTTTATAGCTTAAGAGTACTAGACTTCTTCTGTAGAATAACATATGTTAACATTTTCTCTAGATCAGTTAGATCCATATAATATCACACCAAAATTTAAATTTATCTCGATCATCTTGTGATAAGGAAGACATAGTTGAGCTTTTGTAAGGAAAAACTTTACATAAATTGCAGTCATTAATATTTTCTAATATTTAATACGAAGAAATACAAATAAATAACAGGAATAATACCAAGTGACTACCATGAGGGAATTCGGATAGAAGAGGCATTGCGGAACAACATGCGCTGATATTTGCCTTTCAAATAAGGCGACATCCATTTAAAAATTAGAGGAGAGAAACCGATGTAATCCAACTATTAAATTAGAAGGTTAGGATATACTTTATATAATATGTATGTATATAATTTCTACAAAGTTTTCCCAATCATTTTTATTTAAACTTAAGGGTTTAATTCTGTTCCATAATAAATTTCCTGGATGTGAGTTTATATCGTCTTTAAACCTGCGTCTCCAGCTAACTCGTAATCTGCCTCTTCTATGCGTTCCTTTAGGGTTTCAATCAACTATTTATCTTCCTTTATCATTGGCTCGTTTACGAAGAACATGACCTATCCATTTCCATTTCCTTTTACGAATTTCAATAGAAATAGGTTACATATTGCTCCTTTGGTATAACTCCACATTCGATACCCAGTTTTGTGACCACCAAATGTGGAGAATATAACGCAGGAGTCTGTTGACAAAGGCTTTCAGCTTGTTGCATATTTCATTAGAGGTGAGAAGAGAACCTTGTGTTTGAAGAGTCCTATTTTTGTTTTGGCGTGGCTTTTATTAGATCGCCAAATCTTATACATGCCGGCAAAAGAGGTCTTAGCCATCTCAGTTCTGGGTGGAATATCAACATGCGAGCCTTTGTCTAGGTGAAATCTGTGCCTGATCAGAAGTTCTGGCCATACAGAGTAAGTGGTTCTGTGCGTACTACATTCAAATTTTGCAATTTTGTTTGGTCCGCATTGGTCTTAAGGCCATCTTTACTTAAAATTGTATCGATTTCGTTTATTTAACTTGAAATATCAGATTAACGTTAAGATATTAAAACAACTTCATCAGCTTAAACGAGGTCATTCATATGTTCTATGCTCAGTTTATGCCACAGTATTCCACGACGAGGGTTGTTGTCATAAATCACTATGAGGAACAGCAGCGGGAATAACACACATCCTTGCCTCCCACCACATTCACACCTTGATTAGAATACAGATATTGTCAGGAACGCCTACCCACGGCTTCCCATATGCTTTGTTGGTTAATTAGATCAAACACCTTTTGGAAATCAATGATTAGCTTCATCCAAAGATTTAAGAAAAACTAAAAATATGAAACAAATAAAACTGTTAAGCGAATAAGAATTATAAACCTCAGTTTTACCTGTAACAAGTACAATTGGGTGGTTTTTTGTCAACTCTAAATGTAGTTGTAAGTGGGCAAAGAAAGTTCAGTTTTATTTACATTGCCACATGCCAATTAGTTATCAAAGTTTTTCTTGGGATTCAAAAAATTAATAAACAAGGTTTCGTTTAAATGTGCTAAATTCTAATTTATTTTTTCATTATTTGTGTGAAAATTTGTGTATTCAAGCAATTTTATCTTCTTTCTTTTTTAGGAAGATTTGCAATTATTAAAAATATCTACCAGAATTATTTACTTCACTGTTTTCTAGTACAAGCCTTAAAGTATTGAATATTAATTATTTACAAGTAGCAAATTTTATTGGAGGTTTGCTTTCAATAATTAATATTAATTATACGTTATCAGGCACTAAACGGCAGAGAAAAATTATATAAGAACAGGGTGGCAGACTTAGGGATTTATCCCCAAAGTTGGCGATTTCATGCGAACAAAAAGGACAAAGAAGGTCATTTGGGTAATGGGGATTTTTTTGGGGATTCAAAAAAAATTCGAGGATTTTATGGGGATTTTGGACATATTTAATATATTTTCCCTTCTTTTATTATATAAAATATGAAAACAGTAGCAAAACTTTTATCTTACGATTATCAAGAACTGAAGCACAACCGCGAATAACGTTGTAAATGCCACTTTTTTCAAAATCAGTTTTCTGCAAATTATCGTTTACATTAACTTAATATCATCCAAAATTATGCACCTTAACCTCTTTAAAATGCAATACAACGAGTCAGCCAATGAAACAATGTTGTAAGTTACTAAAAAAATGATTTTAAAAGCCACTTGTGTAGTGGAAACACGTTTTAAATGACATTGCGATTGCGGATATGAGACGTTTTCCACTAAAAAAAGTTATAAACTGCAAATTTGCATGTTATTTTAAATTAAAATTTTTTAATATTTTGCGTACAAGTTTTTATTATCATTAGTTTGATAATCTAAAAAAAAATTTTAAAAAATTTGTAATCCTGTCTTTTAATAACGTTTTTTTTGCTCTCCTGAAAAATTATTATTTTGTCACTTATTCGCGGCTGTGCTTCAACTTATACGGTGTAATTATGATTATCATTTTTGTTAAGTGTGTAAAAGGTACTTAATAAAGTTATGTTATTATTTTTGACTTAGTGAATTTAAAACCGTTGAAAACACATACAGTTTTTGAGTTTTTCAAGCAAATATGTCTTCCCCAAAAATAAGTAAATATGAGAGACAATATAATAAAGTTTGGGCAAAGTAATGCTGGGCTATTGGTAAGTACTTATGAAGCGTGAAAGTATTTAATAAATACGGTTTAAACAAGCTTCAAATTCTTATAAATTGGCTCATTTGCCTTCAAAAACAAAATATTGGTCTGCTTGTAATTTCTCACTGGAATCGAATAAAAAGGATTTAAAAAACATGCCGAAACAAAATAAAATAAGTTTTTTTACTACAAATTTTTATTGGGGGATTTCTAATTAAAATTTTTCTTACTATTTATTAAAATAAATTTTAAATTTGGTTAGAAAAAAACAACAGAAAAAAATATAAACTTTTTAAGCTTTTGTTCACAATCAGAAAAACAATTTCGTTTTTCTTCTATCTTTTTTATTCCCAAAGTATTTCATATATTTTCCTATCATTTCAGAAAAAAAATGTCAACTAAAGTTGAGTCAACTAGAACTTCAGCAACATTTTGTATGAAATTGTTTCTGACGTTTAAAATAATTTTATTAAGTTTTGAATGAAAATTTTAACATAATGTTGAAAAAAATAATAATAAATGCATAATATTGTTGTGGCTAAAATTTGCATACGGTTTCTTAACGCAAAATGTGTGTGGTTGCAAAAGAAATTGTTGCTCTATTATGAATACCAAGTGAAAGTGTAACTGTGATTGTGAACGAAGCTTTTTTTACAATTTGGGTATTTTTGGGAATTTTTTTTTGAGGGCAAGGAAAAAAAGGATTTGGCAGCCCTGTATAAGAAAATGTTTTTTTTTTAAATATTTTTTTTTTCATTTTTGTCTTTTTGAAGGTCGTTTAGAGATTTGATTCACTGATGAAATTTTGAAAATATAAATTTCTGTTTTACCCAGTGCTGCCACAATTAGGAAACTTTTATAAACCTGTTTTATTTTTTATAAATAATGGCAAAAGTATTATGTTTATAACAAAATGAACAATTAAAATGCCAATATGATCAGAGATGTATAAAACTTGTTTAATTTAGAGCACTTTATGCGGATAGGATTACAATTTCCTAAAAAAGCCTAAAGTATAGAAGTCTTATTGGAAATTAATTTTTGGAAGTGTGAATAGGCACTAAAACTAATTTTTACGAAGTAGGATATGAACAGAAAATATATTTTTTAGTGTTAAAAGACTAGTAAATATTAAACGTAACTGATACGGAGGCAAGTTAATATTCGGATTCCGATGAAGGGTTCGCAGACAGAATAAAACTAAGTGCTTCTGAACGTATTCCAGTTTTTAAGAATTCACCTCATACGGGAGATCTCATACTACTAAGGCGTTTTCCATAATATGTCTCAATAATAAAGTATAACATTTTC
Source organism: Pollenia labialis (assembly GCA_949318255.1). NCBI lineage: Eukaryota > Metazoa > Arthropoda > Insecta > Diptera > Polleniidae > Pollenia > Pollenia labialis. The sequence continues at coordinate 198,798,076 of OX439139.1, read as the reverse complement.
TTATAACTTATTCCCAAATCTTTGATAAGCCCTAGAATAGTGTTGGCAGTCTGCGATGTACGTGCATTAAAAGACAATTTATAAGCTAAATTATTCCACGATCCAGATGTATGCTGATGATATACAGGTCTACCTGGATCGCTCTAAAGCTTCCATCATCACTAGAGTTACAGATCTTAACACCAAACTAAACAAAAATTTCCTATGGGCGACTGCAAAGGGCTTACGAATTAACCCTAAGAAGCCAAAGTGAATAACTATTTGTAAAAATTCGTTCAAAATTGAGTCTAGAATTAATGTTTTTCTGGGTGGCAGCATAAATGATATTGTAAATTCTGCAAGAAAGCTTAGAGTGGTTATCAACAGTTCTCTAACTTGGTCAGAACACATCAACCAATCATGTGGAAGAGTCTATAGTATGCTAAGGTGTTTATGGGCTACACAGTATTGCACACCACCAAAAATAAGACTGCTCTTAGCTAAAACTTACTTACTACCAACTCTACTGTATGCATCAGAAATCTTTACTGGCTGTAACTTAAAAGACACTGCTAAACTCTACTCAACTTTTAACAACATCGTACGTTACATATTCCACTTGAAGAGATTTGATCATGTTTCTCAGTTCTCTATTAAATTTAATATTACCTTTAATAACTACTTAAAGACCGATTAAGATTTATGAGGGCTTCAAAAGGAAAGGGCATCATGCAAATAAGACATCGGGATACGGCGTGCGAGAGACAATTTTTCATACTTACTATCTGTCTGTGGAACCAACTTCCTTTAAACTTAAAATCTATTAGCAACGCAAATTAATTCAAATATTTACTTAATCAATTTTACCGAACGTAATCTGTTCTATGCCATTAGTTACTTGATATTTTTATATATATTAGAATTATATTAGTATTATTCTTGAAATTTATATACTTTTAATTGATTTCAAGTAATTAAGTTTTATTGATATAACTTTTCTGATTCTGATTCTGATACTATAAATTATAAGATATTACATCTTGTTGTATTGGAAATTCGAAATTTAATAAATCAATACAATTCAAGTAGATCATAGACCATAGAGGTGTTGATTGAGGATTTCAAGGTGATGTTTTTTTTTTAGTTTATAGCTTAAGAGTACTAGACTTCTTCTGTAGAATAACATATGTTAACATTTTCTCTAGATCAGTTAGATCCATATAATATCACACCAAAATTTAAATTTATCTCGATCATCTTGTGATAAGGAAGACATAGTTGAGCTTTTGTAAGGAAAAACTTTACATAAATTGCAGTCATTAATATTTTCTAATATTTAATACGAAGAAATACAAATAAATAACAGGAATAATACCAAGTGACTACCATGAGGGAATTCGGATAGAAGAGGCATTGCGGAACAACATGCGCTGATATTTGCCTTTCAAATAAGGCGACATCCATTTAAAAATTAGAGGAGAGAAACCGATGTAATCCAACTATTAAATTAGAAGGTTAGGATATACTTTATATAATATGTACCTATGTATATAATTTCTACAAAGTTTTCCCAATCATTTTTATTTAAACTTAAGGGTTTAATTCTGTTCCATAATAAATTTCCTGGATGTGAGTTTATATCGTCTTTAAACCTGCGTCTCCAGCTAACTCGTAATCTGCCTCTTCTATGCGTTCCTTTAGGGTTTCAATCAACTATTTATCTTCCTTTATCATTGGCTCGTTTACGAAGAACATGACCTATCCATTTCCATTTCCTTTTACGAATTTCAATAGAAATAGGTTACATATTGCTCCTTTGGTATAACTCCACATTCGATACCCAGTTTTGTGACCACCAAATGTGGAGAATATAACGCAGGAGTCTGTTGACAAAGGCTTTCAGCTTGTTGCATATTTCATTAGAGGTGAGAAGAGAACCTTGTGTTTGAAGAGTCCTATTTTTGTTTTGGCGTGGCTTTTATTAGATCGCCAAATCTTATACAGGCCGGCAAAAGAGGTCTTAGCCATCTCAGTTCTGGGTGGAATATCAACATGCGAGCCTTTGTCTAGGTGAAATCTGTGCCTGATCAGAAGTTCTGGCCATACAGAGTAAGTGGTTCTGTGCGTACTACATTCAAATTTTGCAATTTTGTTTGGTCCGCATTGGTCTTAAGGCCATCTTTACTTAAAATTGTATCGATTTCGTTTATTTAACTTGAAATATCAGATTAACGTTAAGATATTAAAACAACTTCATCAGCTTAAACGAGGTCATTCATATGTTCTATGCTCAGTTTATGCCACAGTATTCCACGACGAGGGTTGTTGTCATAAATCACTATGAGGAACAGCAGCGGGAATAACACACATCCTTGCCTCCCACCACATTCACACCTTGATTAGAATACAGATATTGTCAGGAACGCCTACCCACGGCTTCCCATATGCTTTGTTGGTTAATTAGATCAAACACCTTTTGGAAATCAATGTTTCTTCGAAGACATGAAGCCTTGGACAGCGCTTATGTCTTCTTAAACACCGTTCCATGATTCACGTCTATGTAAAAGAGTCGATTTCAGAAAATGACATTTTGGAGTTAGTGATACAAAATTGTTTGCTAAGTTTTTCTTTACTTTGTGCAAAAAATTAATTTTTATATATTTTCAACTCAAAATCAAAAACTTCAAACATTATTATTTTAAATTGTATTTATTTTTTGAGTTACAACGACGTTGCAGCAATTGAGCGATATGTATTAAAGATTTTTATTTAAGTGTGGACTGTGCTGCCTGAAGAACGGCATATCTGTATATCTGTACCCGAACTATCTGATGCAATTGGTTTTCGATGTAAGGAGCGGTATGGTGTTCGAGGTGTTCATTCGCAAATATTTAATTTGGAGTGGTTATAAAAAGGAAGATGCTTGATGTGATATAATTCAAGTTACGATTTTTTCAAAGCGTAAACAATTATTTTATTAATTTAAAGCTGGAATTACAATGATAACAATATTTTCATTGGGTGTACAAAAACAACCCCATTTTCAATAAAAAATTTTTGTTAAAGTTTTTATTAAAAAACCTTAAAAAATTATTACAAACGTGATTTCAAATTGATTTCATTCAATTTTTCTAAAAAACATCAGTAACATTTTTGTTAAAAAATATTAATGCAAAATATACGAAATAATTTGGGGAACAAAAAGAAAGAAAAACATTTTTGACGATAGTGGAATAACACGGATTTTGTTAGATTTCCTAGGTTTATTTGAAAAAAATATCTGGCAACACAGATTTTTTTTCATCAATGACACCAGAAAATTATCAAATTTTGAAAACAGTTTGAGAACTACCGTTATATTAGACTCTATTTTTTTATCTATAGAAAAAACTTTTCCTCCTTTGCTATTTATTATTTTTGTGTGACATTTTTTAATTAAATGCAACATGTTTTTCTTGTGGTTTGTTTAGTTTTTGTTGTATTTCTAGTTCTTGACGTCATTGTTGTTTTTATTGCTTGTTGCTGTGATTATAATTATTATTACTGTTGTTGCCATTTGAAATACTCTTTAACTGGAAAATCAATATTTCTGCTATTTTATTTTATAATAAGAAAATATTTATTTACATTTTTCCTTTCATTACATTTAGTTTGATATTTTTTGCTGTTGTTGTTTTTTTTGTGTTAAAATAAAACTAGAACAACAACGACAACAGCAGCAGTTGCAACACGAACACTGACACATTAAACCAAAGCACATTAAAATATTTAAATTTGGATTTTGGAAAAAGTTTCAAACACCACCACAAAACCATGAGGGAGTTTCTTGTACAATTTCCTTTTACCTTTTTTTTTTTTTTTTTTTTTTTTGGTCAAAACAAATGTACAAATGAACAATAAATAAATAAATTTTGATTTGCAGGCTGTGTAAGAGATGAGGTTTATGTGTGAGTGTATGGTTTGTTTTTTTTTTTTTTTTGGTAGCAATTTCACCTTCAGAAATTTTATTGCTCATGAGAATTATTGTTGTGTTGGTTATAATCTCATTGTCGTTATGAGTATAATGAAGTATAATTTTTGGTAAATAATTTCGAACCGTTTTAGGGTCATAAAAAGGAAGTAGAGGATGTTTCAAGTATTTTATTTTATTTTCTTTTTTGTTTTATTTTATGTAGGTTGAATTAATAAAACTGGATTATTTAATGTTTTCGGTGATTTATCGTTCTGCCTTGTTAAGTCATAAATAGAGCTGAAAACTAATGAGAGGAAACAAATTGAAAAATTTCCAGAAACAGATTGATAAATGTTCATTATGAGATTGGGCAGTGTTGCCAGTGGATTTTTCGAAAAAATACCTAACCATGTTAAAAAAACCGATTTTTCCCTACACGTTAATCAAAATTTCCCCTACAGAAATTTCTACGCATTATTGTCATTATATTAGAAGAGAAAACATTAGTAATAAAAAAAATCATTTTGTTCGAATATGTATTTGACATCAAAATAACTACAAAACAAACAATAATAATACATGTACTTTTAATAAATTCAATTAACTGCCTGTTTAACGATTTCGAACGTCATTGTTCGCATAGAAAATTACATTTAAAACAAAAACAAAATTCGAAAATTGGTTTTTGTTTTAAATGTAATTTTCTAGGCGAACGTTAACGTTCGAAATCGATGAACAGGCTGTAAATCTTTCAACATTGAATAATATCTAAGTTGACTTGCGAAATGGTTGGCATTTTCACTCTATACACCAATGGCGCTAGTGATAGTATATACATACCACAGTGAAAATACATATCTCTTTCTCCAGACACCTTAAGCTGTAGCAATTGATACCTACTATTCGTTAGCTTCTTCGCTAACCCTAAGTGATGCAGGAAATATCTCTTCTACGACCAATTCTTTATTTGTCACTAAGGTATTGACGACTATTTCAGCAAACAATTGTTTAGAAGCCCCACCACTTTGTTTTTTAAGATACATAAGTATATGTACATGGGTTAATTTAAAAAAAAACGCAATTTTTGTGTCCCCGTACTTTACACTACTATTTTAGGTAAAAAAAAAACCAAAAAAAAAAAACAAAAACGTCAGAGTGATCAGCGAGGAATATGTAACAGAAAAAAGTAATTCTCAAATTTGTATGTTTGTTTTTTTGTTTATTCAGAATGGTGTTTTGTTTCTCCCTCTGACTCCTTCCATAAAAAAGCATGTCACCCGTTAGAATTTTTAGTAAACAAAATAATATAAAAGAGTAAATATGCAACATTTAATAACAGTTTTCGAATTATTGCCTTTCTTTCTTGTGTTTTAATTTGTTATAGTCGTCAAAACTGAATTAGTGCGAATTTGGCGTTGCAAACAAAGGTTGTCCCCACAATTTGCATTGAGCGTCACTTTTTTATAATTCAAGTATATTACTAATTTTCAATTTCCATTTAAATAAAGTAAACAAAGTAAGGAAAGTACGAACTTTAATTATTACAAAAGTGAAAAAGCGAAAAAAAAATCAATTAAAAACAGTGTGCATTTGCATAGTTTTTGTGAACACGATGGTAAGGGCGCGATAAAATTTCATGAGCGTCACGCTAATTTTTTTAAAAGTGAATATATTAAATGTAAAAAATTGAAGTTGACAATCATTGTTTACATGGTTTCAACTCATTTTTTTATAATTTGAGAAAAAAATTGCCTACGAAAAAAACCAAAATAGGCAAACATTTCATGAGCATCACTTTTGATATATATTGCTTCATACACGCAGAGAAAAAATATGGTTGGGCATGGTTACGGCAACCACACTGTGTTTATTGTAACAATATATTGTTGTTGTACACAAATAATTGTTATTTTTATTAAATATCAGCAATATTATAGTTACTGTAAACATATTAATGTTTATCGCAATTATAAATTTGAGTATTGTTGACCGAAAAATAATTATTTTTCTAACAACTAAATTATGATAACTTTCAAAACATATTATATTACTCACAGCCATAACATGATATTTAATAGCCATAACATGATAACTTTATATACATTTATCATAATAAGTTTATGATGCAATCAAAATATCGTTACTCTAATAATATTTTGGTATCGCCATTTGTAAAATAATTTTGTATCAGTTGTGTCGTGTTTTACATAAACATATCGAATTATTTGTTAGTGAGTGGCTAAATAATAAAATAATAACCATTAAAATAAACAAGATTTTAAAAAAAAATAAAGAAAAATATTAAAAAAGAAATAGCAAAATAACCATTGAAATAAACAAGAAATTAAAAAAAAATTAAGAAAAAAACAATAAAAAAAGGTTGTAGTGTCACAAAATAAAATATTTTTGCTAAAAAATTTTAATAATCTTAAAGTGGTGGAAAAATTTGTGAAATATTGGTGCAAAATATTAACCATTACTGGTAAGTTTTGTGTTATTTTAAGAAAAAAATAATGAAAACTCCATAAAATAATTTATAAATAATGGCGACCTACGACAAAAAGATTACAGTAACTATATTATGTTTTTTATTTTATCATAAGTATTTTTTTCCAATAAAAATATTATGTTTAAAGTTGTATCATATTATGATGTAAAAAATTTATGTATAACAGTTCATATCACTTTGCATCATAATATGATTACTTCTAAGATTATTATGATTGCCATGACAATAATATGATTACTCATAAACTTATTATGATTGTCATGACAATAATATGATTACTTCTAAACTTATTATGATTGCCATGACAATAATATGATTACTTCTAAACTAATTATGATTGCCATGACAATAATATGATTACTTCTAAACTTATTATGATTGCCATGACAGTAATATGATTACTTCTTAACTTATTATGGTTACCATGACAACAATATGATTACTTCTTATCTTATTATGATTACCATGCCAGTAATATTATAACTTCTTTACGTTTTATGATTAACAGGATAACAATATGATTAAGGGAAAAATATTATGATGTAATATTACGAACATATTTGGTCATAATGTGATTTAATAACAATCGTAATATGGTGGCTACAATCATGAATCTTATCATAATATGTTGCTCTTAGAATATGTTTACCACAACCATGTTTTTTCTTTGCGTGTAGCTTAAAATGCTTAATTTTGATTTTATTTTTGTATTTACAAGAGCAAAACAAGAAATCAACTCAACCGCCGTTAATTTTGTTGCACGAAGATATCGAGAGATAATAAGGCTCGATAAACCGCGTAATGACCTAAAAGAAAGAAGAAAGAAAGAAAGAAAGGTATAATCGATATTCACCATATAATTATAAAATCTAGAGGTGAATTGTTTTACATATCTCGCTCGTGCTTTTGCAATTTAAACCTCTGGGGGACCGGAAACTTATGCAACTGCCACAAACTTAATTCGAAAGTGCTAAAACTGAATGAGAATGGAAAAACAAAGCCGTTTGTTATTTCATAAAGAATTCAAATGAAAATTTATAAATTAAATTAAGTTTAGTTATTGTTTTGCGTCAAATATTACATATGTGTATAAGTTTCTTTAAGAATTACTCCCTTTTTTCCATTTTTGTTAAAGACATCAAAGAATATGTACATGTTTAGTTTTGTATGAAAATTTTTGTTTTTTGAAGAATTTTTGTTTTATTTTTTATTTAATTTTTGTAAAAGAATAAGCTTTTTTTCGTTTAACTTTAAATTAGGCATTATATCTTGTTTACGTGCAACAAAATCTCTTGATCGTCACAAAATATCTTGAGCGTCACACTTAGATTTTTTTCCCTTAAAACGCTTATAATTGCAGTTTTTTTTTTAAATACATTGTTACATGCCTATTACTTTGCAAGTTACCTCTAAGTTCAAGTCTTTTTTTAATAAAAATTTACATATTTTCATCTTAAAATTTTGAAATAACTAGTCACTTTTAAAAAAATTAATAATCAAAGTGAATTGTGATTTTGTGTTTATAATCGAAAAGGTGATTTTCACAAAAGTCAATCTTGAGAAACAAAAGAACATCGTAGTAAGCTTGAGTTTCAAATATTTTTGCATTTTTAGCGATTTCTTATACATATTTGGTGTGTGACGCTCAAGATCGAAATCATAGAAAACCTAAAAAAATCAAAAAATATTGAATTTTTTGAAAGCCTAAAAGTACCACCGGATTCTTCATCAATTTCTACATAAATTTGCCACTCTTACAGGCGAATTGAAAAAACTTTAAAAATAAGCAAAAAAAAACTCGATGTGTACGTTTTTTTTCTAAATTGACCCACATACATATTAGTGTCGCCAACTTTCTTAACCACAAACAACCCTGGAAATATATTTTTAAGCGATTTTAGGGAAAAGAAAATTTTCAACCGTTAATGACAAGAATACATAACTAAAAATGCGTTTATCTGCATTTATTTAATAAATAATGCGATATGACGAAAAATCCTTACAATTTTGCCTACGCTTCTATTTTGTTCATAAGGGGATTTTTCTCTACTTCTGGCAACATTTATTCGGTGTATTAATAATAATGATGGGTATATACAAGGTATATTTACACAAGGTAGACTCATTTGGGAGTATAGACATGCTGCTCTATAAAAATTACCGTGTGGAACGGAATTGTCAAAATTGTCTTCATATAAATTTAACGCACACATGTACAAAATTTGGCTCATATACACGGAGTTTGACATTGGTGTTCCAACTTAGGTAATCAGCTGACAAACATATGGGCCAACGAGTTTACCTTGTGTAAATATACCTTGGGTATATAAGAACGGCATAGCCGAATTTTATTTATTTTTATTAGTGTTGCCTGCTGTTGAATTTGTTTTTTGGTTTAGACAAACTTAGACAGCGCTTTCTAACCCAGGAAAAACTTTTCGAATTTTGGTAATAGGTGGTAGTTATTTTATATGTTACCTGGTAAGTAGCTGTCATTACAATTGTCATTATTTTGAAAACTTCAATAAGTACTTACTAGTAATGACCTCAGCAACTACTTATTTCTTCTATAATTTTCACTACTAAATATTTGCTTACTAATAATCAGCGCAATAACTACTTATAAGTTGTGCTGTTTTCAGTACTGAATATCTGCTTACTGGTAACGAGTTCAATAACTACTTATTAGGTCTCTTAACTAGTGATTTTTTGGCTTTTAGTAAGTATATTGTAAGTACTTACAATTCAAATTACTTGTAGTTAAATAATAACTAGATACTTTTTGACTTCTAGTAAGTGTATTGTAAGTACTGAATTCTGTGGACACCTCGAACAAAAATAAGTAGTTATTCAGCCGAAAAATAAGTAGTGTTTATTTTCTCCAACATTACTTGCTAACTTACCAGGTAAGTAAATTTTTTGCTGGGAAGGTTCAAAAATTTAATATTCCTTATAACTAAAAGCATAAGTATATGAAAAATTTGAAACTGTCGTATGTTGCTGGTCCTGAGGGTTTTTTAAAGCATAACCATAATTTTTTGAGTAATCCGTTGACCTACATTTTTAATAAATTACTAAAGGACCTAACAAATAACTATTTGACGAAAAAGGCAATAAAAAGGGTGACCAGCAAATTGGTCAACCTTTAGCAATATTTTTAACAATTAAACTAGGGGTTACGTGTAGGACGTCAAATATTTAATAGGAGTGAACATAGCTTAAGACTAATTTTTCGACTATTTGAAAGTAATAGTTTATGATACCTCTATTTAAATCTGGATCATAAGCTGATTTCTCAAATTACAGAGGAATTCCTAAACTTAGTTGTATATCAAAACATTTTGAAAAACTTTTATATTATGTGATTCGTCTCCATTTCAGGTACGAAACTCTAAATCGGGGCTTAAAGAACTGCAGTCAAATTAGAAAAACTGTTTCTTTTACTTCTGATTCATTTAATGTAAACAGTCACTGTCAAACCAAAAGCAAAATGTTGTGCACAAATTTTCGCTTTTTGTTTGACAGCTTTTGGTTTCGACTGCAGTAAAACATCTACAACAGCCATTAAAAAAATACAGGCATTCGTCAAAAGATGTCTATGGAGAGTATTACAAACCCATTGGCCAAACATAATCTCGAACCAATATCTATCCGAATGAATGGCTCAATCAAAAGCCAATGGAAGGCAGTGGCAGTGGGTGGATCAAACATTGAGAAAGCCTTGAGGAAATATTGCCAAAGAAGCCCTGGAATGAAACCGAAGAGTAGCCGACGCAGAGGCAGACCATGGAGACGGCAAGTTCCACATGAACTTAGGAAGGCGCATATTAAGTGAAATGAAATAAAATTGTTAGCATCAAGAAGAAGTAATTGGAAAAATGTTATTGTTACTTTAGATTCCAATAAAAATAAATAATAATTACAAGAGGTGCTATTTGATAACATTAAGAAGTTTTAGGTACATGGCTTATCAGTGTGGGACAGCGGTCAGATCAGAAATATTGAAATTTTTGCGGCCATGTTTTAGAGTTCAAAAATTGTTGTAGGCTTTTTTGATTTTAATTAGAGTTCAGATGAAGTACAGTGATACCTAAAGTATTAGTATCAGTGTTCAAAAATAAACATTAAATATCGCTTCTTAGTGTTCGGTTCAGTACACAGAGCAAAAAAAAAAACGTTAAAAAATTGTCAACCAATGGTAATAAATTGATTACAAAGTGTTGTCAATAATTTGACAACATTTGTATTGAAATTTTCAACAAAATGTTGACAAATTGGGCCGAAAGATAAAAAACGTACCATTGTTGTCAAATTGAAAACACCTTGTTGCCAAATATGTATCGCACTGTCATTATTTAAAGCGTATATACAAACAACTTTTGTTTTCGCCGCAAGTATAAAGCGAAAACTTTTATAAGTGAAATAAAATTAGAGAAATAAAATTATTAAACTTAAAAGTGAAAAAAAATATAAAACAGTGAAGAAAGCATTATGCTCCTTGGATATGAAGGGATAGTTCTTTTTAAAATAAGGTATGGTCCATCATTCCCGGTCCCCTGGTTGGTCCACATTCGTAAAAAAGACAAAAAACACCATTCATCACACATTGTCGTCTAGACTATTCTTGTATTTGTATTTGAAATAAATATAAATGATGTACAAACAATGCAAGTGCAAAAGATTAATGACGATGAAGAGGCCAAACAATTGAAAAAAATTATATTAAATCTAATATTGAAAAATGAAGTTCCTGTATTTTTAAAATTTTTATTGTACATTTTGTTAAAATTTAACAGGTGAATTATTTTAATTTTTTTTTTAAAAAGTTTAAATAAATTAAAAGAAATGCATCATATATTTTTATTGATTGTGTTCAGAATGGGTTATTTAGTACTTTACTCAGAACAATGTGTTATCGAAATGACAACCGAATGTGGACAATATACCATCGGTGTGTTGTCAGCATGTTGTCGAAATGACACCATTATGGTTAGAATATATTAACATTTTGTTGACAGAATGAGACCAAATCACAACGTGGTGGTTAAAAAATATTGACACCATCTGTTTTTCTGATTTTTCCCTCAGTGTAGATTTGTGGAAAACACAAAAGCTGTTTGTCATCTTTCGAACACAAAAATAATACGGTTCTTAACCAACTCATCAACAGATGAGAACATTTAATTCCGTTCGGTTCATTGTGTTCGGTTCAATTCATTAATGTACGTTCGTTTCTGTTGTGCGTAGCGCTCTTTTGGTTGGTTAAAAAACCAAACGTTTTTTACGAAAACAAAATACAGATACGAGACAAAGAGAAATCCAGCAAAATAATTTTACACCAACAAAACATACACACAAATTGTTCGTGCTGCGGTCGTTGCTAAAATTTATTGTTTTTTCAATTCTTTATCAATGTAAAAAGGAAAATTATAGAACATTTAAATAAAATGTTTGTCTATAGTATCACCACAAGTGTTCTGTAATTTAACGAAGAACAGATCACTTTATTATGTTCGGCTCTTTCTTGAAAATAGTTGAGAACGGTTTTAAGGGTTGTGTTCGTCTACACAAACACTAAAAAAAATAGATATCGTTCCTGGGTGCGTGAGCAGGGCGCTAAAATAATTTTCTGTTTATTTTCGAACACTGTGCACAATACATACACAAGCTGTGGTCGTTGCTGAATTGGTTTGCTTGCGCATTTTTTTTTTCAATGTAAAAAAAAAAATACTATAGAACATTAAAATATACGGGCATGTTCTAGAAATCGAAATGAAGTGGAGTTGAAATCGATCGAAATTTTGATTTTAATTATTTACAAAATGACTGCAGTTTTTGCTGTTTTGACAAGTGGTTCTTATAAAGATAATTGGTACTCAAAGGATGAAGTATAGAAAAGCAAATAGTTTTATGAACATTCTATAGAGGCTCGTTATCAAAATTTGTTCGATTTTAAATATACTTCAGTTTTATTTATAGAAAAACATGCCAGATAATGTTTGTCTACAAAGCCACTAAAATTGTTCTGTTTTATGACGAAGAGCAGAACACTATATAATGTTTGTTACTTTCTTAAAAACAGTAACGAACAGTATTAAGGGTTATGTATAAAAACACTTAAAAAAGAAGTTATTTCTGAATAATGTTCTGTTTAGTTTCGAGTCGTGATTAGGATATAAAAGAAAATAATTTGACTTTGAAATAGAAACGTTTTCAAAATTTATTGGATTTCAATTTCGATCTTATTCGATTTCCAAATCTTCGCTGTTAATTTATTCAAGTAACTTCAAAAAACCCATAAATAAGCTAAAAATTCATGTTATATTTCTCAACTTGTTTATGGCTTAATTAGCAAAAAGCTGAAAAGACTTTTTCTGCAAAAACCGAGTTTTTGTCATGTCACATTGGAAACAATTCAATCTCCTTCAATAGTCCGATTTAAGAAAAACCAACAAAAATCTCAACCGCACACATTCTTCAAATTAAAGCAATTACTGCAAAAACGAATTATCAGAGTTGCTGCAAAAAAAAAAAAAAAAAAAAAAACGAAAAACCCTTTAACAAGTGTTTGAAAAAATCTATGATTATCGACCCACATTAAAATTATTCTTGACATTCTGCTACTCATTCACAACATCATCATCATCGCTGTTGTCATTATTCTTATTGTGGTCATAATGTTCAACAATGACATCTTTGTAAAACTCACTCAAAGTTGATGCTACAAACAACAACAACAATAAGACTTACTACCGAACAACCCAACAAATGAACGTACACTCTACCTCATCTCTTCAAAAAGAAGGACATGTGCTTACTTTGACAAAAAAAAAAACAGAAAAAATATCAAAAAAAAGGCTGCTCATATTTGTAGCTACTCGCTCGTAGTAAAGGAACGTTTAAAAAAGGACGAATTTAAAATGATAAAGCACAATGTGTGAAATTTTGTGATGTGCTGTGATTATATTTTGTCCTTAATTTTGAGCAGGGTTTTGCACTTTATGTGTGAGTCGATGTGTGTGAGATAGTGTGTTTTTGCATTAACTGAAGTAACAGAAACTAAATCATTTGGAAATAACAAATGAAATGAAACGAATAAAATTTGCCAGCCAATGTTTGTAAACGAGAGCAAAAGTATAAAGTTAACAGACCACAAAGTCCATACTTCCATCAAATTTTTTGTTTGTTTTATTTTTAAAGGTGCACACACACACTGACACCTTATTATATCTATGTGTAGGTATACAGTAAAATGATTAATAATGTAGTAGAAAAGTGATAATACACATAATGACTTTTTCAAAGAAAACAATTAAATTGCGAGGAGCCTACAGTAGAGGTTTAAAAATCAAGGACGAACTAGTTTTAAGAAGCTAGAAAAAAAATTATTCATTAGCAAAATCCTAAAAATAACTTTTTGAGTAACTCAAAAAGAAAATTTCTTAATAAGTTTACAAGCTCCATAACTACACAGAAAAAATAAAAATTGATTTCAATTAAAAAATTTGTGACACCAGTAAACAAATAAAGTATCAATTGAATATTGTTTGATTTTAAGAACATTTTCTGAACTAATGTTGTTGATATAAGAAAACTTTTAATTCACTTGAATAATTTTTTAAATAAAAGTGATTTTATTTTTGATTAATGGTTTAATTGAAAAAAATTGGCGAGCATTTTTTGTGTAAGAACATCATGCTATTATTTCCAGTAGTTTGCAAGTTTTTCTAGTTTTTGGTTCTTTTATGCAGGAAGTGAAAGTATTCTTAAACGTTAACCAATTATTTTAGAGTTTCGTAGAGATCAATCGGTGAAGTTCTGAATTACTCATTGGAATTTAAGAATTCTACTTCGCAGTCAATAGCAGCAAATGGTAGCCAGGCGGGGCAAGGCTTGGCCTATGAGGCGGATGAGATAAAACTTCTAGACTTTTATTTCTAAGTATGTAGTTTTTAAATGGGGTTCCAATATGCGCCCAGAGCAGGTCAAAGCTTGTTTCAAACGAATCAACTGTGTTAATAGCAGGCCCTTGTGATCGACCAGCCTCATTTAAGCAGCTCATTGCTATTATTACCCTGGCACCATTAACATCTGGCATTGACGTTGATTCCCCGGTAGCCTACACAGAAAAAATAGAAAATCGACTTTAATTAAACAATTCGTTCAGACAATTAAATATTTAACTAATTTTGCCCCTGCAAAGGAATTGATCATATCAATTAACGGATTTGTATTTTCGAGTCATGGGACACAAATTTAGTCAATTAAAAAATTAATTGCATAAACTAAAAAATACACCACATTTAATTTTATGAGTTTTGATTAAAAAAATTACTTGCAGCAAACAAAAAATTAATTGAATGTACACCAATTAATTATTTAATTGAATAATTTTTTGCAAACATTTTTTCTGTGTACACAGAATAGTGAGCTAGTCTATCAGTTCGAGGATTGCAGGTTTAATTCTCGCCAGAGACTCTGCTCTATTTCACTCGTTTAATTAAGTCAGAATATAGTTTGTAATTGTATTGTAACTCTTATTAAATAATTTAAAAAATTGTTATTTGACGTTGATCCGGCTGCTTAAATGGATTACTTCAGTACAGGATATCGCACTTATACATTTTTCATCGCCAGTAATAACTCGATACAAAAATTACTTCTTTTAATTGCGCTCGAGCAGCCCTTCAGGCATGCAGAATCGTCTTTCAATGTCTCCCGGATTTAACTATGGTGGGAAAACATAAAACAAATCTTTTCCAAAAATATGCTTTCTTGACACAAGACACCAGTTTAGAAGAAAGAAATAAATATTTGTGCTAACAATATTTCATTCATTAACGAACTAAGAATAAATAACTAATGTTTACCGGCGCTTAAGAATTCAATTATGGGACACTGCTACAGCCTAAAAAATTCAAAGGCTACAAAATAAACTTTTTCGAATAATCACAGTCGTCCCTTGATAAGTTAAACACTTGAATTTTCACAAGTACCTCAATGTGCCTAAATGTTCGGTAAAATATTTAAATTGGCTTGAATATTTTAAGTGATGCTGGCCGCACCCGCCTATGGAGAAGAGACAGTAGAACTTTTCTAATGAGAAGAGCGAATATAAAGAATCACAAAAATTGATGAATTAATATTTTAGCAGATGTTGTGAATTGATAATCAAGAATCTTGTATATAATTTGCCAGTGTACTCATTTTGAACCATTTTTCTCTTACCGTTCTTTAGATATACATAAATATATTTTGTGCTTCGCCCACATATCTACTGCCACCCGTATTCTGTATGTTTATTAATAACCAAAACGCTTGTAAATAATTTGGAAACTTTTAATCTTTCCGTTTTCCAGACATGACATGTTACTACGTATTTGCTATGTGTAAAACCACAAAAAATTATTAAAATTAAGAGTATACGAAGGACTTGTAACTAGCGTTGATGGGAATAAAAAAACAACGATAACGATGTTATGAAAAAAATTAGAGGCAGACGCCGTTTTTTGCTCACATCACAGCGATTTATTGACCAATCTGGCTGTATTTCAATAGTGAACAATTCCGGACTATATGTGACATACATATATTACAGTCGGTTCTATCTCATATCTAAGGGCTTCAGAAAACCCATTTCAACGGACAGACGCTCATCCTGATTTGAACTTCTCTTCTTATATATATATAATTAATGGGTCAAGGGTCAATATTGTAGAAACAAAAAAACAGAATGACAAACTTACATATATCGTTGGCTTAGAGTGTTAACCTGCTAAATCCATTTTTAACAGTTTATGCCAGTTTGATACCGGTCGAAAAATTAAGAGACGCCGCATCAAATACGAAAAACATTAACTTCAATTTAGGACTCAATAAAATATTAGAAAATGAACCAAATATATATTGGTTTGCTTCTTAAGACAAATTGTCTGAAAGTCAGTTAGCAGGCTTACACTCTAAGGCGACAAAAAAAATTAAAGAAACATTTTTAAAACGAATACAAAAATGTTTTTGAAAAAAAATTCATATGATTAACAACATTTTTTTCAACTTCTTAAATTTGACTTAAGATGTTTTGTCAAAATGAAACAGCTTTAATCATTGACTATAATAACCAACTTTGTTGCGCACAGTATTTACCTGGTGTTAAGAACTCCCAAGAAAGAACTGCAGCATTTATCAATATCTAGATTTGAGAGGAGGGAGAAAATTTTCTGTGGAATCTGACTAGTGAAATATCAATTTCTCCTATGGAAATCAAAAGTCTTCGAGATGGTTGTTAAGACGCAAATAGGTGTCTTTAGACACATGGATGTAGTGGTAATCGAGAGGAAAGAGCTCGGTATTCCATATAAGGATGCCAACTACTATAAATTGGTCCACTAGTCAATCGACTGAGAAGTGGCGGGCCAGGTATGACAATATATTCACTTCACTTTATTTAGAACTTTGAACCGGATTTTATTTGAAGAAATCAATAAAGCCTGACTGAAATATTTAATTTTGCCTTCCTCTTAGGAGTGAATAATGTTTTAGAGCTGTACTAAGTGAAGTATGCCAATGAAATTGAAACTTCTTTTGACTTGAGTTTAAATGTTATCACTGTATTGGCTTTCTAACAAGATCCAGAGTTGTTCCTATTTTAAAAATAATAAGGAAACTGTTTATAACAACGTCTCAAATGTCAATGATTTGTAATATATTGTTTTGTAAACAAATACATTGTTGCGACCAAAGGGAATTAACTACAGGTGGTGTCTAAACGGCATCTGATTTTGACAGTTCGAGCTAATTTGTTTTGATTTGTTGACATATAAGAACAAACAATGCAATGCAAAAAACCCTATGTTGTTCCTGTTGTTTTTGGATTGTTGTAGTTCCGACACCACCTGCAGTTGAATTCGCCTTGGTTGCGACAATCATAAATTAGTCAAAATTTACTAAAAAAAAAATTGCAGGATCTCATTTTTGTTGCTCAGAATGATTATGGTAAATAGATGACTAATAATAAAGAACAATTTTCTCAAAAGGAGGTCTTAGGGGAATATAGAGTGAGGTGATGCTGGGTGAAACATCACCGGCAACGAAATAGCTGATGCGTTAGTGAGGCAGTCAGGTCTTCAATGGCGGCTCCACGAAAAGCCCCCCAATGAAATAACACCCAAACGAGAAATGAAATATTCCCCAAATTTTTTTCATACATTTTTTTTTTGGCCCTTTTACATTTTTTTTTGGGAATTATTTCATTCCTCATTTGGGGTTTTCAAATTGTGAAATAATCTCCAATGAAATTACACCCAACAAATTTTTAAAATTCGGGGCTTGTTTCATAGCGTGTATAATTTGGGTGTTATTTCATTTTTTATTCGGGGGTTATTTCATTTTTAAAGCTGTTGGTTTTTGGGGGTTATCCTTGCTGAAACTGACTCTTTTATGAATTTTGGGCATAATTTCATTTTTGTTGCTGATGGGGTTTATTTCATTGGGGTTTATTTTATTTTCATCATTGGGTGTTATTTCATATGAAATAACTCCCAAATATTGGGGGTTGTTTCGTTTTCGCTTTGGGGTTTATTTCATTTATTTTTCGATGTTATTTCATTCACTGTTTTTGGGTGTTATTTCCTATTTTTTGGGATTTATTTCATTGGGGGTTATTTCCTGGGCGTTATTTCATTGGGGGGCTTTTCGTGGAGCCTTCAATGGCCTCCTATCTGAAGAGGATAATCAGGCCTGCGAGACGTTATGGCCTGTGCTTTTAAATACCGATTCTAATTCACTTACAGGCAGAAGTAAGGTCTGTGTTAGAACCATGACAAGTATTATCACGGGCCGCTGATATTTTGGCCTGTAGGACTTATGTAGGTTGTGCGAGTAGAGTAAATAGAGACAGTTGAGCCCATTCTGGGTCACTGTCCTTTGTTGCAGAACAAGAGGCTGAAATGGCTTGTGAGTGGTTCATGGGTGAAATGAAAGATGTCTCGGGCTGTGGTTTCTTGTAATTTCCCTTCCTTCTTCTTTATCTCTCATAATTCTCAAGCCGTCACAATCACTGTTCGAAAATAAACACTATATATCGCTCCTTAGTGTTCGGTTCGGTAAATTTGTGGAAAAAATAAACGCTTACAGTGTTTGTGTAGTAAATCATTAAAAAAATAACGTTTCCCGGTTTGTCATCTTTCGAACGCAAAAATAATACTGTTTTTATCCAGCTAAACAAAAGATGACAACATATAATTCGGTTCGGTTCTTTTTAAAAAACCACAAACTTCATTGTGTTCGTTTTAGCTCATAAATGTTTGTACCTTTTGGCTGGTAAAGAAAACAAAATACAAATACGTAAAAAAACAAAAAGTCAGCAAAATATTTTTACAAAAACAAAGCATTAAAATAAAAGAATATTATAGAACATTAAAATAATAATGTTTGTCTACAGGACCACTACAATTGTTTTGTTTTTTAAGGAAGAACAGAATACTATATAATGTTCGGCTCTTTCTAGAAATTAATTACGAACTGTATTACGGGTTGTGTTCGTTTACACAAACACTCTAAAACAAAGACTTTTTTCCTGGATGTGTAAGCCGAACGCTAAATAATGTTCTGTTTATTTTTTAACACTGGCCACAATATACCATACTAGTTTCTGGGAGAGGAAGTGAAGTTTAACTTCACACCAGCCTTTCTACCTACCTGCCAAATATAGTTGTCTGTTTTCATATCGATTCATATTTTTGCAAAGAGTAGTATAGACCTCTAATTTGGTTAAATATTTCATATATTAACATGTAGCAGTTCATAAGAATAATACTTAATATTTTTAACCTTTGACCTTTAGCGTCACAAGAAGTTTAGATTTAAGATAATTTAAAGTTATTTTGTCAAATATTTTTTTTTTTATACATCTTCTTATTTTCATTTCAATAAAGAAAAATCAAAGATGAGTTTTTGACATTCAACAGGTTTTTAACTGGAACTTCTGTAACAGCATGTCCTATAACTAACTTTAACAAGAGAAAAATTCCAAATTAAGCAGGGATAATAATTTTTTCATTATTTTTCTTTACCTGTATCTAATTTATTTACCTCTGACTGTAGAAAAGTGAAAAGTGTGTTTATAGGGGAAAAAGTTTAAGGATGTTTAGTGAGATTTTCGTGTTTATTAAGTAAAAGATTACACAGAAGCAAATACGATAGTGTATAGTACATACGAATACACAAAGTAGGACAGTTAAAAGTACAGTGGGGAAAACATTTTAGTAATGAAAAATAGCATAAAAATAAACTGAAAAGAAAGAAGTCCAATTTAAAAGAAACCAACGTACCTGGTGTAAATTAAGCAGAAATGTTGTAATTTGAAATATGATTTGTGTGAAGAGCCACTTTTTACACGTCACTAAATTTTTTTAAAGGTGTTTTTGTTTTTTTATATTTGTTCAAACATTAAGCGAGTGTGGTGTGGTAGGTGAGATGTTTAAATTTTCACATGCAGCAACCAGAACACTTCCACTTGAGAATTTAGTTTGAAAATTATTTTTTCTATTTGTTTGATTTTTTTTTGTTTTTGTTAAAAACGTTGTAGAGGTGAAGGTGGATTTAACCCAGCACAAAATAAATGCACAACTCACACAATTTGGTTTTCTATACGCACTAGCCAAAGGTCTCAGGTGTTGCGTGATTGTGTATAATTGTGTTTTTAAAGAGTTTGTTTGTGTATAAGACACTTTTTTTTTAGCAGTTATTTTGAGATTTTTATTGGTTAGTGGTGGGGTTGGTTTTCAGGTTATTGCTGCTTTCCGTAAGGAGCTGGGCCAACAAATTAAACTAAGGTACTGTGTAGTATTTGTAGTAGACGTAGTAGTTGTAATCTAAATAATGTATATTTTTCGGTGTATTTTAGCTGAAATAATTAAAAATGAAATCTTGAGTATTGTATGACAGCAAACACGTTGAAACGGCGCGTATTTCCTTCACGTACACCAAGTCCTTGAAACAATATGCTGGCATACATACAGAAACATACAAGCAGGCATCAAAGTATTAGCAACAACGGTGTTGGTTTTTCGCTTTTCTTCTTGTTTTTTTTTCGTTTAAATTAAAAGTCATTAATTTTTGTTCATACAGTTAATTAACGGAAACATTATATGGTTGACAGACAGTCGTAGAGTATAACAAATATCTTACAGAGTTTTAAACACAATTAACACCTGAAATGTCGTGAAAGGTGCTAAATACTGTTTTTCTCTTAGAGTATACACAATTCCACTAAAATTGTTAAATTTAAATTTTCCTTTAGTTAATATTTTTTTTTTGTTGTATTTATTTAAATTTTCCTTTTTGTATGTTAGATGCTGAATTTTAAACGCACGTTGATGAACACATGTACTACTAATACTACTCTACCTCCCATACTCCTCTATTCACTTACTTTAACATTTTTACTCACACACACACACACATTTACATGTATACATGCCAGCTCGTATGCCTCAGTAAAAATGAGCACTAAAAAACTCAAACACTCGGTCTCTCTCTCACTCTTGTGCTATTACTCTTTCTTTGGCTTTTTCTTCTTCGTCTGGCCATAAAAAAAGGAATTTAATCAGCAAGAAACTTTAATTATTAAATTCTTCTTGCGTATTTCTTTGTTTTTTTTTACGGATTCGTATTAAATAATTTTGTATATTTATTGTAGCACTCTTTTAGGCTCTTCTTTATATAAAATGGTTTGTATATATTTGTATCACTATTATATCAATTCCTTTGTTTCTTTTTTTCTCAAACACTTTAATTGTTTACTATTTAAACTCTATGGTATTTAATTTTAGATTTTTTTTGTTTAAATAATTTTTTTCATAAATAAACCTGAAACCCTTCAATGATTTTTCGACAACTTCTCTAAACCGAACTGTACCGTTAAGGTATGTTTTGTTATAAACTTTTCTCTTGGCCTTTCCATATGGTGAACATTTTCCACCATCCATGTTCATACAGTGGTGAATTTAGTAGGGAGAGTCTATAGTATTGCAGCATATTTATTGTTGTAGTATTTTACAAGAAGAGATTGCGCATTCTGTTAATTTTAGGGGAAGAAGTAAGTAAAAAGGAATTTGTTGTTGAGCATCGTGTTGTTATGAAAGATGATGAGAAAAATTGATTACGAAAAGAAGAAATACACGGAAAAAATTTTTAATTTGAAAAGAGAGCTTAATATGAATTGCTTGAATAATGCAAAATTTATTATTAGTTTTGTTTTTAGTATTAACATTTTCAACTAACTTCTCAAACCAAAAAATGTTTGGTGTTTGCAATTTTTTATCTGCTAAACAAGTATTGCGAAACAGTTTTATAGATACACCTTTCATAACGTACATACATAATTATTTTTTGGAATATTAATTTGAAGATCGTTGGTTAAGAACCAATTCGATAAAGAATTTACTGCCATTTTTAAAGCAGAAAATATTTTAAAAAATATTTCCTTTTAAATTGAAAGAAAATTCCGTAAGTAGTCCAGGTGAGCTCCTTCAATCATAATCAGTGTTGCCATTTAGGCCATTTAGTGGCTAGATTTAGCCATTTTTCAACCTGTTTAGCCATTAAAAAATATGTTTAGCCACTAGCCATTTTTTTTAGCCATTTTTCAACTTGTTTAGCCATAAAATTTTTCTTTTAAAAGAATAATTTTTATTTTTTTATAAAAATTTATAAAAGTAAAATAAACATTTCATCAATTAAAACGCCTTTAATTTAAATCACAACTTTTACAAATGTTGAAAATCGCTATATAAAATGACGCTAAGACATATTTTTAAATAAAGGAACTGTGATCCAATATTAAATTTATAAAATGGATCAACACAAACATCGGTGTTTCTTTCTGGTTGCAAGAATTTCAACAAAGATTTACAGGCAAAAACAACATTTTTTTTAGAAATTTCAGAATTGACTATAAAGTTTGTCTTACTTCCATGGTCTAATGCTTAAGTAACATTGTTAAAAATAATTTGAGTAATAGGTTACATTAAGCAACCGTTAATTCGATTTTATCAATTTATACCAACACCACAATAGGGGAGAGGGTACTATGCATTTGCGCTGATGTTTGTAACATCTTAAAATATTGGTCCTAAGCCCACTTTTACGTAAATCGCATTACTTTCTGAGTCGAATTTACGATGTTTGTCCGACTGGCTAGCTGGCTGTCCATGTAAACCTTGTGCGCAAACGACAGGTCGCTAATTTGCAGATAATTTAATAAAATTTGGTACATAGGTTCTAATGTGGTGTACGGTATCATATAGTTGGGGTTGATCGACTATACTTTCTTACTTGTTTTTTAATGCAGATCTGGACTCAAAAGGTTGGGTAAATGTTGTCGTGATTATGTTTTACCTTCAAATTAGTTAAAACTAATAGGCTCTAGTGATTCCTATGATATGAACCATAACGACATCGAATTTATCGATAATAAAATTTTTTAAATATCTATCAACATATTAAATTACGTTTATTCTTGTTTAAGAAATTGATATTAACTTACAATTTCATCGTAAACAGCTTTAAATGAATTATTACTGTTTTGTTATTGAATTTTTACGTGTTTTTATTTATAAAATTTTTTTTAGCCCATTTTTAGCCATTTTTTTTTTGGCAATTTTTTCCCGTAAATTAAGCCAATTTTGGTCACCAAGTTTTGGCAACACTGATCATAATTTTAAGTCAAATTCATCTTTTGTATAAAAATGTAAGCGATCATATCTCCCATATAAACACCACTTCTGCCAATAGCTTTAAGTGCTTCTGTTGCACTGTGAAATTGTCTACTGTTAGGTCCAAAACTAAAAACGGTCCTATATAAAAACGCTCACTCTAAAATTGCTTTGAAAAAAAACCCATAGATGTAGATAAGTAGTGAATATTCGTTTTGGTGTGCCGGGTCTATGATTTACCATGGTGCCTAAATAAGATACACTCTCCAAATGTTTCTTAAAAGCAATATGATAAGACATTTAATGGGTACGTTGACTTTTAAGGAGAGAAGTTTCTTGGGGGGAATTATTTCCCTATTATCTTAATTTTAAAAGGCTTCTGACAATTGAAATGTGTGTACCACAATTGAGTCGTATGTACCAAGGCCATAACTACCAATATGTTGGCCATTAAAATTTTGGAAATCGGCGATAGCAAAAGAATTAGACTTCTGAGCCATTGTACGCCGCACAGTGGGGTCAATCGCAAAAAATTGGTATTAAATATGAATCACCAAATGATTGGATTGCTAAATTATGTATGAACAAGTCGTAGAAGAGAACATATCTCTTAAGAGAATAGAGCTTGTGACTATCCTGTAAGAATACAAGGAACTACAGGGTGTCAAATTTCGACACCTCGGATTAGGTAAACTTGGTAAAGCTTGTTACTTGTGCAAATATTGCCAGGTTTTAATAAGTAAAAAATTCCAGCTTATTTAATTAAGTTTTCTCTATTAGTTTAAAAATATTTAAGTTGGAATTTTTTTTACATTGAGAAATTTTGAAATGAGTTTTAAAATTGGCTTAGTTTTGACAAAAATGCAGTAGTTTTTTTTTAATATTTTACTTAAATATTTTTTTTTTTTAATTTTTACTTGTTCAACAATACTGTACAAATTTTTAATAAGCATATTTGTTTTATTTAACTGCCTTTCAAACTCTACCTGCCCCCTTTAAAACGGAGGCAGGTGAGCAGATTTTGTAAATATAGTAAAATTTTCAATACCACTTCATTCAATTGCATAAAAGTTATACTAATGGAAATTTTCTCAATGTATCGACAACCTGTCTTTTTTGGTTTTTGATGGGATAAGCTATTTTTATGCGCATTTCACTGGTTAAAAGTTTGGTTGAAATGTGTTTAATATGAAGACCTTCCTGAACATGAAGTCAAAAGTGGTCGCCCTTCTGAAGCATTTAAACTTTGCCAATCTCTTGCTAAAAGGAGTAAAGTACAGCAACTATGTGATAGAAATTCGGCAGAACTAATTTCAACAGCTGGAAAAAATTAATAAGCATGAACAATTTTAAAAGTGTTTAGTCCAGAAAAAGCACTAAGCCTCATCATTGATGCTTGTTTATCAAAACATCAGTATCCAATATTAAGATGGAGTGTTAAAGAAATTAGATGTAATAATACCACACCCCCCCCCCCTTTACAATAAGTCATTGGTGTAAAAAATTTAAACCTGTGCAGCTTTTTTAAGCGATCGAGCTTTGTTAACAAGGAAAATATTGCATTTTATGTGGTCATTTTCTATGAGAGGTAGGCGTGGTTGTTAGCAGATTTTGATAATTTTTTCACCATTGTCAAAATTTTCTCATTATCATAAAATTACAATAACCCAAAAATTGTGACTCTACAATGACTTTTGTGTTGCATGGGAAGTAGGCGTGGTTGTGCTCGGATTTTTTTCATATTTCCGGTATTTTTTTATTACACCTAAATATTAGTCAATACCAAAAATTCAAGGCTCTACGATGTTTCCTTATATTTAATGCATAGACCATAGACCGGTCGAATGTGTTAACTGACCCCACTGTATTTTTCGTTCCCAACATTTGTTTGCAACATGTCAACCTGCTTTTCCATTCTTTGAAGGTGGACTCCCATACAAAAGGTAAAATTCATGAAATTAAAAAACTTACTGGTCAAATGTTTGACCGACTCCAATTAATTTTTCATCCCCTCAATTAGTTTTTAGAATACTAACCCGCTATAACTATTCTTTAAGGGGGCTCCCATACACAACAAAATTAATAAAGTTTCTTTTAAAGTTTTTGATGCCAAATCACGACCTTTGGACAACAAGGTTCTATTTGCACCTTAACTACATGTCTGATAGAACTCTATCATCCAATAAGATGGATTTCCCACTTAAGGAATAGAACTAGCGGATAAGTATGTTCGAAACAAATGTGGGGTATGACAAATTAAGTTGGGTCGGCAGCACAATAAAAAAATCAGAGAAATATAAAAAATATAAAAAAAAAACATATAAGAGTGATGTATGCGACTATGCCGAATCTTATATCGGCAGTTCCAGCGAAAAGTCTACTATGCATAGTTTACTTTTTTATATTTTGGTGTAAAGCGCAACTAGCTCTACATTTAGTAAAAAAAGGGAAAACGGTTTAACAACATGGTCCTAAATTACAACCTGATTTGCTTTATGGCGTTACATTAATGCCCATATGTACCAAATAACGAGCAAAGATTTTTAATTTGATAGCTTGAAAAATAAATCTGTATTAGTCCAAAGCTTACTGAAAAAGCTTTTATACAAAACGTCTTGCTTAATTCGCAGTCTTATTAAGTTTTGTAATGCAAGTCAAAATCCACCTATGTTTTTTTAACGTCTGCAAATCCTTATCATCAATTGTTGTAATTTTTTTTTTTTAATTAGAGTGCTTCTTCATTACTTTGCATATATAAAAACCCTTTTTACAAATTTAGCTTCTTCATTTAATTTTTTTTTACATTTTGTCGTAGAAATATCACGTCACTTCAAAATGGAAATGCCCATATACCCTTCACCATGGTGCGATTCGAGCAGAAAGTGATATAAATACCGTTTCTTAGACAAAAATAAATCTATTTTGTGCCACGCCCACTACTACTTAGTTTTTGGATGTTGTGTATGTATTGACAAGTTAAATCAACATCGCTGTAAAATGTTTAAAACGCAAAAAGCCGTAAAAATAATAAAAAAGACACTTACACAAGGTACTTGTGATGTGTACAAAAAGAAAAAAACCACAACATGGGTTTTAAAAAAATTAAAATGCAGTCGTGGTGTTTTGATCATATCTCAGCCATTTAAGGATCGATCTGGCTGAATATCAATAGCATTGCTTAGCGGAGCAGATTTGACAGATAATTATAGCAAATAAGTCCAATCGTATCTGGTTTTTCGAAAACCTGATTTCAACAGACAGACTGACAGCGTTCGCTACTCATAAGAGCCAATAATAGAAATAATTTTTAAAGTCTATGATCAGATTCAGCGCATTTCACAATTGAAAAAGTATACTTTGGTCTATGGTTTAAAAACTTGCTGATTTGTGTTATTTATAGTACTTCCAAGGTAACAAACATATCTGCTAAGTGTTCTTTTGGTAGAATGACAAATTTTGTTTTTCCTTCAAAAAACAAAAAAAAAGGTGATTTAGAAATATTTTGTACTTAGAATTGTCATTTTACTGGGTATGATCTTTTAGAAAGGTTCAAATTTTACTTAATGAGAAATCAATGATTTAATTCCTTTAAACTACAACCGGAAGGCATAACATACCGTTTCGCTCATTTATACTATTTCTGGCAAAAAAAAAAATAACAAGATTTGAAAAAATTATGATTTTCTTCTGTTTTTTTTTTGGAATATTCTCCATATGACATGGAATCTCTACCTAGAATATAATTCCCTATTCTAAATATTTAAAATTCGCCACAGTGTTTATTTCCTTATTACCTGTTTTCACACAGACTAGCAGAACAACAAACGTAAAAGAAAATGGCAAAACTTGTACGTCATTGCTTATTACCAAATTCTTAGTAAAGGAAAAAATGGTGAATTTTTTTAGCCAAAAAGAACAATCTCTTTGTTCGACGGACGAGCACAGTTTTGCTCTTCTAGAGAAAGTATTTATCTGTTAAAATTACTCGCATTCGTGTAAATTAAAAGACAACGACCGACCCAAAACACTCATGCGATGAGCAACAGTTTTGTTAATTTAACTATATAAAGGAAAAAAAAGCAACACAATCTGTCCAACAAGTAAAAATAAAAAACAACAACAACACAATAATAGTGTGTCATTGACTATTTTCTACTCACTATGTGGTGTATTTTATTGTGTTGCTAACAAAGGAAAAGTCACCTTTCAATGACGTAGTCAGTTGTTTTGTTTAATGTTTGGGAGAGAATTAAATTTAATATATGTATTTCCTTTTCACCAAAAAAATTGTTATTGTTGTGAGAATTTATTCGTGTGTGTATGTTTTATTTCAATTTCTACCACACACAGTGTCAAGCAAACTTGCACACACATTCGTACAAACTTTCCGAAATTTTAGATGCCATCGTACCACATGTTTATGTGCGTTTTTGTTCTGTAGTTGTTGTTCTTTTTCCTTTTCGTTTAAGGAAAACTGTTGCTCGAATTGGTGAGAGTGTATTTGTGTGTGCTGTTATGTATTCGTTTTAATGTGTTTTTTGTTGCTGGTGTTTTTTTTTTATTAATCCGAAATGGGAGCATAAATATAATTTTATTCACTTTGCCAGAATAGAGCAACACTTCATAAATTGTCTGTGTTGCTTAAGCAGAGTAATGATTTCTAAAAGATATGAAAGCATATTTTTGGGGATTTCTTCAAGTTGTTTTGTTTTTGGACAAAACACATTGAGTTGAGTAAATATAAACACTGCACACTGGGGAATATTAAATAAAATACAGAAATAAATAAAAAACTTTGTTGTTAATATATATCGATTTCAAAACGATTGTTTAAAAAGGTGTGATCTATTTCTGAATTGGACAGCCGAATTATGAATACAAATTCCCCGGGAGTTTTTCTCTTTTCCCATTTTTTACAATTGAATTTACAGGGAGAAAACTCCCGGGGAACTTTTAAACATAATTGGGCTGATAGTTTTTATGTAGAATATGGTCAGGATTTAAGAGGAAAAATGCATTTACAATATTATTGTATATGTTATTCGCCGTATTATTTCTATATTGCCCCATATTATTCAATAAGTGACACAATGGTTTCAATGGCTCAATATGGGTCAACTCTTATTAAAAACAAATTATAACCTTAAAACAAAACAAGATCGTACATTATTCCCAACACATTTAACAGTTTATTATAGTTCTTTTCATTATGCAATAAAAATCAAAATGGTTTTGATTCTTGCCAATATATTGTAGCACCTTCGAATATCACATACACATTAGCGATAAAATTGTACAATACAAAAATTTTACAATTTTGTAACAAGTGGTGCTTAAATTTTAAGGGCCGATGTTAATTTTAAGTAAAATACAAATTATTTAGGAAACTACTGTCATTTATTTTTACTATGATGATTTTCGTATGGTTCAATTATGATTTGAACAAAATATCGGCCAAATGACCGCCGCGACCTCGGCGGCACACCTCCATCCGTTCATCAAATTTTCGATGACGCTGAGGCATAACTGAGGTTCTATGAAATTAATGTGCCGAATTATCTCATCCTTTAGCTCTTGAATTGTTGCTGACTTATCAATATACAGCTTTTGTTTCAAATAACCCCAAAGGAAGAAGTCCGACGGTGTCCAATTACATGATCTTGGCGGCCAATTGGCATCGCCACCCCGTGAGATAAAACGGCCATTGAATTTGTCGCGCAAAAGAGCCATTGTTTCGTTAGCTGTGTGGCAAGTGGCACCTTCCTGTCGAAAGACATATCGTCCACATCAATATCTTCTTATTCGGGCATAAAAGTTCGTTATCATCACACGATAGCGAACACCATTCAAATACGGCCCGATGATGCCGCCTGCCCATAAACCGTACCAAACAGTCACTCTTTGTAGGCGCATTGGTTTTTCGACAATCACTATTGGATTATCATTCAAAAAAATGCGGCAAATCTGCTTATTGACGAATCCACTGATATGAAAATGTCCCTTATCACTGAATAACGAAGTGCACGATATGCATTTTGATTTTAACCTCCATTTTCATAATAGGCCTGAATAACATTAACGCATCGCTCGATTGTGTATCTTTCCATGGTCAAATTGAGTTAGTCTTTAATTGAGAACTGTCAAATAAAATGCAGAAAAAAACTTGACGTTTAGGTGTGGTTCGCATTCAACATCGGCCCTTAATATTTAATCGATTTTAAAAACGACATTTTCGGTTTTAAATCGTTTCATTTTCAAAATCGATTTGCATCTCATACGTGATTATCTACTTTGTAAAAAGCAATTTTTAAAACCTCTTTTTAGTTCGAATTTTTTTCAAGATTTTATTAAAAAATATTCAATACTGAAAGTAAATTAAAAACTTTCAAAAGTTGTTTTGGGAATACAATATTTATTATAAATAATTTTTCTGTATGACGTGCTTAATTCCCAATTTTTATTTTGGATAAATACACTGAAATTTATTTTTGAGGGAAAGCTAGTTTCTATGTGCATTTCACTAGTTGCTTAAGCCACATTATCAGGAAACCTTTTTCCAGAGATTTTGGAAAAGCTTAAAATATTATACAAAAAAACTTTTAAGCGAATAAGAATTATAAACACTTAAATTCTTACTTGTTACAATATCAAAGCGTAAACAAAACACCAACAATAAACAGTTTTGTTAAGCTTTTCTTACATACCCCTGCAATTAATAAGAAAAAACTAAATAAAAAAACAAATTGCTTTATTTTATTTGCCCTTCAGTTTTTTTTCAAGGGCACTTGCAAATATATTATCAAAGTTATTTTTCGAATAAAAAATTAATTTTTAATAGGATTTTTGCATGATGTGCTAAATTTGCCTTTGTGAATTTATATTGACTACAAAAACAAATTTAAGTTTTTTTTTTTTTTAATGATTTTGTTATTCGTGCTTAATTCCCAATTATTATTATTTGATAAAAACTCTGAAATTTATTGTTGATGGGATAAGCTATTCTTATGCGCATTTCACTGGTTGACTAGTTAAATCAAAATCATCAACAATAAACAGTGAGTTTTTTTAATTGTTGTTTCAATTAATATTTTATTTTCTATTTGAAAAATAGGACTGACTAAGTTTTTAGGAAATTTTTGACATTTTTTAAACATTGTTTTTATTTCAATAAATTTGTTTTAATTACTTGATATTTCCTTATTATTTTACATTAATTTGACCATTGTGCAAATTATTTTTCAATAGAAATTCAACACAGAAAATATTCTTGTGTGTAATGTATAAAAACTGGGGCTGATTAGCCAGTTAATTTTTTTAACAAGACTTAGCATGTGTGAGAAATTCATTGCATAATCTAAAATTGGCCAAGCCTTGTTGTGGAATATTATTAAAGAAAGGCGAAAGCAAAATTTTAATTAAATTTTACTTGTCAGTATGAGAGGGCATAAGGTATCGTTGCTAGAAATAAAGATGGCAAGAAATTCGTCAAAAAAAATGTGTTAAAATATCGGAAGGGATGTCGATATCTGTGATTAGAATCAACTTACTGAAATAACTTGTTCCCACAGATGTCTGGTGGAGTCTGGTGTATCCATAGGTAGTATAACTACTGAGGAATCAGACACTCTTGCTGTTCTAGCCATGCAAATCCAATGTGATGTTCATTGGAACCAAAATGTTTTTCAAGTGTCGAAAGAGGCACACACAGTTGAACAACTTAAACAAACCAGCCCGCTAATGATTCTTCTGTGAGCATGCAAATCGATATTCTTGAAGCATTAAAACCGTTATGGCTTATTCTTTCTTTTAACGAACTTTTTCTCATGCTATTTCCTTGTAAGAGAAATGCTTGTGATTTTTCTTTATAATTTTATATACACAGAAAAAATTTCGTAATTTTTTTTCAAAATAACCATTAATGAAAATTAAATCAGTTTTAATTAAAAATTTAATCAAGTGAATTAAGAGTTTACTTACACCAACAACAACTTTACTGCAGAAAATGTCATTTATATCAAAATCTTTTTAATCGATACTATTAATTTGTTTACTGGTGCAAATTCAATTAATTTTTTAATTATTATCGCAAATGATTCAATTGATTTTTCAATTTTTTCCTGTGTACTTAACATAAAGTTTCGATCAATTAATTTAATTAATCGATGTTTTGTTTTAATCGATTAATCGAATACTAATCGAATACTAATCGAACATTATAATATTATTCGGTTAATCGAATAACTATAATTTTGTCTAGTTAAGAAGTTTAAAAATAAGACCAAAAATTTTATTTTTTAACATAAAAATGTTATTAAAAAAGTAACAACAATTTAACAAAATAAACTATGTAATAAAAGAGGAAAACTTTTTAGATAAAAAATGGCATACAAATTGAAACAAATCTTCTA
Organism: Pollenia labialis; assembly: GCA_949318255.1. Taxonomy (NCBI): domain Eukaryota; kingdom Metazoa; phylum Arthropoda; class Insecta; order Diptera; family Polleniidae; genus Pollenia; species Pollenia labialis. Next base: position 198,766,513 of record OX439139.1, on the reverse strand, counting down.
AAATAATCTTTCAAGAAGAGTAAACAGTTTAGACGTTAATGTTTTAAACGATTTCTATCTTTTGTTTTGATGAAACTTGTTGATTAAGAAAAGATTGTTTCACTTATTGTTGACGTTTGAACGATTGAAAGTGAAGCATTATAAAGCATATCCAAATTCTCTGTTCTTTTTCTTATCATTACTAAAACTTGGTACTCTTCTTTTATACCACTCAATTTTTTTTTTTGATTTTTAACCAATTTTAATATGTTCTTTTAATAGTCTTGTTAGGGCCTTGTAGAATGTTGTTGTGATTCGTCTCAAAAAGATCATCTTCTTCATCTAAAAAACAAATTTTCGTTAAATCGATTAATCAAAATAAATTATTGGAATTATTCGTTAATCGAAAATAAGCCATTTTAAATTATTCGAACAGTTTATCGCCTAAAATTAATCGATTAATTGAACAACGGTTAATCGCTTGAATGCCCTAATCAATATACAGTTCTGAATTTCTATACAGTGATAAATATAATTAAGGCCCTAATTTTGTAAAACACAACGCACGCCAAAGTATTATATTGAAAGCAAAAACAAATTCATAAATATTTTGTAATTTTGTTGTTGCTTTGTACAGAAATTTATTTACCGTTTTAAAATTTTCAACGCCACAAGCAATGAGGCGTATGAAATCTTAAAAACCAATGTGAATTTCTGTTAGAGGCAACAACAAAATTACAAAATATTTATGAATTTGTTTTTGCTTTCAATGTAATTCTTTGTCGTTGCCTAGTATTTTACAAAATTAGGGCCTAAGTTTTTTTTTGTTTTGGCACTGTTACTTCTTTGCTTTCTAGTCACTCATTTGATTCTTAAAAGTTTATTTATTTTTATCCCTTCATTTTCTAGCAAAAATATTTTTTGCATTTTTAATATAATTAATTTAAAAATTAAATGAACATAATTTTTTTCACTCGTGCAATTTTTTCTACGGTTTGTAAAACGTTGCCAGCAGAATGCAGGAATAGGGATTCTGGCAAACACATACAGACAAGCACCTAAACACAAACAAAAGCACAAGTATGCTGTGTTGTGCTGTGCTGTGCTGAGCCATACAATTAGAAACCATTAATACAAGTGTCATCTTAAATTAACCAACTTGGAAATGGGGATTCAACTTGAACTGCTGCAGTTTAAAGTAAAAATATTATTTTTCTTTATATTTCCTGTTGTTGCTTTTTATCTTGCAACAATTTCCGTTATCCTTCTTATTTCTGTTAAATGCATTAAGTTCATTTTTTTTTGCTTTTTATTTCTCATTGCAGATTTATCATATTTATTATGATTTTTAATTAAAAACTTTTAAAACAGCAGCAGCAATACAAGTTTGTTGGTGTAACAAACATACATAGTTATAAAAAAAGAGCAAAATATTATGAAATATGTATGGCATATAAAGAAAATGACATTAAAGGAGAAAACAGAGCCAACAATAATAATAAATAAAAAAAAAATTACATTAATTGTTGAGCAATTTGTTTTTGAATAACAATGAAATGATATTAAACACTTTAGATGAAAAAAAATACATGTCATAGCTGATGACGAAGAGATGAATAATTTTTTTTCTTTTGCAATTAAAAATATTTCAGGAAGAGAATTTTTTATTTTTTTGTTTCGTGTTTAAAGAAAAATCAATTATAACTGGAAAAATACAAAGAATTGCAAAGAAATTATTAACTCCAAAACTAAGTTATGCTTTGTACTTTTCTTTGGAAAAAAGAAAAATACACCTTTGAAAAAATATCAGTAAAAATAACATACATCGTATTAAATAAACATATGAACAAAATACAAAAGAAGGGCAACATTTAAAAAGGGATCCAATTCAAAGTTATTGACGAAGAAGCGTATTTTGCAAGTTTTTATAATCTGGTCAACATTTGTCGTTACTAAGACACCATTTAATGTCATGTGGACATTGCAAGTTTTCAAAGGTTTTTTGATGGAAAATAATATTTTATTTATTTCGTAAAATTTTTGGACAATCACCCTTTTTGCCTTTAAAAACTATTTTTTGCATTATGCAAACAATTTCTAAGCAAAAGTAGGTTTTTGTTGTTGTTAACGACAGTATTGCCATTAGCAAAATATTAACACTAAATATATTTTATACCTTCTATTGATCTGTACAATAACTCATAACTTTGATTTAAAAACATGGCAAACAACTAAAAAAAATGTAGTTGGTCAAGCCCGATCATTAGATTTTTTTCGATTCCCGGGAAAACGGGACATTTTTTTAAATTTCCCGAGATCCCGGGATCCCGCTCCATATAAATAATACAAAGTAAATTTGTTTTAAATTAATGAAAAAAACTTTTTTTTAAAAAAGCGTAAGGGAACTTGTTTACAAAGTAAGTAAAAGAAATGCCTAAATACTACAAAAATTATCTTACGCTTTTATATGTAAATTTCGTATCATTATGCTCTAGAAAAAAGATAAAAAGATAACATAAACATAACAATTTAATTCATAAAACAATAACAAAAACAAACAAAAATTGTGGTGCTCAAATTATGAGATCAAAAAGTAAATTCATAAAATGTGTAAAATATTTTAAATAAATATATTGACATTTATTAACAGCTTAGGAAATAACATTAAGACACACTCAATGCGTTTAGAAAGTCGGCAAAGAGTATATTTCTTAGTTGATTTACTTATTCCCATGTTTCCGAAAAATTTCGTTCACTTTCCTTCCGAGATTGGACAAATAGTTTAAAGTGCAAAAGTTAAAAGTTGTTGCATATTTCTAATTCACAATCCGAAGTAATTTTTCTTTTTTATAAACAACGTCTATATCAGTCAAATGTATGTCAAGGTTGATGCAAAAAATAGCATCAAACGGACTTCATCTTACAAGATCCACCTGTAATCTTTAGGACAATGTGTTTTTAAAATTGTATGTTGTAGTATCTAACACGAGTTTCCATAGTTTTTTTTATTTCGGTTTCCCAGTACTACCCGTTTATATAAGCCGTCACAAAATGAAACACATTTATGTTTATCACCTTATAAACATATCTTCATATCTCAAATTTTTTTTTTTAATATTAAGTTAACTAAGAAAAGTGTTCCTTCATACTTTCTTGTAATTAAAAATCGGTATTTTATCTCAAACTGAACCGAAGTTATAGCAAAATATAACTTTAAATCGGTACATTTTAAAAACTTTAATCGCATTTTGCCAAGCTCGATATTTTTTTGTAGATATGACTTTGCTGCAATAAAGGAGCGATATTTTTGGATATCTCCTATTTTTAAGACTTGTCCATGGACAATTTAAATTTACTGCCTGCATCTTATTTTGAATTTATGTTCTTTATTAACTCTTCATTTCACTAAGCTTATTAATTATCAACTGTTGCGCGGCACATTCTGCTCTTGGTAGATTTATTGCGTCAGTAGACATTGATTTACGAACGTATTCACTTCTTGTTATTGATCTAATCGACAGCACATCAACAGATGCTAATTTTTAGAGAATAGAAAAATAAATTTCCAAGTATAAATAGCTTTTTTATGAAACTTTGAGGAACTTTTATTTCCCGGGATCCCGCAAATAAAATCCCCGGAAAACGGGAAATAAAATAATTGAAATTCCCGTGAAGGAAAAAACCCTAATAATTACGCATTGCATAAAACGTTGGTATCTAGTGTATCAAATGCTTTTTTAAAGTCGACCTAACAGGGATTTACACTCAAAAGAAAAGTCAATCCATCCCTACTCAAATCAATCCGTAGCGGTATTAGTAGTACGGGGAGTACGGATTTTCTTGAGTCAAGTACAGAAGGATTGATTCAAGTATGGATTTTCAATCGCGGCAGACTTTTCTTATCCATATTCAACCAATTTTTTATTTGACGAGAACAAAACACAAAATTGGACCGCCCTGTTTTTAACAGTTGACAAAAAGTTTGTTCTTCAATATATAAAAAAATATGTATATAAATCAAAATCTTCAAAATATAAAATAAATATACATAAACCCAAGTTTGTAAATAGATTGATATTAAATAAATGAACAAAAAGATTGACCAAATTCCAATTTCTTTAGTTTATTTTTAATAAAATATGTAAAAAAGAAAATACCTTTGCCAGATTGCCGATTTATAAGCACCAAGTTTAAACGATTTCTTGATTTGACGTTTTTTCTCAAAAATAATTTTATAACACCGAATCTAGTTAAATTTTTTATCACTGACAACCTACCATTAACAATGTAATGCTTTCTTTTGTTTTTACTATAAAATAATAGAAAAAATAACTATTAAAACTTAAAATATTTACTGTCTGGTAGCCCCATATATAAACAAAAGCCATCTTTTTACAGGGCATTATCAACACTCTCTATTTATACGGGGCGTAAAGTGCAATACCTTATGACATTTAATTTTTTTTTAGAATAAAACACGTTGCCCTTTTAGAAAGCAAAGCATTTTTAAGAAACGAACACCAAATTGCATTTTTTTAAATTAAATGTGACATTTTTTGTAGAAAAGAAAACACCATAACTGAGAAGTAAGACTTCTCAATTTTACTTTTTAAACATGAAAATAATGTGTTTTCGTCTTGTACTGTGGTTTTTATTGTTTCTACACACAACAAGCAAATCGCTTTTAACTACTTGTATGGTGTTGTTGTGTTGTCTACAGCAAACTATGATAAGTTAAATGAGATAAATGAGATTAAAATGGTAATGATGTAGGCTATTATTTAGTTTAGTTTAGTTTGCGTAGTGTTTTTCCAATTACTTCGATCCTTGAGGTTGGCTGTTTTGGCCCTATCCTTGACCAAAAATAATTTTGGGTTTCTAAACAACTAAATTCTATAGAATATGTTTGAAAACCTTTTTCCTTTTATTCTCCCAGTTTATACCAACATTATTCTTTTGTGTTTTAATTTTTTATTAAATATAGTTTTTATTTGCTTTAAAACGTTCATTTCTTTTTCTCACCCAAATTGAAAAAGATTTTATAATGAAAATCTCTGAATCTCCAGGTAATTAAGTGTAGAAAAACAAAAGAACTACAAGTTTTTAAGCAAACAATAAAATAAAAATAAGAACAAAAAATTAACTGAAATAAAAAAGGAAAAGAAAAACGTAAGAAAACACAAAAGAAACAATAGAGAAAAAGCTCAAGAAAATACCAAACAAATAGTGCAAAAAAATTATTTCAAATTATTATTATTTCTTAAAAGATGCTCAGTCGTAGAAATAACTGGCCGTAATCCTTTTGTAGGACATCAGAAGGAACGTAAAGTTATATGGAATTTAATAGAATTCTTAAGAGAAAACGAAATATGAGAGGCTATTGAGAAGTCAAGGATGAGAAAAGGCCAAAAGGCAAATTAAAGACAGTGGAGCGAAAGATATCCAATTGGTTGGATAAATTCTCACTACAGGCAGAGGAAGAGCATTTGTCAATATGGTCGGTCACTGTTGAAGCAATTTAACAATATTATTGTAGTAGGCAACTATATTATGGTTAAATTAGTCTCTAATCAAGGAGCTGTTAACATATTGTGGTTTTAAATTAACAATATTTTTTTCTTTTTCCCCAGAGAACATGGTTGAAAAACAACCAAGCTTTTGATAGTTTTACACATATTTAAGTTATTATTCAGCATAACATGTTTGAAGGCAACAATAATAACTCTGTAGCTTCTTAATGAAAAGGTAAATTTAACTATAATATGGTTGCTGGTGGTAATATCGAAGTAAAGTTAACCATAATAAGTTTAAAAATATTCATAAAAAATAGATTTGCTAAAGGTGGACATACTGAAAACAGGTTTTTTCTCTGGGTGTACTTATATAAAAAATTAAGAATAAATAATTTGTAAAAATTAAATGAAATATTTTTGTTGAATTTTTTAAGCTGTTTACTCTTAATCTGTTTACCTTAAGAGCTTTTCTATCTCTTTGCTCCACTGTTCAATGTCTTGGAATCTAAAGAGTTTTGCCAAAAGTTGGAAAAACTATATATAAAACAAAATAAATGATAAAAATCATTGATAAATATTTATCTAATTGGCATTGTAATTGAAAAACTTTCTTTCTATAAAATTCTAACAAATATAGAACAACAACACACATTTACTTAAAACGAAATCAAAGGATGAAACTGGATAAATTCTAACAAAATAAAAGAGTGTTATTAAGAACTCCATAAATCATTTAGCTAAATTTAAATTTGGTAAAAGCAATCATTTTTTATTTAAATAAAGATTTAGAAAAAAAAGTTTTACAGTTCTTGAATTCATACATTTTATTCTTTTAAAATGATTAAATCAAACTTTTAAGAAGAAATTAATTATGAAGGACTGGCGTCTGGTAGTTTTTTCAAGTTGGTGAAATTATAAAATTTTTAACACGGTTTCGTTTAAATGTGCTTAATTCCCATTTCATACTAATGATAAACTGAAATTGCTTGTTGATGGGATAAGCTTTTTCTATGCGCATTTCACTAGGTGCTTGGGCCAGATCTTCAGGAAACTTCATCCAAAGCTTTTAGAAAAGTTAAAGATATTAAACAAAATAAAAATATTAAGCGAATAAGAATTATAAACCCCAGTTTTACCTGTAACAATATCAAAGCTTAAACAACAACAATAAACAGTGAGTTTATCTTTTCTTACAGTCTCCAATTGTCTTGCTTCTACTGAAAATTTTTAAATTTCGTTGAGTGCGAATAAATTATAGAAAATTATTTTGTTTATTTTTTGGCTAAGATGTCATTACCTCTCCTCCAAGTGTTTGCCCTTTTAACTGGTCGAACTGGTTTATGTTTTCGACACCCTGTCATGATCATATTGGAAATGTTTTTGAGGTATTTGGTAGAAGTCATCGTCTCAAAGGCCAAATTTGTTTTTGAAAGAATCTAGGTACATGAAAAAAAGGAATGAGTTAAAATATTTACATAAGTACATACAAATTTGATTTTAAAACTTTTTTGGCTTCGAATAGCTACTTTTAGTCTGCATCCCCTTATTCATCTTTTCGAATTCGTTCCTCTTCATGAAAATTGTTCTGCTAGGATGTCAGCTAATATCCTTCTCCAACATTGCTCCTATGAACTTCCTCTTCATGAAAATTATTCTGCTAGGATGTTAGCTAATAACCTTTTCCAATATTGTTCTTATGAACTTGTCGAAGACTTTTTCCTCGGACTGGCACAGTTCTTTTGTCTAGATGGAAATTGAAAAAATGTTTTTACATACATAAGTATATATCGCACATTTACTGAAACAGAGTCATAAGTCATTAATATTCTTTCTATTCCCCATTTAACTCACCTTTTTAATTAAATTAAATACATACCGAATTACACTTAATTTTTTCATTTTATTTTTACAATTTTATCACATCTTTTTTTTTATAAATTTTAAATCACAAATGAAATGTTTTTCTATTTTTATGTTCCAAAAAAAAAATTCCGTTACTTTGTTTTACAAGTTTCGCTAAAAACTCGATCAAAGTCGTTTTATCGAACCTATGGAAAATAAAAAAGAACAAATGTTCGATGATAAAAACTCTAACGTTTTGTTATATTTCGGGATTTTATTAAAAAAGAAAACAAATGTCTTAGTTAATGAACTATAACACTTTTTGGAATGTTGATTGTAGTAAAAATTTCGAGAATTGTTCAAATAAAAGAACATGTTTCGAAAACTCTTCGCCTTAGTGAGCTTTAAATTTTTTCGAATCTTAGGTCAGGTGCCTATAAATGTTGGTATTGAAATAAAATTTTAACGATAACTACTATATTGTGCTGGTAGATCCAAAGTCAGATATAGCTCAGATTTAAACCCCATTCCTAAAATCATTTAAAGGCAAACCAATCTCTTATAAATAGATAAAGTTATCTTAATAATATTCTTCACAAAAAACTTTTACATGAATCTTAACCGCCTAACAAATTATTGATCGGAGGGTCTATGTTTGCCCATGGGTGCTAAATAGAGTTCACTCTCTAAACTTTGTTTTTAAATGTGTGGTAAAGGGTGTCCGACTATACTAGCGATTGCTGTTCGGTTTTAACCGAAATCGAAACCTCGGTTTTTAATGCCCAAAAACCGAAAACCGACAAAAAATCTCGGTCTTAGCTTTTACTTTAATAATATTTTTATGCTTGAAGAAATTGCAAATTTTACAAAATGCTCGTACTTCATTAAAACAACTTTATACATAACAGCCGTGATTAAGACTACTTATTTTTCCACTAGAAAACTTTGCGTTCGCGATGTCCCAAAAGTAATCCTAAGACATAATAAGTTTTTTTATACTTAAAAGTTTTATTAAAATATATAGTTACGAAAAGAGGCCAAAAATAAGTTATTGCAAATAAATTCCAAAAGTGTAAAACTAGGGATGCCAAACGGGAAATCCCGAATCCCGGAATTTTTCGGGACTGACAAATCCCGAATCACGGGATTTATTTTTATGAATCCCCAGATTTTTAATTTTAACAACTTTTAGGTATGAATAGTTTCGTTTTTATGGAATTTTTATACTTTCTAAGACAATGTATGGCCGTTTTCTCATTACGCGATTATCTTTTTTCCCAACGAAAAACTGCACATTTAAGAAATTTGGTTTTCTCTATGTCTCATTTGTTTTCTATTATATTGCAAAGCTAACTAGCGCTCATCTACCAATTATTTATTTCTTATTATTTATTTGCCGTACAAATAAATTCAATCAGCTGACTCCCACCTTTTTTGTGTGTTGAGAGGTGTTGCCAACTGAAAACAATGTTTTTTGTCGGTATATTGAAAAACCCAAAAATCGGTAACGAACACTTTATCGGTCCAATAAATTTATGTTGACATTAAGTAAGTCTGAGGTTATACCACAGAGCAAACAGAGGTGTCACGAGACAGAAAATATTGTGTTTTTTTCTGTCTTTTTCTGCGAAAGCTGCCCTTTTTGCATTTTTTGTTTTGATTACGCAATTCGTGTTGATAGTAGCGGCCTGTTTTAACACATTGCCACTTTACTACCAACAAATATTTTCTTTCTCTTTCTTCGAAAGCTGCCCTCGCAACTGATTTGGGCCTTTTTCACACGCCACTTTTCACAGTTCTGTATATTCTGTGGTTCATACAGCTCATGTCTTATTGACATGATTCTTTCTTTTTCTTCTTTAAACATGAATTGGCGTTCAAATGATTCATGTCATGTTGACGACAAGTTTTTTATTTTGTATAGTCATATTATTCCTTATTAATTTTTGAGCTTAAGGTCACTTTTATTTAAAATATTTTATTTATTTTAATCAATATTTCGATTTCCTTTGGAAATCTTCTTCAGGATATATTTTTGAAATTTAATAAAAAATAACAAAAATTGACAATTAATAAAAATTAAAATTAAATTTATAAATTTTCAAACAATCAACAATAACATTCATAAAATCAAAATATTAAAAAATTAAAAAGAGGAAACAAAAAACAATTTTAAAATATTTCCCTATTTCGTCAAAAAATTTTATTTCTACAAATCTAACTTAAGCCATCTAAACTTTATTTTAGAAAACAACCAAAGATCTAAACCTATTTCCCTTTTCGTCAACCTATTTATTCTTATTCAATAAATATCTATATATCTGAGCTAAACCTTCAGTATCTTTTTTAAAATTAATCCTTTCATCAGACTGAACATTATTTATTTGTAACATCTCTAACATATACCTTCTTTTCTTAAAACCTTCCACGTTTAAAACGGATGTGTTCTCAAAATCTGGATAATGATTTAAATCCCTGCAATGAGTCGATAAAGCTGTACCATGTGCTGAATTATAATTTCTATATTTTTGGTCATGTTTATGTCCTGCTATTCTAGTTTTCAGTTTCGTCCCAGTTGTTCCTACATATACTTTTGCACATTGTTCATTATTGTTGCCACCACAAGGTATTTTATAAACTAAATTTGACATATCTAGCTTTTGTAATCTATCTTTCATTCTTGTGAATAAACTACCAACATTATTATTTACCTTGTGTGCCATTCTATATTTCCCTTTGTCATAAATATTAGAGTTTTCTAACCTTTCTGAAAATCCAGGTACATAAGTTAATGATTTATATATTTTAGGTGCTAAGATCTCACTAATATTTCGAGAAATAATTTCGAGAAATACGTTCGTAACTATTTTCAAGAAAGAACCGAACATTATTTAATGTTCTGTTCTTCGTTAAAAAACAGAACAATTGTAATGATACTGTAAAAAACATTATATTTTAATGTCTTTTAGTGTTTTTTTTTATAACAAGTACATACAAATTTGGGTTGCCAGATTTATTTATTATAAAAAGCTTTAAAAAAACAAGATATTTGAATGTCTCGCGGGACAAAAAGATAAAATAAAATATGGAACTGAACTTTTAATTATTTTTAATTTAATAACTTACTAATTATAATTAGTTATGAATGTTATTTTTGAAATATCAAATTCAATTTTTAATTACAATATTTTGTTCCCGACGTTTCGGCGATTGTTCGTCGACTTTTTCAAGGGGTTGTAATATGAAATTTAATCACATTAAAAAGTTTTAGATGTACTCAGCATACAAATATAAAACATAATTTTAATATTTAAATTAGGCTTGCCACCTTTTAAAATCGCCAAAACGGGACACCAATAAAAACTCATAGAAAAATTCAAAAAATTCATTTAGGTTAGCTCTTGTTTTCGAGATGTACCGAAAAAAAACTACCCGCTATCTCCTTTCCTTAAGGGGGCTCCCATACAAAATGTTGAATATAGACTAAAAATATATTGAAGAAAAAGTCCCACAACCGCTCAGGAGTCCCTCCTAGGGGGATATAATGATTTTCTGGGGACATACTTGCTCTTTATCTCTACTTCTTAGGGCGGCTCCCATACAAATATTGGGTTTTATGAAATTCTTAAATTAATTAAAATTTTTGATCTTTTGTGAAAAAAATCCAAAGTTGTTAACAGATTGTAGTCATTTATGACTTGTTTGTTTTTTATATGTATGGCATTTTCAAATTTTTTATGAATTTTTTTTGCCATATTACAAAAATGTATTTTTGCCTAAAGGTTTCAATAAACTTAACCGTTTTTTATAAATATATATGTATCTCGAAAACATGAGCTAACGGAAAAAACAGGCTAGCACCATCGGATTCAGCGCACCGAAATGTACACAAGGCGGATTCACTTTACATGTACTTACCCAGCTAGCATTTTATGAAAAAATTAATCATATTCGAGTCATTTATGACTCCTCTGCACGATTAAAATAAGCATATATGAGCTCATTTTCTGATCATAAATTATTGTTTTTTCGGGAGGAAATGGTACCCTACCCGCTTTTCGTTCAATAACAGAACTAGGCGTTTTTAATAGGGTACGAACATCTTTTGGGACTTTAATGCTACATTTCAATAACACCAATAAGCGTGCATTAATTGCAGCTTATTTGAAATTGAATATCCCATTTAGCCAGTTCATCGCACAAATTAAATTCATCGTCTTCACTTTCCATATAATTTTCTTATTTTTCACTATCAGAATCATAAAAAGAACTCTCTTCACTTCCACTATCAGATTTATATAAAATGGCATCAATAAAATAACTTCCATTGATTGTTTGATTGTCCTGATAATTAGTTTGCTGGTATGTTGGCGATATTAATTTTTCGGCTTCCTTTTTTGCCAATCTTTTTATTTTTTGGCTGACATTACTTTTTTTTATTTAAAAATGACTTTTTACAAAATTTTATTAATTTTTATATGTTTACCTTTTCAAATTTTAATATTTTTAATATATTAAATTTTATTTAATCTTTTAAAAATTATAACTTAAAACTTAAAAAAACTGGGAATTATTTCCTTCTGAAGGTTACTTTATATTAAATTCAACATTTTGTATTTTTTCGAATTTATTCTATGAGCTAAATTTCAGTTATGTATTTTTTTATAAAGCTTTTTTGTAATAGTCATATTCCTTCAATTTTTCAGAAAATACAATAGTCTGATAGTGTATAAAGTCATTTCTGAAAAATTGAAGGAATATGACTATTACAAAAAAGCTTTATAAAAAATACATAACTGAAATTTAGCTCATAGAATAAATTCGAAAAAATAAAAAATGTTGAATTTAAAACTTAAAGTTTACACCACGAGATCACTGACATTATTATTATTAATAAATTTACAATATTCTAATATTTTACACTTGCTTCAAAGCTAGCTATTTTTACAAATAAAAATCAGTTTTTCATCATCTAGATGTCATATTTTAAACACCTGTATGATAAATTTTCGATTGCTGTATGTTTTGTTATTGCATTTTCAATAAATTACTTTTTAAGCATAAGAACGAATCATTTTCGAGTCTTTTTTCAAGCGCGCAAGAGATTAATCAGTTTTTAATCATCAAAAGTAATCGAGGAAGACTTAGTTAGGTGATTTTTTGATAAAACAATCTTCCAAATGCTAGTAGGGTATATTCGCCTTGCTTATACACACCATTACTTGTGTATTGAGCTACAAATTAAAAAAAAATCGGCAGTGGAATAAAGATTATCTGGTAAATATATCTGCTTTAATTGCTTATGTATTAAAAAATTAAAAAAAGTTTCTAGTACTAAAATAAGTGCTAAAGCTCTGGATTTTGTAATTTGTAGGTGCAGATAACGAAAAAGTTAATTTAAAAAAAATCTGGACAGATGGCGTCAAGTTCATAGTATAGACGGGACATTCCATTCTAAAACTGGACTGTCCCGGCGAACACTGGCCAGTTGGAAAGTTTAATTTAACGAACATATTACTTTAAACTTAAAAAATATATCAAAGCTTAAGTAATGACAACAATATGACAATAAAAATAACATTCATAAATTCATCAATCTGGCCAAAGAAACAACTACAGCATAATTAGTCATGTTACAAAAAGCAAATAAAAATGTTTATAAATACATATTAAGCAGTTTAAAGTGAAACAAAATTATTATAAATTCATTGAGTGCCTTTATTAAAAATTAGAGAAGTTTAACAAAAAGTAAAAAGTGTTAATGTTAAGCATTTCATGTCAGTTGTAGACTGCATGTAACATTGAAACTTATATTCTCATACTAAAATATGATAAAAAACAAAGCAAGAAAATTGTATATGTATATATAATATATAATTTATATATAGAGTTTTCCATTTAAAATTTTGTTTTTCTTTTTAAGTTTCTATCACAAAATGTATTTTATTTAAAATCTTAAAAAACAGCAATAAACAAGACTTATCTGTTTGTTCATCTAGCAACGTTAAGCACATGTAAAACGAATGAACATTAATGAATCGAACCGAACATAATGAACTTTGTGTTTTTTAAAAAAAACCGAACGGAATTAAATGTTTTCATCTTTTGTTGAGTTGGATGAAAACAGTATTATTTTAGTGTTCGAAAGATGACTAACAGGGAAACGTTATTTTTTTTAATGATTTTCTACACAAACACTAATAGCGTTTGTGTTTTCCACAAATCTACCGAACCGAACACTAAAGAACGATATTTAGTGTTTATTTTCGAACACTGGTTTCGGTTGCACTGTAAAACAAATGTGTGTTATGTAAATGTTATGTTGTTCAAAAAACATCGTTTACATTAGATCGATTTAACTACTTGTATTCTAATAACAAAAATATACTGAGTGGGTAATTTTGGAACATATTTATGTATATAGTTACATACATTTGATTGATTTTTAGATTTTCCATCGACTTCACATCAAAATAATTGTTAAAATAATGTAGTATTACCGAATGTCTAACAAATATTAACGGAATATACTGCAAATTGATTTAAATAATTATTTAAAATCGTATAATAATAACTTAAATCATTATATTAAATTTTTTTTTGTAATGTATAATTATGATTTATATAAGATATAAAAATAAAGTTATTATTTAATATTTAACTAATAATCCAAAAAGGAACGAATAAAGCTACAAACCAATGAATTCAGGAAGTCATTAAAAGTACGATTGTAAGTAAAGTTTTTGCTGGGAAGTATTAAGACGGAACAAATGTTTCTTTTTTAATAAACGTATGCACCTGAATTGAAACAAATAAAAAAAAATTTATTTATTACATACAAAAAATATATATGGGCTACTTCAAATTTTTTGAGTACCTGCTGAAACCGACATACTATGGCTCTTATTTCGTTAAGTTTTATGAATTAAAAAAAACGTTGTACAGGGTTTGGATGACTATACTTGAAGGATATGACGTGCAAAGTTTTACGTTGAAAAGTCCTCACCTTAAGAATTGGTGGTCATCTAAAATTCGAAAAATTAAAAAACGACTTGAAACTTGCAAGAGTTTTTTCATTCATTCCGTTTGCTTTGTAGTAGTTTTAAGCTTTCAGATCCAAACCCATACAAAATATAGTCACTAGACTTGGAGGATATATCCACTAAAATAATTTTTTGATATCGCTGCTGGGTGAAAAGTTGCATGGTGTTTTAAAGTGAAACCAAAATTTTCCGAATTTTGAAATGTTTGAAGATTTAACATAGAGTTTTTGCGCCGTTTAATAAAAATGAGTTTTAAGCGCAGAATTAAAAAAACTGCATAATTTCACAAAGTTTGAGGTGTATCAAGTTGGTTTCAGCGCACCAATAACGTATCACGGACATCACAAACTTAAAAGAAATTAGCGTAAATTTTTTAAAAATTTATCTTTTTTGCGTCTGACAATCTGAATTGCCTTTTAAGTTGGCTAGTTTATTGCGTAATGTGAGTAACTTCGTAAAGGGCACCTCCGAGACGAAAACGCACTTTAAAATTTTTAAACGCAAAAATTTTATGAACTTTTGAAAATTTTTGCAAAAAAACAATTTATTTTTAAGCTTTTTTTTATATCAAAACATGTCATGAGAACATGTTTAGGTATCTAAGTAGATTTTTCTAAATTTTTTCAACCCTGGCGCGTGCAGCGGCAGTTTTTCCAAACACATTTCGCTTTGTGACAACTGAAGCGCTGTATCAATTCCGCTCAAACGTACATCGAATAGAAGACTTTACTGAGCTTGCTACTAAAATTGAAAACGCACCAAAAAATTTCAAGGATTTAAATTTTTATGGAGGAAACAAAAAGCATCCTTGTATGAAAAAAAAATTTGCGCCGTGTGATAAAAATGATTAACGCGAACGGATTTCACATGCTCAAATATCGGTTTATACACACGCAAATCAACATTGATGTCAGACAAAAAAAAAAATTAAAAAAAAAATGTCTAGGTGTCCTAAATTTTTGAAGTTGCTCATATGTATGTATGTAGTTTTACTTGCATATTTTCCAAACCGAAAACCGAAACCAACCGTTTTTAATCATTATAAAACCGAAACCTCCGTTTCACAATTTTACGGTTTTAAGCGAACTCTAGACTATACCATCTTACTTGTTTTTTTGCTTATAGCTTACAGTCCCTATTTCATCTAGAAAAATGCAGCGTTTGGAGCGGTTAACTCGCTGGTAACATCATCATATTTTATTTCATAATTTTGCGTTACGTCAATTTAACTCGTTACCGCATCATGACTAAATGATTTTTTGTGTAAAAATATGGGTAACATTGGTCCGGACGAAATGTGGTTTCAACAGGATGGTGCCAGGTGCCTATGGTGACGGCGACGGGGGTTACGCGAAGTCAATAGTTTATGCTGATAAACTAGAAACATTAAGGAACAACCGTTGAGTGTTTTTCACAACAGTTAAGTCTTATGAATGTGCTCATTGAGACCTAAGAGACGAACATTCGTCAAAAAAACCGCAATCATTTTTAATGTTAATGCAATGCATGAATTTTTCTTTTGAGTAAAAAAATATTTTTTTATTTAAATATTAATTTTTTGCACTGTTTTTTGAATTTCCAGTTCTATCGGGCTTAAATTTCTGATGTCACTTTACAGCTCTATTTAATCTCTTCAGGGTTAAGGGCGACTGGGGACAAAGTTATTGCCTTATATTATTTTGTTACGCTTGTCTTTCGCCTGCTTAAAAATTCTGTTTGCGATTTAAACGCAGCTATTAAAAATACAAGCTTGAGCTATAATTGCTACGCATGCATGCATACCCTCACATTCATATACAGATTCTCTAGCAAAAAAAATTAAGGCACGTATGTTTGCTTGCTGCGAGAGTTGATATGGCAATGTAATTTCTAATAAGCACGCAAATTCTGAATATTAAAGTTAAAAACATTAGGGTTTTTTCATTAAAAAAAAATCAATTGAAGCACAGCCGTTGTAAGTGACAAAATAATAATTTTTCAGGAGGGCAAACAAACGTCTTTAAAAGGCAGGACTCTTTGTATTTCATTTTGAAGAGGTTAATAGTGCCTAATTTTAGATGATTGATTTAAACAATGTAAAAGAGTTATGTTAACAATAATTTGCAAAAGAAACTGATTTTGCAAAGAGGAGCTTTACCCACGTTATTCGAGGCGGTGCTTCAATTAGAAAATTGCGGCCACACTAGCTTAAGGAGAAGAGACACTGCAGCACTTAACCATTAAGATGAGCAGTAAACACCTTTATATATGAACAGAACCAGTGATGAAGAAAAGTTTTTATATGGCACTGGCAGGACATTATTGTAGGTTCTATTTAATTAATAGAATAATTAAAATAATAAATTAAAAGGATTAAATAAATAAATAATGAAAAAAATAGAAAATCAAAACTAACTGAAAGAGCTACACAGAAGTCCTACCTTTCTTGAGAATATAGTTTCCTTTTTTCCAATACAATAGGACCCACCCTAATAAATATAAATACTTTCGAATTAGCACGATTTTCTTTTTCTCGTGGCACATCAAACAAATACACTGAAATGATTATTTTCACAAATAAAATGGCGGTTAACTAAAGGATTTTTGTTACTTTAGAGAAATTCTCGCGAACAGTTGAAAGTAAGAACGTAATTAGGTGACGTAAATTGTTGTTGTAATCACGCGATATGACCTTGAACATTTTTTGAAAATTTCAGTTTATTTTAAAGATAAATGTTTTAGAGCAAAATCTAATTTTGTAAAAAGTACCGTTAAGAAAATAACCTTTTCAATACACATTTATTAAATTTAGTATTTTTTTATAAAATGCATTTTTTAAGATGAAGTACGTTTTTAAAAGAAATTTCTTTCTGAAAATGTAACAATTATTACCATTAAAACCCTTACTAATATTAATAATAACTTATTTTAAGGAAAAGTAACTATAAAATAATTTTTAAAGAAAAAGTATATATTCAGAAGTACTTTTTAAGGAACAGTACATGTACTAAAGCACTTTTTAAGAAAAAGTATATCCACAGAAGAACTTTTTTAAGAAAATGTACAGTAGGAAAAGTACTTTTTTAGAAAAAGTACTATTAAAAAGTACTTTTTGAAATAAATACTTTTTAAGAAAAAGGCTTTATTAAAGAAAAATAACATTTAGAAAAAAAATACTTTTCAACTCTTTCTTAAGAAAAAGTACTTGCGTAAAAAAGTACATTTTTAAAAAGCACTTTAAAAAAAAACATATTTTAAGCACCAAAAACGAATGACTTTTTAAGTGAAATATGAAATAATATTTTAAAAAATGCCGTTTAGAATAAGATACATTTTAAAGAAAATATATGATTACAAAGGATTTTAAAGAGAAAATACCTTTTAGAAGAAATACTGCCTTTTGGAATAATTTATTAAAAAATTTTTATATAAAGTACCACACTGTGGAGAATTTAATAAAAATAAATATTGTAGGGTTCCTAAGAAGTTCCCTTTATTATTTTTTAAAACAACTACCATCATTTCAAAGAACCGGTTCCAAAAAAGTACTTTTCTTTAAAGTCGAATAGTGCTACACAAAAATCAGAGTTTATTACGAGAAATCATATTGTTCGAATGGTAAAAATTTCAAACTATTTCTGTTTATTAATAATGAAATTTTATTAAAATCCTTAATTTTGTCCAAAACTGTAAATGTTTTTTCTCCAAAAAGGAAGTTTTATATAAAAAAATTTAAAAAAGTACTTATTTAAGATAAAACTACGTTTTAAGTACAATAACTTCTTCAAAATGGTTTTTCCGACAATAAAAATTCATTAAAGTACTTTATTTAGCTAAAACATCGTGTAAGGAATGGTACATTTAAAACGAAATTATAAGAAAAATTTTTTAAGAAGACAGAAGCACGTCTCTAAATTCCTTCTAAAGTACTATTGATGTAAATGATACTTTTAAAGAAAAGAATTCCGCTTAAAAAGCTAAATTCCGTTTGAAAAAGCGTAGTTTGAAAGAAAAGATTTCGTTTGTTAAACATTTGGTTGTGATAAAGACAGTAAATTTTTAAAAGGACCATGCCCAAAAAAGTATTATTCTTAAAAACAGTTTGGATATGCCTCAAATAGTAGGTTAGGCTAGGTTCATTTGGCGAAATCAAGCACAGCTCACGTGAGGTACTATATTATCTGGCTGCCGGCATTCTTGCTAAGCCATCCTGTTGATTCGATGAAGTGGTGGATACTCTTCAAATAAATGTCAGAGAGACAAGTTTTGTCTCTAAGGCTTCTTCAAACAAATAGCTTGAGTATAAGATATCCAAATGCCGTTAAATTACAAAGAAAATGTTCAGGCAATTTTTCTTTCCCTTCGTCATCGCAACTTCTACGCACGTCATTGTAAGGGAGCACAAGCGTCTGGACGTGTTTGCAAAAAGACCAACAGTTAGTTAAAATCGCAATTGCGTTCTTGAGTCCTTTTCATTTATAATGGGCTAGACTTTTTTGAATTGGACAGGTAGTCTAATCAAAGCATCTCTGACTGGCAATCAGATGAAATGTGTGTGTGAGAAGTTGCTTACTCCGAATACTCTAGTTCAACTGCTTGCATTTAATGCCAGAGCGGACACCATACTATGTTTTAGACCCGTCAGTCAATATTTTTATTGCATCAATGGAAATTTGTAGATCATTATAGGGAACTATGTTTATTCCTCAGTTTAAAGTGTTAAGCAATGCCAAAGAAGGCGGGGTTATTTTTGTATTCCTTTCTGAAAAGTACCAATTCCGTTTTGACAGGACTTTTATAGAGCGCATCCAGTGCGGATTCCAAAAGTTCAGAAAGAAGTCTATGATCGTTACCCATAGCTATAGCAGATACGTCATTCTAATATTCAATAGTTCGATCTAGTGAACAAGCAATTGGTGCAGTTATTGATCGCTTTTACTCTTATTTTACTCATCTCAATTCAAAGCGCTCAACAAGATAAAGGAATGTGCGTGCCGAGGAGAACGTGAAAAATTGACTTAAGGCTCTTGACATACGTACCTATAAAAAACATCGCGTGCAAGAATGAAAGACAAACAACAATCGTTTGCAACATCGTTTGAAAGTACCCGAAGATGAGCATTTTTACCAAAGAATTGTGTTAAGTGATGACCAGACAATCATCAAGCCGTTAATGAATCACAATTACTTTCAATAATATTGACTGTTTGGCGCGGCTTACAAAGAGCAAAGAACTGCCGTTATGGCCCCCTTGTTCATGTGGCTTAATGCCTCTGGATAACTCTTTATGGGACTTTGTTTAGGCATTGTCTTTAGCCGGCAAATCAGCAACTCGCGAAGCATTAAAAGCCAATATTCAAGCCAGCATTGACGCAAAACGGCCAGATTTATTTAAAAAGTAGTCAAAACTTGGACTGATCAAATGGAAAATGTAAGTCGTAGCAACGGCGGGTATATGCCTGAAATTAGATAAAAAAAAATGCCATGAAACTATCTAACAGATTATATTAAACAAATTTTATTCCAATAATATTTATGTATTTTCTTATCATTTTAAGTTCTTAAGCAGCTAAAAAAACACCCTTTTCTTTCTCACATCAAAGCGTTATAAGTCTATATAACTTCATGCTTGTTTAATATTTCTCTCTGTGTATAAAATTGCATATTTATTTAACGTGTACAAACAAACAAATATAAATGCACACACATATGCATTCGTGTTTTATTTTCGAATAAAAATGCAAGTAAAACAGAAAAATATCAGTAAATATTTTTTCATTCGAAAATACAGAAATGTAGTTAAAATAAATAAAATTTTAAAGGAGTTCTACAAAACTTACATACAGATGGATAACATACATACATGCACACACACACACACACACATTTCCATAGATTGTATATTTCAATACAGGAATAAAAACTTAACATGAATGAATACACACAAGTGAACTGATCAAATATGCTGTTTGTTGTGAAACGCGGAATTTATTAAAGTGTTAATGCAACATGACACATTAGTGTTACTGGGAAATACACCTCTATATAAATACAGATACACACATACATACATACATACATATGTATGTAGATATTTCTATGCATGATAATCTTATGTTTTATTATGTATGTATGTACATATGTATTTTTTAATGCTGTCGAGGAAAAGTGGAAAATTTTTAATGAATTTTTAAAAATGAAGTTCTTTCTTGTTTTAAATAAAGACTGGGTTTATCTCAATCAAAATTTTGATGAGATTGTAATTGTTTTTAAGCTTCATTGTAGTGTAAAAAACCCCCAGTAGTCATGACGCACAAGCATTTTCATTTTGATTTTAATTACGACCTAAAACTTAACGCGCACCTGCTTAAAATTAAAATTTTTAATTGATTAAGTTTTTCACACACACACACACACACATACTTTATAATCTCCAAACCAAATTAATCAACCATTCATTTTGAATTTATTTGTGATTACTTCTTTATACAGGAAAAAAGCCACAAAGTATGGAATTAATAAATAATTCAATTTGCGTTCTAAAATTACTTTTTTAATATTTGATTTTATGTTTAGATAATGAAGTGGATTTTAGAAATTAAAATTTTATTGAATATTAATTAAAAACTTAATATGAAAATAAAATGTTAATTAAAGGAATTTAAAATCAAAAATAATATGTAAAAAGTAAAACAGTAAAACAGATAACCCCTACACAGAGGGATTTTTCCAATATAATTTTTTTTGTATACCATAATTTGCGATGTGTAATAGTAAAAGGGGTTTTTAAGGAAGCGGTGGTTAATAATGAACCAGCTTATTCAAAAAAAGGAGCTAATTGCAGACTCTGGTTTCTTTCCTGCAGACAAGCATAAAGCTTCGCGGGATAAGCTAGAAAATTATAAAAAAAAAAAAAAAATAGAGTTTAAATTGCTGGTAAATGCCACACAGTATGAATGAACCAGCTTATAAAAAAACCAAGTTTTTCGGTATTTAACATTTATGTGGGAGCCATAGCTCGGCAGAAAAACATGAAATTTTTTTCATCGTCCATGTTTTATTTAATGTTTTCTAATGTCGTTTCCTTTTCTGAGTATAATTCTGCATTTTTTCTGCCTTTTACATTTTTTTATGTTCTTTTCTGAAAAAACACATGGTTTTTTTAAAAGTGTCAAGCGTTCTTTTCTAATAATGTTCCCTTTAAAATAAAAAAAAATGCTACATGTTCAACACTCATTTTAATTAAAGGGGAATGAGTGGAGCACTAGATCAAGGCGAATTTTTTTATGCCGAAATTTGTGTTCTTTTGTAAACGTAAAATATGCAACACTTCTTAAAAATTAGGGGCACATTTAAAAATGTTGCCATGTCACTTGTAACACTTCTGCAACACTTTTTGTTTAGAAAAGAAAACGCCATGGGATTTATGGAGAATTTCACCAATTCATATTTAAATATATAAAGTTTTTCCTACACAAAATTTTATTTTTATTTGACATGAAAAACGAATTTTAAACATAAATTGATATTTTAATAAATTGGTGAAATCGGCATTAGTGGCATCTGTGACTCTGTGAGAATATTTTAAAAAAATTACCCGAATTGTGGTAGGTGAAAACATAACATATGTGTAAAAATATAGTTAGAAGAAAAAACGAAATTGTTTCTCTGATTGTGAACAAAGCTTTAGAATAATTGCGCAATTGAAAAAGTGATCAATTGTGTCATATTTTGGTTGTATTTGCTATAATTCTACGACCGTCTTAAAAATTTTGTTTTATTTTTTATATTAAAATGTAAAATAAAAAGGGCAAGTTTTCAGGCTTTTGCATAAATCTTAAGTTTTTCCCAAAAAAATAATTTTCCAAATCCATATTTTGCATAAATTTGCTTACTACGCCGTTTTCAACAAATGAATTGTTTTTGATTCAATCTGTTGCAATTACAAAATAAAAATATGTCAGTTCTTTTCTTTAATATGCATTTTCTTATATCGAAATTTTTAACAAGATCTATAAGAAACACCAATCAAGGACTGGCAACTCAGCAACACCTGGGTTCGAATTAGGGCATTCGATATCGAGCGAATTTCCATTAAAACTGCATTGGAATTACGATCGATATCGAATGCCGTAATTTTCTCTCTTTTCTTCAGGTCTCGCGGCTACGGCAGCAATATCAGGTTAATCTTTTCTAAAATAAACGGTTACTGAACAATTTTGAATGTTTTGTATTAAGTGATTTATTTAAAAATGACAAAAGAACAAAAAAAAAAAAATATTATATTATCGTACGGCCTTTACACGCTGACCAAGTTAAAAACAACGAATGTTTGTTTTACTAAAAGCGAAACCGACGAACTCCATGTGAACTTATATTTTATAAGTATGGGCTTACATCAACTTGATGTTGAACGTAATTTATTTTTGTCATTTAATTTAAACTAGTGTTCGTATATGTATTTGCATGTTTTGAGATTTTTTCCTTCTTAGAGGATCGATTTGGTCAGGACCCAACCTACGGTTCATTTTTATCTTCCACGTGAGTTAATAAAATTTTGCAAGTTCAATATAAAAATATCAGAAAATATCATTCGAAAAAATCTTCCTTAAAGCATTGCATGTTTAATTTTATTTTTTTATGTCTAGTTAATAATAACGCAAATTATTCAAAGTAACATTTGTTTAACAAAAAAGTACCAAAAAGCTCCCCTTTACATATTCTTATTCACTTAAGACCAAGCATGCTTGATTCTATCGAAATTTATTTAATTTCCGGTATTTATAAAGTCGAAATATTCCAAAACCGGTTTCTAAAAATATATAATAATCGACCACCCTATTTTCTTTGTTATTTGATAATTTATGTGTTCTGCATATGTGTTAGTAGCAAATTTGGACACTTATAACTCTGAAAATATTGAACAGATTTTATTTAAATATACCTTGCAAATTATATCGGACCACCTGATCCAATTTGATTAAATAGACTAGTCCACGGACTGGTCCGATGTAATGCAAGCATGCACCATGTCATTGTTAAAAAGTGTTTGTAGTGAGACGACATGTCTTCGTTTTTTAACGACACGTTTTCGTTTTTAAACGAAGTTAAAACTAATCCTCTTGTGTATACAATAGAGTAGTTGAAAAACTACTCCTTTGTAATCCAAAGCTGGGTTATATGGTCCTGCCCTTGAACATCGTAATGTTAAATAGACCATGTTTTTTCCATACGTTTGGGTTACTTATGGACTTGTCCTAGTCCCTTGAGAACACTTTGTGAACTAGTCAACTATTTTCGAGTATTAACTTTCATCGAACCATTAAATTGAATAAAACGATTATCTCTAATATATTGGCGCAATTGCGTAGTTTTTTGCTGTTAATTTCAAGTAAATTAATTAGCACATAACGCTAATTTGCTGCAACATCGTCATAACTCAAGAATATTGGATTTAGATGCAACATAATGACAACAAGAATTGATTTTACAGTATCTTCACATGAAATAATTACCACTTCATTAAACTACTGATTTACCTTGCATTAGTCATATTAAGTTAAAATTTACGATTATTGATTTATAACGTTGTTGCCGATTTTCTATTAAATGCGCAAATAACGCATTAAGATTCGTTCAAATGCGTTTCTCGCTTAAAGTGTTTGGTTTGAGGCATTTTTCATGAACACATTTAACCGTGAATTACTGTATTTCGTTTTAACCATTTGAATTAAAGGTACAAATGAAGCTCTCCCTTTTATAAATTGATTTCAAAAACACTGCATTTGCTTATACATTTTACCGTGAATTTTCCACTTCAATAAATTTTTAATATAAATTTGACTTGCATGCATTTTTGTCTCCATGTATTGTATTATTTAAAAAATTTCTTAATAAGCTGATTCCAAACAATTTAAATAAAAACTAAAGAAAAAAGAGTCTGTGATATAATATGACGCACAGAATAGGAATTTCTCCTGAAAAAAGTTACTTAAGGTTGAAGTAAGTAATTCGTCGTTGGCTGTTGTGAGTTTAAAAACTAAAGCGCATAAAAATGGCAAGCTACACAACGCATGATATAAAAGGCTTTTCTGCTTGTACACACAGAAAACAGATTGGGTGGTTGCAGTAATAAAATATTGATCAAGTAATAAAATATATTATTGCAATTGTTAAAAATGTGTTACTGTCAGGTATGTTCTAGGTTTAAACTCGAATTGAAAACGAAAAATTTTTAACAAAAACAAAAATATTAATATTTTTATATAAAAAAGACCTCAAGCTTAAACAAATTATTATACATTTAAATAATAAAGTCGAATAGGAAAGAATTTATATTAATAAAAATAGTTTTCGCATGAGAGCGCCAGTTTTTACACTGCAACTTCTTCCTTGATTTTTTTCAAATTATGAGTTAACATAAATACGTTTTCCCATGCCTTTAACATAAGCTGAGCAATAAGAAATATTGCTGTGTTTTTCTGCCGACGTTATTGCCAATTTGCTGAGATATTTATCTTCAGTGTAGACCTGGAGTAAGAGTTTAATTTGACGTTTAATTTAAGCGTTGAAAAATTACTGTTTTTGCTGGATATTATTGTTTTTTATTCACAAAATTACTGTTATTAAACACCTTTTTGATATCACTTATAACTGTTACGGTCCCTGTATTTATTTGCATTAGTATGGGTTTTCATATCATTGTATGTAATTAGTAATTTTTGTTGGTTTCATATTACAAGGTTTTCTGCATAGTTATAATTGTAGTGTAATTAAGCAAAACCAAAATATGATTAAATTTCCTTAAATGTAACTGCTTTTTATCTATTTTAATTCATGAAAATGTGTGTGTTTGTTTGTATCTATGCAGGGGGTTTTTTTTTTTAAATATAATTGAGAATGGTGTGTATTTCCTTTAAAGAGGAATTTTGTGGTTAAGGGAATTAATAAGATTGTTTTGAGATTGTTGAGGTGTATTTAAAGAAGTGTTTTTAGGTAAAACTAGATAAATATAATTAAATAATGGAATAACCGTTTATGTATAGATATATTGAAATGTTAATACGTTTGATGGGTTTTCTTAAATATGTATTTCAATTTAACTTTTTATTAAAGTTTTCCCATATTTGCACAGTTTATTTTTGTAGGTAAGCAGATCCTCTCGTGCTTAAAAAAATAAACCTTTAAGCTTATTTATAAAACACATCTTTTGTTTCTGTATTGATTACATTTTTATTGTATTTACAATACAAATTTCATTAAATTTCATTTGTTCTGCAACAACTGCAATAGACACCTGCTGTAATTGCATGTCATATAAAAAAAATGGAAAATTTTAAAGAAAAACAAGAAGAAGTGGTGGGCAGGAAGTACTGAAATGTATTTACAAGACCGTCTATTTTATATTTGCCTTAATATAGAGAACAACATTTTAACCACAAGTGCATATGAAATGTATTCCTTTATGGATTAACGATGTTGTTTAGCTGATATGCCTTAAAGGAAATAGTTGTGATTACTAAATACAATCACATACAGATAAAAATAAACTTATAGCTGTACATTTATTAGTAGTTGTAAAATAGTGTTTTCTAATATTGCTGCAAACGTTAGATACATATCGTTGTCTATTAGAAAAGAGACAGAAAGAGTTTCGTCCCTCTTTTAAGTAGCCAAGTGCTCTGTCAAGCCTGTCAGAAGCACTTGGCGTACAATTTGTAACGTTTAATTATTAACTCGCTTTTAATTGCTCTAAATGGAAAAGTGGTCATAACAAAAAACAAAAAAAAAAAAGAAAACATTATTACAAATCCTTCGCTTAATTTACGCTTTAGCATAAAACAGGTTAATTTTGTAGAAAATTGCATGAAATTTTTGTGGAAGGTTGTCCACATAGAAGTGGAAAATTTCATCTAAACGAATAGAAAAAGAATAAAATGGACATTTTTTAAAATACTGGGAAACACTTGCTTTTGTAAAAATCATTTAAAATAAAAAATTTGGAAGTTTTAACTCTTAATGATTGTGTAAAATAAGACAACACTACCCACAAACCGGGAATCACTTGACGTATGAATGAATGAATGCCTTTAAGATCTTGAGGACGGCAACGAAATAGTTTTGCTCTCGCACCAGCACAAACTAGACTTCTTACAGTAGGATGCGATTAAATTTAATATAAATAAAACAGGTCGAATGCAGTATGTTGAAAATAAAAGTTTGACATCTTCACAGTTTCTGCCAATTATTAGGGGCGTTCGCCAAGGTTCTATTCTCGGACCTTTTACTGTTCTCAATTTATGCAAAATATTAACCTGATAAGTTATACCAGGCGGTGCGCAAAATGACCCCAGGAAATATGGCCCCAAAAGGAATGTGAAGAACGGCAAAATTTTTTTGTGTTTTTGATGTTATTTTTCATGTTTTCGTTAGGGTGTTTTGGCATTTTAAGTGCAATATAAATCACAATTTTTACTTTGGGGCTATTTTTCGGCAACTAATAAAAAAATGCAAATTTTAAGAAATGAAAAATAACCCCAAGCATTTTACACAAATAAATTATTTAGCTTAATTTCTTCGACCTTCTTAATATTATTTCCTTTCAATAATCTTTCAAGCTCAAGGTCTGTTTTATATAAAGAATATTTATTTAAATTTTATTCAATATTTCGCTATCTCAATGGATTGCTTCTTCAGGGATTTTTTTGGTTTTTTATATATCAAACAAATTTTTAAAAAACAAATTTTAATGAAACAACAAAATTGTCAATAATGAAAATTAATAAAAATTATACAAAGAAAACAAAAATTATTCTATTACATTTTTATAAACTTATTTAATTTCCCATCTTATTCTTATAAATTAAATGTCTGTAATTTTGTGCTACATTGTTCGTATCTGTCTTAAAATTAATTGTTTGTTCCATTGGTATGTTTATAATTTGCAGCATTTCTAACATGAAGCGTCGTTTGTAGTTTGTTTCTGTATTTAAAACTGTTGTATTTTCAAAATCTGGTGTATGATTGAAATTGGCACAATGCGAAGACATAATTTTCGATTTTTTTTAATTTTCAAAAACTATAATTTTTTTAGTATGAAAACTTTTATAAGAAACTTTCACAAAATACACTGTACTCAATTGTAAGTTGTTAACTAATTTGGAAATCCCAGGCAAATCAATTGATATCCTAGCATTTTTTTGTTGTTGTTAGGATCAGCACTCAGGGGATGATTTGAACTAGGAAAATAGGTTATGGGATGGAGGATAGAGGGAGTAGTGAACATTTAATCCTGTTGCATGTGAGAGGAAAGGCTTCGGCAGGAAGGTTATTCCACATACGAACAGTCCGGGAAAAAACGAATTCTCTCTGTAATGCGTTGTACGATTCACCCGCCAATCGACCACATAAGGATGGGCTCCTGAGGAAAACCGTGTATTGCGAACAAACGTACGGGTTTCGGGAACCAGATGCCTAATTTCGTCAAACCACATCCCATTGTAGTAACGATAAAACAGGCAAACAAAGCTCACATTGCGACGGTGCTCAAGAAAGTCAATAGAATTGGACACCCTACTGTCACCAATGAGAACCGTCGCCCTCTCCTGCACGCGGTCGAGAAGCTCCATAATAGACTTTGAAGCACCGGCCCACACATAAGAGTTGTATTCCATACGCGGTCGGATATAGGTGGTTTAAATAGTAAGGAGATCAGTTGGAGTGAAGCATATCTTACACCGTCTTAGAAAATCGAGGCACTTGTATGCTTCTTTCGACACCTTGAATATACGTTCTGTCCATCGGACATCACATTGTATCCTCATTCCCAGAATATCAAGAGATTCTGATTCCTCAATAAATATAGCACCCATATTTCTTGAAAGTCGTAATACACTCCCACTTTCTCATTCACATAAACATAAACATACATTCGACTTTTTGTCGATAATACGTATAATCTACTTGTAAGAAAGCACCTTCAATATTTATTTTGCCAAAAATTTTAAAAAATATAATAATTTTGAATTCTGGCAAAAAAAGGTGTAAAATTTCCTATAGTGCAACAAAGGAGCTAAGCAGGATAACTTTATTCGCATAGATAACACGCGTACAGCGCACTATGGGTAATTTGACCCGAACAAAAATAATTTTTTGCACTATCAATAAAAATGTTTTTGCGAATGACGTTCGATTAAGAATTGATATATAAGCAAATAACTGCATTTTAGATTTTTCCAAAAAAAAACCAAATATCAGCAGATTTATGGGCAGTCGAAGTTGAGATTTGAAAGCAACGTTCAGAGTGCAGCATTAAAAGTGTAATTTTGTATATAAATTAAAACGTTTTTTTTTAATAGTTATTAAACAAAAAGAAGAAAATCGTGCATAATAACTAAAAAAAACAAAAAAAAGTTGGTGGGCGTTTTTGCTTTTATTAACAAAACGTGTAAAACTAGCTTAACCTCAAACAAATGACTTTTTCCATATACATATCGAGCCTTTGGTGCAATATCGTAGTAACTCAAAATTTGAATTTTTTGAGCTGGGTATGCAGAAATGATCTTTGGGGAAATATCTATCTAAAGAAAAAAGATTATGATTCCATCTCTAACTGTTCAGATTTTACAGCTAAAATGTCTTTGTTGCCTCTAGCTATTTCCAACGATATTGATATTAATATAAAAAAAATATTTAATATTATTAATAATTGTTCACCTTTTTTTAATTACAAAACATTCCTCTTTATTTAAAAACTTGTAAAAACATAACTTTAGTAAACAAAAATGCTATCAAAAATATGGCTGAAAACTTCAAATGCATTTTTCTCAGTTCACGATTTTTTGAATTACTACGGTATTGCACCAAAGGCTCGATATATAAACTTCGCATAAGCTTTTGGTAATATGGATCATAGACGGCCGTGTTTTTCTTTGATAAAAATTGTTAAGAAAAGAATTCTGAATCTTTTTTTTTATTTTAAGTTGTGAGTTTTTGCGTTTTTTGATTTATATTATTTTCTTTAAGACTGCCTCAGCTTAAGTTTAGCGACCTTTCTAATATTTTGATTTGTGAAAAAAATTAAAAGAAAAAAAACTGATGCCCTTTACAATGTTATTATCAGGGAATGGGATTTAAATAAAGTTTCAAAAAAAGATTTGGCTTCGTTAAAGCAAAAGGTTAAGAGTTTTTGTAAAAACATGTCTTTAAATTTGCACAAGGCTGACGAAAAAATTAACGTCTTTTTTAAGCGAAACCAAAACTGATTTTGTCTGCATGGCTTCTACTCCATTTTGTTGCCGCCTTGCGTGTTTTCATCGTGCCGAGTTTCAAAAATATTGTTTCCGTTAGTTTGTGAGATATTCAGTTTTTTTTTTACTTTTTTCCATATGAAAGCAAAACTTTAGAGCTTTACAAACAGTTGCGTACGAAACATCCTCCAAAATTTCAAGTATAATAGAGGCCCCAGGATGCTGCCTTGTGGGACTCCAGAGCTAATTGGCTGGGGTGAGCTTAAGAAATTTCCTTCTTTAATAATAAATTGACGACCGACTAAGTAGCTTTCTAGCAACTTTTGTGTGTTGGCTGGTAAACTTTGCTTCAATTTATATAACAAGCCTTCATTCCAGACTTTATCAAAAGCTTGAGAAACATCGATGAAGAGAGCGGAACAATATTTTCTTACTTCAAAGGCTTTCTTATGCCGTTAACTATTCGATGGGTTTGTTCAATTGTGCTGTGTTCCTTCTAAAGCCGAATTTAGGTTAGGTATACACCCATTGTCATTTAAAATTGGGGTTAATTTTGATGCTAAGAACTTCTATATCAAAATTAGATAATAAGCTAATAGGCCTATATGACTCAATTATTGTGTGATCTTTTCCTAGCTTTGGTATCATCGTAACTAAGGAGACCTCCCATTCTTGAGGGTAGTATTCAAGGCGTAAAATAGCATTAAAAATATAAAGAATAATTTTCTTTGCTATGCGGGGTAGCTCAAAAAGCATTTTGTTGCTGATCTTATCTAAACCAGGGGCTTTCTTGGGGTTTAAATCACAAATAGCCTTTTCGATCCCTCCTAACTCAAATCTTAGAGGAACAGCTGGCCTAGCAGCAACAGGTGGTAACTCTACTGCAATATCGTGAGATATATTCGGGGTAAAACGTTTTTCAAATGATTAACAAACAGATTTCCTTTTTCAAAATCATTTCTTGCCCAACTTCCATTCAAATTTCTTAATGGTGGCTTAGAGACAACTGGTCTTTTGAGATTTCTAGCTGCACGCCATAACGATTGTGGAGTTGCATAAAGTTCCTTAAGATATTTTTCAAAAGAAGTTGTTCTCTGTGTCTGCAGTAGCTTTCTAAGTATATTTGTACACTCTTTTAGAAATTTCTTATGTTGAGGGGATCTGTGCAATTGCCACTGTCTTCGAGCTCTCCTTTTTTTCAGACAAAAGGCGCTCGATATCTGTGGAAAATATTTTAATATTTTTTGTTGAACAGCTAGTTGAACAGCTAGTTTCAGAAAACTGTCAAAATTAACAATAGAGCGATCTACATTCTCCGGTGTATAAATAAGAAAGAAAAATATGGATGTATTACATACTCTGTTAAAATGCTGCGGAAGCCGCAAGGTGTTAGATATCGTGAAAGGCCACAAACCGGCAAATCAATTAACGAATTAAGATGATTAGCAAGAGACTTTTTTTATGAAAAACATTTTTGCTAAACTTTATGTTAATAAAACCCAAATTATTTCTTATTTGTAAAAGAAAAAAAAGAGAAAACCTCTTAATATACTTAGCGTATTCTTATTATAATTCTATAAATATTAATCATACGCCAGCATCTACGCATAGAAGGTTATAAAACAAAAAAAGTTAATAAATCTGCTGTTTCTAAAGTGATTTTCATAACATTATATTATACTATATTATGTACAGTCAAAGCTCGGTATAACGAATGATATAATAGCAGACCTATTCGTTATAGCGAAGTTATTTCACAAATACAATTTAGTTTATTTTTGTTGATTTTTGTTAAAAATATTTTCGTTTTATTTTACATTTATGGGTTAAAGTAGATTTTTAAATGTAAAACACTTAAGATTCACAGGAAAAATTGTCTACTGACAAATTGCTTGAAAAGTATTTAAATTTAATTAAAGTGATAATTGAATAAATTTTTTTTTTAGTTGACGAAAAATATCATTTATTAAAAAAAAAATATTCACAATTTTACATTTTTCCAATATTTAGTAATCTGCATAATCATTTTGATAATACATGCAAAACAAACAAATTTTTTGCTTGATTCTATAAATTTGGTGATTATAGAAAATTTTTTCTGTGTACTTGTTTCCGGACTTGCAAAATGTTTGGACCAGCATCTTCTTGTATTTTTAATGACTTCAAAAAGGCAGTACAGCATTGCCGACTCCATTGAATGCACTTTTTCAAATACTTAATTTTGTTTGCGTAGTTACTATATTTTATTTTTGGTTTCATACATCGCATGTTGATATGATTTTTTTATATTCTTAAATCTGAAGATTCCAGTTATCATCAATGAATTTTTTGAATGCAGATAATTTTCATCCAAAATTTTTGTTTCGAAACGATCGGGGCGTTCAAATAAGAAGAAGTGTTATTCACGCAAAGAAAAACATGGTTGTGGTAAACGTGCAACATATGATAAGATTCATGATTGTACCAAATTACGATTACACTGTGCTAGTTGAAAAACAGACAAGCCGGGCACATGGCGTTTTAAGATAATTCGGGTACGGTGAGTCCAATCGTGCTAATTTTTTATTTTATTCAAAAAAGTCGCAAAATTTTAATTAATTTAAGAAT
Source organism: Pollenia labialis (assembly GCA_949318255.1). NCBI lineage: Eukaryota > Metazoa > Arthropoda > Insecta > Diptera > Polleniidae > Pollenia > Pollenia labialis. Next base: position 198,734,302 of record OX439139.1, on the reverse strand, counting down.
TTCATAAAACGCAATATTTGTATGGGAGCCCCCCTAAGAAGTGGTGATAAGGAGCAAGTATGTGTCGAGAAAATGTTAAGGACAAAAAATTAATTGAGGTCGGTCATACATTATATACCACTAGGGGCGACTCTTGGGCATTTATGGGACTTTTTCTGCAATATATTTTTAGACGCTTGAAGCTGCAGAGGCCAAATTTAAGAATTTCATGGCTGCTTCTCCTTGGTGATTAAGTACAACGAATTTGAAGTGGGGCGGTGCGCAAAATGTCCCCAGGAAATATGGCCTCATTAAAAAATTAAGAATGGCCCTAAAATTTTACATGAGACACAACAACGCGCAATTTGGGAAATTTTTTTTATGTTTTTTTGGGGTTGTTTTTAATTTTTTCGTTGGATTTTTTTTTGCATTTTAGATGGAATGAAAACTAACCCCAAAAAAAATCTAAATTTTAACTTTTAATTTTAGAAATAGAAATTACCCCAATACATTTTACTTGTTATATGATGTAAATTTTTTTAGAGATAGTCTCAAAAACCCGAGACTGCAAAGATTCTTTAGTTAGCGAAGCCGGTGTTAGTAATACCATTGATACAATAAAATTCTTGCGACCGGCCGAAGGCCGTCTATTTAGTGAAGCTTTAGTAAGACAGTGTTTATTAAATAATAGAGACAAAAATCCTTGCGCACGGCTGAAAGCCCAACCGTGCTATCTATCGTGTTATTTTTAAGACCATAACTGCATTATTATTGGGATTTTGAAATCGGGACTTTAAATTTGGAATCTAAAGTAAGTTTCTGGCATATGAACCAAAATTTTTAACATTTGTTTTCCTAAGCAAATCCCGCGAGTCTCTGGCGGAAATCGAAACCCCAACCCCCGCACTGATAGACTAGCTCACAACCAGCTATCTTTCCGGGGCACTCTATAAAACTTTCTTAGTGTTTTTTTGGGGGTTAAAATTCATTAAAAATTTTCAAGTAATTTTATTCGAACATAGTTTTCTTATAACTCGATTTTTTTTAATATTCGATATCTCTGTAACCATAAGCCAAAAAAATCGGAAAATTTGCTGAAATGTGCTGTTAACAAGACAGTAAAAAATAAAGAAAATCAACATAAATTTTTCTCCAAACTGTCCGATTTCCCCATATATAAATCACAGACTTTTGGTAACGGGACACAAACATTTTTTTAAAAATTCAATTTTGTTTCATTCTCACTTCGTTGTAGAGATGCATTTGAATAAATACTTCGCTTAACAGCTCAGAATTTCTTCCTTTTTATTTCTGGAGAATTTTTGTATGAAACTCTTTGCAACAAAGAGGCTTTTTCAAAATCGTTATATTGGGTTTTTTTTAACGAGTGTCGTTATACTGAAGTTTTACTGCAGTTGTATTTTAGGCAGGATGATGAAACTAACAAATTATTGACCTATTAAAGGAAAAATAAGTGCATACATTTTTCGAAACAGAAATTAATATGAACAATTACTCACAAATAAATATAAAATTTATAGTTCACACAGATAAATAGCAGAATTTGTTGAATGTGTTTGTGCGTGCAAAAAACATAATGTACGCTTTATAAATGTAATTGATTTTAAGGCTTTAGGCGAAAAATGTCGCACGAATGTTTTCATACAGAATGAGTTGATGGAAACTCTCAAACTCATTTGATAAAGTATGAAACATTTAAAGTTTTGCAAAAAAAAAAAATTGTTTAGTTTTCAATTAAATTTTATAAATTGGATTTTTACTATGACTCTTTTTTCTTAAAAGAACTATTATGACTTTAAATGTTTGTAGGTGAAAAGAAAGCTGTGGAGGATAGATAAAAACCGTTTGAATTCATGGCAGTTCATTCTAGGGGAAAAAAATATATAAACAATTTTTTAGTTTTAGTAAAATTTTCTCATATTTTTCAACTTATAAAAATACTTTGTATACACATATTACGAAATAATTGTGTAATTGTCAATATCGTAAACAACACTTCCTTAAGCCCTTATGCCTCTAAATTTTTTATTCATTAATTGATATAGAATTGATAGAAAGAAACAGTAAATGCTAGAAAGAGCAAACTATAAAAAAATGTAAACAAAGTTTTTTATTTTTTTTCTCTTGTTATGGTTTTGTTTCAGGGATGGCGTTGAGAATTTTTTAAATTGTACCAACGACCTTTAAAAATTGTACTTTTTTACCCTAATTGTACTAAAATATTTTTTAGTTGAAATTAATTTTATTTGTGTTCTTAAAAAACACTACAAAAAGGTATTATTAATCATAGTTTAAAAAGTATCAACAAAAAAGAAGAATTGAAACAACTTAGCCATCCCTGAACTGTTAATTTTATTAAATGTTGCCAACTTTTTGTTTATGAGAAACCTAAAAACACAAAGCGGCAAATCGCTGAATTTGCCCATAAACTGCTGATTCAGCAACACTTTTAATATTTCAAGCTTGAAATGTCAATTTTAAGTTGAACAATTTTACATATTTTTTTGACATAACTTCATTTTTTATCGATAACTTTAGTAAACCTTTTAACAGTTTGCCATTTATCTTAATACAGCTGAACCCTTCGCACTTGGTTAATTTTTCTATTACTTTATATTTGCACTGTTCACCAAAACTTGAACAATGCATTAAAAATGTAGTGTCATAAGGGCTTTAGTTTGGTTATGTATTTACAATAGTTGACGAAACATTTTAAACCATTTACGAGTTAAAAGAAAAATTTATTTTTTTTGTTAAACATAAAAAATTCTTATTCTTAACGAAAAACTAGACTACGATCAGATTTGGGGCTTCGTAGAATTTTAAAAGGATGGTGTTTACTTTTTTGTTATTATATACGAAACTTTGTAAACAATACGAAAATATCTTTTGTAAAATATAGAATGGATTAATTACTTCCAGTGCATATTTGGCAGTATTTTTTGTTGACATTGCCTACTGGGAGTCCTTGACATGAATTCCCTGTGAATCCTTAATTCATCAATGAATTATTAACAAGTTTTTTTTTCTTTCTTACTGTTGGCAATGTTTTCAATTAAATAAAATACATTTAAAACATAATTCTCATTGATATGAAATAGCAAAAAATATAACCACTATAAACCATTTCAATGAATAATTTTGATGAAATAAACAACTGCAAAATAAATAAACAAATTAATAGTTTTGTTTTTTTTAAGTCAATAAACAGAAAATATAATAATAAAAAAACAAAATCCCCAGTTAATTGTAATTAAATATTTATTAATTAAACAACTAATTGACGCAAAGTTTTTCTGAATTTTATTTGTTATTTTTAATAAAATAATTTTATTTGTTGCAAAAAGAGTTTAACATCGTCAGCGTTTTTTTTTTTTTTTGAAAGGAAGAGTAAAACACAACAAATACTTGTCGTTGTTTTACATTTACGTATTTAAAATTATTTGCGTTTTTATAAAAGTTTATGAATAAAAATAATAAAAATAACATTTATTTGATGCTGCCTGATACCGCATTGTAACACATTTTCCCCTTTAACTTTTCTGCTTTTAATCCGCTTAAAAAAACGATAGTTTAACGGCATGTGGTTATAAAAATACACTTATTTTAACTTATTTTACAGGGGGTTTTCCTACTTCAGCGCTACAATGGCAATGGGTCAGGAGATTGGTATGGTTGGCTTAACAAATTTGAGTAAAAGTTATGATTGGCTGAAAACGTTTTGGAGGTTAAAAAAATTTAACATTGATATACACACAATTAAAAATGATTGTGAAATTTTATAGAAATAAAAAAAATTTTATAAAATGGATACCACTAAACCTTATAGTGGTTTCCGTAATTGCCCCAAACAATTTATTGTTGTTTTTAAAATTAGTATTTTAACGATTAATACACATTAAACCATTTACACACTTGGGGTTTTAAGCGCGCCTTAGCAAAATATTGATTTAGCTAATCAAAGCAGTTTACATAACATTTAAAATTAAATTAAATTAAAAATGATTGTGAAATTTTATAGAAATAAAAAAAATTTTATAAAATGGATACCACTAAACCTTATAGTGGTTTCCGTAATTGCCCCAAACAATTTATTGTTGATTTTAAAATTAGTATTTTAACGATTAATACACATTAAACCATTTACACACTTGGGGTTTTAAGCGCGCCTTAGCAAAATATTGATTTAGCTAATCAAAGCAGTTTACATAACATTTCAGATGTTTAAGATGACAGTTGATTGAGAAAAAAACAACAAACAAATTTATATTTCTCTAAGGTATTAAATATGAATAAAAATACTTTAATCAAGTTATCAGAGGATTCTTTTAAAAATATTCATGATGAAATTGTGAAAGTTAATAGATTAATTAGAGACGTACTAGAAACATTTAACATTATACTCAGTTTGAGGTATGTTCGGAAGATTCTATGTGATTAATGACATGATTTATGTAGTTTTAATCAAGTCAATTTGAAGAGATTAACCAAATACTTCAAAGCTTAATCATATTGATTTTGATGTGATTAGAGCTTTACCACATTCGAGGTGCTTAAATGCGTTTAAAAACTTCTCGTGTGAACATAGAATTAGTTTGTATTTTACCAAAAAATGTTTGGGGGAAAAAGCACATAGAAATATATTTCTGTAATCAATAACCATAATATGGTTGATAATGAAAACATTATTGTTAATTTTAACTATAATTTGGTTATTTTTTCCAACTACTGATTAATGTTGACCAAATCATGGGTACTTCTAACCAAATTATGATACACTTCGACCAAATTATTGTTAAGTTTAACCATCGTATGTTCACTGTTAAACCATATTATGGTCATACTGAACCGACAAACATTAACAGTGATGAAATTCAAACAGAATATGTTTCCTTTAGAAAATGGTTACCTCCGACCATATTTTTTCGGCGTGTAATTAAAAAATGCTACACGCACAACAGATGGCATATCTCTTGCACATGCTTTTGTTGCTATAATAACCTACATGGCATTTTAGGGCAGCGCTTAAAAGTCTTCATTTTTGCTTTATATCAGTTCTATTTTAATTTTACTTTTTACTAATACAAAGTGAAATCAACGCAACAGTTCACAGTCTTATAAAAACTGAAGACATCGAAGCAAAAGTTTAAATTTTTATGCTGTTTTTTAGCAACTACTGTGAATTCGTACAGTATACAAGTTAAATCAAAAACACCGATAAGCAGACACATGACTGCACGCAAAGAAAAAAACATGGTTATGGTAAACATATTCTAAGAGCAATATATTATGATTAGATTCATGATTGTAGTCACCATATTAAGATTATTATTGAATCATATTATGACTAAATATACTAGCAATATAACATCATAATATTTTTCCATTAATCATATTATTATTCTGTTAATCATACTAAGTTAAGAAGCAATCATGTTATTGTCATGTACATCATAATAAGCTAAGAAATGAATCATATTATCATCATGTTTGTTTAATCATGACTCGTTTCAAACACAGCACCCTGTAAAACACTAACGGTCCTAAAATTGTTAAGTATGTATTTATTTATTTCACATTTTGTCATTACATTATTTTTCTTGTACTTAATTTAACTTGCAAGATCATTTTTACAATAATTAAAACTCACTCGAGTTTCGATCGGTAAAGTGCAAACATTAAAAGGTAAAAAAGTAAAAAACAACAAAAATATTTAAACAAATTGTATTGTGACCCTAAACAAAATTCTGAACAAAACCCAACAAACACTTAAAAATTAAAATAAATTGGTTAACTTTAAATTATAAAAAATAATAATTAAATAATATTAATTATAAAAATAATATTAAAATTAAAAACCATAAAATTTCGAAGCCTTTTTATTTACAAAATAAAAGTTCGATCCCGAACAATGTTAATCATAATAAATTTAGAAGCAATCATATTATGATACAACACCATGAAAGGTGTCATAAAAATATAAAATAAATTAACGTTTTTTTGCATCGATTTTTTATTTTGTGGCTTTTTACAATTTGTCTTAATCTCAATCAAATAGTCGAGTTCAGTTTAAGGCTTGCAAAAGAGCAACTGCAAAATCTGTGGTTTTCATGGGCAACCGCGATGTCCATTTTTCCGATTTTGAGATACTGATGCCATACTGCCTAATTTTAAACGCTCTTTACATGTTTCTAAAAATGACAGAGTTTAAAAAGTGCAAAACCTATCCCATAGTTTGATCTAGAATGGGTTTTTGACTCTCCTGAAAAATTTGTTTTAAGACATACACGGTTGCCCATGAAAACCACAGAAATATCGTAACACTTTTATAAAATATAATGATATCTCCGTGTGTTTTTTGTTGTTGGATTTTACAAAAAAACTACGATATTTTGCATTTGCACTATTAAATCACTAATACTGAATAAACTCCGCTAATATTTAATTTCTTTAAACATATTTTTTTATGGGAATTTATCTTTAAATTGCTTAACCGCTCACGTATAAAATAAACGACACAACTGATACAAAATTATTTTACAAATGGCGATTACAAAATATTATTAGAGTAAAGATATTTTGTTTTCATCTTAAACATATTATGAGTACACGAATAGAAAGTTGTCATGTTATGACTATTAAATATCATGATATGGTTGTGAATAATATAATATGTTTTTAAAGTTCTCATTATTTATTTGTTAGAAAAATTATTATTTTTCGGTCAACAATACTCAAATTTATAATTTCGATAAGCATTGATATGTAAACATTAACTAAAGTATTGTTGATATTAAATAAAAAAATAACAATTATTTGTGCACGACAACAATATATTGTTACATTAAGCATAGTGTTGTTGCCGTAACCATGGCTTACCATATTTTTTCTCTGCGTGATACAGACTCCCGTGGTATAAAATATCACTGCAAGAGATCGTAAAGGATGATCTGTCAATTTGGGGTTGTGTCCGAATCCAGCTATATAGGAGTCACATTTGGTATCTGTGATTGCGGGATATTAAATCACCTGTGAGTCAGACGCCATGATTACCGACACAGCTACGATAAAGAAAATGATGAAGAAAATGTGGATTTACTCCTGTGTAACTGTTCTGCATTCACAGAAATGAATCCGTCACTTTCGATTAACTGTATATCGGCATTGTAATGCAGTGTATTTTAAACTTCATTAAAAGTAAGTTAGTGGTTGTTCTACGTTAGGAGTTCTGCTAAGTAGAATTCCATGGTTTCATAATGGCATCACATTGAATTAATGTGTTGATGTGTGTGTGTTTTTTTTATTTATTTATTAAAGTCTATAGATTTTTATCTCTACAGACTATAATTAAATTACAAACAATATTATTAGTTTATTGGGGGATTCACAAGGTGTGCTATCAAGTCATATCGTCATAATGTCCTAAATAATTTTTTACAATTGTTTAAAATAAATGTTGTTTTGCTTCAAACTAAAAAAAAAATGTTGATTTAGTGTTCATTGATACGTCATAAATGTACGGTAGAAATCTAAATTATAAGCGATAGCCCACAGAAGTCATATATATTTCTTGTAATTATTTTAAGACATATGACTTTACAACGTTATGACTACCTTGTGAATACCCCATATGTGTTTAAAAACTACGTTTTATGACACTGGCATTTAAAGAAAAGTCAACTAAATCATACATTTCTTTAAAATCTTTACATATTCTCCGAAAAGGATCAGAATTTGCATAGTTTGTGTGAAAGGCTTGAAGATATAAAATGGTAACATTATTATAATGTTATAATGTTGAGCATTTTTCTTCGACTTACTAGTGATGGTAATTTAAAGCGTGCAAGTCTTACAGAGTAAGACGGAAGTACTTCAGAAGCAGAACAATAAAAATTGTTTTTGGAAAGATTCAATTCGGTTTATGTAAACATCATAATCAGGACCCCAGATAATAGAGCCATAGTCGATGTGGGTCTTACCAAAGATGTATATAACAGCTTTGTAGTCATAGGATCAGTGAACTCCTAAGCCCAACGCCTTATAAAGGCAAGTACTCCACGAGCTTTATTTATCATTGATGTTATGTGTTTTATTAAACCTAATTTTGGATCAAGTATAACAGCAAGATCCAAAATCTCTTTAACTAATTCAAGTTGACAGCAGTGTTGCCAATTTAGCCATTTAGTGGCTAGATTTAGCCATTTTTCACCCTCTTTAGCCATTAAAAAATGCGTTTAGCCATTAGCCATTTTTTTTAGCCATTTTTCGACTTGTTTAGCCGTAAAATTATTCTTGCCGTTTTGCTTTTAAAAGAATAATTTTCATTTTATTATAAAAATTTATAAAAGCAAAATAAACATTTTTAACAATTAAAATGCCTTTAATTTAAATCACAACTTTTACAAATGTTGAAAATTGCTATAAGCGATGATGATGAAACATCTTTAAAAATAAAGGAACAGTAGTCCAATATTAAATTTAAAAAATGGATCAACACAAACATCGGTGTTTCTTTCTGGTTGCAAATATTTCAATAAAGAGATGTAGGCGGCAACAATTTTTTTTCTGAAATTTCAGAATTTACTATAAAGTTGCTCTCTCTTCCATGGACTAATGCTGAAGTAGAGAGGGTATTTCGCCAAGTAAACATCGTTAAAAGTAATTTGAAAAATAGGTTACATTTAGCAACCATTAATTCGATTTTATCAAATAAATATTTATACAATCACCACAATAGTGGAGAGGGTACTATGCGTTTGTGCTGATGTTTGTAACACCTTAAAATATTGGCACTAAGCCCACCTTTTCGTTTACCGATTGACTCAGAACTACTATCTAAGTCGAATAAACGATGTTTGTCCGGCTGGCTGGCTGTCCATGTTAACCTTGTGCGTAAAGTACAGATCGCAAATTTGCAGATATTTTAATAAAATTTGGTACACAGGTACTAATGAGGTGTAGGGTATCATATAGTCGGGGTTGACCGACTATATTTTCTTACTTGTTTTTTATTGTAGATCTGGAATCAAAAGGTTGGGTAAATGTTGTCGTGATTTATCTTCAAATTTATTAAAACTACTATACGCACGAGTGATTTTTATGAGATGAACAATAACGACATAAAATGTATCGATGATTTAATTTTTTAAATATCTTTCAAAATATTAAATAACGTTTATTCTTATTTAAGAAATTGATCTTAACTTACAACTTCATCGTAAACAACTTTAAATGAATTTTTCTGTTTTGTTTTTGAATGTGAATGTGTTTTTATTCAAAAAAACTTTTAGCCATTTTTTAGCCATTTTTAGCCATTTTTTAGCCATTTTTTCTCGTAAATTTAGCCATTTTTGGTCTCCAAGTTTTGGCAACACTGGTTGACAGTCACCCAAAGTACAGATACCCAGAGGATTCCAGTTTCTACGAAAACGCATTTGCTTACATTTTGTTAGATTGGGATTCATGATGTTGATATTGCACCAGTTAAAAAAATTATCCAAATCATGTTGAAGATTGAGCATTTCCGATGATTTTTTGTAGCTAAAAAAAGATTTTTACTTCATCGGCATACATTAACACGTTACAATTGTGTATTGCACTAGGCAGATCATTTATAAGAAGTGAAAATAAGATTGGACCAAGGTGGCTTCCTTGCGGTACTCCAGAACTGACGAAGATGCTCTTTGATGGTGCATTATTGAAACGAACACTTTGCTTCCTTTAAGTACGATAAGACTCAAGCCAGCGAAGACTGTTGTTAGTAGAACTCATTATGGAAAGTTTTCTAAGAAGATGGCTATATTTGACTTTATCTAAAGCTTTACTGAAGTCTGTGTATATAACGTCCGTTATTTGGGTATTATTGAATCCATTATGAATAATAGTGGTAAGTGATAATGGGTTGGTAATTGCTGAGCAACCTTTTCCAAAACCATGCTGGAAAGGCGATAGTAATGAAGATGCTTGACGAGAGAGAGAATCGGTTATGCACTTTTCAAAGAGTCTAGGAATGGCACTTAGTTTTGCGATACCTCTATAATTTGCTACATTTGATTTGTTTCCAGACATAAATAGCGGAATTATATGAAATTATTTCCAAAGTTGAGGAAAGTAGTCATATATAATTGAATGGTTTAATATTATTGATAGAGGTGTGGCAAAAGCATAAGCACAGTTAGTTAAAATACAGCTTGGAATACTATCCGACCCACTAAAGAAAGATGATTTCAGTGTATTTATCAAATATGAAAAAACTGGGAATTTAGCACGTCATACGGAAATCGTATTAATAATAAATTTTGTATTCCCGAAAATAACTTTGATAATATACCTACTTGCATGTGCCCGTGCAAAAAAGTGAATTGGCGAATTGGTTTTTTTTTGTTGTTTTCTTACGAAGACAGTGAATGAAGCAGTTTGTTTTTTAATTTTGTTTTTTTTTACCCACTTACAACTACAATTCGAGTTGGAAAGAACCCGACCAATTGTAGGGGAATGTAAGAAAAGATAAACTCACTGTTTATTGTTGGTGTTTTGTTTTGGCTTTGATATTGTTACAAGTAAGACTTTGAGTGTTTATAATTCTTATTCGCTTTAGGGTTTTATTTGTATAATATTTTTGGCTTTTCTAAAATCTCTGGAAAAGGTTTCCTGATGAGCTGGCCTAAGCAACCAATGAAATGCGCTAAGCTAGCTTTCCCTCAACAATAAACTTCAGTGTATTTATCAAATATGAAAAACTGGGAATTTAGCACGTCATACGGAAATCGTATTACTAATGATTTTACGCCCTTTAGACTGGTTACTATTTGGGAACTTATAATTGGAGAAAACGATATTGACTGGTGTTCATCAATCACGTAAGGGTAATGAGTGGAGTTGTTGTATTGAGCATTAGAATAAGTAGTTCCAAAAAACATGTTACTTATTGTCGAATCATTACTGGACTCATTATTTAAGTACTTCATTATAGTTGGATAGCCTGTAGATTTACGTTAAGAATTTACGAATTTATAAAATGTCTCAGTTAAATAGTGACTGCCATTTCTACATAACGTAAGATTTTCTACGTTTTTAGCAATTTAATCTTATTTGTTTCTTAAGGTTTGTTCAAACATTTGTTAGGTTTGACGAAAAAATCAACAAAGCGTGACCAGTAAATTGATCAAACTTTAACTTTATTTTTAACAAATTCTTTTGATTGACTTAGCTTTTATTGTAAGAAGATTATTGTATAATGCAATTTAGAAATGTTAAGTAAAATTCTTAAAAAGGTTTGAATTGCATCCGAACCCTCTGGCTCGAAATATTTTAAATGATAGTGGCCACACTCGCTTAAGGAGACACTGTAGCACTTACCCATTTAGATGAGCGATATGTGAATAGAACCTGTGATAAAGAAATTTTTTGTCTGGCACTGGCAGGACAAAAACAAAAAGAATTAGGCTAAGATTTGATTAATTATTTGCAGTTCATATTTGATATTACGGCCCTATGCTCCTTTTAGGAGTTAAAAGGAACAAATATAAAAATACATATTTAATATGTCAAGATTCAAAAAAAAATATTAATAAAAAAAAAAAAGAATATGTTAAATGATGTTTGATCTAGCCAAACGTTTTGCAAAAGCAAATAATTTTTTAATAAAACTAGTGGTTACGTGTAGGACGTCAAATTAATATTCAAAATTATTTTTTATGGTTATAAAATTATTGCCAAAAAAAATAGCTAAAAACATATACACACATACATACATACATATGTACTTAAAAATAATTTTTATTATTTATAAAATAAAAAATATTGTTGCAAAAGTTTATTTTTTACGATGAAAGGAAATTTCTACAAAAAAAAAAAAAATTCAACATCAAATAGATTAAGAACCATAATATTATGTCTAATAAAAGCTTTTATAAAAATTTCGAGTTGCTACCAAACATGTATCAGCACTATAAATAAGTTTCTTTTATGGCATTTTAATAAACAAATGATATTAAAAAAAAACACAGATACAATAGATTGTAAGTGTATGTGTGCTTGTTCAATGAGGAGAGTATTATGCGTTTTTGATAATGTTTGACACGCTTAGAAATAATGGAGACTTATTTTTTAACATACCAATGGACATAGAAGCATTTTCTTAGACCCTTTTTCACAACCTACCCTACGGGGAAATTGTGTCAATTGTTGCAACAGACTATTCCTGGGACTTGTGAGAATAGAACATGTACAAAAAGAAAGAACTCATGACCAGTGAAAAGAGAACCAATCATTTAACTGGTATACAATGACCAAAACGGCAGAAAACGTAATGAATTACAGTACAGTCTTAACCGGGACGTGGCAAATTTTTTTTAGGACCTTCTTAAATTTTGTGGTAAAATTAAGTTCTAGGACTTGTAGTAACTAACACCAAACACGTTAATTAAGAATAGATTTGTGAGTTGTCATTAGGTGTCAATTGACCCCCTTAAAAGGCAACCCAATGTAAAAGTGATTGGTCCCATTGATATAAATTGTTAGAACTAGAACCGGCCTCTACCACCAAAGACATATCACGGGACTACTTTGGTGTCAGTTCGTTTCCCTCTATGGTGCCGCTAGCCAAAAATAGGATTTTAACGGATGTATAGAAAATGTTGAGTTATTACAACTTAACTTTGACCTACCGGGTAGGATTCATCTTCCTTTAACTTATCGCTCACTTAAGGTTAAAGTAAAATTTTAATAATGGAACACCTTTTATAGGGCCGATAAAATTCTACCTTTAGCTTCAGGTACTTTTCCACGGCATGTATTTAGCAGTTACTTGTCAAATTTTCTAGTGCAAAATGCATACATGTCAGGTAAAAACAAGAGTGCCCCAGTAGGCTAGCTGGTATTGAGCTTGTCTATAAGCGCCGGGGATGCGGGAGACTCTGGTTTCTTTCCTACAGACAAGCGTAGAACTTAGCGGGATTACCTTAGAGAATAAAAAAACCATAAAAAAAATTGCTGTAAATTTTTTAGATTATGAATGTAAAATTTTTCAATGAGACCAAATTTTGTTTTTATGTGCTAAATTCCTTATTCATACTATTGATAAACTGAAATGAATTGTTGTTGGTATAATCTATTCCTATGCGCATTTCATTGGTTGCTTAGGCCAGATTATGAGGAAACTTCATCCAAAGATTTTAGAAAACATCAGTTGTTTTGCAAAATTTATGGCGGCAAATATACAATAAAAACTATTTTTAATTAATAGAAATACAATTATAAGTGAATATAAATATAAATCAGTATAACATTTGGTATTGTGCATGTTTTCCGGATATGGGCATTTCCATTTTGACGTGTCGTGATATTTGTACCAAAATATGTAAAAAAATTATATGACGAAGTTAAATTTGTAAAAATGGTTTTTATATATACAAAGTTATAAGGTAGCTCTATATTCAGAAAAAAATACAGTAATCGACGCTAAGGATTTGCAAATATAAGCAAAAATCTGCGCTGGCGTGACGTTAAAAAAACGGAAGTGGGTTTTGACTTGCATTACAAAACTGAATAAGACTGCGAATTGAGCAAGACGTTTTGTACAAAACCTTTTTAAGCAAACTAAGGACTAATACAGATTTATTTTTCAAGCTATAAAATGTATAAATCTTTGCTCGTTTTAAGGTAAATATGGGAATTCTCAACTAAAAGTCTACTTTTTTTAATGTTACGCCAGATTGCAAATAAGGTTGTATTTTCGGACCATGTTGTTCAATCGTTATCCCTTTTGTTACTTAATGAAGAGCTTGATGCGCTTTACACCAAAATATAAAAAAGTAAACGATTCATATAAAGTTTTTTGAGAAACAATTTAAAATACTTCTGGCGTTACGTTACAAAAAGTAGACTTTTCGCTGCAAAAGCCCATATGTCAGATGAATCCAAAATTCAAAAGTTTTGACAGTGCATTTACATACGAATTTTACATCTGACAAAGCCTCTGTGAAGTTGTGAAAATGGGCCGTAGTTTTATAAAATTTGCTACATTTATTGTCTTAGCCCAAGACACAGTTTTAAGAAAATCCATAAATGATTTTTAAGCCCCCATATAAATGATCACCCTGAATATCAAATAAAGTTTGTAAATAAGTAACGAGCCGTACTTTTCACGATAATTAATGAAAATTTATCGCATGAAAATTGGAAATTTTTTTCGAGCAAAATTATTAAAAATTCAAGTGGAAATTCCCAATACAAAATGCATGTCTTCCGTAAGCGAGATGGTAGGCGAAACTCTTAAATTTCTTCCTTACAAACCTGCTTCTTTCGATGCTAAATTTTTTTTTGGGTGGTTAAACGACATTCTTAAATGAATGTTTATTTGTATTGCATATGAAATGACGGACCTGATATTAAACTTATTCACCACTTGTGGTGGTATTTTCGTATTTTTGCAGGGCAACAAGTAAGTATGAATAACTTTGACGTTATTTATTATGACTTTTTATTATGATACCTTTTTTCAATTTTAAACTACGTTATTTAGATCAGTTATTTGGGCCCCATAATCAGCTACAATCAGCTTTAAGCACCGAAGTTATGTAGGGTATCGTATGTTCGCGCTTGATCACCTTTACTCACTTATTGGCTTAGCTTTGTTTTAGTTTAAAAAATATTACAAAAAACCATAAAAGATTTTCTCACAAACACCTCAATATTTATAAATTTTGTGTGAGTGTAAGTAGAAGTGCGTTTCATAGACATACACACGCACTTCCATACCCATTTTTCGGAATCAAAGACTTTTATTACTTTTTCGAAAAGGGGGAGCTTTAGTTATGGGTGATTAAAGAAGAAGAAAAAAAAACGTGTGTTAACTTTTGGGGTTTATTGTTATATAATAATTTTATTACAATATGTTAATGGTTTTTATACACTCATCTAATTAAGTGTGATTTTATGGCTTCTTAAGTTTTCTACAACTTTTTTTGAGTTTGAAACAATGAATTTATAAAGAGTTTTACAATATAAAAAATTTCAATATAAAACCATCGTACATCAAGACTTTCAATAGCTTTTAGAATTGATTTTGAATTTGTGAAATGACACTAATGCACCGCCAAATATTAGAGCTGTGCACGTATGTGGTTTTAGACCTGCGATCGGCAAAATCAGGGCGCCGCGTTCTCTCTTTTATACTCTTTTACTACGTACGTGTGCACACACATAAAATTCATGTAACGTAAAATTCATATAATGCATACATACGCAAAATGTAATAGTATAGGTTGCCGATCGCAGTTTTAGACTCACGATCACAATTCAATGTTAAAAAGGAAAACTTCCGATAGGGATAAATGTGCTGTAATTTTATGAATGTCACATTATATGTTCATTATACAATACAACCAATACGAAACAATAGAACACTTTGTGAATTGCCTCAATAGATTAAATGTTTCTGCTATTTTGGTTGCAAAATGGTAACAAAAGGTGGCGTTGAGGAAGATATTAATTTTAAATTGGGGAAAGCGAGAGCTGCTTCCGGGAACTTGAAGAACGTATGCAGGTCATCACAAAACTATATGCACACTAAACTACAGATGTATTTTGTTTTGGCTTAGTTGGTACATTCAAGGACAAACCTTAAGAAAATATGTGGCACCATAAAAAATGTTGACACTAGTGGCGGAGGACCGTCAAAAGGAAATAAGTTTACAGCTCTTACAGATGGAGCTAGCAGTAAATTCTAAAGAACATGTAAAGCACAGCCGCGAATAACGTTTTAAGGTACAAAATAATTATTTTTCAGTAGTGCCGATTCGCTATGCTTTTTAAACCACAATTTTTTTCGTTTAAAAATGGTGACCACAAAATTAACCATTAATGGTGTTAAAAGTCAGCTGTTTCAGTCAGCTGTTATTTTTAACTAAACAAATTGTGGTTTATTAACACCAACATTTTTGGTATATTTAAATCCGCTTAGAAAAGAGTTTATTTATCGTTGTACCTATAAAGTCGATTAATAATATGTATGTCTTTTAGATATTTAGCCTACAATTTATCCACTTCTTATCACTTATCACATTTGACTCACATAAAATGAAGAAATTAAACAAATTTATTTAATTAAAATTAAATTAATAAATTAATAAAATAAAATAATAAAAATTTGTAATGTTTTACGCACTTTGCACACTTACATTTAAAATATATAAATTAAAAGGTTTTTGTTTTGTTTTATTCTTCTTTGTTATTTTATCATATTTTGCTGTTTCTCTTGGCAGAGTTTCCACGATAAATCAATTTGAATAGAGAGAAATATAAAACTGTTAACCGCGGCTATAAACTAATGGTGTTTTTGTTTTATACAAAAAATGTCACATTTTATTTCAAAAAATGCAATTTGGTGTTCGTTTCTTAAAAAGGCTTTGCTCTCTAAAAGGGCTGCATGTTTTATTCTAAAAAAAAATAACCCTTAAATGTCAGAAAGCATTGCACTTTACGCCGCGTATAAAAAGAGAGTGTTGATAATGCCCCATAAAGAGATGGCTGCTGTTTTTATATGGGGCTACCAGACGCAGTTGGGGAAAGTCGCCTCTTATCAGGACAGTAAAAATTTCAAGTTTTAATTGTTATTTTTTCTATTATTTTATAGTAAAAACAAAAGAAAGCATTACATTGTTAATGGTAGGTTGCCAGTGGTATATTTTAATGAATTCGGTGTTATAAAATTATTTTTGAAAAAAAAACGTCAAATCAAGAAATCGTAAAAACTTGGTGTTAATCAATCGGCAATCTGTAGTGGGATTCTGTAACTTTAAACAATAACAACAGTTGTTATAATTGTCAACCTGTTTTGTGGTTTGCACTAACGATTATGTGATTCTGTAAATTGTTGTTAACAACATAGATAAAAATTAACGTCAAGTGGCATCACTGCCAAAAAAATGGCAAAATAACGAAAAACACAAAGAGGAATAAGAAAAAAACAAATAAAATTAATAAAACTAAACAGATTTTTTTTTAGTTTTCTGTTTTTTTTTTAAACATAAGCCAAACATTTTACTATTAAATTAAATGTAAATTATTTAATTGCCATTTTCAAGTTATAATATTTCTTTAAACTATTTTTTTTTATTTTTTCGACATTTAACAATAAATAAACAACACTAAAAAAGTTGTCGTTTACTTAACACAAACAGCTGACTTAACGATAACAAGTGTTGTTTAAAATGTTACAGAATAGCAAAATCGTTAATTTGCTTGTTAAATTTTTTAACAATGACAACTATTGCTTAAATTAATTACAGAATCGCACTACTGGCAAAGGTATTTTCTTGTTTACATATTTTATGAGAAACAAACTAAAGAAATTGGAATTTCGTCATTAATTTTGTACATTTATTTAATATCAATCTATTAACAAATCAAGGTTTATGTATATTTTTTTATATTTTGACGAACACACTTTTTGATTTATGTACTTATATATTTTTTATACCCTCCACCGCAATTAGTTGTGAAGAGGGTATATTAAGTTTGTCATTCCGTGTGAAACTTTTTTACTATTCATCTCAGACCCCATAAAGTATATATGTATATGCTGGGTCCTTGAGTGATTCTAAGTCGATTTAGCCATGTCCGTCTGTCTGTCCGTCTGTTGAAAACACGCTCACTTTCGAACAACTCAAAAGAAATGAACAAACTTGGTGCCAAATTGCTTGTAGTTATCCTAAGCAGCTTGAGATTGAAATTCAGCAAAATCGGTGCAGTAGGACCACAGCTATGAATCAAAATGTGGAACCACCACCTAAAAAAAAATGATAATTTTGTTACAAAAAATAACATAAATGGTGGAACAAGGCACGGAATGAGATAAGATTTTGCAAAAATTTGTTTTATTCGACTGAAAATCACGCTGTAAAATTTCGTGAAGATTCGTCCATAATTTACCCTAGGCCCCATATAAACACTTCTCCCGGAAAACAGTTTAGTACGCCTAAAACCGTAAAAAATAATGCTATCATAACAAAATTTGAATTGAAACTGTTACTCAAGCTAGTTTAAATTGCTAAATAATTTAATATAGATCTAAACCTCAGACCAACCAATTTTAAAGCTGATGTCTGTTTTTATAGAGATAAATTAATAATAAATAGACATCATGTAGATATCCCTCCTGAAATATTCGAACAGTCGGTGGAGGGTATTAAAGATTCGGCACAGCCGAATATAGCACTCTAACTTGTTTTATGTATTGAAGAACAACATTTTTGTCAGCTGTTAAAAACAGGGCCAAGGCGAATTCAAACAGGTAAACTCATCTCTACAACTACAAAAAGCCCCATGTAATTTGTTTATACAATTTTATGGTTAGTTGTCAAAATTTTTTTATTGCACATTAAAATTATCACTTTTTTATAAAAGAAATTTATAAATTCACTTCAATCATTCGCAGTTTTGAAATTTTTTTATTATAAAAATAATATTTTTAACACTTTTCATTCAACTTTTTCTCAAAACAAAATCATACTTTGACGTTTGACCATATTTTTTAATTCGCCGTGGAAACAGCTGATGAACGGCTGACGAGATGAGTTTACCTGTTTGAATTCGCCTTGAACAGGGCTATCCAATTTGTGTTTTGTTCTCGTCAAATAAAAAATTTTATACATGCACCTTTTAAAATGTGGTATTTTTTTGTAGAAAAGAAAACACCATAAGTGAATCACTTAAGGTAATCTATGGGCAAATGAAAATGCAAAAAGAGCGAAAGATGTGTATACATATACAAAAAACAAAGAGCGAAAGAGCATAAAACCAACAAATGCAAACGTAAACCAGTGTTGCCAAGTGAATTTAAAGATATTACCCCAAATCAAAAAATTTGTACTGAGAAAAAATAAAAAAACCCCAAAATAAAAAGAATAAGTTTTTAAATATTTTTTTAAACATTCATACCATTTTATTTTATTTAATTTTTTACATATGCATGCATGTAACTATATTTTAACATATACTTACATAAAAAAAGCTTTTAGAAAAACAGAATATATTATTATAACTCATTAAAAACGTCTAGTATATTTTCATCCCTCTCGTCCACGTGCATGTTTTTACAATTAAATAATTTTAGCTTTCAGAAGACGGAATAAAAATTTGGTATTCATTGCTTAAAGAATATCTAAAGGCCCAACCATAATGTGCTTAAGTTCGCTTAAGGAAATGTGCGAATACATGTTATTTATATGAGGAAAACCATTTTGAACTTAAGGAAACTTTTTGCTAAGTTTAATGCATCTGTCATTTGCTTAAGCAAGGTGCGAATCTAATCGCACATTCCATACGGAATCAAATGTTTTTAAATACATTTGAGAGACTTTTTATTAAATTTTGAGAGTAGGTTAAGCAAAGCTATGCATATAATGGTTAGGCCTTAACTCTAAAAATATTACATTCAACTGTTGAAGTTGCCAGTTGGTTTCTTATTTTATTTTGTATAATACTAAGCATTGAGAATGCTCGCTCGACAGTTGAGCTCGAAAATTGTAGTGCCAGTAACGCAGATGCTATCCTACTAATATTTGAACATTAAATAATCACTTTTAAATTCATTTGTTTTTTTCCATCCTTTTTTGTAATTTTGAAAATATTTAATAATATCAACCCTAAAATATCCCTAAATGCTATTTTTAACACTAAATTTCCCCCTAACTACTTTTTAGTTCCTAAAACTGACCCTAAACGCAAAGGAAAACCCCAAATTTGGGGTGAAAATCCCTAACTTGGCAACACTGACGTAAACACACCAATACAATGCCACACATGCAAAGATTTCAATGTAATGGTGCCCATACCTGTTTAAGGTATAAGTACATCCCAACAAACACGGTGGTTTGATTTCAAATTGAAAATGATTTGAAATCAAACGTTTTCTCAAACGACAAACGTTTGACAATGATTTGAAAATCATTTGAAAATCATAGCGTTCTCAACAAAAAGGGGAAATTATTTTCAAATTGAAAAATGCCTTTATTTTCAACTTGCTTTCAAACGTAATTCTCAAATGTTTTTCAAATGTGGATTATAATACAATGTGGAATATAAATAAAACTATTTAATTTTTTTAATTTAAATTTATTATTTATTTAAATAAACTATGAGATAAACATTCGGTTCCATAGCAAAAAGATGAAATAGTGTTCTTTCCGTCTTCTAATTCTTGGAAAGACAAAATACTTGGCTCCCTTTTATTTTGAGGATTGTAGCACCGCGATCGTTCAACAATCTTTCTTCACTTTCCTGTTTTATTATTTTTCTTTTTTTTCGTATTTTTAAACATTGTAATTTCTCACAAATAATTTTTATTTTTCACAAGAAATAAACTGTTCACTTTATATTAAAACTTATTTTTAATAGTAAAACACATGTAACCACAAAGTAAAAAATGTAACTTTAATCGCCATTTTTAATGCTTACATTTATTTTTCGCTTTAGTATTGCCAAGTTTATTTTTGATTTGAATTTAACATTTGACAAACATTTGACATCAAATTGATAAAACATTTGATATCAAATGTTTATTTTCAAATCATTATCAATTTGCATTTAAATGTTAAATCAAACAATTGAAAAACGTTTGAGAATTGCGTTTAATGTCAAATGATAAAGTAATTTCATATCAAAGGTTTGACTTCGTGTTTGTTGGGATAACACACTCTTATTCGTCGACGTCTGTCGTGTGTTTAAAAACTTTAGCGCATGAAAAATTGAAAGTTACACAACACGCGTTACAAAAGCCGTTCCTGTCAGCTGTTTTTTATTTGTGAATTGAAAACCGATTCGAAAGTACATCAAGATTTATATATTTTATTGAATTTATTCTTTTTATATAAATATTGTATATTTTAGAAGCTCTTCAATAAATTTTTCTTTCACGATTCGCAAATTTGTTAAATTTTTCTTTTTATTGCCAGCTGATTACTTGTCAAAAATACACAACACGTTAAAAAGTTCAGAGTTAACCAACTTTCTGGCGCTAACGCGTCAAAATATTTTGCATGTAGCTTGTTCTATTAAAATACACTATTTTAACTTTTTTTTACAGAAGTCTACAGAACGCGCGCGCACTAACGCGTGTTATGTACTTCCGCCTTTAGTGGTTAGTGCAAACATCAAAATGTGTGGTTAATGTTAACACTTTTTAAAGTGTTAAAAGTGGGTGAATTGCACTACAGGAGGGCAAAAAACGTTTTTAACAGGCAAGATTATTAATTTTTTTTCTTTAGATCATTAAAAATAATGATAATAAAAACTTTTATGCAAAATATCAAGAAATTTAAATTTAATTTAAGTTTTTTTAGTGGAAAAACATTTCATATCCACAATCGCGATGTCAGTTTTTCATCGTTATTCCAAGTTTCAAAACCATTCGCTTTGTATCATTTTGTAATTAACTTACAACGTTCTTCCACTAGTTGACTCTTTGTATGTCATTTTGAAGGTGTTCTGTGGAACAAGCGAATGCGCTTTTTTGTTCGTATTTTTCTAATTTCTTGTTTATTTTTTTATTTGACAAACTGTCACAATAGTATTTTTGATAACTTTTTCGCACCTAACCATTGTTGTCGTACCTCATACCAATTTAAATGTCAGTTGCGTTGGTTTTGCGATAATACAACTGAAGTTGTGCTGCCTTCCGTAATCGACCCATTATGATTATCCTTTTTCTTTAAAACATAAGTAGAAAAAAGCATAATACTCTGTACTTGTTGAGAATTAACGAAAACTTATGTGCTGTTTTCACAACACAAGTGACTGAACGTGTAGTAAAATTTATATAAAAAACACTCGGTTTTTTGAGTGTTTTCCATATAAATTTTACTACACGTTCAGTCACTTGTGTTGTGAAAACAGCACATTAATCATTGTATTTCGTCTGCACTTCTACACTTGTTTTTAGAATGTTTAGTTTAAACCCTTATTTTTGCAACTCTGCTTTATTTCAAACTAACGACATTGCACATTATATGAGTTTTTTAGACTAATAAATGAATTCAAACCAACAGTACTAATATTCCTGTATCCTTTTAAAGTCATTATGGCTAACTAATTGAATATTCAACACAATATATCGCTGGCTTAACATGTAAAGGCTCTAAGTCCACCTTTTTAAGAAATTGAGATTTAAATGCAGTAATCTGCAATAAGTAAAAATACATTGCTTACAAAGAAAAAATTACAGTTATCTCATTTTTTGTTTTGTAGTGATGAGCAAAAGCGCTAAGTCCAATTTATCACAAAAAAATGCTCTAAGTCCCAATTAAAAGTACAGTTTAACCATTTCTCTCATATTGTTCCATCACATGTATTTTGATTGTTTTTTGTCGCTCCTGTAAAATTTTCAAATATGGACTAAGAGACTTTACATGTTAAGCCAGCGATATGTACAATATATATATATGAACATACATATTTTGTTCAAATAAAATTCAAAGATTAAAATGTCAAGTCCTAAATTATGTAAGAGAATATTAAAATAATCCTTTAACAATTTTTTTTTTTTGCTTTTTTGTTACAAACAATATTTATATTCAACAAAATACTTAACTCTTTTCTCATTAAATACGTTACAAAAAAAAACATCTGCTGCTAGAATTACAGGGAACACAAAAGCTTAACATATGCTTGTTCTTTTAATTTACATGTTCATTTTACAACTTTTAATTTAAAATGTCCATAATCGCTGTCGAGAAAGTGTTTTTATTTGCATGTTAGTGATAGTCAGAAGAAAATAATCCGAATCATAAATTGTGTTAAATAATACAAAATATTTTTTGTACATTTTAACAAAATAGGATTATTTAAAACTTTAATAATATTTTTTTAACTACTTGGAAGAAGAAAAGCTCGAGTGAATGAAATGGTTAATTTTTCACTTGACTTCTTTAAAACTCACATGGGTGTCTTTTTTAACTACAAAACCTTAACATTATAAATTATTTATGATCTTATATTTGACAAATTCTAAATGAAAAATATTTCACAATAAAAAATAAACAAATCTCCTTTTAACTTCTATGAGCTTAAGCTGATTGTAACCTTTTTTCTTTGGTTAGGGACCAACTAAGAAAGCAGATGTAAGTAAACTTTTATTTGGTTTCCTTTATCATTAGTTGCATTTTTAGGGTACTTTTGGTTTAAGCTCATTAAGATTTCTGTCTCTTTCCATTATACAATTCTTAAGTGGCATATGTGTGAATGTACACCAGAAGATCTGTGTATTTGTAATATTCTCTACATTGTCGTGTTAAATAAAATAGCAAATTATTTAATTACAGAAATTTAAAAATAATTAAATTTTAAACTTGTTTTTATAATATGTCGGACTACCAGCGGAGCTCCATAAGTATGGATAGACTATTGCGAGACTATGACAAGACTATGACTAGACTATGACTAGACTATGACTAGACTATGACTAGACTATGACTAGACTATGACTAGACTATGACTAGACTATGACTAGACTATGACTAGACTATGACTAGACTATGACTAGACTATGACTAGACTATGACTAGACTATGACTAGACTATGACTAGACTATGACTAGGCTATGACTAGACTATGACTAGACTATGACTAGACTATGACTAGACATTGGCTAGACTATGACTAGACATTGGCGAGACTATGACAAGACTATGACTAGACTATGACTAGACTATGACCAGACTATGACTAGACTATGACTAGACATTGGCTAGACTATGACTAGACATTGGCTAGACTATGATAAGGAACGGCCGCAGGCGATAGTTGTCGTTAATCCCACGGAGGAAGAGTCCTCAGTGGATTACAATAATTGGAAAACCGAACTCCATCGAAAGAAGAGAAGAAAAAATGCTATAAGGAACAAAAAACCAAGAGCTATATGTGAAACAGGTGAAGCAAATGCCATTAAAGCTAACCCGAAAACATATGCAGATGTCATAAAGAAGATGAAAAATGCTGTTAACCCTAGCGAAATATGTGTGGAAATTAGCGGTATGTGAAGAACAAGAGCGGGGGAACTTCTCGTAAAGTTTGGAAATGGAGAAGGCAAGTTAATAAATTGAGAGATGCGGTAACGATGACGCTTGGTGAAGATGTAACAATCCGATCTGTTCTTAAAAACCAAACAGCAGGATAATTTGTTCAAAATCCTTAAATCCTCTGGTACAAAAGCCGGCAAACCTTGCGGCAAAACTTGTGAACGAAAGGAAGATTATAGTAGGATGGGTTCGATGCAGAATTAAACCAAAGACGCGGGCTGTAATATGCTTTCGATGTCTAGACCGTGGACACCGGGCAATAGAATGCAAAAATATAAACCACCTTACTGGAAGTGCATTGGGTGTTGGGAACAGGACGAAACCCCGAACAGTATGAATATGAAATTTATTCATATAAACCCTGGACATGGAAGAACGGCTCATGATCTAATGATCCAAAAATCGACAGAAAGTAGATGTGATATTGTTCTAATTATTGAACCCTATAGAAAAGCTCATTCTAAAATTTGGTACGAAGACTCGACAAGGAGAGCGGCAATGATGATATTAAATAAACAATTATGTATTAGCGAAACAAATGAGGAAAATTATCGCTTCGTTTATGCAACTATCAATGGGATTCGAATTTATAGCTGCTATTTTTCACCGAATATGGACTACACAAACTTCTCACAGCTCTAATAAATTAGAGCTAAGCAAAGGGAAAAGTCATCGTAGGCGGTGACTTCAACAGCAAATCCTTAGAATGGAATTCAAGAAAACTAGACAAGAAAGGTACCATCGTTATTGAATTGATGGCATCTCTCGGTCTTACAATTTTTAACAATAGTGGTACTCCTACATTCATAAGAGGAAAAACTACCGGTATTATCGATACATTTTAAGATCGAATGAACTGAACAACCAGATCATTAACTGGAGGGTACTAGATGAAATTACCTTTAGTGATCATCAATACATAACATTTGACATCACTAACAAAAGACCTGTTCTTAGGTACGAAGAAAAACTCCCTAACTGGAATGTACGGAAACTTCATGTGAAGAAAACTACAGAATATCTCTTACATGCTAAGGAGGAGAATATAAATAGAATAAATAACCTATCTGGAGACTGTGAGGACATTGTTGCTCTCAGAACAGACATCAGTATGAAGTCCTGCAAAGCAGGAATATGCCGGATATCAAAAAATTCAACAGGAATAAACAGCCAGTTTACTGGTGGACTGCCGAAATTGGGGAGCTAAGAAAATTATGCTTAACTGCTCGTAGAATATCAACGAGGCACCCCCAAATGATGAATCTCTCAAATGGGAATATAAAATGAAAAGAGAAGCTTTAAGAAGCGCAATAAAAAGGTCCAAGCGGGAAAAATGGGCTGAATGTGTGACGAAGTTGATGCAGACGCATGGGGCAAGTCATACCAAATCGTAATGAAGAAAACCGGAGGAAGAAAACTAATACCGGGATCTAAAGAACTCATTTGGGCAGAAGAAGTAGTGAAAACGTTATTCCTAACAGATATAGAAGGAATGAACCCCAAACAGAAGAAGTAGTATCTTTTAATGCTGATGAATTAAAATTATAAATTAGAAAATTAAAAATTGGAAAGACCCCTGGACCACACGGTATACCAAACGAAGTCATTAGATTGGCAACGGAAACATGGCCTGATATACTATTAAAGACCTTTAACATCTGTCAAGCAAACGGTGTATTCCCCAAATGTTGGAAAAGGCAAAAATTTGTCCTCATAAGAAAGGTTGCCAAACCATTAAACGCAGCAAGCTCATATAGACCTTTGTGTATACTTAACACACTGGGAAAGTTGCTAGAATATCTTCTATTGCAGCGACTAGAAAAATAAATAGAAAGCCTTGTATTAGCGAAGTAAATGAGGAAAATGATGGCTTCGTTTATGCAACTACCAATGGTATTCGAATTTATACTTACTATTTTTCACCGAATATGGACTACACAAATTTCTCACATGCAATTAATAAATTAAAGCTAAGTATCAGAACAGCAGAGGGAAAAGTTATCGTAGGCGGTGACTTCAACAAAATGGAATTCAGGAAAACTAGACAAGAAAGGTACACAGAAAAAATTATTTTTCGAATTCAAACAAAAAATTTGTTGTATCAAAACATTTTTTGTCTGAAATCGGTCCTACAAACAAATTCGCATATTCAAACAATTTATTTGCATTTTGTTTACTAAAAAAAAACACTGATTTTTTCAAACAAATAATTTACAGAATCAAACAAAAAGTTTACTGAAATTCATATAAATTTCAAACAAATAATTTTGCTGAATCAAACAAAAATTTTTTGCACAAGCAATGACGCGCACCCAAGCTATCACTGAAGAAGAAGATGAAGGCAGAAGCAGAGCGGCGGCTAGCTTTGAGACACATGTTTTGTTGGAATTATTTTTGAACGAAGTCTTGTTTATACACACAATGTTTTTCTTCATCACTCACTGTTGTTGTATCCTTTCCTTGGCTAAAGAAGAAGAAATGTAACAAACAACGGCAGCAGACCGACTCGATATGTTTTTCGTCATCATTTTATTTTTGTATTTGATGTATTTAAGTAAACAGTTTTCAAAAATTGAATACGGGATTTTGTTTTTCATTCTTTTTTTTCCAACTTTAAAACCAACCAAAAATTTATTTTGTTTCTTATAATTTTGTTGTTGTTTCTGTTGTTTAAAAAAGAATGAAACCTTTTTTTTACCTGCTATTTTTTTGTTTTTTTACTAATAACCTCGTCGCGCTATTTTATCATCTTTCTTCTTGTTGTACTTTTTTAAAGCGTCCAAAAATAAACTGTATGTGTTTTGTGTTGTTGTTTTTATATTTCACATAAAAGTGTTGCTTACGATCAAATAAAAAATGCAAAAAACGACAACATTAAAGATTATATTATATTATTGAAAAGTTGTCAACATTTTTGTTGGTTAAATAAAAATCAAACAAAAATATTAATTGAATCAGTAAAAAAATTTGTAGAAATAAAAAAAATTTCAAATAATCTTTTGTTTGAAAATAATTCGGCAATAATTTTTTCTCTGTACTAACAATTTTTACAATAGTGATACTCCTACATTCATAAGATGAAAAAGTACCAGTATTATATGACTAGACTATGACTAGACTTTGATTATAATTTGACTAGACAAGACATAAGAAATCGTACTTCCGATCTTGAAAACAATTTTAAATATTTCCTTGCATGTAATAGACCAAAAATTTTTTGGGATCTTAAGAAATATTTTAAAATTAGCAATTTTTCTTTAACTTTCCTGATTTGCCCAAATATTAAGGATTTTCCAGCTTCAAATTAAAAATATAAAGCAAAAAAAAAACAATAAAGTAGGGTGTTTTTTAGTAACACCCGCACTGCATGGCAGGAGTACAGTCCAACTGTATCTTTTAATCTAACCTTTGGTTTATTATTAATATTTAATGTTTTCCTTTAAATCCTTTGACATTTATTTTACTTTTATTTTTTAATCCGATTAAACAAAAGAATAGAAAAAGATTTTTTTCTGACAAAAGGAAAACTATAATAAATTTTCTTCTTTTTCTATGTGGGTGAAGCTGCTCTAGCGCATCTAGTAGTTTTTAATATACTAAAATTCAAACTCATACACATGCACATTCTTTTACTAAATGGTATAATTCTATTTGAGTTTTCTTTTTTTAAGTAAACTTTTTCTATTAGAAGCTTAAATCAACATGTTTGCTAAAAAGTTTAAAAAAAAACTAAAGAAAACTTCTTTTCGGAAAAAATGTTATAAGGTGCTAAAAGAGTACTGAACATTACAAGCACAACTTTTTAATACGCTTATTTGTCTTGCATGCCACAGAGCCAACACAAACAGAGAACAGCAAAATGCAGTCATCAAACAAATATTATTGAAAAAAAAAAATAACTTCATTGACTCAATCACATCTATATAAGTAAACAAACAGCAACCTCTATTTCTCACACACACATGCGTAAATTGTGAACATCCCACAAATGTATGTACACCCACACGTTTGTAAGTGCATGTTTGTCAAATGAAGCGTATTAAGTCAAACTTTTAATTGACCAGTAACTTTATGCATGAGCTAGTTGTAAGAGGGAAAACTGAAAAGTCATTATATAATTTAGGAAACGCATCTGGACGTCATTTCAAACATAAGCAGAATACCTCTGCATATAGCCAGGAGTATGGGTAAAAATGATTTTGAAATAACTTTTCGAAATGTCCTCATATTTAGGTATAAGCATGTGCATTCAATGCACCCTGTGTCGAGTTTTTTGTGAAAGATAAAGATTCATTTCCCGAAAGTAATTTTTTTTACTATTATTCCATTTTCTATGCTTCTTATTTCTTGACTTTTTTCTACAGCTAAATGGAGAAAATTTGATAAATGAGATTTAAAGTTCGTCACAATTCAGCTTCACTCCTTCGTCTACTAATTTTTTTTATACAAAGTTTTTTAAGCTTCAGCTTTTGTAACATAGAAAAACAAAATTGGTTTCATTCTACAACAAGAGCTTTTGAATAAAACTCGTAGGGGAATATTTTAGCTGGTGGGTGAGTGGATGATGTTGCAAGAAAGTGTGTACCTTTAAAATATCTGTTCTTCTCGTTTAAAATATAGAGTATTTTATATTTTACGGAATAATTTTAGATTATTCGATAAAATAATTTATGTCGCGATTAATTAGGCGATATTGAATTTGGTGCTTTGCCTGTTTATTTATTTCTGGCAGCTTTACACTACCACACAAGTCTTATGTACTTTGCAAAAAAATAATACGATGATTACGCGATCCTTCTCAGGAAATACGAATCGCTAACCATCGCCTATGCCTTACAACTAGGCGATGCATATGCGAGCGCACACAAGTAGCGGCAGTCATCAGTGTTTTTTTTTATAACTTTCGATAGAATTTTTTTTGTCTTGTTGTTTTGTTAAGGTAACGGGAAAATAAATATTTGGTTTCAAGGGAATCGCGGTACACGATGTTCACGCGAATCACGGTACACGAATCGCGTGGTTAACACATGCGAACGTTTTTGCGATTCGCCAGAGGATCGCATTTAGCTTCCACGCGATGCATCGCAGCGATGTTAGACAACTTGCCGGCGATTCGCGGGCGATGATTCGGCGATAGAAATTGTTTGCAGAGTTATGATAAGTAGTTATTGTTTTTTTTTTTTATCAAAATACGTAAGACTTGTGTGATAGTGTAAAAAGGACTTTACAGCATTTAACCCGCTACTTCGTTGTGTCTCCTTTTCATGCGTCGACATATTTTTATACCAAAGTTTACGTTTTTAGGTTTAACACTTAAGTGAATAGCAAGGTACTCGGGTGCCTTTGGTATTTTTAACTTGATTTTTTTTTTATAAAAGGTGGTCCACATATCTAAAACTTCTTGAGAACTCCTAAATATGTATTACGAAAAACAATTTGACATCCCATAAAATTTTACCGTTTTTTTAAATTTTATTCAATAATAACCCTTTTCATTAGATCAGAGTTGCATTTTAACAAAATCAAACAATATTAGTATTAGCTGAAATATTGTGAAGAACTCTTGCATTCATACATATGTAGTACAAGCAATTTGCTGTAACTTGCAATTTCTATTCTCAACATGTAACCACATGGCAACACCCTGCGAGTCAGGGATGGAAAAATTAGTCGACTTGTAGGTTTTTTGGTATTTTTCGAACTTGAAAAGTACAAATTTACACGAATGACTCATTTAGTATAAATAAAAAGTAAAACTGCATAGATTGAATCCAATTTTTGATTGCATTAAAAATTGGAAAATAAATTGTATGATTTAAAAGAATTCAATTAATATAATAGTTGGTTACAATCAAACTTAGTTGCAAATGAAAGTTCTTCTTCAAAAAATAAAGCAGACTCTGATAATTTAAAATCCGGGACATAATAGTTGTAAGATAAGCGACGAAAAAAAATCATATTTAACCATTAATATTAATGAAGTTTCAACTTTTTTTTAATTAACAGTTAACATTAAATTTATTTTATTTTGGCAATTGCAACATATCAAAGTAAAAAATACTTTTGTTATAAATAACAATTATTTTAATTATTTTCACCAAAAAAATTAATAAAATAAATAAATAAATTTGTAATAAATTAAAATAAATAAAAATGTATTTTGGCACATATAAGCAGACACCCGAAAACTATTTATTTCCATAGTATATAAATACATATCGAGCCCTAATAGCAAAAATGATGTAACCAATAACATTTTAAATTTTTTGGGTTTTGATGAAAATCGATAGTTTCTGATCATTTGCATCATCTATAAAAATCTCATATCTCTGGGAAGTACCGTTACGAAATAAGAGAAAAATCAATTTCATACGAAACCCTTGACTTGAAGCAAAAATATTTTGAAAAAACTACTCCTGTAAAATTTTATTTTTGTTGGTTACATAATTTTTGCTATAAGATATCGAGCTTTGTTGATTAAAATTTATTTTCATTTTATAAAAGAAATAAGACATTGATAATTTATCGTTGTATTAATTAAAATAAACATATTTTGTTTCATATAAAAAAAAAAAAACAATTTTAAAATTCCATTTGCCATCCCTGCTGTGAACATAAAAAGTGCCGCTATTTTGTGTCATCTACAGAAAACATACATACAACAGGCAAGATCAATGTTGTTTGCATTTTTCTTTTAGTATAGTTCTGACGCGTGTTGAATGTTGTGTTTTTTTCGGCCGTGAGTTTTAATTTTATTTAAATTTGATTACACCTACATATGTATGTATGTATGTATTTTTAAAATTTAAATTATTATTATTTTTTAGCTTTTAAATTATTTTTAAAAGGCGTGGTGAAGCAGTTTTCCTTACCGGTGTGGCAAGGTACCCGGGTACCTTCATACATTAAAAGTTACCTGTACTCGGTCAAAATCTAAGAAACACTAACACAATGCAAATAAAAACATTCAACTACTGCATCTTTGCAATTAGGAAAAAATTTACATTATATTTCAAATTTGCATATTCTGGCACATAAGAGTTAAACAATAAAGTCATCTTATAGGTCCTCATTGACTCAATACCCTGCTTCTATAACTTTATTTTTCTAAGTACAATATTATGGAAAATTGAAATTTAATACGGGTATGTGAATGAATGGAGAAAAATGTTTTGTTCGAAAGTACCAAAAATTGTGAATAAAATCAAAAGTTGTACACCGACTCAATGAAATAAACCTCATTTCATTCGTAGTTATGTTATCTGAATATGGTCAACCGTTTTCAATGTATTCCAATATTTGTAGTAAAAGTGCCTTAATTTTAGACATAATGGTATACCACGAAAAGTAAAGCTTATAGAGAAAAATGGGGATTAGATTTGAAATCAGCGACTTCAAATTAGTTAAAATTTGCAATCAAATTCTAGACCGAACAAAAAAGTTTTAATTTGTTCACGTGTGTTATCTTTCCGAATAATTAAATTTGCGTTAAAATGTCATCGATTTGTTTTTGCATATTTTGGTGAAAATGCATATTTTTGCATATTGTTGCATATTTTGAGGGATTTTTTTTTTAATTTCCATTTTATAAAAAAAGTTCATAAAAGAATTTTTGAATACACAAAAAAAAGAGTTCTAAAAAAAATCCTAAAATCAATAAATAAATTCTTTTAGAGCTTTGCTTTAAATGCACAATTTCGATGCACCATTTTCCATGGGTTTAAAATATTTTATCCAAAACTGTAACAAATTACTTGCTTGGCACATGAGTTATACCGCGTTGCAGAGTAAATTAGAAGCCAACTCGATCCCTTGATTACCCTTCCACCGTAGCCAATGAAATTCTATTCAAAAAAACTTTGAGTAATTTAAGAATGTTTGAAGAGCTTTGTTGGACCGATGATTAGCATTTGTATTTGCAATTACGGCTATATTGGTGAAACAATAACTAATTATGAAGGATTTGAAATTGTCCGACAAATTAAAAAAATCTAAAACGTTTTGCAAAAAAAATTAAGTATTTCGAAAAATAAAATAAATTGAAAATATTTTCGATCTGATCTGGAATCAAAGTGGGATTAAAAAATCAAGAACAAGGCAAAGTTTTACTTTAAAAGAAACAGTACTTATTTATTTAAACAAACAAAAATTTAAATTAGTTATTTTAGTTTTTAAAAATGTTGGAACAACAATAACCTGAATTTTTTTAATAGTTTTGTTTAGTAAAATTCAAATATGATTTTTTTATAGAAATTTTTTTAATTTTTAGTGCATATTTTCAATTTTTTAGTGCATTAATACCTCATTCCTAGTTATTAGATAGATGTGGTGACAGTGGTCATTAATATGCAATTGCAATCTTCTAAGTGGGTCGCCGGCTAAACCGATACCACGTTTACTCTGAACTTTTGGTTATAGTAAATCGATAATGAAAGTTTTTCCATTGCCACCAGATGCAACCAAAAGTAAACTTCTCCATTTTATTTCTCTATATTGCCCCGAATCCGGGGACATATAGGGAAACTGCATGGCGGATTCGTTGGCGTATGCAGGCGCCAAATTGTTTGTAGGTGTTTCGCTCCCAAGGAGTAAGCAACTTTTAGCGCACAAGTTTCACCTAATTGCCAGTCAGAGGTGCCACGATGAAACTACCTGTGGGGAAACCAGGAAAATCTGGCCCATTATAGATGAAAAAAGGACACAATGGGCATTACAGCTGTCCAGACATCACCTAAGGAACCTAATTGCCTCTGGGGCTGGGGCTCCCTTATGACTTATTTAGAAGTGGTGGTGACGAGGAGGTGGAAAAGTCAACAGAACATCTTCTCTGCAGTTGCCAGGCGTTCGGAGATTTACGACTTAAAATGTTTAGTCGAGAGCCCTTGGGAACAAAACTTGTCTCTCTGATATTGATTTAAACAGGATCCACTGCTTTGTTGAATCAACCGGATGGCTGCGTGGGAACACTAGCAGCCAGATAACATAGGACCCATGGGAAACGGTGTGACTTGGAACTAATCAATAAACCCACGTGAGCTGTGTTTAATCACGGCTGCCAATGTAAGCTAACCTAACCTTCTCTACATTGGCAAGTATATACCGATATTTGTACCTAATTTTATGCCTTCGTGAGTAAGTTTTCTTTAGTTGCTACCAATTCGCTCATATCTTCCTCAGATATTCTTTTTTTAATTTTTATTAACTAAATTGGCTACAGACAATTTTGATCGTGGCTATCTGTATTGTCCTACTTGCGCTAACACTGCATCCTTAATCAATTAGCCGTTGCGAACTATTTTGAAATTCTCACTCCAGTTGTCTTACGAGGGGCAATATTTGTATTTCTTCCAGAGAGTTGACAGAAAACTAGCAATACTAAAAAAACTCTTGCAGCTTCAACGTGGAATCACTAAGCGCAGCTTCCTCTAATGTAGTGTCCTAATGTCTGCCGTGCGCGAGCAATCCAAGAGCCTTACATGCAGATTGAAATGTGGGATGGATTACACCGTTCACAGTCTTCAAAAGTTGTCGGTTCTCTAACCTTATGGAGCTGCATGCCATACATTTGACCCATCTAGGGGCAACCTAGGAACTGCAGTAGCCAAATTTATACATACAAATATGACGGCTTAAAAAGTTCTTAAATTTGGCCCTGCAGTGCCAAGGTTGCCCCCAGATGGGTCAAATGTGTGACCAACCCCACTTTATTTTTCATCTCCCGACTTTTGTGAATAAAATCAAAAGTTGGTAACAGATTAGCGCAGATTCAGACATCATAACTAAAGTCGCAACTAACAAAACAGAAACTTAAAAATAGTTCATAGATACACAGAGAAAACAGATTCGTGATCACAATCGAATTTGGTCGGTTGCATGTACTAGCACACAATTCGGTTACAATTACAGAAAATTTCGTTGCTTAGCATAATATTTTTTATTACACTATCAGTTACAACAACAGATATTGTTAGTTGTAAGTATGATTATTAGAAATCAAAAATATGCTTACACCCGAATATGAATTGGTGTTCATAACAAAAGATTTGATTGTCTTTATCAATATATTTTTTAACCGGTTACATAAACCATTTTCCCGATTTTTTAGATAGGAAACTTGGAATGATCCTTTTGCGGCTCTCCTTATGAGTCATACAACAATTTCTGAGCTACCTAAATAAGAGCGTTTTTAAAACATGAAAATTCACTTGTTAATACAATTTTATAAGATGTTGCAACAGGATTGTTGTTGAATTCCTGATCTAAAGGTTTGTTTCGTATAAATTGTATGAAAAAGAAGCTTGATGCTCTAGTTTAGGTGGCTCAGATATATGTGTAAGCATTCCACAAGTTGTCTCTCCTACAAGAGTCTCATAAGATTTTTGATGTGCTTTCTGAAAGCCTCATTAGAAAATCTTTACAGAAATCTTAAACGAATTCGTCAACGATCAAATAATAATATTATATTTTCATTCGTTGTACTCGAATTGAAACTATACTAGCGATCGATAATTAGCTGCAATAAATGAATAAACATTTATATTACAAAATTTATTGACGAAAGCAAATTATTAATTACAAAGACCAATATTCAGTATTGCCCTGTATTAAATTCAGTTGTGATTCTCACCATTTGTACTAATTTTTAGAACTAAATTAAATTAGTTATCATAACTAATAAAAGAATTGAAGGAATCATATTTCAGTTAGAATAACGTTTAAATAATCAAGAGAATTAAAATTCAGTTAGAACTATACATTTTTAATAGTTGCAATAATAAATTATATTTCATGATCAATATTTTATTACTGCAACCGTTTTCCAACCAATTTGTTTTCTGTGTGTAGTTATAATCAGTTATAACATGTTCGAAAGCAGCAATAATATCGTTGTGGATTCTTGTTAGAGGACAACTTTAGTCATAGTATGGCTGCCGATGACAATAATATGGTAAAATTTCGGAGAATTTGTTTTCTTTTCGTGTACACATTTTTTGTTTGCTTTACAAAAATGCAGGGTAAAAAACCAGTTCGTTTTTATCAATATTTTATAAAAACAAAACATGAATAAAATCGGTTATTTCAACCGGTTGTTAGTTAAATATTCAAAAATCGTTTTTTTTATAGAAAACGACTTATCGAATAACTCGAAAACCGGGTTTTTAAATATGTCAGATTGTTGATAACCCTATGTGAATACCGTACTTTTTTAAAATGCGCTAGAAATTTTTTTTGTATCGAGACAATAATAACGATATGAAAAACCACAGAACTCAACAAGATGCAACCACTTACTAACACAAGCTTTAAATAGAGTGTCTTTGTAAGACATGGGATGACTTAAAAATTCAGGTTAAAGGAGGAAGAACATTTCTGATAATACAACATCTTTTGCTAGGAAGGGGTTGAAAGCTACACTGTTTGCTCTAAAAGGACTATAATAAGATCTCTTTATGCAATGGTTCAGACTATGATTAAGGCTTAAACTATACGACTATAGACCCTAACTTGGGGTTTGACTTGACTAAGACTGTGACTCCGTCTTTCACTTAAACTTGACGTATACTATGACTTTTTCTCATACGAAATTTGTCCAATAAACCTTTTATAATTCAAAAATATTGCTTATGAATATAGGGGTTAGACTACTAAGTAATTAGATGGAAAAAATTAAAGACATTGGTAGTTTTAGTTTTGTGAGCTTTAAGAATCTCCAGCAACTCTATTCTGGAAACGGTGTTTATCCATTCGTTTTCATGAAATGTTTTAAATTCGACTTAAGTTCAGTTAAAGTTTGTTTTATTTACTTGTATGAACACAATTTTATGTTTTTGTTTTTCTTTTGTGAGTTAATCATGCATGCGTTTCATTTATTCAATCAAGAATTTTATTCACTTGTACTCTCGTAGATGATGACACAATGCACTCCTACTCGAATTGACTGACTGATAAGCTTCAATAAAAAAAGAGAATAAAATATTACAAGATAAGTTTTCGATTTGATGGCGCGGAATACAACTGTTACACGGATTTTTATTAACCGTTCAAATCTGTATACGAACGGCACTTATGCTTTCGATAATAATCTTTTATTCAAAATGCAAAAGAGAAAAAAGTATTGAAAACTGAATTTTATAAAATATTGGAATAATGTAAAAAAAAAATTAAAATAAAGTAGTAAAAAGATGTACGCCAACCAATGAAGCAAAGGGAATGTTTAAATATTTTAGTGTTTCGAATGAATGAAACAAAATATGCACCATCAATTTGGAAAAAGCGTAACGGGGCGCATTTGTGAGGGGATAAAATATTTAATTCACACTATAATTAATAGATTTGGTGCTTTAAAGAAAATATTTTCAACTTAAGTAAATCATAATTAAAGAGTTTGAAGAGCTGGTAAATATTAACCTTATTTTTAAAACTCAAAACATATTTGAAGTAAACATTTTCTTAAATCTATTTAGCCAATTCAGTCACCATATCTCAGGTGTAGCTCAACATAAGGTATTACTGTTTAATATAATAAAGATGTAAAATTTATTGCCGGAAACTTTACCTTAAAAAATCATAATATACATTTTCATAATATTTTCTCTATTTATTTTTATATGCAATAAAATCATTTATGTATCTAAATTTTTCATTTTTTCTACTTTTAATTCTTATTTTATTATAGGAAATTTGATAGTTGTTTTTTATTATTTTTCCAAACTCTCATGTGTTATAAAACCATATTATTAGTGATTTATGGTTGGGATTATTATTCCTGAACTGTTGGTATGTTTTAAAGCATTTGTTGTTTGATTTTATGCATGTGCGACAACAAAGCCCACT
Source organism: Pollenia labialis (assembly GCA_949318255.1). Classification (NCBI taxonomy): domain Eukaryota; kingdom Metazoa; phylum Arthropoda; class Insecta; order Diptera; family Polleniidae; genus Pollenia; species Pollenia labialis. The sequence continues at coordinate 198,697,390 of OX439139.1, read as the reverse complement.
TATAAGAATTTATATGAATGAATAAATGCTTTAGTATGTATATGTGTAAAATGGAACAATGTTCATTAAGGACAACAGTTTTTACGAAGGAATGTAGTACGCTAGAAGCAACAGATATAAAAGAAAACAGCATTGTTACGGGAGCAACAAGCACTTTAAAATGCGAGGAATGTTTATAAATGTGGTTAAAAAAAAGAATGATACACATTTAGTAAAGTTAGTCATAGTCTAGTCATAATCTAATCAGGGTCCAGTCATAGCCTAGTCATAGTCTAGTCATAGTCTAGTCATAGTATAGTCATAGTCTAGTCATAGTCTAGTCATAGTCTAGTCATAGTCTAGTCATAGTCTAGTCATAGTCTAGTCATAGTCTAGTCATAGTCTAGTCATAGTCTAGTCATAGTCTAGTCATAGTCTAGTCATAGTCTAGTCATAGTCTAGTCATAGTCTAGTCATAGTCTAGTCATAGTCTAGTCATAGTCTAGTCATAGTCTAATCATAGTCTAATCATAGTCTAGTCATAGTCTAGTCATAGTCTAGTCATAGTCTAGTCAAAGTCTAGTCATAGTCTAGTCATAGTCTAGTCATAGTCTAGTCATAGTCTAGTCATAGTCTAGTCATAGTCTAGTCATAGTCTAGTCATAGTCTAGTCATAGTCTAGTCATAGTCTAGTCATAGTCTAGTCATAGTCTAGTCATAGTCTAGTCATAGTCTAGTCATAGTCTAGTCATAGTCTAGTCATAGTCTAGTCATAGTCTAGTCATAGTCTAGTCATAGTCTAGTCATAGTCATAGTCTAGTCATAGTCTAGTTTTTTTTTTTTTTTTTTTTTTCCATTAGGCAGGTGTAAAATCTTGCATAAGATTCCCGTGTCCTTCTTGACCCCAGGATATGTCGGATTCCTACCGACTAAAAAACACCTCCTGCGTCATTCAGCACCCTGCGGAACTGTCCCTAGAGATACTGCATCGCAGGGTCCGAAAGCCATATTTAGGCTTCGTCCGTTGTTTGAGCTTTCCTTAGTCTCTCCTCCATTACTAATTTTTGATGAATGTTTCTAATCATTAAGCATACTATGTCCCAGTATTCCTTTCCGCTGAGAATTATACTTATAATGTTTTCAACGTGCAGCTGTGTCCCAATCTCTTCTTCTGCTTTCTGCCGATCATACCTAAAGCGTGGGCAGTGGAACATGACGTGTTCAGGATCTTCTTCTTGATTCGAACATGTAGGACAGTATGGACTACTGTCCAGGCCAAATCTGTATAGGTAGCTACGGTAACCTCCATGACCAGAGAGGAATTGCGTCAAGTAGTAGTTCACCTCTCCATGTCTTCTATTTAACCAATTATTTATTTCCGGAATAAGTTTGAAAGTCCATCTCCCCTTGCGGCTGGCTTCCCACCTACTCTGCCATCGTCTTATAGATTTTTCTCTCTCAAGTTTACGCACACTATTGCCAGGTTGTGTTGAGGTTCTCCTTATATCGTCTAATCTCTTAGCTTCATCTGCTAAAATATCTATGGGAATCATTCCCGATATGACTTGGGCCGCTTCATCAGAATTGGTTCGATATGAGCAGCATACTCGTAGGGCAGATAGTCTGTATACCGACTTCAGTTTTTTCGCTATGCTTTTTATATTCAAAGCTCCTGTCCATATGGAGGCGGCGTATAATATAACTGAGCTCACCACTGTGGATATAATTCTCCTTTTGCATTGCCTAGGTCCGCCCACATTTGGCATCATTCTTTCCAATGCTGCTCTGACGTTTGCCGCCTTGTTGGCAATGTACTCGACATGTGTTCCGAAGTTTAGTCTCGCATCGATAAAAACTCCCAGATATTTCAAACTCGGTTTTGAGGCAATTTGATGCTCTCCCACCAGAATTCTGATATTTTCTCGTTTTCGCCTGCTTGAAACGAGTACGACCTCAGTCTTATGCTCCGCGAGCTCAAGACCTGCACTCTTCATCAAATTTTGGATGGTCCAGACTACTTCATTGGAGATAAGCTCGACTTCGTCTACGAATCTTGCCGCGACCGTAACAGCTATGTCGTCGGCGAAACCTATAATGTTTGCTTCTACCGGGATATCCAACTCGAGTACATCGTTGTACATTATGTTCCACAGAAGCGGGCCAAGCACCGAGCCCTGCGGAACTCCTGCAGTGACTTGGCGTGTTACGACACCTTCATCGGTGTTGTAGCGTAACTTCCTGTCTGTGAAATAGCTTTCTATTACCTTAGCTAGGCATGTCGGAATGCCAATTCTCTTTAGCTTTTCAATTATTTTTGCCCAATTTGCAGAGTTAAACGCGTTCTTTACGTCCAGCGTTATTATGGCACAGTATTTTCTATTTGCTCCCTTCCCTTCTATCGCCGTTCGGGCATTTTCTATCACCATACGTATCGCATCGATTGTCGATCTAGCCTTCCGGAATCCGTATTGTAGGCTTGAAAGCCCGCCCTTTGTCTCTATAATGGGCAGCAATCTATTACATAAAAAAAAAAAAAAAAAAAAAAAAAAAAAAAAAAACATGATTTTCTCAAAAATTTTTCCAATCGTGTCGAGTAGACATATTGGCCTATACGATGAGGGAACACCTTGTGGTTTATTTGGTTTTGGTATTAGCACCAGATTCTGCTTTTTCCACTGTTCTGGGAAGACTCCTTCCTTTAAGCATTCGTTGAATACCTCCACGAATAAGTTTGTTGCTGCTTTAATCGCGACCTTAAGAGCGTTGTTAGGGATTCCATCCGGCCCTGGAGCTTTGTTGTCTCCTATTCTCTCAGTTATATTGAGCACTTCTTCTTCCGTTACCAGCGGTATGTTTTCCGTTTGTGTTATACTCATAGTCATAGTCTAGTCATAGTCTAGTCATAGTCTAGTCATAGTCTAGTCATAGTCTAGTCATAGTCTAGTCATAGTCTAGTCATAGTCTAGTCATAGTCTAGTCATAGTCTAGTCATAGTCTAGTCATAGTCTAGTCATAGTCTAGTCATAGTCTAGTCATAGTCTAGTCATAGTCTAGTCATAGTCTAGTCATAGTCTAGTCATAGTCTAGTCATAGTCTAGTCATAGTCTAGTCATAGTCTAGTCATAGTCTAGTCATAGTCTAGTCATAGTCTAGTCATTGTCTATTCATAGTCTAGTCATAGTCTAGTCATAGTCTAGTCATAGTCTAGTCATAGTCTAGTCATAGTCTAGTCATAGTCTAGTCATAGTCTAGTCATAGTCTAGTTATATTCCAGTCATATTCTAGTCATTGTCGGGTCATAGTCTAGTCATTATCTTGTAAAAGTCTAGTTTAACAATCCTCGTTTAATCGAAATGTGGTTGTTTAACATACATAAATATATTACAAAAGACAATTCTTGGGGAACAAATTTACTACACACTAAAGTCTTAAAGCGAGAACTAGAATTATCCTTTTGCTCTACTCTATACTCGTTTGGGCCAGACAATAAATGCTGCATATATATTCATATGTATAGAAAAAAGAAAGAGGGCAAAGAGTTATGGGGAATGTTGAAGGAGGGAGAAAAGAATTACAGGCAATAAAATTGTGTAATCGACATTTGTTGCGCCTTTGCACAGAAAGCTTTGTGCCACACACTGCACTGTGTAGTTGTATGTAATAGTTTGTGCAGCGTAATATTTGTAATACGTATTAAAACATGATTGTGCTACATGATTCTATGTTTTTGCAGCCTGTTGCATTTAAAAGTGTAATTTTTTGCTTTGTTTAATGTTTTTTTCGTGCTGCAAATTCTCTGTAGTCAATGTAATAAAGCTAGATTATATATGTGTGTATTGTAAAATATATATATGTTGGTCATAAGATTTCATATTGTAGTGTTTCTGCGTTGAGTGTCTTTTGTTTTAGTTGAAACATTTATTTTTTCCCTTATGCCTCAAATGCTATTTGTAGGTTTTGAGCTTTGTTTTATTTTGTATTCTAAAGGCTGCTAGGAACTGTGTGTGTTTTTTTTAGTTAAATGCTGGTAGCACTTCCTATTACTTTGATGTTTAGTTAAGTTAAGCTTCTTTTAAGCACATTATATTCTTTATGTTTTCGTTTTATTTTATTTTAAAAGACTATAGAGAACATTTAACTGATGATATTTATGTTTTAATTGAAATCATTATAATTTTATTAAATAATATTTATATGTCGACTGATATTTGTCTAATGTGCATTTTTATATTTTTCCTCTATTTGTTAAAAATATTTGGGAAACATGTCATGTTAAAACAATTTTTGCTTAAAGGTTTTACAGGCACGTTCATAGGGTATATGCATCTGAGGGAGTTATTCTGGCTGTAAAATTTTTTATATGTCAAATTTTTTTTGGGGGATTGTATATCTTTTTTCCATGTATCAAAGTATGCATAATATACAACGCAATCATGGAATGTTTTTTAAACTCACCTACTAAAAAAACATTAAAAATTAAAGCGTAAATAAGGATCGATTTTTCGACAAAAACCTATCCGAAACCTCTAGAAAAACTGCTATCGCCATCGTGTTAAGCTTCCAAGGCGAAATTCAACCGATTTTTTTTTTAAATAAAAGTTAAAAATGATTTTTTTGATATGTGGTCAGGGAACGTTTTTTCCTGGTAACAAAAGCATTCGAAAAATCGGAAATACAATATCGATTTTTAAATCGACCCACCCTAATGTACATGGTTTTAATTTCATTTGTTTAAAGTGGCGAATCAAGGATATTTCAAATATGGGGTTTCAAAGTCTTCTTACGCTAGCAAAAGCGTTTTTCTTCGATCGAAACAAACGCTTGTCGCAAGGGACTATAAGGCGGGTAAAAGAAAACTTTTTAATCACTTTTTCAAAATACTTTTTTAGTGGTCTTGCAATATTTGGTTGAGCGTTCTCATGATGCAGAATTATGTCTTTAAACGAATAAATTATGATCAGTGCAGGTTGTCTTTGATTATCTGTCCCGTTTTCAGCAGCTTATAATTGATGTGACATAATGAACAAGAAACACTACCTCAAGTTAACAGAGATGTACACCTGAACAAATATGTTTTTCCAAGATTTTTTTAAAGACGAAAAAACTTTATTACTTCTTTTAATTTTTTTTACAACGTTCTCTTTTTTAGAGGAGAATCATCTACTTATATTAACTGGCTGTCATCTGTAAAATTTGTGTCCTCTTTTTGTCATCTTGTTTCATGAATTATCATCTTTATTTGTTTAATTTTTATAAATTTCAATAAATTTTATTTCACGGCGGTCACCATTTTTTTTTGTCAAATCGTATGCAAAAAGTCGTGGAATGCTTGTTTTGTTTGTACACCTGCTGAACTCTCATATACTTTCAGTATGAATTTATATAACTTTATATAAATCTAAATAATAATATAACTAATTTAAATTATTTATAAGTAAATGTAAAACTTTATATATGCTATTTTTTAAATTTACTTTACATATGTAAATATGTGAGTGCTTGTCTGTAAAATATGTAAAAAATCATGAAGTCAAATAATTTTTTTCTTTATGTCCTATATTTTTATTTTTAAAATCTGTTCGCCTTATTTAAGTGTCAAAAAATCTATCAAAACTTCGTTTCCATTATTCAATACCAATCATTTGAAAACGATAAGATGCTGATTCGAAACAGAAACGCGTATCAACACTTGTATGAATATCCCTCTATACTCAACATTTAAAATTAAAAATATTAAACAGCTGACTCAATACAAAAAAAGTAAAGAAATTTTTGGTGAATATATAGTGAGTTCATTAGCTTATATTTTTTTTATTTTTAACAGATATTAAGAATTGTTTTAATTGTCAATTCTTTTCAAAATCAAAAATGTTTATTTTTAGTGAATGGCAACAATTTTGCAACTTCGAATCTGGCAAGCCTTGTTGTAAATCCCGCATAAGTCTTAAAAAACATTTTTCGTTTGAGCAAAAACAAAATAAAAACACTTTCATGAGAAAAATAAGCAAAAGCAGATAAATTCAATTAATTTAAATTTCGTAAATACATTGTCTAAATTTTGGCATTTTTAATTAATCTCCATTAGCTTTGCATAGTCGTGCCCCTGCATTTACATCTTTATTTGCCGTTTACTTGAAATTGTCTAATAATGTTTTAGAAGATTTGTACTTCGGATTATTAAATAGAAAATTTGTTGCACATATTGTCTTCATAAATTTTGCACCTAAATGCTCTATACATCATCTCTTGGGCACAAGAACATGCGAATAAATTTTATATGCGTTTGTACTTTAATACATTAATTTTGCACATATCGTTGTGGTTGCCAAGAAAATTTAAATGTTAAATAAAATGTAAAAAAAAAAATTAAATGTTTAATCAAAAAGTCTTGTAAATAATAAGGCAATTCAAACTAAATTTCATATTGTTTTTTTTTTAAACTAAATAAAATTTTTAATTTCTTAAATTAAGAATTTCTAAGCAACCAAATTTTCAAAAAGTTTTTGTTTGGGTGTGTAAGTCCCAATTCACATTATACGATTTTTGTTGTTGCGATTATTGTCGTTTCCTCTTTGAAGTCGGTCTGTACCTCAATTTTGTAACTTTTTGAATTTAACTACCGATATCGTTAAGAACCGAATAACCTCTGGTTGTTATTCTCTATTTTAAATAAACAAATATTTTTGCTTAGAAAAATTAACGACAAATATGGGTAATAATTTAAGAACGTCAAAGTTAAAATTTTTTAAAATTAATAAGAAATATAAAATAAATTTGCTTGTAAAAAATTTATTTTACCAAAACACGAATGAAAACGTGTAAATATTGATTATATTTCTAAACAAATATGTTGGTTTCAAATCTTTTCATACATAGGGAAAAAGTTCAAAGTGCCTGAGCCACTCTAGCACAACAGTTTGCTCCTTTTTTAATACCAACAATACTTTATGTGAAGAGGATATTGTGTATGTGTTTGCGCAACTGTGTGTAACACATTTAAATATAGGATCTGGGCCCACCTTTTAGTATACTGATTGATATAGAATCAATTTCAGAATCCATCTAACAAGGCCCGTCCTTCTAATAGGCTGGCTGGTTGTCTGTCCAAGATAACCTTATACGCAAATTACAGGGCGCAATTTTGGAAATAATTTGATCAAATTTGGTACATATGCATTTTTTGTGCCCATTAGACATTTGGGTTTAATTAAGTCCAAAAATATTTTGTTGCAACCTAAATTAATCCGCAGAACAAATGTTAATAGAATCAGTCCATATTTGACCACAGCTCCCATACGAATACACTTATGTATAATAAGTAACCTAAAAATTAGCTTCCCAGTAAAAAATGGATCTTACTGGTAAGTAGCTTTGTAAGGGAGAGAAGCACAAAACCCCCTTACAAACCTGCTTATAAAAGGCATGATTTTTATATGGCGAATTCCCACTTGGAAGCACTTCTTTTTCCTCTCTGCTAAAAAAAATTTTATGACTGATTGTGTTATAAAAAATGTAATTCGTTCGGTATTATTTCGGGAATGATCGTAATCACATTTTAAAACCATTGCAATACAAACTGCTTCCATGCAAGGGAATAACAGAAGCACTTAGAATATTGTTCGTAATTTTTTTCTTAAAAATAATAATTTTAATTATTCACTTACAACGGGCTTACTGAAAAGGGAAAATGCGAAGTTATTCAATAATTTTTATTAACTTAAATTAAAAATTCACTTAAATGGTATTCGCTTCTCCGGTGCTTCTTAGTAGTGTGTAATAGATAGCGCATATATCAGCGCTCATGTAGCTTTCGTGCTTCCAGAAAGCTAAATTTTTTTTACTGGGTTCTTTGTTATCTCATAGTAGTATTCATAGTTATAGTAGTCGATATTTAGATAATGTTTGGCACAAAAATCTTTTATGTGAATCTTAACCTCACAACATTCTCTTTTTGGCGGACACATGATCGCCCAAATATTGTAATGCAGAGTCCGGCTTGACCGATTATACATTCTTACTTTATTTGTGTTTAAAATTGGCTTCTTTACTCTATATTTTTAATCTGATAACAGTACATTTATTGTCGTTATTTTTAACAAGAACTTTTTTTGTGTCGTTAGCTAACGACATTGTTTGCCGATAAAAAATGTTAAAATTTCATTACAGAATAGCTCTTAACGACAATTTTCGTTAGCTAACGAATTTTGACTACTTAACGACAATTTTTTGTCGTTAAAAAGTTACAGAATTTCAGTACTGATGTTTACATTGTACGATTTTTGTCGTTACGACTTTTTCTTTTGCAACCGAACTTCAACACATTTTTCGTCAAATGAGAGGACGAAAGAGCGAACATAATGAATCGAAGAGTACACTCGCTTGTTTACCCCTTTTAATTCCTCTCTCCCCTCTCGTCCATAAGGTAAGAATCATCGCAACGACAAAAATCGTATAATGTGAATGGGCACTAAGGAACGGTATCAAAGTACTCATGGAAGTATAATTTCGACACTGTTGAGGTCGTTTCACTTGTCCTGGGGGCAAGTGCATAACTTTTGACATTAGCGAAGAAGTTCTGGACAATTTTAATTCACCATACAACTTTGCTACCATTTCACACCCACCCAAAGTATAGAAAATGGCTTATCGTTAAAAAAATACGATTCTTGTTTATGCACTTAAGAATAGACACATTTGTTGTATCGTTACTTTTTCGTATTGCTAATTGTCAAAAATGTAAAATATCAATTCAATGTAGGTACATATATTGTCAATTCACTTTGAGTTAAATATTTAAGAAGATTAACAAATTTATTTTTACCAAATAACAAAAAATATGAAAACAAAATAAAAAGGAAATTTTTTTAGTTATATTTTTTTACATCACTCTTACGGCCATTTACACCAAGTTCGGTTATAATTAACTATCGGTTATAGCTGTCAAAACATGAAAGTTAGTTTTAACCGAACTTGGTGAAAATGGCCGTTAGTTTTTATTTATTTTTTCAATTCAATTTCAAATTTAACCAGATATGGGGAGTTTTAATTTAAGTTGAAATGGTAATATATATTAATTGAAAAATCAATTTTAATAAAAATAGTTTTCTGATGATCTGGCCTAAGCAACCAGTGAAATGCGCATAGGAATAGCTTATCCCATCAACAATAAATTTCAAATTTCAGTGTTTTTATCAAATAATAAAAATTGGGAATTAAGCACGAATAACGAAATCATTTAAATTAAATTTTGTATTCCTACTAAAATTATTTTGATAATAATCTGGCAGGTGCACGGCCTAAAAAAACTGACTGGCGACCCTCTTTTTATAAAGCGAGTTGTTTTTGTTTTTATTTTGTTTTTTCTTAACCTACTTACAACTACAATTAATGTTGGAAGAATTCCAATCAATTGTAGTGGAGAATGTAAGGAGAGATAAACTCACTGTTTATAGTTGATGATTTTGTTTAAACTTTGATATTGTTACAATTAGAACTGTTTCTGTAATTCTTATACGCTTAACAGTTTTATTTGGTTTAATATCTTTAGTTTTTCTGAAATCTTTATGGATGAAGTTTCCTGATGATCTGGCCTAAGCAACCAGTGAAATGCCCATAGGAATAGCTTATCCCATCAACAATAAATTTCAGTGTTTTATCAAATAATAAAAAATTGGGAATTAAGCACGAATAACAAAATCATTTAAAATAAAAAGTTTTAAAAAAATTTAAACGAATCAAACATATATTAATCATTTAGAAGAAGTAAATCTGCGGTGGTAGTTATCACATTATAAATAGATTTTTAAAAATTCACCAAGCAAGTCGAACATTTCCAGGTTTATGACGTTTTTCAAAACACAAAAAAAAATCAATTGTATAATGAGACCAAGGCGAATTCATCCCAGGTAATCTCGGTACTACAACAAGAACAACTCGTTCAAAAACCACAAGCAATTTGTTTTTGTTAAATCATTGTACAATGTCAAAAACAGAAATAAAACAAAACAGAACAAAGATAATAAAAGAGAATAAACAAAATTTCGACATCCAACAGTGATTTTAGCTAATATCAGCAGGGCTTTTAAGACCACCTGTAATAAATTCGCCTTGAATGAGACACACTTTTGTATGAAAATTACTAACAACAAATATACAATATTGTCATTGGCGCAGCTAGGGGGGGCTGGGGTGGTCAATACCACCACAGACTTATTCCCTTTTTTCTTTTAACTGCTGTTTTCTTTTTTTAAGTGTAACGCAATTTTTTTCTCTGTGCTTAAAACACCATAAGTCATCGTACTATGGGTCTTGCCATTTAAAAAAGGAGAGTAAAACAAAGTTAACAAAAACCCAATTAATTTGAATTCTTCAATACACATGATTTAAAAGGAATAAGCCAAGCTATAATTACATGCAAAATTACTTTAGAAGAAGTATCAAACATAGAATAGCCCTTTCAAATATAAATTGATTTTAATATAATTTTTTTAAAAAAACTTTGTTTGTTTAAATAAAAAAAGTAATTATATTTTATTTTTGAGAAGGGGGTGCACTGCCGACTCCAGAATAACAGACTAGCTACGCTTATGAATATTGTATAAGTAGACAATAATACAACGAAAACGACCATATTGCTAGATTTTTAAGAGGACAATTGCATTTCCCGCTAGACTTATAAAACAGACACCCAAAAAAGCAAGAAAACTTTCTGTGTGTATAAATGGTTTGTATACGTTTTAACTTTAAAATTTAATAATATTTCTTCCCTTCTATAAATTTAAAACTTGCGCACGAACAATTGATGCATGTAAATTTTACAATGTTTGAAAATAAACATTATTAGTGTTCGGTTTGGTAAATATGTGGCAAAACACAAACGCTAATAGTGTTTGTGTAGTAAAATATTAAAAAAACGTTTCCCTGTTTGTGATCTTCGAACACTTTACTTTACTTGTCCAACTCAACAAAAAGATGAGAAAATTTTTTGCGTTCTGTTTTTTTTTTAACCATAAGCTTCGTTGTCTTCGGTTTAACACATTTATGTTCGTTCTCCTTTGGGATGTTAAAGAAAACCACATACACACAGAAAAAAATACCAATGTAAAATTAACATGGCAAAATGTTGATTGAGAATCATGTTAAATTTCTGCAAAAGTATGCCCTTTATTTAAATTTATCATTATTTCATATTAATTTTAAATTAAAAATATTAAAATAATCCTAAATCACTCTTATTTAATATACTTTCACTGTTAAAAAAAATAAAAAAAAATATTAAAATTTAAATAAATATGGATTTAATATTGAACCCATTAAAACCCTGTTTTATATTAAAATCAAAAGTTAATCTTGTTAAATTAACATGCATACATAGTTAAGTATGTATGTTAATTTTTTTATTTTCATTCCTAAAATATGTTATAAAAAGAAGACAATTCCCGTATTCTTTTAATTAAAATTATTTAGTTAAATAGTACATCAAGTTTTCAAAGTAGAATGATGACGAAAACCATATCGAGCCATTCTGCTGATTGATCTGTTAACAAAGGAGACTAAAAAATAAGTGAAACATGTGTTACAGGGGTAAGTGTTTTGAATTATTCTTAAATTCTCTGAAGCTTCTTCACACTGTTATAACACACTCAAACCAATTAGTTTCTACATGAAATTCACGTTGTTTCAACATGAAATAACTTTCATTCAACGTGATTCGGATTGTTATTTCAATATAAATGACATTTTGCTCTAACTTTACTGCAATGTTAGATTACCATGAATAATACATATTTTAAAAGAAAAAAAATGTTGTTCGCAAGTAATTATAAAATCAGGTTGAATTAACATGAAACACGTATGAAGCAAAATCACCACCGAAAAATTTTAAATCAACCTTGTTTTCGACGTTTTTAACTTGATTTTTTTCTGTGTGTAGATATACGAAATAATACAAAAAAATGTTACACATACAATACACACACAAGCTATTCGTGCTGTGGTCGTTGCTAACTCTTGTGTTAATGTTTTGGAACGAAGAACAGAACATTATATAATGTTCGTTAATTTCTTTAAAAAAATCTATGAACAGTATTAAGGGTTATGTATTAATACACAAACACTAAAAAAATAGATATCGTTTCTGGGTGTCTGTGCCGTACGCTTTATAATTATTATGTTCTGTTTATTTTCTAACACTGAAATTATAATCTGATTTTTATTAATTACATATATCCATTTGCCGAAACAAATATGGGCAAATCCTGCGTGACGAACGACATTCGTACGCGTTTTCTTATTGATATGTAAACATTTATTGGTCTTTTAAAAGGGATAGCTTTAACTTAGATATATGGGGTATTCACAAGGTGCGAATTTTGCAATATAAGGTATACAAAATCTAATTCCTAAAAGTCTGGGATCACACTATGAAAGTTTTCCTACAGAAAGTTTGAGTTTATTGGTGAGAGGGGAAGAGAACATGCTTTTCTTTTGTCCTCTCTCACCCATAAACTCAGACTTTCTGAAAGAATATTTTCATAGTGTAAACCCATACAAAGAAATATGACTATAAGAGAACTCTAAAATCACTTATTCGACAAAAGCAGTGAACCCTTTGTGACGCACGCCTCACAAAGCACGCTACAGTTTTTCCAGTAGTATTTTATTATTATATTTTATTTAATTTAACAAAACAAATTATATTTTTATGAATTGCATTTCTTAAACTAATTTCTTAACTAATGAATATCAACTTTTTTTTTAACGAAATTTATATTGTGATGAGTCTGCTGTAAGGGCTATTTTAAGCACAAAAATCACCTAAAATAATGCTTAATTCACGTATAACATTAAGAAATAAGGGATGGGGTATACATCTAGTCTTATATTCCATTAACAAAAAATTCATTTAAAAAATTTTTGGTTGGTGGACACTTTCTGGGATTTGCCCATATGTCAACGACTTAATTAGCAACATAGTCAATAAATATTTTAGTTTTTGTGGACCAAAAAAAAAAAAATAGATTATATGGAAACAGATTTAGATTTTAACTTTTTTCTTGGCGGTTTTTTAGTAAAAGAACAAAGTTTTGCCGCTTTTTAAAATTATTTTAAGAAAATTATTGTGATTTTTTTTTTAAATTAAGCATCTACAAATAAAAATGTTTTTTTAGATTGTATTTTTTTTTATATTATTTAATTAAGCTTGAGGTCTCTTTTTTTTATAAAAAATATTAAATTTATTAAACCAATATGTCGGCACTCCCTGAAGAAGGCACACAACGGAGTGCCGAAATATTGGTTTAATAAATTTAATATTTTTTATAAAAAAAGAGATATAAATATAAATATATATTTTTATTTATGTATTAATCTTGAAAATTTTTCAAAGTTTTTCTTGGGATTCAAAAATTAATTAACAAGGTTTCTTTTAAATGTGCTATATTCCCCTTTAATACTATTAAGAAAATAAAATTTATTGTTGAAGGGATAAGCTATTCCTATGCGCATTTCACTGGTGCTTAGGCCAGATCGTCAGGAAACTTCATCCAAAGATTTTATTTTTACTTCATTAAACTGGCTTAAAATTTTTATGAAAATCGAAAGCATTTTGGTTTTCGTCAAACGCACATCAAACCATACGGGTTTTTTTTACATCAAGAACAGTTGGATGTTCAGTCATGCCGCTTGCAATTATTGTCTTCAGATTCTTCTCGGAACTGCCGTCTGGACCTGATCTACGAAACTATGATCAATTATAAGCTTGCCTCCATATCTTTTTCCACCTTAAATGCTGCAGCCTAAAGAGTAATTTCTGGAAATTTTTAGAATAAACTTTTTGAATTCGACTTATTTGTGAAAATGTATCATAGAGTCAATTCAGAACATCGGCAAAATCTTGCAAAAGGGTTAAGGCAGAGAAAAATATTCACTTAAACGTTAATTTCCACCATCCCTTACAAATATAAAATATATTTTGTTGATCTGAAAAAACACAAAAAAACAACTTGTCCAAGTTATGTGCAAAGCTTTGGTATTTAAACACAACATATGACTAAAAGTGGGAGGAAATGGATAAGTGGGCGAAGTTGGAAATTAAATTTTGGTTAAAAAAACTTTTTATTCGAAAATTCCATAAATAAGCTTTTTAAAATGATTTGGGGCATATGAACTGTTCTTAACCAAGCGCATTCGGGACGTCCAATTTTAGTAACTTTATTAAGCACTGCTCGGCGCACGTTACGTATAACACCAACAATATTGGCCTTTAAGGAATCAATTATTTATTGTTCATCAGCAGACACCAGTGTCTTCACGCACCCTCATTTGAAATTTTTCGAGACCTTGAAGGCTTACTGAAAGGTTTATTTATATAAATCAACTTATCTCCATATTTTGATTTTGATAAGTCCATGGTTGCGGCACGTAGCACCATCCTGTTTAAACCGCTTTTTAGCCACATCAATATCATCTATGTTTACAAACAAGAACTTATTGATCATTATGCTGGAATGATCTCCATTGATCGTAACGCGTACTCCGGCTTCGTTTTTCGAAGCCACCAGCGTGTCAACCGCACCAAACAGTGTATTGATTTGGTTGTAAGGGGTCACTATGGAAAAAAAAATTTAAATTTTAGGCAAAAAAATATTTTTTTTTCTCCACAAATTTATTTTTACCGGCAAAATCGGACAAGTGGTTCTCGAGTTATGTTAAACAAAAAAACATCAAGATAAGGAAAAAATTTAAAATGTCATAAAAAAAAACTGACACATACGAACGCCAAACCCTTTGAGGGTTTTACTATACTGACCTAGTACCATCACCCTGACTTGGAATTTCTCACCCCCCATATTGGCTGTTGTACTGTGTAATTTGCGCGAATCGATGAAAGATTTTCAAGAAAATTTTAATAATTTGTTAGCGCTGTTTGAGTTTGAATTTATGATTTGCGAGATAATACTGATCATTAATGTCGAAAAGTGAGCGCAGCATGACGGTTAACCCTTTCAAGAGTTCCATTGGGCTTATAAAGACACCCTTTATATTTCAATTTGCGAACGAAGACTTCGATCGCTTAACTTACATGTAAAACAACAACAATATTTTATTCTTTGTTTTTGTTTTACATGTAAGTTAAGCGAACGTAGTCTTCGTTCGAAATCGATGAACAGTCCATAATTAAAACAGGATTTCATTGCGGTCCAAAGTAATTGATAAAATTGTCAAACTTAAACTGGCGCTAGTGTTATTAAAAAACATTTAAAATTCAATAAAAAGATTTGTTTCATGCTTCTGAAATTAAAAAACGGATGTAGACAATTTTTTTTTCAATAAACATATTAAAAGCAAATATATTAAAAAAATATATTTTAATATTAACAAACAAAAACTATCTGTGTGTGAGAATGTTTGTGTGTTTCTGTCTGAAAAATAAATTGTGCAAATTTATTTTACAAACAGACAATCGAAAATACTTTTTCCTCTATTTTATTTTTTTTTAATTTATTGGCATTTTGCCACAACTTGTGGCAAAATATTTTTTTAATTTTATTTATTAAAAATTTAGTTGTTGTACATCTTGTTGTTGTCATTTTAGTTGATAATATTGTTAAACTTTACTAAGAGATACAATTTAGAATTTTTTTTTTTGGATTTGTGTTTGTGTGTGTGAAAAGGTCTTTTTGTATTTGTGTTCATGTGTCTTTTAATATTAAATAAATTTAGCTCAATAAACACATTTTAGAAATTTAATAGTAGATAAATAAATATAAACACTACAATAAAAGCAATAAAAAACAAATAAATAAATAAAATTCCTAAATAATCTACAAATGCGAAATGTGACAAATGAAATGAGAGGCAAAAGATTGAATATGGCATTAAATAAACTATAAAGTTAAATAAATGAATTTTGTGATAAAAACAAATTAAATAAACAGAAAATTAAATTCTGATATGAAATCTGTTTGAGCAGAAAAATTGGAAAGCATAAAGAGAAACTAATTTAACATTAAAAATAGGAATAAAGACTAAATCAAAAAGTTATTAAAATGCCATAACATTTTTATTATGTATATTTATTCATGGCCACTAGTGATCGAAGAAGTCTTCTGTGGTAACTATTGGCTGGTGTTTTTTTTATAGTTCTTCGTCAACAAGAACTAAAGCGATGACAATACATTGTAATATCCCTAATCTATGGTTAAGGCAACCCTTCTTAACCCTAGAAAGATAATCTGCGTAAAGATTAGGCATGCACTTTCAAAATATTGCAATTTCTTTCTTATTAGCACGATTCCGTCAATGTGCACTTCAGACATTTCGGTCAATTCCGGCCAAATATCCATAACTTATTTATTTCTATACGTAAATGGCTGCAATTTAATATGCAACATATGAATAGCATATTTGATCTGTAGGTAAACTTTTGGACACATACATACAGGGCTGGGAAGTGTGGTTTTTTTAAATGGAACTGTTATTAAATTGTAGAATATTTTTTGTGCATATTTTTAACAATTTTCAGGGGATATTTTCAAGTTTTTACTGCAAATATTTTATGCGCATAAAACGTGTTTTTAAGAGCATATTTCTGGTTTCCCTGGTTATAATATAATATGTAAACTTATAACTGTGACATGGACTAGTGTGCAAACTGGTCAATTACGGTCAAACCTCATAGCTTTCCTATTTGTTTCAGTAAATAGCTGAAATTTGGCATGTATTCAGTATTAAAATATAATAAGATTAATAGAAAAAAGTACCAATGATATTTATATATTCGAGTTTCCAAAAGGTACCAAAATTTGTATGAGAGCTTTTAAAGAGAAGAGAACACAATTTAAATTTTATTTTTATCTGTATTACTTAAGAAGATAAATTGCAATTGTTTACCAAAAAATTACCAATATTATATTTTTGCATTTTTTTATACCCAAAATGTGTAAATTTCAAAAAAGTACCAAACGCATGACAATTTAATTTTCAATTCAATAATGATATTTTTTGAATTTAGCGTCTACTTCTGTCAGATCACGAGACATGATGTTACTAATTTTACCTGTTTTTACCCATTTCTAACCCCGTAAGAAATGCATAAAAAATTACCTAAAAAATATTGTAAGGAAAACTGAAAAACTAAAAAAGAGTCAAAACTTAAAAAATACATTTTTGGCATTAAAATATTAAAAACAAAATTTTAAATAACACTTTGAGCCAGAGTCACAAAGTTCAACTTTGTGCTCTCCGCATATGGGATTTTCGCATATACAAAATTTTAAATTCGAAATTCGGCACTTTATCCTTTGGGCATGATCTCTACATCCCTTTTTATTTGTGTTCTTTTTTGTATTTTCTCCTTAGCTGGTCATTGATGCTACTGTTTTATGGAGTAACAACATCTACTTCTAACAGCATACAAAATTTTAGAGTGTTAGGCACGCCCATTTAAAAGAAATTTAATTAAAATGGAGTAATGCTCGTCGAAACGTAAATGTTTTGAAGTTTTCGCTATAATTTGTCATCATTTTTTAAATTATTTTCATTATTTAAATTAAAAAAAAAATAATTTTTGGGCGGAATTGACCAGTGTGCAATGTCGTTAATATGCCAATTCAACTCATTCTTTTCCTCTTGAATTGTTCTTTGCGAATTGATGTACACGTTTTCTTTCAAATTTCCCCACAGATAGGAGTACAACGGTGTCAAGTCACATGATCGTGACGGCTAATTAACATCGCCACGACGTACGGTAACACGGTCATTGAATTTGCTGACCAAAAAAAATACGAAGTGCACGAAATGCATTTTGATTTGATCGCCCATTTTCGTTAAAAGCTTTAACAATTTTAACGCGCTTCTCAATTGTGTACCTCTCCATGGTTGAATTTGTCAAACACTGAAACAAAGAAATGCCTTATTAAGTTGGGCAAAAGCTTGATGTTAAGGTGTGACTCAAAATTAACATTGTGCATTATGGCTGGACCACCCTTTATTATTCCCATTAATTTTTTCTTAATTATTAAAAAAAAAATGCGACAGTTTTATGCATGGTTGTCTTAAACGTTTGACAGAAAATTATTATCTTTCTAGGGTTAAGAATTTACCTCCTCTTGACAGAAACTGTTGCCTCGACCCAGCAGGGTTTTAAAGAAAATCATTTAGTTCTTTTAAGAGGGCGTTCCCCTTCAGTGCCCGCTCATAATCAAATATACTGTGTTTATTTTTCCGCAACAATACTGAATGAGATGCCCGCAATCATATTGAGTAATTATTTTTTTTAAGTGTAGATTAACTTCGGGTATTGTGGAATAGGCGGGCAATGTGAAGGCCAGCTTTATTTCGCATAGTAAATGTTATTTAGTAATGATCACTGTTTCTTTACGATACTTACAAAAAGATATTAACATTAAGGCTTTGGCTATGCAAACGGGCTCACTGTTAGTGTATTGTCGGTCTGTAAGTTGTTCTCGACTTTTTTTGAGCGAATATTCAAACCGTTTTTTTTGCTCCATATAAATTATTTATTTGTGTTTTTTTTTATGAGATTTACAAATTGTTAGCTAAATAATTCATCTAATTGGTAAGTATGGGAATTTAATAAGTTTTATAATATTTAAAGGATTTGTTGTTCCACTAAAAGTCAAAGAATCTGAGGAGTAATTTTTAAATAACAAGTTATGCCAGGAAATAAATTAATTTATTATAAAAATTGTATATTTTATTTCTGGTAGTATTACTATTCCATATTACTGGAGGGTTCCACATTACCCTATAATTTTATAGGTAACTGTTTTTGAGGTACCTCAGATTTTTCATGTGTAACTTTTTTTAATAATAAAACCAATATGATTTTTATGATGAACTTAGTTAGGCAATCGATTATAAAACACGTTCCAACTGAAAAGTTCGATGAAGAGTTTGCTATTACTTTTTTAAAGATCGCCAAAACAAATAAAGGGGTACACTCACAATATTCTGTACGTAAAATTAACTGAAATTGTAATATAAAATAAATGAAAGTTCAATTTAAAACCGGTCTACCTATTTTTCATTTATTTTTAACAAAAAGTTCATTTAATTTTTACTGTCAAAAATTCAACACCATATTCCGTAAAATCAAATAAATATTCAGTTATTTTGTAAAATTTTACTGTCAAAAAATCAACACCATATTCAGTAAAAACGATTAAATATTCAGTTATTTATTAAAATTTTACTGTCAATTTTTTACTGTAAAATTGACCCCATATTCAGTAAAAACAATTAAATATTCAGTTATTTTATTAAATTTTTGTTTACTCCACAAAAGAGCCGAATTTCTAAAAAATACCAGACAGGCACCTGTCCGCTTGTTTTTCTTATAAGCGAGAGAGGGAGAATATTTTTATTTACTTGCCCAGTTACACACGTTTGTTTTACTTTTGTTGTAATGACCACGTTGTTTACAGAAGAACTCTCAATTATAAGACACCAGCAGCATGACCGATATGTCTTCGCAATTATTTTACTTTTAAAATTTGATGTATTTAACTAAATTATTTTAACAAATAGAAAATGGGAATTGCTTATACAAAACAAGCAATTCATTTTTTATAGATAAGTAAAAATTAATTTTTGGTAGTAAAATTATATAAAATAACTGAATATTTAATTGTTTTTACTGAATATGGTGTTGAATTTTTGACAGTAAAATTTTATAAAATAATTGCATATTTATTTGTTTTTACGGAATATGTAGTTAATTTTTTGACAGTTAATTTATAAAAGATAACTGAATATTGATTTGTTTTTACGGAATTCGCGGTTGAATTTTTGACGGTAAAAATTAAATGAACTTTTCGTTGCTTTAAATTACATTTTTATTTACTTTAGCATAAAGAAGAATTTAACTCAATCAACGGACAATATTAACTGCAACTGAAAATCCGTATTAATATGCACTTAGTTTTTTGAATAACTGTAAGAATCAGTTAAAAATAAATTTGCTTGGAAAGTTAAATGTTTATTTATTTAAAAATGACTGAAAAGAATATTTCTTAAATAAACTACAGTCCGTTACTGTAATAATATTGTGAGTATACGTTCTTGATTGAAATTTATCTTTGCTTTTAGTTGGTAATGCTAATGGGAATTTTGATATTGAAAATAAGTCTTGAAACAACAAATATACTAGCTAAATTAAATTGTTAAGGATAAGAAAAAAATATTTTGGAAATAACATTTCAGGCCAAATATACAACACAAGCAGTTTGAGAAAACAACGACTATTTGTTTGTGTGCTAAATATGTGTGCAAACAAGCTGAACACGTTTTCATATGTTTTATATCGCTGTAATAATGTAAAATAAAAACAATTTTCTGTGGCTAAAAGAAAAAAGGGCTAAACTTGACTTTAGGTTAATTTGAATTAAAAACATTTGAAATCTTCACTATCAAACGTACACATTGGCTACAATTAAAGAAAAATTACATATCAAGTGAATGGAAAAATAAAAATTTTTTTGTGAGCAAAAAATGTATTACAAAGAATAAGAATGCGAATAAAAATAAAACAAGAACGTTAAGAAATTATTAGTTCGTGATTCAACCGCGGTGCTATGCAGAGACATGACAATACTCCAATAAACATCAGCTAATAAGTATTTCGAAAATCAAAAGATTTTCAATTCGATTGAACTGTGTGTGCTCGAGTCTCTTGATCAGCTGTCAAAATTAATGTTGGTAGTTTGCTTTTGCAAAAAAAAGTCAAGTATTTTAAAAATTTTCTTTTATTTGATTAAATTTTAAAATAAATTTAAAATCTTTCAATTATGTTGATAAAGCGTGTGGCCAAGCATCAATTCAGTTGAAAGACCTAGTTGACAATTGAATTGAAACGTGTATGGGGCGCATAAGAAAACAACAAAAAAAACCAATTTGCAAGTTCAGTTTTTTGCATGGGCACATGCAAGTATATTATCAAAGTTATTTTTGGGAATACAAAATTATTATCATTAAGGTTTCCGTATGACGTGCTATTTTTCGTTTATGTTTCATATTGCATTCCAATCCACATTTGAGAATAACGTTTTGTAACAAGTTGGCTAGTAAAACATTTGTTTTTTTTTTTTATTTAGTCAATGGCCAATATCCTTACTGACTAATAACAAGATTAACTAAAAGTTAATTAATAACATGAGGTTTTTTATCCAATTTTTGATATTTTAATTAGGCTTAAGTAATTCAAATTTAATTTTCATTAAATTGTTTTTATGAAGAAAGGAATTTTAAAACATCAAATTAATGAAGATTTATTGATAATTTTTTATTCTTGACTGCAGCGGCAATCGAACCCAGTTTCACGGGCAGGTATTTTAAAATTTAATATATGAACATAAAAACTTATGAGATAAGATAAGAATATAAATGCATTTCTAAATTTCAAAATAATTTCTTTTAATTGTTAATAATCCAATGATTTTCAAATAATTTTCAAACATTAGTCGTTTGAGAAAAGGTTTGATTTCAAATCGTTTTCAATATGAAATCAAACCTACGCTGCCGCACACTTGAAAATTTACAAATATTTATAGCTTGTGCTAAGCGCTATATTATCCTGTGAAGATTTTAAGTTTACGTTTTATATATTCATATGTATAAAGATATTAAAATTATAAATATTTAATGACAATCATATGTTTTTTAAAGATCAATATGTTTTAATTAAAATAACCAGTTCTTTATAGTATTGCAGGGCACCTCTGCAATATAAAATTTAAAACATTAACTACTGCATATTTCTTTTGGTAAATGCAAGTTCATATATGTATTTATGTATGATTTTATAAATTTTGTTTCTTTCAACCTCAAATGCAACCACACAAACAACACACACACAAAAATCTTCATAAATATTTAATATACATACATAACGAAAAAATTAAGAAGACATTCTTCCGTTCTGCAAACAATAAAATAAAACTAAAAGTTTGTGTTGAATTTCGTTGTACGAATAAAAAGTAAAAATGCGCTGTGCCGAATCTGTGATATCCTTCAGCAAGAATATAAATATTTTGACAGTGGACTTTTCATGGAATCTATGATAAAATTTGGACTTATCTACATAACATCTGACAAACAAATTTAAGCTATGATCACATTTGTTAAATATTAAAATTAAAAAACGTGACCAACGGACAAACTAATTTGTATTTCCTTCGATTCCAATAATTTTTTTTTAATAACACATCTATTTGAAGTTGAATCAAAATGGATTTTTCCTAATACTAGTTGCACAATTAATTCTTTTCACGAAGGGAAATCACGATGGGTAGTGCAAATGATGCAAATGCGTGCAAAAATACACTCATTTGCACAACACAACAACAAAATGTACGTATTTGAAATTTGCTCTTTTATACTTCGTTTGCACTAAAAAAACCATCAGCAAATTTAGTAGTGCATATTTTCTCAATTGCCAACAAATGTAGACAATAACATTTGACTTATTAGCCGCCATATTGTTTTTAAAGAATCTTACAAATTGAAAATTTTCGTGGGTTTTAATATTAAGTAGAGAATTAAATTTAAATTAATTAAAAAGTAAAAATGTATTTTAATTTGCTTGTGTATAATTGTAATCAAATGCAGATTTTTTACAGTGCTGCCAGAAGTTTTTAGTGTTGCCAGAATACATTTTTAGAAAAATAGCATTTTGCACAAAATTAAAAGTGGTGCGCTCACGATCAATCATAATATGCACTGTAAATTTACAAATTCCAAATTTGCACAATGACCATCGTGATTACCTTACTGTTTAAAATCTCATCTACTTTAAGAAAAATAAGTGATTAAGACTCAGTTAGCCGGAAGTAACAGTAACTTAATCTTACCGTAAGAAAGTAAGACCAATCTAGTTCTTGCAGATTGAAATTTAACATCCTTCTGCTAACTAAAATCGTTCTAATTGGTTCACATTCAACAAAATGAGGCTGCTGATATGCAACGTTACAGTTACCCCCGGCTAACTAAGCCTTTACGCTTATTACGTTAAATATTGACTTAGTGTGACCATAGTTGTGGATATATGCATAAGAAAATTTTAAGGACAGTATTTGTTCACGGTTTAAACGTATTGAAGAGAGAGTTTTATTTGCATCTATGGTAGATTATTGACCAATCACCAAGAAAATTGTTAGTCATATAGAAATTATTCGTAAATACAGGAAATCAATGCGTTTGGATGGGGCACCCCTCTTACTCGAATAACAATACATATTTCCTTCGTATATATAACAGAATATCTTAAACCGGTTGGGAAAACTTAGTAAAAATTGCACAACAAAATTATAGTTTTCTCTGGTTTCATATAAAGTGAGCGTATCTTCAGCAGACGGGCAGAAATGAACAAGATTAACGTTAGTTGTCGCCATTAAAAGGCACACCTCATGGTGGTCTTAGAAACCGGTCTTAACACTTTTTTTCTATCAACGTCCCTACCAAATAACAAGCTTAGTATACTTCTATGCACTACTCATGATGGTGGAAGGTATAAAAAGCTACTAGAATACAACTACAACACTACCACTTTTAAAAGACGTGAAAATGGTAAAGGGAATATATAAAAGTTAAAAGTCAAAAACAGCACATGTTTGTAAAATGTCTTGTTATTTAAAATACAAACAAAGAAACGTTCACACACTTAAATAAATTTACTTAAAAATAAACAATTACAAAGACTCCAACACACAGACACAATCATACACTCGTTACAAAAGACAGCCATTGTAATGCAATTGCAGTTGCCTTTAAGAACTTCCGTTTCCATTTATTTCTTTGTTTTAATTTTTCTCTTTGGCTTATTTTATTTTATTTATTTGTTGTTTTTATTTAACAATTGTTTACATATGAATTGAGTTACTTAAAAATGTTATAATTTCATAAGCATGCAATGCAAACTCATACACATACATACACATACACATATGAAAATGAAAATAAAATACACTCTGATGCATAAACACATTTGTTTGTTTATGTGTGTATGTCTGTCTGTACAAACAATGGCATTAACAAATTCATATTTTATTTATGAATAAATTTTAAATAAAATAGAAGAAAAAAAAAATAAAAGAAATTATTTTTTCTAAGATTATATACTTATTTACTAACTTACAAGTTTTATGTATGCGTATAAATTTTATACTAATCCTAAAGATACACTTAGAGAAAAGAACTGCCAAATTGCGCTAAGTGTAAAGAACTGCAGAAAATAAAAGAACACCCAGGGTATATCAATTAACGGATTTTTCTTGAACTTTTCCCCTTTCGAAAAAGTTGGAAATAACTTAAAATTTTGTATTATAACGTTTGTGCTGTGTATGCGGTCCTAAAAATCAAGAACCGCTGGACTGATCGCCACTGAACTTTGGAAATAAATTTGTTTAGTCTGGAGCCAGGTTTCTCTTAAGGTTAATCCCGATAGGTGGCGCTGTTTTCGTGATATTTCAATTGATTTAATTTATAGTAGGATTTGGTTGAATTTCATAAAATGCATTTATTAAACAAAAATAAGTTTCTCCGTAAGTTACCTGCATTATTTATTTTCAGCTTATTCTGACTAGTGGTTCTCGAGTTATGACAAACAAAAGAGCCTAAAACGTGACAAATTCCCCTATACGATACTTACTAACTTCAAATTAATTTTTAAATTATTTATTGAGATACCATGACCAAACTAATGACGCAGAAGTTCATCTTTTTGGGTCTACTTTCATAGGCAATTATCAGAATTGAGTCCCGAATCAATGACCTGAAAAATGTTGTACTGTGTAATACTTTTTTAAGCTACCCTGTACACATTTTAGCCTACATCGTAATGTACATTAATGTTTAAGAAGTGTGACAGGCAATCGAACAACTTGTTGAATCTTTTCGTTACACCTGATAAAATATTGACCCGAAGATAGCACTGGGGTCAAGTTATTAACAAAATTCTTCAGTAGGTAATTCTTTATTTTTATTTGGAAAATCCTGAGCTGCATCTGAGCCAAGCAGCTAGTAAAATTATAATTGTTATAAAACGATGTTAAGGATTTTGAAATAATGTATTAGGTAATTAAGATATTTCAACTCTGACGACTTAAATTTTTAGTTGATTAATGTTTAATTTTTTTAATATGTTCACACCATGTTTCTCTCTCTGCGCAAACACTTTCTTAATTATAACAGCTGTTGTTTTTTCGTCGTTATTGTATTTCATACGACGAAATTTACAGAGCGAAAAATTCTTCGTGTTAAGCGATATTCGTGGTTTCTCTCTGTTGTTTCACCATTAAATTGATTATTTGTAATCTTAGAGTTATCCTCCAAAAAAAAATCTAAGATTTAAAAAACTATGTGCATTCGGCACAGTTTTGTTGCTAAAGTATATATTTCTGAAACCCCGGAATTAAATTTTCAATCATGAATACAATAAGATAGACTTCATTCAAGTCTGGACCAATTAATGCAAAAGTTGAAAAAACAAGTGCTCAAACTGTGCTTAAGGATAACTTTAAAGATTTTTTTTATTTTGTTTTTTTAAAGGTTTTTTTTTTTTTTTATTTTAATTTCCTAAGCTATTTCCGCGAAGCTCTTCGCTTGTCTGCAGGACATAAACCAGAGTCTCTGGCGGGAATCGGGGCTGTAAAAATTATTTTACAGATTTCCAGCAAAAAATGCTGCTTGCGTAAGGGAAACGATCTTAAGGAACTACTTCTTTCATTTTAGTTCGAGATGAGCCACTTAAAAAGCAAAAGTTTTTGCTACCTAAAGCTCTTAAACATTTATTGTTCAATTTTTCTTTTTCTCGTATTAATGTGTTTCTACTGTTTCCAAATTCGATAAGTTTTTGCCTAATTATATCGGCGATATTGTTAAGGGCTTAATTGTCGAATTGTCTACCATTCACAGGGTTGTTAGACTTTTTTCTTCAAAAATCGTCAAAAGTTTTAACAAAATTCGTCAAAATCGTCACCAAAACGTCAAATATATAAATTTTACAAATTAGAGATAATTTATTGCATGGATTGGTTAGAAAATATTAATTTTTAGCAAGAAATTCTATTTATGATGAAGAAAGTGATATGGTTAAATTTTATTCTATTTATTTCAGCAAGTAAGCTGAATATATTTATCATTTAAAAAAAAAAAACATAAGAACAAATACATTTGCATAAATGCATAACAAAATTTTTTTTATTTCATTTATCCAATTAAGAAAAATATTAAATAATAAAAAATAAAATCTCATTTGCTTTTAACTCGAGCTATTTTTAAATAATTACCTTTTAGCGCTATCTCTATTGCAAATTGTTTTTATTGTTAAAGGTGCTAAAAACCAAGGATTCTGTTTATATCAATAGGTTTTTACCCGACTTGAAACGTTTTATTACGTCCAATATTAGTTCCAAACTAATAAATTTTCTTATCATTTTACTCATTTTTCTAAAAAACTTCTTATTAAAAAGTAACTTCTTACTTCCTAACACGCAATTTTACTAAGAATAACTTACTACTTTTCTTTCGACTACTTTCTTCGACCTTTTTTAAAATAATATTATTCCTTATTAATATTTGAGCTTAAGGTCACTTTTATTTAAAATAGTTTGTTTATTTTTATCAATATTTCGATTTCCTTTGGAAATCTTCTTCAGGATATATTTATGAAATTTAATAACAAATAACAAAAAATTGACAATTAATAAAAATTAAAATAAAATTTAAAAATTTTCCAACAATCAACAAAAACCTTCATAAAATCAAAATATTAAAAAATTAAAAAGAGGAAACAAAAAACAATTTTAAAATATTTCCCTATTTCGTCAAAAAATTTATTTCTACAAATCTAACTAAAGCCATCTAAACTTTATTTTAGAAAACAACCAAAGATCTAAACCTATTTCCCTTTTCGTCAACCTATTTATTCTTATTCAATAACTGCCGTATTCAAAAAAAATTTAAATGGATTTGAAATGCATTTTAAGAAAAATGTGTATGAAAATTTTGCCTTAAAACACAATTCAAACTAATTTTATTTTTTATGAATACGGCAGTAAATATCTATATATCTGAGCTAAACCTTCACAGCCGTATTCATAGAAAAATCTAAATTCACGTTTTAGATACATTTTAGTTAAAAAACATTTTAAGCCTTAAAAAGCTTTTTTTTAAATTCATATTCATAATCAGCATTTTAACTAATACACGTTTTACGCTATTTTTTGATTGGAAGGTGGCAACACTATCTCTTTTATTTGTCACTTGAATCATAATGATGCAAAACAGTGGTTATTAATTCATATTCGTACTCGTAAAATGAATGATTGCACGATAGTTTCTCTTTTATTTAACAAAATAAACAGAGTTCAAAAATTATTCAGTAAAAGTGCAATTTAGATGATGATTTAATTGCTGATAAAAAAGTATTCAGCAAAAGTGCAGTACGAAAAAAAAAATAAAAACATTTGAACCCCCTCTGAAATTAAAAAAAAACCAAAATTAAAATTTGAGTGGGCTGAGTCCCGTGGGCCCCCTGGATCCATAAAACCGCCCCGCCCACTTAGTGGAATGTGTGGGTACTCAAATTAAAAGTAATTTTACAAGAAAAACGAATATAGAGCAATTCCATATGAAAACGATCAAAATTGGCAAATTTTTGGACGACCCCTCTCCGATTTTAAAATAAATAGTCTCAATCGATTGTCCAGCAAAAAATAATGTACCTACATTTTTTTTTTTTTTTTATAGTGACTGGTTTAGTGGTGGTGTACACCACTGTCATGTGACAAAATTGAAGAATTCTTCATAAGGGACCTCATTGAATTTTGTCACATGACAGTGGTGTACACCACCACT
This sequence comes from Pollenia labialis, assembly GCA_949318255.1. NCBI lineage: Eukaryota > Metazoa > Arthropoda > Insecta > Diptera > Polleniidae > Pollenia > Pollenia labialis. The sequence continues at coordinate 198,669,535 of OX439139.1, read as the reverse complement.
AAACCAGTCACTATAAAAAAAAAAAAAATGTAGGTACATTATTTTTTGCTGGGCAATCGATTGAGACTATTTATTTTAAAATCGGAGAGGGGTCGTCCAAAAGGTGATCGCTTTCATATGGAATTGCTCAATATAATTGTAAATATTTCAGGTGTGTTTAATCGATGCCAGAAAATCGTCATAACACTATTACTTTTAGTCAAAAAATCGTAATTTTACTGTATTTTCTCAAAAAAATCGTCAAAATTACGAAAAATCGTCACATCTACCAACCCGGCTTGCCAGATTAAAGTATTATAAAATTAATGCCAGATGAAAGTTTAAAGTAAATTTATTGACGGGATTAAATCGTCAAAACATAAGTGACTCTACATAAAAAATCGTCAATCGTCATTTTAGTAAATTCATCGCAATAAATCGTTCAAAATGACGTAAAATCGTCACATCTAACATCCCTGACCATGCATTGAGTTTTTTTCAGGATTAAAAAGGTCAGCAAAAAACACTATTTTATAAAGATACCAATTCAAGTATAAAGTCACTGTTTGATGTGGATTTTGGGCAGGCGTCGTCATAGATCCATATTTCTTGAGGAAAGACGTTGGATACACTATTACCGTTAACGTAAGGCCCTAGGGTAAGATAACACACTTGTTATGCACTGAGTGGGACGATCTGGAAAATAACGGCATGTGGTTTTAAAAGAACGGCGCTAAGCGCTTCACAGCTCATGTCACATGGAATTTGCTATACAAACGATTTGAGAGCATATTCATTTTAATTAAAGGTGATGCAAACTTGGTACCGAGATCGTGTGATTTTAATTCGTTAGACTCTTTCTTGTAGTGTTTTGTGAAGTTGCATAGATTAATATGAATAAGTTATAAACCACAGTGGTCCTCAGATCCCACACAGCTAACGGTATTGGTTTTATTTGTGCTGCAGTTAATCACGGTTTCACATTTTTACGGTTTTTAGCAAACTCTAGTTTGTTATATTGGTAGGATAGTAGTTTTTAAATAATGTTATGTTGTATTACTGTACTGTTTAAGCCTGGTGTTTTTTTATATGTTTCCTCAGGTACTATATTTTAGTCGAATTTGTAATTCAAAGGAATATAACTTTTGTGCGTTAAAAGGTTTCAAAGAGGTTATGCTACCAGCAGAAAGCGGGCATCAGTTTACTAAAAGGTCGGTCTAGGGTCAATATTTTGATGTATTACAAATTCCAGTGCAAGCATTTAATACCCACTACACTATGGTGGCGTGAGTATAAAAACAAAAGTTTCCCGCATTTTCATACTAAATGCTACAAAAAATAAAAAGTTGAACTTTGACCTTAACACTCTCAACAATTGCTTACCGATTTTAATGAAATTATACGAAAAATTCAACAGCCAAATTTACCCTTTGGCTGTTGCTTTCAGATGACAGCGGTAGCATACGTAGCTTACACCGTTCATGGTTCATGGATTGGGCTTACCTTATAGAGGGTAGTCTTCTTTTTTAAATATGTGCAATGTACATTGTACATATTACTGTTTATAATTTCATCGAAATTTATATGTATGTAGTATATTAGAGTGGTCGCAATTTTTTTTATACCCTTCACCGAATAATAACTTTGTCATTCCGTTTGTAATTTCTACAATATTGATCCTACACACTATATTCTGGGTCCTTATGAAAAGCAAAGTTCAAATCCGGTTGTCTCTTATATTCTCTATATCGCATATCTTAGGTCCCGCTGCACGCATTTTGTTGAACTTTTGGTAGTAGCATCTTCTGAGCCCCAAAATTGAAATAAAATAGCAGCGGGGTAAGTGGTACTCCCATAGGTCGCCAATGTTTAATCGCATATCTTAAGAACTGTTATAGTGAGAATGTTCAAACTTTGTCACTCTTATCGTATACTACACTTTTGAAAATAAAAATAAAGTGGTTAGGCGCAGGGGGGGAAATAACTCCCATAGGATGTATAAATTAAATTTCGCTCAACTTAAGAGCTATTAAAAGGAGAGTCTTCAAACGTGGTTAAAGCTACATGGTAAACTTTAAATTTCAATATAAAAATGGGTGGTGTAGACAGAGGAGGAGCACTTTCTTTCGATAAGGGCTAGGGATGAGGAACCCACCATATATATATGTCCTTTATTTATTTAAATACAGTATAGATACAGCGATATAAAAATACTTAAATAAATTGTTCACGAAGAACATAGGGCATCAAAAAAATAGGAACCCACCATAAGATGCCAATATTAAGTATTGCATATGTTAAGAGCCACTGAACCCATTTTCTTGAATCTTTTTCAGTACCATCTTCTGAGCATTGAAATAAGATAGCAGCAGGGGAAGTGGTTCCCCCAAAGGGCGCTAATGTTAAATATGGCATATCTTAAGATCAGTTTTAGTGAGAATGTTCAAATTTGGTAGGAGCCACTCTTATGGTAAACTACACATTTGAAAGTAAAAATTAAGGGGGAAGGCGCATCTGGAGCAATACCCCCATAGGATGTATATATTAAATATCGAGTAACTGAAGAACTATCTTAGCTAGAGTCTTCAAACGTAGTTAAAGCCACTATTATAGTGAACTATAAATTTTTAAATAACAATCGGTGGAGGGGGGGGGGGTAGAGGCAGGAAGAGCGGTACATTTCGTTCCCTATAGACTTTTTACCCGGCTCTTAACTTAGGCAATTAATATTTTATAGTTTTTAAGTGCGGGTGGTACCTCTCATACAATGACAATAAAGATTTCTTCATAGTTGGAGTACTGTTACAGTGAAGGTGTTCCAATTTTTTACAAATAGCTTAGATAAAAATGCACAACATCTTCCAAAAGTAGGTTCAATAGGAAAAGTAGAAATGACACCTCCCATACGAACACATGCGATTTCTGTATAAATATAAGTAGAGCGGATTCTTTAAAAGCAATAAAATTTGGTACAATAGGCTTTGTTATCAATACACGAGATCTGTTTTAAAAAAATTTTACTAATTGTATTTCGATGGGGTAGCAAAGCGTACCGTGTTAAGCTAGTACAATATATAATTTCTTAGGATGTCCGGATGTTTGTATGTATGTCCTATCCTTTCCGCAAACTTCTGAAGCCATCTGATGACATATGAAGCTAAAATATGGCATACTTAAAGTACTTTCTCTGCGAAAGATCGCAACGAAGCCAGAATTTTGATTTTCGGTCTTTGGGGCCGGCTTTTCAACTAGTATCTGATTGAATAGATTTTTTTTATAATATGACGAACTTTGGGCCCCACTTGGCACGACTAGGCACCGTCGGATTGAACTGAAAAAGTAGAACATAATTTCTAACACCAAACCTCTTTATTTAAGGAGTGCAAACATTTAAATTTAAAAAAAAATCCCATACAAGATGCGACCAGTCTAATGTATATATGTAGGTATATTGTTCATTGGGTTACATAGCTCCGGTTTTAAATTATACATATAAGCTACCACATTTGCTTATTATCTTGCAGTAGATAAAATAATACTGGACTAAAGAGACTGAAAGAGTAAAATTTAAAACACATTCTGAATTTTAACCATTATTTGTCTTGACTTGTAATTCACATTTACGTATACTTAATATTTACTTCCCCTATGAATAATTTATTACGTACTCATATTTCTGCTAGAAATTTCTTCAAGTGCAGCAATTTTACAAATGCACCTGAATTTTAAAGAAGTAACTTGTTTTTTCCTAATAAATCATAGTAATTGCTTAAATTTTTTGTTATTGTTACTAATGTTCCTGTAGTTATTTGATTATTTTATTGTTTAATTTATTTTAGAAATTATTTGCAATAAACTAAAATCAAAAAATAATAAATTATTTGTTTTTAATCAATATTTAAAAAAAAAATACTTTAATACACATAAATGTATTTAATTATTTTAATTAAAACCGTATACATTTTTTTGTTTAGAAATTGCAACTTAATAGCAATAATAACAACAAATTTGTTAACAATTTTTAAAATACATAAATTCTTACGTAAAAAATATTTTGTTTTCATTTTTCAAAACAAAAATGTTGGGAAAATAGAATAAAACAAAACCCAATAAGGTGAATCGAATTGGTGCAGAAAAAGAATATTTTTTTTTTGGTAAAGTTTCATCAAAGTTATATACGAACGTTAACGTTCTTAATTGTTGAGCAGGGACCTGGGCCCTGTTTTCCAAAACTACAAGTTACAAATCTAAAAGTAAAATACATTAAAATAGCAACAATTTTACAATATTTGTTATTGTTTCAAATGTCGAAAACAAACGTCATGTATTGTAAAATTTTGCCCAGGATATGTCAAGTAAAATATTCTGATTCTTCCCGAGAAAACAATCATTTATGATCAGAAAATGAGCTCATATATGCTTATTTTAATCGTGCAGAGGAGTCATAAATGACTCGAATATGATTAATTTTTTCATAAAATGCTAGCTGGGTTACTTCCAAAAGTATTTCATTTATTTTCCCAGCTAGCATTTTATGAAAAAATTAATCATATTCGAGTCATTTATGACTCCTCTGTACGATTAAAATAAGCATATATGAGCTCATTTTCTGATCATAAATGATTGTTTTCTCGGGAGGAAATGGTACCCTACCCGGGACTCTTCTTGAGGAGTCTCTTATTACCCGCTTTTCTGATCAGTGTCGACTCATTTATGACTCACTTTTTTAATGATTTGCGAGTCTTTTTAGGGTCATTTTTTCGTCATATTTCTGATTATTTGCGAGTCTTTTTCGACTCATTTCTTAGTCGTATTTTTGATCGTCTAAGAGTCTTTTTCGACTAATTTTTTAGTCATATTTATGCTCGTGTAAGAGTCTTTTACGACTCATTACTCAGTCCTAATTCTAATAGCTTGCGAATGATTTATGAGTCGTTTTTTAGTCAAATTTCTGATCGTTTGCGAGTCTCTTTTGACTATTTTTTCAGTCATATTTGTAATAGAATACAAAAAGAAATATTTTTCGATTTAATGTGCTGTTTTCACAACACAAGTGACTGAACGTGTAGTAAAATTTATATGGAAAACACTGAAAAAACTGAGTGCTTTTCATATAAATTTTACTGCACGTTCAGTCACTTGTGTTATGAAAACAGCACATAAATTACACTGCTTTACAAATTTTAAATTTGGAAAAATACCAAGAACGCCACATGCCTAGATAAGTTAATTGGGACCTCCTGAACACGAAAAACGCTGTAATTTTTTTTTTCTAAGTACCGTTTTTTAGATAACGGTACTTTTGTGTTTTTCGGTGTATGGTCCCACTCAAACCCTTGTGGAGCCCAGCCGAGAAGTCCGATCGAGATAAATGGTACATCGTTGCAAAGGTAATTGAATACCTTTTTTGTCGATATGTCGGAAATTTCTATCTGATAAGAACTGGCTAAGTTATGGAACCTCAAAATTCAAAATTTGCCTATTTTTTACGTTTTTTTGAAAATTTTTCATTTTTATTTCGTTTTTTTTCTACGTTATAGTAAAGATCTGGAATGTTTTATTTTTTTACCTAATAGTTTATTTAATTACCAACATTTTAAGTGTAATTTGAAAAAAATCGGATAAAAAATAAAGTTTTTATTAAGCATTTTGTGGAACGACAATATTTTCATCTTCATTGCTCACACACTATATTCGGCGTAAATTCAAAAAATTTAAATTAATATGACGAGCGACTTGAACGAATATAGTGTGTGAGCAATGAAGATGAAAATATTGTCGTTCCACAAAATTGCTTAATAAAAACTTTATTTTTTATCCGATTTTTTTCAAATTACACTTAAAATGTTGGTAATTAAATAAACTATTAGGTAAAAAAATAAAACATTCCAGATCTTTACTATAACGTAGAAAAAAAACGAAATAAAAATGAAAAATTTTCAAAAAAACGTAAAAAATAGGCAAATTTTGAATTTTGAGGTTCCATAACTTAGCCAGTTCTTATCAGATAGAAATTTCCGACATATCGACAAAAAAGGTATTCAATTACCTTTGCAACGATGTACCATTTATCTCGATCGGACTTCTCGGCTGGGCTCCACAAGGGTTTGAGTGGGACCATACACCGAAAAACACAAAAGTACCGTTATCTAAAAAACGGTACTTAGAAAAAAAAAATTACAGCGTTTTTCGTGTTCAGGAAGTCCCAATTAACTTATCTAGGCATGTGGCGTTCTTGGTATTTTTTGGCTGTAAACCAGTGTTATTAATTAATTTAGTTTATTCAAATTATTTAAACTCAATTATTATTAAATTACAATAATAACAATAATAATAACAATAACAACAATAATAACAATAACAACTATAACAATAACAATAATAACAAAAACAACAATAATAACAATAAATTAATATAAAAAACGAACTTTACGAAGAATTACACAGTACAACATTTTTCAGGTAATTGATTCGAGATACAATTCTGATAATTGTAAATTGAATAGCCCATTTAGCCAGTTCATCGCACAAATTAAATTCGTCTTCACTTTCCATATAATTTTCTTCACTTTCACTATCAGAATCATAAAAAGAACTCTCTTCACTTCCACTATCAGATTTATATAAAATGTCATCACTAAAATAACTTCCATTGTTTGTTTGATTGTCCTGAAAATTAGTTTGCTGGTATGTTGGCGATATTAATTTTTCGGCTTCCTTTTTTGCCAATCTTTTTATTTTTTTGGCTGAAATTACTTTTTTTTATTTAAAAATCACTTTTTACAAAATTTTATTAATTTTTATATGTTTACCTTTTCAAATTTTAATTTTAATATTTATAATATATTAAATTTTATTTAATCTTTTAAAAATTATAACTTAAAACTTTAAGTAATACACCACCTCCAGTAGCTTTACTTTCTGCTTTATTTGTGGCTATTTTTTTTTAATTTAAACTTGAAATCCCTCTAAATCTGTAAAAATAATTCCAAGGCGAATTCAACTACAGGTGGTGTCGGAACTACAACAATCCAAAAACAACATAGGATTTTCTGCATTGCATTGTAAGCGCTTATAGCTCGATATGTAAACCATTCTAAGCAAAACACTAACAAATCAAAACAAATAAGTTCGAACTGTCAAACTCAGGAGCCGTTTCGATACCACCTTTAGTTACCAAGATAATTTATAACAGTGGCAATAATCTCCCACTGTTCCTTAAAATTATCAGGAACAGAGCTCCTCCTAAATTCTCTGGCTAGTGATGGAGTCTTTCAAGCGCTTCCACTAGTTTTATCGAACTGGCACTTACTTGCTGTTCTAATTTTTTTCATTACTTCCACAATAATATATTAAGAACACAACACAAATGTAGAAAAATATCAAAACCGCCGTAGAAATCATAATTAAAGCTAAGAATCACGAAAATTTTTTTTAAATTTTTAAAACACAATAAAAAGCAGCACAAGACAAAACTAAAAACACCGACGACAAAATCGAAAGCCATTTAAGACAAAAGCAACGCCGATTTTTCTTACAAAATACCAAACATTTGTTAACAGTCATCGAAATATGGCAATATTGAAAACGAGAATACGAAATTGAAACAAAACATAAAAAACAGCGTTGTGTTCTTTTGACGACTATAAGGGTGAATATTTTTTTGAATAAGAACAACGCTGAAATTAAATCATAGAACTTTCTGATGGTCACTCCATATTTTACTTTACTACGCCTGAAACCGCAAAAAATTCTCACACTGTGCGGTCAGTTTTTCTGAAGATCAGTTAATAATTTTAAGATGCCATATAAACACGGTGACCATATTTTTCAAACGAAAAAAAGGACATTTGGAAATGTAGTAACAATTATTAATAGTATCAAGGTTTTTGGGTATGTAATAAGATAATTCAAAGAATATAATATTAGCAAGTAGAAGTACTTTTTATTCATACATATACTTATTTGATTGTCTATGAAATAATCAATAAAATATAACTACAAATTCAAATAAAAAAGTTTAAAATTAAAACAAAAAAATTTTATAATTCATATACATTAGCGTGTCCCATAAAATTTTTTTTTCGATTTTTATCGGTACCCAATCATTTTTTTGGAAGCTAGTAGAGTAAAATAGTTTTGTGATTTTTTTCAGATTTTTCGGGTAAAAAACTTAAAAAGGGTATAACTTTGGAACAGTAAGAGCAAATTCAATTATTTTTTTTAAATTAATCAGAATTTATCCATCTTTTAAACTGAATCATTAGTTTTCTTAACTTCAATATACATTTTAAAAGTTAAAAAGCATTATTTTTCAAATTTATGCTAAATTTACAAAAAAAAAGTCATTAAGAGGACCCAAATGAGCAAAAAAATAACAAAACCTTATAATATCTGCACAGGAAAGTAAAGTTTGAGCAGTTTCCTTTAAAAAAGTTGAATTGATTGAAGAAAACCGTGCTAATGGGCCGAGTAATGAGAAAAATTCAAAAAAAGTCGAGAAAACACGATGTTTGGATTAAATTCGATTTTAGCGACCGCTTAACCTCTTCCGATAATTCTGAAAAAAATCACAAAAATACCTTACCCCATAAGCGTTCAAAAAAAGGTGGGGCATTAAATATAATTTTTGTTTTTGGTACACACTAATATACATACATATTTCTGTATAAGTAATTTTATTCAATAAGACTGTTTTTACATAAAACTAATTTAAATTCTGCACAGTGCATTTGAAATTTGCACTTTGTTATTAAAAGTTATTCTTGATAATCCAAAAATTATTAGCAATTTAATCTCTTTGCTGGCGCACTAAAGGACGGCTGATACAAACAAAATGCTACAGGCTTCATTATATTTTTGCCCCCAATATTTTTTAAATGAAATAGCGAAAATGTTCCATCTATTTTTGATCCACTGATGTATCATCTTTTATCCACTTCTCAGCAAATCAAAATGTTAAATTTTTGTAAACACTGCAGCCCATTGATTTGAAGCGTCAATACAGAATACTAAGTGCAATTAAGTATGCCAAAATGGTTTAATAATTTATGGTAAAAACTCATTATTTTTTGCGTGCAATTCAGTTTAATTTTAAGTCCTTTAAAGTAAGAGCAGCCTCAGGTATTGAAGTATGTTGTGTATCTAGACGACAAATATATTTACGGAATATAAAGGCTGTGTGCCAAAAGTACAAACAATCCAGCACATTGATCATAAATATAATTTTTGCAATGCCCTCGGGCTCCTTTGTTGACAGAGAAAATATTCTTTCAATGTAACGAACAATTTTAGAATTCAATCTAACGCTTAACCAGCGTGTTTTGCTGTATTAATGTTAAAATTTTTGGGTTTTAGGAAAATAAAACGTATAGTTTTCGAGTTTAAAGAAGTCATAATCTCACAAAAGGACAATTCACTAAAAAAAGGAAAACCTTTCGTCCTTTTTTTTTGAAAGAAATCTTAAAAAACATCGTATCAAAAAAAAAAAGATCGAATGGTCACCGTACATATAAAGCCCCCTTTTGAAATATTCCAACTCTCGGTGGAGGGTATCAAAAATTCAGCATATATCACTTTAACTTGTTCAATGGACTTTCGAAAAAAATAAAAAAAATATAAAAAACATTTAATTGTATACTCTAGGAACAATTAGCAACTAGTCCTTTATTACTTAATAGCTACTGTTAGTTTTTTCTGCAAATGTTCCATTTTGGACTGCTACCAATAGTTCGTGCAACAGTTTAAATAATAATAATAAACACATTGTATTCATTTTTAAATGAACAGCATTTAATCTTTTATTTATTTAACAATAATTTATACTTGTTTGTCTTCTTATTTAAACAACATGCCTGCACATTTACACATGAAGGTGTTGTCAATTTATTTGTTGATAATAAGCTAAATTATAATAATTATAATTGCATTACAACAATACAAACTGTTTACCCGTTTGTGTATGTGTGTAGGTTTATTAAATGTTCAATATTTGCTAAATACATTGTATTTTTCCCATGTTTTCTTTTTTTTTTATGTTCAACAACCAAATTTCAGTAAAAATAGTTGTAGTTCGGAAATGAACATGTTGAACTGAAAATAAATAAACTGTTGTTAATTGAAATTAATTCCCTTAAATGTAATTTAATTATTTTTATAACATTCAACAGCCAGTTTGTTAAAAGCAATTAAAACAAACAGCCAGATAGCAAAACTAATAAAATAACAACACACAACTTACAAAAGGTAACATAAAGCTGAAGAAAAGAATTACGGTTTAACATAAAATTTAGGAAATAACACCTTTACAGGGGAATACAAAATTACAGTTATTTTGGTGTAGGTGTAAGTGTGTCAAATTGACCAAGCTAGAACAAAAATAGTAAGAGGTCTTCTAAAAGCCCTGGGGTCTAATCACCGCATTCGATACTATCGTATCGAATAAACTATCGAATGTTTTTGCATACGTATCGAATGAAAACTCGAGAAATGTAATGTTGAGTTACTCGATATCGAATGCTTTTATTTCAAATTCAATACATTTCATTCGATATCGAGTTTCAAGATACCAAAATAAATAATTTCGATGAATTTTACTCGATATCGTATGCGGTGATTAGACCCCTGTTTTGCAGAATAAAGGCCTTGGAGTTACAATCTCACTTCATATTCAGTAAAACCGCCGCACACAGGGACAATAACCGAATTACGACGCAAAAATAGAGTTTTTTATTTTCTTAAATGTAACCGCTATTCCACTTAATATATTCTATATACCAGTACACAATCAACCTATAAATATTTATTTTTTTTAACGCATCTCATTAGCCTGTACGTGTGTGAAAAGTGTTATTATCTGTTACACGCACTTATACCTGTCAGCAGCATCTAAAGCGTTTATTGTTGCTACCAGGGCTGTGGTGTCGGAGTCGGAGTTGAGGTTTTTGTGCCGGAATCGGAGTCGGACCCACAAAAACTCGCGACTCCGAATCCAAAGTTTTTCGGCATAAAAAATTTAAAAAAATTTCCAAAATAAAAAATTATCTTCTTAAAACACATTTAAAATTTAAATAAATGGTTTATGAATACTGCTCTTATGTGCTGTTTCAAAATGACAGGCGATGGACTGAGCGCTTTTCATATAAATTTTACTACATAATCAATCGCCTGTCATTTGGAAACAGCACATTAATGTTTGCGTACGGTAATTTCTTCTCAAAAACTCTAATTTTTAGAAGGCCGTATGGAAATGAAAAAATAAAAGTTAACATCACTGAGTCTCATATACATTTAGCATTAAGATTATAGAAGGAGTCGGAGTCGAATTAAAAAAATTTTAGCGTTTGGAGTCGGAGTTAGTACTTTTTTCGGACGACTCCACAGCCCTGGTTGCTAAACTCGACAACTTTTTGTTTATTTACAGTTTAAAGTTTTCTAAATATATTTTTAAGCATCAGGTATCTAATTTAATTAACAGTTATTATTAAAATAACAATTATATGTAATGTAGGTATAGTGTACTGTTTTTATTATCAAATATATTGAAAAATTAACTTTAGCTAGAGCTTCAAAAAAAGTTCCTAACAGTTCCACGACTTTTCGTCATAAGTTAAAAAAAACAACAACTAGTTAATGTAAAAAAGTCAAGTGGTGGTCCCCCCGTTTCCCCTTTCAATAAATAGAGCCTATTTTTCTTAGGTAGTGCACCTAATTCTGAACATCCCACATGCAAATGACATGTTTTTTAAATCGCTAAATTTTACTTTCTTTGCAGTCTCCTCACAAAATACCTGGGTGCACCACTGATCTATACTTAAACTGCTACGAAAAAATATAAAAAGGGGAATTCCGTAACTAAATTGTAACTTACAGAACCGCAATAGCAAAAATTTTCCATTCAGTGCCGTCTTCTTACAAAATATTTGTGTGAACGAAATTATATTAGAAAGGGCGATTCCGTAACTACATGAATTTTTAATTTTTAAAAACTGAAATCAAAAATCAAAAATCCAGTCTAATAAGTTTTAAGCGAATTTTATATATTTTTTAAAATTGTCTGCCATATTGGATCCGCTTTTATAAATTTTTAAAAACTGACATCAGATTCGTTATAAGCGACCGTAAAAACCTTAAGGTACCTAGTTTTTTAAAATTTATTGAATCCATATTAAGTAAATAATTTTGTCGCACTAAATTTTCAATTTGTCCCTGCGTGCGCCGCACAGAGGATTCAAATGGACTAAAGGTAAGGATTATTAGCTGAACTGTATGCTTAACAGTCATGTTTGGTATTGGGTGAAAGTAAATAAAATGTATCATATGTATAAGTTGCCGTCGTTCCTACAAGGAGAATGTTTTTATTACCCCCTTTGGAAGCATATGGCTTCCACAAAGCATCTGCAACTGACATGATTTATTGCAGTTGTTTTTGCGTCTTCTAATGTAAGATTTGTCCTAGTTCCTGGTGTACCGATTCATTCAGTATTGTTATTTTGCCTTATATCAGTTTCATTAATAGGTTGTGTTTCCAGCTAAAAGGATTAGTGGTCTGCTGTTGCAGGTGCTGGAATAATGTCGCTGCCATCTACCGTTACCTAGAAACAACGCCCTCGCTTCATTTGGCGTAGAGGTGGGGAACGTTGCAAATCTTTGATTCTTACCTTTTTTCCAGGATGTGACGACTGGCTGATCTTTTCCATGATGTTATTGACTAAATTTTTAAGTGGGTCGTTGAAGCAAATCAAGTTTTGTTAAACTCGAAAACCTGAGGTACTGGACAAGCACTTTGAACACTACACCACGCCACCATAAGGACCACGTGACCTCAATAAAATGTCTGAACATATATTTTATTTTTGTGATAATGCCTTCCCTTCACCGCGACTCTTGCCACTGCTATTTATATATTCATTCCCGCTGTTCCAAATTGGAGCTAAGGGTTGCTGTTTACTTCGGCCTCAATCTGTCTTCTCCAAGTGGGAGTCGGGCATACCTTCTTCTGTTCCCTTGCGGGTTCCAGTCTATGGCAATTTTGGTAATGTATGCCTTCTAAGGTTGTGGCCAATCCAGCGCCATTTGCGTCTCCTTTTTTCAATCGATAGAGTTTGTTGGCATGTTCTTAATCAAAGCATATTTCTCGTCCAGAATAAACGTAGGATCTTGCGAAGGCAGCTATTAACGAATTCTTATAAAGATAAAGGGTTGCAAATTTCGTACACAAACATGGAAAGCGTGATTTTCAAAAGGATTTCAGGTAGTATCCTCACCCGGAATTATCAAAAGTTGGATCAGAGTACGTTTGGAGACTTTCTGGCGACCAAAAAAAATTTAATTTAATATAAATGGCTTCGAAAAGCTTCATACTGTTTTATAAGTTATATTTTTGCCAAGTTTTATTCATTTAAATAACAACAAATCATACAAGTAATTTATTGCATTAATTAACTCATATACAAGAAGGACATTTTCATACGAATACATTTTTGTCTTTGTCATATTAATAAAATGTTTCATGTATAAGTTATTTATTGCCATAAACTGCAATTAACTTTCTTAATTATTTTTGCTCATCCTTTAATTTTCTCCATATATATTTTTAAAAAAGGACCTTCATTCTTTTATTTCTTTCTATATAAGTCCATATTTTTTAAGAAAAATAAAAAAAAAAACATAAATTATAGTTGTAAACGTTTATCATTAAGAACACGAATTTGAGTGTGTATATATTTTGTTGGTCTTATTTCATCTTATTTATGCTTAATTGTGTAATAAGTGTTAAATATTTACTAAAGATTACATTTGATACAAAAAGCTTCTGCTAATTGTTTAGGATTTAGGGCAGAAATAAGTTTTATGGTAGATTTGTAATTTTTGATATTTTTAGTTATTTTTACTGAAGGAAGGAATTTTACAAAATGAAATTTATTAAAAATATATTGATCCTTTTTATCCTTGGGCGAGCTTGGGATCGAACTCAGGTTGAATTTACAATATTAACAGTTCAATTAAAAATCACAATTGTCAGATTTGTAATTTTAACCATTTACAACAATTAACATTTTTAAATAAAAATATTAAAAAGGGCATTTTGTAAAAAAGTAAATACTAGGGTGATCGATTATTCGACTTTTTTCAATAACCGGTTTTCGAAAAAAAACCCGGTTTTCGGTTAGGCATTTTAAAAATAACCTGTTTTAATTCGAATACATAAAAATACAAAAATCAAATTAGTATTTGTAATAAAAAGTTAATTAGAATAAAAACAAAACAATTCACGAAGGAAAGGAACCAACAAATTACATACACACAGAAAAAAATCAAGTTAAAATCGTAGAAAACAAGGTTGATTTAAAATTTTTCGGTGTGGATTTTGCTTTATACGTTTTTCATGTAAATTCAACCTGATTTTAAAATAACTAGCGAACAACATTTTTTTCTTTTAAAATAACTATAATTCATGTTAATTTAACATTGCATTAAAGTCAGAGCAAAATGTCATTTATATTGAAATAACAACCCGAATCACGTTCAATGAAAGTTATTTCAAGTTGAAACAACTTGAATTTCATGTAGAATCAAATCGGTTTAAGTGTGTTATAACAGTGTGAAGAAGCTTCAGAGACAACATATGCATTTATTTAAGAATAATTCAATACACTTACCCCTGCAACACATGCTTCACTTATTTTGTATTATCCTTTGTCAACAGAAGCATCAGCAGAATCGCCCGATATGGTTTTCGTCATCATTCTACTTTGAAAACTTGATGTACTATTTAACTAAATAATTTTAATTAAATGAATACGGGAATTGTCTTCTTTTTATAACATATTTTAAGAATGAAAACAAAAAAATTAAGATACGTAACTATGTGTGCATGTTAATTTAACAAGATAAACTTTTTTTAGATTTTAATATAAAACAGGTTTTGTAATGGATTCAATATTGAATCCATTTTTATTTATATTTTAATATTTTTTTTTATTTTTTTTAACAGTTAATAATATTGAATAAGCTTATTTTTTTTTTTTTTTTTTTTTTTTTTTGAAAAGTTTATTTATTTATTTATTATTATTATTTATTTTTTATATATTAATCAGGCTTAAGTTCACCAAATTTAATTTCCATTAAATTATTTTTATGAAGAAAGGAATTTTACAACATGAAAATTAATTAAAATTTGTTATTGATAAGCATTCATTCTTGACTGACCTGAGATTCGAACCCAGGCGGCTGGTTACCATGACATGTTTCGATCACAACCACTTGATATCCTCAGATGGATTTGCCGTCTTACACTAGCAGCCATCGACGACTGCTGACGTCAATAGTCAAACATCAATCCTTAAACCAAATTGTATTTTAACCTTTGGTAGATCGAAATTTGCTTTTTTGAATGATTATCCATTTTAATTGATTTTACATGTTTTTCCTAACTTCTGTTTTTTCCGTACTTATGTTATAAATTAAAATTAATACAAATTTTTTAATACAAATTTATTGTTTTTATAACGCAGCTATTTGCATCAAGTTTGGAAAATTTTACTGTTATAAAAATTATTGGAGGCGCCCACTTCTCTAACACTTAAATAAAAGCTGAAGAAATTATTTCGATTCGTTAAGTATCGACTGAAAGAATTAGAAACAAAATTGCTTTCAAATCGAAAAAGTTCTCGATCACGACTGCTAGAATTAGCACCCAGTTTATTAAAATTTTTTGTCGATATCGTATTCTATAGAATATTAGAGCTATTTTTGAAAACAAGTTAAATAACGAAAATAAATTTGTTAATGAATAGAAATAGAAGCCTTTTTTTTGACGAAGGTGAAACAAATATACAGAAAATTGTTCTCACTCGAAATAGACCGGTTAAAATGTTTTTAAAGTTTTGCAAGTTTTAAATTATTCTAATGCTTTTATATGACACAAATATATGCTGATCCAAAGTTATCAGGGATTTAAAAAATTTTAATTTGTGTACTTTATGGTAGAAATTTTGTTCTCAATTTTAAAACCCATGAAACGTTAAACAAAAGAAAATAAAGAAACAATTTAAAACAAGCGGAAACATCAAATAAATTTATTTCACATTACATGGGTAAATAATGACAACTTTCTCTAAAGAACCTATCTTGTTCTTATTAAAACATAGTGTACTTCAAAAAGTACATAAAGTCTATTTTTAAAATTTCTATGGAGAACTTTAAATCAGTGTCTAAAATGAGCAGTACATTATTTAGCGTTCGGCTTACACACCCAAGAACGATATCAATTTTTTTAGTGATTGTGTAGACGAACAGAACCCTTAATACCGTTCGTAACTATATTCAAGAAAGAGCCGTACATTATATATTGTTCTGTTCTTCGTTAAAAAACAGAACAATTGTATTGATACTGTAGACAAGCATTTCATTTTAACGTTCTATAATGTTTCATTTTTTACATTGATAAAGAAATTAACAAACAAATAATTTAAGCAACAACCGCACCATGAACAGCTTGTGTGTGAATTGTGTATATGTTTTGTTTGTGTAAAATACCCTGTAGGAAGTCAAACACATTTTTAAGTAATTTAAAACTGGTTTTTTTATAACCACATCTAGTTGATTAAGTGACTTTTTTCCTTGTCGACGACTCATTATTTTAACATAGGCATGTCATAGGCAGTAGTCAATTGGCCATCTTTGCATGACTTTTAAACTGACTACTAACTACTTATTGTTCAACCTATTTGTAGTTAATTAATAGTATAGTCGGTTTATTATAAATTATTTAAATTTGAAATAATTTTTGTCAAAAAAATATATGTATGTTCCTATGCAAACATGCATATTTTTATATAGAAATAATTATTTAAGAACATTTTGCATCAAATTGCTTTAAACGATAATGTAGTATAATGCTGAAATAAATTCGCTACATAATTTCTAGTACATAAACAGATTTGAATCGTATTAATTTTTAATTATTTTAATAAATTTGTATATATTTTTTTCATTTGACTTCATGGCATGCTTGTTTTACTTATTTTGCTTTTATTTCTGTTTTACGTGTGCTTCTATGCAATATGTTTGGTTGATATCTGCATGTGAATTAAACCAATTTGTAGTCATTTGAAAAATAGTTAACTTGTAGTTAGTGTTTTCTGCAACTGACTATTTAATTTACTACAGGGATTATTTTGCTGGCTTTTTGTTTTTTTTTTTTGGTTTTTTTTTACCAGCCTAAAGGGACGAACGAACATTAATGAGCCGAACCGAGCACAATGAAGTTTGTGGATTAAAAAAAACCCCAAACGGAATTAAATGTTCTCATCTTTTGTTGGGTTTGACAAAAACAGTATTATTTTTGGGTTTGCAATTTGACTAACAGGTAATTTTTTTAATGTAAATTAGATTTCTGTATGACGTGCTAAATTCCCAATTTTTCATATTTGATAAATACAAATTGGTTTTTTTGTTGTTTTCTTACGATGACAATAAAACGAAGAAATTTGTTTTTTTATTTTGTTTTTTCTTCCAACTACAATTCTAGTCGGAAAAAAGCCAAACAATTGTAGGGGAATGTAAGAAAAGATAAACTCACTGTTTATTGTTGGTGTTTTGTTTAAGATTTGATATTGTTGCAAGGAAGAATTTAAGTGCTTATAATTATTTTTCTCGTTAAGGTTTCATTTGTATAAAATTTTTAGCTTTTCTAAAATCTTTGGAAAAGGTTTCCTGATGAGCTGGCCTAAGCAACCAGCGAAATGAGCATATAGCTTATCCTTAACAATACATTTTAGTGTATTTATCAACTATGACAAATTGGGAATTTAGCACGTCATACAGAAATCTAATTAATAATAAATTTTGTATTCCCAAAAATAATTTTTTTAATGATAATCTAAACAAACACTATTAGCGTTTGTGTTTTCCCCAAATCTACCGAACCGTACACGAATTAACGATATTCAGTGGCTATTTTCGAACACTGCTTTAAATAAGTTGGAAACTAAACAAATTTTACATAATTGAATTTAAATAACATGGCTTTTGTAGAGACTTTAAAAAAAACCGTTAACTGTTAATAATCTTGCCTATGAGGAATGCACAAAAAATCTAATTTTCAGTTTAAATTTGTCAGCCTTGGTACCAACGGTAAAATTAAAAAAAAATCAGAAAACTATTTTTGAAATATTTTTACAAAATCCTACGCCATCCTTTGAAATTATAGGAAGATTATCTGGTACGTCCCGGACAACATTTAGAAATGTTAAAATTAAATTTCAGAAGATCTTGTCTATCGATAAAAAACCTGTATCTGTCCGACCTGCTGGATTTTCGGACTTTAAATAAGAGTAAAATATTAAAAGGAAAATGATTTTGAAACCTAAATGCGTCTCTAAGGGAATTGGAGAAAAAGGATCATGTTTCTCATTCATATTTGCAAAAAATGAAAAAGAGATTTAAGTTGAGATCTTGTGTCTGTTTTCACGCGTTTGATGCTCTACTCTTGTGTTTTTAGGATAGAGCAGAAATAAGAAAGGGCTTGGAACGGAGAGGCTTGTGCTTTTTTTCGTAGGTAAGTCCACAACGATAGATGCATGTACATTTGTTTCTCTCTCTTTCATTCGCTGTGAATAAAGTTGTTGCTGTTTCAAACCAAAAAAAAATGTAAGACCCCTTTCACACTCGGCAAGTTAATTGCGC
Source organism: Pollenia labialis (assembly GCA_949318255.1). NCBI lineage: Eukaryota > Metazoa > Arthropoda > Insecta > Diptera > Polleniidae > Pollenia > Pollenia labialis. Next base: position 198,650,866 of record OX439139.1, on the reverse strand, counting down.
AAGTCTCTTGCGCAACTCTTGGTTTGTAGATGTCAGCGGTAAGGTCGGGGTAAGGAAAAAAAAATTTTGTACAGACTTTGTTGTTGTCGGCAAGTAACTTGCGCAAGCGTGAAAGAGGTCTGACCGATTTATGCGTGTGATCATAACAGAGCTGTAAAAACTTCTTTTTCATTTTTGAATTAATTCGTGAATCATTCATGCAGTCAATTAGCAAATTTTGAATTAATTCTTTTTACACAAAAAATTAATTGAATGAAATTTGAATCAATTCAAACGAATTAGGCAAAAAATAATTTCAATTCATTTCCAATTCAAATGAATCTAAAAAATTAATTGCAATTCATTTTGACAAATTCAAATGAATCTGTAAAATGAATTGCAATTCGTTTCCAACTCAAATGAATTTGTTAAAGTGAATTGCAATTCATTTTACAGATTCCTTTGAACTCATTTAAATGAATTAGAAAAAAGAATTAGCAATTCATTTCCAACTCATTTGAATTGAATTGATTTAATTTGAATTGACTTTGTAAGTAAATCTACAGTTAGTATCACTGTCGTTTTGTTATTCAAGTAATTTTTTTTTTTTTTTTGTAAAAGACAGCAAGCTCGTTTTGTATATCACCTAGTAAAGTCCAAAGACAAAAAAAATCTTAAGGTACGGTCACATATGGCAAAAATTTGTCAAAAAATATCAAAATATTTTTGAGGGGCAAACAGAAAAACAGCTGATTTTGGGTAAACAAAATTATTTGCTAGCAAACAAAAATGCTCCTAATGTGACCATTTAACGTCAAATATTTTCCTCGATTTTAGGCAAATAAATATTTGTTCTTACAAAAATTTTGTAAGACCAAACAGCGGCAAATAAAAAAGCTTTGAAATAAAAATTATTGAATAAAATTGAAAAAATTAACAGAATTAAATAATTTTTTAATTACGAAAAAACTTATTTATGTAAAACAATTTTTGCTGTGTTCTCTTTTTAGCAAAGAGTTGCGCGGTAAGTAGGTTTCAAGATGTTACAAAATACATTTTTCTTAAGTAAGTAGGTAATTTATTTAATATGGGTATAAAATATGAGCCACTGTTACGAATTATGCATTGCAAAAATGGCGTATCTATATAAATAGTTTGGGGTCAGTGGACAATCATGGACCCGCCAAAATAAAATTAAATAATGAATTTAAGATTTATATAAAACTTATTAGTGCCGAATAATTTACCGACATCGCCATCTTTATGAAATTTTTTCGTCTTGAAGTGATTGTAGCAAGTGACCTATAACCAATTCTCGGCCTACTAAGACAACATTTACAAGCTAACTAGTATAGAAATTTTTGCTAAAACCAACATTTATAAGATTATTATGACATTAAAAGCTATTTACAGAAGGAGTATTTGTATAAGAGCTATGGTAAAATATGGATGGATTACAATAACATTTGGTAAGGTGATAATAGATTGTTTGTGGGCACAAAACTTTTCTCCAGAAATAAGCTTTTATGAGCAACAAAGGTACGCGAAAATTGCAAAAATAGCGATTATTTTTCATATTTCAAACAAGCCATAAAATTGACTTTAAGTCCCTAAAACTATAAGGAATGGCAAAAATTCGATAAAAATGGCTAAATTAGCGGAAATTCGCAAAAATTTGCTAATAGCAAAGTTTAATATGTATTTATTAAAAATCGTTAAAGCTGTAAAGAATCAGAGGAAACAATTGCATCTATCGCGAACATTCACGAAAAATTGCAAACCCAAAAATATATTTGAAATTGCCAAATCGGTTAAAAAACAAAATGTCGGAAAAAAACAAAAAAAAATAATTTACAAAAGTAGCGAAGATTCGCGAAAATCTTTAATATTTCAAACAAGCCATAAAATTTATTAAAAGTCCCTCAAACTAAAAGGAATGGTAAAAATTCTGTAAATATTGCTAAATCAGTGGAAATTCGCAAAAATTTGCGATATTTGTGTGAAAATACGTATTGTTTTCATTATATAAAGAACATTTCAAACTAAAAACCAAAATTATGTTTTTTTGCTAAAAATGTTCTCACATATACATAAGAATTAAAGTCGATTCGTTTTACTTTCACTAACCCCTTACCACTCTAATTGAAAACGAATAAAAACACGTGGAGGTGAATTGTGGAACACAAAAAATGCTGAAGTAATCCACTTTCGAGTGAATTCGGATTCTAGAACACACCCGATTATCTCAAAAATTGCGACATGCACTTTGCGAATAAGGTTAACATCGACAGCTAGCCGGACGGATGGACATTGTTATATCGATTTAGAAAAGGATGCTGACGAAAAATAAAAATGTTGGCCGCAAGTTCGTCCAAGCAGTTTGGATTGTAATTCAGCACTTTTGGTTCAGTAGGAAAAGAGTTATGGAGCGAAATGGAAACAACCTCTTGAAAAAATCAATATCTATTTACAAAAACTAACGTAAATTGGTGGCGGAATGCACCTTTTATCGTTAAATTTTGCACAAACTCTCTAAAACACTTTATTGCTTGCGTCTAAAACCGTAACAAATAATACTTTAGTTTCATAATGTATGTTAGTTTAGTTGTATAAGGCTGGAAATTACTTTGCCAAATTGCCTTATCCCTTTATTTGTTATCTTAATCCTCTTTTACTTTTAAAATTGCTGTTCTCGCTCTCCTGTACCATAAAACCATAAAAGTTTCAATATTTTGCATCAAAATGGTAATTTTTAGTTTTAATGAAAAGTAATTTTATTTATTTAATTTTTATTTTTGACAATTTGTTCAAATAATTATTTTTAGGCAAATATTTTTATATGTGAACACAGGGCAAACATGTTTTCCCATTTATTATTTGAAGGTATTTATAAACTGTTTGAACAAACAAAAATGGGCAAATAAATGTGCGTAGTGTGACCAAATGTTTGCCATATGTGACCGTACCTTTAGATTTGAATTTCCTATGATATTACTGGAATGGCTAGTAGCGGCAGGATAGGAATAGAGTTATTTGGTATCGGCGAAAATCCTATCAAAGTGGGAAAATTTTGTTTATTTGCTAAAAGAAACTTTAATTTTTATGTTTATCAAATAGTGTGAAAATATTATTAAAGGTGTGTTTAACAAAAATTTTTTGTTTAGGTAATCTCTTATTTGTATATTGGGGAAAATTACTTTTTTTTTAATTGTCAATCGAATTTTAAAGATTTTAGCAACTTTGAATCTCAACATGAAATTTTTTGCTGTCAAAGCTGTGTTCGTTTACTCCAATTTCTTGCTACTTTTGAAAACTTCTAACTGCAACAAAAATGGTAAATTTTAGAAATTCCCCCTAGATCTGATCTTGAATTTGATTGATTGCAACTCATTTTAGATTTCATTCATTTGAATTTCTAATTCATTTGCATGAATTCAAATCAATTCAATTCAAATGAATTGCAACTCATTTTTAAGATTGATTTGAATTGAAAATGAATTGAAATTCATTTTTCAGATTGATTTGAATTGAAAATGAATTGAAATTCATTTCTGCCTAATTCGTTTGATTTGATTCATTTTTAATTCAATTCTTTTTTACTGTGAAATAAATTAGTTCAAAATTTAGCTAATTCGTAAGTAATTAAAATCAAAAATGAATGATTCATTAACAGCTCTGGATCATAATGGCATTTTCAAAAGAAAATTGAACAGAAGTTGAGTATCAAAAGATGAACCGTGTAGATTCAGACTATCATGTAATAAAAGTTTCTAATAGAGACTATACACAAACGCCAAGGGAAGATCAAGAAAACTTCTTCGAACAGTGCTCACAAATTTGCACGATGAAACCACATGAAAGCAGATTTTTAATAACTACCAGGTAAACAATATTATACAGCAAGGGATGTGTTAAGAAGATATTTAAATTTAACAATGTTAAAAAATATATTATATAATGGTACATTTAATGAAGAACTGTATATAAAAGAATACCTTCAGAAAAGACTGTGGCCCATGCTTAAGCACCACAATATCCCTCCTATATTCTGGCCGGATTCGGCTGCCATACATTGCTCTAATAAAACAGTGGATTGGTGTAAAAGTTAAAGTATACACCCCCACCCCCAATCGCCCTGAATTGCGCCCGATAGAAAAGTTTTGGGCAATTATCAAACAAACGCTAAGAAAACCATCCAAAAAAGCTTACGACAGATTGGGATCTCGCTGGATCTTAAGTAAGCAGGAGACCATACAATTTTGGAGTACGTGATTTTTGTTGCCAATCGGATTCCAATTTTGAGTATCCCGTACTCCCATTTATTTTAAGCTAATTTGTAGCCCGATACTTCTACAATGAAATCGAAAACACACATTGGCGAATGGAAAGTCCGTTCTCTCACAAATCCAAAGAAACTAAAAAAATCCACGAAAGAATAAGAAACACTTTACTTAAAGGTTAGTGTTCTCTCAGAATGTAGTCTCTCAGAATGTAGTTGTAGAGATTAGCAATTTAACGTTAGAGAATGAAACCCGATTTTGGTTTATCGGAAGAAACAACAACGAACATCACCGCGAAGGAGTAGGATTTCTAATGAGCAGAAAGTCTGCAAAGCCTTTTATTGACTGAAAACCTATTGACGAAATATTTATTTGGTGCAAATTAAGAGTAAGGAACATAACAATCATGCCAACATACAGACACCGAACAAGCAGAGGAAGAATGTGTACTATGACAAACTCATGTCAATTAAAAACTCAATAAAAAAAGGAAACATACTTATCGTTATGGAGGATCTAAACGCTAAAATGGGTTCATGGATTGGGCGAAAAAAACCAAAGACAGACTTCTGATAAGCTTTTGCAGTAAAGCCTGTCTCGTTTTCGGCGGTTCGATGCTCAAACACAAACTTTGCCACAAGGCCACCTGGGTATTCCCTAGGGGGTTAAAATAATCGGGTTTTATTTCTGTTCCATTAAACAATTAATCGATATTTGGCATTTTTACTTATTCGATTAAACTAACAAGATTTTAAAATTAATCGAGTAGTTCTAAATCCATACATTTTATAAATTAGTAGATTTCTGTTCGATAATTTTAGAAAAAAATAGTACTTGAATAAATAAACATTCTTTTTTAAATAAAAGTTGTCAATTTAGCTCCAAATTGTTGTTTAATTTTCGGCCACTTAGATTTTAAACGAGCCAATTAAATTAAACTTTGGATTTTCATCCATCATTCATTCCATCTTCTGCTATGCTTCTGCAAATAATTTCCTCAAGAGAATCGATCAAAGTATTTTGTTTAAAATATTTATTCATTGGACCACTTGAAGTCCCCTTTTATTTAGTTGGTGCGTGTTCTAGAAATCGAGATGAAGTGGATTTAAAATGGAGCCAATTTTAAAATGAAAGTTCATAAAAGTATTCCATTTAATATACATCATTCTTAAGGTATCTATAATTTTTGCAAGAACAACACTTAAAACGACGGAAAACTACGGTTATTTTGTAAATTTAAATTATTGACCGATTTCAATCTCACTTCATTTCGATTTCTAGAACATACCCGATAAACTTTGTGGTTTTTTCTTTTGTGAAATTAACTATTAAATTGTGTTGAAAAATTTAGCAAAAATAAATAAGCAAAATTACTGACAAAACATAACGGTTTTTTTATTTCCAACGGACACACACATTTGATTTGTTTATTCCAATTAAAACTTTAAAAAAAATTATACATTTAACAGAAATACTATATTTTATTTTATTTTTCGATTAATCGGTATAAATTCTTCAATTAATCCTTTAATCGAAGGGGAAATTTTAAATTATTCGAACAATTAATTGTCTTAAATTGTTCGATTAATCGAACAAAAATTATTCGACTGAACACCCTTGTATTACCATACGGAATCACCGAAAACCAGATTGATCACTTCGCATAAGCGCACTCTGGAAGAAGTGCCTACTGGATATTTGAGTTAAAGGAGTGCTGTCATTGAATCCGATCACCAGCTTCTCGTGGCATATTTACGAAAAAATATCATCAATACAACATCCAAACTAACAAGGATCAAGAAAAATTTGAAAATAAGTTAATTTCCGCAAACCAAGTGGTCATTTACCAGCGACCTTTATCCAGCAATACAAGACCCTCAACAAGCAGGTTCACAAGAGTTGAATCCTTTTGTTGAAATTTAAACTTTACGTTTATAAATGCCAGCGAGGAAGCTCTGGGAATACATCCAAAGCAGATGAGACTATAGAGTACTGACGAAAAAATATCCAAGATTCAGGCACTTTTCCAAGAATTACGTTGACCTTGTTAAAAAGTGAAAATATGGTGTAGAAGAAATAAGTCCAATTGGTTGGACAAACCTGCGGAGCTGAGGGTTGCAATGGCGGAAAGTTGAGATATGAAACTTTTATTCGAAACCAGTAAATATGCGGAAAAAGTCATGTCAATCACGATCTATTCGAAAACCTCTTAACTTCATATTGAAGATCTGTTTCTCAAAACTACACGCAGAGAAAAAACATGTTTAAATATGGTCACCTCCAACAAAACTATTTTAAAGACAATTTTAAGCATATTATGTTTAATTAAAGCATATTGTTGTTATCGACAACCATAGTATGTAGGTTTTTAATATTAAAACTCGTATATAGAATTGTGTTAAGGTAAATTTTTTCTTATATAAATTTTCATATTATTCGAATGTGTATTCTAAGTCAAATTACAATCCTCAAAAGCTTTTATACTTTAAAAGTCTTATTCCTTTGATATTTTCCAGGACTATTTTCTATGCACTATCAGAATTTTCGAATAATATGAAAATTTATGTAATAAATGTACTCAACATGAGAAATAAATTCCCAGATTATTTTCGTAAATTTTTTCTTTCACGTTCTTAATTTAAAAAAAAAAAATTCCAAATCTCTTAATGCACAAGATACAAAAGCCAAATATTTGCATACCATGAAAATGCTGCATAAAGCACCACATAATTATCCTTAAATAAATAATCACCTTATTGTAAATTCCATTGAATCTGACTGTATGCACAGATAACAGAATAAAATGCCTTTCAATAATTGAATTTCATAAACAGTGTCATTTAAAATCTAATAAATTTCTAATAACGCTCAGGTCCTTTATGTTCAAGTTTAAGACTTATTAAACACAAAACCATAAATGACCTCTTTGTACATAAAACAAGACAAAACAAAGCAACATAATCCAAAAATATCTCTTTCAATGGCCTGCACAAAGTTTCATTTTGTAAAGGATTTAGTAAAAGGATTAAAATCATTTAAAAATTTTATTATTCCAAAACAAGTGCAATTTATTCAACTAAATAAGAACTTTTTGCTTAAAATACTTTTGTCTAACTTATAAGTAGTGCTTTTTGGTTTATTTTAAATAGTTCATTCTGTTGGGTTTTCATATTGTAGTCATGTATAAAATTGGCAAAATGTCAGGTTTAAGCCAGCAAGTGAATAAAAAAAAATGTTCGGAACGAAGAAAAGTTTACCTTCATAAATCTTTAGACTGTGTTTGTGTGATGTGAATAAGATGTGCATACGTATAGGAAAACAGACTCATACATAAGCATATTTTGTATTTTATATAAAAAACCATATACAGTGGAGCAAAATCTTTATATATCGCAGTTCACAAGAAATACTAAAACTAGCAAAAACATCAAATTAAGCTCAATCATATACTAAATCATAAGAAGGCATAAAAAAAGATGTTATGAGTTGTTATAGATGGGTTTCATCAAACGAGTTCAAAATTCATTCAGAAATGCCGCCAGGCTCCGTTCTTTTTCCTACTATTTATTTTTCTAAATGACCTCCCATGTCAAAATTCCAACCCTTTCTACTCTTTTGCAAATGACAGTAACCTTTGCCATTCGTAATCATTTGATTATAGACCAAGCGTATACGATGTTGGTGCCTTTAGCCTGAACATGAATGATACGCTTGGCCGAGACCGAAACCCGTTCGTTGGTTTCCTTTTGTGGTCGATTGACTGGTAAATCGTACAACGCATTACAGGGGAAATTCGTTTTTTGGCCGGACTATTCGTATTTAGAATAACTTTCACACTGAAGTCTTCTCTCTCACTGTTAACATAAATAAATTCAAGTCGAATGTTAACAGGCACTACTACCTCTTCTCTCCTTCCCATAACTTATTTACCTAGTTCCAACCCAATGCAATGCATAAGAAGGGGCATCCCCTGTGTGCTTCTCCTAACAAAAAAACATGGTTCGAAGTTGCCATTGACAGCAACATTCTGATTTTCCTCAATTATTTTGAAAAAAAAATATGCACCAATGATTACACTCTCAGCTACAGCTGCTTTATTCACTTCACTACGTGCTGGATGTATGACTAATGTTAACTAATGTAAACTGGGACGCAAATTTGGGAATAATGTTGGCAATAGTGGTTGTAGTAGGCCGATTATGCGCACCGTAAGTTCCTCGAATCGCACGTAAAACATTTCTTACAGAACGCTGATTATGCATAAAGTTTTGATTGATCAGCAAAAACAGAACAATTTTATTTCCGTTTATTTAAAGACGTGAAAAATTTATATTATGGGAATATGCGATGGTTCTGAGAAAAAACAAAAGTGCTAAATAGTGCCCAGTGTTCGAAAAGTCAAATAAGAAAAACACAATTGAAAAACACGGAAATATTTTGGCTGTTGTTGAAAGTTTAATCGTTTTTCAATGGAACTACATTTTCACTTTTTTATTTTTTCAAATTTTAAACAAAATTTTCAGTTTTTAAAATTATGCTAAAATTTATGTTTTTTCTTCCCCCTTGTTATACAAAGGAGGAGTGAAGTGGGTAAGAACTTTTATTTTATAATTTATAATTATAATTTTTTTAAAAAATAAGTTCTTTAAAAATTCTAAAAAAAAAATCAAAACCGCGTAAAATTTACTGTTTGAAAAATCGAACATCGAATAAATTATATAAAAAATATAGATTTAATAATTTTTGTTATTTAAATTATTTCCTGCAGTTATGTTGTTTATATAAGTAAACGTTGAATTAATTCACATGATTAAATTTTTTAATGCAAACAGATTTAATTTTTGCTGGTTTAAGGGGAAAAAATTGGCGTGAATTTTTTCTGTGGAATTAACGTAAACAATATAAAATTGGTGGGGAATGTAAGAAAAGATAAAGCCAATGTTAATTGTTGGTGTTCTGTTTAAGCTTTGATATTGTTACAAGTTAGACTCTGATGTTTTTAATTCTTATTCGCTTAAAAGTTTTATTTGTATACAATTTTTAGATTTTCTAAAATCTTTGGAAAAAGGTTTCCTGATGCTCTAACCTAAACAACCATTGAAATGCACATAGAAACTAGCTTTTCCTCAACTATTTCTTTCAGTGTATTTATCAAAAATAATATACTATTTATCACGTCATGCAGAAATCGTATTAATAATAAATTTTGTATTCCCAAAAATAGCTTTGATAATATAAAAGTATATTTATCAGTACCACTGTGCACCATTAAACAAAACGAAAAAAAATGGTTTACGAATTAATTGTCTCTAGATCTTCAACTGTTGCTATCAGATTTAAAACAAAAAACCGAGAACCACATTTTTCTAGTTCACAGTTTGCTGTTGATTTATAGACAGGACTTTTGGTGAGTTTAACCGACGAACGAATTTAAAGTGGTGGGATTAAAGGTCATATGTTTTTTGTGTGTTAAAGAACAAATAGAACATTAATAAAGAAAACTAACCCAGCAAAAACTTGGTAATGACTTGCAATTACTGAACAACTGGCTTTTCAATACCAGTGTTCGCAAATAAACAGAATATTATTTAGCGTTCGGCTCACACAACTAGGAGAGCGATATCTATTTTTATTAATGTTTGTGTAGACGACTCTTAGTACTGTAGTGTATTTTGTTATACGGAAGTGATCTAGTGTTAGTTGTTTTGTTTAAGATTTAAAAAAAAATTTATGTATTTGCTGAGCACTTCTGCCGCTTTAGCCTGACATCAAAATGTCCTTTTTTGAGAAATAATACACAATCAACTCTTGAATGCTTAATTAATTCTGACTTTATTAAAATCAATAAGTGGCTTATATACTAAATTTTATAAGCATATACCCATAGTTTTTTTTACATTAATTAAATTTAAATTATTTAAATCGTGGGAAATGCTGAATTGCATTTCTACAAATTTGACTTGCAATAATAAAAATATTTAAAAATTAACAATGTTCTTAAATTGCAAGATAAAAAGTGGGGTGCATAAAAATAGCACACTCACAATAGTACCGTTCGTAACTATATTCAAGAAAGGCCCAAACATTATAGAGTGTTTTGTTCTTCGTTAAAAACCAGAATAATTGTTGTGGTCCTATAGACAAACATTATATGTTAGGCCCTAATTATGTAAAACACAACGCAACGCCAAAAATAACATTGAGAGGTGTTGCCTACTGAAAACAATATTTTCGTCGGTACATTGAGAAAACCGAAATCGTTAACGGAGTGCTTATTTTTTTAAGAAATTTATGTCGACATAAAGTAACAGGCAGTTTGTCGATAGATTGAGAAAATTGTCATTAGTCTTAGACATATGCGTCACAGAATTTATAGGCCTCGAACTCATAGTCGAGTTAAAATCTAGTTATGATCTAGTCAGAGTGTATTCGCAGGCGCAGTTGATCTTCTGTCTGTTACAATTATGACCTTTAAATTTGACGGCTGCAAGTTCAAGCCCAGTTTGGTTAATCCTTTACTACGGGGTTTAGGCGAAATTTAATTTATGACTAGGTGATCTGATGATTTTAGCAAATTCATTTTGCATAGACTTGCTCTTGAACCTTAAAATGTTATCGTACAATATTTTGAAAATCTTTTGTCACTTTAGGTATATTTGATTTTGTATTATACGATTTGTTATTTCATATTCTCGTTTTTTGCTTTTAGACGAATAGAACTTCATAAAAAAAATTAGGTGTGTTTAACGAGTTCTACGGTATACGATGGCAAAATACCAAAAAGACTTACGCAGAAACAAAAGTTTTTGTTTTATATTTTAAGGAAAACACTCCAAGTTACAGGCGTGTTTTAAAAGTAAGCCACTCTGTCCATAAGCGACATACGAAATAAATGAATTTGCTGGAAACTCATTCTGGTCTTTTTCAATTCTCACTTCCTGTTGTCTAAACTAAGACAGCTGTGTTCACCCTTGAGCAGGGCTGCCAGAAATTTTCAGCAAAAAATCTTAATTTCACCAAAAAAAAATCTTATTTTTGAAGAAAAAATCTTATTTTCGGAAAAAAGTAGTTTTTTTTATTATAAGTAATAAAAACAATTCATATTTTATTTAATACATAAAATAAACAAAAAAAAAAAAACATTACAAAAAATTTAATTTCTTATACTAAATTGTATTATTTAGTTTAAAAATTTTTAAATGGGAACAAAGAAGGTTTTTTTAATTGAACCTAACCTTCGTCTAGACAAAACAAAAAGTCTTGTTTTTGGAGAAAAAATCTTAAAATCTTTTTTCGGTTAAAAAATCTTAAAAAATAAGGTAAAATCTTACTTTTGGCAGCGCTGCCCTTGAGTGTTCTTTTAATCTTTGGCCTAAACTTCGTCAAAAGGAAAAAAGCTTCTTACAAATAGTCGTCCAAATAGGGTTTTTATACCTATGTGTATAGAGCTACTTTTATCAATTGTTAATTTAAATGAGTGTTCGAAAATAATCACTAAATATCGCTCCTTAGTGTTCGGTTCGGTACATTTGTGGAATACACAAACGCTAATAGTGTTTGTGTAGAAAATCATTAAAAAAATAATGTTTTCCTGTTAGTCATCTTTCGAATACAAAAATAATACTATTTTATCAAACTCAACAAAAGATGGGAACATTTAATTCCGTTCGGTTTTTTTTAAAATCCACAAACTTCAGTGTGTTCGGTTCGGCTCATTAATGTTCGTCCCTTTTGGCTGTCAAAAAACACCAAATATTTTTTTACAAAAACAAAATACACATACGAAAAAAAAACAAAAAGCCAGCAAAATAATTTTACACAAGCAAAACATATACACAAGCTGTTTGTGTTGCGATCGTTGCTAAAAATTTTGGTTGTTTATTTCTTTATCAATGTAAAAAAAGAAACAGTATAGAACGTTAAAATAAAATACTTGTCTACAGTATCACTACAATTGTCCTGTTTTTTAACGAAGAACAGAAAAAAGTATAATGTACGGCTCTTTCTTGAAAATAGTTACGAACGGTATTAAGGATATCGTTCTTTTGTGTGTAAGCCGAACGCTTAATATTGTACTGCTTATTTTCGAACACTGATTTAAATATATTCTTAACACACGCACTCGTTACACACATACTAAGGCTACGGTCACACTTATCAAATATTTGACGAACAAAACTGGACCAACAATAAAACTAAATAATCATTTCCTTCACTTCCAATATTTATTTTGATAATAAAACCACATCTTACAAACAAAAATTTGTTGCTATGTCTAGTAGTATAATAAGTTTATTTTGTGATAATAAGATCATGCTAAATCTCAATAACTATAACAAAAGTAGGGGTTACGCTCATCTGGTCAAATATTTAATAAGTGTGACCGTAGCTTAAGACTACTTTTCTTTAAATATTGCCTTCGTCATCTTTTAAACGACTGACTGGATGATGTATAATCGTTAAAGATTTAAATATGTTTTCTTTTACTTGACACAATGTGCTATAAAATAAGCAGCTGGGTAGATGGTTGCTTGGAATGCCTTTTCAACTTAAACTTTCTGCCACAAAAACATCTAACACACTTTCTCAAAACCCATAAAACAAACTGTAATAAACCATTTATTGGTAGTTTTTTGTTCTTATTATTGCTTTTTGCCGAAACATTCTTCATAAGAATCTACGACAAACTTGTAATTATCATGTAATCATTGTAATTTACAACATTGAATTAATCTTGTAAAAGAAGTACTACCACCAACCCACACACACAAATACTCTTAACTGCCGGTTTTGTAAAAATTAAAATATTAAATTCGAAGAATATTTATTTTGGTTGTTTGGAAAATTTAATTAAATTTAGCTAACCAGAAATGGAAAAACTTGAAAAATAGTTTATTAGAATTTATCTAATTGAGCTAATTTAATAGTTTTTGGAAGTTTTGGATATCTGGAGTTTCTTAATAATCTTAAATAATTTGACTAGACTATGATACTAGACTATGACTAGACTATGACTAGACTATGACTAGACTATGACTAGACTATGACTAGACTATGACTAGACTATGACTAGACTATGACTAGACTATGACTAGACTATGACTAGACTATGACTAGACTATGACTAGACTATGACTAGACTATGACTAGACTATGACTAGACTATGACTAGACTATGACTAGACTATGACTAGACTATGACTAGACTATGACTAGACTATGACTAGACTATGACTAGACTATGACTAGACTATGACTAGACTATGACTAGACTATGACTAGACTATGACTAGACTATGACTAGACTATGACTAGACTATGACTAGACTATGACTAGACTATGACTAGACTATGACTAGACTATGACTAGACTATGACTAGACTATGACTAGACTATGACTAGACTATGACTAGACTAGGACTAGGACTAGACTATGACTACACTATGACTACACTATGACTACACTATGACTAGACTATGACTAGACTATGACTAGACTATGACTAGACTATGACTAGACTATGACTAGACTATGACTAGACTATGACTAGACTATGACTAGACTTTGACTAGACTATGACTAGACTATGACTAGACTATGACTAGACTATGACTAGACTATGACTAGACTATGACTAGACTATGACTAGACTATGACTAGACTATGACTAGACTATGACTAGACTATGACTAGACTATGACTAGACTATGACTAGACTATGACTAGACTATGACTAGACTATGACTAGACTATGACTAGACTATGACTAGACTATGACTAGACTATGACTAGACTATGACTAGACTATGACTAGACTATGACTAGACTATGACTAGACTATGACTAGACTATGACTAGACTATGACTAGACTATGACTAGACTATGACTAGACTATGACTAGACTATGACTAGACTATGACTAGACTATGACTAGACTATGACTAGACTATGACTAGACTATGACTAGACTATGACTAGACTATGACTAGACTATGACTAGACTATGACTAGACTATGACTAGACTATGACTAGACTATGACTAGACTATGACTAGACTATGACTAGACTATGACTAGACTATGACTAGACTATGACTAGACTATGACTAGACTATGACTATACTATGACTAGACTATTTTTTTTTTTTTTTTTTTTCAATTTTTTTCAATTTTTATTTTCGATTTTAATTTGAATTACATTGTTTCCTCAATCTATTCCCGCGAAGCCATGGGGCTTATCTGCAGGGTATTAAATTAAGTACAAGCAATTAAATAATAATTAAAAATTTAAAGTTTTTATAACAAATAAGATTTTTTCATTGCGAATTTATGAAATACAATTTTAATAATTTTTTTCTTTTATGTGTATTTTGTAGGTTTAGTAAATTAGTTGGTAATTTATTAAGAACATTTGGTAGAACAACATCGATACAGTTCTTCCCATAGTTATTGCGATATCGTCCAACCTTATACCTTCCTTCTGCTCGTCTTCGGGTATTATACATATGATCAATTGGCTTTAAAAATCTGGGATCATTGTTGAATTCATTAATCATTGTCATTTTATATATACTTTCGACGTTTAGTATTTGTAGATAAGAGGCTATTCTACTTGTTGCTGGTTGTACGATATTCATGTGTGTAATGTTGCTTAAGTACGTGTTACCGTTGTGTGTGTTGTTTACATGTGTGTTGTCGTTCACGTTTGTGTTATTGTTTATGTGTGAGATGTTGTTTACGTGTGAGACGTTCCTTTGAGCGTTGTTGTATACGTGTGGGTTGTTGTATACGAGTGGGTTGTTGTTTATGTGCGTGTAGTTGTTTACCAGTGTATTGTTAATTATGTGTGTGTTGTTGTTTACGTATGTGTTGTTGTTTACGTGTGAGACGTTGCTTTCGTGAGCGTTGTTGTATACGTGTGGGTTGTTATTTATGGGTGTGTTGTTGTTTACGTGTGAGACGTTGCTTTCGTGAGTGTTGTTGTATACGTGTGGGTTGTTGTATACGTGTGGGTTGTTGTTTATGTGCGTGTTGTTGTTTAACAGTGTATTGTTATTTAAGTGTGTGTTGTTGTTTACGTGTGAAACGTTGCTCTCGTGAGCGTTGTTGTATACGTGTGGGTTGTTGTTTATGTGTGTATTGTTGTTTACCAGTGAGACGTTGTTTCCGTTAGCATTGTTGTATATGAGTGGGTTGTTGTTTATGGGCGTGTTGTTGTTTACCAGTGTATTGTTATTTATGTGTGTGTCGTTGTTTACGTGTGAGACGTTGCTTTCGTGAGCGTTGTTGTAATCGTGTGGGTTGTTGTTTATGTGTGTGTTGTTGTTTACAAGTGTATTGTTAATTACGGGTGTGTTGTTGTTTACATGTGTGTTGTTGTTTACGTGTGAGACGTTGCTTTCGTGAGTGTTGTTGTATACGTGTGGGTTGTTGTATACGTGTGGGTTGTTGTTTATGTGCGTGATGTTGTTTACCAGTGTATTGTTATTTAGGTGTGTGTTGTTGTTTACGTGTGTGTTGTTGTTTACGTGTGAAACGTTGCTCTCGTGAGCGTTGTTGTACACGTGTGGGTTGTTATTTATGTGTGTGTTGTTGTTAACGTGTAAGACGTTGCTTCCGTTAGCATTGTTGTATACGAGTGGGTTGTTGTTTATGTGCGTGTTGTTGTTTACCAGTGTATTGTTATTTATGTGTGTGTTGTTGTTTACGTGTGAGACGTTGTTTTCGTGAGCGTTGTTGTAAACGTGTGGGTTGTTGTTTATGTGCGTGTTGTTGTTTACCAGTGTATTGTTGTTTATGTGTACGTTGTTGTTTACGTGTGTGTTGTTTTCTGTGTGTGTGTCGGTGTTTACGTGTGTATTGACGTCGATATCATGCGTATCGTTTATGTTACCATATATTAAGGCGTATTGTATATGTTGTCTATTGCGTGCTTGGCTTTTTAACAATATTTTAAGGATTTGATTTTGCGTCTGTTGTAAACTTTTACAGTATGTGGATCTACCCCACGCTGTGATGCCATGTCTTAAATATGATTCTGCTAAAAAAAAAAAAAAAAAAGACTATGACTAGACTATGACTAGACTATGACTAGACTATGACTAGACTATGACTAGACTATGACTAGACTATGACTAGACTATGACTAGACTATGACTAGACTATGACTAGACTATGACTAGACTATGACTAGACTATGACTAGACTATGACTAGACTATGACTAGACTATGACTAGACTATGACTAGACTATGACTAGACTATGACTAGACTATGACTAGACTATGACTAGACTATGACTAGACTATGACTACACTCTGGCTAGACTATGACTAGACGCATTTATTTAAAATTTGCTTCAGATATTCTTATATTTTTATTATATTCTTTTCAAAATACAACAAAAATGTATGTGCGGTATCCTTAATACAAGTGATTAAACGCGTCGATTAAACGTAAATTTTACTATATGTTCAATTGCTTGTATTGTAGAAACCGCACACCAAAAACTTTAATTCTTAAATTGCCGTTTTAAATATTATACATTCATTTTTTTTTTTTTTTGACAAACTATCATCATCAACAACAGCAATATTAAAGCAAGCTTAAGCTAAAGTGAAACAAGCTGCCACAATAGGAAAACTTTACCTTTTCAATAGTTCAGCTGAATCAAGAACCTGGGAAAGGGGAAGTTAAAGTAGATTCAGCAAAAGTTCTTTTCTTTCGTTTTACTACTTAATGGGTGGTAATCAATTAGTGGTGATGGTAATTTGGGAACTTTACTTAAGCTGCTGTCATTCCTTTGAAAGATGTTTAAGCAGGAAGAAAAAATCATCATTCACAACAACAAACAGTCTGCTTGTCAAGTTCAGTTAGTAAGCAGACAGACAGACGTTCTGACGGAATGAGTGACTGACTGCCTACTTACAATGAAACTTAATGCTCTTCTACATGTGTAAACGAATATGTGTGGCTGGAATATACGCTTAAACATTCATTTTTCCTTGATATTTTTTTTTTTTTGTTGCTGATTTTGAGATTTTTAACAGGAAAATGGTTATTTACCTTTGTTTGAATGTATGACGAGATATAATTATTATTTAAACTCCGCACATATGCAAGTGTGCGTGTGTGAAAATGTATTATTTGTCTTACAATTGATGGTTTATTTAATAATTTTGATGTTGTTGTTGTTCATTTATTGTTGAACAATTTTGTATGTGGGTTTTAAGTTTAACAAATTTGCTGTCGTTTGGTTCGTTAAATAGAGATTTAATGACGTGTTAAGAAAATTCTACAGAAAACGGAAGTGAGCTGGTAATGATTACAGTTTATTTAAACTTTGAATTCACCCTTAAAATTCAATTTGTTGTGAATAATTTATTTTTAACATTATTGAATTTTTCATGTTGTGAAATACCAATAAAGACATCAACCATTTCAAATTAAATTATTAAAGTGTTTACCAACATTTAAATGCAAGAAGATTAATTGTTATGGAAATATTTTGATGCATATGAATTTTTTTTTAATTTTTACCTCTCATTTATATGTTAATCAGTTTGGTTTGCGGTGCTGAATTTATTTTAATATATTTTTTAACAAAGATATTTTACATATGCGGGATAGAGGCAATTATGTTATATTCATTGACAAAAAAAAAAAAAAAAATTAAAGAAACGTATAGAACAGAAAATTGTATGAGAATTTTAATTTGTTATTTTTTTCGAAGCTGTGTTGTAGTTATATTATTAAAATTAGGAATATGACAAATAGTTTTATGTAAAACAAAATTTTAGAATTATTTAATTGCTTTAGTAAATATTGTTTCTCATAGTTTCTACAAGCTTTTATAAAATTTGTTTTACAAAAATGTCAAAAGATTTAAAAAAATAGTCAACGCAAAATAAGAGGGTTCAACGCCGCTGGGTCGATGATCTCGCCAAAGAAGCCCAAGCAGCTTCCGAGTCCCACAGGAGTCGCGATCTGTACAAAATAACAAAGCAATTAGGACGAACGAGTTTTAACACAAGCAAACCCTTAAAAAACAGCTAAGGAGAGATAATAACATCGAAAACAGGACAAATGGACACATGGGTGGAACACTATGAAAAATGCTTAACACCACTCAGGTCACTTTTGAACCAACATGCCTTTGCATCCAACATACTGAAAGGCATGACATACCGATCAATAAGCCCAGCGTAATCGAAATTGAGACAGCAATTAAGACTCTTAAGAACAATAAAGCACCCGGAATCGACAACATATCGCCCGAACTATTAAAGGCAGATCCAGCTACATGCGCCCAACTTATACACCCCATTATAGACAAATTCTGGGAAACCAATCACCTTAGCGTCGACCTTAAAGAGGGTATGATAATTAAAATCCCAAAGAAAGGAGACCTTACACAATGCAAGAACTGGAGGGGCATAACTCTTCTTAGCATGGCAAACAAGGTCATAGCTAATATAATAAACAAACGTTTATCAGACGCATTGTCCAACGATATTCGCAACGAACAAGCCGGTTTCCGTCCCAGCAAATCTAGCATTGACCATATTAATAGCCTTAGAATAATAACGGAACAATCAGTCGAATGGCGATCTCCGTTATATCTAACATTCATCGATTTCGAAAAGGCGTTCGACACAATACATCACGCTGCAATATGGAACGCACTTCGCTGCAAGGGAATACCTGAAAAACTTATTGTGATAATCAGGGCTTTGTATGAGAATGCTAAATGCCGCATCCTACACGAGGATGTAATCAGTTGCCCAATAAGTATCAAAGTAGGTGCGCGGCAGGGTTGCCTACTATCCCCCCTACTATTCAATGTTGTCATCGATAGCATCATGAAAAAAGTCATAACAACACCTAGGGGCATTACCTGGCGCCTGAACGGCCGTCTCGAAGATTTAGACTATGCAGATGACATCTGTTTGCTATCACATAGATTTGACGATATGCAGTCAAAACTTAACAACATCGAAGCCGAAGCAGCAATGTGTGGTCTTAGAATTAATATCCCCAAAACCAAAGCCATGAGAATCAATACAACAAATATGCAACAGTTCACACTACAAGAACAACAGATCGAAGACGTCCAATCCTTCTGCTACCTGGGTAGCATAATATCAACAAGTGGAGGCTCAAGAGAGGATATTGGGAACCGCATAAACAAGGCCAGGCAAGCTTATGGCCAACTTTACCATGTGTGGAATTCCCCCCATATCTCTAAGCGTACTAAAATCAACATCTTTAGCAGCTGCGTGAAATCAGTTGCGCTCTACGGCTGCGAGTCTTGGAACTCAAATCAATGCGATACCAATGCCATACAAGTATTCATCAACCGTTGCCTCCGTCGCATACTTAAAATTTTCTGGCCAAATGCCATCACAAACGAACGCTTATGGGCCGAGTGCGGACAAACACCAATTGAGTATGAAATCAGAAAACGGAAATGGCGGTCTATTGGACATGCCCTGCGAAGACCTCAAGCCGACATCACCAGAAACGCAATAGACTGGAATCCCCAAGGCAGCCGCAGGAAGAGTCGGCCGAGCCACACCTGGCGTCGACAACTAGACATCGAAGTAGCCAAAGTCAACAAAACGTGGAACGAGCTGAAGATCATAGCAACAGACAAACAAGAATGGAACATAATCGTTGAGGCCCTATGCTCCTTATAGGAACAAAAGGAATTTATATATATATATATATAACATAATACTCTTAATAACAAATTCGTTTTTTTTTTTTTTGGCTGTAAAATTATAAAAAAAATTTTCGTGAAATAAAATCATGGATTCTTTAATATTATTACTCTCCAATATTCTATGAAACTTTCTGTATCTCTCTCATAAAAGGGCTTTTAAAAGATGTTTTGCTATTAAAACCAACAAGAATACGATTTTAATTGTATTCAATTGTTGTCCCCCAGCAGTACGCCTTAAAGTTGTTAGAAGCCTAAAATTGGCAGATCTTCTATAGATCGAGGTTATGGTTATCAACCTGCCGAAAAACCTGTAAACTCCAGGAATGGTAACTGATAGACCTTGTTCTAACTAGCTACGGCGTAGTCAGTAAACGAAGAAAAAGGTTTATACAACTTGAAGTTTTGGGGGCAGATTTTGTCCGCGTTCTGGCTGAGAAACTATTTCCACTCAACAATACTTTTTTTTTTGTCTTTTGAATGAAGGTAAGATAGCTTCAGCTCTTTGGCTTTGGCATTGGGTTTGGATTTAGAAATGTATTTCCTGACGAAGAACCTGTTTTTTAGAGAAACGTAGGATTAGGTCTTAAGGCCAGTTACCCATTAGTATCTTGAATAGATTTAGTTCTGAATGGCTTTTTCCACATCGCGTATGGAGACATATTTGTTCGATGATTTAAAGTTATAAGTCAGATACAAAACAATTATTTATAGGAGAGAAAAATCCAACAGGATTATTTATTTTTAATTATTTTTATTTTAGATTATCAAATATAACGGTAGTTAAAACTTTTATGCAAAACATCAAGAAATTTGTATTATAAATTACATGAAAATTTAGAGTGGATAATTTTTAGGCTGTAATGGATATTCCAGATATAAATGTTCAAAATGCAATGTGCATTTGTGTAAACCAAACAAGGACCGAAATTGTTTTAGAGAATACCACAATTTTATCAGATAATATAATTTTGTAAAGTTATGGTATTACTTTTTAATGAATTATACTATTTTTAAAGTTTTGTATTGATTTCTGTTAAAAATATTGATTGATTTTCAAAAATATTTATTAGTTTTACTTTTTCTGCTATGAAAAAAAAATTTAAGTTAATTTTTTTTTTTTTTTTTTTTTTCAAAAGATTTTGTTATTCGTGCTAAATTCCCAGTTTTTATTATTGATAATAACACTTATTAATTGAAATCGCTTATTAATTGAAATTAGGATGAAGTTTCCTGATGATTTGGCCTAAGCAACCAGTGAAATGCGCATAGGAATAGCTTATCCCATCAACAATAAATTTCAAGTGTTTTTATCAATAATAAAAACTGGGAATTTAGCACGAATAACAAAATCTTTTGAAATTTAAATTTTGTATTCCCAAAAATTGAAATTACTTTTTGTTAATTTTTTTTAAGTTTATTTGTAAAGAATGACTAGAGTTGCGGCGCCTGTTTGCCTGAAATCATTTTAAAAACACATTTATCAATCAGTGCCCATGTTCTGTTACTCTCGCGTCATGAAAATTTTCGATTGAAATAGGTGAAATGAAACAAAAATGTCATATATTGAAACAAACAGCTGTTTTTCTCACTCAACTGTATATATTACTTTTTTTGGCGAGTACTATCTGTCAGGTAAGGCAAGTACTCGCCAATTTACAGAAAAAGTGTGTCTGTAACATTTTTTTTGAGAATAGTTCCCGCTTTGAACTGTCAAAAAAACTCACGAATAAAAATGGGGCGAGAACAAATTTTAACACTAAAAAACAATTTAAAATGCAAAATACAATGAATAATAATACTATTTTGTTCTTAGCACAAATTATCATTATTTTATTATTTTGCTTTTAAAATTTTTATAAAATATACGAATGTTTTTAAAGCTCTTTTGCAAACAACACACATTAAAGGCGCACTTTACATTGTTTGGTATAGCCGACGGTTGTATTTTTGTCGCCATCGTTGAAAATTTTCTATTTTAGTAAATGTTGGTCGCCGTCAATGATATGTGTGATTGGCGTTCTCAACATCTGCAATGTCACCTCGGCTTCGAGTGAAATGTTTTGACATTTATAACGTAACGATGTTATCTCTTTTGATAGTTTTCTCTTTTCGAGAAACGATGGAATATTTTGTTTCACGTCTTTTCAATTCGAAAAGTACTTACTACAGTTACAAAACATGGGTACAGTTAAATAAAAACATTTTTAAAAAGGTTTCGTTTAAATGTACTAAGTTTCCATATTTTACTATTGATAAACTGAAATTTATTGTTAATGGGACAAGCTATGCCTATGCGCATTTCACTGGTTGCTCAGGCCAGCTCATCAGGAAGCTTCATCCTAATTTCAATTAATAAGCGATTATATTTTTTTTTGGAGGATCGGAAAAATCCGTTTTTCAATATAGTTTGTTTATCATTTTATCCTTGAATTTAATGTGGTCTTTAAATATACCATACACTTGAGTTAAAAAACAAATCGCTCTACGCTGATGTACATATTTCTCAATTTAAATATAACTTTTTATTTTATTTTTTTAAATTCACCTTTTTATGGTTGGTTTAATTTTTGATTTTATTCTTTTGAAAATGTTTAGGCATTTTGATTTCCCATAAGAATTGTGGTCTTTTTGATTAATTTAACTAATTCAAACTAAAAACAAATAAAATAAATCCAAAAGGAAAATAAAACAAAACTAACAAGCGAATAAATAATAGAAAACAGATACAAATGAACAGCCCTCAACAGTTGACCGCAAAACTCTTACCGTAACCCTTTTCCCTTTGCTTTCCATTTCTCTATAACATTTTAGTCTTTTCTTGTTTTTGTTGATTAAAATGACAAAAGCCGGCAGATAAAATTATTCCCAAGAAGTTGTTTTTTGAAAGGTTTTCTTCTTTTGCTTTGGAAAACCCAAACGGATTTCAATACCAATTTTGGGTGCTTCGTTCGTGTGTGCGCAAGTTTTCACAGGAAACGGATATATGTAATTTTGTAATACAGCTAAATTCTTTTTCGGGATGGTCGTTTTTTTGATTTCTTAGCCTAAAAGTGCATAAAGTTTATTGAATTTATTAACTTTTACGTAAATATTTGTTATATTGAATTTTCAAGGGTTATTTTACGCTTGACCTGTTTTCATCACAATAAAATCCAAAATCATTTATGTGTTGCTGCATTTGAAATATTTTTATTTTATTTTTCAATTGTTATTTATGAAAAAAAATAAATAAAAATTTTTGTATTAATATTTTTCTAACGGAAATCGTGCAGAGGAAATTATGTTTTTATTTAATATTTTAAAAGGACGTGTGTTTGTTTATTGATGTTTTTGTTAATGTGTTTTCATTGTTGTGCAAAAACCTATTCAAGTGGCAACACTTTTGTGATTAAAATTAAACATTTTTTTTTATTAAACATCAAGTAATGCAGGAAAAGAAACAAGCAAGAAATAATATTATTATTGTTTGACCATGTTACCACTTCGAGTATTAATACAAACATTAGCAATACATTTATGTATAAAGCACCCTACAATTGGTAATACATGACTGTAAGTTACGGCAGGACTTGACTGCTATCCCCAAAAAATTTATATGATTAAATATGGTCACAGGTAATTTAGTATCAACAATATTATTTATTTAGTTAGCACAGATCGGGGAGTGCTTCAGAGAAGGAGCTTCTTGCAATACAATAGTAAGAACTATTAACAGTGAATAAACAGAAACACAAATTAAGTAGTGTAGTAAACAGTGATAAATTAAAGACGAAGCAAATAATATTTCTGGATTCATGTTAGGGGAACGTGTTTGTCTTGTTGTCGATGTTGCGCTTATACCGATATTCCCCTTGTTCGTTATCATCCCAAAATTCATCTTTCTTATGGACCTCCGGTACATATGTTATCTTCCACTCAAATCCATGAATAATTAGTTTTATATGGCATGTTTAATAAAAAAAAAAAAAAATAGAAGTACCGATTGAAAAACAAAAAAGTACCAAAAAGTCTTCTGTTATAGTTTCTCAATCACTCTGGACTCTGCATATTGAATATTATCTTTTTCAGTTCAGTTTTAATAAAAGTTAAAAAATTTCAAGTTTAAGAACAAAAAATATCCCTCTTAAAGATTTTAATTCACTCAATATTCACGAAATTCAAAAAAGTACCAGTTGCAGAACTAAAAGGTACTAAAAAGCTCCAACTTGCAGATTCTTATTCACTCAGGGCCATGCGTATTTAATTTTATTTTGTATGCCCAATATTAACAAAAATGCAAAATTTACCAATTAAATTACAAAGAAGAACCAAAAAGTATCCATTTATGAATATTTATTTAATTTTGTAGGTTTAATAATATAAAAAATCAAAACACAGAAAAAATTATTAGTAGTTTTTTTATCAATTAAAACAATAATTTCAAAAGTATTTAAACTTAATTATTGTAATAATTGAATCAATTATTTTTTTTGTTGAAAGAAAATTAAAAATATAATTTTGATTTAATTAACATTTTAGTTGTTTTGAAATAAATTTGTAATTAAAATAATAATCAAATATAAATAAAATTAAAATAATTTAAACTAAGAACAATTTTGATTTTTAGTTGAACTGTTAATTTTTAATTTTTGATATTCTTTAATTAGGCTTGAGTTCATCAAATTTAATTTTCATTAAATTATTTTCACTGAGGGAAGGAATTTTACAACTTGGAATTTTTCATTAAAATTATCAATTAATTTTACAACTTGGAATTTTTCATAAAAATTAATTGATAATTTATATGAAAAATTCCAAGTTGTAAAATTCCTTCCCTCAGTGAAATTAATTGATAATTTTAATGAAAAATTCCAAGTTGTAAAATTCCTTCCCTCAGTGAAAATAATTTAATGAAAATTAAATTTGATGAACTCAAGCCTAATTAAAGAATATCAAAAATGAATAATTTAAACTTGTGAACTTGTTGTTGGAAATGCCAAAATCAATCAACACATTGTTTGAAACGTCAAAGTTTTTTGATCATATTTTTAATTTTAAAAATAGTGCTTATTGAAAAAAAATATTCAAAATATTAAATTTTTACAATTTTTAGAAATCAATATAATCATTTTGGAAATAGGTGCAAAATCAACAAATGGGTTGCTTGATTCTATGAATTTGGTATAAAATTGGTGATTAGAGAAAATTTTTAATTTTTTCTGTGAAGGAACGATTGAAAAACCAAACAAAAAAGTTTTCTCTTACAGTTTCTTAATCACTCTGGACTCTAAGTTTAACACTTTAGAAAATTCAAATATTACCAAATGCAGAGCGGAAACATAAAAGAAAGAAATTAATTTTTCCATTATTCCCCGTTTTGGTACTTTTTTTTCTCCCAATTGAAGGTCCAAAAATTTCAATATTGTTGTGATAGGCCATAATTTTAAACAATGGAGAAAAATGTTTTGTAAAAAAGTACCAGAAATAGGTACGATGCTCAAACCTTAAACGTTTGAATTTCGAAATAGTACCGAATTTATATTTGTATTTTTTAGATAAATTTCGTATTTGATTTTATCTTTATTTCTATATTTATTGGTTTAAAAGATAGATGGGGGGCAAAGAAGTTCCAAAATATCAAAATAATATGCCCGCTTAGTCCCCAAAAGGGACGAATTGACAAAAGTACTAGACTGCAGTCTGCATATGTTTCTAATAAGCAATACAACTATTTTAAACGCAAATTGTTTAAACATTTTCATATTATTGTTACTTGCGACCATATTATGGTAAAATATGGTACAACAATATTATGGTTGCCTCCTTTCGCTTGTTTAATAATAACAAGATTTGTTCGGTTTTCAATCAACAATAAAATTGTTCTCGCTGCTAAGAGATGGTTGAAAATCAACCATCTGTAACATATTTGAAGGCAACCATAATATGGTCGGGTCTCCTTGATGGAGGACTCATTGTAACATCACATAATTACCGGTGATAATAATATGGTTGAAGTAACTATTATAGGTTTAAAATATTTTTGTTATAAATAGTTTTTTGGAAGGAAACCATATTTTCTCTTTGTGTGAGTAAAAACTCATTTTATTCTCATTTTACCAATTTTATATAGAAAAGTAAAGAAACCAACCTTTTAAGCAGAGGCAAAAAATATTGTTTGTAAACAGGGAGAAAATTATTTATTACGCTTTAATGTAAGTGGAACTAGATTGGTCACATTCTCAGAAGATCCCCAAACGACTTGACCATAAATGCCATCGACTGGAACCCCCAGGCTTACCGTAGCATTGGGAGAACTACTCATACGTGAAGGCGACAAATCGACATCGAAGCTACTGCAATGAACACATATGTGCATATATATAATATAAGCATACAATTACTTCTTTGTTGCGACTTATGTTTAGTAGGGTATTTAACACTCTACTGTAGAGTAATTACTTAAAATCAGGACAAGTTTTTCCAGCTTTTTGCATGACAAATTCGTGTTGAAATATTTCGAAAAAATTTTTAAAACTTTGAAATTGACTTAATTATATATAACTGCATATTTGACAAGCAATTTCTAAACAAAAATGCAGAATTATCTCTGATAATTAAAATACTGCTGCCTATTTTAAGCCCTTTACCAACTATAAGTGAAGTATTTGATACATTTTATAAATTCCTGAATATTGGAAAAAATGCTTTCATATAAAAACTTGCCTTGCCTTTGATTGTAAGCCACCACTATAAATATCAAACTATCTTTAACATGCTGTACTGGTTTCTGTTATATCAAAAGGCCTACAAACACAATTACTTAAACTCATGTATTGTATTATACAAGTATCGACACACTTTTACGTCGATATAAAGGGGAAATGAATATTCACCCACAAACACACTTTAAAAAAAGACACATTCCTAAAAAATCTGGTCTATAGTTAATAGCGTTTAAATTGCTATTGAAAATGGTTGTTAAATTGTGTGTTGCCATTTTTTTTTGGTCTTAATTTATGTTTTATTACAAAAAAGTTACATGGGTGAATACTATAGTGGTATCCTGGTCAAGAAGTCAAGTGCATTGAAGAGAAAAAACAATATTATATGTATGAATTTTATTGTTTACAAAAATACATCCCAACACATACGCATGAACCCACATTCACTCACACAATGGCATCATGTTTTATTCATAAATGAGTAGATTTAACATCAAAGTAAATGAAGGACATCATGTTATGAGAGGTAAAAATAAAAGAAAAACATTAATATTTTATAAAAGACAAAAATCACGAAAAAGAGGAAAATGTGAATCTAATTTAAATATTTTTTTTTCTTTTCAATATTCACTGACACATGTTAAGGATTTTGTTTGGGGAAAAACAGGGAAAAACTTATATAACGACATACGAGTACGATATCTTGAAGGAGGTTTAAAATAAATCTTAGAAATTTAATAAATATTGAACAATATATAAACTTTTTCAATAGTTTTATTTATGGCTCTTTAAGCTTTAACGGATGGTAAAGGTTTTAGACAGTTAGAAATTTAATATTGTGTGTATTTTATATTGTGTCTTATACTTAATTGGTAAATACTTTGTAAAATAGGTGAATTGGTTAAATCTGTGTTTTTTTTTTTTTTTTTTTCTTAATATGAATACTAAGTATTTTTATAATTTGAATTCTTTTAATGCATACATAAATGAATATAATACAAACTCTTTTAATGTGTTATCAATAAATGCAAGAAGTATCTCATCTATTGATAAATTTAATAAGTTCAAGTCAGCAGTGGCTTGACTGTCAGTATTGCCCGAGATTATTGCGGTTCAGGAGACGTGGTTTGATATGGATAATGTTAGTTTGTACTCGATTAACGGATATAATGTGGAACATTGTTGCAGAGAAGATAATTATGGTGGAACAACAGTTTATATTACCCAAAAAATAAGATACAATGCTGTTGTTTCTCAAAGTAAAGATTTTTTGGAATTAATTTGTATATCGTTGCCTGACATTAAAATGAATAACAAACCCGTTATAATTGCATCCCTGTATCGATCACAAAAATGTGCCTTAAAACTGTTTTTTGATATGGTGCAAAATGTACTGATTGAAGTTCAAAATTCCCCATGTGTTTTTATTTGTGATTACAATATTGATTTAATGTATGAAAGCAGCCAGTCACTTAAGAATATTTTTTCTGAGTTTAATTTTATTTCTTGTCACAACCTTGTAACAAGACCTGAAAGTGAGTCATGTATTGACTGCGTTTTTAGCAATATTTCTGATCTAGTTTCAGTAAACTCAATTCAGAATGTAATATCTGATCATAATATAATGTTTTGTCGTTTTAATATAAATTTTAATCGAAGTGAAACTATAACTACGAGAAAAAGTTGGATAGACTACAGAAAGTTTGGTTCCTATTTCGATGAAAACTTATGTGAGTCAGATCAATGTGACCACCTAGTAACAACTCTTTCATTGGCAGCAAGAGTAAGTTCTAAAACAACAACAAAAGAGTTAAATATTCGTCATGAAATTTGTCCGTGGATATCAAGGGAATTAGTTTCTTTAATAAACTTCAAAAAAAAGTTGTTAACAGCAAGAAGAAAAAATAAGCATGATAGAAAAATTTCTGAGCGTCTCAAAGGAATAAGCCAAGTTATAAAAAATTGCAATAAAAACTTGATGAATGATTATTATATACATAATATAAATAAATGTAACGGTGATTCAAGGAAAACATGGCAGTTTTTAAACAAAACACTTGGAAGAAAAGAAAAATCAATTAAGGAAATTAAAACAGCTAATAATGACGTTGTTTAGTTGGAGTTGGAAAACTTCTGCGTTTAATAACTTTTTCTACAGTTCGGTTCAAGATATGAGAGATAGCATACGACAAGTTTTTGATGATGATATTAATATGTTTGGTACATTAGTTCATGTTTCAACCTCTTTTAAATTGGAAACTATAGACAGCACAAAAATTGAGTTTATTTTGGACAATTTGCAAACTAATAAAAGTGCTGGTAGTGATAACATCACACCCAAGATGCTGTTGATCCGCAAATCAGCTGTAGCAGAAATAATAACAATAATATTTAATAAAATGATTGATGATGCCAGATATCCAAACGTTTTGAAAACACACAAAATCATTCCTTTACCAAAGTGTGTTGGTTCGAATAAAATTGAAAATTTTCGTCCAATTTCCATTCTTTCCATTATTGATAAAATCTTTGAAAAAGTTTTGTTTGAACAACTAACAAATTATCTTGAGGTTAACCAAATTTTATTTGATCGTCAGTATGGCTTCAGGAAAGGTAGTGGAACTGAGGAAGCTGTCATAAATGTAGTTGAAAACATCTGTAGCGGTCTTGATGCAGGATACAAAGGAGTTGCTGGAGTGTTTTTCGATTAATCAAAAGCATTCGACTTGGTAGATCACAATATACTTATTAAAAAACTTAACCATATTGGTTTCGATGAAAAATCTCTTGAGCTATTTAAAGACTATTTAAGTAACAGGAAACAATTTGTTCAAATAGCAGATTCCAGAAGTTGTGAGCTTGATGTTGCTTGTGGGGTTCCGCAGGGCAGTGTTCTTGGTCCCTTGTTATTTAAAATTTTTATAAATGATTTGAAAACATACAGTTTAATGGTAAACTTTTCATGTTTGCAGATGATTCTTGCCTTTTTTACAATTATAAATACGAGAAAGTACTTCAAACTCAAGTAGAATATGGTGCTGCAATTTTATCGGAGTTTCTAAGAATAAACAAATTAATTTTGAATGTTAACAAAACCAAATTCATAAGATTAAAGCCATATGTTTCACGAAATGAAGAGCCGATATGTGTTCATATTGATGGTGAATTAATAAATGAATCAAATAGTGTTAAATACCTTGGCATAAACTAAAATCATAATCTTCTGTGGGAAAATCACATCAGCCGCCTCAAATCGAAACTATCATCAGGAATTGGTATTCTTTATAAATTTAAAAATAAACTAAATGATGATACGAAAATGTTAATTTACCAATCCCTTATTCACTCACACTTGACTTATCTTTCAGTTATTTACGCTAGTAAAGCGAATTCAGTTTTGGGATCACTGCAATCAGCACAAAATAAGGCGTTGAAAATAGTATTTAACCTTCCATTACAGTTTGGAACAACAGACTTGTTTAAAAATTATGCAAAAACGATACTTCCGGTGAAAGGTTTTGTAAACAACAGCTATTACTTTATGTTTTTAAATGTATTAGAGGTATTGGTTCACACACCATACAATTTAGTAATAATATAACACACACAGGGAGAATCACAAGACATGCGATAACTAAACAGCGAATTTCTTTTGCTGGACCTAATAAGTACAATCAATTACCTAATCACTTAAAAAATATATCAGTTTTATCAAATTTTAAAAGTAGTTTAAAACAATTTTTATTGCACAATGTTGCAGTACTTCTTGCATTTTGAAACCGTAATATCTTTTTGGATTGTTTTTTTATTTTTATTTTATATAGAAAATTGTATAAAGTAAAATAACTATAAATATATAAATTAATGTAAATATTTTATGTTGCCTATTGGCCTCTATAAAGCCTTATTTGGCGCTGAGGCAAAATATAATTATTGTTTGCTAAAAATTAATTGAAATAAAGATACAAAATTAAAAAAAAAAAAAAATAACCACTGCATATCGCTTCTTAGTTTTCGATTGGGTAGATTTGTGGAAAACACAAACGCTTATAGTGTTCGTCTACATAAACACTAAAAAAAATAGATTTCGTCCTTCGTTGTGTGAGCCGAGCGCTTAATGTTGTACTGTTTATTTTCGAAAACTTGGTTAAATAACTCGCCATTTTCACGGTTCTTATCGATACATCGGACATAGCACAAGGCATATGAGTCCTTACCGCAAAATAGCTTAAGCGACATAATTTTAAATTTTTTTTTTTTTTTTTTAATAAAAATATAATATAAAATATCATGGTCAAATAAGGAACCGTTACAATTTTATATCAAAATCAATTCTGTATTAAGCGACATCCTTCATATAAAATTTTTATGAAAAATTTTTAAAAAAAAACCGAACTTCGCATAGTACGACGAATTCATCGGCAAGAATTCGTTGGGTAAATTTATAAAAATAAATACCTTGGACGCTAGTTTATATAAGAATTTATTATTATTAACTTCTTTAATTATTTTACTGCATCCATTTTCATCTTTTTTAACTAGCAATAAATTTAATTAAAATTTCCTTCACTGTTAACATTTATTAAATCAACAAAGCAAAACATAAAAAATCGAATTTGTTCTAGAATTCGAATCCACTCGAAAGTGCATTACTTCAGCATTTTTTGTGTTCCGCATTTCGATTTAGCGATCCCAAATTAGTTTTTGGGTTTGTTTAAGATCTTGCAATTTTTCGCGAATTTCAGTCATGTTCGCGATAAAAGCGATTTATTTCTGTAAGTTTTATGATTCTTTACAGCTTTGACGATTTACTATAAATAGTAGACTTTCCTATCCTACCGCTATTATCAAATTTTTGCGAATTTCTTTAAGTTTTTAGGGATTTTAATCAATTTTATGGCTTGTTTGAAATAATAAAATTTTTTAGGGAATTTTCGCCATTTTTGCAATTTTTATTTTTTTTATTTTCCGTAATTTTGTTTATTTAGCGATTAAAAATAAATTTTAGCGTTTGTTTAAAAGTTTCGCGAGTTTCAGCCAAGTTCGCTATAGAAGCGATTTTCCCTGTGATTCTTAACAGCATTCTCGATTTTTAAAAAACATTAGACTTTGCTTTCATGATGGAGTTAGCTGTCCCAATTTATTCGTCGTTCGTCTGCGTAAGACATAGAAATAAACACAACGCAGAGTTCGAACGCAATGGTTGTGTGTATTTTCATATAAACCAAATGTGTTCTTTTTCTGACGAAGGATATTCGTTGCGAATAATTCGTCGTTCGTCCCAGTTGTGTTTCTAGCATTATGCTGTAAAATTTTGTTATGGTCACTTAAACTATTTTTGCGTTAATAACTCGATATGTTATTTTAATATATTTGTTGCAATACCGTTAGCACTTTATTCTGAATAACATTTAAATTGCTATTTTCTTTAGTTTAATATGAGAGCAGTTTTAAGCTTTAAAAATGATTTTTGAAAATGTTCTCCTATTCTAATTTAATTATCACTTCTCTGCGGTTATAGTTTTTTTTAAGTTTTTGCTGCTTATGTCTCAGATTGGAAGTTGAGTTAAGTTCTTATTCCAAATATTATTGCACATTGAAAAAAGGAGAAGCAAATAGTAATTTTGCTATAACTTCTTCTAAAAATCGTACAAAATAGTTGAATTTCTTACCATGTGTACTTTTGAACATGAAGATTTTAAAGGTGTTACTAACTTAAAATTTACTTAACTCAACTTAAGCAATTTTTACTTTTTGTTACAGATATTTAATTTTTAGTTCGTAATATTTTTAAGTTAAAATTACACTAAATATAGTTTAAATAATTTTAACTTTTTAAACTTTGTTTAGTGTAATTTTAATTTTAAACTTCAACATACAACATTCAAAAATTTTACTCATTCTTCAGGAATGGGATTTTGTGTTAGGCTTTTCAGCAAAATCTATCCCTTAGACGCATTAAAGTCGCCTTGCTTGAAATATTTTGAATGGTGACGTCCAAACTTGCTCTCCCGCGGTTTTGTGGGAGTCATCTTAAGGATATTTCAAGACAGATCCTTAGGAGATCTTTATAAACTCTCGCAATAGCGGATAACCTATTTTATTCCACGGGAGTTAGTAGCCTTCAGTGACGACGCGGCACCGGACTGACTATTTCTGGTGGCCGCCGTCAATTTACTTTCAAAATTTACATTCAGAATTCAGCAAAGATTATTATCAACGAGTGAATAAATATGAACTCAAATTACTACATGGGTGTGTTGGTTGCGCTCCCATTTGGAGGCTGTTGGTGAACGCATTGTTTATCACACTGTGCTTGAGTATGGCCTAAGGCAGGTATCCAAGAAAATCTTTTGTGAGGTCGTGCTATTAAGAGCTCGAAACTCAATACATGAATGTATACTTTAGGTTTAAAACATAAAAATAGAATTGAATTTAAAAATAGAAATATTTGAAACGTAAGTCAGAAAGAAATCTTTTTTTTTAATGTACGGAAAATTTTTAAATTTAATTTTTATTAAATAATTTTGTTTTATGAAGAAAGGAATTTTACAACATGAAATTAATTAAAATTTATTGATAATTTTTCATTATTGACTGCCGTGGGGCTCGAACCCAAGCTTTCACGGACAGGTTACCCATACATGTTTCAATTGTAACCACTCCATATCTTCAGAAGCTTTTGACGTTTTACACTCCCAGCCATTGACGACTATCAAAATTTGGATTAAAAACCATAACCAGTTCAACAAAAATAACCACAATACTTATTATTACACGGAAAATATTTTATTATTTTCCCGGAGGGCAAAACGGAATACATGCTTTCCTAACTGGAAGGTTTATCCAGATACGGGTAATTTTATATCTGTTTGCCCAAAATACATAATGCAAAGGCCTGAATTAGATAAAGGACCAAATTTTAACCTCGTTTTCTCTTTATTTGGGTCATCTAAAAATTATGAGGAATAATTCCTCGAATTGTAATTAAATCACTGGGAGGAGAATGGTATCGTTAACAATTCAGAAATTTGCATACAAATTAAATCCTCATCTCAAATAACTTGTTGGCAAAATATATACATTATATTATATTCAACATTTTTTATTTTTCGAATTTATTCTATGAGCTTAATTTCAGTTATGTATTTTATAAAGCTTTTTTGTAATAGTCATATTCCTTCAATTTTTCAGAAATGACTTTATACACTATCAGACTATTATATTAAGGGTCCTCATGATGTCGCTTAAAATTGCCATTTGTGCAAATGCGCAAACTTACGAGTCTTGTTTCATGAAGCCCCTTTTTTTACTTTGTGTTTAAATTGGTGATTAATATGTATGAGAAATTTGCTTTTAAAAATGCTCAAAGAAAGCCAAAAGACCAATTTACTGAAATTATTGCTAGAATTTATTGTTTGTGATTTATAGACACTTTGATTTTTCATTTAAAATGACGTTTAAATCATTAAAAGATCTGTTTGTATAAATGCACAATTGAACAGCGCAAGTTTACGAGACAAAATTGTTGGGCAAATTTACCAAGTTTGTGTAAATGAATTCTCATACAATTTTTGACAGTTCATTTACGAGGGCGTAAAAATTCACAGTTTGCACAGATTACGAGACTTGTAAACGATATCATGATGACCCTTATTGTATTATATTATAGTGTATAAAGTCATTTTTGAAAAATTGAAGGAATATGACTATTACAAAAAAGCTTTATAAAATACATAACTGAAATTTAGCTCATAGAATAAATTCGATAAATAAAAAATGTTGAATATAATATAAAGTAACCTTCAGAAGGAAATAGTTCCCAGTTTCTATTTATAAACATTATATTTACGATTTCAAATTTTAAGGAAGAAACTTTGACCAATTAAACCTAATTGGAAAGGCATTTTGATAAAATTCAGCTACACTGAGAATTTTTTATTACTAAAAATCAGTTAAGTAATTTAAAGTGCAATTTTAATTTTTTATTTTATTTTTGTATATTATCTGAATTAGTTCAAATGTTTAATTAATGAATATTTCTAAAATTGTATGTAATAATTGTCTTATTTTTAACGTTATTTATCAACATAACATAAGACCTGCCATAGGCTAAGTGAAAATTAAGAATATTAATTCTTTAAAAATAAAATTCCACAAAATTTCAGAGGACACAAGGCCTTATGTCATCGATGGATTTTAACTGGTGACTCATATATGATTTTTAAATAATTCTTTTATTTATGTCCTTAAATTTGCACACACACATTTTCCATTCTTGAATACATACAATATATAAATTAATTTAATACACTTAAAGAAAATATATATTTATATATATAAATATACAAATATTGTTTAAATAACTTCTTCACTTTCTTATTCATTTCTTATATTTTTTACTACTTGGGGATATAAAAATCTTCTAAATCGGTCGTAAAAACATGTGTGTATAATTTTAACCAAACTTTCATAACAGTCGCACCTTTTGTGCACCCTGCCGTATAATTAATTATTAATGTATAAATATTCATAAATTATACGGCAACCTGTATAAAAATTACACTTATTAAATAATTATAATCAAAGGTATTGTATATTTTATATTAATATTACTATGACAGAGTCATCTTACTTAAAGGACACGTTTTTTAAGCAGTCACTCTTTTTCAACGCAAACTGTTGCCTGGACCGCACAGAAAAAAATACAAACTGATTTCAATTAAAAAAAATTTGTGATATTAATAGTATTAAATAAATATTTTTTGATATCCACAAAAATTGTTTGCGGTAATGTCAAAAGTAAATGTTTAATTCATTTTATAAAATTTTTAATCAAAACTAATTTATTTTTAATTAATGATTTAATTGCGAAAATATTGCGAGAATTTTTTTTGTACACCAAGCGTTCCATAAAGAAAGCATTGAATATCAGGGTTGTTTTAAAAATCGAAAACGCAAAACGAAAAAACTTGAAAGTTGTTTTAAATACACTTTAACCCCCGTATTCATAAACGATTATTAAATTTAATAAACGTTTATTAAGGATAATTTTCATAGTAAATTTGTTCTTTAAACCTTTATTAAATTTAAATAATTTGTATGAATACAGGCATAAATCTTTTTTTTTATAATTTGTGCTATACAATTCTGTTTAATAAAGAAATATTTGTATAACATTTGTCATAAAATTCTTTTATTAAAAAAATCTTATTAAAAAACGACGTTCAAAATTCTCGCGTTTAGCGTTTTCGATTTCCAGATTACCCATTTATATTTGAGAATACATCTTCCTTGTACGGACACATTTCAAAGATTTTATAGTGGTCTGGTCATAATAGATTCCACTGTATAGACTTTGTAGCCTATACCATATTTATTATTACAAATAAAAACAACGCACCTTTCAATTATTAACACACGCTCTAAACACAAAATAAATACTATTAGCTAAAGCATTCAATATTTTATTGTTTCTGTTGGGCTTTAGGTGCTTTTAAGGTGGTGTCCCAAGCAAACAAATTTCATACCAATTTTCAAAATAATTGTTTACAAATGCAAACAATAATAGTCTATATATAAAAAAATACTTATTGGCAATTTTAAACAAAAATTTCAAACTCATACACTACAACAAATTTAATAAAAATATATTTTTTGTTTAATTTCAATAATTTATCCATACATTCAGAGAAAAACCATTTTTCAATATGGTCGTCTAAAACGAAACTATTTCAAACTAAAATTTTTAAACATATTATGGGTAATTTAACCATATTATTGTCACCGGCAACTATTTCATATAGTGAAACAGAACAATTCCTGCCGTAGAGTTGAACTCGTAGCAGTTGCATTGATTGACTTACACACTACCAACTTGCCTACTAGGGCATCCATTTTAATTTAATTAAATAAGTGAACATCAATTTCAGAAATTTTGTTAAAATTAACTTTTTCTTTTTAATTAAAACTTACTTACAACTATACAACGAATTGTTTTGTACATACATTTGATTTTTGTTGTGTGTTTGATTATCAAATTTTTATATTTATGCAGACTTTTACGGACCCAGAGCATTTATACTTTGTAGGGTCTAGGATCAGTATTATTTAAATTACAAACGACATTGCAAGCGTACAAATACAATAAATATGACTTAAAGACGTGATCGAAAAAAAGTTGATATTTTTAAAATCTTTGAAAGCCAAAAAACTGATGTTTAATGAACTTCAGCATTTTTGAACAAATTTTATCAGGAGCCGTTACAGTTATTTGTGATAGTAAAACGTTCTTTTATAACAGTTGTTTTATTAATTAAAAAAAATCCATATGAGATGGTTATTTCTTAACGCAAAAATACAAGGTCGAATTGAACTCTTTAAAAGAGAGATTTTTGAAGCCGTTTTTGAGGAGTTTGAAAGCCCTTAGCGACGTTCTTTGATAAATCTTCGAGTTCTCAATATAATTACTGCAGATGGTTTCTAAGGATTATTTAGTTATGATGAATAAAGATTTACTTAAGAACGTTCGATATTACGGACTCCAACTTACAGGTTTGTTGTACACCAGCTAAAACTTGTTTAAGAGCAGACTGGATGTCCCGACACGATGGTATTGTAACTGCCTTATGATTAAAACCTTAATGACCTACAAATTTAAGAAAAGATAAACCCACTGTTAATTGTTGGTGTTTTGTTTTGGCTTTGATATTGTTACAAGTAAGACTTTGAGTGTTTATAATTCTTATTCGCTTTTCTAAAATCTCTGAAAAAGGTTTCCTGATGAGCTGGCCTAAGCAACCAGTGAAATGCGCATAGAAGCTAGCTTTCCCTCAACAATAAATTTCAGTGTATTTATCAAATATGAAAAACTGGGAATTTAGCACGTCATACGGAAATCGTATTAATAATAAATTTTGTATTCCCGAAAATAACTTTGATAATATACCTACAAATCCTTCTGCTTAAAAAACGTTGATGCCGTCTTTTATCTATTATGGATATTGGAGCCTCTATACTTCGCCTCACAAATGCTTCAAGAAAAGCAATTATTGTTCAGCTATTTTTCTTAAAGTATGGCTTGAGATAACTGTTGAAACATGACAGTTCTAAATTTTCATTAAAATTAGAACGGCATAGAAGCAAGAAGTTTTATAAAATTTTTATTCATTTTTTTTTAAATTAATTTTATTTGTTTTTTTTTTGATGATCGATCGTCGCCAAGCAAGAGAGCTTCGCCATATTCACCAGATGTTTGTGATACATCTCAATATCATACACCGTTTTTGGGACAGTACTTGAACTTCCTTAAGATCGATTGATATACTCGATTGATAAAATTTAGAATTCTGGGATGCAAAAAAAAAATACATTATCTGTGTTTATATAAATGGGCAAACACTTTATAGTGTGTTCCTGCACCCTAGATTAGCGTGAAGAGAGCATTATCTGATTATAAATTGGTACTGAGCGAACTGCGCTAAAAAATATATC
The DNA here is from genome assembly GCA_949318255.1 of Pollenia labialis. Taxonomy (NCBI): domain Eukaryota; kingdom Metazoa; phylum Arthropoda; class Insecta; order Diptera; family Polleniidae; genus Pollenia; species Pollenia labialis. The sequence continues at coordinate 198,612,686 of OX439139.1, read as the reverse complement.
ATCAGAAAACTTGGAACAAATAATGATCGTTAAATTAAACACATAAATTACCAAAGGGTGGTCCAACCATAATGCTCGATGTTAGTTGTGAGTCCAACGTTAAACTGTTTTCCCAACTTAATTTGACATTTCTTTTTTTCATAGTTTTTTACGAAAATGGGCGTTTATATCAAAATGTAGTTATTTATTTATTTAATTTATTTTTACTAAAGGAAGGAATTTTTACAACTTCGAATTTTATTAAAATTTATTGATAATTTTCTTGGCTGAGCTGGGGCTCGAACGTGGGTTGAATTTACATATTTCAGAATTACACATTCTTTCATCAGAATTCTTTGAGTTCTAACCTCTGTACCACTGCGGTGCCTGCCAGCCAACAGTCAAATCTTTAACCAGTAATACTGGTGGTTCGTAATTTTCTGTAATCCTTCAGTAAAAATAATTTAATGAAAACTAAATTTAATGAACTCAAGCCTCACTTAAAATATCAAAAGTAAAAAAAAAATTTAAAAGAAATTTAAAAATAAATTAGAACATACATAAAAAATGTTTAAATTATATAAGTAACATTTTAATAATAAATTTTAATTAAAAATCAATAAAAATTATTCAAAAATTAAAAACAAACCCCAGCAATTCAATAAAATCTAAAATACATAAAGATAAAAATGACAGACAAAAATCCTACTATGTTTCTCTTAGGGATCTTCCTTACGGGTCCCATTTATCTGATAGGAACGATGTTTACTTCGACCCAACAAAGCAGAAAGCTCACGTTAAACTGAGGTTAATCTTGGTATTATCAACTGTTTATTTCGATTTGATCTACCAAATTCAAACGAATCAACCAAATATCTAGGCGTCAGCAACCTATATGACTTGTAAAAATGCAATAACGTCCTAAATTTAACTAAATCCTCAAATGAAAACCCAAGAAATCTTAGAACATACGAAGAAAAAAGCTGACATAATCTGAAAGAAAACAAATATCTCATTATCCTATTGAACACCAGCGTTATCCTTTTCAAAACATATCCCCAAGTTCCCGAGAATACTTCCAAGGCATAAAGAAATAATGGCTTAATAAGGCCATGAACAACCCGCCTTTTAGCAACTTTAAATCCAAACTAAATATACAATTTACGCAAAGAAAAGATTACCCTAGAAACTATAGTATTAACATGGCTTTCAGAACTCAATCTATTATCAGCAATAACAACAAAGGCATTCCATTTTCTCAACAAACTCAATCAATTGACCATCTCATGTAATAGAAAATTTAACCCAATCACATTTACCAAACATCATTCCCATAGTCTTTTTCGCATTAATAGACAGGTCGTTATTACCTATCCAATCAACCAATAACCCAACAGTGTATTCAATAATAGTTCGTGCACTTTGTGGCTAGAAATTGATGCTATGGACCTGGACGAACGAAACAATGTCTCTTTTGCACGAGCAATTCAATGGGAGTGTTATTTCACGTCGTGGCGATGTTCAATTGGCCGTCACGATCATGTGATTAGACACCGTTGTACTTTTATCTTTGGAGTTATTTAAAAGAGAAAGTGTACGTCAATAAGACAAGAACAATTCAAGAGCTAAAGGACAAGATAATTTGGCATATTAACGTCATTGAACCTCAATTATGTCTCAGAGTTATTTAAAATACCGACTATAGGGTAGAGGTATGCCAGCGAAGCCGTGACGAGCATTTGGCCGATATTAAGTTATACGCATAATTGTCATATATCCTTCTATGATAGTAAAAAATATCAAGAAAACTATTTGTTTTATTTACAATAAACATCGAGCGCTTTGGGTGGACCATCTTTATCATCCTCAGAAAATTTGAAACAAATTATATTCGTTAAGGTAAACAAATAAATTACCACATACAGACATTATGATAAACTTAAGGAAAAAATAGACTAGAAGAGTTTAATTTTATGACGTCGAAATATATCTATAATTTTTAAATTTTTGCCCAATCATTTTGACTTTAAAAATAACTCTTAACTTAAAGATTCTGAAAGAACAGAGAGTATGGGTCTATATTGACTCTAATATCGAGAGTTTTTGAGTCTTTATTTTCTGTATAACTGTTATTTACGGTCCTTGGATTATATCAGCCGTGTTATTTGAGGAACTGCTTTGAGTGCCCCGGTAGACTAGCTGGTAGCGAGCTAGTCTATCATCGCCGGGGTTGCGGGTTCGATTCCCGCCTGAGACTCTGGTTTCTTTCCTGCAGACAAGCATAAAGCTTCGCGGGATAAGCTTAGGAAATTAAATAAAAAAAAAAAAAAAAAAAAAGTTTAATATCGTGTTAGAAGAACAACTAATTACTTAAGGCTTACCAAGCTTTAATATAAAAATACGTTGTATTCAAATCTAAAAACCATTTTGAAGCTATAAAAATTTTTGTTTCAGTATATATACACATACATACATGCGTTTATCGCCACCTTAAATGCAAACAGACGTAACTGCACAAAAATTGTAAATTGGGTGTAGTTACGTCCCGGATATTCCCTGGCATTTCAATTATTTTATTTCCCGTTTTCCCGGGATTTTTGTTGCGGGATCCCGGGAAATAAAAGTTCCTCATAGTTTCAGAAAAAAGCTATTTATACTTGGAAATTTAGTTTTCTATTCTCTCAAAATTAGCATCTGTTGATGGGTTGTCGATTAGATCAATAACAAGAAGTGAATACGTTCGTAAATCAATGTCTACTGACGCAATAAATCTACCAAAAGCAGAATGTGCCGTGCAACAGTTGATAACACTGGTTTACAGCCAAAAAATACCAAGAACGCCACATGCCTAGATAAGTTAATTGGGACCTCCTGAACACGAAAAACGCTGTAATTTTTTTTTTCTAAGTACCGTTTTTTAGATAACGGTACTTTTGTGTTTTTCGGTGTATGGTCCCACTCAAACCCTTGTGGAGCCCAGCCGAGAAGTCCGATCGAGATAAATGGTACATCGTTGCAAAGGTAATTGAATACCTTTTTTGTCGATATGTCGGAAATTTCTATCTGATAAGAACTGGCTGAGTTATGGTACCTCAAAATTCAAAATTTGCCTATTTTTTACGTTTTTTTTGAAAATTTTTCATTTTTATTTCGTTTTTTTTCTACGTTATAGTAAAGATCTGGAATGTTTTATTTTTTTACCTAATAGTTTATTTAATTACCAACATTTTAAGTGTAATTTGAAAAAAATCGGATAAAAAATAAAGTTTTTATTAAGGATTTTGTGGAACGGCAATATTTTTATATTCATTGCTCACACACTATATTCGGCGTAAATTCAAAAAATTTAAATTAAAATGACGAGCGACTTAAACTTTTGCGTTTATTTTCGGATGGATCTTCGCGAATGAGAAACCAACAATAGTCCGCCATTATTTGTTCATCCCACCAGCCTTTGTAACGTCTCTCGATTTCTTCCATTTCCTGGTGCAATCTTTCGCCTTGTTCATCACTTTCGGAGCCCAAGTTCGTGGGGAAAAGATCCAAATGACTGAATAAAAAGTTAAAAAGAATAAAATTTCAAATGATAGCGGCCTTTTTGATATACATGTTTTCACTCAACACTTACCAATGGCATTGAATTTTTGCAGTAGTGTATCGATCTTCTCTGCGTAATCAGGACTTCTGTAGTTTCCCAAAAAGTTGTGAACGATGTGCTGGAATGCTTCCCATGCCTCCAAATGAGCTGGACCTAAACACTCATTAAATGATTGGTCACCGTACAGAGCCCGAATTTGAGGTCCATCAAATATACCAGCTTCAATTTTGCTCGCTGTGGCTCTCGGAAATTTTTGTTTAAGGTAATTCATGGCAAGACTGTCTTTTGGCAACTTTTTTACAATATTTGTAAATAACCCAAGCTTTATATGTAATGGAGGAAGTATTATCTTCTCCAGAGGAATGAGTGGGTCATTTTTGATATTCTACTCTCCGTGCGTACGTCCACTTCGCTCGGGCCAAACTTTTCGGGTGTAGTGATTCTGACGGTCACGGCTGTCCCATAGACATAGAAAACAGGGAAACTTCGTATTGCCCCCTTGCAATCCAGATAGTATGGCAACTAATTTAAAATCAGAGCAAACTTTCCTTTGATGTTGGTCATAATGTATGAGATCGAGAAGTTCTTTCATTGCTTCATATGTTTCCTTTATGTATTTTCCATATCCGATTGGAATTGATGGTTTCGTATTCCCTTTATGAAGCAAGACTGCCTTCAAACTATCCTTGCCTCCATCCATAAAAAGACGCCATTCCTCTGGGTCATAATTTTGTTGGAGAGCATTGAAAAGACCACATATGTTGGCACAAAAACAAAAGTTTGCCGTTTTTGCGAAGAAAAGTGCAAGTTGTTTGCTGCGATCACGGTAATATGTAACACGTGTCTCAGGAGCACAATATCCCCACTCTTGTAATCGTGATGCAAGTAGTTCAGATTTCGATTTCGGCAAATACAAATCTCGGCACAAATCATTGAGCTCGGCCTGAGTAAGTAAATGGGGTTTCTTATTTGATTGCATTTCTGCTTCACTGCACTCATCTGATGAATCATTTTTTATTGTTCTTTTTCGTATTTCTGTGGGGCCCGCTACAATCAGCTGCGGTTTGGGGCACGATACTGAGTGCGGCACTGGTAGCGTCACCGAGCTAACAACTGGATAAACTGGTTCAATTCTACGTCCGATAGCCTTTTCCGTTAAACAGAAATAACAATCAGTTGTATGGTTGATCTGGTTTCTCCATTGCATTGGCTTTCCAAATGTGAAGAAACACTCTTGACCCATAGCAATTTTATTTAAAACTGTTCGGCAGTTGTTACATGCACTATTCGGTGTCCACGGTTTGTCGAGAGACGCAGGTCGAAAACCGAAATACTTCTTATACGCTTCAGATAAATTTTTCGTATTCATTTTTCGCATCAAATGTTGTGATTTCTTTTTCACAAGAACACCACAAACATAACAAAATTCGTTGGGATCGATTGTGATGATAGTGATAGTGATGAACAAGGTGAAAGATTTCACCAAGAAATGGAAGAAATCGAGAGACGTTACAAAGGCTGGTGGGACGAACAAATGATGGCGGACTATTGTTGGTTCCTCATTCGCGAAGATGCATCCGAAAAAAAACGCAACAGTTCAAGTCGCTCGTCATTTTAATTTAAATTTTTTGAATTTACGCCGAATATAGTGTGTGAGCAATGAATATAAAAATATTGCCGTTCCACAAAATCCTTAATAAAAACTTTATTTTTTATCCGATTTTTTTCAAATTACACTTAAAATGTTGGTAATTAAATAAACTATTAGGTAAAAAAATAAAACATTCCAGATCTTTACTATAACGTAGAAAAAAAACGAAATAAAAATGAAAAATTTTCAAAAAAACGTAAAAAATAGGCAAATTTTGAATTTTGAGGTACCATAACTCAGCCAGTTCTTATCAGATAGAAATTTCCGACATATCGACAAAAAAGGTATTCAATTACCTTTGCAACGATGTACCATTTATCTCGATCGGACTTCTCGGCTGGGCTCCACAAGGGTTTGAGTGGGGCCATACACCGAAAAACACAAAAGTACCGTTATCTAAAAAACGGTACTTAGAAAAAAAAAATACAGCGTTTTTCGTGTTCAGGAGGTCGCAATTAACTTATCTAGGCATGTGGCGTTCTTGGTATTTTTCCAAATTTAAAATTTGTAAAGCAGTGTAATTAATAAGTTAAGTGAAGTGAAGAGTTAATAAAGAACATAAATTCAAAATAAGATGCAGGCAGTAAATTTTAATTGTCCATGGACAAGTCTTAAAAATAGGAGATATCCAAAAATATCGCTCCTTTATTGCAGCAAAGTCATATCTACAAAAAAAATATCGTGCTTGGCAAAATGCGATTAAAGTTTTCAAAATTTACCAATTTTAAGATATATTTTGGTATAACTTCGGTTCAGTTTGAGATAAATAACCGATTTTTTGTTACGAGAAAGTATGAAGGAACACTTTGCTTAATTAACTTAAAATTAAAAAAAAAATATGAGATATGACGATATGTTTATAAGGTGATAAACATAAATGTGTTTCATTTTGTGACGGCTTATATAAACGGGTAGTACTGGGAAACCGAAATAAAAAAACTATGGAAACTCGTGTTAGATACTACAACATACAATTTTAAAAACACATTGTCCTAAAGATTACAGGTGGATCTTGTCCGTTTGATGCTATTTTTTGCATCAACCTTGACATACATTTGACTAATATAGACGTTGTTTACAAAAAAGAAAAATTACTTCGGATTGTGAATTAGAAATATGCAACAACTTTTAACTTTTGCACTTTAAACTATTTGTCCAATCTCGGAAGGAAAGTGAACGAAATTTTTCGGAAACATGGGAATAAGTAAATCAACTAAGAAATATACTCTTTGCCGACTTTCTAAACGCATTGAGTGTGTCTTAGTGTTATTTCCTAAGCTGTTAATTAATGTCAATATATTTATTTAAAATATTTTATACATTTTATGAATTTACTTTTTGATCTCATAATTTGAGTACCACAATTTTTGTTTGTTTTTGTTATTGTTTTATGAATTAAATTGTTATGTTTATGTTATTTTTTTATCTTGTATCTAGAGCATAATGATACGAAACTTACATATAAAAGCGTAAGATAATTTTTGTAGTATTTAGGCATTTATTTTACTTACTTTGTAAACAAGTTCCCTTACGCTTTTTAAAAAAAGTTTTTTTCAGGATCCCGGGATCCCAGAAAATTTAAAAAAATTCCCGTTTTCCCGGGAATCGAAAAACTCCGGGAAAAAAACTCTAGTCCCTATGCATTTAAGGTGACGAAATGTATTCGTACAGAGTTTTACTTCTAATAAAAATTTATGTATAAATTTACAAAACAAAATATTGTAATAATAATGGAAACAATGAAAGCCCTGTGTTAGCACGTTAATAATTAATTAAATTTTTTAAGTCACCCCTCACAACTGCTCTCGCTCTTCCTCGCTCTCTTTCTCTCTCTCTCTCTTCATCTCTTATGCTATTGTTTATAAAATAATAACAAAAACAATTTTAAATAGCAGTAGTACTTTAACTTACCAATTGGGAGTGTTGATATACGTCAATGTATGTGCGTAAATGAATATGGTTGTATGTGTGTTAAAATTGGAATTTAATGCAGGACCTGTGGTTACGGTTTATTGGCATTTTTAATAATGTTTACAACCCATAATTGAAGGTTTACGCTTATACGGCCGCATTTTAATCAACATGCCTGACTACGAAACAAAAAAAAAAAAAAAAAAATTAAATATTAAATAAAACGAATTTTGTATTAAATAATTTGTACTTGCTATTAGGCCAGATCATGATAACGTCATAAAATAATGATAATACCGGTTGTAAGCCGTTTTATATTTTTGTTCCATTTTAATATAAATTGTGTTTTAAAGCAAAAATTAATTTTTGTTTTATGTTGATGCGATTACAGGAACACTTTGTACATGAATTTGGATAGAAATATGAATTAAAAAGATTAGATTTATTAGTAAAATAATTAAAAAAAAGTTTATGTAAAATGTGAGAGTTGAATGTTACGAGTAAGAATGATTTATTTGGCTATCTAGAATCTTTAATTCCTCCCACCAAGAATTAGAATTTTACAGATGGTAACTTAACTTAACATCTGATATCACAGTTTCAAGCCGTTTAAATTTGATGTGAGCCAAATTTCATGACAATATAACCAGTCGTTATGGTTGAAGGCATATTGAAGTATATTTGAAGAGTGGACTTCATTTGGGCCCTAAGGAAAGTTACTGGTACTCCTTATTATAAAACCATATTGAAATAAGAGACAGATATATTTAGCATGCGCTAAAATTCCCCTCCGCTGGTAAATAGCTCGGTCGTCATAGTCACTAACATTTCAAGGCAATGAAACCGTACCTGTTTGTCTGCTTTTGATCGTGTTAATTTTCCTTCGGACTGGTTGATGGTTCGGCTACAACTAACTATTTGCAAAGTGCTGGTGGAGTACCCATAACACAATATTGGAGAGGGAATTTTATTATGCGTTTGTGCTTAGTACACACCTACAAATATTGGTTTCAGATCCACCTTTTAGTATACCGATCGACTTTGAACCAATTTTTGAATGTACGCCACTCCGGCTGCTTGCTGGCTGCATATGTCAACTTTTTTTTGGTATTTAAATTAAATTTGGTCTTAACTTATTGCAGTCCAAGCCAACACACCAAATTTTAATGTAGATAAATATTGATATACATATCTGGCATTTTGACAAAACATCTTATGTTTTAGTGCTAGATTTAGTACATTTTTTCTCTGAATTAGCACTAAGAACTTCGAAAAAAGTGATAAGTACTAGTTTAGCACATTTTAAAAATTATTTATCATTTTTAGCACCTTTTTTTGATCCAAAACCCACTTAAAAACTCACATAATCAATTCTTGTAAAGTATCAATTCTCTAAGTGTATCCAGTAAAATACATAAAAGGTGATTAAATTTTAAGAGCCGATGTTGATTTTGAATAAAACACAAATTATTCAGGAAATTATTGTCATTTCTTTTTACTATGATAATATTGGTATGATTCAACTATGTATGGAACGAAATAACGACAAAACGGCACACCTCTATCCAATGGTCCAAATTTTCGATGACGCTGAGTTATAATTGTTCATCTTTAGCTCTTGAATTGTTGCTGGCTTATCCACGTAAACCTTTTCTTTAAATAACCCCAAAGAAATAAGTCCAATAGTATCAAATCACATGCTCTTGGCTGCAAATTGACATCGCCACCACGTGAGATAACATGGCTATTGAATTTGTCGCGCAAAAGAGCCATTATTTCGTTAGCTGTGTGACAAGTGGCACCGTCCTGTTAACGCCACATATCGTCCACATCCATATCTGCTAGTTCGGGCCATAAAAAGTTCGTTATCATCTAACGATAGCGAACACCATTCACAGTAACTGGCTGACCGGCCTGATTAAAAAAAAATGCGTCCCGGTGATGCCGCTAGCCCATAAACCGTACTTTTTGTGGGTGCATTGGGTTTTCGACAATCACTCTAGGATTATCATTCGCCCCAATGCGGCAATTCTGCTTATTGACGAATCCACTGAGGCGAAAATGTGAGATAGCGAACACCATTCACAGTAACTGGCTGACCGGTCTCCTTTTGGAAAAAATATGGCCCAATGATGCCTCCAGCCCATAAACCGCACCAAGCAGTCACTCTTTGTGGGTGCCTTGGTTTTTCAACAATCACTCTTGGATTATCATTCCAAATGCGGCAATTCTGGTAATTGACGAACACACTGAGGTGAAAATATGGCTCATCACTGAAGATGATTTTCTTCGAATATCATTCATCCACTTTAGCCATTTCTTGCCACCTTTCTGACCATTGACCACGTTTGGAATGGTCAAGAGGCTTTAGTTCTTGAGTCAATTGCGCCTGGTAAGCGTGTAAATGCAAGTCTTAATGCATAATTTTCATCAACGAGGAGCGTGAGAAATACAATTGTTCAGCGAACAGCAGCAATATTTTCTGCAGTACGACCTGTACGAGCATGCAATGGTGTTTTCACATCACCTTTTACACAAGCAAAACACATACACAATGCATAAACATGCTATTCGAGCTTTGATCGGGGCCAACATTTTTGTTTGTTCATTTCTTTATCAATGTAAAAAAAAGAAACATTTTAGAACATTAAAATATAATGTTTGTCTACAGAACCACTACAATTGTTCTGTTTTTTTTTAATGAAGAACAGAACATTATAAAGGTTTTTTTCTACGTAAGTTTATGTATTTTAATCAATAATTAAAATAAAATGAATGAGAATTTTTAGCATGCTAAGCAACTATTGTAAAATGCAAACGACCAGAATGTTGTTGCTTATAAAACATATTATTTTAAATTTTAAATTAAACATTGACCCCCGCATTTATAAACTATAATTAAATTTAACAAACGTTTATTTAGGCAAATTTTCATACCAAATTTGTTTTGCAAACCTTTATTAAATTTCAAAAATGTTTATAAATACGGGCGTGAATGTTTTAAAATTTTATAAATATTAACCATAACATGTTTGGAGGCAACCATAATATGGTTATGGCTTTTGGATGGATGAATTTAACCACAATATGGTTGCCGGGATAATAATATGGTTAAGGTAAACATAATATGTTTAAGTGTAAATTCAATCATATTTAAAGTTGCAAGGGAAGTGCCACACACCAATTCTTTAATAAAATAACTAAGCGGATTTTTTAATAATTCATAAAATGACTTTATTTATAGTTATTAAAAACAAAACTTTAAGAAAAGTATAATTAATAAAACGAATTCTTGTATTCAATGCTTCTTCACCTCGCAGTCAACCAGCAACAAGTATTATTACCTACACGGTTGTATCGCTGACAGAAGTAAAAACTTTATTGTTAAATAGAAACAAAATATTATCAGTGTTGAAAAAAGTTTTGTTCAAAACAACAAAAGTTTCTTTGTTGCCATTGCAGGGACCATAATATGTTTCTTTTTTTACCAAACTTCAACCATGTTTTTTCTCTGCGTGTACGGAATACAAAATCTAAAACTTAAATTTTAAAGTCTTAATACATTGATGGCGTTTAGAGCCACATTATTAAAGGTAAATTACTCCAGGTTTATTTATAATTAACTATTGCTATAACTGCCGTTTACAATAATTTCTTTGACAGTTATGCTAATAATTAATCATAAATGAACTTGGTGAAATTGGCCATAAGTACCCTGCAAATCATAGGACCAGTCCAAACACGCGTGTAAAGAGTAGCCCACAAGGGACTAGGACTAGTCCAAAAGTAACCCAAGCGTATGGAAAAAACATGGTCTATTTAACATTACGATGTCCTAGGGCAGGACCATATAACCCATCTTTGGACTACAAATGATTAGTTTTAACTTTGTTTAAAAACGAAAACATGTCGTTAAAAAACGAAGACATGTCGCCTCACTACAAACACTTTTCAACAATGACATGGTCCATGCTTGCATTACATCGGACCAGTCCATGGAGTAGTCCATTTCTTGAAATTGGACCAGGTGGTCCAATAATATTTGCCGGGTATATAAAAAAATATTAAAATCTTATATTAGACAAGGCAATCAGATAAAAACATTGAATGTAACTTCTTAGTTATTTATTATTTAACGTGATCGTTTCTTAATTTACACTTCACAGTATTCTTTCTTATTGCTGTATACATTTTGAGATGCAACTTCTGATTCCTGTAAGCCGTGTCCGTCCAGTGCCTAGATTCACACACTTTATATCATACAAACATATGTGTAATTAAATTTACTTAATATTGTTTTAATACAATTAAAATTGTTTTTTATTTCGTTTTGCTGCTTATACCAATAGCAAATATTGAACTTTATCAAAAGTTAAAAAAAAAAACACATTGTCATCATCATCAACAGCCTCATTTATCAAACAAAGTAGTAATCATTCAGCTACATGTGTATGTATTTAACACATACGAATACATACATCTACTTAAAAATCCAGTAAACATTTTTGTTGATGTATGTAAAAAAACTAGCTGCCGAAAGAACGCTTTCTTTCTCACAAATACATTTGAAACAGAAACAAGTTTTCTGTGAAAGAAAGTGTTCTTTCGAATTAAGAGAGATATTCAGTAAATAACTTTATTTCTTTAAGACGTTAAACAGAATTGTTCCAATTTCTGGCATTTAAGAATAAGTCTGGATATTATCGAATATGTACTTATTAAAAGAAATTTTGACTTGTTATGGCCAGGGTTGTCAGACTTCAAACTTTTTGATTTGGCGACATGGCGATTTTTTTGCTATTAATAAAATGCACATATGAATAGCTTTCAGTTTATCAATAGTAAGAATTGGGAATTAATCACATTAAAACTTAATATTATTAATGATTTATAAAATTTCTGACGATTTTGTTGGTTATTTTTGATGAGATAATTATCTTGTTTTGCTAGGATACAACTGAATTAAAAAAAAAAAAAAATTAAATTTCAGTCATTCATATGCATGGTCAGTATTTGAAACTTTGTCCATTTGTAATGTTGAAATGGCTAATGGAAATTTTTAAAAATTATTTTCCATATTTAAAAATGCCCTTAAAGGAATTTATAAATAGAATTCCTTAAATATTCTTTAGGGTGGGTCAATTTGTTCGGAACCAAAAAAAAGTGAAAAAGCGTATAGCAAAATCGTAATCTACGGAAAAAAACCTTTAAACCAATTATTTATGTTCAGAATTCTCTAAAAATTAGCACTCAATTTTGACTTTCGAACCATGGTTTCTTTAGGCAAAGTTTTTAGAATTTTCCGTAGACTACGATTGGTGGTCATAAAAATAGACCCTCCCTTATATTCATATTTAAAGTTTACGAAAACTTTTCTGATATAAAATGTGGCAATTTATTATGACGTACCTTTGGATTTTTATGAAATAAAATAACCGTTGGTTAATTGGATGATATTCCAAGTTATTTAATCACTTTGGCCAAAAGTCTATAGCTATTAGTTTTTTTTACGTACGTACCTTTCAAAAGAACTAGCATTTGTGGAAAATCCAAATAGTAACACCTGTGTTGAAAGTGCTTTGAACTCCCCTAAAACTCGCCTTCTAAGTCGAATGCACTACGAACTTCTTGACGCGTAATGATCTCGAGTCATAAATAATATGAATGTTAACACTACATGATTCTCATCCTTTGTATCTTCGTTGAATAAATTTAATTCGCTTACATTGCATTCCAAAAAAGAAGACGTTTAGATATACATAATTATAATAGAACTGCATTAATTCATGTCTGTGGCATTTTGATAAAACATCTCAAGTCAAATTTAAAAAGTTGAATAAAATGTTGTTAATCATACGAATTTTCATCCAAAACCCATTTTGGTTAACGTTTTTAAAATTTTGTATTATAAACGAAATTTTTCCTTAATTTTGGTTTATTTTATTATTTGATAAAACTGATTTTTTCACCGAGTTTTTTTTTAATTTTTTTGCTGTCTTATCTCGACTTAAGATGTTTAGTCAAAATGCCACAGATATGTCTGTATGTATGTATATCCAATATTTTTTGGTTGCTTTAGGTAGACTTCTATAAGCTAAACATTGCTCCTTATTTGTGTCCACCAATAATTTTTACCATTGGTTATTAGGTTATTAGTCTATATGGTTATGTAGTTATATTAACAGCAACAAAATATATTAAAAAAAGTTAAATAAATGTATTTTGTTGTTGTTAATATAAATAAATAGCCTAAATAACCTAATAAGCAGCCTTCCTTAAAAAAAAACTATTTTTTATATAAAAATTAAACAAAATATATATCATGGCGACATTTTTTAAATTTTTTGGCGGATTTTAGTGATTTGGAACAAATTAATTTTGTTAGGATTTATAAGAAATATTTTTAATAATTTTTCTATTTTTTTTAATAATTTGAAACAAATATATTTTATTCTCAAATAGTTAAAAAAAAGGCTTTGGCAATTTTGGCGATTTTTTACATTAAATTTGGAAAAAAAGTTTAAAATCCATCTGACAACCCCGGTTATGGCACAAATTTAGTCTTTTCCAAGGCGAATTTATAAAGGTGATATTTTCGAATCATCGGTTTAATGTTTATTTCCTTGTGTGCAAGGCGAATTCAAACAGGTAAACTCATCTCGTCAGCCGTTCATCAGCTGTTTTCACGGCGAATTAAAAAAATGGTGAAACGTCAAAATATGATTTTGTTTTGAGAAGTTGAATGAAAAGTGTTAAAAATATTATTTTTATAATAAAAAAATTTCAAAACTGCGAATGATTGAAGTGAATTTATTAATTTCTTTTATAAAAAAATGATAATTTTAATTTGCAATAAAAAAATTTTGACAACTAACCATAATATTGTAAAAACAAAATACATGGGGCTTTTTGTAGTTGTAGAGCAGGGGTTTCCATTTCTTTGCACAATTGTGCATACCACTACAAACACATATTTTTATGCTCTTCAATTCAGTCGTCGGTGTGACTTCGACAAGTGTACATGTTTAGCGGATGCTATATTATTTTGTTTCAGCTTACACTCAAAAATATTGTGCGGTCAAAAATGCTTTTGGTAACATCCAATGCCTTGCGTGCAATATTTAGAGTCTAAATTTTAAGACTTAAATGCAGAGTAATATAACAATTCTATTTAATTTTAACATAATTTAAATTGTTGAAAATATTTAACAGCAAAGCTAACGTAAATTTTATTAAGTAACTTTTTTTTAACAATAACATTTACTGCAACGCTAAGCTAACGATATGTGTTTTGTTTGTAGAAAAAATTCTTTGATACCTGTAAAAGGGTCCCTTTTGCTTTCTTTAAAAAGACGTTCCTGAATGCAGAAATTATTAAGAAAAAAAAATAGCCAAAAGAATTTGTTGGTATTTTGCTTGTAAAAATATTTTGGTTTTTGTACCAATCGCGTCGGTGGGTTTTTTCTTTCTTTGAAAACAGTAGAAATATTTAAAAAACAAGTAAAAAAGTCTTGTTTTGCTACAATTTATGTGCAAATAACCTCTACACATAAAAGCAAATGTGACAGTAGGTAAAATGTTTGGGTAAGAAGATGTGTTTTATTGATGTATTAATGAAACTTTATTGTTTCGCACTATTTTTATTGCTTTCTTTTTTATGCTACAATTAGCCGAGCCCAAAGAGTTAAGGCTCAGTAAGTCTTTACTTTCTGTTCTGTTACGAACCAGCTGATTTGTTTTTGTTATTAAAAAACCTGTGAAATTGATTAGTTGTTCTGTTCTGTTGCGGTTCTGTTTGATAAAATCAAAAACTTGTAAAGTAATTGTAAGTGACCGCAAAATAAATAAATAAATAATAAAAAATACATTAATAAAATTTTATTTCTTCAAATTTATGTGCATAAAAGTTATTGAAATAAAGCAATGGATGGTGCAAAACTAATAAATTTGCCATAAATGGCTAATAAGTTGCTACAAAAAAATTAACTTTTACAATTTTGAAACAGAACGGCACGGAACAGAACAGAAACAGAAAGTAAAGAATAATTCTGCCTTTAACCTTACCAATTTATGGTAACTATTTAACGTAAATTAGATGGAGTCTGCACAAATGGAGCCAATGTAATGTTGGGCAAATATAATGGACTTATAGGCCAATTAAAAAAACACGAATTTGCAGTTCATAATTTTCACTGCATAATTCATCAGACCGCTCTTGCATCGAAATTCATAAATGATACCCCAGCTATGAAGACAGCAGAGGAATTGCTACAAATTTTTTATCAACACAAAAAATTTTTAATTTTGTACCTTTGTGTTATACTTATAAAATATATTACTAACATTTTATTTCGGCTGTAAATAAATGCATTTTCTCAATTTGCTTACTCTCTGGTACTCACTAATACACAAGCAAAAAAATTTTGGAAATCCCTGTTGTAGAGTTACACTTACCTGTTATGAATTCGCCTTGCTTGTGTGTATACTGAATGTCAAACGATGTTTACATTTTATGAAAACAATTTGTTAAAATTTAAAACTCAATAAAAATATAAATTCTTGAAAAACTCCTATTTAAATGTTATAAAACAATAAAGTGAACAAAAAATTTCACCAAAAGGATTTAAAAGGCGTTAGGAATAAGTGGAGCCACAATAAATTTGCAATACAGGAAAAAAATTTACCTTCAAAAGCAATTGTATATATTTTATAAACAAATAATTTCGACATTCACTCTAATTTTTTACAAAAACAAAATACATAGAATTTTTTCATAGCTTTATCTCATGATGCGGTCACCTTTATGAATTCGCCTTGGTCTTTTTTAATTTATAATTGACGACTTATCGGATTAAAAATATACTATCGAAGTAATTTTTGGGAATACAAAATGCTTAATTAACCAGATCTTATTAAATAAAACTTTAACTTTAAATTTGTGTCTGAATTACTTTTAAGACTTTCATCCGACTTAACTCCCAATAGTTTTTTGTTTATGAATAACAATTTACCAGAATTATCGTCGAAAATTTATCAATATGCTGATGTTTTAGTAGATTTTGACAAAAAAAAAAATCCGACGTTTTCAAAATTTCTTTTCCATAAGAATTCTGAAGAAAGTGACTTGGAAAGTTAATTTTCCTCAAAATTGGTACAAAATTCTATTAAAATTTTTCTCTGTCAGATGCAGGTTCAGTCAAAAATCGGAAAAAAATAATGTTTACTGGGCATTTATTTTTGCACTTTCTACGAGATAATTCATAATAATAATGCTGACTTTTGAAAAATAATGTAAATTCTTGTTGTGTATATCTTTTTAATACATATATATATGTTTTATTCTCTTTCACCCTTATTCTCTTTTTTCCTTCTTTTATGTTAATTGTAGGCAATATAATTTTTTAATTATAAAACACAAGAATGCAAACAATACGCAATAAACAAAAATATAAACCCATACAAACCCAAGTATAAAGGACTTTAAAGAATTTTTTTAATTGCTAGTGTGTGAGTTCGAATAAAAAAATTTTGTTGTGCATGTCGGTAATAATGGCTTATAATTGTTAAGACTTCAGGGCGGAATCACAAATCCGTTTATGGAACTAAAGCATGTGTAAAATTAATAAGGGTCATGTGTCAAACATTTTTTATTTTTCGGTTTCTATGAATTCACTTCTTACTAAAAATCTTGAATATTTGCCAAAAAAAACTCGTCACAAAGAAGTTTTATATAAGAAAAGGTCTACAACAAAATGTATTAACAAAGTGGCCTCAGTACTACAACAATGAAACAATAAAAAAAACAACAGGCATTTTGTTGCTAGAATTGAGACGGCAAATGTCAAAATGCCTTTATAAAAAATGTAAATAAACAAAAAAAAAATGACGCCAAACGTCACACACGAAGAAAATCACTGCAAACAGCTGCGCTTGTGAGGTCACATTCTGGTCTACAAAAAAATTTATCTTTTTGTTTTAATATGTCAACACAAGTAAATTTTTTTTTAAATTTTTTAATCGTAATTATGTGCCTGTGGTAGAAGCAGCTAAACACGAAATTACAATTTTTAGTAGTTCAAAAAAGTTACGTAACGAGATCTTACTTCACCGTTATTTGAATGTTAACGTATTTGATTCCCTTTGTTGAAATGTAAACAAAACAATAGCCAAAAATTCGTCATCGGCGTTCACACGAATAGTAATAAAGTAAACTCGTGTCGGTATCGCGGCAGCAGAATATTTTGCCTAATTCTTGCGAGTACAGGAATATGAGAATTGGGCGTCACTGTTTTAGATGGAAAGTTAGATTTTGGAATCAGATCATAGCAGCAGCTAATAAAGCTTATTTTGCATTTTCTAAACAGTAAGCGAAAGAGTTTTCCGATTCCTATGCAGCCTAAGAAATGACTTTATCACTTTGGTTTGACCGATTGTTGAATATTGGTCTGTAGTATGGGACTTGTAATTGTAAATAATTGTAATTGTAAATAATCAGAAAATTATCTTAATATTTTTTTTATTACTATAGAAGGATCTATGGCAATTATGTGTGAATCAAAATATCGGCCAAACGCTCGCCACGGCAGCGGTGGCAGTCCTCTAACCGATGGTCCATATTTTCAATGACTCTGCACGCAGAGAAAACACATGGTTGAATTATGGTTAAAAAAAAAACATATTATCGTCCCTGCAATGGCAACAAACAAACTTTTGTTGTTTTTAACAGCACTTTATTCACGATTGATAATATTTTGTTTCTATTTAAAAATAAAGTGTTTACATCCCTTGAAACTTCAAATATGGTTGAATTTAACAATATAATGTTTAAAAAAATAAAGCTACAACCATGCACTTAAGCAAATTATGGTTACCTTAACCATATTGTTATCACGGCAACCATATTATGGTTAAATGGATCCATCCAAAAGCTATGCCCATATTATGGTTGCCTCCAAACATGTTATGGTTAATATTTAATAGCAATAATATGTTCGAAATTATAATATTTTAATACATTGAATGTTTAATTTAAAATTTTAATTAATATGATTAGAAAGCTACAATATGCTGGTCCTTTGAATTTTACTTGGTTTGCTTAGAATACTCATTCATTTTATTTTAATTATTGATTAAATACATAAATTTACGTTGAATAAACTAGTAGAACAGAAAAAATGGTAATGAAGTTCGTCACAGGCTGGAATATGAATCAAAGGGGATTTTTTATAAAAGTGGAACCTTTCAGGAAAAACAAATTGATAAAATGGATGATATAAATAACCATAATCAGTGTTACCGTCGGATATTTTCAATAAGTACCAAAAAAAGGGGATATCTAAAAAAAAAGTGGCACCGAAAAGGGGATTTTTATAAAAAAAGTGGCACAACTTTTCAAATTAAAATAAGTACACCACATTATGTATTTTTTACGTTTATTTTTCTATTTATTATAATTTTAAATAACATTTCATAAATGGTATAAAAACCTAACAAAAAAAACATATATGTAGTAATTATATGCACTAAAAAACAATTGATCGTATTACAATAGACATACATGTATGTATACTTATGGCTCATTTGTTGCAAAAATTAAATTAAATATTTCTCTCGAGAAGTTATTTTTATAAAATATTTTCTTTAATAAATAGAAACTAGGAATTATTTCCTTCCGAAGGTTACTTTATATTATATTCAATATTTTTTATTTTTCGAATTATTAGACACCAGCAGAATGTAATGCATTTTCTGGCCCGCTACGGCCTTCGTCAGCATTCTTTGTGAATATAATATAAAGTAACCTTCGGAAGGAAATAATTCCCAGTTTCTATTTGTTAAAATTATTAAGTTAAATACATTCAATTTATAAAGTATCACTATCCAGTGTGACACAAAGAATGCTGACGAAGGCCGTAGCGGGCCAAAAAATGCATTACATTCTGCTGGTGTCTAATAATTGTAAATTTTTCTTTACATACAATATACCTCATTGCTTTCCAAAGAAAAGCTAAGGTAAAATGTAACAAGAAAATACAATATAATAGTCTGGTAGTGTATAAAGTCATTTCTGAAAAATTGAAGGAATATGACTATTACAAAAAAGCTTTATAAAAATACATAACTGAAATTTAACTCATAGAATAAATTCGAAAAATAAAAAATATTGAATATTTTCTTTAATGTTTTGGTAATTCAAAAACGTTAAACTCGTTTTCTGCCAAACATGTTTTTTGAATTCTGACATTGTTGCAGCAATTAGAAGATATTTATGTAATTTGTTTTATATATACATTAAGTAATATATTTCTAGTACTTTTCTTTTTGAATAAATTTTCTTTGATTTATTTAAGACATTGTATTGCACAGGTTTTAAAATTTTTTTTAGAAGTTTATTTGCCTATTCCACCAGATTCTTATGTTTTTTAGAATGCTATGGCCAAATATCAGAAATCCTAAACAAAAAAACGAAAATATCACTTTTTAAAATTCGTTATATTTAATCAGTTTCGCACTTCAATACAAAATTTAAGTGCAAGTGTTTAAATTTCTTTAGTATAGGATATTTAGTTTTTATCCAAATTCGTCTATTATTGCTTCAAATTATTGCAATCAGCTTTACAAATAGAACAAAACTATACCACTCGATTTTGTTATTAATTGTGGTACAAAACATCTTCCGAAATTACAATAATTGGTGTATCTGATAAATGTGACGTGATGGGAGAAAACTGTGCTCATTTTGTCTTAAGCATTCCAAAAAATATAAGAATCAGTTAGAATGGTTAAACAAACTTTTTCAATTGGTCAGTTACATATATATTTTTTTACAATTAGTTGTTCTTAAAACGACTTCTATACTTTCGTAGAATGTCTTCACTTGGAACCCAATTTTCAAGGCTAGTATGGGAGTTATAACAAAACAGAATGAAAAAAAGTATATTTTCCTAACGTAAAAAGTATCAAAAAAGTGGCAAGAATTACAAAAAGTATCACATTTGGGTGCATTTTGTAAAAGTGGCCAAATAGTATCCAAGCAGCCGAAAAAGTGGCAAATTGCTACTTTAGTGGCACCAACGGTAACGCTGACCATAATATGATTCACATTCACCATATTACTGCTTATTCTTAATTTGCACATATTATGGTTAATTTTGAACATAATTATGGTTAATATTGATTAAAATATGGTTAATCGTGAAGGTCCATATCCTCAATTTCTGACCACAAGAAGTCCGTTATAACCTCGCGATAACGAACACCATCCACGGTAACTGCTTTGCCGACCTCATTTTCCAAACAGTACGTCCCGAAGACGGCACCAGTCCAGAACGAACTTAGCGTGCATCACATTTCCTACAGACCCTGATGGTTGAAATTGGCGCACCATTCTCCCTATTGTGGACACATTTGTTGATTATGCTGACCAAAAAAGATCCGGAAGTGCAAGAAATGCATTTTGATTTGAACGCCAACTTCGTAAAAGGGATTTAGCAATCTTAACGCGCGGCTGAATCGTGTATCCAGGGTTATTAGATGTGACGATTTTTCGTAATTTTGACAATGTTTTTTTTACTATTTGACTATTTTTTTTACTAAAAGAAATAATATTATGACGATTTTCCTGCATCAATAAAACACTAAAACACATGAAATATTTACAATTATATTTGGAACAGTCCAAAACGTTACAATAAATTTTTCGAAATACAAAAATTACACCAGCCAACAAGGTTTTGGACTGGAGAACCAAATATCATTCCTAGAGTAATTTGACGGGCTGAATTCGAATCTGAAATTGTTTTTTCTCTATCTAACACGTCATGTTTTCGAGATACAAAAAAATGTTTTTATTCGTTTTTTACAAAAAAAAAACTTTAGTTTATTTAAAAATCAATGAATTTTCAAAAGTGAATGGCGTTATTTGACTGTCGTTTATATTTTGTTGGTTCGGTTTTACGTATAAGAGTCCAGCAATAGTCTCCCAGCATGCTTCTATCTCGAAATCCTTGATCAATTCTTTCAATTTTCGTTAAATCTTTTTTTCTTAGGAAGCAAATCCAAATGCGAATGAAGAATATGCAAAACATTGTCGGTGTCCACGGTTTGTCTAATGTAAATATACATATTTTAATGGTTCTGGTATTCAACCTTGTTTTTCAACCAAATATTCACCACACACAAAGCACAAAAACTTGAATCAGTAACATACGATCTCAATGCCATGCTTAAACGCTACTTTTATGAAGAATTTGAATGGATGTGGGCTTCTGTCAAATAAATAATTGTGAAATTGTAGTGCCAGTATCAAGGCGAATTTATTACAGGTGGTCTTAAAAGCCCTGCTGATATTAGCTGAAATCACTGTTGGATGTCAAAATTTTGTTTATTCTCTTTTATTATCTTTGCTTCTGTTTTGTTTTATTTCTGTTTTTGACATTGTACAATGATTTTACAAAAACAAATTACTTGTTGTTTTTGTAAGAGTTGTACTTGTTGTAGTACCGAGATTACCTGGGATGAATTCGCCTTGGTCAGTATTGACTGTTTTACAGTATTGCCAGCATGCGATAAAAAATGAACAAGATGTAAAAGCACGGGTTGCCAGATTTTACGATTTTTCGTAATTTTGTTCCGAAATTAGCAAAGTGCCGATTTGCAGATTTTTTCTAAAAAGTGACGATTTTTTCAGTCTCCAAAGTCTGCATAAAACATTACAGTTTCAGATAATTTTGTGTTTTAATCTACGTTAACAAGAGCCGAAGGCGGAACGTTTTCTTTCTCTTAGTTTTTACGCTGATGTATGACATATCAGCAAAGCAAGAGCGTCAAAGTTGTGTCACAAACAGTAGTGATAGTTTTCTTGTTTAATTAAACCCACTACTTATAAATAAAAATATAGATTAAAACGCTAGCTTGACCAAAAAATAGCTAAATTGGCATTATTTGTTAACAATAGCGGCAAACTTCATTATTAAACGAGCTGGCAAAATCGGGTTTTCCAATTGGAAAGCGTTGAGGCCGCTCTTTTCAAAAACTAGAAAACTCGTGCCGCTTTTGCTTAGGTACGGCATCAATTCTTAAGAAAATCGTTGATTATTTTAAGAGTACAAAAACAGCAATATAACACTTTGTTTATCTTTCGTCAAACCATCATCTAATGGACCTTTTACGAATCTCTGTATATATCATATTTTCAACAATTATACGGCGAACATTTCACATTTCATACTCGTTACATACAGGGTTACCGTTGGAAATTTTCGAAAAGGGTCACAAAAAGTGGATTTTCCAAAATAAAGATCCAAAAAAAAGGGTCAAGTTATTTCCCATTTTATTAAAAAATAATTAGCCCAAGTTTTTCGTAAACAAACAAAAAATATTTATTACAGGTAAGAAATGCTCAAAAAACTCAATTTTTTATTAAAAGCCCTGCCCTGTCCTGATTTTGACACCTGACAAAACGTTTGTTCTTTATCATTATGGCTAATATTTTAATGTTTTTATGTTATTTTTCGATATTTTCTTTTTTTTTGCGATTTAGGGTTTGTTTTCAATTTTGCAATCGTTCGCGAATTTTAGTCAATTTCGCAATTGAAGTGATTTTTTCCTATGTTTTTAAATTTTTGCGAAGCTTTGTTGATCTTTGAGGCAATCGTCGCTGTTTTAAAAAAAGCCCCATACATAAAAGTCACTTATTTTACAGGGCCTTATGCCATTATTACCCTTAAGAGAATAAAACATTTTCAAGAAACGAACACCTAATTGCATTTTATAAATAAAAAGTCACATTTTTTGAAAAGAAAGAAACCACCATTTAATAAATAAAAAATAACCAATATAAGTTATGTTTGCTATTAGAGAAATTGTACTTTACAATCGAAAATCTGATTTCGAAGTCGTAAAAATCTTTGAACACAAACTTTTTACGAATACTTATTACTTTTATGGAAGAATCTCAGTCGTGCTACAGTGTTTCCCGTGTGAGGAATCTTTTACGATTAAAAAATTCGGTAATCGACGATCAAAGACACTCTTAATGAGAATCCAAGTATCGCTAGCATGATTGAACATAATAGCTGGGTATGCAATAATAATGTTTTTGTTTGAATGTTTTTTTTTTTACAAAAATCGTACAAAAATTGTTTAGAAAAAAACTAAATTTGAAGTTGTCCGATTTTTTTAACGATTTTCGAAACGTAAAAGACGATTTTTTTATTTTTCTTCACAAATTTATCTGGCAGCCCTAGTGATAGCCCAGTTTTTATGCGGGGTTTGAATTCAGCCCACCCAGATTAGTTTTAAAAAAAACATGCTTCGTTTCTGCACTAAATTTTTCCCCCCAAATTTGTAAATCAGTGTTATTGGAAAATAAACAAAAAAAAAAAAATTCTTCCCCATCACAAACCAGGGGGCATTCATTAGTAATTCGAAATGATATACAAAAAAGCCCCGATTTGCGTTGCTTTTAAAAACTGGTTAAATCCACTTTGCTTCATTATGATTCCGAATTGCGTCGCTATATACGATTGGATTTTTCCCTGAAGCCATAATCACATGTGAAGAATTTTTCTATTTGCGTGTTAAAAGGTGGAATTCTCATTTAATTCTGTTAGGAAAGTTATTCTAAACATACTTGCGCGTTAGGAAGTAAGAAGGTAGTCTTAATAAGAAGTTGTGTGGAAAAATGGGTGCAAAGAAAAAAATGCATTTAAATGGAACTGAAATTGGATGTTATAAAACATTTTAAATCGGGTGAAAAGGCTGTTGATATAGAAGGAATGCTTGGATTAGAACCTTCAACAGAAAAAACAATTTGCAACAGAGATAGCGCTAAAAATAAATCATTTAAAGATAGCTCGTTTGTAGAAAGCGAGTGCAAAAGTGACGTGTTTAACTAACATTTTAAACAAAATTCAAAATTTTCTTTTTTTTTAATGTATGTGAGACTAGTCACTTTTGCGTTCGCGTTCTACCAGCAGGATGTTAATGTTTTTGTGAATATGGATAAATGAAATAAATAAATTTTTATAAAAATTTTCATAATTTTCGAATGTGTATTCCATGTCAAATTACAATCCTCAAAAGCTTTTATACTTTAATAGTCTTATTCCTAATAATGTAATGCATTACATTCTGCTGGTATCTAATAGTTGTATAAATTTTCTTTACAATTTACATAATTGCTAGCCAAAGGATAGATAAAGTAAGCCTCGTAACAGAAATATACAAACAAAAATTCTGTTAATGCATACAAAATATTCCTGGAAAATATTGAAGGAATAAGACTATTAAAGTATAAAAGCTCTTGAGGATTGTAATTTGACTAAGAATACACATTCGAATAATATGAAAATTTGTATAATAAATGTTACTCAAAATGAGAAATTAATTCCCAGATTCTATTTGTTAAATAAATTTTTGTTATGTTTTTATCAAAATATTTTCCTTATGTATTTCTCTCTTTTCAAATGCTAAAATAATATTTACTTATTTTTTTATAATATTTCAGCCATAGTTGGGGGTAGTGCACTCATTTTGCAGTTTCAACTCACACTTAATGATATTGCAAAAATATTGCAATTATTTTTTTGATGTTGAGTAATGAATTGAAAATTTGGTAAAAATTTTTGAACTCAAAAAAAAAAAAATAGTTTGATTTAAAAAAAAAAATCATCAGTTTATTGCAACTTTTTTTCATCACTCATTTGAGTGCAACTAAAATTATTGCACTAAATTTAATATCAAAAACTTGTTTTTTCATGATTAAAGCCATTAGTTATACCGTTATTGACAAAATTTTGTTTTGTTTAATCTTCTTTGCTTATGCAAATCCTCCAAAAAAAAATCAAAAACCATGCACACACAAAGTTAGAATTTTAAAATTTAGTAAGACAATATTTGTATGCAGCTTTTTTGATTGCAAGTCCAAATTTTGCACTCTTGAGTGCAGATTTTTGCATTCAATCTGCGTTAAGTGATAGTGAAACACCCAATAAACAATTCTATCACTAATTTTTTTTAATTTAAGCACTAATGGTACATTTAAAAAAATAAGCGCACAATTATGCGCTACGCAATAAGACAAATGCAAATGCAAAATAACATATAATAAAAAAAATAACATTTCAAAAAAAAAATAACATTTCAAGTGCTACGGCATTCCCTTACCACGAAGCAAGTTTTTAAGGGAGAGTACAAAAAAATAACTTTATCAAAACATTCAGTGTTTAAGGTCGATCGTTACATACAACAATTTTTATATGCGCTGAATAATGCGCTTTATGTGTCAAAAATGTATTGCTTCAAAGTGGGAACTCGCCATATAAAATTCATGTCTTCCGTCAGCGCAATGGTAAGCGAAAGGGAGAAACATATCCCTTACAAACCTGCTTCTTTGGAAGCTCCATTTTTTATTGGTAATTTGCAATATCACTAACATTTTTTTAGTGGTAGTTAAAAAATTGCATCACTAAAGCTGGTAAAAAACAGTGCAAACTAATTTCTTTGCAGTTTTATTGAGTAATTGTGCACTGCTGATTGAAATCAGGATTTAGTGCACTACCCCCAACTATGATTTCAGCCCACTTGCTCTTTTTTTTTTATCATAAATAAAATTTGTTGCTAAAAATTTATATTTTTGAACCAATTAATTAAAAATTAGTGCAATAAACTACGTATGATTTGTAACATTTAAATATTTGACGATTTTGTTAAACTTTCGTGACGACTTTGACGAATTTTGTTAAGGTAACCTGTGTGTACCTCTCCATGGTTGAATTTGTCAAACACTGAAACAAAGAAATGTCAAACTAAATTGGGCAAACAATTTGACATTATGCATTATGGTTGGACCACCCTTTAAAATTTTTTGTCATTCTTTCTTCTAAGCTTGGGTTCGGATTCACATGAAAACCGCCTTGTATTTTAAAAATCCCGAAAAATTTTCAAATTGGCAAACCCGAAATTTTACTGCCAAAAACTTTTAAAAAAATGCCACATCGACTCACCCTGTTATAAACGCTATAAAATCCTCAAAAAAAACTTTGTTTTCACTCATCGTTCATTCATAAGTGAGTATGAACGTTTTTAAGTTTCACTACTCACTTCATTTTGAATAATATTTCATAAATTTCGAAGAAATGAAATTATAGAAGCAAAATGGGTTTTATTGTTTCAAATTCATGAATGAAACAGAAATAACAAATTTAAGATTTCTCAATTATGAGAAATATCACAAATGTGTATATTTTTTAAGATTTAATTCACGAATAATTCTGAATTCCTGTTGTCGCTTTTTCCTCAAAAATCTGAACTATTGAACCCATTTAGTTTAGCTTAGGGAATTTAAATAAAAAAAAAAAAATTTGCATTCCTCCATATTTCCTTTTGGTATTTTTAAACGAAAAAATCCATATCATTTAATTAATGTTACAATATTTTTATTCTGTGTTCTCTATTGATGTATTTAAATTTTGCAGTTAGAATTTTCTTATGGCAGACTTAAACATTTGTCTTTTTAGGTAACAAATTTATATTTTTTTTATAAAAGAAAACTAGAAATAGAAGACGTGATAAATAAACTTGAAGTGTAACATTTGCTCTATTCTATTGATTTGTTACAAATCAATGGTATTTTATTTATAGAGAAATTATGCAAAATGAAGAATACTAAAGCCAGTTAATAATTTTTGCAAAAGGGTAACACCTTGGAACAGAGCAAAAAGAAATAAAATCTAAATTGAAGCAAAGTAGTAAATTGTTATTAAGGGTATTTAGAAATACGACAAAGATTTTCCAGATTGCATTCCACAAATACTAAATATTAATTGCTAAATTGTCCCCGCCCTATTCAAGGTGAATTTCGAATGGTTAATGTTAAATCGCCAATCGACAAATAGTTTAAGTAATGTGGACATAGTTAAGTGAATACCCTTGATAAAAATCTATTCTGCTTTCTTTTAATCTCATTTCTTTATGCCTCACAGTTGTGTGCTTGTGCCTAAAAAAGTATTTTTCAATTGCACACATTTGTTGGTAAAAGGGGAGGAACATTTTAAGGACATCATCATTGCTTCATTTCCTTTATGAAGAACTAACCTGAGTGCAATTGCTTTTTGAATTTATGAATTGGTTTGGTATATTAGTTCTAGATGGCTGGTTACTTTTCGAATTGATGTCTATCTTCTTTGTTTAATCGAATCTAAAATTCTACAGTGTAAGTGCATACGTTTACTCGTTTTTTGTGGTAGTTATTAAGTAGTGCCTTCTGGTTAGAAATGTGTAAAAATGCATTAAAATTCCTATATAGTTCCTGATGAAAATGATAAGCACACACACACACACTGACTGGGAGACAAATGTCAGATGTTATAAAACTCACTCATACGCTCTATAAAATCCATATGGATGGCATAATTATTTGGAAAAAAAAAGAAAAATGAAATAAAACACAGTTTTGTATGAAAAAGGACATCAATTCAATTTTGCATCAAGTTATCTTATCAATGATATTTACATAGAGATGGAAAAATATAAAATACAAATTGACAAAATATACTCACAACGATTAGCAGAACACACATATTCTACGTTTACTGATAAACGAACAATGCAAGATGGAAAAGGATACGAATACAAAACAACTAAAAAGGAAATGAAGAGGAAAAAGCAATAAAGAAGAAAAGAGTATTGAAGAGAAATAATACATACGTTTTACATTTGCTAAACACAATAACTAAAGGAATCAATGAATAAATGAATGACGCAGTTGGTGTATGACTAAATGAATGACTCAATGACTGACTGTTTGACTGTACAAGTGAATGAATAAGTCAATCAGTGAACGTTTGGCCGAATTTACGTTTGGATGAATAAATAAATAACTGAATAACCGGGATTTTAGTGGATTTTGCATATTGATGTGATTTTCCACTTATGTCTTTAGGGAAATATGTTCGAGAATTCATCACATGCATCAAATAGGATTTTTCATGTTTGTTAAATATTCAGCATGTTAACGTTTATAGAAAGTGCAAAAAGTAGAAAAAGGAAAAAATACTGGGAAATATAAAAACGTAGAAATTCAAGCGCAATTAATAAAAATTTATAAGCCAAAGAGTTAGAGAATACCATACAGCTTAGAATAAAAATTTAAAGCAAATTAAAGTACTATTTAAATATAGTGTTCTTTACTACACTGTTATAAAAAGCATCATAACGCTGATGTATTTTTACATCAGTACTATGAAAAGTATCTTCGTTTCTGATCCTATGAAACCTTTCAACATTGTGATGGCATGATGCCAGCGTTAACATCACTTGCCCAACTCATCAAAAGGAATTATGACATCAATGGGATAACACATCGGCTTCACAGAAATGATGAATTAGGAAAAATGAGACTTATTTGACAGCTTTCCATTAAACTGAGTCATTGGAATGGACATAAATCAAAGTGAGGGAATGTTATCATTAAATGTTTGTTTAAGTTTTGTTGGACTCCGCCTTTTTTTACATACGAACTCTCATGTATAAGACACCAGCAGCATGCCTGATATGGGTTTCGCAATTATCCTACTTTGAAAACTTGTTGTATTTAACTAACTAATTTAATCAAACATAAAGGTGCCTATTATGAACTAAATTCCATTTTCGACAGCAGGCGAATTAGCTGATCGAACGAATTTTCATTTGGTATTATGGCGCTAATTCGATAAAAATTTACTATTGTGATTTTGTTAATTCGCAGTGGTTTACTTTCGATCATCTGTCTAGGTTCACAATATGAAAGTTTTCTTTTAGAAAGTCTGAGTTTATTGATAAGAGGGGAGAGGATAATAGCATGTTCTCTTCCCCTCGCACCTATAAACTCAGACTTTCTGAAAGAAAACTTTCATAGTGTGAACCCAGACTCTGTCACTTAAAATAAAAAATTTTTGTTTACAAATTTAAAAAATAAAATAAAGCTTAGCTTCAGTCGGGTCTCATCCCACTTTTTTTAATTTTCAACTTTGCTGCAAATCATTTGTTCAAAACAGAATTTTGTTCGATAAGGAATATGGGCGTTTCCAATTGCTCTTTACGATTTTGGACTTGCATGAAATTAACAAAACTGATAAAGAATATGGTATTTGGTATACGAACAAAAAAAATGTACAAATAGTGACATTTTCAACAAGTTTTTTACATTTATTTGCACCGTCGAAAGCAAATTTGTTTTTTTTTTTTGTTGAAAAATTCGATGCACGACGAAATTTTCGACGATGTTGCCAACTCATAATACAAATTATCATTCGATAGTCGATGTTCGATAGCCAGCGAAAATCGTTGATCAGATGTAACTCGTAAGAGGGGCCAAAAATAGTATTAAAACTACAAAAAAGTAGCAACGAACTTATGTCATTGTAGTCAAAGCATAGACGACGCATTAATGACGTTCGTCATTGGATTTATGTCACTTTTTGCCTCATTGATGCCTTTCGTTATAAAATTGATGTTAGGGTATCATCAATACGAACATAAAATTTTCTATGAGTGTATCAGGTAAGTTGATTTTTTAAGGACTAAAGGTCTACTCAATTATAACCCTTTGGACTTTATGAGACTTTCGTAAAACGAAATAATTTGGCAGTTCTTTTTATTAAACTTTTAATCTAATTTTTTCAATTTGTGTTAAAGACTTCTGTTTAATAGAGCATTATTTGTATAATAATTTTCAAAAAATTTTTCTATTACAGAAATCTTATTGAAAACCGACTCTTAAAATTCTTTCGTTTTACGTTTTCGTTTTCCATGACACTCCTGTTTATGTAGTTTTTTATTTTTTTTAACTGGCACTAACGTTACAACGGAGGAGTTGGATACAATGAACACTTTTAATGACAACTATTTTATCAACACCGAGGTTATTTTATTTAAGTACTTAAGCTATGTTCACACCTTTTAAATTATTTGACATCCTTGACGTAACCCCTAGTTTTATTAAAAAAATATTTCCTTTTGCAAAACGTTTGGCTTGATCAAACATCATTAAACAGTTTCTTAATTGCCTTATACAATTATCTTCTTATAATTAAAGTGTAGAAAATCAATAGAAATTGTTAAAAATAGAGCTTAAGCTTGATAAATTTATTGGTCACGCTTTTTTTTTGGATTTTTTCGTCAAATATTTAAACTGTCAAAGTCAGCAGGCTAATCGCTGCCACCTGAAGTGGATTCAATATAAAGATATGACAAAATACTAAATTTTAAATGTTACGTTTCCTTTCATTTTATGTTTCTTTTTATTGTAAAAAAGAATTTTTTTAATTTAAATTTTACTTGTTCTTTTAGTAAAGTGCATTTAAAATTGTCCAGTTATTTTTTTTTTATCAAGATGGATTTTTCTGCTATCTAGTCATTTGACTATTGGCGCCCTAATGTTAAATAAAATTTCACATGTAAATTTCCGAACGCGTTAACAGTTTTGTGGAAATTTCCGAATATTTAAATTTTAAAACTCCAAAAAAAAAAAATTGCTTGGTAATTTGTTTGTTTTTAAAAAGTTAACACGATTGTGAATAGCTCGCATGTGAAATATTTTGACAATTTATGAAGAAAATAATTCACAAAGATTTGTCTGTCGGAAAAGGAAGGTGTTCAATGAAGATTGAACCCTCAAATTATAATCAACATAATGTTACAAATTATAATTTTTATATTAAGTACTTACGTACACTACATTTAGTACTCGCTAAAAGTAAAACTAAAGGGAAATTTTCGCCCGATTGAAAATTGGCAAGTCATCCATTTTTTTTAACTTCGCGTTACAATTTACTTGCCCTTTGTACGTTGAGCAATTAACACCTTTTTTTGATCCACCAACTTTAACTTACATCCGAGCTTAGCCTAAAGTTATTTTTACATGGACGTTAAATTTACATAAAACTTATACTTACTTAAAATTTATAACTACCAAGTTACCTCAAGTAATTATAATTACACTTTTCATTATAGATTTGGCCAAATCTAACTTAAAGGTCCCACAGACGTTAGCCTAAATAACAAATGCAAGAGTGCAAACCCAGCAACAACTTAGGAACAACACTAAAATCCCGAGAAACAAATACAGAAGGAAATGTGAGTTCATTTAAAATTAAAAAAAAGCGTTTCAATTACAAAAATAAGGAGCAAATAAATATTTAATTTGATAAAATTCTTGAAACCCCAGACATTGCAAGAGGCTTTATCGTATTTGCATCATTAAGTCTTTGGTGTTTTGGTTCTACTGCTGTCCTATATGGCGTTAAGAGCCATGACTGAAAAGGGTACCCAGCATTACTTGAGAAAAAAAATGTCCAATAATTACATGAAATTCATTTGTATGAATGTGGATTTAAATCATATAATACGCCTAATAACTAACAACTACTACGATCTTGCTAATAAGTGTCCTCCATTTTAATTCTTATGTATGACATTCTCCAAATTAAGGAATCATGGCGGGCGCCCGGGTGTGTTGCATCCGCAAAAGCATAACTTCATTTGATTAACACAGACCTGGAAAATATTTATACATTTTATTAAAGTCTGAAAATAAAAAACAAATTAACATACCAATAAATATTACAATACATTAATGGCCATTTTCTCAATGTAACGTCAAACTGCCTGTTACTTAATGTCAACATAAATTTATTAGACCGATAAACTGTCTGTTAACAATTTTGGGTTTCTCAATATACCGACAAAAAACATGGTTTTATGTTGGCAACACCTCTCAAAATACATGTAAAAGTTGGGAGTCAGCTGATTGAATTTATGTGGACGGCAAATTAAAGGAAAATAAATAATCGGCAGATGAGTGCTGGTTAGCTTTGCGACAGAATAGAAGCAAATGAGACATTGAGAAGACCAAATTTCTTTAATGTGCAGTTTTTCGTTGGGAAAAAAGTTAATCGTGTAATGAGAAAACGGCCATAAGACTGTTACTTCGCTTCCAGTTATGGAATAAATATGTTTGTTGGAGTTTTCACGTGGGTGCCATTAATGCAGCCTACTACACCCAAATCTTAAATTTTTCGTAACCTTTTTGCAAAATTTCCTTTTTTCTTGTTCTTCCGGCCAAAAAATTCATTCAGGACATAACTTCCCTTCAAATATGTTAAGAACTTCTGTTAACACAGTGCTGAATGATGACTGCGCTAGACCCACTCCGCAGGCTTTCCCGACCCCTTTTTGGAATGCCACTTCAGCAAAAACTCGTTAAGCTGGTAAATTGCTTTGTTTGCGAATATCTTCTACCTCATTTAATGCTAGTAATGTCACAAAGCTAAACATATTGAAACTTACCCGAAAAAATTTAATTTCATAAATTTTGAAAAACAGATTTCTTAAAAATACGAATTGTTTTTTTTTTACAACTTCGAATATTACGACACAGGTTCTTAAAATCAGTAACGTAATTTTTTTCACGTGGAATTCATGATACGAAATTGAAATCCATGTGAATAAAAAATTTCATTCGGAAATTTTTCACATGTTGAACTCATGATAAAGGTTATCGTTTCATTTGAAGAATAAAAGAAACATTTTTACACAAAATTCAATCATTAATTCATCCTTTTGCTTTTATTTGTTACTTTCACTAAAAAGTTTTTTTTATACAATAAATTAATGTTTTTACAAAAAAAAACCCTGAAACTACTAGCAAAAAGCTTTGCTAAAATTTTTTGTCTGCTCATTTCTTTACATAAGCCAGCTGATGTAAAGAGTTGTTAAATAAATCAAAAACAACTTTAAATGGCTTTAAAACTAAAACCGGTTTTACCGTATAAAATATGCTTTTAATTGTCTATAAATAGAATATCAAAAGCATATTTTTAATAAAAGTTAACTTTATAACTCCTAGGCCCGTTTTCACAACTTACCGTTAGCTTAAGATTCGATTTTATCGGCCGTATAAAAAGTGTTGCATTATTTCAACTTTACTTTAACCTACCAGGTAGGACCAATCTTAATTTACTTTATCGCTTACTTTAGGTTAAAGTAAAGTTTTAATAATGAAACAATTTTTATAAGGCCTGTCAAAGTCTACTTTTAGGTATCGGTAATTTGTTAAAAAGGTACTTAAAGTATTCTTTGTTTATGTCTTTGATTATGGGCCTAAACTTTTTAAGTAAAAGTTAGTTTCAGAAGGGAAACCTAACCCAACTAGAATATGCTTTAGTTGGCTGCAGCAACCGTTCGAATCTTGTAAATCATATTTGTCAAACCATATTGAACTTAACACAGAACAAATTATTATCAATAAAAATTATTTAAAAAGTATTTATATTTAATAAATGTGATAATTAAATCAATTATTTTTTTTTGTTGAAAAAAAATTTAAAATATATGTAATTTGTATTTAAATGACCTTTTTGTTTGTCTGAAATAAATTTTTAATTAAAATATTTATTAAATAACAAAAAATTTTTCGTTTAAAATAAAATAATTTAAACTTTTGAAGATGTTATTGGAAATTATCAAAATCAATCAACACATTATTTGAAAGGGCATAGTTTTTTTATAATTTTTTTAATTAAAATAAAAAATATCATTTATTGAAAAAAAAAATTGGTATTCGACCTTTTCTTTATAGAATCTCAAAGAAATAAATTCTCAAGCTCAAGTATTGAGTATTTATTTCTTTGAGATTCGAAAAAAAATATTCAAAACATTTTCCCCTGTATTTATAAACGATTATCTTTATTTAATTTGAAAAATTGTTATAAATACGGCCGTTAATTTTTAAAATTCTTAGTAATCAATAGAAAGAAGCATTTTAGGTACAAAATCAGTGAATTTGGTATAATTGGTGATTAGAGACAATTTTTAATTTTTAAACTTTTATTTTATGAATATGTCATTTGCTTAAGCAATGTGCGAAACTGATCGCCCTTTCCGTACGTCATTAAATGGTTTTTGATTTTGTTTTGTTTTACTTTTTGTCTAGCATTCGATCTAACGATGTCCGTCCGTCAGGTTATACGAATAAATAAAATTGTCTGTCCATTTAACATTGCACACAAAGTACATTTCACAATTTTAAAAGAATTTGATGAAATTTGGTGTAAAAGTTTCAATTGAAAATAGTGAGAATCGGTATATAGTTTGACATGGCACCAATAAAAATTCTTCCCGGTATAGTCTGCGTGCTCATAAACTATCTTACTGTGCTGGTATTTCGATCAAATGTGTTTTAAAAATATTTTATTGCAACATGCATTGCATGAACGGCCCATAGCTTCCACATAAATACAACTACCGAATAAATCTTGAAATGTCATAAATTCCTTTTAAATGTTAGTATGGATATACAATTTGGCAAAATATCTCTTACGATAGCTACTATGTCATAGCAATTTTGTACTGGCAGGTCCAGAATTGACCGTAGGTCCCATCTAATCCCCCTTTCTTTTATCGCTTAAAGGCAAACAAATCTCTTCAAGATGTTGATTTCTTAAATGATTCTTTCACTCATAACATAATTTTGTTTTGCCGGTTACAAGATTGATCATGGTTCCCAAATAGGGTACAATGTCGAATTTTTTTTTTTAATACTGGGATGTAGGGTATCATATGGTTTAGCTTTACCGACTATACTTTTTACTTGGTTTTTATTTGGTTTCGAGGGAGTTTACTTTCTAGGTATTCAATCGTCTATGGCGATTACATTCGTAAATTTTTTTTAATTATTTTTTTTCTACATTTTTCTGTGATTTCTTTAAACCCATATTTTTCCACCCATCCGTCAGACCAAAGATCAAAAAACAAACAAAAAAAAAAAAGCGTAAAAAACATATTGTTTTTATAGCAAATTATTTGTTAAATAAACAACAATAAACCAAAGAAGAAAAGGAAATGTGCTTGACTTTTTTTGACCAAAAAAAAAAATCAGATAAAAGGAAGAAATTATTCAAGGACCAATGTGAAGATGTCAACAGAAGGCATACTAAAAAAATAAACAAATAAATATTTTGAAATTAACTTAAAGCGTTGGTCATTAGTGACCATAAATCTACAAAGTCAGTTCAATTACAGTTTAATTTTTCATTTCTGTAAAAATGTACTATTTTTAGAATGCAATATAAAATTTATATTCAGGGATCGGTCAGAACAGGGATCGATCGATGTTTTATTTAAATTGTATTGTAACTTTGAACGATATTGAATACCGTAAATTGGCCCCATTACCGCAATTCTGTAACTTTTGAATTTAACTACTGATATCGTAAAGTAACGAGACATTTCGGTTACTTTAAGGAATTTGTTGTTCTCTATTTTAAATAAGCAATATTTTTGTTTAGAAATATTAACGACGAATATCGGTAAAAATATAAGAATGTCAAAGTTAAATTTTTTTAAAATTATAAAATAAATTTGGTTGTAAAACATTAATGTTAACAGAACATGAATGAAAACTTGTAAATATTGATTATATTTCTAAATAAATACATATGTTAGTTTCAAATGTTTTTATTCATTAGTAGTAATCATAGTTATAGTCGTAGATATTAAGATAATATTTGGCATAAAAAATCTCTTATGTGAATCTTAACCGCACAACATACTCTTTTTGGCGGAAACCTGATCGCCCAAATACTGTAATGTATGGTCGGGCTTGATCGACTATACCTTCTTACTTTATTTGTGTTAAAAATTGGCTTCTTAACTATACATTTTTAATCTGCTAGCAGTACATTTATTGTCGTTATTATGTAACAATAACTTTTTTGTGTCGTTAATTACCAAGATTGTTTGCCGGAAAAAATTGTTAAAAATTTCATTACAGAATAGCTCTTAACGACAATTATCGTAAGCTAACGAATTTTGACTACTTAACGGCAATTTTTTGTCGTTAAAAAGTTACAGAATTTCAGTACAGGTTATTTAATTGTTCTGATAAATACTTGGTAATAACATGCCATTACGAGCTTGCATACAGAATAATGACTTCTGCAAAATTTTGTCATTACTGCCAGCTACCAGTATTCTTAAGCCCCTTTCACATTATTTATAAGTTTTCTCTTCTTTTTCAAATAAAAATATATATTCTATCAATTTGGTTCAAAATCGTTTTTATTGATTAATGAAGATAAACATAAATATGTGTAAATATCGATGGTCTTCCCTGAAAAAATCCTTGGTTTCAACTAGGGTTGCCAAGCGGGCTTAATTTGGCTTGATTGTCAAGCTTTTTCAATGTGGGTAAAGAATCAAGAACAAATGTAATTTTCAATTCATTTTACAGATTCATTTGAATTGAATTGAATTTGCATTCATTCAAATGAAGTAGAAAAATATTCATTTTTGCAATTCAAATGAATGAAATCAAAAATGAGTTGCAGCAATCAATCAAATTCAAAAGCAGATTTAGGGGGAATTACTAAAATAATAGAACATTTTTGTTATTCCCCCTTATTGCAGTTGAAAGTTTTCAATACAAAAAGTAAACGAATTTTCCAATTGTAGTAGAAGTTGAAAGAATTTCGAGTAAACGAACATAGCTTTGACAGAAAAAATGTTGTTGAGATTTAAGGTTGCTGAAATCTTTAAAATTTGATTGAAAAATTAAAAAAAAAAAAAGAAATTTTCCACAATATTTAAATACATATGATTATTTAAACAAAAAATTATTGCTAAATACACTTTTAATAATATTTTCACACCATTTAAAAAAAAATAAAAAATTCAAGTTCCTTTTAGCAAATAAACAAAATTTTTTAATTTTGATAGGATTTTCGCCTGCATCTAATAATTAAATTCCTATTCTGCCGCTACCTGACAATTCAAAATACGAAATGAATTCAAATATCAATCAATTGAATTTAAATGAGTTGGAAATGAATTGCTAAACCATTTTAATTAATTCAAAATCAATTCAACTGAATCTGTTAAATGAATTCACTTTAACAAATTCATTTGAATTGGAAAAGAATTGCAATTTATTTGACAGATTAATTTGAATTAAAAATGAATTGCAATTCATTTGTACCAAATTCGTTTGAATTGACTCCAATTTCATTCAATACACTTTTTTGTGTGAAAAAACTTAATTCAAAATTTGCTAATTCTGTGCATGAATGATTCGTTAATTAATTCAAAAATGAATGATTTGTTTACAGCTCTGATAACTCGTTCATTTATAGAACGATTTTGTTATTTTTTTTTTATTTTATATTTTTTTTTTTTATATATTAGAAAATCCTAGCACAACAAGATTTTTTTCACTACCAGTATTCTACCAAGTTTATTTATGTTGCAAAATACAATTCTTAAATATTTATGTGTAGAAATAAGAGGCATAACTAATTTGTTGCTGTATCCCAGTTATTTATGTATCGATCTGGCCGAATTTCAATTCC
Organism: Pollenia labialis; assembly: GCA_949318255.1. Taxonomy (NCBI): domain Eukaryota; kingdom Metazoa; phylum Arthropoda; class Insecta; order Diptera; family Polleniidae; genus Pollenia; species Pollenia labialis. The sequence goes on along the minus strand of OX439139.1, from coordinate 198,575,161 downwards.
GGACTTTCAACATACACACGGGCAGAAAAACCAACGGACGAATGGATGGACATCGTCTAATCAGCTTCGCTACGTATGACATCAGTATTGTAAAAATAACAAACTGCACAACAATATAAATTTGTTTGTTCATTTAACCGAATTTGTAGTGTCAAAAAAATCAAGCTATTTTCTTTTGAATGTCAAGCTTTTTGCCGATTCCTATCTGGCAAGCCTAGTTTCAACCCGCACAGTTCACATGAACTTGCTTTTTAAACTGTGCCATTTTAACAAGTAAACAGTGTAAAAAGTAAAAGTGTAAATTAAACTAACATTATTTTTTCTTCACAAATGTAAATTATATAATACAAATAAACTCAAACCAATTAATTTTTTTTCGTTAGTTAATTCTGGATTATTTTTTTGAGAAACAAATAGGTATAAAAAAAAATAAAAATATTTATGAATTATACCTACATTCTAAGAAATTAAATAATAGAAATGTTATTAAAATTACTTTATGATTCTGATTCATCTTGATTTTTTTTTTTTTTTTTTTTGTAAAAGTCACATAAACATGACAGAAATATGTTGCTATTCATAATAAAAACCATTAAGTAAATAGCTTTAAGCATTAAAAAAATAACCAGCAAAGAGGCAGAAGACAGTATTCAACATGTTATCAAAAAAAAAAAAACATCAAACATCACCTTTTGTCATCATCAACGCCACCCATCAGTGGCAGGCAGCCGCAGCAGCAGTAACAAAAACAAAATCAAACATCAACAATTTTTTTTACAGACATTTCATATTTATAAGGGAATTCATGAATTCAAATAAAAACATCGACATGATAAAACAATTTTCAATAATAAAATAACAAAAAAACAAAATTGAAATTATTGTCACTGCTGAATTGTCGCTTGAAATGCCGCCAATATACAACAAACTTAAAGACAGACAAAAATTTTCAGTAAAATTATAATATCGACACAAAGGTGAAAAAGATAAAAAGCCAAAGTTTATAATTTTTTATTTTATTGTGTTGTGTTGATGTTTGGTTTTACTATGTTTGTTCTTGTTGTCATTGTATGTCATAATATTTTACTGTCTTTTATATATTTTTTTTAATTTCATTTTTAGAAATTCTAAAGAACTTATGTTTAATAACACTTGCTAAAAAAACGTATGCTTATTTACAGGGAAGAGGGAAATTATAGCATTAATTAACAATTTTTAAAACATCATAAAATTAGTTTTATATATTTTAATGAGTTTAAATATCTTCAATAAAATTCTGTTTTCCAACTAAATATTTTTATATATTTTTAATGCTGCAAAAACACAATAAAAAAGGAAGCATTAAACGAAGCAGGTTTGTAATGCGGAAAAGTAAAAGTTTCGCTTTCGAAAGGCATACATTTTATATAGCGAGTTCATACTTTAAAGCGAAACATTTTTGTCCCAAAAAGAGCTTCTTTCAACGTATACAAAAATTAGTGAAATTAACTGCTTTAATATCTTTGCTTAATAACCTACTTCGCGGTGAAGAAATGCCGCACAGTGGTATTGTTTCATATATTTATGCGCAAAAAATAAAATGAGTTGTCCTAGATCATTGAAAGTTGGCACGGAGTATTATGTTGACGTAATTAAAAAAAAATGGAAATTCAGTAAAACCGGTCGATGTTTAGTAAAATTTTAAATTTCTGAAGTGCCTGATAATTATACCCACTATTGCTTTATTTAGAGTTGACGTTTTGGTGCTTTGAGGTTTGGTTGACGTTTTAAAGTAGACAAGTCAATAAAAAATTGTTGATGTTATGGGATGTTGACGTTATCCTGAGACCACTGTTTGTGTTAAAAAATGTATAGTTTTTTGAGCTCAAACTTCCAATAAGTAGTGAACAGGACGTCAAACTTAAACTTTTATTACATTCGATCAGTTCTATGTTTTTCAATTTATCTGTACCATACATACAATACAAGTAATATTATTATGATTTTAAGCGCTAAATATTACAACATGGAATCGAAAAGATGAATAAATGAGTGAAGAAGAAATTATAAATAACATCAACAAAAGTACACACACACACAGCCATTCAAATTCTTTATTTATTAAAACGTGATATTAAAAATTAAAAAAAACAACATGGGAAGAAACAAGATAAAAAGTAAAAAAAAATAATATTACTAATAATAAAATTAAAAAAAAAAATTAGAAATACAACGCAAATATTCAGGCACTGCTCAGCCGGCTGGTTGGCTGGCAGTGTGTCAGTCAACGGAAACTTTTTGCTTTCCTTTGTTAACAGTGTGCCGACTTTTGCAAGATTTAATATTTTTCTTCTTATAAAACAGAAAAACTGCAAGAAAATACAGATCAAAGTGGCAGGAAGGTGTAAGTGTTTGAGCCAGTTGGCTCCTTAAATGAATTTAAGTGAACTTTAACTTATTTATATAAATGTTTTACTTCTTTCGTCCCCTTTTAATTTATTTTCTTTTTTTTCATTTTTTTTTAATAAACATAATCATCTCATATTAAAAGAAACAGCAGCAGTTTCAACAAAATCTTATAATTGAAATATTGCAATCAACTAAATTTTTAGCTGAAACTGAAACATTCACCAGCCACCAAACAACGAACCAGCCAACTAACCAACCAACCAACATTAAGGGAAACAAAAGAATGGGGTTTATTTCATCCAAATAGAATGTAAAATTTACAAAACGCTAAAGAGAACAACAGCAACATCAACAAACAGTAAAAAAAACTTTAAATTATATTAAACTGTAATCGAAAAAGTTTTGAAAACTTCTTACAACAAATGAAAACAAAAACATTGTTTTGAAAAATACAATATTAAAGTTTTGTATTTGTTGTTGTTTTTTTTTTGTATGCTTAAACAGATATTCTTTCAATTTTTTTTTTCCAAAGTTCACCATTTTTTTGTGGAGGCTTTGCTCTAAATTTGATTTTATAAAATTGAAATTTTGTATTAAATTAAATCCAGAAATTTATATTAAATTTAAAGCTTGGGATCCACACCATGCGTTAAATACATTTAAGACTCATGCAAAAGTAAAAAGTAATTTTACTTTATGCGTTCGATGCGTATATTAATTGTACGCATGTGCTTTTGATATGTTAATATAATTTTACACTGATTCTACTTTTTTAGCAGATGCATCAATGCGTCGACTTGGACCTCCAGCTTTAGAGCTAGCGAAGGTCGCGCAACATTTGAATGCTGCCAACGACTCTGGTCTATATTTTTATTGCTCGGTAAACTATCTGAACAACCAAATTAATGGCGTCAAACCTTTAGAATGCGAACTAAACAACAGGTCGTTTTGTTTTATTCAAAATGTATTGGCTATAAAATCCTCCTGTTTAAAAAAAGCTTGACGCTATTAATTTGGGAGCTCAGTTTGTTAGAGTTTAATTTGTAATTATATTTGTAACTCTTAATAAATAAATATATATTCGGCTTAATTGTCTAAGTCGATTTTTGTAATAGATTAAAGAACACAGATTGTGTGTACAGTTTAACTTGATCGTAATACACGTTTTTCTTAAGAGCATATCCTTTTGTATTTGATTGGCCAGTGGATCGTACAATGCATTACAGGGAAAATTCTTTTTATGGACGGACTATTCGTGTGTGAAATAAACTTTCTTCTGAAGTCTTCCTTCTCATCTTTAACATGAATAAGTTCAGTTCGAATGTCCACAAGCACTACTCCCTCTACCATCCTTCCCATAACCTATTTTCCCAGTTCCAGCATAATGCCATGCATAAGTAGAGGCCATTCCCTGAGTGCTGGTCCCAACCAAAAAAATTTGCAAACGTTATTTTATTTCAAAATGTGTGTAGTTGCGAAAAAAGTTGTTGCTTTATAGTAAACACCAAGTAAAAATTTTTGTGCTATTGTGAACGAAACTTAAAATTAGTTTTTTTTTAATTTAATTAATATTGTATGGAAATAAAATCGGCGTTTTTCACTTAATATCGTATTACTTTCTTATATTTTTGTCAGATCTCCTCGATTTTAAGTTTCTTTAATTCGGCACAAAATTGTTTTTTAACTGTAGTTTTAATACCCAGAAAAATTTATTAGTAGTTGTTCATCAATTAAAAAAATTATTTAAAAAGTATTTAAACTTAATTAATGTAATAATTGAATCAATTATTTTTTTTGTTGAACGAAAATTAAAAAAATAATTTTGATTTAATCAACCTTTTAGTTGTATTGAAATAATAATCAAATAACAAAAAATTATTTCGAAACTGGGAATTATTTTCTTTCGAAGGTTACTTTATATTATATTCAAAATTTTTTTTTTTTTTTTATTCTGAAAATGCATTACATTCTGCTGGTGTCTAATAATTGTAAATTTGTCTGTACATATAATATACTTCATTGCTATTCAAAGGACAGCTAAGGTAAAATGTAACAAGATGATACAATATAATAGTCTGGTAGTGTATAAAGTCATTCCTAAAAATTAAAGGAATAGGACTATTACAAAAAAGCTTTATAAAATACATAACTGAAATTTAGATCATAGAATAAATTCGAAAAAATAAAAAAAAAAATGTTAAATATTATTGAATTACTTAATTTATAACAAAACTTTATTAATCGATTAACCGATCAACAGCAAAATTAACCGATTATTAACCGATTAAACTAAAACCTCGGTTAATTAATCGAGCGATTAACCAATTAAATCAAAAGCCCGATTAAATGAATAGTATTTACATACATATGTATGTGTTAGTAGCAAATTTGAACGCTTATTACTCCTAAAATATTGAAGAGATTTAAATAAAATATTTATTGTGCACTCCTCTAAGTAAATATCTTTTAAATGGTGTATATTTTGTTCAAATCGGTTGGAGGAAGGTGTAATTAACTGATTTATGACATGAAAAACTAGTTTAAAACATAAACATATTTTTTAATGAATTGAAGAAATATGCCCTTAGTGAATTTAAAAATAGTGTTTTTTTTAAATCGTTGAAAATTTCAGAAATCTCGTACAAATATTTTTATGAACACATAAATTGTGAAAGAGTATATTAATTCATTAATTTAACATAACCTCAATTACTGCTTAATATTCAAACGTTTTTAATACATTCGTTTTAATATAAAATTTAAACAACAAATTGCGCGCGTATTAAATTCAAATAAAATTACAAATTGCATTGTTTTAGTATCAATATTGAACAAATAAAATAAGTCCTTTTTTAAACTCAAGTAAATATTTATTTAAGGAGTCAGTTTGTTTCCTGTTTCAAACAGTAATAAAAATGAAATTAAAAGTAATGTTTGTTGGAGGATTTAAAAAACAAAAAATAAATGCTTAAATTTACAAAAAAGAAGTAAAAAATCAAACACTTTTTTATGAATCCTATTGAAATAACAAAAAAAAATAAAGTTTGTTTTTACACATACACACCGTTGAAATCGTATGTATGAAAAGATATTGTTTTTGGAATTTGCAGGAATTTTGCACAACTTCATCAATGAAAGTGGATCAGGACGAGAAAAAAACAGGGCCCTGAAATTAATTTTAATTTTTTGAAATATTAAGCCGAAAATATAACTTGGGCCAAAGTATGGCATTTGATTCTCGTCATAATTGTTTTTTAATTTCGTTCGATATCAAATGTCATAATCTGGACTTCAGATACGATTTATATCGACAGCATACAGAACTTGATATGAAATAATTATACGAAAAACAAGTAAGAAAGTATAGTCAGTCAAGCACGACCATATAATACCCTTCACCAGAATATTTATAAATAAATTTTCGATAGTGTATCCTATTTTGAACCCAAAGGCAATCATGGAACCATAATCATGTTATGAGGTTAAGATTCATGTAAAAGTTCTTTGTACAGAATCTAATTTAGATATCTTTATCTATATGAGATTTGTTTGCCTTTAAGGGATTTTTGTAATGTGTCTTTTATGGAACCTATGATAAATTTTGGACCAATCAGCACAACATATTGTCATGTGATAGTACTACTTACCATAAAAGTTATAATCGCCAATTTTAATGCTAATACCAATTTGAATAATGATGTTTTAGAATCAAAAGCTATTTCGGGATAGTATTTATAAGGGAGTTATGGTCAAAGATAGGCCGAATACAATCCAATTTGATAACATGAATTAGAATGCAATCAATAAGTTTTGACCAAATTTATTCTAAATGCAAAAAATAAAATAAGATAGTTTGTGGGAAGATAGTTTTTGGTAAAAAGCTTTTATGGGGGCCATTGGAAATTATGGCGGCAATTAGAACCAGTATACAAATTTCATCAAATGAACACCAAAATTGCGTCCTGTAAACATGGACCAGTGATGCCAGTAAAAATTTTAAAATTTCCTAATTTTTATTTTTAGCAGTAACGGTCTATATATGTATATATTAATCTAGAGACAAAACATAGTCACACTTCGTATTTTTTTTTCTTTTCCTCGTCATTTGTCCTTTTAAAAGAACTTAACATTTTTTAAGAATGTTTATATTAAAATATTTTTTTTTTTTTTTTAGGACCATCACTCAGGGGATGCCCCCCTAATGCATTGCCTTGTGTTGAAACTAGGAAAATAGGTTATGGGAAGGAGGATAGAGGGAGTAGTGTTTGTGAACATTCGCCTTGAACCTTATTCATCTTGAAAGTGAGAGGGAAGACCTCAGCAGGAAGGATATTCCACATACGAACAGTCCGGCAAAAAAACCGAAATCTCTCTGTAATGCGTTGTGCGATTCACCTGCCAATAATCTAATAATTTTTAGCAAACTCGGTACCTAATAAGGGTCTGTAGAATCTTAAAAAAATATTTACTTCAGTTTCCCTGAACAAAAATAGAAAGAATATTTCCTTTTTAAAATATATCCTGCCATGTCCTTAAACATTTTCATTAACAATTTTTTAAAAACTCGAAATTGTATTTTGTATTTCTCTTGGATTTTTTTTTGCAATACAAAACGGGAAACTTCCCTAATATTGGCATCACTGACATGGACACACATTTGGCCAGCCAGCCAAAAAGTGATTCTGACTCGATCGAAATACTTAAAAATGGGTGTAAGACAAACATCAGCACAAACGTTAAACAAAAATCCTCTACACTTTTGTGATGTTTGTATAATGAAGTGATGCCAACTTTTTGAGAGCAAAAAGCACTTTAAAATTTAAGAAAAGCACTAAAAAGCTTTGGCACTATGGATAACATTTTGGCGTTTAAAGGGATCAAAAAGCACCATAAATACTGGTATAATTAATTCACTTTCGAAACAGGGATGTTATGTGTTTTTATTAAAGTGTGAAGTTCTTCAACATACCTATCGACTCAGAATCTCTTTTAATTCAATCAAATATGAATCGTTTGTGTTGTTTGAAATTTATTTCAGACATTAAAGTTCACAAAAAGTCTCTCGATTTGTCTTTTGTTGTTTGGCGTTGTCTTCTATTTTTTAAAGCATCTCAAAAGATTCCTAAAAACAAATTCAGGGGCCTGATTCTGGCAGACGTGATCGAGTACTTTCTCGATTCGAAGGGAATTTAATATCTAATTATTAGAGTAAATACTGAAAGAATCGGAATTATTTTTTCAGTGTTGTAAAGCATTAATTTGAGTTTCACAATACTGAAAACATAATTTCGTTTCCTTCAGTATAGACTGAAAGAATTACAAATAATATTGCTTTCGAATCGAGAAAATACCCGATCACGAATGCCAGAATTCCTCTCCCTAAAGTCGTTAAAATAGTTTCGTTTTATATTATTTTTTTAGCTGAAAAACTGTTTAAACTTTAATAGTTTTTTAAAATATTTAATAATTAGCGTAGTCTTAATAAATGGATATGAACTTCAGCTCTTTAAATTGTTATAAAATGCGAAAAAAATGTTCATTGTAATTATATTCGGCTCCGCTATACTGCCAGTTACAGCCATACCTAAACAAGAGCGGAAAGCGTTTTCTAGCTGTCAAAAATTCTCATGCCCATACAATTTGTATGAAGCAGCGGCGTCAACGCTTTACAATTGGAAAATCCGATTTTGACAGCGCGTTTAATAGTGAAGTTTGCCGCTATTAATAATAAATAATGGCAATTTAGCTATTTTTTGTCAATCTAGCTGGTTTTTCTCTTCTTTTTATTTCTATTGTATGGGTTTTATTAAACAAGAAAGTTAGCACTACTGTTTGTGGCACAACGTTGACGCTTTTGTTCAGGTATGGCATATCAGCGTAAAAGCTTAGCGGAAGAAAACGTTCCGCCTTCCGCTCTAGTTTAGGTACGGCTGTTAGTGCCGTTTAATGTCACAAAAACGTACAAAACATAAAAAATAATTCCCAAATTTTACGTTACGAAATCCTTATATTGCGTTACTTAAAAAATGTATCTGCACAAAATTTTTTACGTATCCAAATAAATGTCTTCCTAATCGCTTCTTATTGGCAGCCAACAAAGAGTCTGTATAAAGGCCCCCTTGATCCCATTCAAAAAAGATGATTTCAACTAAAAATATAAAAATAACATTTACGAAAGCTGGTTAATAAAGTTTTATGTTTAAACAAAACAAATAGCAAAAATTAAAACAAAAAATCAACTGCGATTGCATTGAAAGGAAGAAGTTAATTGCCAGTGTTGCTAACTAATCCATTTGGAGGCTAGATTTAGCAATTTTTTATGATGTAATGAAAAAATCTATTTAAGCTTGAACTACTTTATTTTATAAAAATTTTTTTTTAAGTTTTTTTTTATTAAATTTTAGATTGAAATTGTGGTTTATACCGCTAAGATTTTGAAACAATCTGAAATTTTAAAAATTTAATTGAATATATTTCAAGAATTTTTTCAAAATATTGTTAGGACACAGAAAGGATAAAATAAACAATTTTATTCTAAAAACAAGTAAAAATTAATAGTCGGTCATGCCTGACCATATGATAATCTATGTACACCACAACCCTGCAGATAACGAGACTAGTCCATACATGCATGTACAGAGTAATCCATAAAGGAGTAGGAATACTCCAAAACTACTCCATATGGGTAAAAGGTGGTCCATTTAACATTACGATGTTCTAGGAGGGGACCATATCACCCACCAAAGTGGTCCCTAAACTACTCAATGCAGTACTAAAGTGGGTTAGTTTCAAAACTACTCCATGTCACAACTCCATGGGTTAACTAATAGGGTTATTTTCAAAAGTACTCCATGTCACTACTGAATGGAGTGCACTAAAGGGGTAGTTTCAGACCTAATCCATTGATTAACTAAAATGGTTAGTTTTAAAACTACTCTTGCCATTACGAAATGCAGTGGACAAAAGGGCTAGTTTAAAAACTACTTCATGCCACTACTGAATGAAACACTAAAAATAACTTTACGATTAAGCTTTTTAATTTTTGTTTATTAAAAATAAAATAATAATAACAACAATCCTTTTCCCATCCATATAATATATTTATATATGTAAACGGTGAAGGACTTAAGTTTGCATGTAGTGTTATTTTGAAGAAAATGTTTATTTAATAAAAAAAATTAGGGTTCCATTTTTTTTAATTATCCTTATAAAAAAGCCTAAGTTAAATAAATTAATTTGTCATTTTAGAAAAAAAACCTAATAACTAAAATATAGTATCATATGTCATGCATTCTTTCACACATTTCACAAACTTTCCTCTTTCACTTTTCAATAAAAATTCAATAATGGACACCATCAGGGCTACCAATGTGTAATACTGTAAACTATAGAAAAGTATACAGCATGCAGTTGTTGGCAGCACTGCATGTTAATTTCTTATAACATGGTCCATACTACAGTACATTGGACCATGTTGTAAGTAGTCCATTTAAGCCACAATGGACCACGTAGTCCAATATTATCTGTAGGGAATATATAAACAAATGTTTTTGCTAGTGTACACTATTTGGGACCCATGGGCAATCATGGACCCACCTTTACAATACTATGTTATGAGGTCAAGATTCATGTAAAAGTTCTATGCAGCTTGCATTTCAATGATTTTAAAATGTGTTTACGATCATTCCCAAAATATTACCGCATATAGAAATAACATTTTTTTTATAACCCAATCAGTCATAAAATTGCAGGTTTGTAAGGGGGTATGGTGCTTCTTTCCCAGTAATTACGTAATTTGTTTTTAGTTGCAAATATTCAGTCACTTTTTGGCTTCATTTGGCCCATTTTCGTTTTTAAAGTGTTGGAAACACTGCAGTTTACACACACTGATACACAAACAATTTTATTTCGTTTAAAAAATTTCCGCTCAATTTATTTATTTGACTCCCATACACGAGCTAACAGACTCAATCATTTGACTATTTATATCCCCCGATGCCATTTCAGTCATGCACCGTGGTGGCCTCATTCCATTGTTCGTTCAGGAATATAAACAATAATAAAATTCAGGTAGATTTTAATAAAAATTGTTAAATACATTTCGTTTTATATTATTTTGCTTACAATTTTAATAAAGTTGTTAATAAAAAACAATTCGGGAGAACAAAAAAATAAGAAAAATAAGGAAACGGTCATTGTTCGCTGTTTGTTGAGAAGAAGGTGAAAACAGTATGAAAAATATTGAAATATCAATTTATTTCTGAAAAAAGCTTAAAGAATTATTTTATTAAAATTTATCCGCATAAAGAGAAAAATAGTATTTTGTTTTTTTTTTGCAATATTTATATGCGATTAATTACACTATGCCACAAAAAAATTAACCTCAAAAATGAGATATTTTCTAAGCTAAGTTGTGGCTGCTGAACACGAATATGGCATTAATTTATTATACCCTTCACCGAAGATAAAAGGGTATATAACATTGATCCTACACCCTTTATATATATATGTGAAAAGCGAAGTTGATTTAAAGATGTCCGTCTGTCCGTTGAAATGGGTTTTCCGAAGACCCCATATATGATGGGGGCCTGGTTATTGTACATTTATGTCACATATGGTCCGGAATTGTTTGCTATTGAAATTCAAAAAGATCGGTCCACAAATGGCTGAGAAACCACGACTACCTCTAATTTTTCCCAAAAATCCCTTGTGGTTGTTGTAATCTTATTACCTTTTGCTTTATATCTGGGGAACGGCAAAAGCCAAAGTTTCTTAATTAGGTACACACATTAAGGTAGTCAATACACACCATCCTACAAAATGTGGGCGGAATTGGAGAAGTGGGCGTGGTACCTCCCGTACAAAAAAAAATAAAAATTGTATAAAAACTTTAGAGCTGCCATATGTCCTATGGATATGACTTATATACCAAAATATCGGAAATTTTTAGTAGAACATATTTTATAAAAAGCACGGAAAAATCGGTTTAGATACACAAAAGTTTTTTTTTAAATACCCACTTTCGTGAACTATAGATCTTCCCGAGTCCAAGCTTTATAACCCAAGTAAATGGTAAATTTCTTCTGTAACACGTCGGTATATAAATCTTTCAAATCGGTTAAAATATGGCTGAGTTATAAACAAAATACTGAAATCCCAAAATTACTCATTTTATACCCTTCAATGTCAATCTATCAATTTTTTGGTGAAACTCGAGGTTTTAGCTTCCATTTTATTTCTATTTTGTGGGTTTTATTCAATAAGATAAGTTCACATAATTATTTATGACATTGCGTTGACGCTTTTATTTAAGTTTGACATTACCGCCATAAAGCTAGGCGCTTGAAAATAATACGCCTTACGCGTTAATTAAGGGTAGTCTGTAAGTTACTACATTATAATTAAAATTATACCCTTAAAAAAACTCTTATTCAACTAAATTCTGTTTACCTCTTAAGCTATTAAACTTTTATACTTAATTTAGAGACATAACCTTCTTCAAAAATTTTATGAAAATTATTTTCTATTCCCAATTTTTATTCATTTTAAATATGTTCCCATAATTAAAAAAAAATAAGATATAATATCTTCACTGGTTTTCTTTTAAGTTGCTCTAAACCAAAAAAGTTAAATACTTACCCCCGTATTCAGAAACAATTATTAAATTTAACAAACGAACTTTGATAATATACAAACGATTTGTTACGCTTTTTTTAATTAAATATTACTTTTTAAATACGGTAGTTAATTTTTTATAATGGAACATCAAAATACTTTGGTAAATATGAGTAAAAAAAATTGAATAAGTAAAAAATTAACTAGCGATTTAAGTCACCTAAAAAAAGAAATCTTTAAAGATAAAATATACGACATCATAAAATAGCATTTATCGATGATTTCGTAAATTTGTTTATTTCTTGCGAATTTATGATTGCTACAAATGTTGCAAATTAAAATTGTTTTGGTATTCTTAACTATAAAGAGTTTTCTTTAAAAGAACTGTCTGTCCCCTTTAATAGGCCTGAAACGTTTCAATAAACTTTTTATCACCTTTGACTAAAGTGAAGCATATTGGTATTGGTTATAGAAAAGCTTGAGCTTAAAAAAATGGATAAGAAAAAACATCTTGTCGGATGTTTTCCATATAAATATTTACTAGTGCAACAACATGAGGAACGGCATTATCACATGACAGAATCATTCTTAAAGGCATATTCTCGTAATTATACCCACATCACAATAGTGGAGAGGTTACTATGCGTTTGTGCTGATGCTTGTAGCATTTTAAAATATTGGTCATATCTTTTAATATACCGATACACTCAGAATAACTGCTTGATCAAACAATGTCCGCCCGTCTAGTTAGCCGGCTGGTGGGCCTTGTAAATCTTGTGCGAAAAATATAAATCGCAATTTTAGAAGTTGTTTAATGAAATTCGGTACATAGGCTCTAATTTATTATTTTTTATTTATTTATTTATATAATTATATAATCATAAGCCAATATAGGCCATAAGGAAATTAAAAATAGTGATAATCGGTCTATAATTATACACATCCCCCATACAAACTTCCTTCCGAAAGAGTATGTGTGCCCATAAACCATCTTATTGTGTTGGTATTTAGACAGAAATTGGCCCATATTTGAACATAGCTTGAATCCAAATACAACTCCCGAAAAAAGCTTGGAATGCCATAATTTCCCTATAAATATTGGTATTGATAAAAAATTTGACGATAACAACTACACAAAAAAAATTCTCCAAAATATTTCGTCAATTAAAGCATTAATCAAAAATAAATCAGTTTTAATTTAAAATTTAATCAAGTGAATTAAACGTCCAATCAAGTGAATTGATACTATTGATTTGTTTTCTGTTGAAAATTTTATTAATTTTTTAATTAATATCACAAATTTTTTAATTGCAATCAATTTTTATTTTTTCTGTGTGGTAATAGATACTTTGTCGAATTAAAATATTGTGCTTTTAGGTCCAAAATTTAAGATAGGCCCTATTATAACCTTCTTTTAAAAAGCACTTGAAGACAAAAATAAACTCATTTAGATAAAGATATCAAATAATTTTCGGCACAAAGAAAATTTTTATTAATCTTAACCTCATAAATAGCATAAACTCTCGTTTTTTTTTTGTAATACTAAGGTGTGGGGTATCATATGGTCTGGTTTGACCTACTATGCTTTCTTACTTGTCTTAAATTTTAGAAGTTCTCCCAAATTGGAAATGATAACAGAGAATCAATAGAAGCTTTCCATTGGTAAAAACTTATAAAATTTTCTCACGTAATAATATTATCTATAGATCAAGGGGAATTAATATCAGGTGGCTGCGAAATGAGACTTTGACAAATTTAAAAAATTCGTTTTGGTTTTACAATATTTTATTTACAAATGGTAAACAATAATAATAAATTAAAAAAATGTATATGTTGTGTGCTTGAATTGCTGGCATTACTTATTATTCGGCTAGTTCTTAACCAATTTTGGTTTTCTATACATTTTTGAAAACTTTATTGTCAATACTAAAAAAAATGTACGACATTTAACAAATTTGACAAAAATTTGATTTTTCGCCTTGTATTCACTATTAAAATTTTCAATCAATTTCCGCCTCGACTTTTATTTTTCCGATTAGCACCAACTTTATATTAATGCTCGTAATTTCTACAAAAAGAAATCTACGGTGTAAAAGCTGCCATATTTTAAAAGAAGACTGAAGGCTAAAACACGTTGGCCAGACGTTGGATGAAATAGGTAAATTTAACTGTTAGGTACGAACACGACAAGCTTTATTTATGTAGAAATTACGGGCATTAATGCTTTTTCATACAAAGTTGCCAAATTAGCCCATTTATTGACTTAAGAATTTTGAAAATTGACCGTTCAACGCAGAACAACTCTAGTATACCTAAATTCGGCTTGGTCAATTATATTGTTTATGTACGAAGAGCAAAGTGTAGAGTTTAGTGTACCGACCAAATAGCTGATCTCAGTTTTCATATTTTCGCTAAGTTTTACAAAAACTCGAGAATGAACTGTTCAAATAGGTTGAACGTTTGTTTCACATTCCAAAAGGACCGATAGAAAGAGAAAAAAAATAAAATTGATTTGCAATTCAAATTTTAAATCACATTTACTCGTTAATATACATAAATAATTGTACAATTTTCGACCAACATTGCTTTTTAAATCCTCAATTAGAATATAATCTTAATTTAATGGATTTTAAGGAATGTCACTTATAAAAAAAAAGGAAACCTAAAACAACAAAGCCGCCCACATCTGTCAAAGCAATTTAAATATAAAATATATCATTCATTCACAACTGACTGTTTTAAGCACATTTTACACTTAATTAGTTTAAATTTTTATCACATTTTTATGGTAAAACAGGGCTATAAAATACTTAGGTAATTCCAACAAAAAAAAAAGCCAAAAGAAAAACATTGACAATTTTCAATTACCTTGTACATAATCTGTAGATTTTTATGGACATTGGTGTCGTAAATCACCTAAAAAACATTAAAAATAAAAGCAAAACAAGAAATATATTAAAATATGTTAAACCACAGAGCTGGATATGTTACACTGTTAAAGGAGTAAAACGAATTCTGTAAAAAAAATAAACTTAACATGTAACGGATACTGTAAATAACTGTTGAATAATAAATGTGCAACTGGTGGCGTTGATGTAAAAGTTACACACAAAGTGGGGTTGTTGCAAAAACAATTGTGCTCTTTACAGGGGTTTTTTCGTCGGTATAACAGTTTTCGTACAGTTATTAGCAATATTTTAAGGGGTCTTGTAAAATCGAAATTGTATTGTTAGTGTTATAAAGGAGAAATAAGGAGCAATGAATAAAAGCTTTATGTTATTTCTAACAGTTTGTAGGTGTTCTTTACAGAATGAATGATAACAGCACACTGACAGTTTTTTAAGTACCTGAGATAAATTTGAAACAAAAATTATGTATAAATTCTAAAGATAGTTGGAAAATAATTGAAAACTAAGACAAATAACTAATTTAATTTTTTTAAAATAAACAAAGGTGTTTTTAAAAACTTTTAAGACTAAAAACTAACACAGAAAATTAAATTTTTAATCAATAATATCTGTATTATTAATTTTTTTTATATTAACATTTGAAAATGGTATCGGGCTAATTGACATCACGGCTTTTCATTACGTAGTGCATTAGGACATCCAATTTTGGGACACTTTATCCAATCTCAAAATGCGCTTGATTCAAGAATTATAAAATGAAATTGATTTACGTCAAACTAAAATTGAATCAACCTCAAGATGCGCTTGATTCAAGTATTATAAAGTTGATTTTATCCCGAATTCGTGCTTGAAAACAACCTAAAAGGAAATTAGAAAGAAAAGGATATTCTGATTGATTTACTTAGCCGTATTATACCTTACAGAATGATAAAAAATCAACAGCATGCTCGATATGGTTTTTACTTTAGAAATCTTACGTACATACTTAACCAAAAATATAAACTAAATGAGAAAAAAAAGATTTCAAATTTACTTTTTAACTCTTCCTGGTACAGATGAGTCTTGGCCATACGTTTTTCAATGTGTATAGAAAATAAAAACATGAGTAAGCCGGCGGGTTAAGCACAACGAAATGTTTAATTTTTTTTTTACTTGATTTAAGAATTTTATACTTATTTCAAGAAAATCCGTGATTAATTTCCTATTTATGATTGTTTTGAGTACGTTTATAAGTGTTATTCGTATTTGAATTTTTGAATACGACTCGTACTTAAAGTAATCATAAAAAACTTAATTTATCCCGAATGTTTTTGTTCTGTGTAAACGTTGCTCCAAAGAAAATAATCGAGAGTTGTCAAATCATATAAAACCAAGTTATCGACAAATTTTAATTTCAGCAAGTCTATTTCGTCGGTCGCCGTTTTATACGTAGCGCCATCCTGTTGAAACCACATATCGATTGAATCAATGTCATCTATATTTTCAAGCAAAAAAATCAATCAAAAAATCTCCATTGACCGTAACGTAACCTGCGGGTTAATTTTTAACGAATTTTTCGCCGCACCAAGTAAACGGACAATATAATAACGAAATAAGATTTTAAGTAACTGACATAAAAAACACTGCAACGAAAAAAGAATATGAGTGCTGATGATATGAATCACCAGTCGGTGAAAAATGGATTACAGAAAAAAGACCCGAAGATGCCACCACCGTGCAAACAGCACCAAACGCTTAATTTTTCTGGATGAAATTATGTCTGTAGAGTCTGTTTTTGATAAGTCTCACTACATTCGCAGCAATTTTGTTTATTAACAAATTCGTCAAGTCAAAATTTAGCCTCATTGCTGAACACATTGAATACTAATTTTTGTATTAAATTAAGAAAATTTGGCAGCATTAACTCGTCATTAATTCACAATAATATGCCAAACTTTTCTGATCATAAATGTCAAAACCAATGACAGCAATAAAACAGTTCGTACAGCAAACTCTTTCGTTAGTTTTAAGGCGATTAAAAAAACAATTACAAGAGTTATTAAAGGCAAGTTAACACTATCTTACAATAATTTGTAAGATAGAAATCTAATGAGTTTTGTTGCGACTGCCAAAAAATGTAACTTAACATAACAGTTTGTCTTCACAACATCACACAAAGTATAAACAATGACACATGAAATAAAATGCAACCCTGATCCAATGAAAAGTATTATTGTTTAGAAATTTTTCAAAAAACGATGAAGTCGTATGAGATGTCAAATACTTGCCATTTTCATTACACATGCATTCACACCATCAGATTTTTACATATTTCTTGATTTTTAGACATGTATTAATACAAAGTATAATAGTCCAAACTAGCCTTAAGTGATTAAAGAAAATTGTTTAAAATTATTCCAATATATTTAACAATTTTCTTAATTTACATGGTCGTAAATTATCATAATCGCAATTTGTTTCAGTTAAAATATAAATACATACAGGAAAAATTATTTTGTGTCAAAAATTTTTAAATACCAAATGCAAAAATTGTTCAATATTTTGTCTCGAATCACTAAAAGATATGCAGATTATTGAAAATCCTAATCAAGTTTTGGGGTAAGTAAAGTTGTTGTATGAATAGCTAAGAGATTTTAACGGGTCTTTCGTTTATTTTAGTTTTCAAAAATTAGTCGATAATGGTGTCAATAATCCCCTTTAAAACATTATAGCTTCACAAAAATACCAATGTAAAATTAACATGGAAAAATGTTGATTGAGAATCATAGTAAATTTCTGCAAAAGTATGCCCTTTATTTATATTTATCATTATTTCATATTAATTTTAAATAAAAAGTATTAAAATAGTCTTTAATCACGATTATTTAATATTTTTCACTGCTAAAAAAAATAAAAAAAAATATTTAAATATAAATAAAAATGGATTCAATATTGAATCCATAAAAACTGTTTTATATTAAAATCAAAAGTTTATCTTGTTAAATTAACATGCATACATAGTTACGTATCATAATTTTTTTATTTTCATTCTTAAAATATGTCATAAAAAGAAGACAATTCCCGTATTCTTTTAATTAAAATTATTTAGTTAAATAGTACATCAAGCTTTTAAAGTGGAATGATGACGAAAACCATATCGGCCTATTCTGCTGACGCTTCTGTTAACAAAGGGTACTACAAAATAAGTGAAACATGTGTTACAGAGGTAAGTGTTTTGAGTTATTCTTAAATAAATGCATATGTTATTTCTAAACCTTCTTCACACAGTTATATCACACTCAAACCAATTTGATTCTACATGAAATTCACGTTGTTTCAACTTGAAATTATTTTCATTCAGCGTGATTCGGATTTTTATTGTAATATAAATGACATTTTGCTCTAACTTCACTGCAATGTTAAATTAACATGAATTATAGTTATTTTAAAAGAAAAAAATGTTGTTCGCAAGTTATTAAAAAATCACGTTGAATTAACATGAAAAACGTATGAAGCAAATTCACCACCGACAAATTTTAAATCAACCATGTTTTCGACGTTTGTAATTTGATTTTTTTCTGTGTGAAGAAGATAATTCATGTAGAGAGTAATTTTAAGATATAAAGAATCGAGTTGTTCTATGAAAAATATGTTATAAGAAATCTATGTCGTGAGCAGCGTTTAAATAACTGCAGTCAAAGTAGAAAATTTGCCATTTCTTTCACTTCATTTGTCAGAAGAAAAAAAAACTGTTGCTTCATTTAATGTAAACAGTCGCTGTCAAAACAACCGAAAAAGCGAAAAGTTGTACACACATTTTCGGATTTTTGTTCGACAGTGTTTGGTTTCGAATGCAGTTATTTCAACCCTGGCCGTGAGGAAACCAGCAGCGGTTGTACACTATTGACAGAAGTTTATATTACAATACCGATATATTGCCACATAAATTGCATATAAAAAAAATTTTTCAGGAGAAATAAAAAATTTAATAAAAAGCCAGTAAAATAAATAAAGTATGAATTAATTATACAACTTAACCTGAAAAAACAGTTTTTGTAATGGCAATAGCTTGCTTTTTATTAGTTTCTTATCGCTGCGGAAACAAGAATGGGTCCTTTTGCATTTAATGTGGCGAAATGTATGTTCATTTGATACGTATTTGTTTCAATAATTCACATATTATTATTGCATAGTTCTCTGAGTTTTTGAAGAGTTTACTTGCAATCATATACAAGGGGTCAATGTTCTGTTTGCATTTTTTTCTTGCTATGCTACTCACTACATCGTCAGCTTCAGCTACTATTACAACTACAGGGTCGCCCAAATAAGACCTAGTGATGTTAAACACGTATAACTCTTGTAATAACGGTTTTTTTAAATAATTTATTTTTATATGTTAAATACACGCAAAGAAAAAACATGGTTGTGGTAAACATATTCTAAGAGCAACATATTATGATAAGATTCATGATTGTAGTCACCATATTACGATTGTTATTAAATCATATTATGACCAAATA
This sequence comes from Pollenia labialis, assembly GCA_949318255.1. NCBI lineage: Eukaryota > Metazoa > Arthropoda > Insecta > Diptera > Polleniidae > Pollenia > Pollenia labialis. Next base: position 198,555,750 of record OX439139.1, on the reverse strand, counting down.
TGTTCGTAATATTACATCATAATATTTTTCCCTTAATCATATTGTTATCCTGTTAATCATAAAACGTTAAGAAGTTATAATATTACTGTCATGGCCAGGCGCGGATTCAGGGGGGGGGGGGGAAATAAGGAAATTTCCCCCCCCTAAATTCTAAAAATATGTTTGGTTTCTCTTGATAATACAAGAATTCCCAATAATAATATTTTTTTATATGCACAAAATTATAGGAAATCCCAGCAAAGTTTTTTTTTGTTTTTTTTATTGAATCTAACGAAATTTTCAATAAGTATCCAAAACTTAATTCTAATAGTTATTTATTAGATATTTCCAATGAAACATCTAGTTTACTGTATTTAAATACTTATTATTCTACATTCAATCCCAGCAGGTGGCATCTATTTATATCCAAAGAATAAACGTTTGACTTGAAAATGCGTGCGGTCGAATTATTAATAAGCCTTAGTATATGCAATATTTATGTACATATGTGTTATATGAATCAAAATTCTATTCGATAATTTTTGACGAAAACACAGATTTTTCGGGGAAAACCCAGATTTCCTTATCTTAAAGATATTTCAACATACAACAAAAAATTATTAGGAAAGCATTTATTGGCTTTGTTGTAAACGCATTTGAAGAGGCTTCAAAGGATATTGATAATGTGATATGTCAATTGATGCGAAGGCACTATCATCAATAGTTCTAAAAGCTTTGACAAAGTTTAGTCTTGACCTAAAAAATTGTGTAGGAAATGGAACAGATGGGTGTCCTCTGATGTCATCAGCAAATGGAGCTGTAATAAAATTCTGGACAAATGCAAAACAAACGCCTTGCTATTCCCATAAATCAAACAACTCAATTTTAAAAAGCAACAAAATGCCATTAATGCAATAAGTTGTATCATTTGTTAAAGAAACGACAAATTTTTTTAAATATATTCATCCTAAGCGAAACACAGTTTTAGCAAAGTATTTGGGAGCCAAACTCTCTACATTATGCGAGACAAGATGGTTGGACCGTCACGACTCAATTTTCACTTTGCCACAAGTGTACATCATATATGTAGTAGAAGCTTTGGAAAAAATATCTGAGTGGAAAGGTAGAGATACTGCATCAAAAGCCTTTATGAAGGAACTCGCTTATCAAAACTTAAATCATGTGCCTTGAAGAGAAAAGAAATAAAGCCGAAGAACTATTTAAAGCGATTTTTGAAAAAGTTAAAGTTATCTGCGTTCAAATCTAGGTTCCAATCACATTCAAAATGTTGAAGATTACTACCGAGTTGTAGGTTACATTCCTCTTATTGAATTTATTTTAGAAGATCTTAAAACACGTTTCCCAATAGATCTCCTAAATGTATTGAACATACCTAAACTTCTACCTCAAAGTGTAATCAAGTCAAATACAGATACAAAACTTTTAAAATCACAACTAGCTGATGAGCTGATTATGTTTGATAAAAGAGATAGATAAACACCTACTAACATATAAACTTGAGTCTGAACTTTTGCATTTGCAACAAACATGGAAAATATCTAAAAATCTATCAGATAACATTGTAGATGCTTTAATAAACTGTGATAAAGATATCTACCGAAATCTAAGAAAAATATTAAAAAATTTTCGTTTCAATGCTCGTCAGCAGGGCTAATCTAATTTTTGTTATAAAATTCTGTTTAATAAAGAAATATTTTTATAATATTTGTCACAAAATTTTTTTATCAGGGAAATGTTATTAAAGAACGACGTTTAAAATTCTCGTGTTTTGAGTCTTCGATTTCTTGAACACCCCTGATAATTTCCTGTTATCACATAAAATAGTTCTATAAATGAAAAACACTCTTTCAACATCGCAAGATGTAACTGGAGCATATTTGAACACTAAAAGTTCAGATGGAGAAAGATTGTCAATAAATTCATCCGTCTCACTTTCATTAAAACAAAATTGTGGGAAAATCGATTAAAACGCTTTTTTAAAATTGAATTGCCAAGCCATATAGATTTTTCAGGAGTATTAAATAATTTACCACATGTATTACGATCTAAAACGTTTTTTAAACTTTTCAACAAAATCTTTTTTACTGACATCTTGTATTATTTTCCTTAGCACTATCAATTAAGCCAAAGCTTTCATTCATAGAAATTCCTTTCGTTTGTAACTTCAAGAGGCTTGAGCAGATGCATTGAAAGTACTTTTTACGTCCGATTTTTGCATTATTCAGTTAGCATTTCGAATAGATTCTGCCTCATATTCGCTAAGCTTTTTCAAAAATTTTTTCCTATGTTGCAAAAAGGTATTCTTTAGCAAGCTGGACCAAAAATTGCTTTTTAAAAAAATAATTGAAGAAATGGCAAAAATGGCATATGCCATAAAAAACTTGCCCTACTCGTCAGTAATGCGACGAGAGAGAGTTCATTTCCTACCCGTCGTCTAATAGAAACATGGCTCATACGATGACAATGACAGAAGAATGACAGAAGAAAGACTGTACTATCTAAATTTGCCTCACGAGGAAATCATAAATTGCTTATTTAAAAAAATTCATTTATATTGAACTACTCTTATATTTCATTTAACCTTATTGTTGAGTTTTTTTAATATAATATACACTTATTAATTTTAATAAACTTTTAAAAACAAATTTTTTACTTTTTTGTATCAAAAAAAATTTTCCCCCCCCTAAGGCTCGAGATGGATCCGCGCCTGGTCATGGCAATCATAATAAGTTTAGAAGTAATCATATTACTGTCATGGTAATCATAATAAGATAAGAAGTAATCATGTTGTTGTCATGGTAACCATAATAAGTTAAGAAGTAATCATATTATTGTCATGGCAATCATAATTAGTTTAGAAGTAATCATATTATTGTTATGGCAATCATAATAAGTTTAGAAGTTATCATATTATTGTCATGACAATCACAATAAGTTTAGAAGTAATCATATTATTGTCATGACAATCATAATAAGTTTAGAAGTAATCATATTATTGTCATGGCAATCATAATAAGTTTAGAAGTAATCATATTATGATGCAAAGTGATATGAACTGTTATACATAAATTTTTTACATCATAATATGATACAACTTTAAACATAATATTTTTATTGGGAAAAAATACTTATGATAAAATAAAAAACATAATATAGTTACTGTAATCTTTTTGTCGTAGGTCGCAATTATTTATAAATTATTTTATGGAGTTTTCATTATTTTTCTCTTAAAATAACACAAAACTTACCAGTAATGGTTAATATTTTGCACCAATATTTCACAAATTTTTCCACCACTTTAAGATTATTAAAATATTTTAGCAAAGATATTTTAGTTTGTGACACTACAACCCTTTTTTAATGTTTTTTCTTTATTTTTTTTTTAATTTCTTGTTTATTTAAATGGTTATTTTGTTGTTTCTTTTTTAATATTTTTCTTTTTTTTTTTAATTTCTTGTTTATTTTAATGGTTATTTTTTTATTATTTAGCCACTCTCTAACAAATAATTCGATATGTTTATATAAAACACGACACAACTGATACAAAATTATTTTACAAATGGCGATACCAAAATATTATTAGAGTAACGATATTTTGATTGCATCTTAAACTTATTATGATAAATGTATATAAAGTTATCATGTTATGGCTATTAAATATCATGTTATGGCTGTGAGTAATATAATATGTTTTGAAAGTTATCATAATTTAGTTGTTAGAAAAATAATTATTTTTCGGTCAACAATACTCAAATTTATAATTGCGATAAACATTAATATGTTTACAGTAACTATAATATTGCTGATATTTAATAAAAATAACAATTATTTGTGTACAACAACAATATATTGTTACAATAAACACAGTGTGGTTGCCGTAACCATGCCCAACCATATTTTTTCTCTGCGTGTACATTCTATGGAAATTTAACGTGACACTTTTTAGCGCATTTTGCATTACACGGCGTAATGTTCCTGGTTGCAGACTCCGTATTTTGTCTCGAATATTCTGCTGGAGTTGTCCAAGTGACTGTGGCTTGTTAACATACACTTTGTCTTTTAAATAACCACAAAAAAAAAATCGGGCGCAGTTAAAACTGGTGAACGAGGAGGAAAGGGAAATCTAAATTTTTTAAAATTATGCGTTTGCCTAGCAGTGTGCGCAGTTGCTCCATCTGTTGCACAATTTGAACTTTGTATGGATACATCTTAAGATCCAACTTTTAAATTCTCTGTAATGTTGTTGGGGGTACACTCAATTGGCCGGAACGGCGACGAGTTGAGACAGATGGATCATTTGCAACACTCTGCTGCACAGCTTCCACGTTGTCTTAAGTACGAATATTTCGATTAGCACCACTTCCTGGACGGTCGGCAACTGTACCCAGTTCCTCAAAACGGTGAACTAAACTTGTAATCATGGAAGATGTGGGCGCTGATCTTACTTTTAAAAATGGCAATAATTTCGCTGCGTCAGAACAATTGATCGTTGAGAAGAACAATAAAAATAGATAATTTTAATGCGTTGTTGTTGACTGTACACATTCATTTTAAATTTCCAAGAGTTCAGTTATACTTTGCAAAAAGAAAAAATAAATTATGTTAAAAAATAAAAAAGTTTTTGGTGCTTCACATCAGCTGGTCTTATTTGAGCCACCCTGTACTTTATTTTATTCCAGGTATTAGTTCTTTAAGCCCTTATTATAAATTGAAATCTTAATTATAAAACAATAGTCCAAAGTACAAAATTACGGATTTATTCCTACGACACTAGTCGTATAGTAAAATTTTTATTAAACACTCTTCATTGATGGCTGAAATCAGTGTTCGAACATAAACAAAACATAATTCAGCGTTTGGCTCACACTCCCAGAAAAAATATCTATTTTTTTAGTGTTTGTCTAGACAAACACAGCCCTTAATACCGTTCGTAACTATTTTCAAAAAAGAAAATAAATTTTATTTTGATTGTTTACCAAAGCCGATCAAATTTGACGCCGCAAGTGTTTTGTTGCAAAAATTGCTAGCCGCAGGTTAATTTCGGATGTTAGCCGGATAAAATTATACCATCAACGGTAACGGCATACAAAAACTAATGCGGCTCGGCTCAGCCAATTAGCGCAGGTCTTTTCTGATTAATTACGACAGCACAAGCAAAGTTCTATTAATTTAAGACACTTTTTGTTTACAAAGCAACAACAAAATTTTTAAACCATTAACATAATAGCACACCTTGTGAATACCCCAATTAAATCTGATTGATCTATAATCCCTACAAGAAATTGCTGATGTAAACTAACACACTCAAAACTTATAAACTAACACACTCGCAATTTTGTATTAAATTCTCGTATATATATATTCAAGTTCACAAGTACCCAGCGGGAAAAAGAAGGAGTACGGATGCCTTCTGGAAGGCCTCTGTACTCCTTCTTTTGGATATACAAGGCCTGCTCGCTCCATTCCATACTCATGTCTTTTTTACACACGTTGTCATTGCGGAGAAGGCCTTCCGCTCTCGCTTCTTTAGCAGGTACATAAGAATGGCAACGGGATCAAAAAAATAATTGTTTTGCTTTTGCTTGTTCAAAAAAAAAAACAATACAAAAAATGTTACTCCTTTTCTACTCCCTTCTCATAGAAGCGAGCGTGGAAGGTGTATCTTATCTTTTACACCAAAGAGCCGAGGCCTTCTATGAGGCATTCTTTAGCAGTTAGATAAGAATAGGAATTTAATCAAAGCAATTTTTAAGCAGGCCTTTTAAAAGGCCTGAAGTAAGAAGGTCTTCTGAGTTTTACCGCCGGGTATGAGTGGAAAAAAATGTCACACGTACACGAATGTTTACATCAGTTTTTTCATATTGCCCTTAATAAAATGGAAGAAACTTCTGATGTATAAACACATCAGCAATGCCCATCATATGATGCATCAAATGACTGCCATTGTTCTTGTAGGGATGTTACTGTTTTAAAATTGATGAAGAAATGAACAAAAATTTTAGCAACGACCACAGCTCGAATAGCTTGCGTGGGTATTGTGTATGTGTTTTGCTTGTGTAAAATTTTTTTGCTGGCTTTTTGTTTTTTTTTAGTTTTTTAGTTAAATACTAAAGTCAAATGAACTGCATTTTTATTTTTGGTTATATTTCGTTAAGTTTTTTATACTTGTTTTGCTAAATAAACTAAATTGAAAAAAACATAGTTTTTAATTTCTTTATGGTAAAATTTTTGTATAAAAAAACCATCCAGAATTTCGAATAATTCTGAAATTCGAATCGCCCTAAAAACAAAGTGGTTCGGATTTCCGAGCGTGTACTGTATATAAGTTCTCTTTAGAGAATCTCGAATGTATATATACACAGTGAAGATAAGCGTCTGGTTTGCAAGTTAACCCATACGAACTTTTCCATTTTGTGTTCGTTTGTACACAAAATACAACCGTGGAAACATTTTCAAGTTCTTTTGTGAATATGTTTATGTAAAACATGCAAAAGATATTGCATATTTCACCCTTAATTTAACTTAAGGTGTTAATACAAGCTTAAAAGTAATAGTTTAACATTTCTAATAAAAATAAAAAATAATTAATTAAAAAGGTTTGATGTTTTATTTCTTTAGTTGCTATATATATATATTTTCTCGAAAATGTACATCTATATTTATTAATAAGTTTAAAATGGACTGCCAGGTATCTACGTTCAACTTATTTTATTGATTTATAAAGCTAATTTAGAAAAAAATCCGTTAGGCGAATGCTTTTCTATGCGATAAAGTAATACATACGAACATATAAAAGCTGGAAGGTGCATCTGTGTTTTAATTGATTGCCAATATAAAACATTTAGTTCATAAAGGGGCGAAAGGGGCACAAAATTATACAAAAGAGGATTTAAATTAAAGGGGCAAAAAAGTGGCAAGGTAGTAGAAAAAGGGGCAAAAATGCGACTTTAGTCGCATAACGGTAACCCTAATTTAATATCAAATTATTTCAGTCAATACTGAACGAATCGGAATTATGTTTTCAGTATTGTAAAGCAATAATTTAAGTTTCACAATACTGAAAAAATAATTTTAATTCGTTCAGTATCGGCTGAAATAATTAAAAATAAAACTGCTTTCGAAACGAGAAAGTACTCGATCACGACTGCCAGAATCAGACCCCAGCTTAATTTTTGTGCTCGAAGATGACAAACAAGAAAACGGAAACACTATAAGCGCTTGTGGTTTCCACAAATCTACCGAACCGAATACTAAGCAACGTTATTTAATGTTCATTTTCGAACACTGGTTTAAAATACCCCAAAAATCTTCTATTTTAACTATGAGTTTTTGTAATTCTTTAAAATTTTAACTTTATTACAGAACTTTTTATCTCATTCTTAAAATTTTAATTTGTATCTGCTTTATTATATTTTCTGAGCATTTGTGTTTATGCAAACATAAATAACACGCTTACACTGCTGTTTACCAGGCTTACTATTTCAAAAGCCACCAGGTAACAGCTCCTGCTGGCCTTTGTCTCATTCAAAATATTATACTTATTTAGAAACAGTTGAAAGCTACCACAAGTAGTTGTTTTAAATTTGATCAAATTGAATGTTCAAAAAAAATGTGTAACTTCACATATCTACCCTGCAGGTGATTAAGAGGTAATTGTCAAAATGTCCCTAGTACAATTACTAGAACCAGAGGTACTAGTGCAAACGGGGTTAGAGTTTTTATATAAAAATACTACACCATTTTTCATTGAAAATGAGAAAATTCCAATTGAAAATGAGAATTTCAATTTGAAATTGAGAAAATTCCAATTGAAAATGAGAATTTCAATTTAAAATTGAGAAAATTTCAAATGAAATTGAGAAATTCAATTTGAAATTGAGAAAATTCCAAATGAAATTGGGAAGTTTTAATTTGAAATTGAGAAAATTCCAAATGAAATTAAGAAATTTTTATTTTTCATTGATAAAATCGAATACATACCGCAGTATTAAATTGCTTAGAGAATTGAACAAAAAACTGCGTTTAAAAAAAATCGTGACTGCAAGACTATAATTTTTATTAAGTTGTTTCCTTCTCCTGTAAAGTAAGGAAAATATTAGTTAGGGCTTTTCTATATTAAAGTAACGATATGGAATATTTTTTTCCTTGCAGAGTATTTCCCACAGTAGTGATCGAAACTTGTTTATTAAACCGCGAATTTATTTTTCGGCAATTTCACGAAGGGTAAGTTCTGGTCTTTCACCTACCCAAGTAAGAATAGTATTCACTTCTTTATAATCTAATGACCGTGGCTTTTTACCACCTCTTTGGTTAGGTATTACATTTGATTGGGTAATCCAAAAGATGGCCAGTTGTATAACAAATATTCAAAGATAAAGCCAGTTCGGCATTTTTATTACAAAAAACTTTTAAAATGCAATATTCTATTTTTTTCTTTACATAGTAACAAACTGGTTCTTAAGCACCATTTGAAATTGAGAAAAATCCAAATGAAATTGGGAAATTTTAATTTGAAATTGGGAAAATTCCAAATAAAATTTAGAATTTCAATTTGAAATAAAGAAAAATCCAAATGAAATTTAGAAAATTCCAAACGAAATTGAGAAATTTTAATTTGAAATTGAAAAATTCCAAGGGAAATTGAAAAATTTTTATTATTAATTATTTTAATGCCACAGTCGGCTGCAAATTATTTTTGACAACTCTCCAGCTACGCTCCTGCGATTGAGCCCCTATTCACCGATGCTTAACCCTATTGAAATTATTTGGTCAAAAATAAAAAGTACGATAAAACAAAGATGAATGTACCAAACGTAATTCCCCTCCATGTACGAGAACAGAGGCTTGCCTTTTTAGAACAGATGATTAATACTTCTAAGGCATGTATAACTACTGGAGATTGCAGTAGAGCTATACAACATACTTCAACGTTTTACCAATCTGCTCTGGATCTGGAAGATATGCCTGTTGGTCAATAATACTGCGATTTGTATTTATTTTAATTTTTTTTGAGTTATGTATGTTTGTTGTATGAATATAATGAAAATTATATACATAATTCAATTTTATCAATTAAAAATTTAAATTTCTCAATTTCATTTGGAATTTTCTCAATTTCAAATTAAAATTTCTCAATTTCAGTTGGAATTTTCTCAATTTCAGATTGAAATTCTCATTTTCATTTGGAATTTTCTCATTTTCAAAGTGTAGTACCGGATATTTTTGTACTTGTTTGGTACCAGTTAGGTACTAGTTAAATCTCCGGCAGGGTAGTACTAAAGGCAAAATTCCTTTGTATGTGTGAGTTATTTTCCCCATAAAATTTTTAACTTTAACCACTTCTCAATGACAATCAATGACCATTGAACAGTAAGAAGCAGGAGCTTTTTATCGCATGACAAAAAATCTATTTTCCAGTTTGTTTGAGCAAACTCCAGCAAGAGTATCGAATAAGTCAAAGGTAACCAAACAGCATATCAGTGGTTTTGTAACCACTATAAAGAAACAATAAAGAGAAAAAATGTATTCGATTTACATTTTTTTCTACCTTATCTTGGACCTTTTTTAAGATTAAACTGAAAATACCTACTTAACCAACTGGTAGCAACTGAACATAAGTATGTATGAACGTATGCATGTGTACGAGGATGTGAATTTAGCTTTAAGTGACATCTAAACAGCCACACGCATACACATACTTACATACAAACATACATACAATTTTGCTTCCCTGTCCGTTATACTACATACGAGTAGTTAAGGATAAAATTTCATGCATATAATCCTTATTATAAAGAAAATCTTTAAAATAAAGAAAGTAAAATATTAAAAACATGACAAATCAAAAAAAATTTAAACCAAAAATCGCAAAGAAAACCATTTATAATAGCCTGTCAATCTAATCAGTCAAACTGAAAGACATAAAACTTTTGGATTGTTAACGGAAAAGAAAAAACAACAAAATAACTTTTTTTAAATTTAATAAAATCCTTAATCATATTTATGATTAGAATTTTTTGGTCCCTAAATTCACTATATCTGCCATAGAGATTTGAGCCTGGAAGCGTTATTTTGATGGCTGTATTTACAAAAGGAAAGATGAATATAAAGGATTAGCGAATTATATCAAATACGTACATACATTTTTACAAATACATGCGTACATATGAACATATGTATGTACATACAAATGTATATTCGTATGGGCTACTTTGGCAAAATCCTTTAAAATTTAGGATAATTGTGTTGTATGTATATGAGTTAGCACTTTTTTATTCGCAGAATTAAATATTTACTAGCAGAATTAAATAAAGTGGATTCAAGAGAGAGTGGTAAATATCTGCAAAACTGTACATTTATTCAATGAGCTATAAAATGATTTCTTAAGATAAAAGTTACAAAAATCCATCCACCGTTTCTTTCGGTGTTTTGGAAGGTACGACATTTTATGTGTTATGGCACTTCTCTAATATATTTTGGCTTCGCATTATTTTTTAAGTCTGCATAGTCAGTTTATACCATTAAATCATGAAAAGATTATCAAGGTTTCTGCAGGCTGACGAACACTTGCACGAGATGGTAGATCTTAACCTCAGGGTGACAAACAATTAACCATCACTGTGTGTGCTCAGCTAACACACATGCACAGGTTGCAATTTTTACTGTATAAACCGATAAAAATTATACATCGGCCCATTGTTCAGGAGCTGAAGCCGTCTAAGAAATACTTAGAATACTAGCGATGATATGTCCTTGTAGCTCCACCGTTTTTATGTAACGCGAATATATGTTGTGGATCTTCCTCCATTTTCGAAATTACGGTAAATCTCGAAAACATGAGCTAAGTTAATAAAAACGGTTACCACCACTGGATTCAGCGTACCCGAATTAGGTTAGCCTTCGCCGATCGTCCCAACCGTCAAGTTTGTTTCTGCATTTCATTTGTCATTTCTCAATATCAGACTAACTCAATTTGAACCATGGAAAGATGCACAATCGAGCACCGCGTTAAAGTTATTCAGGCTATTATCAATGAATGTAAGGAGACATAAACGCACTGTTTATTGTTGATGATTTTGTTTAAACTTTGATATTGTTACACTTGTTCACTTTGGCAGAATTGCCGAATTTGGGCGAATGATAATCCAAGAGAGATTGTCGAAAACCCAATCCACCCACAAAGAGTAACTGTTTGGTGCGGTTTATGGGCTGACGGCATCATCGGGCCGTATTGTTTTCCAAAATAAGGTCGGTCAGGCAGTTACTGTGAATGTTCACGTCATGCAGAAATCTTATTATTATGTGAAAATGGAAATCCTAACTCTATATTTCAAATGGTTCTGGTTTCGAACTTCAATATCTTAAATTGCTCCGTACCGCTTGACGATAGAATGTTGTGTTGGGACACAAATTGAAATAATCTAAATGAAAAAAGAAATGAAAAAAGTGTTAATTTCGCTATGTATATCTCAGAAACTAAGCATTGGATTGGTAAGCGGAACGGTAACAATTTAGATATTGAAGTTTTTGACCAGTGTATTTCGAGCAAAACTCTTCAGCCGTTTTGGTGCCATTTAAAAAGCAAACGAGCAAACTTAAGCCAAACTAATTTATAAAATCATGATACAATGAAATGATTTTAAAAACTTAAAAATATGCCCTGAAAATTGTTAAGAAATTCACGAAAAAATTAAAAAATTGCTTATTTGAAAACAAAATATGCAACAATTTAATCACAGTTCCATTTAATTAAAACAATCTTTAAATTTTAATCGGTAAAGCCCAAACTCGATAATATTTACAGACGAATTTTTGACATTTTATCCCATTTAGAAACGATGGACAGTCAGTCACAAAAACAGAGTAATGTTAAGAGGCTAAAATTCATTTAAATGTTATTTGTGCTGAATAAAATCTAGATATGAAGATTTTTATTTAAATTGTTTATTAATTTTATCATTTAAAAGGAAGCTAAAGCTTTTTATAGATGGGAGCATTGGGCAAATGTGAAGTGATACAAAAATAATTTAATTTGCAGTAAAATATTTTTGGGGGAAATGTAATCTAATTACCAACATAATTAGATGGTATACAGAAACAAAGACTCTAATTTGGAAAGAAGTTTTTATGGGGAATATGTAAAATTACAGACCATTTCTCAACATTTACATTGAAATCGTTCTCAGTACAATTAAAATAAATTTACCAAATTGGATCAAATACCAACAAGATTGCAAATTGTACTTTGCGCACGAAATTAACATTGACAGGCAACCAGCCAGACGGACATATGGTTATCGTAAGATTACTTTAAAAGTGGTTCTAAATCGATCGGTATACTAAGAGATTGGTCCAGATTTCTATATGTTACACACCAAAAACTTATATAAATGCTTTTCCCCTGATTTTTGCTTATTCATATATAAAATTTTAAAGTTTAAAATAAATTTTTTTTTTAATGACAACCTGCTTTGTCTTACTATTTTCGATTAAAAATTAAATGTAGATGGCAAAATTTAAGAAACACCTTGGGTATACATATAGATATTTCATAGATATTTGTTTGCTGCGATAGCTCTCGTATCTTAAAAAAATTCAACATGTATCAAAATATGCCTAAAAAAGGCAAAATATGCGCTTAAAACTTGCAAAAAGGATATTTTAATTAAATTATGCAAAAAATTCCCCCCAAACGGTAAAATATGCAAAAAAAAATGCACTAACATATCGATGCCAAAATTCATAAAATCTCTAACACGGATAAATATATTAAATATATCTGCCGTCATTGGTCGCACAAGGAAAAACATGCAGTTGCATATGTAGAAAAAGTGCCTTCATTTTGGGCATAACGGTATATCTCGAAAAGTAGAGCTGATAGAGAAAAATTTAAAGATTAGATTTTAAATTAGCGCTCCCAAATTATTAAAAACTTTCAACCAAATTCTAGACCGCAAAATGACTGTTCCGCAATGTCATTAGAGTTTATATTTTTTGTCTCATTTTATGTATTTTATTTAAACTTTTGTTTATTTTTTTTTTGAAAGTATTCGAAAAATTTTAGCTTAAATTTGGCTATTTAATTGAAATGCTATTGTTATCTTTTTTTTATTATGGTATTTTAGATTTTTTGAGGTTGGTATGGTTACAAAAAATAAAGAAACAAACGTTTTAAACAAAACTGTAGAACATTATTGAGTCATATTTTGCGGTTTGGAGAGTCGATTCGACGATTTTATTCAACAACAGAAAAATAACTGTAAATTTTCAGATATGCCGATATGTTTTCGAGACCCCAATGAACCATTTTCAACAATAAGTTGAAAGTTCTTTTTCGCGAAAACTCGAATTTGATATTTAAGTATGCATAAATGTAGGTATTAAAATAATCATACCATAATAATAAATTTTCCACTTCGTAATTTTTATAGACTTTAAACAGAACTCTTGTGAGTATTTTGCCGATTTGACTAAATCTAGGTAAGTCTTGTTTTATTGCTTCTAATAAAAATATTTTCTAAAATTAAAAAAGTGTTAAACTTAATAAGTTTATGACACATGACTTTCATAACAACACATTTCAATAAAAACTCTAATATGTGTTCTTTGTCTCTCACTCGCGCTCTCTAAAACAAACAAAAACACTCAAATTACACAAAGTCATATAAATAAGAATGTCCTGTTTTTACGGGTTTTTAGGCTTCGGCAGGCATCAAAGCGAAATGAGAAGTATGAGGAGTTTTTTCAAATGGTTAAATTTAATGACAACGAGCGCTAACACATGCCCAATTTCCTTATGTTTATGCAAACAAAGGGAGCTGTGTTAGAAAAAAACACCGGCAGCTAAAATGACAGCATAAAATTTTCTGATGTTCATGTCAATAAATTTTAAGAAGATTTAAAAATTGTCTTATATTATTATTCTTACCTTTTTGCAACAGAAAAAGATACTCCTTCCTCCTCTTCCATTCCCTTCCCTTTCCCGACCACAATTTTATTTTGTTTGTCTTTTGCGTCAGTAGTACTTTATGTGTCACTGAAAATAAATGGAAAAGGTGTACACTTCCGTTCGCCCGAAATATTTAATACACCTTACACAGGCACATACAATTTATGTGCCAGTGTATATATAATTTTATGTATGAACGCGCGTGAGTGTGTCCTTTTGTGTAATTGTATAAGTGTTTTTTTGTAAATGTGTGATGTGTGTAATTATGCAGATGGTTTATGAGGCGGCTGCTTACCTGCTACTGTTCTTAAAGGTCTTTGGAGATTTGCATTGAATTTAACTTGTATGTACGTGTCTAAAATAATGTGTGTGATTTAAGAGCCAGTCAGTCATTTCATTAAGTCGTTCTTCTTACGCACGTTACCAAGCAAACCGAAATGTACAAACGTACGATTTTAACACAATCAGGGATTTTATTTTAACTCTTATTGACATTAATGACAAATATATTCTTACGACTACATTTGCACATATAAAATTAAAAAAATAAATAAGAATCACATCAAACTCATTATTATTTGCCACAAATAATATCTATAGAAATACATAAGTATGCACATGTATATTTGTATATATGCTCCCCAAAAAGGACTTACTAATATAATTATGTATACTCGTACTTTAATTAATTATTTAAAAAGCATTGGCTTTTATTATTAAACATAAAAAGATTTTGTATGTTATAATTGTCATGATTTCGTATGGAAGAAACAATAGGTTTGTTTTTTTACTGTTCAAACTTGCACCGAGTAAATCTAATATTTATAAAATTTTTCTCCCAATTGTTCAAAACAGTAATAAAGGAAATGAACGCTTTACCAGCAAAATAAACAAGTTGGGCATATCGGCAGTATTCGCTGTAAGACACGAGATTATTTCTTCCTGCATACAGTTGTTTTCAGCAGAATATTGTTCTTTAATAGACGAAAAATCACTCCCGTATTCATAAACGATTATTAAATATAACAAACGGTTATTAATAATAATTTTCATAGTTAATTTGTTCTTACAAAATATTATATTTAAAATTTTTTAATGAATACAGGCATAAATATTTTATCTTACTGAAAAACTTTTAATCAAAAAATTATGAGAACTATTTTTGTTCAGTAAACAAAAATACGAAACAGGTGGTTAAATAATTCTTGCTAGTAAAAATTTTGCACTCAAAAGTGCTCTAAAAATTTTTTGGATGCAACATTTTTTTGCCCTGTTTTGACTCTCTCGTTGCAAGTTTTTCGAGTACGTGAACACCTTCAAGTAGCGCTGCCAGATTTTCGTCAAGTAAAAATTTAATACAAATTTTGAAAACACGTTGGTAAGCATAGGGTGCAGCCGTTAACATAATTCTTGAACAATGAATTTAATTAAACATAATTTGTATACCCTCCGCCACAAGTGGTGAATGAAGGTATATTAAGTTTGTCATTCCGTGTGAAACTTTTGTATTACTTATTCTCTCATCCCTTAGAGTTTACATATGTACTGGCTTCTTCAGTAATTCTAAAGGTTACTAAATCACTGATGGTTTAAACGCTGGTTTAGTTGAACTAAACTTGAAACTATTTTTAGTTTAAACTCAACAACTATAACTCAGTGCCCTATGCATTATATGCAGTTAAAAAAATAACATGTGGCAGCAAATTCATATCAAATTCATATGGTCTGCATTGGTAGTTTAAACGCCCAATTTTATACGTTTAAAGATGGTTTATATGTTCAGTGATTTATAGATTTGTTGGTTTAAACATATTTTAAACCAAAAAGAGAGTTTAACTTGCTCTGGTTTTTAGCCCTAAGTCGGTTTAACATGCATGTCCATCTGTCTGTCTGACTGTGTGCCGTGTAATTCAATAACCACATTTCTGCAATTAAATTTGAATACTATTTTGTTTAATGGGATTTAATTGGGATTTTTTTTTTGGAGGGTATGTTTTGGGGATATATATTTTTTTAACTTGGGTATGATGAAAAATGTAGCTTAATTTTTAAAAATAAGCAATAATTTTCTGTTATTGAACTGACCTAATAATTTGCTTTAATGTAATAGAAAATATTTTTTTTTTATTTACAGTTTATCTCTTGAGGATATAAAGTTTTTAAATGAGAATATTTTGGGTACATTTACGTGATAATCATCACTAATTAATTATGCACTTCAATATTTATTTCGAAGACATTTCAGTCCAAAAATGTTGGCGAATATGCTGAAAGTTCAAAAAATAGTTCTTTACTAAACCATGGATGTGATCAAGGTACAGAGGCCAATTTAAATCATTATTTTCGGAGATTAAGGCAAAATTTTAATGATAACTAATTAGATTGATTAAAGTAAAACTAAGATTGAGCTTATCTTAAAATGCGCTTGATTCAAGTATTATAAAGTTGTTTCAATCCCGAATTCGTACTTGGAAGATACCAAAAGTGAAACTAAAAGGAGAATTTTATTATGATTGATTACATATGTTTTACACCTTACAGAATTTGAATTATAAAATACGAGCATCATTTCCGATGTAGTTTTTACTTTAAAAACTTTATTAACATATATAACTGAAAAAATAAACTAACGAGAAGCAACAGTTCTCAATTTTACTTTTTTACCATGAAAATAATGTGTTTTCGTCTAGTTCTGTTGTTTTTGTTGTTTCTACACACAACAAGCGAATAGTTTTTTAACTACTTACGTGGTGTTGTTATTGTGTCTGCAACAAAGTTTGATAAGTTAACTGAGATTAATACGCTTACTTTGTAATTTTACAATCAGAGTGGCACTACCAACGAAAAGTTTAATCTTTTTTTACTTGGTTTAAGAATTTTGTATTTATTTTTCGACTTTTCGATCGACTATTTTATTTCGGCTTTTGAAATCGATTTATCCAACCTCAAAATCGATTTTTAAATCGATTGCAAAATCGTTTAAGATTACTTTGCAAACTTATTCCTTATATCACACCCGCATTTTTTTTGGCAAACTACTGTAGGAATTGAACTAAGATTTTTATTGTGGGTAGATATGACTACTGTTTATAATTTTCCTGCAAAGTGAAAATGTGTAAATTTTGAGATGACCTTTAGAGGAACAAGTGCGATATGTTTGTATATTTCACATTAAAATTCTATTCTTGTGTAGTCAATCTAGGAGTGGGCAAAAAATATCGATATATCAAAATATCGAAATTAAAAAAAATCGATATATATCGCCGATATTTAAAATACCGATACATATATCGATATTGAAATACGACTATCGAATTCGTAATTTTTAAAGTCAGTTTTCATTAAAAACTCAAAATTTTAGCCGGTTTTCAAACAATACATATGTTTTTTTTTAAATGCATATTGACAGAAGAGCACATAAAACAGAGAGTTCTCCTGATGTCCATATCTTATGATTACTGGTTTGACTTAAACAATCAAAAACATTTCTAGTTAGTTTTGGGGTAGTTGGTACTTCCATTACTTATTTACTTCCATTCAAATTTTTCTTAATTTACTAATTTTTTTTGGATTTCCTATGGTTTTTTTGTATTCTTCCCTTTTGTTTTTGTTATAGTTGCATTTTTTATTTTGATTGTATTTTTGGTTTTTGTTGGTAATAGTTTCAGCAAAATACGTTCGATATATCGATATTTTTAAAATAATAAAAAACGATACTCTTAAAAAATATTGATTCGATATATCTGTGGTTTTCACGAATAATCGCGTAAGTCGGTTTTTACCGAAATTGAGATAATGATGTCAAAGTGCTACATTTTGCATTAGGATTTTATAAGTATTAAGCTTTTTAGAATATAATGTAGTATTATTTATTTTTTCCTGCTAAAAACAACTTAAGTTAACTGTTTAATAAAATATTTTGCTATTATAACGATTTATGTCGACATACATCGCCAAAAATTGTAAAATTGCTGAATATGTTTCCAAATAAAAAGCATATGTGATGTTATGTTGTTATTCGTGCAAAAAATATTTTTTGAAAATTTTTCTATTAATAACAACTTATATGTACATGTGCGTTTATTGTTGACTTCTTTAGTTGCAACAACAGCAGATGAGCGGTTGTTTGTAATTTTAAGTCCTGTTTACTGCATACGTTGTGCAATAAGTATCAAAAACTTGTGTGCTAAAAATAACAACGTAAGTCGTCATGTGTGATTAAAATGATAACATTTATTTTCACAAAAAAGAACTTATGTGGAGATATGATGTTATATTGCACACACTTAATGAGTCAATCAAACATATGCATTTTTAATCCTTTTACAGATTGTGATCCTGTGAGGATTTTTTTCATGAAAACTATGTATAATATGTAGAAAGTCTTTGTTAAGAGGATAGTAAAGAAAAAAGTTTCAAAAATCATCTACAGAAGCCGCTATTGAAAAAATAATTGTTTTTGCCTTCCTGAAAAGTTTGGTTTTATAACTTACGCGATTATTCGTGAAAATCACAGATATATCGATATATTTTTTTAATTTGTTCATCCCTAATTCAATCAGACCTGTCACACAAATCAATTTAGACCGAAAGTGATTTCGTATCTTGCTTCACATAAAACAAAATCACTTTTGATCGGATTTGATTTCTGTGACAAGCCTGAATGTAGGGATAGTATTTCAAAGGATTATGGCAACAGGTTCTGATCGGTGGCGACTGTTTCTTTGCTAAGTTACTATTAGTTGGTTTTAGACAACAAACGTTTGCATGTCATTGGTGTCGGAAAGATGCAGATTTATTTCCTTGTAATTTCGTATTTGTTAGGATAAATTACATACTTTTTATTTTGCGCTCTGCTTATAACTATATTTAAATATCGCACTCACACTGGTCTCTTTGAATATTAGCGTATTTACACAGGAATGCCATGGTTTAATATACCTGTTGTGTTTCTAAAATATGTTGATTTTTCACTAAGATGACTTTCAGTATTTACTTCGGTACGATATGTTTGGACTGTTTTGTTCACTGTCCATTGATGACCATTGAACAAGAGCCCCTTTATTTAAGTTGAAAGTATGTATACCAAGGGTACTAATAGGTATAGACGTAAAACTACAACTTTGAACTTTGAAAACTGCACAAACATACCACATATTGAGCATGCCCATAATTTATCGATTAAATTAAGATTAAAATTAAAAATTGCTAAAATTTTGATAAAAAAAAAATAATTCTTTAATGCCCAATAATCGATTTCCGTATAAAATCGCATACGTAAATTCGATTGCAAAAAATCGATTTTTTTCCACAAAATCTATTTTCGATTGAAATCGAAATCGATTTACTATTCCCTACCCCATATTAAAATCAATAACCAACATCCGCATGAAAAATATATTTGAATGCATCTGGGTCGACGTTACTCAAATGAAACTTTAAGAAATGCAAATAAATAGGGCTCATTGAAAGAAATTCGGCCCTTAGTCTAGATTATTAACTCATACTTTATAACACTATCTTAAAGCCTATATGGTATACAGTTATGGGGCACTGCCTCGGCCTCCAACGTAGAGAAATTGCAAAGGCACCAAAACAAAATAATTTGAATCATCACATCCGCTCCCTGGAATGTAAAAAACTCAAACATTCACAAGACGTCAATGTGCCACATGTAAAAATTATGATCACAAAATATTTAACAAAATATCAAATAAGGCTTGAATCGCACCCAAACCCACTAGATCGAAATATTTTGAATGATGGCGGCCACACTCGTTTAAGAAGGATTTAGCCGATGTGAATGTGAACAGATACCGAGATGGCTAAACTTGAGAATTTAATAAAGTTTTGATAAATAATTTGTAATTTTATTTTCTTTTATATAAAGATTCAATAAAAGAAATGTAAAAAAAATCTACAAAGGCTAACCTCTTATTGACGTTAATATCTAATTGAAGATTTACTAGTTTTTTACCACAAAATTTCTTTGGAATGCGTCCACACTTGCATAAGTTTCATAATAATTTTGGCGCCGAAATAAACTAGCGAATGTTTTATTTTAAAATTAACCACAATTTTACGCAAATATAGGGATCGGGTGCCCCGTTAGGCTAGTTGGTAGAGAGCTAGTCTATCAGTGCGGAGGTTGTGGGTTCAATTCCCGCCAGAGACTTTGGTCCCTTCAGACAAGCGTAGATCTTCGCGTGATTGGTTTATTCGTCGTATTCCAGGTTGCATGCACCTGATTTGCCCGGGAGGATGTTACACCAAAAAGTTAAATATCTTTAGATGATCCTTAAAACCCCGGTATGTATCTTAACGTCTATTTTGGCAGATTTTCACTGTTGCCAATTTAGAGATTTTCCGCTAAATCTAGCGTTTTTGAAATGTCAATCGAGTGAATAAAAAAGTTTTAGCGGTGAGCGGGATATCTGCGATTTTCAAACATCAATTTTCAATTTCAAAAACCTTTCTTAAATTTTTAATATACAGACTTGATACCTTTTCTTATTAATTGTGTTTGCTTTTTCTGGCTAAAAACTTCTAGTTTATGTTCACGGTCTTACTGACTTTTGGAGTTATAGTGAACTGAAGATTGAATGGGTCATATTTTTTTTCGATTTCTAAATTGTCTCGATAGATTGCAAGTAATACACTCACTTTCACCTTACTAATTTTATCTAATTGCTTAAAACGGAAAATAATTGCCAAAAATAGCTTTAATGTAATAAACTTTTTTGCGTTTTTATAAAGAAATTATTATACCCTCCACCACAAAAACATAGTTGTGATAAGATTATACTAAGTTTGTCATTCCGGGTGAAATTGTTTCAATATTCATCAAAGACCCCATAAAATAAATTTATTCTGGGCTCTTGAGTAATTCTATTGCCGCATTTAATTTTAATTATGTTTAATTATTAATTACAAAATGTTAAATGAAATTATTTCATACATCTAATATAATATGCCGTTAAATCAAAAATTTTTTTATAAAAGCAACATTTTTTAATAATTGAAAAAAAAAATTATTTTTAACATTCAAATAACTCTATAGTCTCAATAATTCAGAGTATAAAAATATTTCGAAAAAGCATGCCTTCATAAATTTAAATTTTAATCATGACAATAAAAATGTCATTATAGTAAAAAATCAAAAACATTCAATCAATAAATATGTATGTTTTTAGTTTTCTACATACGTACCTACATATAGTTGAATAATGGCAAAAAACATAGTTTTTTTATTCAAAAACTACACTGCCCCGGTAGGCTAGCTGGTAGTGAGCTAGCCATCAGCGCCGTGGTTGCGGGATCGATTCCCGCGAGAGACAGAAAAAAATGAGATAGAAAAAAAAATAATAAAAAAGAAAAAAAACACAAAAAAAAAATTTTACTTTATTGAAGTATTCATCCAATGAATAATATTCATAGATCTAATGTTATGTTTCATTAAATACATTTTAATGAAACAGGTTTCATTAAATACATTTTAATGAAACAGGTTTCATTGACCCAACGAAGCGCTGCATAGGTTCCTTTATAATGAAAATTTTCACGGGATTGATGTCAAAATTGATTGGTATTGCGAAGAAAATTCTTTCAGTGTAGGTGTATTTATATATATGTTTTTTATTTTTATAATAGGAAAAATTGCCAAACTTGATTATAAATTTTGTATGCAATTTTATGCAGAATTTCAAAAATTGCAGCAACAAAAACGGCTTGGAGGATGACAAACTACTTATTTTGTCTCCCCCCTATCTTAAGTGATTTCTATTAAAGGTTTCCCTAAAACTGAAGCATAATTTTTCGAACTGCAACATTAATTTACTGGTTTAAGAAAACTTTAATTAATGTGTAACAAAATTCTTTCGGAAAATTTCTCTGAATTCCTGATAAGTCAGAGAGAAAAGCCTAAAAGAACTCAATTACCGTAAGTCTGTCAATAATTAATTGGAGGGTTGTAGAAAAATATATACAACATTAATTGTAAAACCACTTAGAATTTATCTTCGGTCACTAGTACCAAATTCTCCACCTTGTCTCTCTTTTTCTTTTCATAATAAAACTCGTATTTTGTGGTTGTTTATATAAATTTTTTTTTTCTTTTGTCTTTATTTATGGCCTTAACTAATGTTGAGAAATTAGAGCAAATGTTAAATCATTAATTTTCACAAGGATTTTCAGCATTTATTTATTTCATTTAATTGTAACAACCCTTTTTTAGATGAATTTTTTTAATGTTTTCTTTATTCTTCAAATGCTGTGTAGGCCATTTTCTAGTCACTTAATAAAATTTATTTAATTTTCTTTTTTTTATATTTGCATTGTTGATTGTCATCATCAATTATTTAACCTTATTTCGACAGCAGCAAGAGCCAATTTTACTTCCTTGTTTTTTTTGCGACTTCTACTTAAATTTTTTCAAGCCTTCTTGTTTTCTGCCAGGAAAATTAAAAAATTATAAACACAAAATGTTAAGTGTAAAAGAAAATAAAACTTATCACGCCTGAATTTGTCAATATAAAAGATGAACAAAAAAAAAAGTTGTTTAACATGCACAATTTTGTATACAATGGGCCACAATTGCCTACAATAATGATGGTGATGATGGTGATGTTGACAGCAACATCTAAATCAACCCACAATCAGCCTAGAGTTGCAGCTTTACCTTACGCGAAATTTGTTAAGAAGAAAAAAATGTGTGGCCTATTTAAAAAAAGTTTTTAAAAACAACAATATAAACTTCTCAACCCTTTATATTCAGTTCATTTGTTGTAAGCCAGAAAGAAGTAATCGCGGGGCAAAAGGAATTATCAGCCAACATTCTGTCTTGTTTAGCATTGTTGTCGGTTGTAGAGGTTATTGTTATTGTAGGCTGATGATAAATGCAAGATACTTTGCATACTTTTTGGCGTTGTTTATTTTTTTTTAGTTAACCCAGCGAACAAATTGATTTACTACCAAAATAGGAAATTTAAGCATAATAATTTTAATAATTTTCAATATTTTTAGAATAAAATGAGAGAACTATTTCTTTTTTCATTAACAATTACCATTTTTCATACATATTGAGAATTTTT
Source organism: Pollenia labialis (assembly GCA_949318255.1). Lineage (NCBI taxonomy): Eukaryota > Metazoa > Arthropoda > Insecta > Diptera > Polleniidae > Pollenia > Pollenia labialis. Next base: position 198,532,713 of record OX439139.1, on the reverse strand, counting down.
ATCTTTCGAATGATATATTCTCGAATTGTATCAATCACACCTTATTATATGTACATATCAACACAGATCTAAAATTACACTTCTATGGACCTAACAAAAAGAATTTTTCCAAAAGTCAATAGAAGCCAATCCGATTTACTCTGCACAATGGGAAATTTATAAGAAAATTTAATTAAAATAAGTCTCATTTAAATAAAACTAACACATGTCTGTGATTTCAAAAGTGACATAGTTCAAAAAAATTTAATTTTTTAGTACAGCCGCATGAAATTTTCAATATTTAAAAATATCGTTTTTACAAAATATATACTAACAAGGTTTAGTTTAAATGTGCCTTATTCCCATTTCATACTATTGTTAAACTCAAATTTATTGTTGATGGGATAAGCTATTCTATGCGCATTTTACTGGTTGCTTGGGCCAGATTATCAGGAAACTACATCCAAAGATTCTAGAACATCTAAAGATATTGTACAAATTAAACTGTTAAGCGAACAAAAATTATAAACACCTGTTTTACTTGTAACAATATCAAAGCTTAAACCAAAACAACAACAATAAACAGTAAGTTTATCTATTCTTACAGTCCCGACTGCAATTAGTTGATGTCTTGTCAACTCTACATGTAGTTCTAAGTGGGTAAAGAAAGAACAAAATTAAAAAAAAATACTTTATTTTATTTTGCCAGCTCAGTTTTATTTACGCTGCCACATACATATTAGTTATCAAAGTTTTTCTTGGAAGTCAAAAATATATTGTTCATTCTAAAAAAACCATCGATCCTTACATTAAGACGACCCTTTTTAAGCTGAGATGTTTCATTGTTACAGTAGCATAACGATACTTTTTATCACCAGCCGTAAATGTCCACCGTTTGAAAAAGATTTTTTCCAAATATGTAATAAAAATCATGAATCACGATCGCGAACATTTCGGCATACTTAGCTTAAAAATCGTGTCTTTTAAGTTATGACACTATAGAAGAAAATAAGTGATGTCTGATCTGTGTAAATGTGTAATATCAACCATGAATTACGATCGCGAACATTTCGGCATACTTAGCTACTTATTTTGTCAATATTACTTATCTGTTCCATTAAAAACATATTTTCTAAAAATGTTTTACATAGTATTAACACCTTAGCTTTCTAAGGAAAAAGTAAAACCGAAAAAACTTAAACAAAAAAACTTAAAATCTTACTAAGTTAATATTTTTCAATTTTTGAACCTCTATAATCTTGAAAATTTTATGAAAACATAACACATTTACTTTTATTGTATAGAAATTCATAAAAATTATTTCTATTCAAATTGTTTACTGGGTTAATCCAAAGTATTTCGAAAGTGTATGTGAAAAAGGGTGCCTCTTTGTACAATAAAAAAAATTAAATAAAGAAACGTAAACATAGCGAGAAAAAAACTGTTGCTGCAGAACCACTTAAGACAAATTGCGGGTAACAAGCACCATTCAACACGCAACTAAAAAAAATTTTAAGAATATTTTCTAAATCCTTCAACAACAGTAACTCAGCTACGAAAAAAATTTAAAAGAAAAAGAAAAAATGGGTATAAGAAACCAACAACAAAAACAAAATGAATGTAAATATAAACGAAAGGATTTTCCTGTTGTTACCAAAGAATGAAATGAAAAATCTGCATACATTTCACAACTTTTCTGTGTGAGTTTTCTTTCTTTCATTCAGTCATTCGTTCAAACGCTTTTTGTTCTCATCTTAATGATTGAGTGTAAACGGCTTGTAGAACAAGTTTGCTGCTTGTGTTGTAAAACAAATTTTAACTTTGCATTTGAGGTAGTGCTATAAGGAATTTCTACCCCTTTAACGGTTACCCTTCCTTGTTTTCTTTGAAATTTTTTTTCGCGCAAAATGTGTTTAGGAAAAATAACTTTTCATTTTTTTTGAAAATTTCAATTTATTTGCGGTACTTAAGCTCCTCTTAAGCCTCAAGTATGTCATGACAAAATATTTTTCTTTAAATTTTTAGAACAATTTAATATTAGGGATTTTTTTCTTCTTGAACAATTCTTATCTTTAGCTTTTGTTGTCATATGAATTGTAATGCCAATGACAACTTTTTTTCCTCACACTGAAGTCTAAAAAGAGGGGGGTAAGATTTACATTAGTCAATCACAAATGTTGGGTGCAAAGTGGAAAGATGGCTTCTTAAAATTGTGTTTTAATAGTCACCAAAGCAAAGAAAAATGTAAAAGTATTTTCTCAAATATGTATTAAAATATGTTTTTCTGCCGTTTTCTCATTCTTCTTATCATTTTTAAGTGTTTCCTCTCTATTTGTGAAAACTTTATCTTTAAAATTATTTCAACAAAAAAATTCCATTTACTTACATTTCTTTTCATAATTTACACTTCAAAGAAACACCTCAAATCTTGATTTTGTTTTTTATTATATTTTCTCTTTACCACCAGCAAAAGTGTTTAATGTTGTGTTAAATACGCCCTAGAATTTTTGCCGTCTTATCTGTGTTACAGCATCTGAAATTAGTATCAATGTCAGAAAACAAGATACATTTCGTGCCATTCTATTCTTTTCCACCTCTACCCCAATTGAAACTCATGTTAGAAATAGTCAAGCCATTAGAATGATTGACAATTTCTTCGTTTTATTTTTCTCCTCAGAGCGGGTTTTAGTTGAGTGTGTCACCTTAGACACCTTTTACTAATAATGTACGTTTGCTCCCTCAGAGGAATTGTAACAGAATACTTTAGTTTATGCAGTTTTCCATCAAGGTTGTTTCGTATTTAAGCAAAGGGAATGAATTCATTATTGTTTTAGTGGGAAATTGATTTTTAACGTTGGCTGTTAAGGGAGAGAGTGGTTGTAAGTAAGAATTGGAGTTCATTGAGAAATAATTTATAACACTTAATTAGGGCTTGGAAATTTCTATTTTAAAAATATGGAATTAAAGTGAATTCCAAATGGTTGTGTTGGATTTATAATGAATAAAAAGAAACTAAGAATTTTTGTAGAGCTACGGAATGTATAAGGAGTCAACCAAAATGACAGAAGAAGTAGATGTTTTTATAACTACAAAAAATTTGCCATTAAAGTACAGTGAAGAAAAATATCAATATGGAATTTCTAAAGGGCCAAAAATAATTTTCTTTAAAATAAAGTTGTTAATGTTTGAATCTAAAAGGAACAATTAAAATCTTAAAATTTAAATTTGAAGTTATTTCAGTGTTAAGTCAGCAAAAAAATTTTTACGAAGGAATTAATATGCAAATCTTTAAGTAATCATTGGCATAAACATTGTTTACATTTGAATTAAAAATGGATAATTTTGATTCAAAAACATTCCTTTAAAAAGAATTTTTTAAAATAAAGAAAATATTACAGAGAATATTCTTAGAAGTTTTTTTTTTTGATATACAAAAAAATGTTGCACTACTCTACTTGATCTTCAAAAGTACATTAATGACCAGGCATTAAATATGCAGCAAAAATTCGAATTCGATGCCTCTAAATTTGTTAAAAATATGCCACAAAAAAAATTAAAAATTGCTCATGTAAAAACAAAATATTCAACATTTGCATTAAAAAACAATACCAAATTTGATCAAATTTTGTACAAAATTGCAACTTGTACTCTGCACACAAGGTAAACATGGACAGACAACCAGCCAGACGGACGGGTGGGAATCGTTAAATCACTTTAAAAAGTGATTCTCAGTCGATCGGTGTACTAAAGGATTGGTTTCTATTTCTATGTACTGCACTAATTGCCTTAAACGTATGTTTATAATTGCTTTTTCCTTAATTTTTGTTTTTATGTTAAATTTGATAGTTAAAAATAACATTATCTTTAATGACAACCTGCTTTGTCTTCATTTTAGTGTAAAAATTTAATGTGGATGGCGAAATTAAAGCAACACGTTGGGTGTACAGAGAGATAATTAAAACAGAAAAGTCATCTGTTAACCAGAATTTCGAAAAACAATTTTTTTTTTTATTTTCTGCGAAAGCTTACAAGAGGCATCTAAAAAAATCGAATATGTATCAAAATATGCCTCAAAAAGGCAAAATAAAATATGCCGCAAAAGGGCTATTTTAACTAAATTATGCAAAAATATGCTCCACATGGTAAAATATGCCAACATATGCACTAACAAATCGATGCCAAAATTCATAAAAAGCTCTAAAACGGATAGATATATTATTTCTGCCTTCATTGGGCGCACAAGGAAAAACATTAAAAATATCCAATCAATCTCACCGACCTCTTAATATATGGGAATAGTTTTAATACCCTTCACCAAAGGTAAGTTCGTCATTCCGTTTGTAATTTCTACAATATTAACCTTAAGCTGGGATTATATAGAACCTTGACATACGAAATTGTTGAACAGAGTGTTAATTTTAGAAATTTCTTAAAAAATTTATATAAAACTTTTCAGCATAAATCTGTTACAGTATATCGTCGGAGACAAAAAAAAAACGTTATTACTCCGTTACTGAACCGTGTTGGAAGTAAATAAAAAAACCAAAATTAGTAGGAGATATTTATTGTAAGATTGTGTAAAGAAAGCAAAGGTATTGAATCGTGCCTTTTAAATGGTTAAATATAGCAACAAAAAAAATAATATAGTTATTTACATATCAGTAGGTGAGATCAAAATATCGTTAGTTACACTTTATTCGAATTTTGGGAAAACGCCCGATTAAAGGAACCAAATTCGTTAAACTATTTTGATTCTGAAATGTTATGCCATTCTTGATTAATAACTCAACAGTTGAAAAATTTAAACCAACTGAAATATGGAAAAAAAGATTTAGTTTTAGAACTAAAAAGTTTTTCTACGAAGTGTCGAAAGAAAGAAACGACTTTTGCATCAACTCATATGGGATCGAAATAGTTTTGCAATACAACCACCAGGAAAATTATTAAGAATCTTTTGAAAGTTATATTAATTTATTAATATTATGGAAATAGTGCTTACAAATGTAACAATAGTTCTGTAGGGAAGGGATAAACTACACAAATGCACATATTTTTCAAAATACGTTTTATATACTATTGGAATAAGAATTTTACCTCTATGGATGTGTAATTTCCCACAAGTCTTATCTAATGTAGTTTTCGAGATAGAAAAGTTAAAAACAACACCAAGTCCAACTTGCTTAGACGTAAATTGCACCAAATTTATTTAGTGTGGTTAACCACACATTTTGAAGAGAAAATTAATGTAAAAGAAATTGTTCTAAGCCTTGTATTATTTTTGTATTGTTGTTGGACTTGGTACTGTTTGTCTCAACGGATTGAGGCCATAAAAATATTAATTTTTAAACAAATAAATTGAAATCTTTTCATTCAGTGTACTCGCCACAGTTTTTTTCGTCCCATAGTTATGTATGTACATATATGAGCATCGCTACAAAAACATTTTACAATATAAGATTTATAAAAAGCGAATATAGCCAACGAACTTCTTTACAAATTTGCATTTTTAAATTCCCTAATTCGAATCTATTTCCTCAACAATACCTTGGCGACTTCAAACAGAACGTTTAAATCAGTAACCTAATCGTATGGAAAAAACATGGTATATTTAACATTACGATGTCCTAGGGCAGGACCATACAACCCAGCTTTGGACTACAAAGGAGTAGTTTTAAAACTACTCCATGGTATACTCAAGAGGATTAGTTTTGAAGTCGTTTAAAAACGAAAGCACGTCGTTAAAAAACGAAGATATTTCGTCTCACTACAAACACTTTGTAACAATGACATGGTCCATGCTTGCATTGCATCGGACCAGTCCATGGAGTAGTCCATTTTATCAAAATGGATCAGGTGGTCCAATATTATTTGCAGGGTAGCTTAAGTCATGTATGGAATCAACCAGTTCAAGTATGGAAACATTCATAGTATATTTATATTTTCTACATTGAGTTCCATTTAATTATCAGTACACCAAGATGTCAAGTAATTAAAATAATTTTTTAGAAGTATATGTTGGTGAATGTAAAAAACATTTTTACATCGTCTACATACATCAGTGTTTTGGAAGTTTTCCAAACAGAAGAAAGATTATTTATAAATAGAGTAAATAAGAGCGGTCCAAGTTTGCATCCCTGTGGCACTCCACATTATACTTCTATTTAGTTAGAATACGTGTAAAGGAACCTTACACATAGCTTTACATTCGTTAAAAATTTCGTCCATCCTAATCGACTAAGCGTATGAACGAGTAAGTTATGATTTACTTCGTTCAACGCTTTGCTAAAATCAATGTTAATAACTTCGGCATGTTTGCCAGCTGTGAATCCTGCAGTAACTCGAATTGTAAATTCTTAAGAATTTGTGATTGATGATCGTGATTTAGAGAATCAATGTTGGAATTTGAATAATACAGATAATGCCTGATGTGAAAGTGTATCATTCAAAAGTTTTTCAAACAGTTTTGGCATAACACTACACTCAAAAGAAAAATCAATCCATCCGTACTCAAATCAATCCGAAGCAATATTAATAGTACGGTGAGTACGGATTTTCTTGAATCAAGTACAGAAAGATTGATTCAAGTACGGATTTTTAATCCCAAAATATTTAAATTATCCATATTCAATCCCGTTTTCGTACTTGAAATAATCTGAAAATGAGATTGATTTAAGCAAAACTAAGATTGAATCAATCTCAAAGTGCGCTTCATTCAAAAATTATAAATTGTTTTAATCCGAATTCGTACTTCAAGTAATCCGAAATTGAGATTGATTTAAGTAAAACTAAGATTGAATCAATCTCAAAATGAGCTTGATTCAAGTAATATAAAAAAATTACAAAGAAAAAATGATTATGATTGATTTATTTACTTACTTACCCGTATTACACATTACAGAATGATAAAACACCAACATCATGCCCGATATGGGTTTTATTTTAGAAATCTTATGTACATATTTAACCAAAAATATAAACTAAGGCCCTAATTTTGTAAAACACAACGCACGACAAAGAATTACATTGAAAGCAAAAACAAATTCATAAATATTTTGTAATTTTATTGTTGCTTTGTACAGAAATTTATTTACCGTTTTAAAATTTTCAACGTCACAAGCAATGAGGCGTATGAAATCTTACAAAATTACAAAATATTTATGAATTTGTTTTTGCTTTCAATGTAATTCTTTGTCGTTGCGTTGTGTTTTACACATGAGTCTGGTCAGACCTTTTTCCATGTGTAAAGAAAATCAAAACATGCGCAAGCCATAGGGTTAAACATGAAAATAATATGTATATGTATGTGTTTTTCTTGTTTTGTTTTTTCTACACACAATAAGCAAACCGGTTTTTCCAAACTTTCGAGTACGACTATTACTTAAAGTGATCCCAAAAAACTTGATTTATCCCGAGTGTTTTTCTTTCTGTATAACGGCCAATTTCACCAAGTTCAGTTATAGTTGCCAAAAACGTGCTGTTAACTGGAAATAAAGGTTTTAGCTAGTTTTAATCGAGATATCAGCTTTCGATCCAGATTAATATAGAGGTGTAATAAACTTTTCCGTCCAAAAAGTGGGAAAATACCTAAGTTTAAGTGATTAATTTAAAATATATGTGTACAGAGAAATCGATAAATAGTAGTAAGGCTTTACTGGAAATCAAATCAGGGCCTGCACCATTCGTCACTTTTAAATATTTCATATAGTTTGTGACAGTCAGGTGATCTATTACGGATATAAGGGTCATGGGTTCTGGAAAAGTGGATGAATACTGATCATTCGAATTAAACTCAGCAAACAAATTTCTTATTGAATTATCATCTAAAGATTAAATTTACCGAACTTCATAATTGTCAGGGATATCAGCTGCTCGTCATTTAGAATTATAAAAATATTAAAATTTTTAGGGTAATTTTGTAAGTAATTTTTTACTTTAAATAGGCATTTTAAGCCGTTCGATTAGCGATAGTGTATAGCGATCGTGCTAAAGGCTAATTTACACTATCACACAAGTCATACGAATTTTAAGGAAAATACAACCCTGTCATAATAAGTTGTTATTGTTTTTTGAAAATGTTCAAACAATAATTAGATCAGAGATGCATTATCGCCAAAATACGTAAGACTTGTGTGATAGGTTTCTGACCAGCACCCGTCAGTGTCAGTCAAAAGTCAATGATAAATCTTTAAACCAAATTGTATTTAACCTTTGGAAGATCGAAATTGGCTTTGAATGGTTATCTATTTTAATTGATTAACATGTTTTTCCTTTCTTCTGCTTTCTTTTTTCCGTACTTCTTGAAGTCCAAAGTACATACATATAAAAATTAATATTTTCATATAAAAACAGAGCTCAAATTTAAACAAATTAATTTAAATTTAAAAAATAAAGATCGAATAGAAAAAAAATTGATGCATATTAATAAAAATAATTTTTGTAATTTTATTTTAGTGTTTATTAAATTCTTTAATTTAATTCTTTCACTACAATTATAATTTGCTACTATTTCACCAATTTAATTTCTTTGTCAAACAATTTTTCTTTTTTGCTTCTTTTTTCAATTGACAACAAAATTTGAGCACGACAAACAAAATCTTGTAAATTTAAAATTTTTGTATTTCCAGAAAATTACTTTGAAAATAAACTGGCAAGTGCACGGCTAAGAAAACTAAACTGGCAACATTATTTTTTATTTTTTGCGAAAACAATAAAGCAAGTTGTTTTTGTTATCATTTTGTATTTTCAATTAATGTTGAAGGAACACCAACTAATTGTAGTGGGGATAGTTGGAAAAGATAAACTCGATTTTTATTGTTGTTGTTTTTGTTTATGCTTTGATATTGTTACAAGTAAAGCGGTTGCTTTTAATTCCTATTCGCTTAACAGTTTTATTTGTTTAATATCTTTAGTTTTTCTAAAATCTTTGGATGAAGTTTCTTTCCTGACGATGTGACCTAAGCAACCAGTAAAATGCGCATATCGTGAATAAAAATTGGGAATTGAGCACGACAAACGAAATCATGTAAATTGAACATTTTTGTATTCCCAGAAAATTACTATGATTTGACGTTTAATTGCCAACGAAAATGGACTTACAATTATTGCAACACAAATTGCCGGCATTAAATATTTAAAAAAAATTGCTGTCTACATTAAAGATAACATAATTTTGGCATTTACTGCCATATACATATGTATGTCGCAATAATTATCTCTGGTAGCTAAAGCTAAATTTCTATCGCTAAAATGTCTCAGAGAATAAAAATTTAAAAATGTTAGCGATGACATTAAAAGCCAAAATTGCGGCGAATTAAATTTTACTGGCATTGCCAAATTTAGCAATGCACGTTACAGAATTGTATTCGTAGCCAAAAATCAATAAATCAACTTTATAGATTTTAAGCCATAAAATTATGAAAATTAACCCTCCGATGGGTGACAGTTCTGAACTTCACGGCCGTGTGAAAAGGTCCCTATGGACCTTTTTTGTAAATCATGTTTTTTTCATATAAACATTTTTTTTTTGATTTTTTTTTTTTTTTTTTTGTTTTTATTGTTTATAACTAAATTCTACATACAAAAATAATTTTTCCAATAAGGAAAGGCACAATATTCTAATTTTATACTACTAGCAATAAACCAGTTCTTAGAATTTTTTGTTTTTAGTATTTTGTTCTTAGTATTTTTTGTTCTTAGTATTTTTTGTTCTTAGTATTTTTGTTCTTAGAATTTTTTGTTTTTATCATCATCCCTAATGTCTTTTAGTTTAGGTCTTTGTGTTCAGAACAAGTAAATTATGTGTTGAAACAATAAAAAAATTATAATGATGCCCAAAAACATGCATTTATTAGTGAAATTCAGTACAAGGTCCATACGGACCTATTCACACGTCCGCGTACTATTCTCACTAAAACCTCAATAACTCCTAAAGTAATGATCCGATCAGCTTGATTTTTTTCCAAAAGATGCGCATCAAAATACTCTTGGAATACAGCGGGGGTTGTATTGGCCGAAGTAGGAGTAATTTCAGTTTGAAAATGCAAAAAGGTCCCTAGGGAACTTCTCACTCATCGGAGGGTTAAACAATTTTGATAAATTTTTTTAGTTGTGACGGTTTATAGTCTAGTGCGAGACATGTTTGCAAATCTTAGCTAATTTTGTTTAAATTTATTGTTTTTTTCGTGAATTTTATTCTCGTCTTCAGATGTTGAAAATTTAACACTTTATTTTTTAATTTAACGAAAAGAAAAAAAAATAAACATAATAATTAAAAAGAAGATGGGCCCATAGTCGTAGTACTTATACAACTAGTACGCCGACAAGTTCATAACTCTTCTGTTAAAAGTTTATAACTTATGTTTGTAACTATATGTAAGATATTTTTGCTAAGGTATTGGTATTTTAACTATCACTTCCCTGCAAATAATGGGACTAGTCCAAACACGCGTGTAAAATGTATAATCATGGATAATCATTCAAAAAAAAACGCAAATTTCGATCTACCAAAGGTTAAAATACAATTTGGTTTAAGGATTGATGTTTGACTATTGACGTCAGCAGTCATCGATGGCTGCGAGTGCAAGACCTGCCGCCTGGGTTCGAATCTCAGGTCAGTCAAAAATGAATGATTAACAATAACAATTTTAATTAATTTTCATGTTGTAAAATTCCTTTCTTCATAAAAATAATTAATGAAAATTAACTTTGATTAACTTGAGCCGAATTAAAATATTAAAACATATATTTAATTAATATAAGATTTAAATGTTTTTGTTTCATATCATAAAATGCTACTATGCTGGCAAGGCGAATTCTTTGCTAGTGATCTTAAATGCCCTGTTGATAACTTATTTTTTAGCACCAACATGGTAATGTTCGACACGTTTGCAATTTTTCCCACAACAATATTACTTATTTATTGTAATATTTAAAGTCATTAAGGGTCCTCGTGATGTCGCTTAAAATTGCCATTTGTGCAAATGCGCAAACTTACGTGTCTTGTTTCATGAAGCCTTTTTTTTACTTTTGTGTAATTTTAAACAATTAATGTCAGTTTGTAAGAAACGTCAATACAAAAATAAATTAAAAATTAAAATTCAAAAATATAAAAATTTGTGTTTAAATTTGTGATTAATATGTATGAGAAATTTGCTTTTAAAAATGCTCAAAGAAAGCCAAAAGACCAATTTACTGAAATTATTGCTAGAATTTATTGTTTGTGATTTATAGACGGATTTTTCATTGAAAACGACGTTAAAATCATTAAAAGATCTGTTTGTATAAATGCACAATTGAACAGCGCAAGTTTACGAGACAAAATTGTTGGGCAAATTTACCAAGTTTGTGTAAATGAATTCTCATACAATTTTTGACAGTTCATTTACGAGGGCGTAAAAATGCACAGTTTGCACAGATTACGAGACTTATAAACGATATCATGAGGACCCTTATTATGTTAAAATTTTCATTCAAAACTAAATAAAATTATTATGAACGTCATTTTCAATTTCATACAAATTGTTGCTAGAGTAGAAGTAGACTCAACTTTCAAAAAAAAATTTAGTTGGGAAAATGATAGGAAAATAAATAAAGTATTTTGTGATGAATAAGATAGAAGAAAAAACGAAATTGTTCCTGCTACTGTGAACGAAGCTTATTTGTATACTTAAAAAAGCTTTCCGTCAACATAGGACAACTTGAGATAATGATAGAGGTCTACATTTTTGTTAAGTAATAAATAAATGTTAGTATTTAGTATTGATTGCTGCAACCTAGCAAATTTATTCAGTTTAGGCACTTCTACCCCTCTGCTTTACAGACTCTCAACTGATTAAAAAATTGTAAAAAAATATTTTTTTAAAAGGTGTTAAATCTTAATCTTTTGTGCAATTTGCTTCTAAAACTAACAACCATTTAGTTAACGAATGACTTAAGACAAATTAAACAACACCACTTAAGAAATATTTTCTTTCCTTAATTCATTTATATTTCCCTACTTGATGTAATAGAAAAATTGTTTGCAAATAGCAGAACGAAAAATAAAATATACACACAATGACAAATAAGTAAATGAAGTGAAATGATAGAAACCAAAACAAATAAATTGAAAATCTCATTAATTTCAATTAGGCATTCGACCCTTAGCATTGTATTGACACAGCAGCCGTAAACTTTTTTTTATCCTTTTTTTTCTCTCATTTTCATTTGTCCCATCCTCTAGTTGGCCAGCCATTGTTTCAGGTTTTTTTCTTCTATTTTTTTTGCTTAAAATAACATGCTGATGTTGTGTTGAGTACAACTTTAACGAGCTGTAAAGTTTTGTTTTCCTTTTTTTTTTTTTTGTTTTAAGAAAACAAAAGCGAAAAAAGAATCAAATCTACAAGGACATTATAGAAAAAAACTCTCTAGAAATCTAGAAGAAAATGTAAGACAAATAACAAACAATAATTATGATGTTTAAACAAATACACATACAATAGATAGATACGCATTCACATGTGAATACTCGTTTGCTCTTGAAGGATTGTATGTGAGTGTGTGAGTTTAAGGATACAACGGCATGCTTATGTTTTTGTTTATTTGTGATTTTCTTTTTCCTGTTTTTGCTCCCAGAAGAGTCATTAAAAATTTAAGAAATAGAAGAACAAGGAATTGTAACAACAGCAAGAACAATAAAAAAACGAAAACAATATTTTAAAATAAAATAACAAATATTTAACACAATTTCAGACATGTTTTACACAAACATAGAAATCTAATATGTGCGTGTGTTTGGTGCTTTAGGTACTTAAACTGTTGCATATTTTCTTTAAACAAATTGTAGAAAATATTCTTGACAAAAATAATATAAAAATAAAATGAAGCTTTTAAATTATTGGAAGACAAAAAATTCCTGTTAGGTGAGTAGACAGTTGGCTTAATTCAGAGATCTTAGAACTTAACGAAAGGTTCCCACACACAGAAAAAAATCAAGTTAAAAACGTCGAAAACAAGGTTGGTTTAAAATTTTTCGGTGGTGATTTTGCTTTATACGTGTTTCATGTTAATTCAACCTGATTTTATAATTGCTTGCGAACAACATTTTTTTCTTTTAAATTAACTATAATTCATGTTAATTTAACATTGCATTAAAGTCAGAGCAAAATGTCATTTATATTGAAATAACAATCCAAATCACGTTGAATGAAAGTTATTTCATGTTGAAACAACGTGAATTTCATGTAGAAACTAATTGGTTTGAGTGTGTTATAACAGTGTGAAGAAGCTTCAGAGACAACATATGCATTTACTTAAGAATAATTCAAAACACTTACCCCTGTAACACATGTTTTACTTATTTTGTAGTCTCCTTTGTTAACAGATCAATCAGCAGAACGGCCCGATATGGTTTTCGTCATCATTCTACTTTGAAAACTTGATGTACTATTTAACTAAATAATTTTAATTAAAAGAATACGGGAATTGTCTTCTTTTTATAACATATTTTAGGAATGAAAATAAAAAAATTAACATACTTAACTATGTATGCATGTTAATTTAACAAGATCACCTTTTGATTTTAATATAAAACAGGTTTTTTAATGGATTCAATATTGAATCCATATTTATTTAAATTTTAATATTTTTTTTTATTTATTTTAACAGTGAATAATATTAAATAAGCGTGATTTAGGATTATTTTAATATTTTTAATTTAAAATTAATATGAAATAATGATAAATTTAAATAAAGGGCATACTTTTGCAGAAATTTAACATGATTCTCAATCAACATTTTTCCATGTTAATTTTACATTGGTATTTTTTTCTGTGTGCAAACAGAATCCAATGACTGCTTGGAGTTCGTAACAATATTCCAGGAGAACGCCAAACTCAATTGTAGAAAACTAATGGCCGATTTCACCAGTTTATTAAAATAAAGATTTATGTTTAAAATTCGTTTTTCATGTCAAATGAAAATAAAGTTATATGAAAAACTAAATTTATACATATATAAATTGGTATATAAATAGAATTGGTTAAATTGGCCATAAGAATTGTTTTTTAATTTTTGTCTAAATTTTTCATTATCCAAATGGAATTTCATAGTTATAATGAAGTATTTTCATTAAGATCGCTTCATTGGATTTCGTAATTACGTTAAAAATGTTCATTGGATATATGAAAACTTGTTAATTAAAAAATGTAAGATTTAATTATTTCATACATCTAATGTAATATGCAATATAAATATGCCAAAAAAATTTTTTAAAAAAGCAACATATTTCAATAATTTGTCAGCAGTATCTTGCACTTCAGGCGTATAGAATGTAACTTGGGCGCCTCGAACATTTCCAAGGTTGCGACAAGGGGCACCCCGCGGATGACGTTGCAGTTGTGGCTATGGGTAAAGATACCAGACTATTGTGTGAACTTATGGAGTCCACATTGGACGTCCTAACAAAATGGTGCCAGGGATGTGGGCTGGATGTAAATCTGGCTGGATGTAAATATAAAATTCCCAATTTTGATAGTCCTAGTATAAAGGGGATCTCACTGGAACTGTCTGGCAGCGCCAAGTATCTTGGGCTAATATTGGGCAGCAAACTTGACTGGAAAATTAACATTTCTAGAGACTACTAAGGTGGCAACTGCTTTATATTGCTGCAAAAGGGCCATTGGCCTAAACTGGGGAATTAACCTGAGACATGTATTCTGGCTAAACTAGTGTGTCATTAAACCTATTTTATTCTACGGTGCAGCTGTTTGGTGCCCGGCGCTCAAGGTGAGGAGTCATCAAACTAGGTTTGAACGTACAATGAGAATGGTGGCGATAACGGTAACAGGTGCCATTAGGACAACCCCCTCTAAGGCATTTTTTTTGAACTGGTTACCACCAGATATTTTGACGAATTGAACTGGTTACCACCAGATATTATGGCGAAAATGCTAGCTGCGAACGCGGCGGTAAGGCTAAGGGCCACTGCAGCATGAAGGGATTACAATATCGGACATGCTAGTATTCTGAACGAAATATATTGGCACATGGATGTTGATTATGTCACACCCAAGCCAATCTTTGATCCTGGGTTCAGGGTAAGCATTTTGGATAACGTGGTCCAATATGATGACCTACAAATTCCCGCGAATGCGATTCGAATATTTACGGACGGGTCTAATACACTGTATGGTGTCGGTTCTGGCATATACTCCAATTAGCTAAACTGGAGCATTCCTTTAAGGCTGCCGGACCACTGCAGTGTCATTCAGGCCGAGGTAATGGCCATCCGCCAAGCCGCGAGATGCATCCGGTAGGCGGTCATAAGATCCCTGGAGAATGTGTTCATCACATCGAGAATTGTCCGAGAATGCCGGATGTCTCTAGAGAAGATAGCGAGAAATTCACTTGCCCCGGGTATCTGGGGACATACAGGGAAACTGCATGGTGGATTCGTTGGCGTATGCAGGTAACACCTTGAATCGAGACGGTTCAACATATAATGTAGGTGTTTCGCTCCCAGGGAGTAAGCAAGTTATAGCGCACAAGTTTCACCTTATTGCCAGTCCGAGGTGGCACGATGAAACTACCTGTGGGGAAACCTGCAAAATCTGGCCCATTATAGATGAGATAGGACACGGCGGGCATTACAGCTGTCCAGACATCACCTAAGGAACATTATTGCGGTTAGATAACTTTGGACCCATGGGAGACAGTGTGACATGGTAGCACAACGGGAACTAATTAGTGGACCCACTTGAGCTGTGCTTGATAACGGCTGCCAATTGAACCTAACCTAACCTAACCCTTCGCCAAGAATGTAACTTTATGTTGCCACCGTTAATACACCTAACTGTGCCGGTTTAACAACATCCTTCACAGTAAGCTTTGTATCAGATCAGCCCGGCTTCCGCAAAGAAAATCATCCTAAATTACAGGAAGCCTTTCTTGGAAGAAGCACGCTAATGGTCAGACCAATGCCGCCTACACTCACCAGGGGCTACTCATGACAAGAAACTCTGGTGTGTACCTAGAGCGCTGTCTTTTTAATCTTTGTCGGATCCGACGTATACGCCCATAGATGTTTAATAACAGAAAAAAGATATCGACACCAACAAAAACTTCTCTCTGAAAATAACTCCATGGCAGAACGAATATACAGCGGAAAAGATAAATCTGCCCAGACTTCTCGACGGCTCTATGGACGCCTTCTGCTTTTCCTTTTTGTATGGAAATCGATATTCAGTTAACAATTAAACCAACCTCATTTCATTAGAAATTTTGTTAAGATAAATGTTTAAAGATTAAAACAGTGACATTTGCCGCAAAATTTGTATATTTTCAAAATGTTCCTTTTTTCTCCAAAAATTCAACCATGTCTCTGAAACTGAAAGGGCAAATTTAAGAACAATGTAAGCATGGCTTAAAGATAATAATGTTGCTGAGTTTAGAATTTTTTTGTAGACTGAATATGGTCAATCGGTTTCAAGTTATGCCAAAATATGTAGTGAGAGTGCCTTAATTTTTGACATAACGGTATATCTCAAAAAGTAGAGCTGATAGAGAAAAATAGAGATAAGACTGGAAATCAGCGACCTCAAATTAGTAAAAATTTGCAATCAAATTCGAGACTGCACAAAAAAAAGTTTAAACTTGTTCAATTGTATTATTTATTTGTTAGAAAAATAATTATTTTTCGGTCAACAATACTCAAATTTATAATTGCGATAAACATTTAAATGTTTACAGTAACTATAGTATTGCTGATATTTAATAAAAGTAACAATTATTTGTGTACGACAACAATGTATTGTTACAATAAACATAGTGTAGCTGCCGTAACAATGCCCGACCATATTTTTTCTCTGCGTGCAAGAAACAACCTTCGGCCGGAGTTTAAGTCCTCGTCCATATTATGAAATATTTCCTAAAAAAATGTCTTCAATTCTGTTTTAAAACTGCATTCGTGTCCATACAATAAAAATTTTGTTTTGCAGCATCAAGGTATTTTGTATGCCTTTTCTCTTTTTTCTTCTTCCTTTCACTAAGAAACTCAAACAAACTTCTTGCACATAAAATAAAGTACACTTTTTGAATACGTCTATCCTTTTCACTATCAAACTCAAATGCTTCAAAGGAAATGTTTCATAACATGGACGGGGACCTAAGTCCCCATTTATAAAATATATAGGTTTTTCATTATGAATTCTTGTAAAAGTAATATTAATTAAAAAATCATTGGCATAACGTAGTGGATACGTGATAAGGGCAAATATTTCTTCAATATGTACACACACCAATTATAAATGCTTTACAGAAATTTAAATTCTGATATTCACTAGCTAACATTTTGTATTAAAAATCAAATCTTTTAGGAATAAGAGCTAATTTTTCGATCATAAATGATACGCTCGTGGGGAATATATGGAATCATTGATCATATCAATGAATCACAATTGAATCCTTATTCAATCGCTGAAGTGATAAACAGTTTTAAATCATCAAAAACGATCTCAAAAGACTTATTTAGGTAATTATTACAAAAACTTATCACCTAAATGCCAGCTGGCGCTATTATTTAAAAAATAATTTTTTGGGAATTAAAGCTTGACATCCCTTCAACCTTCTATGTAAACGAATTGGTAGCAAGAATGTCCTTAAAAATCCTTCCATTCCTTCGCCACACAGTCTTTTATTATTTACATCAACTTTAAGTTCAATATTTAGTTTCGCGATTTTCTTCGGTAAAAGTTCTTTGGCAAACGTCAGGTGAAAACTTCAAAGAAAAATGCATCATGTGTATGGGTGTGCTCTAAGTCTTAAGTACATTTCGAGTGGAAAAGTTTGTTACTTTCGACAAATATTTTATGACAATATTTGTCCACATCGAAACATGAACACGACAAAATACACACATGTACATACGTATATGTGTTTGTGGCACATTGTTGATACTTGACCAAAAACAAAGAAAAATATGAAAAGGTAGACACAGACAGACACGCAGGTAAGAAAAGTTTTCGTGAACTAAGTTGTAAATCAATATTCACATTGGAGTTCTTTGAAAAAAGTTTAAAATTTTGGCAAAAAGTTTTGTGTCATACCAGACTACAAACATGTACATCATGCAGCATGCGCGTCGGTGTGATGAGTGTTCGTATAGGATAAGGTAAAATGCAAACGAGTTTGGAAAATTCTGGCATACGTATGTATGTTTACATGTTTCATGTGTAAAAGTGTACCGAGAGCTATGAAATATTATTAATTTTAACGAAATTTAAATTTATAAATAAAAAATTGTTTAACCAAAATTGTTTAAAAACACTCAAGTTACATTAACTAATTTAGTTCACAAAACTTTGATGCTTAAAACGTTTTAGAATTCTTTATTAACAGAGACCGATGACCTCAAAAAATTAACCAGTTGCAGAAAATAAACGATACCGAATACTATACTTCGGTCCATCTTGGGTTTAATCAGTTATCGACAATTCACATTTTTTAGGCTCTCGTGCTTAAGTGGTAACATTTTTCTGGCGCTCTTTTAACTTAGTGCCGGTTCACACAAGTCAAGTTTGACTCGTCAAGTCTTGAGTTTTTAGGAGAGAGGGGAAAAGAAATGGCATTCTCTTTTCCCTTCTCTCCTAAAAACTCAAGACTTGACTTGACTTCACTTGACTTGTGTGAACCGGCACTTAAGTACACTATAAAACACGCTCTCTATTTGTTCTTATTAATATAACAAAAACACCAATTTGTCTGTAGCTCTTTTTTTGTATTTTTGTTATTTATTAAACTTTTAAATTTATACAATTTTTAGCAACTCTCATAATGCATTATTAAGGTTAGCGTATTGAGCCAGCTGATGGTACAACTTGTAAAATGTCTTGCCATCAAACATTCATTTGCATGTGTCTACACAGAAAAAATGTTTTCCAACATTTATTCAATTAAAAAATTAATCGATGTACTGTAATTTTTTCAATTAATTTTTTTGTTTGCTGCAAATAATTTTCTTAATAAATATATGTTGTGTTATTTTTAATTTAAGCAATTAATTTTTCAATTGACTTAATTTGTGTGCCATGACTCGAAAATACAAATCCGTTAATTGATATGATCAATTCTTTTGCAGGGGCAAAATTAGTAAAATATTTAATTGTCTGAACGAATTGTTTAATTAAAGTCAATTTTCTATTTTTTCTGTGTAGGGAATCGTCTATTAAAAAATTCAAATGATCAACTTTCTAGAGCAATTCTAAGACCAAAATACTATGGTTGAATTTCAGTAATGTTAATGGTTGTACGTAACTTGGTTAAACTTAGCAATAATTTGTTCAAAATTATCCAGAATTTAATCGAAATCAATCAAAATTAACCATAAATGGTCAAAATAAACCACAGTTTGGTCAAAATTGTCTATATTATGATCAAAATTAACAAAAATATTGTCAATATTAACCATTAAATTAACCATATGTGACCTTCTTCGAGAAAAGGGATCTAGTGTGTCAAAAACCGGCTTCGGACTTAAGAGTGGATTCTGGTACCTAAAAGGGTGTAGAATAAGATTAAATGAGTTTTTATCAAAACGCCGCCCTTTTTGCATACAGAGTCAAGTTGTAATTTTATTTCGTTTTTTTTTATTCCTTACTATGTTATGCATCACTATTATAAGTTATCTTTAATTCATTTTTCCGCGACGACCTTTTTCAGTTATTAAAAGAAAAAGATTGTAAGAATGTTAAGCAAAGATGTGTATTACGATCAAAAGTACGAGTTTCGGGAAACAGGTCCCTAATTTCATTAGAGCACATCCCACTGTGTACTGTACGGCTGTTCTCAATGGAATCAATAGAATATTGAATACTCTCCTTCTCAGCCTTTTGAATTTTACCACTTCATAAACCTAATTATTTGAAAACGTTTATATTTCTTAAGTATTATCTTTTATGAACCGTTCAACTTTCTATTATATTTATTTACTATAGTTTCATTTATCAAACAAAAATTTAATACTTTAAAAAAAAACATAAAAAGGCTTTCTTAGCTATCAAAAGGATATACGTATTAAATATTCTTAAGGATCTTATCGACCAACTGAAAAAAACAATAGATAGAACTGTTCTTTTGTCTTTCAAGTGTAGTTCCTTAAATTGAATTGCTCAGTCATTTTAACTTTGATTCTGGCCAAAGAAGAAAAGACTACAGGTAAGGAAAAGCTTTGGCAATAAGACTATTTTAGTATTTCTTTATTGTTAAGTTATTTATTATTAATAAAACAAGTATTTTTCTTCATCAGGAGTGCTACTGCTGCTGGTGTATTGTCTGCTTTGAAAGCTTAAGCATTGTTTTCGTGAACTGTTTTATGAGCCACAAATAACATTTTTCCAACCCGGCGACCTCCACCTTCTAAAGAAGTTCTTAGTCTTACGCTACCCATATGTGTATGTGTGTGCTTGGGTAGGGGATGGAGTAGCGCCATAAAAAGGGTGCGTAATTTTGATACTTTATGGTTGATTTACTGAAACAGCGAAGAATAAAATTTTTTTAGCAGCAAGTATTTGTTGTCTACTGGTTATTGTTTTTTACTAAAGAAAAAAAAAGGACCCAGCTCGTTTATGCAACATTTTTTTAAGGTTTATTTATTTATTTTTTATTTCCCATACTCATGCAGCATTCTCGGTGGTTTAGCTTTCATTTCCATTCATTTATTGTGAAATGAAGTAAAAAAGTTCTGCTGCCTATAGTTTATTACCGCGATTTGTCTTAAGCACTTTTTGTTACCTTCTATTACCTTTCCTTCTCCTTTTTTTCTTTGTTACGGTTAATTTTTTTATTTGTTGCTTTTGTTTTGTTTACTATTGTTGTAATTTTTATGATACTTATGTAATGTTTTTATAATATTAAAAAAAAAACTCACCTCACACTCGTTCAGCATGCAGGAATAATTTTGTAAATGTTTTACAGTGAGAAGCAAATTAATACGCGAATTTTCGGTTGGAAAACTTTAAGAACACAAAAAAAAAACTTTTAACCAAATCATTTTGAAACTTTATTTTTCTAACTTATTCAATTTAATATTTGAAATTAAAGTGGAACATTGTTTTATATATACGCAAGAAAGGAAAGGATTTCGACCATTTTTAGTAAAAAGCAATCTCGTCATTTAAAAGTTTTTTTTTATAACTCACTCCCTATCGTGCCCTATTGACCCATAATAATGCTCACAAGGATTTTCATGTTTAATATCTCCATATTATTGTATTATGGTTGAATTCGTCCTCCATCAAAAAGCCTCCGAACATGTTATGATTAAAAATAATTAAAACATGTTTCACACCTATAATAGCATGATTGGTTTTCAACCATAGCATGTTGTTATTGGAAAAGAGGAAAATACTATTGTTGATCATGAAACAAATTTTTGCCATATTTAACCATAACATGTTTAGAGCGAACCATAGCTTGTTAACCAAATGGATAAAATCCACCTTAGAGTACGCCGTAAGGTAGGAATCTACGTAGATCTTTTTTACATATGTACATATAAGAATAAAATTAATGGATTTCTAAAGATTTTGCAAAAGTTCGTTTTATTCTCCTGGAAATCATGCTGTAAAATTTCGTGAAGATGCGTTCATAATTTAACCTTGGCCCCATATAAACCCTACTACCGGAAAACAAAGTATTACGCCTTAAACCGTAATAAATAATGCTATCAAAATAGAATTTGGTATGTCACAGTTTTATAAGACTGGAAATGACACGGTGAAATTTCGTACAGATCGGTCCATAATTTACCAAAGGCCCCATATAAAGCACCCTCTGGTAAATTAATTTAATACGCCTTAAACCGTAGCAGATATAGATATTGCGGTAAAATTTATTCCAACATAGCTTCATATGGCCAGAAAAAATATCATGCAATTTTGTAATATACGGTCCACAATTTAACTGAGATCCCATATTTAGCAGCCTTCAGAAATTCAGTGTAAACGCTAAAACTAATTTCACTGCTGTGCTCAAATTTATTCAAATTAAGGTTTTTTATTACCAGAAATCACTCTGCAGAATTTTGGGATGATTGGTCCTTAACTAACCATGACTGAAATATAAATTCCAATACTGAAAATCATTTAAGTTCGGCTTAAACTGTTACGAATCAAGATATTTTACTCAAGCTAGTTAAAATTGCTAAAAAAAAAAGCATACAACTTTCTGATTGTCGGTCAATAATTTACTATAGATCTACACCGCCACCAATTTTAATTCTGACGTCTGTTTTTATAAAAATAATTTAAAAATAAATAGATATCATAAAGATACCACTCCTGAAATAAAGTTTCAACACAGCCGAATATAGCACTCTACTTGTTTAAATTGTGTTTTTTGGATAATTTTTTTTTCAAATAAAACAAGGCATACAAATTTGAAATGAGTTAAATTACGAAGGACTTAATCAAAAAGAAAAAAAAAATACTTACGTTATAACATATTCAATATGATTTATTGGAATGCAGACTAGGCAGAACTCGTACTCTAAAGGTCCTATTTTCCATAACCATCTCAAGTATTTGGGGGCTTTAATTTATAAAAAAAAGAATGTGGTATTCTTTTGCTCTGGACTGTAAGTATCTTGGTTTTTATTGGTGTATTTTTGCACACGTATAACAAAAATACGTATGCACACATACATTTATTTCAAAGGCATTAGACATGGCAAAGTGTGTGTACTTGTGTATGAGTGCATGTACTTGATTTTTATATAAAGTATATGTCTGTCTGTCTGTCTGCCTGTAATTCTTTTTATTTTTACGTGAGCTTTTGTTGTAAATGTTGTAATTTTTATGTATTGTTTGTTGTTATTGTGTATAATTTTTCTTATTTCTTTTTTATTATTATTATTACTATTTTACACAGATACACAGTTAAATACGCACACACACATAAGTACATTTAACTCACTCTTAAAATCTTTTACACATATTAAGCATTTTTTATATTCTGATTTCTTTTTTCAAGTTGCATGCAACCCGGTAAATTGTTTATTTAGTAAGATTTTTTATTTTCTTTCTTTTTATTTTTTGTAATTTTTTTTTTTAATAAAAATTCATAAAATAAGCAAATTGTAGTTATTTGTTACGCATTGTTAGGAAAAATAAATGATTTAAAAGAAAAAGAATAAAATCTTTAGAATTGTTTGAATTTGCGTGTTACAGAAAAGAATTTATGAAAAAGGGTATTTTTTGATTTTTAAAGATCTCTCACTTTTTTTTGTATTATTAATTTTTAATTGGCCAATTATATTAGTTTTTCTTTTTATGTGTACTTTGATAAAAAATTAACAATGTTTGCGAGATAATATGAACAAATTTTTAAAAATTAAAATTTAACAATTTTATATAGAAATACATATTTAAAATGAATAAAAAGAAACTATAACCTAAAATTTTTAAATAATGTTCCTTTATGAAAGATAATATGAATATAATATTATTTATATGCCCAAAAGCATGATTTTATATTTATTTTTTGCAGCCATCCTTAAAATATGCTTTACATTTTGGAAAAACATTCTAAAACCCATAATTGCGGCAACATTTTGCCGAATTTTTCTTCAACTAGAACAAAACGTTTTCATGATGGGTGACTTTTTGAAAATTGTTGTAGCATTCATTCATTTATTGTAGCTAGTTATTTAAAAACAAATTTATCTGCAATCTCTAAATTTATAGAGCCAAACTTTAGTAATGAATGTTAACAATGCAATGTCTCTTGGTAGGCCTTCGCTACCTATTATTCCGACCGTGCTCAGGGCCAATTAGATGAAGAAGACCCAATAAAGTTCTTTCAACAAAATTAAGCTTTTTAACTTTTATTTGATATTTTCTACCCAATTACCCATTTAACATTAAAAAAACAACTCTTTCCTAATACCTTCGTGTATATGAGAAATTTTCATACCCTTCATCACACTTGGAAAGGGAATATCTAAGTTGTTATTCCGTTTGTTATTTCTACAATACTGATCGTAGACCCAATTAAATATATATACATATATGAGCAACTTCAAAAATTTACGACACCTAGACTTTTTTTTTTAATTTTTTTTTTTTTGTCTGACATCAATGTTGATTTGCGTGTGTATAAACCGATATTTGAGCATGTGAAATCCGTTCGCGTTAATCATTTTTATTACACGGCGCAAATTTTACTGCGGTTTAAAGTGAAAAATTAAAAAAAAAAATATAAAAATTACAGTTTTTGTTAAAATTGAAAAAGGATAACGCATGTGGATAATACCCCTTAAGGGCTTTCTTAGCACACTAAAATATTTGTAAAAGCTTGAATACTTTTTAAAATACACTGGAAAAAAAATATAAAAAAATTTGTTTTGATCGTGTATGCATATAAAAATTTATTTAAAATTGTTAAACATTTTACAAAATTACGGCAAGTATAAGACATAATTTGCAATATTTTGGGAAAAAAACTTTTAAAATGTATAATCTGAAACCAAATCAAATATTTCATACAAGGATGCTTTTTGAGGTTAGAAACATTTTGTTTCCTCCATAAAATTTTAAATCCTTCAATTTTAGTATCAAGCTCAGTAAAGTCTTCTATTCGATGTACGTTTGAGCGGAATTGATACAGCGCTTTAGTTGTCACAAAGCGAAATGTGTTTGGAAAAAACTGCCGCTGCACGCGCCAGGGTTGAAAAAAATTATTTTTTTTTGCACTTTATCAGTTTAGTCCGTCGCGAAGAATCTATTAAGATACCTAAACATGTTCCCATAACATGTTTTGATATAAAAAAAGCTTAAAAATAAATTGTTTTTTTGCAAAAATTTTCAAAAGTTCATTAAATTTTTGCGTTTAAAAATTTTAAAGTGCGTTTTCGCCTCGGAGGTGCCCTTTACGAAGTTACTCACATCACGCAATACACTAGAAAACTTAAAAGGCAATTCAGATTGTCAGACGCAAAAAAGATACATTTTTAAAAAATTTACGCTAATTTCTTTTAAGTTTGTGATGTCCGTGATACGTTATTGGTGCGTTGACACCAACTTGATACACCTCAAACTTTATAAAATTACGCAGTTTTTTTAATTCTGCGCTTAAAACTCATTTTTATTAAACGGCGCAAAAACTCTATGTAAAATCTTCAAAAATTTCAAAATTCGGAAAATTTTGGTTTCACTTTAAAACATCATGCAACTTTTCACCCAGCAGCGATATCAAATTTTTTTTTAGTGGATATATTCTCCAAGTCTAGTGACTATATTTTGTATGGGTTTGGATCTGAAAGCTTAAAACTACTACAAAGCAAACGGAATGAATGAAAAAACTCTTGCAAGTTTAAAGTAGTTTTTTTAATTTTCGAATTTTAGATGACCACCAATTCTTAAGGTGAGGACTTTTCAACGTAAAACTTTGCACGTCATATCCTTCAAGTATAGTCATCCAAACCCTGTACAACGTTTTTTTCAATTCATTAAACTTAACGAAATAAGAGCCATAGTATGTCGGTTTCAGCAGGTGCTCAAAAAATTTGAAGTAGCCCATATACAAATATATAAAGACTCGCCCTTATGAGTAAGAAAATAAATTTAATGATATCCGTCTGTCCGTTCAAATGAGGTTTCCAAAGACCCCAGAAAATATGAAATCCAGGTTGTGATTTGTTTTTATCAGATATTCTCCGTAGCATTTTGTTAATGCAAGTTAGCCAGATCGATCCGTAAATGAGTGATAGAAGCAAAAAAAAACACTTTTATCTATAAAACTCTGTCTTTTTGATAAATACCTGATTGGCCGCATGTGGGTTTTAAAAAAAATTGGCTTAATTATATTTTATTTTGTTTATGTGTGTGAGTGGGTGAGGCGATGCATTACATTGGATTAAAGGTATTAAAGATTCGGTGCAGCCGAATATAGCACTCTTACTTGTTTGACACACAATTTTAAACTATTTGACATCCTTCGCTTAATAGGACAACTTGAGAGAAGTTTACAAAAGTTCCAGAAATACAGAAATATGTATAACAAAAACATTTTTTTTACCATTTAAAAGCTTGTGTTAGATCTTAAAAGTTGCTGCAAATCTAAGTAAAACGGTCAATATTTTTTACAGCCCACTCAAAAAAATTTGCATTTTCGTAGCACACCTTAAGGCATTTCTTTTGTAACATACTTAAATGAGGTCAAGGATATATTTTGCTTAAATTATTTAAAATTCACTATATCTTTGCAAGCTCAATACATTCTTAACAATGACAAAAATAAATCAGATCCAAATAGTTGATTGCATAACTTTTCCATTCACCCCCACTCCGTATTGTTTGAAAGTTTAAATATAAAATGTTTTATAGTTTTCATTATTTCATTTTAAGGAATACATGTGTAATAATTATGTAAAATAAAAATATTTTATGTAGTCAGCACAACAAAGTATTTTACATAAATTAATAATACTTTTATTAACATGTTAAAAAAATAAAATTTATACAAAATAAACAGAAAAAAAATATTAAAATATTACATTAAAAATAATAAATTTTTTTTACTGAATAAATTTTGCCAATGTTTCGCTTAAACTCATGAATATTTAATATATTTATTATTAAAATAATTTAATTATAAACAAGATACAAAATTAAATAAAACAAAAAATATTAAGTGAATTAATTAAAACGCTTAAACTAAATAATTTGTTGTAATTTTTTTTACTAAACCGCTTAATGTTGTCCATTAATCTTGTAAGAATTGAGAACAAACAAAATGGAACACAAGTCATGCCCGTCGTTGCCCTGTAGCTCGTTTCTGTATTTCTCGCATCGTAAAATTTCTTACATGAAGTGTGAAACAAAAAATTCCATTGTTTCTCGATTTGTGAGATAAAAGTGTTTCTGTATTTGGATGCGAAAACAGACACAACAAATTCTGTTTGTACTGGAATATTTCCAGTAATTAAATGTCAAATAAAAGCGAAATGTCAACAAAAGAAATAAATAAAATAAAAACAGGGCTGCCAGATTTGACGAGTTATCGTCATCTTGATGATTTTTTGTTCCGATATTAACAAAGTGACGTTTTGATGATTTTTCTAAAAAAGTGACGAAAGCAAAAACAAAATCAAAAATATTTTATAATTTTGTTGTTACTTTCTATAGAAATTCATCTTGAATTTTTAAATTTCAAACACTTCTATTTTGTGGCGTTGAAAATTGAAAAAAAAAAATAATATGAATAAAATATATTTGATTTTATTTTTGCTTTTAATGAAATTGTTGGCGTTGCGTTTTACACTATAAGCCCCTTAGTCTTCGAAATAAGATAATTGTAAATATTTTTATATGTTTGTTTATTAGAAAAAAAGATATCTTACGAAACAAGGCTGCTTAAATTTTTATATTTATCCCTATTGTGAAAATTGTCCTCGAAATTGTTTGTTTCTTCCCTAAAAAATGTATCGGCAAAAGCAAAATTTCGAGGGAAAGTAATAGACCGACTTGGCTTATTTTGAACATTTAATACTTCTTATATACATATACAAAATATGATTGATATTTGATATTCTTATCTAATATGTACACTTTTGTGCCAAAACCATTATTCCGGCAAGGAAGAAATTTGTTTGTCTCCCATTAAAAACTTTTTCAAAATGGATAACTTCATTCACTCGTTGTTAAGTAGCTTTCTTCCATAAGAACTTTGATAACTACTTTTTTCTAGATGTATTAAGATAAAAAAAAATGACTTACTTTTGAATTTGTTCTTTTTGGCACAACCCTTGTAAAATTCATTAGTTTTTCAGTAGAATTGTATGTAGTGCTTTTATATGTTTCTGATTACTTAACATATTATTTTGTAGGCGAAGATTTTACTGGGTCTTTAACCCGTTTATTTATGAACCGATTTTTTTAATTTTAACTACAAGGAATTTTTCTAAGTCTATTTCAGGTAAAAAAGAAAAAGATTATAGGAATAGGTAAATTAAAGATTTATATCTCAATTATTAAAAATTAATTATTAAATACCCATGAACTTAAACTATATTTTGTTTGATTATTTTTTAATAAAAGTCGAAACAAATTTGTTTAAAATTGATTTTAAATTGCACGATTTTTAAAACAAAAAAGACGATCTATTTTATTTTGTTCTCAGGATATTGACGATTTTGACACAAATTTATCTGGCAGCACTGATTAAAACCAAAACAAGAAAAGGCTAACAAAAATTTAAACTAACAATATATAACAATTGTTTTTTGTTTATTTTCATCATATAAATTATGCATTTATCATTTATATTCGTTCTATTTTTTTATTTATTTAAAAAAAATAGTATATAAACATATTTTAAATTCAGAATATCTGCATTTTGTTTTTCTCGCCACCAATTTCAAATGTGACTTATTTTGACAGTTCTTGAAGGAAACTTTTCGCAAAATATTGTTATAGAAACACTTTTTCTCGCATCCTTCCAATAATTGCTGGAAAATTATTAAAATGACAGATAATTCTCGCAACGGAAAGATACAGAAACACTTGTGCGAGAAAAACCATTTTTTGTTTCATTTTGCACTGTTTCTGTCCCGATTCACTGGTTTCATGCGGAAAATTTTACGATGCGAAAAATACAGAAACGGGCTACTGGTTACAAACAACTGATTAATACAATTACAATTGCGGTCAGGCTTCAATGAGCATCATTAGTTAGTTTTTTTATTTCTGTTTCATATTTTTATTTTATTTTTGGTTTTTTTCTTTCCTTTTCGTACGGTTTTTTTTTGTTTTTTTTTTTTTGTTTGACCATAGAAATATACTTCCCTATTTTTTGAAGAACTTTTAATTTTTAACCTCAACAAGTTTTTTTTTGGCATGACTAAATCATTTAATAATCCTTTTCAGTTAAAATATATTTATTTTTCATTGTTTTGGATTTGTATCTTATTCCCAAAGTTTTCCGTATTTTAAACAAAGTTAAAGGGATTGAAAAATGTTAAAAGAACAAAATAATTTTGGTTAAATTTTAAGGGCCGATGTTGATTTTGAACAAATCATAAATTATTTAGGAAATTATTTTCGTTTCTTTTTATTATGATAATATTGGTACGGTTAAATTATGTATGGAACAAAATATCGGCAAAATGGCCGCCGCGACTTCGGCGGCACACCTCTACCACGATGGTCCAAATTTTCGATGATGCCAAGGCATAATTGAGGTTCTGTACCGTTAATGTGCCAAATTATTTCATCCTGTAGCTCTTGAATTGTTATCGACGTATACCTTTTCTTTCAAATAACCCCAAAGAAAGGAGTCCATCGGTGTCAAATCACATGTTCTTTGCGGCCAATTGACATCGCCACTACGTGAGATGATACGGCCACTGAATTTGTCGCGCAAAAAAGCCATTGTTTCGTTAGCTGTTTGGCAAGTGGCACCGTCCTGCTGAAACCACGTATAACGTCCACATCCATATCGTTCAATTCGGGCTGTAAAAAGTAACTGCCTGACCGGCTTGATTTTGGAAAAAATATCATCAGGCCGATGCCGCAAGCCCATAACCCGCACCAAACAGTCACTCTTTGTGGGTGCATTGGTGTTTTGACAATCACTCTTGGATTATCATTCGCCCAAATGCGGCAATTTAGCTTATTGACGACACCACTTAGGTGAAAATGTGCCACATCACCGAAGATGATTTTCTTCGTAAATTGATCATCCACTGTTGCCATTTTTTGACACCATTCTGACCATTGACGACGTTTGGAATGGTCAAAAGGCTTTAGTTCTTGAGTCAATTGCACCTTGTAAGCGTGCAAATGCAAGTCTTTATGCATCATGTTCATCAACGACGAGCGTGAGAGCTGCAATTGTTGGGCACGACGACAATTTGAAGTGGACGGCTATTATGCCACACTATTGCGAACAGCAGCAATATTTTCTGCAGTTAGAGCATGCACTTGTGTTTTAACGTCTCCCACAGACCCTGAAAAACGTTAACGAGTTGCTCGATTGTGTGTCTTTCCATGGTTCAAATTGGGTAAGTCTGAATTGTCTAATTGAATACAGAAAAAAACTTGACGTTTAGGTGTGGTTCACATTCAACATCGGCCCTTTAAATTTAACTACCCGGTTATAAAAAAGGATTTCCTTGAAAATGTTTAGCTGATGTCATTAACACTGCACATTTACAGTGCAAACTCTCGCCAAATGTAAAAAAATTAAGAGCTTTTTGAGACGTCATTGTAACGTCGTAGTTTCTTTTAAAGTCGAATTTTATCTTAAAAAGTTTTCTTTTACAAAATTTTGTTTGTCGTGCTTAATTCCCAACGTTTATTCTTGATAAAAACACTGATATTTATTGCTGATAGGAAAAGCTATTCCTATGCTCATTTCACTGGTTGCTTAGGCCAGATCGTCAGGAAACTTCATCCAAAGAATTTAGAAAAACTAAAGACATTAAACTATGGCATGTTGCCAGTTTCGTTTTTTTAACCGTGCACTTGCCAGTTTATTATCAGTAAATTAAAATTTTGTATTCCAAAGTTACTTTAATAATTAAATAGTTTTTTCTATCAAAATCCAATGTCAATCCAGGATTTTTTGATTTAAGTCTCTAATTAAACTTTATTTAAACTTTATAATTTTAACTGTAAATTTCGGCAGAGTATATTTTTAACTTCCTCCTAATAGAGACTTATAAGAGCTTTAATAGGGCCTATTTATAAACTTTATTTCAAATTTTAATTGTAAATTTCAATTTAGTTTAATGCCTTTTAAGAGCCTAAATGCAGCAGCCATTTTTATTTTTTTATTTTACAGTATGCGACATCTCGCGCAGCAATACAAAAATTGTACCAGGTTAATGCGGCATATACTTATGAAACGTAAAATTACAAATCAGTGGAACCTACAATATCACCAATTTTTACGTGATTTTCAGAACAGGCCTGATAATTTTGAATTTTAAAGGAGTCGAATTCAAGGTGTATTCCTGTATTTTAATAAAGTAAAATTTAAACTTTATACGTAAATCTTTTTTGGGTTTAACTAAAATTGCAATCGTGATTCTTTATAAAGTCTATTTTGAAGTTTAATCGTAAATCTTTTTAAAGTCTAATTGAAACTCAAGTCACCACATCTAACCACTGTTAATTGTTTTCTCGCAAAAAGTAAAAATGAGTAAATGTCGCGTTGAATCACTGTATATAATAGCCAGTGCGTTATGCATATGGGCATTTCCGTCAAAAGGTCCACCGCGACCCAAATTTTAAAAGTTATTAAAAGTTGATTATTTTACGATTTTGTTATACAGAAATATTTAGATTTTACAAATTTTTCAAATTTACCCATAAATTTGTTTACTTAGATGAACAATCAGACTGCAAAGTTGTGCAAACGTAATTTCTTATTTGTGAGAACGTTTTATTGTATGTTTTCTTTAATATTATCTTCCTTTAAAGGGGGTGATATTTGATTAAAATTATTCCAAAAAAATTTTCTTACATGGTCTGTAATCTAAGAAAGAGTTCGAAGAGAAATATTTTGTTCGGATTAACGGTAAATTTTTATTTTGTTTTATTCATTATTCCGTTTAATTTTTATGGAAAAAATTTCACGTTCGAAATGCAACGTATCGACCCAGATTTTGGCTTAAAAAAAATCAGAAGATTTTGGAATCAAACCAAAGACATTTTAATGTTACATTGCTACGTAAGATTCTGAAAGTAGTTTGACTAAAAAATTGTAACAGGTTTCGCTGAAGTACGCCTTTTTATACATGGCTACAAAAACTACTTCTATTTTTTTCACGTTCGGACCGCTACTTCTTTTGCCATTATCATTATCAAATGTCATTGCATTTTTGATGCGTAAGACTGTCACGTTCAACACTTTGGAATTACCCATATATGTATTTGTTTTTAAATATTGTAAAAAATTGGTCGGTCTCAAAGCATTTTGGTAGATTTTATTGACAATTTTGGTCGGATAAAAAGATTTTAAAATGTCAGCCCTGATTGTAAGTCATACCTTAACGTCAAGTTCTTAGCCCAAATTAATTTATCATTTCTTTCTTCCAGTGTTTGACAAATTCAACCATGGAGAGATGCACAATAGAGCAGAGCGTTAAGATTGTTGAAGCCTTTAACGAAAATGGACGTTCAAATCAAACTGCATTTCGTGAGCTTCGTGATAGTTTGGTCTGCATAATCGACCAAATGTTTCCACAATCGGGATAATTGTGTGCAAATATCAGCAAACCGCGTATGTAGGGGATGTGAAAACGCTATTCGGTGCGGTTTGTAGGCTGACGCCATTATAGGGCCGTACTTCCGTAAAAATAAGGTCGGCCAAGCCGTTACCGTGAATGGTGTTCGCTATCGCGAGGTGATAACGGACTTCTTGTGACAAACACAAAGGGACACTCGATATCGATAACATTTTATGAAATAATTATTGATTGAAGTTTAAACTCTTTTCAGAGTCAAATTGAACTTCTAATATAAGTCCCAACTCTGAAACAGAAGTTGTTAAAAAGGTCTAACCGATGATTTTTGTGCACTAATATTTCCATCATTGATATGTTCATGGCCCTATTTAAGCTTTAAATGTTAAACTTAATACAATGTCGTTAATATTGAATCCTTACAGAGTGTGGTTCTAGCTTTTACTGTCAATATTTGTAGAGTATAAATCCAGCTTAAATCATTGATCAATTTAAATTATAAACTTTCATTAAGTTTTGGTTTTTTAAAAACTTCAATTAATGATTTTCTCCTGGGTGTTAAAAAATTTAAGTTAGGCTTAAATTTGAGCTTAAGTTACAAATCAGTAATTAGTCTAATTCAAGCTTTTTTAATTGTTGTTTATAGACTCCAATTAAGGCATTCGGGTTTTATAATACAGTCTAATTCATGGTAGATTTGAAAATTTTTTAAAGTGGTTATTCAAGCTTCATACATGAATCTTTATATGTTTTTTTAAAACTTCTGTTAGAATCTTAAAAAAGCATAATCGCAGCTTTAGGACTTTTATTTAAAAGTTGGGGTTCCCTGCCATAAAAAATAAGAAAATTCATTCTGAAAATAGTCCTAACAACATGGAAGGATTTTTTTTCTGCTCATTAAATAAAAACGTATATGTTTTTAAATTCTTAATAAAGCGCCATCTTTGGAACATCATGGATTCTAATTTATGATCTAATCTTTGATATACTTCTCCATTACAAATAAAAAATTTCCCGGGAGTTCGTTTTCCATTTTTAAAAATAGTATTGAAATCAGTGTT
Organism: Pollenia labialis; assembly: GCA_949318255.1. Lineage (NCBI taxonomy): Eukaryota > Metazoa > Arthropoda > Insecta > Diptera > Polleniidae > Pollenia > Pollenia labialis. Next base: position 198,499,455 of record OX439139.1, on the reverse strand, counting down.
CGAAAATAAACACTAAATATCGCTTCTAAGTGTTCGGTTCCGTAGATTTGTGGAAAACACAAACGCTAATAGTGTTACCCTGTTCGTCATCATTCGAACACAAAAATAATACTACTTTTATCCAACTCAACAAAAGATAAGAACATTTAACTCCGTTCGGTCTTTTTAAAAAAACCACAAACTTAATTGTGTTCGGTTCGGCTCATTAAAAAACCAAACGTTTTTTACAAAAATGAAATACACATACAAAAAAAACAAAAAGCCAGCAAAATAATTTTACACAAACAAAACATATGCACAATACACACGCAAGCTGTTCGTGGTGTGTTCGTTGCTAAAATTTTTTTTTTGTTCATTTCTTTATCAATGTAAAAAAAAAAGAAACATTATAGAACATTAAAATATAATGTTTGTTTACAGTACCACTACAATTGTTCTGTTTTTCAACGAAGTACAGAACAATATATAATGTTCGGCTCTTTTTTTTGAAAATAGTTACGAAAGGTATAAGGGTTGTGTTCGTCTACACAACCATTAAAAAATAGATATCGTTCTTAGGTGTGTGAGCCGAACGCTAAATAATGTAATGTTTATTTTTAACACTGATTTTTATATGAAAAACCGAAGAAGGCACAAAAAATCTCCCGGGGAATTTTTATTCATAATTGTGTTGGTTAAGCCCAAAAGCCCCAGTCTGTCGCATCTTACGAGTAGAAAACTTAAGTCTCTCATTCAAATAAATATTAATTTGCAAAATCCAGTATCACCCAGCTGTGTAAATACTTAAAGTTGGTAAAGTTCCTAAGAACACATTTAATTCTTCATTCATCAACTTTTTTGTGTTATCTAATTAACTAAGCACAAAACATTACAACTGAAATCCCATTTTAACACTTAAACATATCATTTACACACAATTTCGACCTATATTTAAAATCCTTTTTATTTCCTTAATACGAGGACTTAAAAAAGGCTTACAAAAAATTCCCTATAACTAAGAAAAATTAAAGAAACCCCATAAAATCACATTGGCAACAAATGCATAAAAAGTAACAAAAAAAAATATAGCAAAAAGTTGCAAACAAAACACCAAAGATATCATTTGTAAACCTCAGGCGGCAACAAATTAAAAACACATTTATATTGGTTAAAATAAACATTTCCTCTAAGGTATAAAACAAATAAACAAACGAACAAACAGACATTCATATAAAAAATCGGAAAAAGAACTGTATAAATCACCAACAAAAGTTGGTTGATACAACAAATACAACAACTACTTCATACAGTAATGAGAGAGAAAAAGTAAAAAATACTAATCGGCATACTACGACCATTTATTTGTTGGTATGTGTGAATGTATTTGTGTTAAACACATTTCAACGCAAACGAATTTAAGCCAAACGAATGGGGATGAAACAGAATGAGAAATATTCTCGTTTATTTTTTATACATTAAAATGTAGAATAAACAAAAAAATAAAAACCAAGCAAACACTATTAATTTTACTGTGAAGAGAATAAAAAAAAGATGTGAAACAAACAAATAAATTATAATTTGTTGAAATAGATAAGCGGAGAAATTATGTTAAATTACAATTAATAATACTCATACGCCACAAATCCAAATGCATAAGTGGGATTGTATTCACTAGATGAATATTAATCATACGCGTGTCAAGGTAAAGTCATCGCTATCTACACTTGAAGCACAGCCGCGAATAACGTTGCACTTAACCGTTAACATTGCTCTCTTACACTGTTTAAACCTCAAATCACCCAAAATTATGCACCTTAACTCCCTTCAAAATGACATACAAAGAGTCAACTAGTGGAAGAACGGTGTAAGTTACTTATAAAATGATACAAAGTAAATTGTTATGAAACGTGGAATAAAGTTTAAAACGCCGCTTGCGTACTGGAAGAACGCTTTTAATGACATCGCGATTGTTGATATGAAACATTTTTAAACTAAAAATAACTTATAAACTGTAAGTTTGCATGTTATTTAAATTTAAAATTTCTTGATATTTTGCATAAAAGTTTTAATTATCATTATTTTTAATAATCTTAAGAAAATAAATAAAAAATTAATAATCTTGCCTGTGAGTAACGTTTTTTGATCTCCTGAAAAATAATTAGTTTGTAACTTAAAACGTTATTCGCGGCTGTGCTTCAATTAGTGGTTAGAAGCAGGGTTGTCAGATATGGCGATTTCTCGCCAAACGTGGAGATTTCTAAACTTGTTTGGCGACCTTATTTTCGATTTGGCGACATGGCGAGATTTTGACGGTTTCTAAAAAAGTTGGTGATTTTTTTTTGGCAATTTTTTATGAGTAATGAATAAGTTTTGAATAAATAATTTAATTTTTTCTCTAGTAATTTTATATATAAAATTTGATTTCTATGGTCAGTATTTGAAAATAAATAACCTTTGAAATGGCTGATGAATATAATGAAAATTCTCGAGAAAATTTTTTTTCATATTAAAAGGTCCTCTTGAAAGAATTAATAAATAAAATGGCTTAAAACATTTATATGTGAAGTTAATCAACATTATCCCATTTATTTATTGTTATGAAATTGCCGTTTGTTAATTGGAAGGAAAATTTTAATGATAATATTTCATTTAATTTTAATCAATTGTTTTGAATTCACTATTCGTTTGTATAGTTAATATAGTTTTCTATATGCAGGCTTTCAAGGTCATTAATTTAATGTAAATAAAAGATTATTTATTTCATTCTTAATAAAATCTGGCAAGATTGTAAAAATACAAAGTAAAAAGTAGTCAATAATAACAAAAATTATAATCTTCATTTTTGACATTAATCTTTATCGTCAGCTTACATCATTTATAAATTGTATCACAGTATTTTGTATAGGTGGACAGCACAACATAAAACTTAATATATAATAAAATAAATGTATGTTAATTTAAAAATTGTCACAGAGAATTTGTCCTTTTTTGATCACAGTTGTTATTATTACTAAAGTATTGCAATGGTGTTGTTTCCATTTGCATTGTCTTTGTCTTTTTTTTGGCGCTTTTGGCGATTTTTTACATTGAATTTGGCGAATAAAGGTAAAAAAACAGTCTGGCAACCAGGGTTATTTTGAGTATAGAGAGTTATTTTGTTAAAAACTTATATATTTTTGTGTCAAAGTGAATCTTTGTATAAAAAGTGAATTTTTTGTGTAACAAGTGAATTTTTTGGAACAAGCGACTTGTTGTATAAGAACCTAGAGAGCTACCCTCCATCACCGCACTTAGGGGCCAAACGCAGTCATTTCGCCGTTTAATTAAAAAAAGGTCAAGTTAAGTAAAAACTAAAAGAACTCTCTTAAAGTGCACAAAATTCTAGTGGAGCATCAAAAACGGAACATTGTGTATTTGTTATATAATAATAAAGAATGTGTTTGTTTTATATAAAAGGCCTAATTCATAAAGAATATTTCATGTTAATAACAGGCTCATAAGGTAAAGTTTATATGAAAATTTGTTTAATAAACCTCTTACAAAAGTGAAATATTTTTTTATGAATAAGGGGGTAAGGGTATATTGGTGTGAAGAAAATTGACTGGAGCATCAACATATCAGCATATCGTCGTTGCTCCGACAAAATCAGCTACGTGTTTTCCTGGATTTTCAGGAGAGCAAAAGAATCGGTTTATGTGGTAACCTTAGCATATATTTTTAAAGTGAAACGTTTAATTGAACATATGTTAACGTTGCTATAACAAATTTTTTCGAAAAACTAAACAGAATACCGTTTTCAGATATACCTTATTATTGGGTCAATATTTAGTTTATTGACATAATTATCTTTCTGTTCACATATACACAATTTAGCGAACTTAATTTATATTACTTCTTCATACAACGTAAACAAAAATGTACATGTCTATGCAAAATGTAAACAACTTTTAACATCTTTAGGGAATAAACATCTGGCTTTTGCGCAGACCTTATGAATGGGCCTTTGTTTTGTTGTAGTTTCAGTTGCCAAATGTCAAATACTTTGTTTAGTAATCTTATATATGGTATATTAGTAATTTGTATATGGATAATTGAGCTCAATAAAGTAATTTATTGCGTAAAACTCAATTTAGGTGCATATCTGAACACGGTTTAACTCAGTTTGTTGAAAATTTTAAAATATGTACAATAAATGCTACTAAACATGAGAAATAAATTCCCAGATTCTAATTACTAAGAAAGAATGAATATTTTTATTAAAACTTAGCATATTTTAAGCAATATCTGTGTTAAAATTTGAATTTGCAAAATTAAATAAGGAATAATATAATAGTTTAAGGACTTTAAATTATTGTAACTTTAGAAAAATTTTGAAATACCTACAGAAATAGATATCATTCTACCCAGATTAGAGAAATATGTTGAATCCGCTATATCGCATATTAATTTATGAATGGGGACTAAGGGAAAATGTCTCGTCTAATCATGACGAAAGTTATGACCAGTCCAAAATAAATTTTGCAGCACCTTCGATACACCCCATTTGTATCTTGAAGATGACTATGAAAAATTAAAGACATGATTTATTTTTACTGCAATCATTCTTTGAACACTTATTCATGAGCGTGAGCTTATTAAAAGAGCTACTAAAGCGTTATACAAAAACCGTGTTACCAACGAATTGATGTAAAGAAGTAAACCACAGTTGAAGTATGTATTTTGGAAAAAAATGACAAGGTGTGTCATTCCACAATTTCAAAAAAAAAGTTCGGACTAATAATGGGTTAATGCTTATTAACTTTTGGAAAATAACCAAAAGGAATGTATTTAGTATTTCAAAAAAAAAGAACATTAAAATTTTTATGAAAGAGTAAACTGAGAGAAAATGATTTTAATTATCATGAAATGCGTGGTCATCTTTATGCATATACTTTTTTGAGTGATTGAAGACTTCTATATTTTGATCCGTCGATTTACAGCTTCTAAGTGCACCCAGCGCAAACATATTTCTCAATATGGTCACCTCCAACAAAATTATTACTAACGAAAATTGTTAAACATATTGTGGATTATTGACCATAATATAGTCACCGGCAACCATACTATGGTTAAAATAGTTATCCGTCAAGAAGCCACAATCATATAATGGTTCGCTTCTAAAGAAGTGTACACAAACGTGTTGGTCGATAAATTGTTGATATATTAAGAGTTTCTTATACAATTGCAAATAATGTTCAAACTTAATTAACCGAGCAATGGTAACGAAGACCATCAGCTCGTTGTTGTACAACAGACCAGATACTCTGGGTGTCATCGAACTCGCAGCCATCGCACCAACAAGCCTACCGGGACACCCAGTTAAGTAAATTTTTGCACACAGCTGTTTTTGTACGAACATTCTGTATATGGGGGATACATAGCTTGTTTTGTTAAAGTCTGGACCAGTAAAGATATCATTAAACGGTTTGGTGGGTGAAAGAGGTGTAATAAAACAAATTTCAAAATTTTCCACATAGCTGATGTTGTCAGAGCAATGACGATATCAAACATTCGATTCCATTGGATTGTGGACAACTCGTTGGTCAGTTATCAGTTTATTAGATAGGAAATGCAAAAAATCGGATTTTCTCAGCTTGAGTGGGCATAAAGTTATTAATTGAGCTCAATTCAGCATAGATTTTAACTTAATTTTAATGGTTAAACAAATGAGCGTTATTTTAGAAAAAGTTATGCTGCGCACCGGTGCGCCTTAGAAGTTATGAACGAATCAGCGTTATCTTTTTGGTTAATTTTAACCAAAATTGGTTATTTTTTTCCAATGTGTACTTGTGTACTTTTTTTAATTTTGGTTACTTTTTTCAACATAAAAATAACCTATTTTTTGTTTTGGAACAAGAACTACCCGCTCCGCTTGTTTGACCCTTAAAATTGTGTGTGGGTGATCCTTAAAATTATTGCCCCTATTGCGGTTCTCTACTCAACTCAGTTTGGTCGTGTGCGAGTCAACCCAACTTATGCACAACCAAACTCATTTTATTTATTGTGATACCCAACTGTTTTTAATTGAGTTTGCTATAAAGTTGCCAACTTAAAATATCGATTTGCCAACTTTAAATATAGCATTTGACAAGTGAAAATTTTATAAAATTAAATAATTTTTAAAACTAAAACTATTTTTAATTGTTGTGTTGAATAAAATGTATTTATAATGGATATAAGTGGTCAATTTATTTTATGATGATGAAATGGAAAACTCTTGTATAGATGCGCTAAGTACAAGAAGACAAATTCGTGATGATTCCAACCCTCTTGAACTTCCCCGTGCCAAGCAAGAACTAATAAGTACCGAAACTTTCTTGTGCCTGATAAGTTCTTCTTGTTGTCACTTGACGGTGGAATATTTTCAACACCAAATACTTGACCGAACTTGCAATACAAGAGCTGCGAAACAGTATCCTCAAGGCTATTTAATGGAACTTCTTGTGCTAGAACTCCCACTCCACTGGAGTGTTTTTTTTTATTGTTGGCAAAATGTTTCTTTATACTTGTCTTGTAGTGTATCCAAACCTGTGCCAAGAATATTATAATTCGATTAAGAAGATTATAAGAAGTTCTTGTCGTGGTCCCAAACTATTCAACTCCACTATAATATCTTCCCGTAACTCCTTACATCAATTTTTCATCATACCAAACTTTGGTGTTTTCCGCGAGCAATTTCTAAGTCGCTCAATTTGAGCTTTTGTTTTCATTTTCACACTAATAAAAGTTCTTAAAAATAGCGAAAAAGTAAAAATTTATACATACCATTTCTCCATTTTGTTTTCGATTTTCACCGAATTTAAAAAAAAATAAACTTTAACTGCCAATAACACAACTACTTTTTAGCAGTTGTCTGTATTTAACATTTTTGTCGACCAAACTTTTACAAAGTTGAAAACGTCAATACCACGAAAAAAAACAGATACACAACTGAATAGCCAACTGCCTGTTGAGTTGAGAATGGCAATGTGAATTTACCAAAGACAACCAAACTGTTAAAAAAGTGGGGAACCGCAATAGGGGAATATGTTTGTGCATCTAAAACCAATACTTTTATCTCTACTTATAAATTATTTTTTTAAAGGCTTATGCCTGTATTCATACAATTTTTTTAAATTTATTAAAGGCTTACAAAACAAATTTTGTATACAAATTTGACTTAAAAAACGTTTGTTAAATTAATTAATCGTTTATGAATACGGGAGTTAAACTTTAACAGACTATACCATACAAGGTTTATGCTTTGAAGTGTAGGTGGCCATTATTTGCTTTCCTTAATGCTTCATAGGTCTAACATTTCTAGATAAACGATAAGGTCAAACAAAGGCCCTGCCTTTCCCATCCCGTTTAATATGAAGAGGTGTTCTGGAAATCAAAACGCAAAACGCAAGAATTAGGAAGTTGTATTTTTGTTATAAAATCGTTTTTAATAGGGAAATATTTGTATAATATTCGTCATAAAAATCTTATTAAAAAACTACGTTTAAAATTCTTAAAGAATTACCGCATAATTAAGCTCAATTTTGCACTTTGATACCATAACGCAGTAAAGGCCCAAATACACTGATCAAAGTTCTCATCAAGCATTATGGTAGTATTAGTGAAAATGTGTGTATGTGTGTATGTGTCACACCGACAACGCTTGATGAAAAATCAAAAGATTTAGATATGTCGGCACACGTACACGTTGAATTCGCCGGCTGGACAAGCATTTGACAAGTGTATTTGGCGCTTAAGACTTTACAAGTTTTACTTGTAAGAGCTCTTTATAAAAAAGGTTGAAAGCTCTTGCTCAACAAATTTTTAAAGTTGATGAAAATAATTTTTTACTTTGTATAGGAGGTGCTACTTTCCATAGAAATTTAAAAAATTATATAGCCTCTTTGCAGGATATACATACGAATAAAATAGTAATTTTCATACAAAATAATTTTGGTTACTTTTTTCGCTTTTGTTACTTTATTTTTACATTTGGGTTAAACATTTTTGTTTGGTCGTGGCAACGCTGGTAGGAATCAGTAATATCACTGCGCGACTTCTGCAAACACTTTAATTGACATTGTTGTTGTCAGTATTTTATGGCGTATGTTTGTTTAATTTTCACTAAAAGCTGTTTACAAACTCTGCAAAAGACCGCTTTGACTCCATATCTTGGTTTAGTCATTTTGCTTCAGATCCCAGTCTTTCGAATGGTATCATCAAATATTACGTTTCTTGGAAGGACCTATAGCGACGTAAACGTTATCATCTTTCATTGACTGAGTGGTTAGAAATATTTTTTTAAAATAAGCAAACCCTATAATATTTTAACCAATTTTTTTTTTGCTAAAAGTATCTTTGAAACCATGCAAAAAATTTCTTAAATACATTGCATACATGAGAACGTTGCAATAAAGTAATAAAATTGTTGTTAAAGGAAGAACAATCTGCGAATTGCTTTTAAGTTTTAACGATTTTTTTTTTGATCAAAGTAATAACAAAATTTATAATTTACTGCAAATAAATGTTAAAAAAGTCGCAAAAGTCGGTAATAAAAAAAGTCTCACAAAAAGTCGCAGGCCGCTAAAAATGAGTGAAATTTCGATTTTAGTCGGGTAAACGGTAACCCTAGTTGAGCATTTAAATATAAAACATGTAAATTTAGGCTTAGCATGTATGCATTTTCTTCTTCAATTTAATTTTTATAAATTAATTTTTATTATTTCTTTGTTTACATTTTTGTTTTGACTCAGCGTGGTTGTGCCTCAGTGATTTTAATTGGCCTCCGCGTTCACCGGATTTAACCGCCCCATACTGTTTTCTTTGGGGTTATTTGAAAGAAAAAGTTTACAATAATAAGCCTGGAACCAGCCAGCATCTAAAAAGCAATAAACGCGACGAAATAAACAACATAACACCTCAAGTTTTGCGAAAAGTTATGGAAAATGTGTTGGAAAGAGCACGAATTTGTGAAGCAGAAAATGGTCATCACTTGCGAGATATTATTTTTTATAACTAAACTAAAAATATTCTCCATTTATATACTGTATTAAAAAAAAATTAATAATTATTTCTTAAATAAAAAGTTATAACGAATTCAAACTCCTTCGTTAATTTTGGGCCACCCTGTACATATTTAATATAAACTACTTTTAAAGAAAACTTGACATTATTGCTCAAACTCTTAAGAAATTCTAATAAAAAGCGGTCACTCTGTCGCATTTTGTTCGTCGTTCGTCTTCGTAGAAAATAGAAATAAACCTATTGCAGAGTTCATATACACGAATATCTTCTATTTCTGACACAAAGAATATACATTCGTTGCAAATAATTAGTCGTTCGTCCCAGTTGTGTTTCTAGCATTAAAAGTGAATTTTTGTGTAAAAACTTTTTTTTAGAATATGACTTTTAATGTAAAATTATTGGTGTAAAAAAAGACGTTTGCAATAAAGTGGATCTAGTCGTGTTAAAAGTAAAATGTAACTTCTTTTATTTAAATTGCTACTAATTTATCATTATTTCGTTTTCTATCAGTGCAAAAATTTACATTTTAAAGTTATCTTTGCCCTTAAACAGCAAATCTTGAAGTCTAAAGTATTGTAAATTTAAACCATTTTTTACACCTGCGATAAATTCCACCGCAAATCTTTTAATATTCTCGTGTAAAAATGGAATTGAAGTAATTCAAAAAATAATATTTTAACAATATTGACACAACATTTTTCCAGTATTCACCCATTAAATCATGAGATAACATAGAAAAAGATGACAGACAACAGAAGTTGCTAATGAATCTTATTTGCATACCAAGTACATGAATACAGAAATCACAAAAAATGCAACATTTTTTAAAAGAAAAAAGAAAAAAAAATACAAATAAAAAGAAAATAAAAAATATACTTCTTTTTTTTTTTGTTGACTAAATTACCATAAAAAGAAGCTGAATATAAATAAAATAAAGTGATCACTTTTTGATGGTATTAAAAAAGTGAGTTCACATTCTAAATGAAACCACAGCATTTGTCATTTAAAAACTCAAAATTTTTTTTGTGAGTTACTTACTACATGTGTTTAGAATGCAGACACATGTTAATGTTTTTTATATTGCCGCCACTCAGGAACAAACCCCTACTTTCCTTCAATTCCACCAAAACCACATCAAACTACTGCTGATGCTTGTGCCACCACTGCCACTTTTGCCATATTTATTTAAAAAGAATGCAAAAATAATGATGTCACATCGAATGACAAAATAAGACATACATACATACATAAATTACTTGTACTGCTCGTTTTACTTGCAACAAAAATGAAGGAAACAAAATAAAATAAAAATATATAAGGAGAAACAAATATCTCACTTTATTTGTGCTGTGGTCTCTTTGTAACACATTTATGATGGAAATAAAAAAAAACAACAAAAAAATTACCACACTTAATGGGTTTTAATAACAGTAATATTAACGCACATGTTTGTGTTCACTTGCGTATGGATTTGTGTGAAGCAAGACCAAAAAATAAAAAATTGTATTGCGACTCGTGCGTTTTCTGTTTGAGTATAAAACCTCCCTTGTTCTCACTTGTTTCGCTGGTTGTTTTCCATTTCTTGTCTTTGAGAACAGCCATGAATGTCACTATTAAATTTGTTTATAATTTAACACACACTGTGACCTGACACTAGCGCACTTGCAATTTGACTTTAGCATGTGTGGATGTGAGTAAACGTATGTTTATTTATGTTTTAATACATATGCACATCTTTTAGAGAACTTAAAGTTATTTAATCTTTCTGTGCGTTTCCATAAAAACAGTATTGGGTGCTGCCAATTACTTTTCAATACGAATAACCGACCCTACATTTAAATGATAACTTGAAAATTCCAGTTACATGGAATTGTAATTAAATTTTTTGTCAATTACAAATCTAATTCCAACTGCCAATTACTTGCAGTGTGGTTATGTCCAATTACTGTAATGAGAAAAATTAAACTTATGTTTAATTATAATTTTTGTTAAAAACTAAATTTGTTTTTGGTAAATTTCGTGTAAAAAAAACTTTATATGCAAATTAGAGATTTAGAATATAATAAGGGCTTCGTGACCGATAATACTGTAAGACTCAACTCATTGTCGTTCCGGCCAATTAGGGATTTGCTGACAATATTTTAAATATCATCCATTTAATATTAAAATTGTACAAGCACTGCTAACACGAGACTACTAACTACGACACACATTGGGGTCAATTGCAAAAAAAATGGAAATAAATCTGAATCGCCAAAACTAATGGTCGAATTGCAAAATGATGTTTAAACTAGTTGTAGAGAAGGACATGGGCTTGTGTCCACCCTGTTAGAGGGCAATGTGAGATAAAGGGTGTCAAAGATGACAATCTCGAGCTTTGTTAACTTTGTAAAGGTCCAACTATAATATCCATATGTGATTAATATGTGTCGAACCATTTTGAACTTAAGAAAGCTGTTTGATAAATTTAATGAAACTGTAATTTGCTTATGCAAAGTGCACGGATTGCCTTAGAATTACTTTTTGAATTAATCGAACGATGTCCATAATTTGTCCTTCCGTCTGGCTGGCTGTCCATGTAAATTTGCGCCAAAAGTACAGGTCGCAATTTGAAAAATATTTTGAAGAAAATGGTAAGAATCTGTCTATAATTTATAATATCCCAAATACAAGCTTCTTTCTGGAATAGAGTCCTTGTGTCCATAAACCGTTTTATTATTGCAATCTAAATCATTTTACCAAATTTTACTTGAAACGGTTCATATTTGACCAAAACACCAATACAAATATTGTTCCCCCGAAAATAGCTTTTAATGCCAAAACTTCCTTATAAATGCAACCTCATAGCTTGATTTTGTTCAGGCGGCCAATTGTCGCAAGGAGAACACTTTCTAATATTTGCTTTGATATACTAAGTGTAGGGTATCATATTGTCGGGCTTGACCGACTACACATTCTTATTTATTTAGTTATCAGAAAATTACTATTAAACTTTTCCTTTTCTTGGTAAATTATTTAAAATGTCTATCCGTAGTAAAATAGACAACTTCTGCACCAACAACATTTGTCCCACTAAGTTGCTTCAGCCATTACAGGATTAATGACTTCATTAAAAAGTCACTATTACACTTTTCAAAGCCGTTAAACAGGGCACTTACCTTGGTCGTTACTTTTTAAAATCATCAGGTTCCAAATGCCCAAAAATGATGGCGATGTTAACTTATAACAATCATATTTCAAAAGGCATCATCAGCAGCCACTATTTTTGAACAATAAAATTTATGATTTATTGTTGTTAACAATATCATAATGTAACACTTACAAAAAATATGCAACAATGAGACAAAAATGGATAAAAAACATTAGTGTGAGTAAAAAGTTGAATCGAACAAACTAAAAAGCACTTTCAGTTAACACACTCACACTGACATGCACGTTTGACATTTTCACTTCGCAATGTTAAACAAACGGTTAAATTGTCATTTGATTTTTTTCTTTTCTTAAAGAATATTTATCAACTTTAAAAAAATATCTACCAAAAAATCCTTTGTAATGCTAATAAATGCTTATTAAAAGGAAAAAAAATAAATATCAATTCTTAATAAAATTTATGTATAATTTTGTTTTTTCCTTGTTCTTAAATCTGCCAAATGATTGATTGCATGGTGTTTTGGATTACTCGTTATTTATTAATTAGTTTATGAATATCTAATATTTTCCTTAAGAAAAAAATTACAATATTCATTTTCTTGTATGTAAATGCATAAATGTGTAAATCTTTTACGTTGGTATCATTTAGAAAGGCTCTTACTCCCAACTTTGTATATTTACAGTAGATGGTAAAAGCAAAATAATGAATGCAAGGGATATCACGATGGGTAGTGCAAAGTGTGCAAATGCGTGCAAAAATACACACATTTGCGCAACACAACAACAAAATGTACGTATTTGCCATTTGCTCTTTTTTACTTCGTTTTCAGTGAAAAAACAATGAGCAAAATTAGTAGTGCATATTTGCTCAGTTGCAAACAAATGTATACAATATCATCTGACATATTAAGCGCCGTATTGGTTTCAAGAAAACTTATAAATTCAACATTTTCGTGGACTAAAACAAAAAACAGAGAATTAAATTTAAAAAGAAAAAAATGATTTTAATATATTTTTGTTTAAAATGTATGGGAATTACTAAAAAAGTTTATTTCGTAAAAATCGTATTAGAACCTTTCCTCATGACACAAACGACATGTTAGCTGAACACATTTCCAGAGGTAAGAAGAACCCTGCAAATATTATTGGACCACCTGATCCATTTTGATGTAATGCAAGAATGGACCATGTCATTGTTAAAAAGTGTTTGTAGTGAGACGACATGTCTTCGTTTTTTAACGACATTTTTTCGTTTTTAAACGAAGTTTAAACTAATCCTCTTGTGTATACAATGAAGTAGTGTAAAAACTACTCCCTTGTCCTTTATGGGCTACATTTTACACGCGTGTTTGGACTAGTCGTATTATTTGCAGGGAAGTTGTCCGTCAGTGTGTGAGGCTTGCAGTTACTATACAATTGTGTATTTTGAGTTATGTTTTCTTTTTTCGTGTGTAAATATTTCCATTTCTTGCTTTGCTTTTTTCAACATTTTTCTTTCACTAACTACTTTTCTTCTTTAAAGACAAACATTTTTCGCAAATTAAATGAAAACACCTGATGTTTTTATTGCTCGATATTTGCACAGCAAAAGTAACAGGAACACAATAGTAAAACACACAGTAATAACTTCTGAATGAAACAATGAAAACGCCAGAGATATTTGTATGTGTGCAGAAAAACTTGTTTTAGACAAACAGTGGGGCAGTTGGTAATTGTTGCACTTTTTTTGCCCGATTGTCAAGAAAGGGTAATGTTTTTGTATTTTTGTGTGTGTATCTTTCAAAAGGCCGGATGGATTTCTTCATTGTTATATGTCTTCGTCTTTAGAAACCAAGTGTCCTTGAAAATATATATGTATTCTCTTCACTCCCACTGTAGCATAAGGCATTAAAAATAGCCGTAGCTCCATTGCACTCGGTTTTGGGATATACTTCTCAGTTCATTCCATGTTAAATTAAAAGATATCATTTCGGCTTCTGTGGACTGTCTCCAAGTAATTCGTGGTATCCCAATTCTTCTTCCCAACTGGTGGAAGGTGTTCTAACGTCAAGCTTGATTGACACTATTATCGTTAAAATGTCGAAGTACGGGCGGCGTCGTCGTACTTCTTTGAAAATGCGATCGGCCAAGCAGTAACCGTGAGTGGTGTTCGCTATCGTGAGCTGATAACGGAATTCTTGTAGCCAAAAATTTAGGATATGGACCTGGACGATATGTGATTCCAACAGAATAATGCCAGTTCCTACACAGCCAACGAAACAATGACTCAATTGGCCGGCACGATCATGTAATTTGACACCGTTGATTTTTTTTTTTGGATATTGAAAACAAAAAGTGTACGTCAATAAGCCACGAACAACTCAAAGGGCTAAAGGATGAGATAATTCGGCACATTAACGACATTTAACCTCAATCATGTCTCTGAGTCATTGAAAATATGGACAATCAGGCAGAGGCTTGCCACCGAAGCCGAGGCAGGCATTTGGTCGATATTTTTTTCACACGTAATTGTCATAAATCCTTCTACCATAATAAAAAAAAGATACAGTAGAATCTCAAAAATTCAAACCATTCAGAAATTAGAACCGGCCATTTCAATGTATTGAAAGCTCTGAAATTAGAACCTGGACGCGTTTTTTTTCTACTAGGAATAATTTTTTTTATGATTTTGAACTTAATAGGAGAAAACTCAAATTTAACGCTCTAAAATTGGAACAGAGGGTTCTAATTTTTGGAGGTTTTTTTTTGAGTTTTCACTACAAATTATTTTTTTTTGCTCATTAAAGTAAAAATAAAACGGGAAATCACCGAATTATTGCTGGTGTGTACAATTCGGTCATATGCGTATGAAATTTGATATGCTTGTACAAATTTGGGTCAGTTGATAACTGAAGGTCAAAGTGAGGTGTTCATATCTACGTGTGAAAGATAAAAAAAGCCAAACAAACGTAAAAAAATACCTTATTATAAACACATGCCTTACCTTTTGGACGCCCGTAACGATATCGTTGTATCCAGTTTTAATAAATCGAAAAAAAAACAAACAAGTATTAAGCGGCCCATACACTTGCAATATAATTGTATATGATATTCGTCATATTATTTCCATTTTGTTCTATATTACGCAATAAGTCGAACACTGTTTTCATTCATTCAATAAAAAGGAAAACATAACCTATAGGAATAACATAAACAGCATTGTACAATGTTGCCAACACATTTCACATTCTTTTCGTTGTTCAATAAAAATCAAAAGTCTTTTGATTGTTTCCAATATATTGTGCCATCATCGAAGATCACATACACAATAGCGATATAATTGTACAATACATAAAATTTATCAATTTTATTGCAAGTGTATGAGCCGCATTACTGATTTTATATTAAAGACAATTAAGTACCTAATAATAAAAAAACTTTTTGAAAGTTTTCTATGAGTTTATTATATTTAATTAATTAAATGTTATTAAATAAGAACTGTTTTGAGTTAAAATAAACCTTACAAAACTAGTTTCATTATAATTTTATCATTTTCTGTAAAAAAAAAAATGTTCAGAAATTCGAACTTTTCAGAAATTTTAACTGCCCGGTGCACAAAGTGGATCTAATTTGTGAGATTCTACAGTACTAAGACAATTCTCTGAAAACTTTTTTTTACAACTAGCATCTTAAGTTTTGGTTGGTCCACCCTTTACAACAATCTCGGTATCACCATCAGCTAAAAACATGGATTTCTCTACACTGGAACTATATTGACAATCTTGTCGCCCACCACTCGTTACCTGGAAAGGTAAAACAATTGATGTAGATAGTGGTGTAAGCTTTGATACTGATACAAGTAAAACTCGGGTTTATAATTCTTATTTGCTTAACAGTTTTATTTAATTTAATATCTTTACGTTTTCTTAATTCTTTGGATGAAGTTTCATTACGAGTGGCAGCGCAATGTTTCAAGAACGATTTTCAAATTTAGCACTTTAAGGTATTGAAAATGAAATTGTAAAATACAAAATTACTTCAGAAGAAGTATTAAGTATATTTTGTAAAAAAAAAAGAATAGAAAAATAACGTTAGAATAATCCTTTCAATAATAAATTGATTTTAACAGAATTATCTCTATATGGGCATTTCCATTTTGACGTGTCATAATATTTGTACCACAAAATGTAAAAAAATTAAATGAAGAAGTCAAATTTGAAAATGGGTTTTTATATATACAAAGAAATGAAGTAGCACTATATTCAGAAAAAAAACGGCGGTTAAGATTTGCAGATATAAGCAAAAATAAGCGCTGGCATGACGTTCACAAACGGAGGTGGATTTTGACTTGCATTACAAAACTGAATAAGACTGCGATTTGAGTAAGACGTTTTGTATAAAACCTTTTTTAGTAAACTTTGGACTTATATAGATTAATTTTTCAAGCTATCAAATTTAAAAATCGTTGCTCGTTTTAAGGTACATGTGGGCATTTCCATCGAAAAGTATATATTTTTTAATGTAACGCCAGAATGCAAATAAGGTTGTATTTAAGGACCATGTTCTTCAGCCATTATCCCATTGTTACTTAACGTAGAGCTAGTTGCGCTTTACACCAAAATTTAAAAACTTTTTGAGAAGCAATTTAAATTACTTCTGGCGTTACGTTACAAAAAGTAGACTTTTCGCTAGAACTGCCCATATATAAAAAATAAGTTGTCCTAAGTTCGTCATTTATAACTCGAGAACCACTCAACCGATTTTCAAACGAGTACATGCGTTAGAAAGGTCTACTTTCCCGATAGGTGGCGCTGTTGTCGTGAAATTAAAATTATTAACAAAATTCACCAGTGTTTCATTTTTTAATTTTATTTAGAAAATCCCGAGTAGCGCCTGGACCAAACAGCTAGTTATTTTTATATTAAAAACTCGAATTTTTAAATTTCGAAATACTTTGTTTTTTGTTACATTTATTGCAGACTGAATTATTGTGATATATTTTTTAATTTTGTTTAAATTAGAAAATATTTTGCTTCAATAAAAATGATTTTGTATTTATATTTTATTTTTGAGAAGGGCACTTGCCCACCCTAAAATAACAGTCTAGCTAAGATTATGGGTGAAACAGTGAAATGACCATTGTACACAGAAAAAATTAAAAATTTTCTCTAATCACCAGTTTTATACCAAATCCATAGAATCAAGCAACCCATTTGTTGATTTTGCTCCTATTACCAAAATTATTTTATTGATTACTAAAAATTGTAAAAATTTAACATTTTAAATATTTTTTGATGATCAAAAAACTTTGCCGTTTCAAACAATGTGTTGATTGATTATGACAATTTCCAACAACAATTTCGCAAACTTATATAATTTTATTTATTTGATTATTATTTTAATTCAAAATTATTCATAATAATTAATTCATAACAACTAAACTGTAAATTAAATCAAAACTATATTTTTAATTTTCTTTCAACAAAAAAAAATTTATTCAATTATTACAATAATTAAGTTTAAATACTTTTTAAATAATTTTTTTAATTGATAAAAACTACTAATAATTTTTTCTGTTTATGTTTATTGCAAGTTATAAACCGAAATAAGCTTCAAAACTTAATGCGGGTTTATAACTTTAGCTTCAATTCAAACAAAAAATTTGCTAAAAACAAATTTACATATTCAAACAATTTATTTTGCACATCGGTTATTGAAAAAAAAATAATTGTGATTATAAGTCAAAAAAGTTCATTGAGCCAAAGTTCTGTGTCCGTTAAGTCAACAAATTTGTTAAACAAAATTGTTCGTTGAATTAACGCAAAGGTTTACTAAGTTAACGAAATATATTATTGAATTAAAAAATTATTTTATTAAATTATATTTAAAAATCTATGATATTTTTTTGTTTTATAACAAACAGTTCATTAAATTATTAGAATAAAATCTTTTAAAGAACGGTCAATCATGTTACACGAACAAGTTCATTGGACGAAAATACATAAATTTTTCGTTTGCTTAACGTACATTTTCGTTGTATCCGACTACCTTTCTGGTTGAGTGTACCAATTACCAAATTACATGTTATTTAAATTGAAATTGTTTTAACAACAATTAAATATTTTTTAAACAGAGAAGCAAATGAAATAAAAACTCGTAATTTGTTAATTTTTTTAAACAAAATATTTATATGTAACTAAAAACTATTAATTCCAATTACATGTCATTTAAATTAAAAGTTTAACAAATTTAAGAATGTTTAATGTGAGAGATTTAAGCTTCTAGTATTTGGGGTGGAATTGTTTCAACTAAAAGTAATTGTGATTTACGAGTTTAAATTACAGTTAACTGTATCGAAAAAATTTAATTTCTGGTAATTGTTATTTAAGAAATTCTATAATTTGGCTTAACTTTATTCCATTTAAAAAAAATACAATTTCCTATCATTAAAAATATTTATTTAGTGCAAGAAAGTTTTTTTGTTACACTGTACATGCAGAACACTTTTTTCTAATGCATTCCCAATTTTTTTTTTGTGTATTTCGTCTATCACTTTAAACCAACGAAATAACAAAAATGAGATGTCTATTCCACCAAAATGAAAACTTCTTAATGTTTGCTTTGTACAAACATATTTTCCAGAATTTCCTAAAAAAAAGAAACGACAGGAAAAATCGCTGGTTTGTTCATCATTTAAAGTAACTAAACAAAAAAGTGGTTAAAATAAATTTAAAGTAGAAAGATTCATTATAAAGTCGCCAGAAAACGAATGCTAAATAGCAAAAAAAAATAATTATATTTTACATATATTTTATTTTTGTTTGCTTTGAATAAATTTACAAAATACAATTTGAAGTTAACATATGAAAAGGAAGGAAAAATAACGGCAACAAAAAAAATCTTCTTATAATTAAGTTAATTGCAAGCAAAAGAATAAGAAAAACATTTTCATTTAAAAAATTTAAATTGTTTCAAGCAAAAAAAAAATCATTAAAATGTTTTAATTCAATTTAAAGTCCTTCTACAACAACAATAAAAAACGAAACACCATTTTCAAATAACTTTGAAATGCCATTAATTAATTTTTTTTTTTTTTTGTTTAAATCAAATTTTAAGGAATTTCTTTGTACTTGAAAATATCTTTAATTACATATAAAATAGTTTTTCTTTTTAAAACATTTTCTGTAATTTTTTTTTCTTACTTTTCTTTATAATTCCTAAGGGAAATTACGAGATGAGTTGTTAATTTCCTTGTATTCAATTAAATTTGAAACAAGAAATTAGAATTTAATAACAGATTTGTAAAAGAATTTAAATTTGTTAAATTAAGAAAAACATCTAGTTTATTAAAAACAAAAAGGAGTTATTGCAATTTTGACAATGTCGTGAAGAAAAAGGGCCGGTAGAAATTTAAGAAACTAAGAAATTTGTAATGGAAAGAAATTATTATTATTAGTATTATTTATTTATTTGTCTATGGAATATAATCCTAACAGACTTCTTAATTAAAAACAAATAAATTTTACAAAATATATGCAAATGTGAAACAAAAAATTACAAAAATTATGTGTTCAAAAAGATTAATAATTTCGTTTAATATCAGTGGGACTAGAAGAATTGTCAATAAATTTATAAAACTTGTTGAACTCAATACACATCATTCTTAACGGGTCTTAAAAATTGAACTGATAACGGAACCAAATGACGTGATGGGCATTGAGGAATATTAAATGTTATATTGTTGATTAGGCATCCAGAGCATACGTTGCCAAAAATTATGTTAAAAATAAACGAGATGTTCAGTTCTACGGCTATTTAGGGTTGGAAGCTTGATGAGGGCAATTCTTGCAGAATAAGATGGCATATTCCACTGGTTAAAGTTCAACCCACGAAGACAAAAAGTCAGAAACTATTTTTGGACTAATTCAATTTGGTCAGAATATTTATTTTACATAGGGTCCCATATTACACATCCATACTCCAATACAGGACTTACAAGGGAAGTATATAGACTTTTCTTTACATTTGAATCCTTGAACTCTTTACCCCATCGTTTTACAAAACCGATCATACCTCTGCCTTTATTAGCCGTCATTGTGTTATGTGCGATGAAATTTAGTTTCGAGTTAAGCAGAATTCAAAGATCTAAGAACTTATCTACCGACTCCAACTGATGCCTTTCAAAAAAGTAGAATGCAGGTATTAGACTCTTTCTAACAAAACGCTTGTATTTACATTTTTATTCCCTCCACCGCAATAAATTGTGAAGAGGGTATACTAACTTTGTCATTCCGTGTGAAACGTTTTTATTATTCATCTCAGAAAGTGAATTTAGAAGAAGAATTTTATTATGATTGATTTACTTACTCGTTTTACACCTTACAAAATTTTAATTAAAAAACACCAGCATCATTCCCGATATGGATTTTACTTTAAAAACTTAATGTACATGTATAACTGAAAATATAAACTAAATGAGAAGCAAGAGGTCTTAATTTTACTTTTTAAACATGAGCATAATGTGTTTTCGTCTTGTTCTGTTGTTTATACACACAACATGCAAATCGTTTTTTAACTATTTGTGTGGTGTTGTTGAAGTGTCAGCAACAAACTTTGATGAGTTAAATGAGATTTAAACGCTCACTTTGTAATTTTACTCTCAGAGAAAATGTATTCGTGTTTTCACTGGGTTTAAGAATTTTGTACTCATTTTAAGAAATTCCGGGATTGATTTTCGAAAGTAGTCCCATTAAGGATTGCTTTAAGTACGTTTTAGTGTTATTCGTACTTAAATTTTTGAGCACGACTTCAAGTAAGTATTGAGAAGACAGGGGCTGAGGAAACCAGCAGTGGCAAGAGTCTGGGAGACGTTAAGGCAATGCCGCTAAATAGAGATATATTATATAATAAGGTTGTCCCTACTTTTTATTTTTGATTTTTTTTTAAGAAACGACGAGCACTTTTTTGTTAAGTTAGGCTTAAAAGAATTTAATGCAAATAGCAAACATTGCCTAATATACAAAGTAGAAATAAAAATTCTTTGTTATATGACCCTATAAAGTTCTTATGAAGAGCAAAGTTGATTTGACGATGTCCGTCTGTCCGGATTGTGTCCTGATAAGTCGACAAATAGCTGAGATGTGAGCAAAAAAACGAGAAGTGCCTCTAATTTTACTCAAAAATCCATTGCGGTTATTTTATTTTATGAATTTCTGGAGAACGGCAGCCGCCAAAGTTTCCATATTTAGTACAAGCATCTTTATTATCAATTCACAAAAAGTTTCTGTATATATGGAGAACGGCAGCGCCAGAGTTTCCAAATTAGATACAGACATCCTAGACAAGTTGGCGTTGCACAAAGTTGAATTAATTATATTTAAAAAAAGGAATTTATGTCATTTTCTGTTATTTACGCACCATGGTGAAGGGTATATAAGATTCAGCATAGCCGAATGTAGCACTCTTACTTTTTTCCTACTTGGTTCATACATACATATATTGTCCTTTCTAATCAGATTAAATCTATTCATATTTTGAAATGACTATATAATACACCAGAGGGATTAGAAAATAGATTAAGTACCATAAGCGTCATTATGTATTGCTCATGAATTGAAAACCCATCATACATTCATCACTACAATAAGGACAACCTAATAGAAGACAGAAACAAACAAATATGGATGCACATAGAAACGCATACTGTTAAATTTTTACACACCAACACTTGCCACCAGTGTTGTCAAATAACTTTTTGGCTCATGTCCATAATTTAAAGCTTTCCGAAATTTCCGATTCCAAAATTTAAATAAATAATTTTGTTCCGAAATTTTTACTTTTGTAAAAAAAAAATAATTTTAATTTTAAAAATGCAAGTAAATATTCAGTCATGTTCTGGAAATCGAATTCGAGTGAAATTAATATCAATCAAACTTTGAAAACGAGTCAGTGTTTAAAGTTCTTTAAAATATTAGGTTTTATGTACATGCTTCATACGATGAATTCATCTTATCTTTAGCAGAATTACTCTTAAAATCAGAAAAAACTACGGTAATTTTCAACACAAAAAAATTAAACCGGAAACATCCATCGTTTTTAATTTCACACGATTTCCCGAACATGGCTGAATGCCTTATTTAGAGCATTTTCTCATAAAAACATGCTCTTTTAAAAGTACCTAAAACTTAAAGAGCCTGGAAATTTTATAAGATTTTCCCTACGCTTAAATTTAAGTGATGCCTGTAAGGATTTTTCTTTACTTTCGGCAACACTGGTCTGCAGTATCCTACATCCGTTAAATTGTACTACTCACATAACAGTATTTGTATGTATGTATCTATGTGTTATAGTGAAGTATGCAAGTCATTGAGTATGCTTTAATGTACAATTTGTAACTGTATATTTATATGTACGTATGGAAGTTACTTAAAAGCTTACAACCACAATCTTTCACTACAACTACTTAAAACTACTGATGACATATAGTTGCTGAGAAACGAAACTAAGAGATATATTCTACAGTTGTTGATGCCCAACAGTTCAAACGAAAGCCCACAAGTAGTATTAATAGCAGCTAATTGCTGCCATCATAGATTAAATACAAGTAAGTTCGGTAAGTTAATTGACAATTATGTGGTCGCCTTAAATACAAATGGATACATAATTGATTGTAATCATGTTCGTCTTTGACTATCGATCCAAAAAATGTAAATAAATTATTGGCATAATCCCCAGTTAAGCTACGTAAGAATTAATTATAAACCTAGCCCGCGATATCGAATGCCAACTCTCGTTTGTATTTTCATCGACAAACAGCTGGTTTGTGCTCCACCTAAAAATTTTCAGTGTGATAAGTCTATGCACAATCCTTGCAAGCGGTAATATTATAGCTTTCATACTAATTTGACCCCCACTAAATGGTGCTTTACACTATCACACAAGTCTTACGTCTTTTGACGCTAATGTATATTTTTTCGATATTTAAAAAAAAAGCACACTAAAAAAGTTATCGTTTATGCATTAAACACATTATGCTATACACACATAAGAGACAGCAGGGAATACAAAATTTATTATTAATACGATTTCCGTTTTGTCCACTACAAAACAAAAAAAAGTGTTGCTAATTTAAATAAATAAACTTATAAATAAATTGAGTAATTTTTTAAACCTTAATAAATTTAAAATTTTACATGATGGAGTTACTAAGCGTATGGTATATTAAAGCTTGAAGTGTTCTTCCCTACAATTATTATGTTTGATTAAATTATGTTCGATTAAATATATTGACAAAATTTCAAGTTTAGTTCCAAAATCTATAAAGAAATATTGCTATTTGAAAGTGGCTCTTAACGGCCTTATAATTCGGAATTCTTAATCCATCATGTTAAAAATATTTCGAAGTAGTTTCTAATAATAAAAATTTATTGATAAGGGGAACGTTCGTAAATGCAGGTATCACTTACGCAGAAGTAAAGTTTAATGTTCGTGAAAGCATCACTTGTAAGAAACTTGGCATCACTCTCATGTGTCAAAAGTTTTTTATGCAGTCATGCCGCAGCTCTGCTGCAAATTTTTGCAACTATGGCTTAAGTTCATTTGCTGGTGCAATAACTTTTGACATAAAAAAAACGTTTTATTTTTCTTTTGTTATGCTTTTTCTTGTAATTTATAAAAACACTCCCTGCAAATAGTAGGACCAGTCCAAACACGCGTGTAAAGAGTAGCCCACAAGGGACTAGGACTAGTCCAAAAGTAACCCAAACGTATGGAAAAAACATGGTCTATTTAACATTACAATGTCCTAGGGCAGGACCATATAACCCATCTTTGGACTACAAAGGAGTAGTTTTAAAACAACTCCATTGTGTACACAATTGGATTAGTTTTAACTTCTTTTCAAAAAGAAAACAGTCGTTAAAAAACGAAGACATGTCGTCTCACTACAAACACTTTTTAACAATGACATGGTCTATGATTGCATTACATCGGACCAGTCCATGGAGAAGTCCATTTTATGAAATTGGATCAGGTGGTCCAAATATATTTTCAGTAGAATTGTCATCGTTATTGTTCATAACATTTTTTTTTATTATTTTATGTGTGTCTATTAAAATTAAAAATTAAAAACTTTTTTTTAGCTGTTGTGTAGTAAAAAAAAGTACCAGCATCACAACTGCAACTGGTAACCACGCATCAGCAACAACATTTTGGATCACTGCAGCGGTGATGCATAGCTTTTATATATTTACGTACGTGCGATGACGGAAAAAAAATTTTATTTTAAATACAGTGTGTATTTTTTTTATTTAATCGGCTCTTAAAATTATATTGTTTATTAGTTCCAAAAAAAAAAAAAAAACAAAATTAAATTAAAATATTTTAAATGATTTTTAATAAATTCATTTGTTTTTACGCTATAAAATGTAATTTAAGCCAATAAGTATTTATATATTTATTGGCTTACATTAAGTTTTAGTACAAGTCTTGCATAATGCATGATTTTTCATTTCATAAAAGTAAAAAAAAGCTGTTTATAATTGTTTAATTGATTTTGAAATTGAAAGATTTTTCTACAAAACTTAAAATTTTTCAATATATTTTTTAAAACATAATCAGCCGTATTCATAACAAAAAGTTAGCCACAGTTTGTACACTACGTACAACGAGCTGCTAACTAGAATGCCGATTAAGCTTAGCAGCTTGTTGGCACAGAGTTAATTCAAAACGTACTCTTCTCCATCTGCAAACTTTTAATAAATCAACTCTGAACTCAAAGTAGCAATTTTTTTTTTGTTAGTATAAAGAAAATTAATGTTAATCTTTCGGAAAATGACAGGTATATTTATTTGGTATATCAAGAAATATGAATTTTTAAATTGGCCGCTCACGGATTTATAAAAAAATTATTTCGAAATATGTACTTTCCAATGATACCAATACTGTTACGATAAAATTTTTACCTAAAAATTTATAAATAAAATATTCTGAAACTTTGACGACTTCTAATTCCTTAACAACGTGCATTTGCGCAAAAAATATGTGTATACAAAGTTATATTCAGTGTTTAAAAAGCTGCAGTTAAAATCAAAAAATTGCTTTTTCTTCCACTTTCTGATTTTTCATTGGACGAAAATAAACCGTTGCCTTTACTTCTGATTCATTAAATGAAAACAGTCGTAGTGAAGGCAAAAGCAAAAAACGAAAAGTTGAAAACAACAAAGAACATCGGCACTCGACATGTTCGGAAGTGTTAAGGCCTCGTTACTCTTACGTAAATGTTGCGGATACGTAAACGTTGCGGTCGACTTGAAATGTTGGTAGTTACTACAAAAACGTAAACGTGTCATATGTTGTTGAGGTGTATGCGTGTACTCGTACATATGTATGTATGTAAATTATTATTTGTTTTGATTTTGCTCACAGTCTTGTTCCAAGACATGTTGCTAAAATTCTTGTTTAAAATCGCCAATACATACCGATATCGGCGCTTTTGTACAAAAAAATAAAATTCTTTATACATATCTGTGGCATTTTGACAAAACATCTTAAGTCGTCATAAGATAGCAAAAAACTTTAAAAAAACTCGATGAAAAAATCATTTTTATCAAATAATAAAACGTTTAAAAAATCAAACTTAAAGGTCAGTCAAGAATGAATGATTATCAATAACAATTTTAATTAATTTTCATGTTGTAAAATTCCTTTATTCATAAAAATAATTTAATGAAAATTAAATTTGATGAACTTAAGCCTGATTAAAATATTAATAATATATTTTTTTAAAAAAACTCTCAAGCTTAAATAATTCAAAATAATTATAAAAAAAAGAAAGGTCAAATCAAAATAAATAATATATGTATGTATATATTTAATATAAAAAGGTTAAGGCGAATATTCGGAACAATTCGCTGATTTTTTTCTATTTGCATTGTCCAAAATGTATGCAAATAATTATTTTATAATAAAATCAATAATCGAATCAGCTGTTTTATGTTTTGGCTCATTTGTTTACAGCTTTAAATTAAATTTTTATTTAATAATTTTATAAATTATGATTTTTGCGTTTAAATATTGGTCAAACTTTTGTTGTAAATGTAAATGAAAATTATAGAAAAGAAAATAAGAAGTGGAAATACAGTAAACATTCTAATGTACAATATGAAATAAATGCCATCGTTGTATAACTTGCATTTGTTGTTTATATTTGTGTAATTTTATTGTTTTGTAAATACATATATAAAGCGAATTTAGTTAAAAAACGAAAATATTTCTTGTTTTAAACTTATAAATAAATAAATTGACCATAGAAAAAGTGAGAAAAAGGCTTTTGTAAATTTGCAGCAGCCCGCTGCCGGAAACATGCAAAAATACTATTTTAACATTTATCAATTTTATTTACTTCCATCTATGGAAATAATCTAACTGTTGGATAAAATAAAATAAAAAATTAAACTTTTAACAACAATATTTATTTCCAACGAATAAACAAGAGCTGTAAGCTGCTTCTTTTATTTTCAATAAAAATCCGATAACTTTGGTTTCTGTGACACATAAAGCCAACATTAATTTCAGTTCTAACAAAAACCCCATAACATTGGATTTCATTACATCAAATTTAAATTAACGTTTTGATGAGAATCTCATTAATAAAATTTAGAAGTAAACCGCTGGTTAATAAGTTTTGTTGACAACACTGCTTCAAAACAAAAATACAATTCTTAACAGCTGATACGTAAAAACGTAGAGAAATTTTAATTTTATCAGGTTCATCCGCAACGCAACGTTACGTTTACGTAAGAGTACCTATTTGCACAGTAGCTTGGTAAGGAAAACGGAACAGCTGATTAGCAACGTATACGTTTACGTAAGAGTAACGAGGCCTTTACGTTTGACAGACTAAAACTTTTAATAAATACTGAAGTTAACGAAGATGGGACGTTGTGTTTTTTTCCGCATTTTTTTTTAATACATGTGTACATAAATACACACGTTTTATTTAATTTCAAAAGATTGTTAAGCATTAAAATAAATACATATGTATGTATTTATGTACTCATGTATTATTTGAAAAAAAAAAAAATTCGGAAAAAACACAACGTCCCATCTTCGGTAACTACGGGATTGTTCTGTCAAGACATTTAATTAATCAGAAGTAATGCATTAAACACATTGACCACAGCAGGATACACGAACACACGACTACACATGCTGCTGGGTGCAATTACAGTCGTGTAGACAGCTACTGAATTATTTTGAAGACGACAGCTACAATTGAAAAATTAAAAACAGCTGTTTTTTTTATTGTGTATTTATATTTCAGTGGTGCCACTATCATTTTTTTAAACTTTTATGAAATGGAAAAACATGCATAATTCAAGACTCGTAACAAACTTAATTTAAGCCAATAAATATATAAATACTTATTTATGATAAATTTTATAGCGTAAAAACAAATGAATTTATTAAAAATCATTTAAAATATTTTAATTTTGTTTTTTTGGAACTAATAAACAATATAATTTGAACAGCAGATTACATAAAAAAATATATACTGCTTATAAAATAAAAATTTTGTTCCGTCATCGCACGTCATAAAAGTTTCAGAACACGTTGGGTTCGTACGTAAATATATAAAAACTATGCATCACTGCTGCAGTGATGCAAAATGTTGTTGCTGATGCGTGGTTACCAGTTGCAGTTGTAATGCTAAAGGCCCAACCATAATATGCATAGCCTTGCTTAACCTACTGTCAAAAATTAACAAAAAGTATCTCAAATGTACTTTAAAAAACAACAAATAAAAAAACATTTGATTCCGTACAGAATGTGCGATTAGATTCGCACCTTGCTTAAGCAAAAGACAGTTTCATTAAATTTAGTAAAAAGTTGCCTTAAGTTCAATATGGTTTGCATTATTAAATTTACATGTTTTCGCACATTTGATTAAGCCAACTTAAGCACATTATGGTTGGGCTTTAACTTTTTTTACTGCACAACAGCTGTGCAAAGTTTGAATTTTTGAACACGAGCTAAATTTCAAAAATTCAAAAAAAGCATCACAAAAGAAAAATAAAACGATTTTTTTTTATGTCAAAATTTATTGCATCAGAAAAAAATTTGTTGCAGAGCTGCGGCATGACAGCATAAAAAACTTTTGAAATATGAGAGTGATGCCAAGTTTCTTACAAGTGATGCTTTTATAAACATTAAACTTTACTTCTGCGCAAGGGACACACAACAACTGCATTTACGAACGTTCCCCTTATCAATAACTTTAAAAACTGGATCTAAAAAGTATTGGTATTATAAGAAACTACTTCGAAATATCTTTCACATGATGGATTAAAAATTCCAATTTATTCAGGTATGTTCTAGGTTTAGACTCGAATTGAAAACGAAAAATTTTTTTAATTAGCACACTCAAAATATAATGTAGGTAAAATCAACGTAAAATTAAATATAAAACAAATGAAAATTCATTTA
Source organism: Pollenia labialis (assembly GCA_949318255.1). NCBI lineage: Eukaryota > Metazoa > Arthropoda > Insecta > Diptera > Polleniidae > Pollenia > Pollenia labialis. The sequence continues at coordinate 198,470,820 of OX439139.1, read as the reverse complement.
AAAACCGGTCAACTCATTTTTCATTTTAATCAAACTAAAAATCCTTTTATTTTTAAATGTTAAAAAATAACTCACTAATTCCAGTAGAAATTACTGATTTTAACTTTTGTTTCGAAAATTTAACTATCAAAAAAACAAACTACAATTTCCGTAAAAAAAAACGGATTTTAAGTTTTGTTTCGAAAATTTAACTATCAAAAAAACAAACTACAATTTCTGTAAAAATTACGGACTTTAACTTTTGTTTCGAAAATTTAACTATCAAAAAAACAAACTACAATTTCCGTAAAAATTACGGATTTTAGCTTTTGTTTCTAATATTTTAACTATAAAGAAAACAAGTTTTTTTTAAGAAAATAATTTTTTTATTTTTATAGGTAAAAGTATATTTACAAAAGGAACTTATAAGATACGCGTAAAAAGAAAAAACTTCTGAACTGAAGCGTGAAACAAGCTTGAAATCGAAAACTATAAAAAAGAATTCAGAATTAATAATACTTTTTTATTATGTAGTATGTAAGTTCTAAAAAAAGGAAAGTTTGTCTTAAAATAACTTATTATTATTATTAAGTTATAGCCAAAGTAGCTAGTGGTATATGTATTTGTACTTAGAAATACATATTAGTCTTGTATTTATATACATATGTAAAGTTAGTATCATTTAAATAAATAAATACATAAATTATAAATTATAAGCAGTTTTATCATAAATATGTATGTACATATGTATGTGTTAAAATCTTAAAATTTAAAAATTATTTATTATGTTCAAAAAACGATGTTATATTTTTTAAGGAGTTGTCTGCACAAAAGTTGGTGCATTTGCTGCTGTAGCTCAAGTTGAATATTTGATGTATTTTAAAACATTGTGCTAATGCTGCAGCTACCGTGCCTTACGAAAAGAAACAATAAAATGAAGTTCAATCAAAGTTATTTAGAGTTAAGATTTTTTAAGCACAGGTAATCCTCTGGCTTTCATAACGGGATTTCACTCTAGTACAAATTGAAAAAAACAGCGAAAATCCTTCTTCAGGGCTTTAAGAACAAATTGCTTTATATATTTTCAATTTTAGAACGTATTTACGACTTTATAGGAGGATTACCTGTACAGTCAAACCGATTATTAGCTATTTAAATATATTTATATACATAGTGACATGTCATAACGTTCAAGTCAACGGACGTTATCACACATCAAAAAATGTGATAATGTCCACGGACGCTATGACACTTTTAAAAGTGTCACAATGTCCCTGGACATTATGACAATTTTTTAGTGACTTATAATCACTTAGTTGTTGGTTCAATTTTTGTCAAGCTCTGGGACAAAAAATTTAACAAATTCGCGAATTTTTTTAAATCTCAAATTTAAAAATATTGAATCTTGAAATCCCGAACTTTATAATGCCAAATTTTGAAATCCTAAGCGTAAAACTCTCGAGTTTAGAAACTTTATTCTATGTGACTCGGCTTTTAGTGCAGCCGGTGTTTGTTTTACCATAGAGGAAGCTTAAATTAGCGATGTCAGTATTTGTATACCATACTGGAAAAATTCTTTCTATAACAAACACTAACTTCGCTAGCTAAAGCTTCTCCGAATAGCAGGCCTTTGGTCGGCCGCAAATATTTTCTACTCTATCGTATAAAAAACACCTGCTGCACTAAAAGCGTACTTTATACGTCGCATTTTTCAACTAACAACTAAGTTGATATGCAAGTTTTATATTCTATGGTATAACAAACTTGGACGTTATGACGTGCGACCATATACATATATGTTACCTATATATAGAGAGGTCATAACTGATGCTTTTTGTATGACCAGTATTTTTAACCACCGCTTATCAAAATAAACAAAAATCTCGGCTAAGCAAAAAACATGAGTTAGAGCTTTCAATATTAAGGTAACGATCTTATCTTAAGAAATACATACATACATATGTATGTATGTACATACCTTGTTAAAATTCGTTTAAATTTTTCTCCAGAAAAATTGTGCATAAATGAATGTATAATACCGGTCCTGAAGAAAAGTTATCTTATATTATTTATAAACGAGATTTAAGAAAATACAATTTATGCTTACCAATTGATTTTGTCTATTTTTCCGGACCATTTTCGAAATAAAATTGTTTTCCTTTTAGAGGTAAATTTTTTTTTCTTATGAAAAAAAAATCAAACAAACTATGATTTTTTAATAACAAAAAAAAAACAACTGAATATTTTAAATGAACGGAAATTTAGTTCGTCTTTTGTAATTTGTTTTTTAAACAACGTGCCGAATAAGTTGAAAAGTAATTTTCGTACTAAAATAACTATATTTTGGTTTAATTTTAACTAAACGGAAAACTGTTTAAGTAAACTACAAACAGTAAATGTAAAACTTTTTTGAGTGCATAATTCATAAATTGGTGTTCTCAAATCAGCCTGTTTTTGTGTATTCGAAGTTTTTGTTCGAAAAAAACTTTTGTTGAACTAATGATCGCTAATTTGCTAACCGAAGTATGATAGCAATGTCTAATATTTTTTAAAAATCGTGAAAGCTGTAAAGAATCACAAAAAAATCGTTAACATGGCTAAAATTCTCGAAAAATTGCAAACTTTTAAACAAACACTAAAATTTATTTGAAATCTCTAAATGGGTTAAAAAAACAAAATGTCGGAAAATAACAAAAAAAAAATTGCAAAAATAGCGAAAATTCGCGAAAAATTTTAATATTTCAAACCAGCCATAATATTGATTTAAAGTCCCTAAAACTATAAGGAATGGCAAAAAATCGGTAAAAATTGCTAAATTCAAGGAAATTCGCAAAAATTTGCAAACAGCGGCATGATAGCAAAGCCAACTATTTATTATAAATCGTTAAAGCTGTAAAGAATCAGAAAACTTACACGACCAAATCGCTTATATCGCGAACATGGCTAAAATTCGCGAAAAATTGCAAAGTTTAAACAAACCCAAAAACTTAGAGATCGCTAAAGCGATTAAAGAAACAAATTGTCTGAAAATAACATAAAAATCGTTCAAAAAAATTTGGTATAATAACATCAATATCAATGAAAATGTCGACTTTAAATTTAGGGTTAGTAAGGGCCTTTTGCGTTTTAGATAACGATATATTTTTGATTAAATTGGATTAAGAAGATTTTAAGCTAAAAGCAATATTACTTTTTTTGTTAAAAATTTTATCACATATTACAATTAAAGTCGATTCGGTTTACTTTCACCAACCCATATCTACTCTAATTGAAAACGAATAAAAACATGTGGATGTGAAATGCAGAACACCAATAATGCTAAAGTAATCCACTTTCGAGTGGATTCGGATTCTAGAACACGCCCGATTATTTCAAATATTAATATTTCTTGATAGATTTTTCAACAACACTTGAAATTTTGTCAAAATATTTATTCAAACATATTATTAGTAACTCCATCATGTAAAATTTTAAATTTATTAAGGTTTAAAAAATTATATCTTGGAAAACTACTGAATTTATTGAGTAAAAATATATATGTGGTAGTAATTAATGTAGTAGTTACAAATTTAATTATTGCAATGTGTACATAATTAATAAGTGTTCCGCAACGCTGAAAACCCGCAAAACTTTATTAAGCAAATACCTAAGGGTTAGATAATAATTGCTATATCGATATTATTTTAATTTTAAAAGCTAATTTTGTAAAAAAAAAATCAGCCACGGAGTACGAATATAGATATTAAATTGGCTCTAAATTGGTTAATCGCCATGTGAAAAACACTTTGAATAATTTTCCAATGATTGCCATATTTTATAGATTATTTTTAAAGCTAAAGAGATATAGATAAAATATTTTACAATTTTCAGTCCTATAACTCCTAAACGAGGAAAGCGTAAGCACAAAAAAATCTTCCTATAGAACTTCTTTCAAGGATACTAAAAAGTTATATAATTTTTTCAATTTCAAGCGTATTCTTTTCTGTTAAACAAAAAAAATATTTTCAAGCACTTATTCCTTAAATATTTTTTAATATTAGCAGCACTTTTTCTGTTTTGTAGTGGACAAAAATAGAAATTAGTTTAATTTGACTACAACGACAAAATAAGCACAGACAACAACCTGCAGCCATGTAGCCGTGTCGTCGTGAAAATAATCATTTCCATATACACACATGTATTTTATGTTTGACATATTGAAGTCGGTAGCTTGCTGTCTCGAATGTGTTTATAGCATAAAGGCAACAGTTTATTTTTGTCCAATGACAAATGAAGATGTCGAAGTTGAAGCTCAATCTTATGACTTTTACTATCTCAACTGCAGCTTTTTAAACGCTGGTTATATTAGCATTTTTTATTTTAAAACCAGTTTATATACATTTTTTTTATTGAACCTTTGTTAAAATAATTGAAATGCATTGACAATAAAGAGTTTTTTAGTAAATTTATTTAACGTTATAAAATGTATTATTAATAAGTATTTATATTTGTACAGGCTTTAATTAAATTTATGTATGTTAAAGTCGTAATGTTGCATGTTGTTCCATTTTATAAAAGAAAGTAAGAAAAAATTTATAGTTGCGCCACTGAAATAAAAAAACATACTGCAAAAAAAACAGCAGTGGGCTAGTCTGTAACTCCCCTACAAGAAATGCATAACCAAAACTAAAAAAATTACTATTACTATAACACTATATTGGTCAACACTACCGGTCATATAACTAGTAAAATGGCCGGTAGTCTTCTTGTAGGGTCATCTTTAGTTTTTTACGAAAAATTAGGCAAACAATTTATATACACAATCTCTTAGCATCCAGAGTGCCTAAATTACAAAAGGCTTACATAATTCAAGAGATAATAAAGTCAATAAATATAATAAAAATATTAAAGATATTCAGATAACTGTGCTAAGATATTAGTTTCGCTATGTTTTAGAACTACTGGGCTTATACAATGTGTATTCACTTGAGTGTTTGTATCTAAGTACTTAAAACTTTTAGTTGTAGAATACACAAGCAAGTGTTGAATTTCATCAAAAAAACTTTTTTTTGATTAGAAGTCATTTAATATTTGACTTTCCAGTATTCACATTAACACGTATTCAATTATTATCGAATATTATACATATCAAATTAACAATAACTTTCTAACACAAAACATTTTAAAGCCTTTTAATTTGAAATAAATATTTTCAAATAAAATTTTTAAAACTTCTAATTCCTTTGAGGTCAACAAAACGAAATAGACAGAATAAATTTTAGTTGTCATGACTAGTGTTAAAAGTATTTTTTTTTTTTTTGGAATTGGAATATTGAAGGCAAAATATTTAATCAAACTCAAATAGCAACAGAGAATTCTTAAATTTCATGTTTGACCATTGTAGACTTAAATACTGAATATTAATACATACCAGTGCTGCCAATTTAGCCATTTAGTGGCTAGATTTAGCCATTTTTCAGCCTCTTTAGCCATTAACAAACGAGTTTAGCCATTAGCCATTTATCAACTTGTTTAGCCATAATTTTTTTTTTGCCGTTTTTCTTTTAAAAGAATACTTTTTATTTTATTATAACAATTTATAAAAGAAAAATAAAAATTTTTAACAATTCAAACGCCTTTATTTTATATTACAACTTTTATAAATGTTGAAAATCGCTATAAACGATGTTGATGAAACATCTTTCAAAATAAAGGAACAGTATTCCAATATTAAATTTATAAAATGGATCAACACAAGCATCGGTGTTTCTTTTTTTAGAAATTTCCGAATTGACTATAAGCTAATCTCACTTCCATGGTCTAATGCTGAAGTAGAGAGTAAACATCGTGTACTTAAAAGTTAATGACTAATTTTATAAAAAATATGATAAAAAACAACGTACGATTTTAAACAACGTCTTACTTGATTCAATAAAAAAATAATTACCATTTATTTGATTCAATTATCTCAGTTCATTTGTAAGATTCAATTAAAATTTTATTAAATGAATTAAAATAAATAATTGAAATTTGAATTCGAAATTAACTAAAAAAAATCAATTTATTTACGTAACCATTAAAATCTTACTTTAACAAAAACGCATTTTTATAACCACCACTACTTGCGGTAGGAATTATGTAGTGTATAAAATACATTAATTAATATTGTGAAATCGCTCCATTAATTACCGTAGGTTCGATGTCAACTCTTGGAAAACACTTTAATAATCTTTGCCTTGTAAAGAGTAAAGTTTAAATTTAGTATTTGGTGCACCAGTGAATTGTTTTGTGCATTTCAAAAACATTTTTTTCTTTAATAAATTTTCTTGTTTAATTATTTTCAGCACTTCTAACGTTTAATGTGCTGTTTTTACAACACAAGTGACTTTATATGGAAAATTAAAAAAACTGAGTGCTTTTCATATAAATTTTACTACACGTTCAGTCACTTGTGTTGTGAAAACAGCACATAAATTTCCTTATAATTATTGGACACGCTTGAAAAGAATAACAAAGTGTAACAATTTTCTTACGTTTTCAATGTCAGTATTAACAGAATTTATCAAATAAATATTAAACATCAATATTGTGTTCCCTATCCTCTCGTGGGGAATGTCATAATGAATTTCTTTTTATAAAAAAAGGTAAAACAAAAAAATTAAGTTAACAATTTCGGGATTGAAAAAATCCCGAAAACCCCGGGGTTAAAAAATTTAAATCCCGGGATTCCGGGATTAGCATCCCTAGTTAAGACCCACCTTTAAGTATACCGATTAACTAAGAATTACTTTCTGAGTCGAAATAACAATGATTGTCTGACTGGCTGTCCATGCAAACCTTGTGCGCAAAGTGCAGGTCGCAATTTTGGAGATTATTTGATAAAATTTGGTACATACGTTCTAATGTGATCAGACCTGACTCAACAGGTTGGGTAAATGTTCTCGTATTCCTATGAGATCAACAATAACGACATCGAATTTATGGATGATTTAATTCTTTAAATATCTATCAAAATATTAATTTACGTTTATTCGTACAAACTTAACTTACAATTTCATCGCAAACAACTTTTAAATGAATTATTTCTGTTTGTTATTGAATTTTAATGTGTTTTTATTTAAAAAGCTTTTAGCCATTTTTAGCCAATTTTTCCGTAAATTTAGCCGTTTTTGGTCACCATGTTTTGGCCGCACTGAAAAATACATACAAGTCACAAATTTAAAAAAAATCAAAATGTTAAGTTGTGGAAACAAGATGTTTGACAGGAGTATGGCTCTGACCATTTTTTGAAATTATTCTAAACAGGGCTGCCAGGTACTTTTTTCCTTGTACACAAAAAATAAAATTCCCAAATTAAAAAACAAAACTTTAAAATTTAAATTTTTTTTTTGTTTTTTTCTCACCAAATTAAATTTTATTTTTTTTAAATATGTTATACGAATCTCCAAAACTCCCCAAATAAAAATTGTTAGTACAAAAAATTATTTTTTTGTTTGTAGCGACTGGTTTCGGCATGTTTTTTTGGAAAATCCTATTAATGAGTGAGCGATTAGAAGCAGAACAATATGCTGTTTTTAAAAACGAATGAGCCAATTTTTAAAAATTTTAGCCATCCTTAAAATCAACAACAAAAATACATATATCCGTCATTTATTTAATACTTCGCTGCATCGTAAGTACTTACCAATAGCCCAGCATTCTTTTTCCAAACCTTATTAAATTTCTTTTAATTTTTACTTATTTTTGTTAAAGACATATTTGCTTGAAAATTGTCTTTAAAAAATCTAAAATTGTATGTACGGTAATTTCTTCTCAAAAACAATAATTTTTAGAGGGCCGTACGGTAGTGCAAAAATAAAAGTTAACATCACTGTTGTGAATGCATGTGTGATGAAAATGACAGGTATTATGATAAAAAGTTTGACATCCTATATTACTTCATAATTTTTTCAAATATACAATAATACTCTTCATTGGATCAGGGTTGCAATTTGTTTCATGTGTGAGAGTTTATACTTTGTGTGATGGTGTGAACACAAACTGTTATGTTAAATTGACAGTCGCGGCAAAACTCATTAGATTTCTATCTCACAAAGTATTATGGAATACGTAAGACTTGTGAGATATTGTGAACTAACCTTAAGTACGATACACACACGAAAAAAGTATTAAAGAGTTCGTTCCTATCAACATACATTGAGTTATTTGTTAACAGCATTCGAATCAGCGTGGCCATTTTGGCATTTTTACAGCTAAATTTAACATTTTTTTTGTCTGATTTAACTGCAAATTTTCCATTTAGCAGTTAACATTTTCCACCTACATATTTAGCATTTTTAAGCATTATGTAATTTAAGAATATTCAAGTAATTTTTTTTTTTTTGAAAATCTTCCACACTTTTTTGTTGAATGCACATACAAATCTCTTCTCTTTTGCGATAGAAACTGTACAATCTTTTAAAAGATCTTTCATATCAAATTGTTTTTAAATTTGATCAGTTTGATCCATTAAATTCATGCTAAGAAGATTTTTTCACGCAATTACGATTTTAAAAATTTTTGGAGGTAACATAACTTTTAAAATAGAAAAACAAATACTAATTACATGCCAAGATTTTATAGCTCAACCCAGCGGTAAAAAGAATGAGTAAATAGGCCTAATAGAAGGCCTTATTTAGCAGACACAAGCTCTCCACTTCGCATTCCATACTCATATATTTTTTATACAGGTTGTCATTGGGAGCAAGCCCTTCCACACTCCCTTCTTCGTACAGTAATTATTAAAGGCTTTCAAAAGAAGGTCTTTTGTTAGCCCTTCTGATGCATGTCTTTTAGAATGCATTATAATAAAGGACTGTTAAAAGGCATTACAAAGGTGTACTGAATAAAGGGCTTCTATTAAAGTACTCTATGAATACATACAAAAGAAGTACATATCGAATACCTATAAAAAAAGGTTTTTTAAAAGGACTTCTGAAAATTTTAGTTTTACATTCATAGACATTTATTATGCATACAATTTCAATGGTAAAAAATGCAAAATAGGAATTAAAAGGAAAGAGCTACCGATTGGAAAAGCTACCACGTCTTTTAATTTATATTGTTCTTCTCCATTTTCCATTGAAAATGTCCTAGTTGGATAAAATTTATGTTTTAAATGAATTTTTTAAAAGTTCACATAAAAATTATTTTGAAAATTTATAATAAAAAATTCCAAGATTCCTTTATATAAAACATTTATAATTTGTCAAGTAGATTTTAAAACTGTTCTCCAACATTTTTAGAAAAAGATTTTATATTTATTTTTATGCGTGATCTTATTCTAAAAAATAAGCATTAAATAGGGAAAATAATTGCAAACGTTTAACATTTCTAAAATTTTCTCATAAACAATTGATTTAAAAAAAAAAAAATACTTTTGATCACAAAATGGGCGAATTTTTTAATTTAAAAACTTATTGAAGGAATAACGAGCGTTTTAAATGTTTCTATAAAAAATTGATTGTTGATTTAAAATATAAGTAATCACAATAAAGTACATATATGAAATACAAAAAATTAATCCAATCTTAATTTAATTCTTAAGTTAACGACTTGCCAATGGCGGATAAAAATTCTCTTAATCAAGAGTCTTTTTCATAAAGGCGTTTAAAAACGTTAGTGCATGAAAAATAGCAATTTACACAACGCGCGTTATAAAAGCCTTTTTTCAGCTATTTTTTATTTGTTTAAAACTTTTTTATAGAATTCCAAGCTTCAGCTCTTTATTTTATATAATACTGTATGTCTTATACACTTTTCAATAAGTTTGCCTCCTTGATTTAAAAAATTTGGAAAATTATTCTTTTTCATTGTCAGATAAAATTCTTTCACAGCTGTTACGTTAATACGGGGAAAAATTTTAATTTTATCAGTTTCTTCCGCAACGCAATGTCATGTTTACGTAGGAGTTATTATTACTTATTATACAAAAACTTAGTAGGAAAACGAAACAGCTGATCCGCAACGTATACGTTTACATAAGACAAACGACGCGTTTAGGGACGACGCACTATGCTTTGTCCCATAGACAAAAATCAAAAAAAATTTTTTGTCTCAAATTGTTTTTAAATACAGATTTTTTGAAAGAAAATAAGGTATCTCAAATAAATGTTAACAAAAAAAAATTTTCTGATTGCTTTTGCCACCACGAGAGGGCGTTAAAAGCAGATAATTTCTTTCAAAAATTACTTAACAGAAAAATGAGTTTTAGTTGTTTCACAAAAATAATTCTGAAAAATTCATTTTTTTAAAAAGTCGCTCGAAATTTGGTATTCAAGTACTTTGATATATTTGCAGTTAAATTAAAATTTATGATTTTTTTTATATTTACAAAATAACTTTTTTTATTGCTCTGAAAAACACATTTTTTTTGTTGAAAATTCAAAAATTACTTAAGTTTGATGGAGTATAAAAAAAAATTATATAAAATTAGATATTTTTTTTTTTTCTGTTTTTGTATGTTTATACTCTTAGCTAACAGGGTATTCAAAAATTAGTTACTATTTTTTACCACAACTTAAAAAAAATGCGTTTTTTGAAATGCCTAATTTTATGATTTTTACTCAAATATCAGGCATTTAAGAGTGTTTAATATCATTGCGCAACACGATTTTATATTTTGAATGTTAAAAAATAAAAAAATTTAATTATATCATTAGTAGACCAAAACCACAGAAGTATTTTCAAAATTTAGCTCGAGTTCTTTTTTTATGGCCCACTGAAGTTTTTAATTTTTTTTTAAAGGCGTTTTGAGTAAGTCAAAAAAAATGTACTAAATCTAATTCTGAGCTAAATAAGGTTAATAGATGATTTTAATAAAATTTAATGACGGTTCTTTTCATAGAACTAATTAACCCTCTATCTGCCATTTTTAGGGGTGATTTCCTCATAGAACACCACTAACACGTTTAACATTTAAGATAAACTCGGAGACCCAAAATTTGTTGCACAGTGTATGCAACTGTAGATTTAAGTTATGTAATATATCTCATTAATAATTAGTTAGATCCAATTTAACTATAAATTAGATTCTGTTTTATATTTAAATTACTATTTTAAAGTGTAAGTTGCGATTGACTTCGATTTTGAAGTTTTTTTTTGGTTTCATATTTTTGTTTTGCTTTATCATATTATTTGCCGTTATTTATATTTGGCAATACAAACGACGGAAATACTTCTCGCCGATTTTTTTCGAACAGTGAAGTAGCGGCCGAAATTACAGGAATTGATAAGCGGCTTATTGATAATTTTGCCATTATATTGAGAGTGCTATCTTGTGGATCGCCAATTAATGTACAAACCTTCAAGGAGCTACTTATAATTACTAGAAATATGTATTTAATACACTATGGATGGTATTATATGCCTAGCACAGTTCATAAGGTTTTAGTTCATGGTTGTGATGTTATCGACTTTTTCAATTTACCAATTGGTATTTACACATTTTATTTTAGCGACAAAAAATGAAATAAAAAACTAATTAGCTTTTTTTCATTCAAGGATGTTTGTCTGAAGAAGCATTGGAAGCCAACCATAAAAATGTGAGGAAAGTGCGATTGTCTCACACTAGAAAAACGTCTCGAGAAAACACAAATAAAGATTTAATGACATATTTGTTGTTGTCTTCAGATCCCGTATTATCATCAAAGAGAAACATTAAGATTAAAAATAAAATAATAGATGCTGAAATTGGGAAATAGATTCTTGGAGAAAATGTTGAAATCGAAGATGAGATAACAGAAGACGAGATGAGTTCTTCGTTAAGCGAAAATTGGTTTTGGGAAGAATTAAGTAGCGATGATTCTCTGTTATAAGTTTGTCTTTATATGTTTTTTTTAACGTTTTTTATTAACAGTGATAAAATATAATTATTTAGTTAAACTATTATAATTTTGGTTTAAAAATCCAAAATTTTAATTTTTTTATCAAAATACATATATCGCACTTAATCAACAGGAGGGTATTAACTCAAAATGTTCAGTAGAAGCAAAACAATTTTAAATTTAATATTAAAGGCACATGAAAAAGAATTTTTAAACCAACCATTTCATTATAAAAAAGTAGGCAAAATATCACGATATTTTTACAGCGGATATGAATACTACTCGTCGATTTTTTTCTAAAAGTGGAAAAATAAAAATTTTGATGGATCAAGTGCGATATGATTTTTTCATAATTTTTTAATGACGTTTACATTGCTAGTTTTCCTCTTTAATTTTTTCATTTATGTTATCTTTCAAATATCCTTATAGTTTTATTTTTGCAAGAGCATTTTAACCGGTTTATCCTATTTTCCAATAAATGATGTTTTTGTATTTTCAACATTGATAATCCGATTCTACCCAAATTTGGCACAAATATATATCTTGCAAATATCAATTTACATACCAAAATTTATTACGATCGGACAATTTTTGTAGGAGTGATAGCGTTTTTAAGAAAGAGGATATATGGCAGGACCTTGAGTCCTTAGTCCGATTTAAAAAAAAATTTACACACACATTGCAAGTTGCATTTGTATCAGCATGACCACATTTTGTAATTTTGTGGGCATTATTGAAGCTAAAATTACATTTTTCAATTTCAGGACACATGGGAGGTAGGCGTGTCCTTGGGCCGATTTTTCCAAAAATTCTAATTTTTCTTAACTTAAAAAACCGTTATAAGAACAAGATCACGTGCAAAAAGAAATGTATAAAATTGTTTTTAAAATATTAAAGACAAAAGATAAAAATTGAACAACTTATTTCACTTCCCTAAGGGAGTGCAGAATGCCACTAAAAACGAACAAAAAAAATCAAAATTGAACAACTTCCTTTCTCCCTTCTTAAAGAAGGGAGTAGCGAATGTGTAATGAATATTTTGGAAGGTCTTTCTAAAAGAAATTTATACCTTCTAGAAGGCATATTTCTGAAGGCAGGATATCATACGAAGCGAATCTTTTAGAAAGGAGTGCAGAGGCATTCAAACAGGCCTTCCACTTTCTGTTCTTTCAAAATTTACCGCTGGGAATTAATATGTCAACTAAGACAACGATTGCCAAACAATTTTCAAAATTTAACAAATACAAACTAGTTTTGTGTAGAAAAATGTTCAAGACTAATAAATGCAAATTAAGCGAATATTTTAAAAAAGAAATTATTAATTTCACTGTAGAATAAATTACAACTTCGGAACGTCAGAGGCAGAAACTAAATTCATACACGCAAAGAAAAAACATGGTTGTGGTAAACATATTCTAAGAGCAACATATTATGATAAATAATATTGAAGTCACCATATTACGATTGTTATTAAATCATATTATGACCAAATATGTTCGTAATATTACATCATAATATTTGCCCTTAATCATATTGTTATCCTGTTAATCATAAAACGTTAAGGAGTTATAATATTTCTGTCATGGTAATCATAATAAGTTAAGAAGTAATCATATTACTGTCATGGTAATCATAATAAGATAAGAAGTAATCATATTGTTGTCATGGTAACCACAATAAGTTAAGAAGTAATCATATTACTGTCATGGCAATCATAATAAGTTAAGAAGTAATCATATTATTGTCATGGCAATCATAATTAGTTTAGAAGTAATCATATTATTGTCATGTCAATCATAATAAGTTTAAAAGTAATCATATTATTGTCACGGCAATCATAATAAGTTTAGAAGTAATCATATTATGATGCAAAGTGATATGAACTGTTATACATAAATTTTTTACATCATAATATGATACATCCTTAAACATAATATTTTTATTGGAAAAAAATACTTATGATAAAATAAAAAACATAATATAGTTACTGTAATCTTTTTGTCGTAGGTCGCAATTATTTATAAATTATTTTATGGAGTTTTCATTATTTTGCTCTTAAAATAACACAAAACTTACCAGTAATGGTTAATATTTTGCACCAATATTTCACAAATTTTTTCACCACTTTAAGATTATTAAAATTTTTTAGCAAAGATATTTTAATTTGTGACACTACAACCCTTTTTGAATGTTTTTTCTTTATTTTTTTTTTTAATTTCTTGTTTATTTTAATGGTTATTTTGTTATTTCTTTTTTAATATTTTTCTTTATTTTTTTTTAATTTCTTGTTTATTTTAATGATTATTTTTTTATTATTTAGCCACTCACTAACAAATAATTCGATATGTTTATGTAAAACACGACACAACTGATACAAAATTATTTTACAAATGGCGATACCAAAATATTATTAGAGTAACGATATTTTGATTGCATCTTAAACTTATTATGATAAATGTATATAAAGTTATCATGTTATGGCTGTGAGTAATATAATATGTTTTTAAAGTTATCATAATTTAGTTGTTAGAAAAATAATTATTTTTCGGTCAACAATACTCAAAGTTATAATTGCGATAAACATTAATATGTTTACAGTAACTATAATATTGCTGATATTTAATAAAAATAACAATTATTTGTGTACAACAACAATATATTGTTACAATAAACACAGTGTGGTTGCCGTAACCATGCCCAACCATATTTTTTCTCTGCGTGTATGAATTGTTAAATAAGAACTCATCAGTTGATTTCTGGATAAATGTTTATGGATATAAAAATGGGCGGCATGAAATAACCCCCCAAAAGATAAATCCCCAAAAAAATAATGCAATAACCCCCCAAATTGTGGGGACGTATTTCATATGCAATAAACCCCCAAATTTGAAAATTAAATAAACTCCCAACGAAATGAAATAACACCCAAAACCGATATGAAATAAGCCCCTGCAGACCAGTGTTATGTCCCGATTTAACTATGTTTATTAAAAACTAGCATAGTCATTGTTATATATATTTTCGGGTAATAACATTTACGTTGCAATACGTTTTTGTGTAATAAAAGTAAAAAAGCTCAAAGAACTCTGAGAAACAAATCTGTGGCATTTTTACAAAACATCTTAAGTCGAGATAAGAAAAATTTATTTTTATTACATAATAAAATAAACCAAAACTAAAAAAAATTTAGTTTATAATACAAAATTTTAAAAACGTAAACAAAAATGTTTTTGAATGAAACTTCGTATGGTTAACATCATTTGTTTGTCAACTTTTTAAATGTGACTTAAGATGCCACAGAAATTATTATCCTTGTCTTAACAGCAAATTTTCTCTAAATGTATTAAAAAATGAAGTAATCCTACATATCGGGAATAAACTTATTTGTGGCTTTCAGCAATTCGAAAAACAAAAGCACCACCAACTCTGATAGACGCTTTTAATAACAACATAATGACGTTGTTGCTGCCGATAATGATGATGAGAAAGGTATTTTGTTTTGAAATCTATCAGCTGGCTAGGCAAGGACTCCCCAACTCATTTGCAATTTTTTTGTATTATACAGACATACTTACATGTATGCATGTGTTTTAATTTTATGCAGGAACCCCTCCAAATGACTAGTATTTTGAAAATGGCCAACATTCTTAAACCGATGTACATAAATATTATACTCATACACATCTAAACATACTAAACATACTTACATTACTGTGAATGCAACGACAAAACCGCTGCAGGCCTAAACAAGCCAACATACGATCGAATAGAAAACTATTTCATGTTCATTTATTAGCACATTCTACTATTTGGTAGCACTTCAGTTCTAGAAAACAAAGACAAGTTCGGGCCACGTGCAACAGTCACTATGTAAAAACGAGTTGAAATGAGTTGAGTTCAAATGCTTTCAAAATATTCATACATCGATGGAATATGTTTTTGAATAATGGCGATGGCGATGATGATGGCACGCATCTGTATCAATAGTTTAAGTTATACATCATATATATGTAGTATGTGGAGTGTTGCTCGAGCACAACCTTTCGCTTGTATGTACGTGTATGTACGAGGAGGATTCTTTAAGCATTTGCTTTTGCTATCAAACTCTAATCGATGTTGTAACATCGTTCAATGAAGAGTGTGCAACTTAGCTAATATTTACAATGAGAGACTACTTATAAGTTCTGGAAAATTCTTCTACTTTTCATTACCAGATATTTAATACTCAATACATTTCTTTTGGGTACTCAATACATCCAATGCTCTTTTGAAGCAACGTTTTAAAGAAAACTACTGATTTTTTATAAATTTTGCTTCGTTATGTGTTTAATTTTTTTGAAATTTGCTTATAATTTTATTTTTTTCTAATTGTTAGCCTGTTCTTGACTGTTAACTAAATTTTGCAGATGCATTGTAAGGTGGTATTGTATTTTTAAACAGAGTTGTGTAGGATGATCTTTAGCTGCCTCAGAACTTTCCGTATCGATAACTATGGCTGTGTTGACATTTTTGTTCAAGAAGATTTGGCAATTCATCATGAATCGCTTACGCTTCCAAATTATGGAAATTTACTTTGAAACATATAAATTCGTTTGCAAGGCTCAATAGCACTTCGTCCTTTTTACGAAGCTCATTTCTGGTTAAATAACTACATTAATAACCATTATTGCCGTATTTGGAGGGATGATAATAATAAAGCTGCTAACGAATCCCCATTACATCCATTACAATAATCAGTTCGGTGAAGTTTTTATGCTCTTTCGACATGAACAAAGAGCTGCCGTTTCGCTCTGGAGCAATGCTGTTGGACAAACTTGCCACACAGCGCACTTAACAATTGGTTTCTGGGTTACTTTCTAGAGAGCATTGAAGGCCAATATTCAAGGCACAATTGACGGAATACGACAAGATTATTGCGAAATGTAGTCGAAAATTGGACTTAGCGAAAGGACCATGTAATTCATAGGCACAGCTTGTATCTTGTAAAGGGTGGTTAAATTTTAAGGGCCGATGTTAATTTTGAATAAAACACAAATTATTTAGGAAATTATTGTCATTTCTTTTTATTATGATAATATTGGTCGCCGCCTCGGCGGTACATCTCCATCCGATGGTCCAAATTTTCGATGACGCTGAGTCATAATTGAGGTTCTATGCATTTAAGGTACCGAATTATCTCATCCTTTAGCTCTTGAATTGTTGCTGGCTTATCGACGTACACCTTTCAAATAACCCCAAAGAAAGAAGTAAAACGGTATCAAATCACATGATCTTGGCGGCCAATTGACATCGCCAGCACGTGAGATAACACGACCATTGACTTTGTCGCGTAAGAGAGCCGTTGTTTCGTAAGCTGTGTGGCAAGTGGCACCGTCCTGTTCATATCAATATCTTTCAATTCGGGTCATAAAATGTTCGTTGTCATCTCACGATAACGAAAACCATTCACAGTAACTGCCTGACCCGATGATGCCGCCAGCCCATAAACCGCACCAAACAGTCACTCTTTGTGGGTGCATTGGTTTTTCGACAATCACTCTTGGATTATCATTTGCCCAAATGCGGCAATTTAGATTACAATTTATTTATTTATTTACAAATTTGTCTATGGATATCATATCCTTACAGACAGTTAAACAATATAATAACATTTACTTGTTAATAAAAATAAAATACAAAATTATTGATTGTTTAATAATTTAATAATTTTACGTTTTATCACATTTGCATTTAAAGAAAAGTCTACAACTTTATAAAATTTATTAAATTGACTGCACATCCTTCTAAATGGATCAGCATTTGCGTAATTTGTCCTGAAGTATTTAATTGATAGCAATTCGAAGTGTCGAGATGGACGATGAGGAACATTAAATGAAATGTTATCGAGCAGGAAATCAGAACAAATATAACCGTTAATTAAATTTAATATAAACGACACATTCAACATAGTCCTTCGGCTTTTAAGAGTTGGAAGTTTGATAAGAGCAAGACGGCTAGTGTATGACGGAAGATCTAATGGGTTCCACTGTAGACCACGAAGGCAGAATAACAAAAATTGCTTTTGTACAGATTCAATATAATTGTTGTGAATCAAATATATAGGATCCCAAACTATAGATGCATATTCTAGGACAGGTCTCACGAGGGAAACATAAAGTTGCTTTGTGACATATGGGTCTTTAAATTCTTTAGCCCATCGTTTGATAAAACCAAGAATACACCGTGCTTTATTAACAGTTATGGAAATATGCTTAATAAAGTTCAACTTAGCGTCCAACAAAACTCCTAGATCCAAAATTGTACCAACATTTTCTATCTGATAATTCCCCAAAGAATAACTTACATTTATATGATTTCCTCTATAGAAAGACATATGTTTACATTTTTTCAAGTTAAGCTCCATCAAGTTTAAATTACACCATGACTGAAATGAGTCCAAGTCTTGTTGAAGTAGAATGTGATCTGCATATTTATTAAAACTGAGAAAAATTTTTACATCATCCGCATACATTAAAACTTTAGAGAATTTTATCACGTTAGGAAGATCATTGATAAAAAGGGTAAACAGCAATGGTCCAAGATGACTACCTTGTGGTACACCAGATAAAACATCTATCGATTTAGATGTGACGTTTTTAAACCGTACACATTGTTTTCGATTTAATAAATAAGACTCAATCCATTTAAGAGAGTTGTATGAAAATCCTATTGTGTTAAGTTTCCTCAAGAGCAGTTTATGGTTTACCTTGTCAAACGCCTTGCTAAAATCAGTATATACGATATCAGTTTGTTTCCGTTGCACAAAACCCTGATTTATAATTGTTGTTAGTTGCAATAGATTTGTTGTAGTAGAGCAGCCTTTTCGAAAGCCATGTTGAGCGGATGACAATAGAGATGATACATGATGAGAAATGCATTCAGTTACCAGCTTTTCAAAAAGTTTTGGAATAATACTTAGTTTAGCAATCCCTCGATAATTAACAATGTCAGACTTAGTACCAGATTTGTAAAGCGGAATAATAAAATGCGGCAATTCTGCTTATTGACGAATCCACTGAGTTAAAAATGTGCCTCATCACTGAAGATGATTTTCTTTAAAAATTGATCATCCATTGATGCGATTGCTTGCCACCATTCTGACCATTGACGAAGAGGCTTTAGTTCTTGAGTCAATTGCACCTTGTAAGCGTGTGAATGGAAGTCTGTATGCACAATGTTCATCAACGACGAGCGTGAGAGCTGCAATTGTTGGGCACAACGACGATTTGAGGTGGACGGCCCTTATGCCACGCTATCGCGAACAGCAGCAATATTTTCTGCATTAAAATCTGTTCGAGCATGCACTGGTGTTTTTACATCTCCATCAGACCCGGTTTGCTCAAATTTCTGCACGATTTTTGCGATTGTACGCACATTTGGACGATTAAATTGACCGAAAAAATCACGAAGTAGACGATATGCATTTTGTTTTGAACGCCGATTTTCATAATAACCCTAAATGACTTAATAATAATAATAATAATAATAATAATCTTTATTTTGTTTTCCTTAATCATTACATTGGCATTCATTAAAAATTTAAAAACTAAAACAAAATAAATACAATTTTAAAAAAAGAATTTAACTGACATTGACTATAAAGCCGTCCGTCATATATAAATTTTACTTTTATAAATGATTTTTTTTTTTTTTTTTTTTTTTTTTTTTTTATTAATCGAACTCATCTACTAACAATTTTCTATACATCAAAGCACTTGTAACATAATTGTAGATTCTATTCCAACCATCATGTAAGTTACCATTTAAAATATCGATCAACTCATTCTCTTCAATGGCCGTTTTCCCAAAATACCTTATTCGGAATTCGTTTAATATCGGACATTTTCCAATAAAGTGCTGTAGTGTTTCATCTTCTCTCATATTGCATAAAGTACACATCTTGTTGTCGTCGTTTCCGAAGCTATTAGCGTTCAAAGGCAGCAGCCCACATCGTGTTTTAACGATAATTGATACTTTGTTAAGATTCGCTAACTCTTTTATGTAATTTTCTCCAATATCGTGATTTAGAAATCTATAAAAACGTGTACTACTGGATAATGCTCCTTCTATCTTTTCACTTCGACTTTTATTTTTTAATTCCTGTAGAATTAACGTTCCTTTTCGAATCCAATCTTGCGCCGAAATATTTTCATCAAAAGTTATGTTAAAGTCTGCTACCAGTTTGTTTATTTCTTTTGCCCAGAAGCATCTTCTGTTTAAAATCAAAATTGATAGCTTATGTGGTAATCTGCTTTCGTTATATTTAAATATTGTGTTGAAAATATAGTTCATATGCAGGTTAAGAGTATAGAAGTGATTATCCTCTGCGTTTGTTTCTAGTGATAAGGCATAGTTTGGCGTGAAATCTGGCAGCCTTAATATTCTTTTTATAAAATACCTTTGTAAAGCATCGACCTGGTTAAATAAAGAATATCCCCATACTTGAGCTCCATAGGACTGCACCGATCTACACACAGCTTGGAAAAGCTGCCATTTTGATTTTAGTGAGATTGTTGTTTTACCAAGAAAGTTTTGCCAAGTACAGTTTATACTGTGTTTAGCCAAAACATTTCTTTGCTCTAAATGTGTCACAAATGACATTTTTGGTGTGAGAATTACGCCGAGGTAACAAAACTTATTTACGATTTTAACTTGCTGTCCTTTGTAAATCCATCTCTCTTGCGTTGATAGCCGACCACCTTGCCTAAACACCATCATAGCAGATTTTTCTAGATTTACCTCCATATTCCACTCAGTACAATAAGCTTCTAATTTATTTATCATTTTTTGCATTGTATGCATGTTATCTGACAGCAGAACTATATCGTCTGCGTAAAGAAGTAACCGTATATTGGTTCCACCTACTCTTAACCCACCTTCTAATGTAGTATGTAGATCGTTGAGGTACAAAGTAAATAACAGAGGGGAAAGTAGACAGCCTTGGCGTACACCAGAATATGTGTTGAAACTTTCTGATAGTTCTTTACCAGTCCATACTGCTGATTTAGTGTTTTCGTATATATTTTCAATTAGATTTAACATTTTTGTGGATAAACCCAGCATATGTAATTTGTATATCAATAACTTTCTTGGCACTTTGTCAAAGGCTGCCCTGAAATCCACAAAAAATGCATAAACCTTCTTTTTTTCTTCAAATTTCAGGTGTACAATTGATGATAAGTTATAAATATTATCTATAGTAGAGTAGTTAGGTCTAAAGCCAGCTTGATATTCATTAAGTATTTGGTGTTTTTCGACCCATTTTTGTATTCTTGTGTTTAAAATACCCATTAGAATTTTAGCCACGGAGTTCATAAAAGTAATTCCCCTATAATTACAGGGAGAATCAGCATTACCTTTTTTAAATATTGGGAATATAATAGTTTCATTAAAGGTGTCATCTACTTTTCCAGTTTCAAATATGATGTTGTAAATAGCTGTTAGCTCTGAATAAAATTCGCGTGACGCATTTTTAAAAAATTCATATGGCACTCTGTCAATTCCTGGTGCTTTATTTATTTTTGCTTTGTATAGAGTTTTGCACATTTCATCTATACTAATTTCCTTATCCAGATCATCATCAACTTGCAACATTGCTGCATAGTGTATATTACTTGCCGTTTGTATCGGATTTAAGAGTGTATCAAAATAGTTCTTAAAATCTTCTGCAGCAATATTAACACCCATATGAAAACGTTGACCTCTTATCTGTTTTGCCACTTTCCACCAATCTTTTGCATCATTTGACGTATTAATTAATTGCTCCATCTCTACCTGATATTCATTCTTTCTCTGTTTACATATTGATTTATAATATTGGTTTGCTTGTATGTATTTGTTTTTATCATCCAGGTCATTGGATTTTCTGAATGCCTTTAATAGTTCAAAGGATTTTACTCTAGCTTTCTCACATTTGGTATTAAACCATATACATTTAAATTTTGTTGTTTTATTGAAATGTTCTTGCTCAGTGTTTGTAGAAATTTTTATTATATTTACCAAATCATTGAGATTGGTTACTTTTCCTTGCTTTTTTTGTAAAATAAGGTTTGTATTAAGCTTTTGCAAGTATCGCGCACTTTCTGAATCCTTCCACTTTAGTTTCGGTAATAAATTCATACCAGTTATTTCTTCAACTCCTTTATCAAAATTAAGGGTAATTTTTAGTGGCATATGATCGGACCATATCTTTGACTCAACTTCAAATCTTTCAACGAATTCTAAAACTTCATATGATGCAGCGCAGATATCATTTACAGATTGACCTACTGTACTGACAAATGTAAAGTTACCATCTTTATCTCCTATTGTTCTTCCATTAAGCACTAATAGCCCATAATCTTCACAAAATTCTATAAATTTTCTTCCTTTCGCATTCACTATTTCATCTTTTGAATTTCTTGTCTCCAAACCTGACGTAAATTTGCCGATGAAATTTTCATCTACCACTTGCTGCATGTTTCCAATTCTCACATTCATATCGCCCATCACTATAAAACTTGAATTTACAGTTTCCCGGAAAAAGGTTTTAACTTCCTCAAATTCTACATCCCAATTTTCTCCACGTATGTATACGGGTATTATATTAATCTTTTTTTCCTTTGATTGCAATACAATAATATCAGTTTCATTAAAAGTTTGAATATCATGTCTTATACCAGTTTTCTCCAATCCCTTATTGATTCCATATACACTACCCCCACTAGCTCTTCCAAATCTACTTAATCGCTTTGCAGGTTTCCAATACAGTTTAAAATCTTTAAAATATTTTGCCCACTGAGCTGTGTTTTCCTCGACTACATGCGTTTCATATAATGCAAAAATTTGTGATTGGCCAATATAGTCGAAAAACCGGGGAAACATATATTTATTATTAAGACCATGAATGTTATATGAAATTATATTTAATTTTTGATAATTTGGTTTTTTAGTTACATTTTTATTTATTTTATTACTAGTGCTTTGATGTTTATTTTCTAGTTTTTTAAATTTAATTTGTTTAATAATAAATCATAATTAATAATAATATTTAATTCATTGCCATAGAGTTCCTTTAAAACTGTGATACCATCGTCTTTGCCGCATACCAGCTTTTTTTCCTTGTTCCATTTGAGCCACTTTTTATTAACATTTAATCTATCATCACGAACTAAAATACGATATTTCTTACTTACAGCAACAATTTCTTTTTTTAATTGCAGCAGAACCACTTTATTTTGTTGTTTTTCAGCATCCAAATCACGCTCGATATAAATCCCAGTGCCTTTCAGCTCTATTGTTTTCTTTAGGACATCTTCAACGTTATTATTTGTTTGGAATTCAACTAGAACTGTCATTTTGCCTTCCCTCTCAAATAGCTTTTTTGTCGAATTAATAATACCAGTCGTGTCCGTCATCTTGAGTACATCAGTGCATATGGCATTTACTGCTTCATTAGCATGTTTTTTTGAGTCTAGTCCTTTGAAGATCAAGTTTTTTCCTTTGATTCGTGATTCCAGAATAGAAATTCTTCTTCGGTCCTTATCTCTTTCACATTTAAGTAACTCTATCTCATGCATAAGAAATTCATTTTGCGTTTTAAGTTCACGTACTTCTTCAGTTAGCTTTGTCAGCCCTGCTAATACTTCACCATTGCTCTCTTTAATAATACTTTTTAAATCATCAACGGATAGATCGGCAATTTTTTGACTCATTTTTTGTTGTTTTACTTTATTTTCCCCCACTGGAGATATTTGATTTGATTTTCTTTTTTCCAGTTTGTTTTATTTATATTATTATTTGTTTATTTTACGCGGTATACGATACGTTATAGAAGGGACACCTGTAATTTAATTAATCAGCTGTTGTGTATTTATGTATCTATTGTGAATATTTTTATTTTGGTTTTGATTTTCACCACTATAATGTCAGCGGGCATTGATTTTTTACTAGGTTTGTTGTTGTTTTTTAAAATTTAATTTTTCTTTAGTTGTTCCGCACTTGCATTTGAGAACACTGGCACTTTGTAGTTTTATTATTTGGTATTTTTATTACAGTTTTGTTTGTATTCACTGACCAAAAAAATATGTTGCCAATAGTTTTGTACACAGCCGTTATTTATCATACAGTTTTTATTTAATTTTTATTTTAATAAAATAAACTTCAGCCCAAAAATTTTTCTTCCACTCAGAACCAGTGTTGCTAACCGATATCCCCTAAATGACTTAAACGCGTTGCTCGATTGTGTATCTTTCCATGGTTCAAATTGAGTTCGTCTGAAATTGAAAAATGTCAAATTAAATGCAAAAAAAAGGGTTGACGTTTAGGTGTGGTTCACATTCAACATCGGCCCTTAAAATTTAGATTCATTTTAAGTTCTCATTCTGCTAACAAAACACCGTATATTTTAAAAGACAGGCTTCAAATGTTTATTGAACTTTGCTTAAAAAATACAACTCTAAATATATTTAGTAAGTGCCGGTTCACACACGTCAAGTTTGTCTCGTCAAGTCTTGAGTTTTAAGGAGAGAGGGGAAAAGAAATGGCCTTCTCTTTTCTCTTCTCTCCTAAATGCTCAAGACTTGACGAGTTAAACTTGACGTGTGTGAACCAGCACTAACTACTCTTGAATACGAATAAAGTGCAAGTACTCAGTACTCGGTACCAACTATCCAATACTTTGCCAGCACTTCAACTAAGTGCCTACATTTTGTTACATTTACTTAACAGAATCTTATAAATAGAACCTGGGAATGTATTTCTCATGGTGAGTAACATTTATTATATAAATTTTCATATTAATTCGAACGGAAATTCGTTACAGAAATATAAAATAAAAATTCTGATAGTGCATAGAAAAAACTTCTGGAAAATATTGAAGGAATAAGACTGTTAAAGTATGAGAGCTCTATAAATTGTGATTTGACTTTGAATACACATTCGAATTAATATGAAAATTAATATAATTTAATAAATCCATTATATTTTTCCGGCACCCAAATATGCAGATTTTGCTGGTAAACGATACAGTGCTTAAGACCTCTTTACACTAAAATACAAATCTTAAAATGTTTGCTCTTAGACTCTACACTATCAAACTTCAAAAAAAAAAAGGAAACTGTAGAGAATATAAGCAGCTGTTCGATATAAAAATATTTATATTTAAGTTTAAGGAGTTCCTTAATTTCTGGTGTAAAATTTATGTATAAAATTTTCCTTCTGATGCTGGGGGCAAAATTTACCAAGAACTGATTTTTTATTTTCACCAACGCTGGGAAAGTTGATACGAATAAACTTTTTGTCTGTGTACCGTATTTAGATCGTTTTTGCAACAAATATAAGTTATTTAATTAACATTTAAAAGTAATTCTATATATTTTTTTTTTATTTGTACAACTCCTTAAAGTGACGAAAATTTAAAAAACCTTTATTCCATTCGTACTTAATTTTTCCTGTGATACTTTGCAGAATCTCCTGCATACATACCATATGTGAAGAAGTAGTAATATTTTGGTAACCAATTGAAAAAAAAACTCTACCAAAGGTTTGGCGGTATTGTGAAAAGTTATAAAAAGAATCAAATAAAAAAAAAACAATAGCCCATTAAATACATATGATGTCTAGAAAATTATTTTCCGACCTTATCTGCTACTAAAAAAAAAAAGGAAAAAGTTCTACATTGCTTAAAAAACTATATGTGACCTTCTGCGAGAAAAGGGACATTGTGTGTGAAAATTAAGTTTTGAGAAAAAAGCATTTCATCTTATTCTACACCTTTTTAGGTACCAGAATCCCTTTTCTCGGAGAAGGTAACATATGGTTCCAGGATCAAAATTGTTCACTTAGATTCTCCTTAGGAGCCCGAGTCACTAATAATTTTTACTAACTAAATTTAAAATAAAAAAATTTTATATGAGAAATTTTAATTAAAATTTTTTTAACCTTAACATCATCAAAATTGTTTAATCTTCCCTCGTATAAATGCCCTGAATGGACATTTGTGTTTCCATGTGTGTTCCTGAAGTACTTTAGACATTTTGCTGTTCGTTCATGTTTGTACATTTATGCCTTAGAGTCTAATTAATTAGTGCATCTATTCAACTGTTTCATTTTCCATCTATTGGGGGCAAATGCACAATATAAAAGTGCTTCCACTTGTTTTGAGTCTACTAATCCTTTTTTTACTTTGCACAAAAGTATAATACAGCCAAATTCGCAATTTAATTCAGGAAAATATAAGACATGGGGTCAAGTTTAT
The DNA here is from genome assembly GCA_949318255.1 of Pollenia labialis. NCBI lineage: Eukaryota > Metazoa > Arthropoda > Insecta > Diptera > Polleniidae > Pollenia > Pollenia labialis. The sequence goes on along the minus strand of OX439139.1, from coordinate 198,444,723 downwards.
TATGATGGTCTTTAAAACAGTTTGGTTAATATTTGTATAATAATTTTAATATAATTTTTTGAAGAAACTTGGATCGATTGAAAAGTTAACCATACCTAAGGTGGTGAATTCGTCTTGTTATTTGTTAACATTTTGTACAAGTTTTTATGAACTCGCCACCGCGGTCGCCATAAATAAATTCGCTTTGCCCTGATTTTTTCGCGATTTTTAAACTTCATTGGCATAACAATTTAATTTCAATGTTTCCACATACGTTGTAATATGGCGTGTTGCTTATAGTACCGACTGCAGTTGTGTGTTTGGAGAGCAGGCAAAGAGGTTGTCAGTAGTCACATTTCTTCCTTTATTTATGTAATGTTACACTAAACACTTAACACTGTCCTCTCCCAGTATAACATTTTGTGTATGATGATCATCTCTTCCCAAATATCGAAAATCGTAGAGAAGATATTTTGATTTAACATCTACTCAAAAGCAAACTATTACAGCACATTTGCCAGAAGTATTGTACAAATTTGCACCTTACGACTCCCCGCGTTTTGATCCCCATAAAGATAAGTTTTTATAGTTCTTGCTTGTTTGAGATTTTTTTTAATTTCTACAAATTTTTTTACTGATTCAATTAATATTTTTGTTTGATTTTTATTTTTATTTAACCAACAAAAATGTTGACAACTATTCAATAATATAATATTCATAAGCAATAGCGCGATTTTAAGTTTTCATAATTTTGTATGAAATATTTAACGCTTTTTAATGTTGTCGTTTTTTGTATTTTTTAATTTGATCGTAAGCAACACTACTTTATGTGAAATATAAGAACAACAACACAAAACGCATACAGTCTATTTTTGGACGCTTTAAAAAGATACAACGATAAGAAAGATGATAAAATAGCGTGGCGAGGTTTGTAGTAAAAAAATCACATTCAGGTAAAAAAACGTTCTGTAGACTTCTGTCAAAAAAAGTTAAACTAGTGTATATTAATAGAACAAGCTACATGCAAAATATTTTGACGCGTTAGCGCCGGAAAGTTGGTTAACTTTGAACTTTTTAACGAGTGGTGTATTTTTGACAAATAATCAGCTGGAAAAAAAAATTTAATAAATTTGCGAATCGAGAAAGAAAAATTTATTGAACATACAATTTTTATATAAAAATAATAAATTCAATAAAATAAATAAATCTTGATATACTTTCGAATTCGTTTTCAATGCACAAATAAGTAAACAAATAAAAAACAGCTGACAGGAACGGCTTTTGTAACGCGTGTTGTGTAACTTGCAATTGTTCAAGCGCTTAAGTTTTTAAACGCACGCTAAACATCGACGAATGAACGCGTGTTATGTACTTCTACCTTTAGCTCTTTTTAAACAACAGAAACAACAACAACATTATAAGAAACAAAATACATTTTTGGTTGGTTTCAAAGTTGGTAAAAAAGAATGAAAAACATAATCCCGTATTCAATTTTTTAAAACTGTTTAGTTAAATACATCAAATGCAAAAATTGAACGATAACGAAAACATATCGAGTAGGTCTGCTGCCGATTTTGGTTACATTTCTTCTTCTATAGCCAAGGAAAGGATACAGCAACAGTGAGTGATGAAGAAAAACATTATGTGTATAAACAAGACTTCGTTCAAAAATAATTTTCAACAAAAAATGTCTCTCAAAGCCAGCCGCCGCTCTGCTTTCTGCCTTCATCTTCTCCTTCAGTGATAGCTTGGGTGCGCGTCATTCATTGCTTGTGCAAAAATTTTTGTTTGATTCAGCAAAATTATTTGTTTGAAATTTATATGAATTTCAGTAAACTTTTTGCTTGATTCTGTAAATTATTTGTTTGAAAAAATCAGTGTTTTTCAGTAAACAAAATGCAAATAAATTGTTTGAATATGCGAATTGTTTTGTAGGACCGATTTCAGACAAAAAATGTTTTGATTCTAAAAATTTTTTGTTTGAATTCGAAAAATAATTTTTTCTGTGTAGTCTTGCCACCACCTATAATTGAATTTACTTTGCGCTAATTGTTCTTTATTGTTTAATGCCGAAATGTTCATTCTTTTGTAAACGTAGAATATGAAACACTTCTTAAAAATTAGTGGATCATTAAAAAATTTTGCCAAGTCACATGTAACACTTATGCAACACTTTTTTTTAGAAAAGAAAACGCCATTAATTTCAGCTTCAAACACTTCAATTATTCTTGGAATTTTGCTATTAAAAGAAATATTTGCTGTCATATGTAAAAATTGCCCCAGCCCACCTTTTTTAGTGTTTAAATACAATTATTTGGGAAAACTAAAATTGAATAAAAAGTTGCACGATACTTCATTTACTCGATTTAGATATAACACGGATCAATAATAGCAACCATTTTTTGAATTACGCGATTTTAATAAAATACTGCGATTCAAGACATTTTACCAACTGTGTGCTAAGTGCTGGTTCACACACATCAAGTTTGACTCGTCAAGTCTTAAGCATTTAGGAGAGACCGGAAAAGAGAAGGCCATTTCTTTTCCCCTCACTCCTAAAAACTCAAGACTTGACGAGACAAACTTGACGTGTGTGAACCGGCACTAAAATAGAACTGCACAAGTGCATACATATTTATAAAAAATTAATTTGTTGCACTACTTTATCGTTTTTATTTATAATTTTCTTAAATTCAGTGAATTATTTATTTTAAGGATTCTAATAACTGTTGAATAGTTTAATTTTTTTTGGACTATTTTACGTACAATTGCCATAATTTTCTTAAATTTTTGATTTTAAATATTCGAATATATTTCAAGTATTGTTTTTGTTCTCTTTTAATTTAATTATTTTTTAAAAATATAATAACAAAGCTTTAAACATTTCATTGTATAGCAATATCCTTTAATTTTTAAGAAGTAAAAATAAAATTATTAAAAAAAATATATGTAATTCATGAGTTCTTGATTTAACACGGTTTTTAGGCCCAAAAATGAAATTTTGTATGCATCTTATGTTTTGATAAACGCGATATGTTAAATTTCTGGTCCCATAAACGAAATTTGTACCAGCCCTGAACCTTGTTTTACGTGAATTTGATTTACACGTGCTTTCTTCGGTCCCAGCAAACCGCGTAAATCGAGGGTTACCTGTATAGAAACGGGGACGGAATGGTACAAAAAGATTCAGGGCCATAGACAGAGTGAAAAAAACTTATATAGCTGCTCTTCTTATTTTAAGTATTCTGAAAACAACAAGATGGTCCGAGAAAAAGTTAAAAAAGTCCATGTCTAAACTACTTTTCGCTATTTTAAAGCTGTTTTGTTTTCAGATTTTTTTTCTTTAGTAGTAAAAAATGGACAAAATCTGTCCATTATAAACATTTGCTCTGACTTACTAAATATTAAGAATTAACGGTGAGCGTTTCAACGGTCAGCCGTTTCAACCATCTTCATAGGCGGATGATTAAAGTCTCTTGCTGTTCTTATTTTATTTAGCTTATTTTGTTGCTCTATTCCCATTCAAACTTAATCAGATGTATTTGCAATACTTTTACCTAAAATGTTATCATTTGAGAAATTGTTTCGAATTATATTTGTTTCTTATTTCCTATTTTCAAATAAGTTATTTGCAAAATAAAAAATTGCAACTTAAAATAATCAAAATTTAATTCACTTAAAAGAAGTTGATGTTCATTTAGCAAAAATAAAATACGAATGTAAGACATTCCAATTATGTTACAAGAAGAAGAAAAATTCCCACATACATTTAAACAAATTCATAGTTTTTTATTTTTACTTATTTAAATTAAATCTCATTTATTTATTTCTGACTGTGTATATATTTTCGTTTATTTTTTTTTTTTGCTCAAAACTTTATCAATTTAAAATGTTGTCTCAAGATGTGATCTGAGCAATTTCCTCCATACAAATTGTGTATGCTTTGGAGCATTCAAGCCATTAACTTGTTTTCTATCACTCCTTCTGTCCGTCCACTCGTTTATATGTCTGTCTTAAAAACATTTAGCAATTTGAAGAAGAACGTAAGAAAATTCGACCACATGTTGATAGTTTTTAACCTACTTGAGCTTTTTGCAAATGTGTTGCACGTAGTGAATGGATTGCATGCAACAAGGAATGAACAAACGAATGAGCGAACAATATTTACACATTTCAAAAGTTTTCTCAACCAGCAAAAAAAGAATGCCCATGAATGAGTGAATGTATGTTTATTTGTTTGCCGAAGCACTCTGTATTTGCAGTCTTTAAAATAGGACTCCACACAAGTACTTCTTTCATCCCTACCCGAGAGCATGCAAAGAATTCAGATTCGACTTGCATACAAATTACCAAATGTGGGAAAAGATGAGTTAGAAAAAATGTAACAATCTACACGTAACAAAAGCTTATGAAAAAAAGCAAAGAAATTAAGTCAAGAAAAGAATAAAGAAAGTCATACGTGTTCGTTACTTGGTTGGTCAGTAGATCGATCGGAACAGGAAATGGAGCTGCAATAAAAAGGTATTGAAATTGTTTCGATTAGGATAAAGGCATTGTGTATGCTGTTGTTGGTGTTGCAGTATTTATTCCCACTGGCATGTTAGTCATCTTTATGTGAGTGTTAAGAGTAATGTAATTGTCTTTTAAATAGTTGTTGTATTCAGGGAAAGTTTCTATATTTACAAAATATGTAGTGTGGTTAGGTGGTGGTTCATGGTATCACGAATGTCATACCAAAACGTAATAGGAACGAGTGTTTCCAGAGGGGTAGCGTCGCTTATATTCTCCCGGTTGCCGGGACGGGGTGGTTCTTGCTACTACTTTGGTCAAACATACCCACCCACACATACAAAAAAAAAATTATATCAGAATTATTATGAAAATTAAAAAGAAAGGGGCACCGAGTAGGCTATTTCTGTCTCCCTACTTAATTACCTAGCGAACAAATTGGCTGGCTGGTGTTGCCCCAGCAGATATCCTCCCACTCGGGATAGATGACACCGCCATGACATCCAGGTTAAAGGATGTCCCGCCAAGTTGTATATTCCTTACATACCGCCTATTGTTTTAAGTACTCACTCCTATTTCAGTGATAAAACGTTAAAAAATTCATTTTTAATTTAAAAAATTCATGTTTATTTTAATAATAAAAAAATTGAAATTTAATTTCAAATCCTTGAATTTATTTGTTATATTGATTTAAGTTAATTTTATTTTAACTGAAATTCAAATTATTAAATTTTACTTTTATTTCAATTTTACACCAAATTATCAAATTTTAATTATTAAATTTTAATTTTATTTTTTTTTTTAATTTAAATCCAAATTTTTAATTTTATTTCATTATTTTATTATTGAATTTTTAATTTTTTTTTAATTTACGTTCGAATTATTAAATTATTAATTTCATTTTAATTTCGATTATTAAATTTAACAAACATTTATAAAGGATAATTTTCATAGTAAATTTGTTCTTTTAACCTTTATTAAATTAAAAAATTTTTTATGAATACATGTTTAAGCCTTTAGATTTTAATTTACAAGACTGCTTTAAGTTTTACGCTTTAGCTCTAAATTTACTTTTAAATTTGTATTTCCTGTAAATAAATGACTACAAACTGAAATTGTTGAGTTCACTATTTTCTCTAATTCCGGACTTTTTGCATATAAGACCTCCTCTGCCTAGTCTCTCTTTGGGTATGAATGTGGCACAGAGATGAAATGGTAGGTTGTCCGAGGGTACGCGTGATTCCGGTTACCACAAAAGAAGTTTATCTTACCGATTCCTTTTCTTTCTTTGTAAAAACAGAATTAGAAGTTTGTTTGTTCTTATATTATTTCATAGGGGAAACTATACATATAATTTTAAGAAAACAGACATGAGCTAAGTGTTACCATTTACGAAATAAGCACTAGTTGAAAAAAAACGTTAGATGGCAGACCCGTTATATACTTCCCTTCTCCTCATTTAATTATTAAATAAATATAATTTTTCACGAAAAAAAGGGAATGGACTGGTTTGTCCGTCACTCGCAGTACGGGCTTTTCGTTTACTTCCGGGGTCGGAAAACACTATTATACCACTGCACCCCAGGAGTGGTGGTGCTACTCCGCTTCTCCCTTGCTGGATGGGGTTGGCGATGGTATGGCTCTGCTCTTGGGACTTATGCTTATGGGATTTCAATATATTTTTTCCAATTTAAATTTAATGTTATATCTTAACTTTAATAAAATAAATAAATAATAAAAAAAATCAATCAAAATTGAATTTATGTTGTTTTATAATTTTTTTTTCCTTTTCAACTAACGGGTCCGCCATCTTAAGTTTTTTTTTCAACTAGTGCTTATTTCGTTAATGGTAACACTTAGCTCATGTCGGATTTGACAGATAATTTGTTTCATCCTTACACTGAACGAATATGATTGTGTATACGCTTGAAAAACGCTGGGAAATATGCGTTTTCGCTTCGCTAAGTGGGCCTGCGATCGACTTACAGAAGATGCCGATTTTGCCAAAAAAAACATCTTCTCAGATGAAGCTCATTTTGGTCTTGGCGGATATGTTAACAAGCAAAATTGTCCCATTTGGGGCACAGAAACCCTGCTGCATATATTGAAAAGCCGTTGCACCCAAAATGAGTCACTGTTTGGTGCGGATTTTGGTCCAGAGGCATAATTGGGCCATTTTTCTTCGAAAATGGACAAGGAGTGGCCGTTACAGTCAATGGCGATCGTTACCGGGCCATGTTGAACGAATTTTTGTTTACAAAAATTGAAGAGGAGGATATTGGCAACATTTGGTTTCAACAGGACAGCACTACGTGCCACATCAGCCGCAGAGCTGATGTCGTTTGGCGACTTTGGAGCTGCGATTAGACATCGTTGGACTATTATTTGTGGGGTGCCGTCAAAGAAAGGTGTTACGCCGACAAGCCAGAGACAATTGACGCTTTAAAGGACAATATTCGTGAAGCCATTGGTGAAATACGGCTGCACACAATCGATTATGTGCTTAAAAATTGGTACGATCGTGTAGGCTACTGCATGGCCAGCCGAGGGAGCAATTTGAATGAAATTATTTTCCATTATTAACCGGAAGGATTGTACTTTCAAATAAAAAAGAAATTTGAGAAAATATTCAGTAGTTTCTTTTTATAGCATTTTCAAAAAAAAAAAAGTTATTTGGCGGACCTTCTATAGAAAACTTCACAAATCAATAAAAGGACGGACATTTTAATTCGTTCTTAATTTAGCCTTTACATTTTTAATAAAATTTTTTCATGCCGGTCTTTGTTTTTGTTTACCTCCCTCATTTTGTCTTCAGCTTTCAAAAAAAATTCCTTTGGTGTTGCAAACCGCTCTACTGTACCAACAGGGTGCACAAGACAAATATAGATGTTGCTGAACTTTTTTAAAAAATTTTAAGCAGATTACTAGGCTTTCTGGCAACATGTGGATTCCACAGCGAAAGAGCTGTTTAATTTTCAGGTTAAGAACGAATCAAGGAAATTTGGATACGCTGTTCTGCAGGCACGCGTTATTCGTCGAACAAAACAAATGGCAGTTGAATTGGGCAACTGCTATTTTATTTATTGTTTTTTATCCGATCTTGCAACAAGAGACCGAACTTAGTTAGGAAAATTACGGCTTCATATCTGGTTAAATCAATTGTATTCGGCAATCAATTATTTCTTTAGTGCCATGGTTGTTTAGGCTTCACATTGCGCTTTGGGGTGGCCCATTGTATCCTGTTTTCGTCGTATGTAATAATTAAAAATTCCAAAAATTCTTCTGTGGCGTTGAAGCAGTATTCCTGATTTGCAAAACCATGCTTTAATTTGAATTTCTGTGGCACCCAGTTTCCTTGCTATTACGTAATTTCTGTTGCATGCAACCGTTTTGAATTAACTCTTGAGTGGCTCTAAAGAAATTTCCTACATAAACACCCAAAAATGATGTACAAAAAAATAAATTATAACAAATCAAAAAGTAATTTCAATTTTCGGGAACACAAAATTTAAATTTCAAAAGATTTTGTTATTCGTGCTAAAATCCCAGTTTTTATTATTGATAAAAACACTTGAAATTTATTGTTGATGGGATAAGCTATTCCTATGCGCATTTCACTGGTTGCTTAGGCCAGATCATCAGGAAACTTCATCCATAAAGATTTTAGAAAAACTAAAGATATTAAACCAAGTAAAAATGTTAAACGTATAAGACTTATAGCAACAGTTCCACTTGTAATAATATCAAAGCTTAAACAAAACAACATCAACAATAAACAGTGCGTTCATCTCGTCTTACATTCCCCGCTACAATTAGTTGAAATTCTCTCAACATTAATTGTAGTTGTAAGTAGGTTAAGAAAAACAAAATAAAAAACAACAACAACTTACAAAAGATGTTGTCAATTAAGTGTTTTTTAGGCCGTGCACCCGCCTGTTTATTATCAAAAAGTAATTTCAATTTTCGGGAATACAAAATTTAAATTTCAAAAGATTTTGTTATTCGTGCTAAAATCCCAGTTTTTATTATTGATAAAAACACTTGAAATAGGCCTAAGCAACCAGTGAAATGCGCATAGGAATAGCTTATCCCATCAACAATAAATTTCAACTGTTTTTATCAATAATAAAAACTGGGATTTTAGCACGAATAACAAAATCTTTTGAAATTTAAATTTTGTATTCCCGAAAATTGAAATTACTTTTTGATAATAAACAGGCGGGTGCACGGCCTAAAAAACACTTAATTGACAACATCTTTTGTAAGTTGTTGTTGTTTTTTTATTTTGTTTTTCTTAACCTACTTACAACTACAATTAATGTTGTGAGAATTTCAACTAATTGTAGCGGGGAATGTAAGACGAGATGAACGCACTGTTTATTGTTGATGTTGTTTTGTTTAAGCTTTGATATTATTACAAGTGGAACTGTTGCTATAAGTCTTATACGTTTAACATTTTTACTTGGTTTAATATCTTTAGTTTTTCTAAAATCTTTATGGATGAAGTTTCCTGATGATCTGGCCTAAGCAACCAGTGAAATGCGCATAGGAATAGCTTATCCCATCAACAATAAATTTCAAGTGTTTTTATCAATAATAAAAACTGGGATTTTAGCACGAATAACAAAATTATAACAAATTTTAATGAAGAAATTAATTGACCAAAAATTGTCAATGGCAAAAATTGTTTGCTAAATTACAAAATATGCAGGAAAAGCTTTAAAAACTTGCCCTGCTTATGATTATGAGAAATTCTTCTATTGTCTATTTCATATTTTTAAAAGTAGAAAATTACAATTTTATTGAAAAAGAAATTGCTATAATTGTAAGTTCAATTAGCAATTAGGTTTTATTGAAAAGAATTTTATTATTTAAGACTTAAGAGTTTTTATATTAAAAACAAAAGAAAGGAAGCAATAAAATCGTATGTTTCAGGAATTTTTTGCAAAAAGTTCTGATACATGCAGCTTGTTTCACATATTTTTTATTATATTTTTTGAGTATGAATGTCCCAGAGGTTTTACAAAAGACTTTTATCTAGTGTTCAATCAAAAACATCAATATTTTTTGTTAAAAAAATGCTTGACTTTACTTCGTCTGCGTTAGATCATCGTTATCTTGCTTAAAGATTAACTTATTTCCAAAATTTTCTTCTCCAAATTTAAAAAAAATATCGTCCACTAATTAAAAATGTATAGAATATAAATGTAGAACGTTCATGAACAGGCTAATATCATAAATAACCAAAACTTAATAAAAAGAAAATATAATGTGGTTTTCTCAGGGAGGACTTTGCAAATGGCAATTATATGTTTTAGGTAACCATTTTGCCCGTGTGTTTTAAAATCTTCCGTTAAAAGTTATATTTTCCAATATGAGTCACGAGTAGCTACGTGGCTTTATTGATAAAAAAATTTTGTTTCTGTTTAAATTTTGCTACACCCAATTCATACGAGTGCTTTTACGAAATGGTTTTTTCATAATTCGCTTTAGAAGCAACTTTCAAAAATCGTTTGCCTTAATTTTTTATGTTATTTTTTGACTCATTAAACATGAAACAATTCCTAATTTTTCTTCTTGTAGTGTTGTTTTTGTTTCTATTTGAATATTAGTTTTCGAAAGGTTTCCCAATTTGGATTGTTTAAAGTACTTTTAATTGTTATCCGTACTTAAATTTTTGATTACGATACGTACATAATTTTAGTACGAAGGTTTTTTTTCTGTGTAAAATTATAAAAAATATTTAGTGTAAAGAAAAATTTGGAGAAAATAAATTGTCAGTGGACCGCCTGCTTTTGTTTGTACAAGACTAGCTCATATTATTATCACACCTACAACAGATGCAACTTTAATCCTTCGTTGTGTTGAGAATAAAAGCCGTTTTCAATGTATATCAAACATACTCTCACAATATTCGGTACATAAAATTAACTGAATTTGGGTGTGTGTGAAACGGTAGCAAAGTACTCATGGAAGTAAAATTTTGACACTATTGAGGTGAATAAAATTTCACTAGCCCTGGGGGCTAGTATAAATTTTGACATTAGTGTAGAAATTTTTGACAACCACAAAATTATTTTTTTCATCAAATTTGTTTAAACTAAATAAAAAATAATATGGAAGTAGGACCAGCGGCAAAAAAATTAAAAAGAATTATACAACATGTAAGTATGTACACATGTATAAGGTTTCTTGCCCGCACTTTTTGTAAAAATTGTTAAAATATCAGAACGAATTCATCAAATAGTTGGGACGATCTCAATTCCAACAGAATTGAAATGATTATTGGTAAAAACTTGATTAATTTATTCATTTTCATAAAACTACTAGTAATTGTTTTTTTCTTTATGTCAAAATTTCAAGTTGTCAAAAATGTTATAATTTCACAAAGCACAAATATGAAAATTTTCTACCACAAACAAATTTTATTTCACCATAGAACTTTGCTACCGTTTCACACACACCCTTTGTAATATAAAATAAATGCAAATTCGTTTAAAAACCGGTCTACTTATTTTTTTTAATTTATTTTTAACGAAAAGTTCTTTTAATTTTTTACTTTACTTTAATTTAATGAATAAGAAATTACCAAAAAGTTCCCTCTTATAGACTCTCATCCACCTAGGTCATTGCATCTTGAATTTTATGTTTCTAGGTACAATACTAACGGAAATTCAAAAAGTACCAGTTAAAGAACAAAAAAGTACCTAAAAGTTCCGTCATAGATTCTTATCCACTCAGGACATTGCATGTTGAATCTTGTGTTTTAAGGTACAACATAAACGATAATTAAAAAAATACCAGATTTAGAACCAAAATGCTAAAGTAAAATACCAAATTTCCCGTATTTCCCCTTTTTGGTACTATTTTTCCCCCCATTAAAGTAGAAAAAATTTCAGTTTTATAGTGGGAGCCCATAATTTAGTACGAATATGCCAATGAATGGATATAAAAGTTTTGTAAAAAAAGTACCAAAAATAGTAACGATTTTCACCCCTTTAATGTTCGAATTTCGAAACAGTACCAAATCCTTATTCGTATTTTTTCGATAAGTTTCGAATGTGGTATAAACTTTGATTCTATGTTTATTGGTTCAAAAGATAGATGGGGTGTCAAAAAAGTACTAATATTCAGATTTTACCCGTTTACTCCCTAATGGGGCCGACTTTAAAAAAAGTACCAGACACCTGTCCGCTAATTTTTCTAAAGAACAACGATAAGTATTTCATTTTTTTTTGTATCTCTTTAAGTTTTGGAGATTAAAGGTTACCGATTTAAAAAATTTGATATGCTTGAATTTCTATAAATAAAAATTTTATCGAATAAAGTTGTTATTTTCTCAAATTATAAAATAAAATCGATAGTAATGTCGATGTTAGCGATAGTTAGTAATATACTATTGATACATATATATCGATTGCGGTCACTAACAAATGTTTTTCATCACAACTTAGGCTCAAAAAATAATTTTGCAATTGAAAGTTGTAATTGCGACGGTATTGTCTTTCTTATTAAATCAGAGAAAAAGTACTTAATTCCCTTTCTTTAATTTAATTCTCTCAAATTTCAAGGATTTAAATAAACTAAACTTTGTCAAATTTTAAGGATGACAAAAAAAATTGTTCTGTTGCATTCTAAAGACTAGGGGATGGGTCTAATGCAAATAATGTTTGGAAAATATAAGTCAAATTTCGAAAAGTTCCAATTATTCTTTACAAACTATTAAAATATTTCCCAACCAGCATTTGGAGGATCATTTATTGTAAAAATCACCTAAATTTATGATAGAAAAATGGGCTCATATGCAGTTATTTTACTCTTGAAGCTAATTCCCAAAAGATTCGATTATGTTGCATGTTATGTGGCTCTTTCATTTTATAGAGAAAAACTTACAAGACAAATTTATACACTGTGTTTGTAGCTTTGTAGAATATTTTGCGAAAATGCAACATCTAGTATTTTGTTTTTGGTCAATAAAAACTGGGGATGTAATGAATACCGATACTGATATATAGGCGATACTTCGCAAAAAAAAAATTTTTAATATTTTAATTCGGCTCAAGTTCATCAAATTTAATTTTCATTAAATTATTTTATTTATTTATTTAAGAATTTCTTGCTTATCCTACACAACAAGATATAAATCTTATAGTTAAAGTGCAGGAATTAAATTAGTTTAAAACATAAATAGGTTATCACAATTCAACGATAAAGTTTTAAAAAAACAAAAAAAAAAGGTACAATATATCAAAATGGCAAGGAATTAAACATTTAATTTAAGGAATGATTACTTTTAAATTAATTGAGTGTAACATATAAATTATTAATTAAAAATAAACTAAATAAATAGATAGCTTTGATGGCAAACATTAATTGTATTAGTTTTATGGGTTTTAGCTTATGAAATAATTGACTAATTGATTACTAAAATTGTTCTCATTGTTGTTTGTTTGGACATGAGTGGGCAGTAGGTTCCAAAGACGGATAGAATGAATAAAAAATTGATATTCAGATACCAGGCTGCGGTGTGTAAAGGGAATTATTTTATGACCCCTGTTAGACCTCGGCAAGGTTAATCTGTTGTACAGATATGGAGGATTCTTCGTATAAATTATTTTATGTAGCATTTTCAATACCCTCAGATCTAAAAGGTTTTTAAGTGTCATGCCATAAAGTTTATTTGTGAACTGGGATATACTATCGTATTTTCCTAAGCCAAAAACATATCTGATTATATTGTTATATGTTTTCTATCAAAAAGTAATTTCAATTTTTGGGAATACAAAATTTAAATTTCAAAAGATTTTGTTATTCGTGCTAAATTCCCAGTTTTTATTATTGATAAAAACACTTGAAATTTATTGTTGATGGGATAAGCTATTCCTATGCGCATTTCACTGGTTGCTTAGGCCAGATCATCAGGAAACTTCATCCATAAAGATTTTAGAAAAACTAAAGATATTAAACCAAATAAAAATGTTAAACGTATAAGACTTATAGCAACAGTTCTACTTGTAATAAAATCAAAGTTTAAACAAAACAACATCAACAATAAACAATAAACAGTGCGTTCATCTCATCTTACATTCCCCGCTACAATTAGTTGAAATTCTCTCAACATTAATTGTAGTTGTAAGTAGTTATTTTGTTTTTCTTGACCTACTTACAACTACAATTAACTCATTGGAAGAAGTTTAAATAATCATTTGAGTATGAATCATCATTTGATGAGGGTTTTGACGAAAATATAACGTTGTGGTCGTCCGCTGATAAATTGCTGTCAATATCCTTGGTTTTATTACCGATTCCAATATCGCGTATAGTCCGCCACGTTGTTTTACTGTCAATTGCACTTTGAAATCGTTCAGCATAGAAAGACGTTTTAGTTTTTTTTATTTCCCGATTAACTTCCATTCTAATTCTACGAAATTCATCGTATAAAATTGGGATTTTGAAACGCTTCCAGCGGTAATGCGCAACATCTCTTTTCTCAATTAAATTTTTTATGATTGGATTGAACCAGGGCCTAGTATTATCCTTGACAGTTTTTGTTTTGATTGGAACAAAGCGTTCATATAACTCAGAAATGTTATTCTCAAGAAAAGTGGTTTGCTGATTAGAAGATATCATATAAAATATATTATCCCAATTAATGGCTGAGACATGCTCATCTAGCATTTCATAGTTAATGTTTTTGAAGTCACGATATGAAAAGGTTTGGTCACAATGTTTTAAATCAAAATCATACGAAGTGAAAATTAGGTCATGTTTGCAAAAACAAGGAGCAGAAAGTTGCTCATAGACTTGAACTTTTGAGATGTTACAAACTAGAAACAGATCTAGGAGAGTGTTGCATGTAGTAGTATAATGGGTTGGTGTATAACGGTTGATAGATCGAGTGGTTGCGATCGAAACCTGTCATGGTAACCTGCCGCCCAGGGTTCGATCCCCGGCTACGGTCAAGAATGAAAGATTATCAATAACAATTTTAAATAATTTGCATGTTGTAAAATTCCTTTCTTCATAAAAATAATTTAATGAATATTAAATTTGATGAACTTGAGCCGAATTAAAATATTAAAACTTTGCAAAAAAAAAAAAAAATAATTTATAATAAAAATTTACTTTTATTCGACCTTTACTATTATTATTTTTTAATTGTAAATAAATAAATTAAAAATTTTTTTTAAAAAAAGAGACCTCAAGCTTAATTAAATAATAATAAATTTATAATAAAAAAAGAACTCTACTTCAGTTTTGTTAATTTTACCTTGAATTTTAATTTTATATTCGTATCGGTATAGCAGATATTTCTTTTATAGTATCGAGGTCGAAATCGTCTCGGCAAAAAGGCGTATCGTTACTCCCTAATAAAAACGTTCGTTAAAACAAAGATAATATTTTTAAGGCATTACTCGACAAGGGTTTTGGCCTTACACAAAAATATATTGAAGACATTATTATCAAACAGCTTACGCCGACTTTGTATATGGAAAACAATCATAAAAAGAAAATAAATTTTTAATTTCTCCAATTTTATTTGCCGTATTCATCAACATTTATGTTAAAAATGTTCTTCGTGTTATTCCTTTAATTAAGTAAAAAAAATGATGTTCTCTTTCGCAAAAGATAATACAATATGCAAATTTGTATGCTGTGCAAGGCAAAACATCTCAAGAACCGTAAAATAACCAACAAAAAAAACTCAAACAAATATGGGCATCGATTTATAATCAAAATAGGTGAATTAAATAAGACTTCACGTAACTAAGTGTTAAAACGCTTAAGAAAAACATACAGTTGCATATAAATCCGACCCCCTAATAATGACTACTTCTAACTTTCACTCATTAATTAGCGTTCATGGATGCGTTTTCTTACATTTCGTTTAGTACAGACTTTATGACGGAAATTAAACATTCATACAAATCCCTTAAAATAAATTTTTTAACAAATGAAAATGTTCTGCCAAAGAACAAAAAACTTACGGAAAAGTTAATTAGCACGTTAAAAGTTATTTTTTATTTAACTTTGTTGCAATACTTTTTTTTTAAAATTGTTTGCACATTTTAATTAGGAATGTGAGGATGCCGATTAGATACGATACTCAGAAAGAAATATCGGCGACACCACTAGTGTTGAATGAGGGTATGTTAGGTTCATCATTCCGTTTAAAAATTTTTTTATTTTTTATCTCAGGCCTAGAAAAGTATATATATGAGTAATTCTAAGTCGATTTACCCATGTCCATCTGTCTGTGAAAACAAGCTCACTTTCGAAGAACTCAAAATAAAATGAAAATATTGGCGTCAAATTGTTTTTTGTTACCCTAAGCAGTTTGGGATTGTTATCCAAAAAAATCAGCTCGGTAGGAAAAAATTTATTAACCCTTAAAATATTTACAATTTGTTCCATAAATGGTGGTAAAATGCACGGATTGATATAAGATTTGGCAAAAATTCGTTCCATATGACTGGAAAACATATTTCTTGTAGATCGGTCCATGGACCCATATAAAATCTACTACCGGAAAAGAGTTTAGTACGCCTAAATCTAAATTCGAAAAGAAAATCTACTGGCTATCCTAGAGTTATGAAGTATTTATCTAATGAATCCCATATTAATATGATCAAAAGCAATATGTTTGCCGATTTTTTTTCAACAACATATTCAAAGCAACAGTACGATACATCAACTGAATACCCGTTTTCTCTGATGGAACATCAGGCAATATCATTTTCTTCTATTGATACTTCGCAGGTTGTTTTATCTTTAAAAACAATAAAATCATCATTGAGAAGTGGACCTGATGGCATCCCTACTTGCGTTTTAAAAAATTGTGCTCATGCTTTGGCTACTCCTTTGGCTATTATGTTTAATGTGTCATTAAAATACGGATATTTTCCCCAATTTTGGAGGAAATCCTATATCATACCGATATTTAAATCAGGAAACAAGTCGGACATAACGAATTATAGAGGCATTGCCAAATTGAGTGCGATTCCTAAACTTTTTGAAAAATGCTTAACAGACTCTCTCTTCCACAGTGTATCCTCAATGATATCACCATACCAGCATGGTTTCAGAAAAGGTTGTTCTGCAGTAACAAATATTTTACAACTAACAACTCTAACAAATCGAGCTTTTAAGGATGGACAACTAATGGACGTTATTTATACTGACTTCAGCAAGGCTTTTGATAAAATCAACCATAACCTTCTTCTCACTAAGCTGAATTTATTAGGGTTTACTAGCAACGCTTTGAGTTGGTTACGGTCGTATCTAACCTGCAGAACACAGTGTGTTATTCTTGATAATACCATCTCCAATGAAATTTGTGCTAGCTCCGGTGTCCCCCAAGGAAGTCACTTAGGCCCTTTGCTATTTTCGCTTTTCATAAACGATTTGCCGCTTGTAATGAAGCATTGTAATATTTTAATGTATGCTGATGATGTTAAGATGTTTCTCAGCTACAAATTATCTTCAGATGGGGCGTATTTGCAGCAGGATTTAAATAGTTTTTACGCATGGTGTAAATATAACCAAATGGAGCTAAACTTAAAAAAATGCAAGCACATGCGATTTTCTAGAAATTGCACTTCAATGATACACTATTTCCTGGACGGGTATCAACTAGAGTTAGTTGGAGAATTTCTAGATCTTGGTATTCTACTTGATCCTAAGTTAGATTTCTGCAAGCATATAACAATGACGATAAATAAAGCTCGCGGTGTGCTTGCTTATATTAAACGATGGTCTAAAGAGTTTACTGATGCCAATGTTACGAAACAACTATACACATCCCTAGTAAGACCAATTTTGGAGTATGGGTCTATTGTCTGGGATCCTGAAATTAATATGCACATAGACCGAATAGAATCTGTTCAAAAGCAGTTTCTCTTATTCTGCCTGAGGAGCTCATTTGGTCGTTATTCTGGGAATCTTCCTTCGTATACTGCGAGGTTATCATTAATTAAACTACCTACCTTAAAAAGCCGAAGGACTATGCTAAATGTTGCATTTCTTATTAATTTGATTAATGGCGATGTCCTCTCCGACTTCCTTCTTCGTAACATAAATTTTAATATTCCACGACGTTTTACCCGACACCTAATTCCTCTGTACCTTCCTGTTGTTCAAACAAATTATGCTGATGCTGATCCTTTGAGGAGAATATGCAAAAATTTCAATGAATTGTATAGCTTAATCGATTTTTCTATTAATGTAAAAGTAATTAAACGCAATATTATCCTGTTTTTAAATACTTAATATGTCTAAACAAAATTTTTTCGTTAATAATCTTGTAATATATAGTAGTCTGTAAGGATTAATATCCATAGATGTAATCAAATAAATAAAAAAAAATAAAAAAAAACCATAAAAAATAAAGATGTTATACTTTAATTCAGTCTGTTGCAGTAACATTAGACTAGAAATATTGGGAATATATTTGAAATAGAATTCTATAATGTATGAAGCATAACATTGTGCAAATATCCTTCGTTGCTCGTCTGGGTCGCACGCATCCAAAATATTAAATTTTCAATGAAATAAGACTGAATTTAGCATATCGCATTCGTATTGTTTACCTTAAGAGCCGCTCATTTTTATTTTCATAGACCATCGATTTAAGTAAAGCCAACAAAATAATATTACGGAATCGAATCAAACGATCTCTGCGACGAGTTCACATCACCTTCGCATGTAAAATGAACATGACTTTAAACCTAACTTGAAAAATGGGCATTGCTGCACCGTCATGTTAAGACTACATATCGCTTGTGTCCGTATCATCAAGCAGAAGTTAATAGTTATCACTCCATACTGCTGGCCATTCACGGTGAAAGTCTGAGCAACATCATTCTCTAAGAAATATGAACAGATGACACCGTTATCTCAAATTTAACATCAAACTTTGAGTTTTTCGAGATACATTGTACGCTCTTGTACCTCATGTGGATTGGTATCGTCCTTAGTTTGACACTTGGAAATGGGGCCCCAATATCGAAAGATAATTTTCCATGTTTCCAATGTTTGAAGAAATTTTGTTGAAATTATTTTTTGTGTTAATAAATTAAACAATATTCTTGTAAAAATCCCAAACTAATATTTAAAAATTATATTGTTGCAAATATGCTTTGAGAATAAAATCAAACAAACGTAAATGGAATTTTATAACATTTTTAATTTGTCCTAATTGTATTCCACTCATTATTTATAATCCCTTAAACACGACCAATTAGTTTAAACATTATTATTGCAATCATTTTCATTACACTTCCTTCCACTTACCATTGAACTAAACCGAACATCTCACCCTGTTTTTCTATTGCACATTAAATGCGTATTTTATTTATTCCGATCACATTCTATATAAAAACAGCGATTAAAATTGCATTTAATAGACCATAATGAGGCACAACAGTTACATTCTCCTCTCAAAGAAAAAACCTAAAATTGTATAATTTTTTTTATATGTTCGCGTTTATTTCTATTTTATGGCAGTTTTTTGTTTATCAGAGTGTTTGTTTCTTATTTCATCTATAAATTTTTAATAAGACCTAAAAAGCGAAGGTTTTAATGTTATTGTAATCCCAATTACATACACACTCTTATATGTCTGTATCTACAATTACAGTACGAACATATTTTAGAGGGTTTCCCTGAAATCGTTATTAAATCACCCTCTTGAATCAACAAATTGTTTCTTCATTTCTACACTCATCGTACATTAAAACATTTATAAATTAAACACATTTTGAGTAATTTTTATTTGCAACAAGATAAATTGTATACAGTTTATTTATTCTTTAGATTTCTATGTTTTTTTCTTCTAAGAAACACAATGTTTGTATTGAAAATTATTTATTTATTAAGGTGTAATAAAATTTGCACGTAATTTGTTTAAAATTGTTTGTAAGAATAAATATATTATTGTTTTTAGATATAGAGGTTGAGTCAGTGTCAGGAAATTCTATACTGGGTTTGAATGTATAAATTTAAGTAAGAAATAATTTTTTGTCTGAGCTACTTTTTAATTTTCAAAGTTTCATGGCTGCTTAAGATTGCCATTAGTAAGATACATTCCGGCTAGAAGCTGAACTACATCAACTGTTTTTATATCATAGAGATACTACTAGGATTTGTTTCTTTTTTTCTTAAAGGACCAGCACTCAGGGGATGACCCCTTCAAATGCATTGCATTGTGTTGGAACTAGGAAAATAGGTTATGGGAAGGAGAATAGAGGGAGTAGTGTTTGTGAGCATTCGACTTGAACTTATTTATGTTGTAAGTGAGGAGGAAGACTTCTGCAGGAAGGTTATTCCACATACGAACTGTCCGGGAAAAAACGAATTCTCTCAGTAATGCTTTGTACGATTCACCTGCCAATCGACTACAAAAGGATGGTGTTTGTGGAAAAACAAGTATTACGGGCAAAGGTAGGGGTTTTGGGAACCAGACCCCTAATTTCGTCAAAACATATCCCATTGTAGTAACGATAAAACAGGCAAATACAACCCGCATTGCGAAGGTGCTCAAGGGAGTCAAAAGAATTGGAGACCAATGAGAACCTTCTCCCGCTCCTGCACGCGGTCAAGAAGCTTTAAAATACACTTTGAAGCACCAGCCCACACATGAGAGTTGTATTCCTTACGCGATCGCATATAGGTGGTTTGAATAGTAAGGAGATCAGATGGTGTGTTGTACATCTTACACCGTCTTAAAAACGGAGGCACTTGAATGCTTCTTTCGACACCTTGAATATATGTTCTGTCCATCGGACATCACATTGAATCTTCATGGCCAGAACATCAAGAAATTCTGATTCCTCAATAATTATATACAAGTGTACAGATTTCTGTCGTGCGTTTATGCGTCAGCACGCAACATTGGGTTTTTAGGGCATTAAAATCGACCCTATTTTCACGACCCCATTCCGAGACTATGTCAAGATCTCGGCCAAGCGTATTATTCATATTTTGTCTCATAGGGATGCCAATAGGAACTAGTTTTTCAAAATTCCGGGATTGGGATTGAAAAAAATCGTATTCTTGGATCCCTGTTTTATGCGAGATATCGGGGTTTTTCGGCATTCGGGTTTTTGAAAAATAAGAGCTAAATGATTTTTTAAATTTTTATTTTAAAATCATCCTTTGAACCGGTTAACAAACAAGAGTTTTATAATTCATTTAATAGCACAAAGTAAAATACAATTAACTTGTATGTTGTGTACATAAAAAAAATATTAAGTACACAGAAAGAAATTTAATATTGATTTAAAGAACCAATTTCGTAGAATTAAACAAACAATTATTTGATTTTGCACCTATTTACAAAATGATTATATTGATTAATCAAAATTTTTAAAAATTAGATTAGTGTTTTTCATGCGAGATTTCCCGGAACAAAAATCCCGGGAAATTTGTGTTGAAATTCCTCGGATTTTTTTTTTAACTATGGCAACTTTACTGCTAATATATTGGGAAAAAAGTTGTGTCATGAAATAGATCTGAGCCTTTAGGCAAGAAGGTATTAAGTCAAAAAAACCAATTTTGATTTTGTGATTGCTTTTCATTAAATTTTGTTCTCTCTTGTTCGGCTTTAATCACTTTAGTCTAGCACCACTGCTTCCAATCGATCTCAGCTGCTCTTGGGAAAAAGTCGAAAAACTACAGTTTCTGAATTAAGACATTTTTGCCAAACGCCAAAGAAATGTCAATTCATATCCGATAAGTAAGGCAATGTGTAATGCTCTGAAATTCTGGAAGATGAAGAGTAAAAATTTACAAAATTTTTAATTTGCTTAAAGACCCAGATTTATTTTATAAAAACGGAAAAAGGTTGTTCCTACTTGCTTTAAAAATTTAATGATTTTTTAGATTTTTCGGATTAGATTCTGTAAATGATGATGACAAAAGTTATTAAGAAGAAAACGCTTTTTAAATTCGATGTAAATAATTTTTTTTATAAAGGGGTTAGTTACGAGCTTTGAAGGAAGTGCTAAGAAAACTGAGTGTGTCTTGAATGATCCTTTGACTATAGGAAACGTGCTCTCTCATTGAAATCTTCTTGATAAATTTTAGAAATATGTTTTCTAACGATTCTGTAAATGCTTATTCAAAAGAAATATTTTGTAATAATTAAATAAAAATAATTTAACTTTTGATAGTTTTAAAGTTTTTATTCCTAAACACTTCTAATCTCACAGATCGAAATTTTTTAGTATTCTTAATGTTATTGCACATTGAAAAAAAAATAACCAAAAAGTCATTTTGGTACAACTTCCTTCAAGTTGTGCTGAAAAAGGTCAACAAGAAAAAGAAAGACAAAATGAAAAAACAAAAAAAAAATGTACTTTGGACTTCAAGAAGAATTCTTGACATAAGTACGGAAAAAACAGAAGTTAGGAAAAACATGTAAAATCAATTAAAATGGATAATCATTCAAAAAAAAAAAGCAAATTTCGATCTACCAAAGGTTAAAATACAATTTGGTTTAAGGATTGATATTTGACTATTGACGTCAGCAGTCGTCGATGGCTGCGAGTGTAAGACGGCAAATCCATCTGAGGAGATCAAGTGGTTGTGATCGAAACATGTCATGGTAACCAGCCGCCTGGGTTCGAATCTCAGGTCGGTCAAGAATGAATGATTATCAATAACAATTTTAATTAATTTTCATGTTGTAAAATTCCTTTCTTCATAAAAATAATTTAATGAAAATTAAATTTGATGAACTTAAGCCTGATTAAAATATTAAAAATTTGGATTAAAAACCATAATTCAACAAAATAACCACAATTCTAATTATTCCTCAAAAATTCTAAAAAATAATTGAAATTTTGCCCATGTGTAATTTTAAACATGAATATCTTAAGCAATTTTTTTTTTTTGCCACAGAAATCAACAAATTGAATGCATTAATATTCTTATTTAATGAAGGAAATGTCATTTGTTCAAATAAATTAAATCAAATAATATTATGCATCGATTTGTATTAAGTGGGAATTCTCGGGATCCCGGGAAATTGAAAAATAAATCGTGCTCTAAAGCCGATATACAGTTATTTAAAATATAATAGAGACACGAAATAATATGGCACCTAACAATAAAAATAAAAAGGGCATATCTTTAAAATGAAGTCCAGTATTACAACATATCAAAAGTGCTTTGTAGATAATTTATCTAGCTTTTATTGTGAGTAATTTAAATGATACGAGGGTCGAACTGGAAAGTAAAATTATTTTAATATATTTTTTTATATGCTGGTTTCTCAATATTTATATCTCGATTTTATCCACATCATAATTTTGTATTTTTAGCAGGGCTGTGGAGACGTCAAGAAAAAGCGATAACTCCGACTCCATCCGATGAAATTTTTTAATTACAACTCCGAGACTGGTCCTTATTTAACTTTAAACTCTTTTTTTTTAAATGGTTAAATGTAGCAACAAAAAAAAGATTCTATAAAAATTTCAAATCGGTATTTCAATTTTAACACAAGCCGCATTGTGCTTTAAAATAGTTATTTACATATGAGTAGGTGAGATTCAAATATTGTTAGTTAAACTTTATTCGAATTTTGGGAAAATGCAAAAACCATATAGCGCCCGATTAAATGGACCAAATTCGTTAAACTATTTTGATTCTGAAGTGTTATGCCATTCTTGATTCATAACTCAACAGTTGAAAAATTTAAGCCAACTGAAATATAGAAAAAAATAGATTAAGTTTCAGAACTAAAGAGTTTTGCTACGAAGTGTCGAAAGAAAGAAACGACTTTTGCTACAACTCATATGGGATCGAACTAGTTTTGCAATAAACTATAAAACCACCAGGAAAATTATTTATTGAGTTAAAGAATCTTTTGAAAGTTATATTAATTTATTAATATTATGCAAAAAGTGCTAAAAAAATGTAACAATGGTTCTGTAGGGGAGGGATTTACTACACCAATTGACATCTTTTTCAAAATACTTTTGGAATAAGAATATACAATTTTTATTTAAACATGCAGATGCGCCTTCAGTTTTTACTCGAATAATTTGTATAACACATTTCGAAGAGAAATTAATGGAAAAGAAATTGTTGTAAGCCTTGTATTATTTTTGCGAAATATGTAGCAAACCTTTTGTGTTGGACTTGGTACTGTTTGTCTCAAGGGATTGAACGGTACCAATACCATCATGGGAGGTAAAGAATACCAAGCAAAATTTAATAAGTTAAGGTATGTTTCCTTATATGACGATAATTTATTAAGGATATCACCGACATAAAAAAAAACATATTAAAGTCGTATAAAATATTCGAACAAATGCAAATTTTTAATACAGAAATAGAAGTATTTGTGATTTTCAACATGTTTTTGCGGCCTGTAGAGCTAAAAAAATATGAATTTTTAAACAAATTAATTTAAATATTTTTTTCAGCTTTGTTACCACCTGCACCCATAAAAACATAGAAAAAGGCATGCTTTGATACAATCTATATATTTATTCTCATAAAGTGTTAAAAGCAGGGCTGTGGAGTCGTCCGAAAAAAGTACTAACTCCGACTCCGACTCCGACTCTAAATGCTGAAATTTTTTAAGTGCGACTCCGACTCCTACTCCGACTCCGACTATGAGACTCAGTGATGTTAACTTTTATTTTTTCATTACCGTACGGCCTTCTAAAAATTAGAGTTTTTGAGAAGCAATTACCGTACGCAAACATTAATGTGCTGTTTCCAAATGACAGGCGATTTATTATGTAGCAAAATTTATCAGGGGTGTGCTGGAAATCGCAAACGCAAAACGCAAGAATTTGGAAGTTGTTTTTTAATAAACTTTACACCTAATTCTTATAATTTTTGGTTTAAAATCCTGTTTAATAGGAAAATATTTGTTAAATATTTGTCATAAAATTTTTTTATTACAAAAATCTTATTTAAAAACGACTTTTAAAATTCTTGCGTTTTACGTTTGCGATTTCCAGCACACCCCTGTATATGAAAAGCACTCAGTCCATCGCCTGTCATTTGGAAACAGCACATAAGAGCAGTATTCATAAACCATTTATTTAAATTTTAAATGTGTTTTAAGAAGATAATTTTTAATTTAGAAATTTTTTTTAAATTTTTTATGCCGAAAAACTTTGGAGTCGGAGTCGCTAGTTTTTGTGGGTACTACGACTCCGACTCCGGCACAAAAACTTCAACTCCGTCTCTTCAACTCCGACTCCACAGCCCTGGTTAAAAGATTTGTCAAAATCAATTATCTTCTCAATATTTGAAACTCACCTACTCATAACTTCAAAATTTTAAAGTAGCATCTTTTAAATTTTTAATTTTTATTTTTTTTTAATATTAGAAAAGTTTTTATGCCGAAAAATTTTGGAGTCGGATTCGCGAGTTTTTGTGGGTACTGCGTCTTCGACTCTGGTACAAAACCTCAACTCCGACTCTTTTACTCAGACTCCAGAGCCCGAATTTTTTTGTAATAATATACCTGATCATTTTCGGTTCTCATATAATTTTTTTAATAAACAGCAAAAAAGTTACGTATAGCATTTTGTTGTTTTTTTAAGTCATTTTAAGACAGTCAGACGGACATGGCTAAATCGAATAAAAGTTACTCAAGGACCCAGAATATGAATACTAAAAAAGTTTTACACAGAATGACGAACTTAGTATCTCCTCATGGTGGTGAAGGGCATACAAAAATGTTGTTAAATTAAATTGAAATGATTTATATCTAAATACGGAGAGATTTATTTATTTATATTAAAAAAGCGTAGCTCTGTACTAAACGATAGGCTAAACTTTCCAAAGACTACTCGCTAAATAGTTTTAAAATGGTCTTGTAACATGGGGCCGATGCATCGCAATGGTTGTTATAACGAAATTTGACGATCGTATAATCCGAGTGTTTTTCGGACAAAAATCGCATCTACCATATAAATGTTATTCACTGCTGGTTCTCTGTGATCGCCTGGCCCGATTTAAGCAGCTCGTAACAAGTGGAACATTTTGGTTTAATCAAATATAAAGCATTCATTTCCTTGGAGGCATGAAGTTTTGGCTTTTGAGTTAATTAAGCAGGGCTTCATATTCATATTACTTAAATTTTACTAATGTTTCATCAAACTAAGTAATAACATCAAAGCACCGTTAGTTAGTTAATAATAAGAAATTTCTTTTATATGACAATTTTAAGTCAAATTGAATACATTTTGCTTAACGATATTAAAATATTAATGAACTTTTCGATAAAATTTTTAATTTCTAATTAATTTAAATGATTTTGTTATTCGTGCTTAATTCACAATATTTATTTTTGATAAAAACGCTGAAATTTATTGTTGATGGGAAAAGCTATTCCTATTTCTAATTAGTTTTATTTTTTTTTTTTTTTGTTTGCCCCACACACATTTTTGTAGATAAAATAATTCAAAACCTGCAACTACAATCTCAATATTAATTTTACCTTTAACTCTGCTTGAACTTTATTGAAAATATGGCCCCATTTAATATTCATACATATTCGTTTCAATGAATATTTATTATTAATTTTCATTATAACAATTACAAATCCCTAAAGTAGCATATAGTTTTTTTTTTCTTTTAGGCTATTGTTATTATTGTTGTTTCTGTTATTGTATTGGTAGCATTAACAACAAATATTTATAGAAATGAAAATTAACTCAGAAAATATGAGAAAAATAAAAATAAAGTCAAACCTGGTATTGTAACAAATAACAATAATATTTTATTTTATTAGTTATTGTTATATGGATGCATGTTTGTGTGTATGGGTGTGTGTGTGTGTTGTATGTAAATGTGTTTAAAAAAGTAGTGGAATGAGTAAAAGTAGTATATGAATTTTATTTTATTAATATTCTATAATACAATATGCCCATATGTAATGTTTGCCACATTTCAACTGTAGATAATGATACAAAAAGAATATATCCTTGCATGGCACTCCTCTCTTCCTGATGATGTTGTTTCCCTTGTTTTGTATATTGTAATTTTGCAACATAATATTACAATTTTCATATCTAATGATGACGGTTGTTATTGTTAATGTGCCCTATTTCATTCTTATTTTTTTGCGTTTATTTCTTATTTTTTTTGCAAAGTTATTAAATAAAAAATGAACAATATTCAATGTTTTCCCTTAGATAATCAAGTCATAAGACTGAATATTAAATTTTATTATCTAATGCATGTCCAACAAAAGAAAAGAGGGGTAAGTTTTAACTTAGATACATGCATTTTTTTAAATAAAACTCAAAATGATAACAGTTTTTGTTATCATAAATTGCAATTCTTGACTTGAGATTTTTAAAAATTTTTACTTTTTCCTGACAAAAGCAAATCAAAAATTAATTTCAACACTTTTTATCTTTTGCTATGCTTCATTAAGTAATCAATAATTAGATAAATATTTTCACAAAAAAAAAACAAATGTTTACCCTTTCACAGAAAGACTTCCTCTACCAACTCAAACAAATACAAAAAACTTACAAAGAAAGTGACACAAGAGCCCAAACAACAAACAGATTCAAACTGTAACCCAAAATGACATTTATTAATATATATTCCTCTAACTTACATTGGATCATAGGGCGCCAAAATGACATTTACTGACACGAAAAAGTCGTCTTTATACAAAAACATTTATCTGTCATGTAAGAAAGTATAGTCTGTAAAGCCCTTCCACTCGATACCCTACACCACAGTATTTAAAAAAAAAATTTGAGAATGTACCATATTTGAGACATATGGGCAATTATTGACCAAGCAGAGCAAAATCATGTTATGAGGTTTAGATTTATTTATAAGTTATGAGATTTGGGATATGGGACCTATGGTTATGTTTGAAACTACAAGCACAACATTTTGTCATGACTAGTAGCTTTTGTAAATGTTAATGTCGCCAATTTTTACCTCAATACCAACAAAGTAAGTAAGTTATGGCATTAAACCTTATTTTCGGGAGCTATGACCAAACATGGGCGATTCCAATCAAATTTGTTAAGCAGATTAAGATTGCAAAAAAAGTTTGGATCAAATTTAATCTAAATACTAACATTAAAAGATGGTTTATAAGCACAAAGACTCTATTCCGAAAAGAAGCATCTATGGGAGCAATGAGCAATTATGGTCCGATTCTCACCATTTCCATTATGCTTGATCCCTGGGACAATGAGAGCCTAACTTTATCAAAAATGTATATTGCGCAAATGGTGTATATGGATCGCCAGCTAGTCGGATGGACGGACATACGTAGTTAGATCGCCTCAAAAAGGTATTTTTAGTCAATCAGTATAATAAAGGTGGGTCTAGGACTGCGATCGGCAACCCTAAGCAAAATTTGACAGGAGAAGGTATTTTTTTATTATAAAAAAAGAAAACATACTAGAAATGGCGCTTGAGCTAAAATTGTTTTTGCCATAATATATGACCATAAGTTTCGCCAATTAATGCTTTTAAAAATAAAACCAAAATTGGAAATGACCTCCCTTAAGCTATTTCTACGATTAAGGCTCGATATGCGGGAAAAAGAAGAAGTACAGAGGCCTTGGATGTACAAGGTCTCCATGGCATACTCATACATATATTGCTAACACACGTTGTCATTGCGGAAATGGCCTTCCGGTCTCGCTTCTTCAGCAGGTCCATAAGAATGGAAATAGGATCAAAAAATTAGTTCTTTTGCTTTTGCTACAAAAAACGTCACTCCTTCTCTACTCCCTTCTCATTAAAGCGAATATGGAATGTGTATCTTATCTTTTATACGAAAGAACCGAGCCCTTCTACATATGAGGCATTCTTTAACAGTTAGACAAGAAGAGTAATTGAATTAAAAAATATTGTAAGCAGGCCTTTAAAACGGCCTAAAGTAAGAACGTCATCTGAAATTTTCCGTTGGCTGGAGCAATATTTTAAAGTGCTACAAACATTAGCATATTTTGGTTTTAGATGCATATTTTTGCATATATTAAAATTTTTGAGTGATATATTTTTGAATTTCCGTATTATAAAAAAAAAGTTCTACAAAAATATTCCCAAATACACAAAAAAATCTATCAAAACAAAATTTTAAATCAATAAATAAATTTTGTTGAAGCTCTGCTTAAAATATATGTATGTACATAGGTTTTCAAAATTTCGACATAAGATTCTTCCATTGTTAACCGATGCAGCACCCTACGTGGTTAAGTGTTCGAATGGGCTTAAAATATACCGCAGCCTGTATTAACAAAATGGGGAACCTGGCTACATGCTGAAAAATACTATTCAAAAAACTTTAAACAATTTGAAAATGTTATTGAGGAACTTGTTGCTACCGATATTTCGGTAAACAATTTTTGTATATTGTAATAGATCAAGTTTGTATTGAAAAATATTTTTTATTCAATTCCAAAAAATTTTTTTAATTTTGTCAATTTTTGTTAAATTTGTTTTAAATTAAAATATTGTTAATTTTTTTTTGTTAAAAAGAAAAAGAGAAAAAAAAAAACCCTGAAGAAGGCACTCAAAGAAGTGCCGAAATATTGGTTTTAAATAAATTTGTGAAAAGTTTTTTATATAAAAAATAAGACCTTAAGCTCGAGAATTTAATTTATATATTAAAATAATAAAGGTCGAAGAAAATACATATTGGAAATATATTTTATTTTTTTAATACATATTTTGAAGTTTTTAGTGCATTTTTATGCGCATATGTTCGTTTTTTTAGTGCATGAAAATCTCATCCCTAATGATCAGTCTTAATACGTTTTAGTTGGCTAAGAATTCTCTAATATTTTATTTCTGTACATTATGCGTACAGATTGAAAAGATACGAAAACCATGGTGATTGAAGTCATAAAAAGAAACTAATGGCATTACTGGTTGTGGTAATAAAAACCAGTGTTGCCAGAATATTTTTTTTAAAACTGTCCACGCGATGAATGTATGTCCGATTTTCCCATTTCTTCATATTTAGTAAAAGAAAACAAAAAAAAAGGAATATTCCTTCTTCTGGCAACACTGCTTTAAAGAAACTAGATAAAACAAAATCGCATAAAGCAGACATTTCACTTTTGTACTGTCAACTTTTTTCAACTACTACTCCCTCCAAAACCGAATTGTAATCATTGATAGATTGCCAAATAAAAAGAAAGGAAAGACAAGCATAACGTAAAAGGGTTGTTTTAAAAAAGGTAGGGAATAAAATATGATCTGTAACGAGAAGCGTGATTTAAAGTTCCAACTAAAATTTTTGCTAAAAAGACCCGAGATATT
This sequence comes from Pollenia labialis, assembly GCA_949318255.1. Taxonomy (NCBI): domain Eukaryota; kingdom Metazoa; phylum Arthropoda; class Insecta; order Diptera; family Polleniidae; genus Pollenia; species Pollenia labialis. The sequence goes on along the minus strand of OX439139.1, from coordinate 198,414,960 downwards.
TCAAAAAAAGAAAGAATACGAAAAAACAGAAAAATAAGTTAAAAAATTATAATTACAGCATATTTCAAACCACCAGTGCCACTGGTTAAAGATTGATGTTTGACTTTTGGCTGGCAGGCAGCGCAGTGGTGCAGAGGCTAGAACGTCAAAGAATTCTAATGAATGAATGTGGTAAATTCAACCCGGGTTCGAGCCCCAGCTCATCCAAAAAAATTATCAATAAATTTTAATAAAATTTCATGTTGTAAAAATTCCTTCCTTCAGTAAAAAATGAAAATTAAATTTGATGAACTTAAGCCTAACTAAAAAATATGCAGAATTAAAAATTAACAGTTCAACTAAAAATCACAATTGTTCTTAAAACAGAAAAAATTTAAATCAAAATGTTGCTTAAATAAATTTTAAATTGAAATCAAAATGCCGATGTCACGAAAACGTAGATATAAATAAAGCTAGTTAAGCATAAAACTTCCCATATTTCCCCCGCATATTTAAGTACACTTTAGCTAATACTGTAATTTACAATAACTTACAAAGGCACAAAAGAGGCACAGACAAGACAATCTTATTCCAGCAAAAAAACCAACACCAGCAAAAAATACTACAGAAGAAACAACAGGCAATTGACCAAACAAAACGTTTATTGACCAAAATCCAATACGACACAGTACAAAAAAAAACAAAGAAAAACAAATTGAAATCTATACAGCAAACAGGCTAAAATAGACATACACACAACAACATGTAACTGAACGCGTGCAGTACGTATCTTTATCTAATACACAAGGACTTTGTTTAGTTTATGGTGTAAAGGATGAGTGACACATTTTGTGAATTGTTAACACGCTTTTACCCATACATTTGCAACGATCAATACAAATACATCGAACAGTCAAACAAATAAAAAGCCAGAAATGATATATGCCCTACCCAAATGCACACATACAAAGTTATTGAATCACAAAAACTTCGTAAAAGCAACAGTCAGTTTGGTTGTTAGACTCCCGTTTCCATTGTCCGAGCAAACAAACTCATCATGACAGTGACCAGTTGCTAAACGATGGTGTGAAGGGAGGTCGCGATAGAGAAGGAAAAACATTGAGTTGTATTCAATATGCATTTATAGTTCCATTTGGCTTGTGAACATGGCAGGTTTGGCATTAGAAGGACACGTGCGATGTGACAATCACACTTTGGCACATTTCACATCAAACAGAATACCATAATTTAATTTCAGCACCCAATTACAACATGGGTTAATTTGTCGTATTTTAAGCTTTTAAATTTCAAAGTGAAATTAAATGTCTAAGTTTTTAACTGGTATGAGATTAACACGTCCAGTCACATGTATAGAACATATACACATACATTTGTAAGCATGAGTTACACGTTCACAGTGAATTTGAGTCTGACATCGACATTTGAGTGAAAAGAGTGATCATGTTTTAATGTCATTCTTCGGACCAAATCTATCTTATCTCTGCTGCAAACATACACAGATGAACCCCATAGCACGTCCAGACAAAAATCAGTTCCCAAAATCTTCCTTAACTCTGCCTCTCTTTACTAGGAGGTCACATGCAAAACTAGTACTGACTCCTGGGAGGGATGTTTTCCGTACTACCAGATGGGCCTCTGTCTAGCACAGCTATTCCAGTGATATTTCAATTTTAACTGTAACACTAAGAGTGCGTGACTTCGACTTAACAATATCACTCTCTATACCAACATCTCTAAAATCTTTCTGCCAACATTTTGTGTTTAAAAAACAGCCGCTACTTAATATGTACTGGTTTCTGGTCAACCTCAGTCTTATAGCGATATTGCTAATGTAAGTCCTACCGAAGCTTGATGTATTGATTTGACTTATATCATCTGAAATTAAATGTAAACAAAAAATTTTCTAGCTCTTAGGCAAATCACATCCTCCCTAGTTACAACTACCATCCCACGTTTTGTTAGTAGAGAAACCCCACAGAAAATGGATCTCTCTCCCCACTACTATAAAACCTGATTCTTAATACCGCAGGGTCATTGCTTACGCTGAAAATGTTGCGACTGCGGTCAAGGGAAAATTTCTACTTCCTGTTATCCTGGGACGTCAGAGCTACTCATCTATTCTCGCAAGTATAATGCAATAGCCGCCTTTCAACCTGTTGTTCTAAACAACAAAGGGATAAAATTGGCAAAGAGTACATAGAAACTTTGGATCATTCTGGACGACAGAATGACAGAAGAATTTTATGGAGCGTTATAAAAAAACGACAGTAACGTTCTATTCTTGGTCATTGGCATAAACTGGGGCTTAACTCTAATGATAATACACTGAATTTAAACAGCCATAGTATGTTAAATTATCTACGGCATACTTATAAGTCCGCCAACCCTGAGGACGAGGAAGGTTACAATGGAGCAGAGAATGGCGTTAATTCATGCGATCAAAGAAGCTGTGGACTGGCTAAAAAAACTACTGTAAATATTTTTACTCATGGTCTTAGGTTTCTCTGCAGCCCTCAACTGTCACTTATCGTATGGATACCAGGGAAAATGGATATATAGGTAAACATATTGGGACGGATGCGATTGATAGACTCGGCATCAACTTATTAGTTGTGCTAGATTGGAAAGGCGTGGGACTGAGTCTCGATACTATAAACGGTAGGTTGGTAACTTATACTGCTTGAAGGATTACCAGCCAATTGTAGCTCCTGTGAAACAAATCCTTTTCATTGCCCTACATTGGGGAAAAGGCGACTGGCCAACATGGGATCTACAACTTTCGGTGAATTCTGTGATATCGCTGGAATTGAACTGGAGTACATTTTAATCTGCGATAAAAGTTCGGGTTGGTTATGCGGTGGGAATTCTGTTGACTAGAATTCCATGGAATCACAATGAATGAATCAGTTGAAAAATAACCCAATCACGGTCAATTCAACATGGATACTTCTGTTGACTAGAATGCCATGGAATCTCATTGAATGAATGGGCCTCTATGTATCAGTCGAAAACTGATTGTCATTTCTATATAAAATATCCCAATCACGGTCAACACAACATTGATACTACTAGCCCATTGCTATAAGTTCAGTTAGCTATACAGAAGCATACATATTAACTTTCATAGATTTATTTGAAAAGTTGCAACACAAAGGAAAAACCTGTATATAAAGGGCCAAAAAGACAACCAAAATGATGGTCCAAAAGTGATTCTTAGTCTCTTAATCGAGGAGAATTATTTCTATAAGTTGTGCAGAGTAAAATAAAAACTATTTGTCGTCATCTTTAATATTTGCATTTAAAGTTCAAATGTCTGTTATAAAATTTATCCTCACAAACTACAGTTTACACTTTTGACACAGCCCATAAGTTTATTTGTATAAAGTTCGATATAAAATTTAATATAGTTGAAATGTGTTAAATACACCAGTTTGCGTGTTTGTATGTGGTTGAGTGCATGTGAAAATAAGCTCACACATAGATAACAATCAATAAGAGTAGACATTTACTGTCAGACTGTTTTAGGGTTGATAGTTCAAAAGGAATATGACAACCACAAAACCAAATGACACCTTCATACATTGATCCAACTTTGACCAATTGTCCTTAACTTTTAAAATGAGCTAATTTGACACATGAAATAGTGACGAGCGTCAATGTAATATAACGCCTCATATATAAACATACATATAAAAGACATAAGCATAAACACGTACCAACCAACATGAATGATAATATTAAGAAAATATTCTAAAATTACGACATACAAACATAGACAAGTTGTCGGAAGGAATTGCTGTATGTATTCGTGTGTAGTATGCAGATTTTAAGCACCTGAGACCTTGGCAAAATGAGTTTAAAAGAAGTAGAAGAAGCATAAGTACTTGGAAAATATAATGAAATTACCTGGAATCTAAGAAAATTAAGTTTATGATTTGCATATATATTTACCTGCAAGTAATGGAAGTTGTATTATTTTTATACATAAATTGTTTTTTATTGAATTTAAATAAGAGAAATTGTGTTTTGATTAAAGGAATCAGTCAAATAAATTTAAATATTTAGTAAAACAAATTTAAAAAAATATTTAAAAGGGAAAAAGAAATTTTATATGATTCATTACGTCTACTCCATGGTAAAATTACTAGAGGGTCACAGAAAACGATATCTAATATTTTTGCTCAATCCATGGTGAAATTCCTTAATGTCAAAATTATTTTTTTATTCTCAGGTAATTTCAAAATTTTGTTTGCTATTTGCAAGGCGAATTTATTACAGGTGGTCTCAAAAGCCTTGCTGATATTAGCTAAAATAACAGTTGGATGTCAAAAGTTTGTTTATTCTCTTTTATTATCTTTGTTTATGTTTTGTTTTATTTCTGTTTTTGACATTTTACAATGATTTTACAAAAACAAATTGCTTGTGGTTTTTGTACGAGTTGTACTTGTTGTAGTACCGAGATTACCTGGGATGAATTCGCCTTGGCTATTTGTTAATTTGCTTTAAAAAATAACTTGTGTGATCAAAAAAAAACAATTTGTTCGGTATTATAATTAAAGTTGTGGAATAAAGATGAAAAATAAATTAAAAAAGTACGTATTGTATTATAAAAGTGCTTTGTAGTTGTTGCAAAGAGCATCTTCCCAATAAAAAATTGAAGCAGGTTTGTAAGGGAGAAATTTAAGAGTTTCGCTAACCATATCATTTACGGTAGACATCAATTTTGTAGGGTGAGTTCCCACTTTGAAGCAATACATTTTGTACACAAAAAACGCTTTATTAAATGCATATAAAAACTGCTTGACGAAGATATCAGCTTTACACACTGAATGGTATTTTTACAGCAATTTTTTGGTATTTTCCCTTATAAACCTGATTCGTAGTAAAGGAATGCCGTGGTTTTATATTTTTTATAAAACCTGTTAAGAGTTTACTTACTTTACTGCAGCTCTGTATGTCTTATTGCTTAGCGCATAACTCTGCGCTTATTTTTTTAATGTTCCATATTTCAATAACAATAATTGTTTTTGTTTGGTGAAAATCACTATTTTTCACTAAATTGACTTTTTTAGACAAGCCAATTTGGCTGCTTTTGTTCTACATATTATTGTACAACAGCAAAGATTTTTGGAAATTTAAACGCTTCAATGATTAAAAGGAGGAAAACGGGTTAATGGAGACACCTTTCTCTCTTCTAATCTAATTTACAAATAAAGCCGGAAAAAGTGCTATAATTCATCATTCCGAATCTTTTAAGTCCCTCAACACTGGTAGTGAAAAGTCAAATGTTCCCTAGCTCATACGATATGGACGAGATCGGTAAAATAATAGGTGTGTTTCTTCAACTTTTAAAACCAAACAAATCTCATTATCAACATGGCCTTTCGTACCAAAACCCTAAACTCGGCAAGGCACTTACATATATTGCACCAGATAAAATGTGTAGCGACTCGACTCAATTTAAATACGTATACCAGTGTTCAAAAATAAACATTACCCAGCGGTAACTAGAATGAGTAAAGAGGCCTAATATAAGGCCTTGTTTAGTAAACCGAAGCTCGACCCTGCTCGACCCATTCCATACTTAGTTATTTTTTACACAGGTTGTCATTAGTCGCAAGCCCTTCCATACTCCCTTTTATTACAACTTCGATCCCTTTCCAAACAAGGGCGTACGGAAGGTCATCAAAATTAAAAAAAAAATACAACTTCCTTTATCCCTTCTTTAAGGAGGGAGTAGCGAATGTGTACGGAATATTTTGAAAGGTCTTTGAAAAAGATATTTATACCTTCTAGAATGCATTTTTCTTAAGACAGGATATCATACGAAGCGAATCTTAAGACAGCAGTATAAAGGCCTGCCACTTGCGGTCCGTTCAATATTTACCACTGGGTAAATATCTTTCCTTAGTGTTCGGTTAATTTGTGGAGAACACAAACACTTTAAGTGTTTGTTAAGTAAATCATTAAAAAAATAACGTTTTTCTGTTTGTGATTTTCGAACACAAAAATAAAACTGTACTTATCCAACTCAAAAAAAAGATGAGAGTATTTGAGTGCGTTCTGTTTTTTAGCCACAAACATCGTTGTGTTCGGTCCAGCACATTAATGTTCGTTCGTTTCAGTTGTGTTTAGCACCCTTTTGGCTGAAAAGAAAACCAACATTTTTTACAAAAACAAAATCTTATACGAAAAAAGACAACAATTTCTAAAATTTATTTGAAAAAAAAAGAGTGATTTGCATTTGTTTCAGACATTTCTCACGAAAATTGTCCAAAGTATTTTCTATTTATATTTAGGAACTAAAAATTTCTTCGCCCACAGTATGATTGGAGACCTAAAATCTTTATTTATGAATTGCCAATTTTGCCTCTTTACTCGTAATTAAGGGAACTTCGTTGTTGACATAACAAAATAGCGGTAAACAAAAAATCATTCTTTCCTGTTTCTGTTGTTTTTATTATGAATTTTAAGTGGTAGTTAGCAAATAATTACGATTTATAAGAGGTAAAGAAGATTTTATATGAAATAAATATTACGAATTATCGAGGGGACCAAATTGTATGGAAATTTTACGAATTAACGAGATTTTTTCAAGGGACCAAAAGTTTATTACGAATTATCGGGAATTAAGATTTATCGGAGTACGAATTATCGGGATTTGACTGTACTTACAATTCAGCTTACTACCACAATTTAATTTGGTTACGGCTCTGGTGTAAGGTTTGTTCTTTGCACTCAGGGTTGTTAGACTTTTATCTTCAAAAATCGTCAAAAGTTTTAACAAAATTCGTCAAAATCGTCAGGTATATTTAACAAAATCGTCAACAAATCGTCAAATATTTAAATTTTACAAATTAGAGACAGTTTATTGCATTAATTGGTTCAAAAATATAAATTTTTAGCAAGAAATTCTATATGTGACGACGAAAGTTATATGGTTAAGCTTTATTCTATTTATTTCAGCAAGTGGGCTGAAATACATTTATCAATTGAAAAGAAATACTTAAGAAAAAATATATTTTCATAAATGCATAACAAAAATTTATTTATTTCATTTATCCATATTCACAAAAAGATTAGGCTTTAGTAGCTTAGGAAACAATAAAAAATAAAATCTCATTTGCTATTAACTGAAGGTGCTAAACCAAGGGTTCTATCTATATCAACTGTCTTTTTACCCAACTTGAAACGTTTTATTACGGCCAATTTAAGTTCCAAACTAAGTAAGTGATGGTTCACACTCTTCAAGTTTTAGCCGCCAAGTCTTGAGTTTTTAGGAGGGAGAGGAAAAGAAATGACATTCCCTTTTCCCTTCTCTCTAAAAGCTTAAGACTTGGCGGCTAAAACTTGAAAAGTTAGAACCAGCACTAATGCATTGTCTTCTCTTTACACCCATTTTTCTACACATCTTCTTATTAAGAACTTACTTCTTACTTCCTAACACGCAACTATACTAAGAATAACTTACCTAACAGATTCGCCTGTTTACACGAAAATTGAAAAATTCTTCACATGTGATTATGACTTCATGGGAAAATGCAATCGTATGTAGAAATCGAAATCATAAAAACGCAAAGCGGATTTAACCTATTTTTAAAAAGCGGACCAAATAGAACCGACGCAAATCATGGCTCTAGTGTCTATTTTTTGCAGTATCGATGGCATTTATATAATTGAAGAATTTAAATTACTAATGCTTCTAATGAAAGCCACCTGGTTTGTGATGGGGAAGAATTTTATTTGTTTAATTTCCAAAAATTTTTGTATTTCGAAAAATTGATTTTTATGTTTTGGACTGTTCACAATATTATTGTAAATATTTCTTGTAAGTGTTTTATTGATGCCAAAACATCGTCATAACACTATTACTTTTAGTCAAAAAATCGTCAATCGTAATTTTACGGTTTTTTCTCAAAAAAATCGTCAAAATGACGAAAAATCGTCACATCTTACAACCCTGTTTGCACTGTTCTTTAGAGTGCAATAGTCGAGTAAACCAACTGTTTGTATCCAAAACAGATGGCGCTAGAAACATAGTTTTTGCACGGGCCGTTACACCCAAGTAGTATAGTACAATAGAAGTGTTAACTCTCATAATAAGTAGTCTGGGGTTACACCACTTCTGCGCTGATATCCTCAAATAATAACTAGATATTTTTGGCTTCTAGTAAATGTATTGTTTGTACTGAATTCCGTGGACACCTCGTACAAAAATAAGTAGTTATTTATCCGAAAAATAAGTAGTGTTTATTTTTCTATGACTTAACATAGCCCCATAAAAACTTATCTAAAAAGGCGTTAAATTGCACAAACGAGGCAGCTAGGGAACAGGACCACTTCTAAAAATAAAGTTATCACTAAAATTATTTTGCAATAAATCGGTTGATTAGCCCGCTGTATGGCAAATTGCGCCATCTTGGTTGAACCAAATGTCGTTGATGTTAAGCTGATTAATTTTGGGAAAAGAAAATACGACTCGGTAGCGCTTGCCATTCACCATAACTAATGGGAGCTCCATGCTCATTTCGAAAGAGTGTGTAAACCACACCAAACAGTCAACTCAAGTTAATATTCTATGAACTGCTTTTCGCTATAAAAGTATTTTAATTAAATTAAAAATTTTAAATTTCAATAGAAAAATTATGCTTGTGTCTCCTGAAATTTTTTCAATTAAGTTAATGGACAACAAAACATTTTCATTGTCGGTCTCATCATCATTATTTGAAACATCAGTTTTATTATTCAAGGTTTTCTTTAAACAACAAGGTGTAAATGGACATAAATGACAAAAAGAATTTTGCAGCCTAAAAAACTTTTCAAAGGAAGAATGTCAAGTCACTAATATTATTTTGTTTTTTAATTTGTCTAAAAATGAAAACATTTCAATCATTTAAATAAAAAAAGTACGCAGGTCTAAAATCTAGTTTAAAAACAACAAATAAAATCTTTATCAAATTTCAAGGTAAGAAGCGGCTGTTTTAATAATATGAAAACAGTACTTTTAAAAAAAAAATTCACGTTAAAATTAAAAACTCAAACTCTATTTCAGAAAAAAAAAATATTCTTTGATTAAAGTTCTATTTAAAAATTATAAATGTTTTGTTTAAATTGAACACGTTTTTAGATTTAGGGTAGAAATGTTGTTCAAAAGTGGCAGTTGTTGTATCTTTCACGTTCCTTCACTCACAATATTCTGTACGTAAAATTAACTGGATTTTTAATATAAAATAAATAAAAATTCAGTTAAAAACCGGTCTATTTATTTTTAACGAAAAGTTCTTTTAATTTTACTGTCAAAAATTCAACCCCATGTTCCGTAAAATCAAATAAATTTTCAATTATTTTAAATTAATTAACTATAAAAAAAAATTAGCTGAAACAAAAATATTCAGTTGTTTCATTAAATACAGTAATTTTCGTTTACTCCACAAAAGAGCAGAATTTCTAAAAAACACCAGACAGACACCTGTCCGCTTGTTTTTCTACCCAGTAAAAACTTCGCTTACTTTTTCAAAATGAATAGCTTCTTTCACCAATTATTTAGTAGCTTTCTTCTATAACTGCTTCCATACCAACTTCTATAACTACTTATTTCTGGATGTATGTAGGTTAAACAAATAATGACTTACTTTTGAATGCATTAATTTTGGGACATCCCTTGTAAAATCGATTGGTTCTTTCAGTAGAATTGTCTTAAGTTTTTCTGATTACTTAACACATTATTTTGTTGGCGAAGTTTTTACTGGGTATTGAGAGAGAGAGAGAACAGTTTTGTTTACTTACCCTGTCACACACGCTTGTTTTACTTTTATTGTACTGACCTCGTTTGTTTACAGAAGAACTCACAATCATAAGATTCCAGCAGCATGACCGATATTTTACTTTAAAAATTTTATGTAATTAACTAAATCATTTTAACAAATAGAAAATGGGAATTTGTTACACAAAACAATCACATCGTTTTTTAAAGATAAGTAAAAACTAATTTTTGTAGTTAAAGTATACAAAATAACTGAATATTCATTTGTTTTTCCGGATTATGTAGTTAATTTTTGGTCAGTTAATTTATATAAAATAACTTAATATTTTTTACGGATTATTCAGTTAATTTTTTGATGGTTAATTTATATAAAATAACTGAAAATTCATTCGTTTAACTATACGGAATTCGCGGTTGAATTTTTGACAATAAAAGATAAATGAACCTTTCGTTACTTTAAATTACATTTTCATTTAATTTTACATTAAGAAGAATTTAACTTAATCAACGGATAATGTTAACTGCAACTGAAAATCCGTATTTTTATGCACTTAGTTTTTTTAATAACTGTTTGAATCAGTTAAAAATAAATTTGCTTGGAATTTTATGAATGTTTATTTCTGTTTATTTATTTTTTAATTTTTCTTAAACATAGTTTACACCCAAGTTTCGGGTAATGACCACGCTATTTACCCATTTTTACCAAATTTACCCATTTCACCGGGAATTAACCAATACAAGTATTTATTCTTTCCCGATCTTTATAATTTTTTTTTTTTTAATTTCACAACACAAAGACTATTTTCAGAACTGCAGGTAAACTTTATTACGAACGAGTAAATGTATCTAATGTTATGGGGCTAGTCGAGCACTGGTATTAAAAAATCATAACTTCGGTTTGGTGGATGTGCGACTTAATTGCCACTACTCATTTGAACACCATGGTTCGCAATCGTGATTGAGAGAGCGAAAAAATGTTTTTCATTTAATCGTGTGTCGGCCGAAAACCATAATAAAAACTAATTTTTACTATTTTTGTATATCCTTAACCGAATGTAAAACGGTCTATATAAATTTGACCTTCCGTTTATAATTTCTACAATACTGATCTAAGACCATTAAAATTTATACGTACATATATTCTGGTTCCTTATGAGAAGCGAAGTTGGAATTGGATAATTAGGCGTGTCATTTCCATACAAAGAAATTATAAATTGCTCTTTATCTTTTTTTTTAAAAAAGTTCATTTAATAAATTCTTTTTTCTTTTTTTTTTTAATTTCCTAAGCTAATCCCGCGATGCTCTACGCTTGTCAGCAGGAAAGAAACCAGAGTCTCTGGCGGGAATCGATCCCGCAACCCCTAGCTCTCTATCAGCTAGCCTACCGGGGCACTCTGAAGAACGGCATGAAACAAAGTTTCCAAATAACGTTCAATCACCATGGTTATCAATACACAACATCCGACAAAATTTGAGCAAGATTGTACAAAGACATTAAAGATTTCTGTATATCTGGAGAACGGCAAGAGCCAGGATTTCCAAATAAGATTCAAACATCTCGGTAATCGCGGACAAGTGAGCGTGGCACAAAGTTAATTTATTTATATCTAAATGAAAAACTTTCTGTTATTATCGCAACATGGTGAAGGGTATATAAGATTCGGCATAACCGAATATAGCCCTCTTACTTGTTTTTATATACATACACTCACAATATTCTGTACGTAAAATTAACTGAAATTGTAATATAAAATAAATGAAAGTTCAATTAAAAGCTGGTTCAACACCATATTCCGTAAAATCAAATAAATATTCAGTTATTTTGTAAAATTTTATTGTCAAAAAATTTACCCAATATTTAGTAAAAACAATTAAATATTCAGTTATTTTATTAAATTTTCGTTTACTCCACAAAAGAGCCGAATTTCTAAAAAATACCAGACAGACACCTATCCGCTTGTTTTTCTTATAAGCGAGAGAGGGAGAATATTTTTATTTACTTACCCAGTTACACACGTTTGTTTTACTTTTGTTGTACTGACCACGTTGTTTACAGAAGAACTCTCAATTATAAGACACCAGCAGCATGACCGATATGGCTTCGCAATTATTTTACTTTTAAAATTTGATGTAGGTATTTAACTAAATTATTTTAACAAATAGAAAATGGGTATTGCTTACACAAAACACGCAATTCATTTTTTATAGATAAGTAAAAATTAATTTTTGGTAGTAAAATTATATAAAATAACTGAATATTTAATTGTTTTTACTGAATATGGTGTTGAATTTTTGACAGTAAAATTTTATAAAATAACTGCATATTTATTTGTTTTTACGGAATATGTAGTTAATTTTTTGACAATTAATTTATAAAAGATAACTGAATATTGATTTGTTTTTACGGAATTCGGAGCTGAATTTTTGACAGTAAAAATTAAATGAACTTTTCGTTGCTTTAAATTACATTTTTATTTACTTTAACATAAAGAAGAATTTAACTCAATCAACGGACCATATTAACTGCAAATGAAAATCCGTACTAATATGCACTTAGTTTTTTGAATAACTGTTAGAATCAGTTAAAAATAAATTTGCTTGGAATTTTAAATGTTTATTTATTTAAAAATGACTGAAAGGAATATTTCCTAAATAAACTACAGTCCGTTACTTTAATAATATTGTGAGTGTAGATATTTCTGAGTGTATTAAACGTTGTTAACCAAAAAATGTACAAAAAGCTAAAAAGCCGTATCCCATTTTCTTTTTTCAAGAAAATTAAATAAAACATACACATAAAATGTTAAGTCCTTTATCTAATATCTATAAATCTAAATGTTTTGTAAAGATTTGTTAAAGCAACAATAAACACAGCAACCAGCCTATTGTAAATAAATTTCTAAATACAAAAATCTAGAAAAGATTTATTACCGGTATTCGAAAGTATTTATTACGCAAAATAAACAATGAATGAACGAATATTGAGATGATGACAATGACAAAGGATTGAAATAATAATTTATAACTGGCAACAAGTTGAAGCTTACAAAAAAAGCAAATAGAAGTAAAAATATTAAATTTCTATTATTAAAAAAAATATATTAGCCCTTTAAAATTCACTTATTTTTTTTTAGAAAAAGGAAACATATTTTTCATAAAGAAGAAATGAAGCTTCTGATTTTAAGATAATTATTTGTAATATTTTATAAGGAAAAAAATATTTCTTTTTTATTACAAATGACCATGTAATTAAAAGTTTATATTTACTTACAAAACTAAATTAACAAACAGTAGTTATTCGCAATAATTTTTTCACTGGGAACTTTAGTTTAAATAAATTTTGCCTCAAAGCTTTAAAAAAAATTACTTTTTGCCCTTGTGTATGGACGGATGTTTAAATAAATGTTTTATAATGAAAACTAATTATTTTACTTTTTAGTTTTGTTTAATCATAACTTCCATATGTTTTAACAAAAATTGTAAAACAAGAATTTTGTAAACTGTCATCATCATCATCATCATTTTCATCATATTAGCAAAAGTTTTTGGGAACAGAGTTTCTAATTAATTTTAGTTTTTAAGTCCATTAAAAAAACGAATTCAATTTTTTCTTTTGTGATGAAATGTTTTCAAATCATATTTTTTTTTAAAGTCATTACTATGAGGCTGGAATTTTATGCATTTGTTATTGGCAAGCGCGGCAAGCTAAAGTTATTAAAAAAAATTTTCAAATATGCATTTAATTTAAACAAAAAATTAAAAAAGTTTTTATGTTGGTTCTATTGTCTTTTAACTATTTCAAAACGATATCGCTCCATATTAGCCCTTATCACAATTTCGTGCATTTGAGATTGCAAATTTATGCAATTGTAAATATTTTCTATCAATGTTGAATGACCTCTTTGGCTTAGTTTACAGTGCTTGTTGTAAAGCACTAAAGGTGTTATGATACTTGCTATTTTTTGTATTGGATTTTTTTAGGATTGACTGAATGAAACAACAAATGCGAGAAAGAACAAGAAATACAATTTTATAAAATGTAAACAAAACAAACAATACTGCCCACGTTTTTCCCCCACAAAAAATCGTCATTTAAGTTAAAAATCGCAAAAAAAAAAGTTAAAAACCGTTTCTTTCGATCAAAAACTAAAAAAATTGGCAACAGTGCTAACAATTAATCTGGAAATGTCAATTTTAAGTTAAAAAATTTTATATTTTTTTTGACAGTCTAAGATTATTTATCGATAACACATGTATATTTGTTTGACATTTCAAGATTTTTTATAATATAATCATACTCTTTACACTTAGTCAGTTTTCCTATGCAAATATATTTGCACTGTTCTCCAATATAGAAAAAATACATAAAATAGCAAGTATCATAACAGCTTAAACAAAGCAAGCCAATCGAAGATTATCATAATTTTTTGTTTACCGCTATTTTTTTTGCGTCGGTTTTTTTCTTGTGTGTTTGTTTGTTAATTTTTTTAAGATCAGTTATAATTTTTCAATATTTGACTTTTTCCAAGAAAAGGAACCTAGTGTGTGAAAATTAAGTTTTGAGAAAAACTCATTTCATCTTATTCTACGCCCTTTTAGGTACCACAATCCGCTCTTAAGTCCAAACCTGTTTTTTTAACACACTAGGTCCCTTTTCTCGGAGAAGGTCACATATTTTATTTTTAACAATTGTTGATTATGTTTTCTTTTATCGTTTAAGTAAATATTTTATTTTAACCCCTTTTAATCGAAACCCCGCTTGCGTCCCATGCTATAACGAATTATCGGGATTCTACTGTAATAAATTTTGTGTATGCGATGTTGTAAACAGGACTGTGTAGTCGAAGCTGTAGAGTCGGTGTTAAGGTTTTTGCAACGGAGTCAGAGCCGTAGTACCCACAAAAAATGCGCGACTCCGACTCCAAAATTTTTTAGCATAAAACATTTTAAAAAATATTTTAATAATCTTCAAAATAAAAATAATTCGAAGTTTGCGATGCAATATTAATTGGAAATTTTGCAATTAAAGGTCTATTTAAATGTTTCTAATTATTTTTTGTGTCTTTACTTATTAATTTGATTCATTAGTGATTTGAAAATTTGGAGAAAACGGCTGAGATAACTTATATTGTTAGAGCCTCAATAGTAGCAAAGTACAATGCCGGCTTCAAGGTAAAAAACATAGCAAACGAGTTCAATATGTCGCGTCAAACAGTTTATTTTCAAATAAACCAATTTAAAAACAAAAACGATGAATAAAATGTACCGCCATCCTGCACGAAACACAAAACAACTCTAAGTAAAGACCGAATAATCACGCAAAACTGTGAAACAGATATTCAGTTAAAAGTTATAGATGCCGCAGATGAATGGAATAAGTCATCCAGTACCTCAATTAGTGAGCGGACGATTTGACGGCGCTTGAGAGAAGCACGTTTTAAGACTTATGTACATAGCAAGATATATTCCATACATATCAAAACAAACTAAAGCGTTTAGCTTTTGCACATGTCCCAAAGCAAATAGAGTTTTAGAGAAAAGTTCTTTAGACTGATGAAAGATCAATAAAATACAATTCATCGAAAATAAAGATTTATGTAAGACTTCCATAATTTCAAAGACAAAAAACTCGCCAGTTTGTTAAAAAGGAATAAGTGAATTTTTTTATTGTAAAAATAATTGTACCGACAGTGGAGATGTTTCTAAAATTGGTAAAAAATTAGCTTGGTTATCAATACGCTTTATCAGTCAAAAAGAAGACGGGAGTAGATAAATGGGTATGGTACAAAAGAGAATTCTGTATATGGGAATTTCCAGCGAAAAGCCTACGTTTTGATGTAACCAATTAATTTAGTATTAAAACGTGCAAGAAAAACATGAAAAATTTGCATATAATTTCAGCCCCTTGTCTATTCTTTCAAAGAGAGACAAAAGTTATACCAAATAAAAGTAAATAAAATGTGTTAACATGATAATATATCGAGAGTTATTATTCAAATAGTCTTATCTGCAAAATCACAATTTTATAGGAGAGCGAAAAACTGATTTGTGAATTACCAGCAAATCAATTAATATTCTCTACTTTGCTAATTGTAAAAAAAATTATTTTTAATTTAAGAAGTTATATGCATTTGAACTTAAACTTCTGAAAAGTCGATTTTTTGCAATTTTAATCTAAAAAATTTTTTTTTTTCTTAAAAAAAAATTGTTTAGCGACATATTTATTATTTATACTTTTTTGAAAGGCAAAATACCACTCCAGTACCATGTGGGGAATGCTGTTCTGATAATAAAAAACTGTTGATTCGGTAAAAAAAAATTATCCGCACCGTAAGCGATTTCTAAAACTCGATATTATGTCTGCATTTTATTTTTGAAAATTGAAAACCCATTTGAGTTTGCATTAGACTTATGAGAACTGGTTTGTTGTTGAAGATTATATAGGAATTTTAAACAAAAACGAACTTATTTAAGACAAGAGTAACTGGTTTAATGATGAAAATAAATAAATAAAAGCAAAAGTCTGATTTACAACATTTTGTTTCTCATGCTTAATTCCCAATTTTTATTCTTGATAAAAACACTGAAATTTATTGTTGATGGGATAAGTTATTCCTATGCTCATTTCACTGGTTGCTTAGGCCAGATTGTCAGGAAACTTCATCCAAAGACTAAAGAAAAACTAAAGATATTAAACAAATAAAACTGTTAAGCGAATAAGAATTATAAGCAACAGTTCTACTTGTAACATTATTAGAGTTTTAACAAAAACATCAACAATAAACAGTGAGCTTATCCTTTCTTACATTCCCCACTACAATTGGTTGGAATTCTTCAAATAAAATAAAAACAAAAACAACCTGCTTTAATGCTCTTGCAAAAATAGATTGGTTTTTTAGCCATGCACTTTCCAGTTTATTATTAAAGTAACTTTTGGGAATACAAAATTCTAATTTACAAGATTTTGTTTGTGGTGCTTAGTTCCCAAAGCAAAACTTCAACGCTTTTGCCGCTAAAACTTTTTACACGATATATTTTTTTTATATTTTTTAAAATTTGTTAATGTCCACCACGGCTATGAGGTAGTTTGATATTTGAAAAAAGTTGTTTCCCTAACAATTTATGGCATTTCCTGTTTGAAAATTATATCATGTAAATGTTAGCCATGACTTCGCCTGAGGTGGTCCATTCTGACGTTCCAATTTTGGGCGACTCTTTACAAATTTTCTACAACGAGTTTGAAAATTATATTAGTTTTAGAAATCCAGACATAATACAGAAACCTTCGATGTATAATATGTATATTTTGTAATAACAATTTTTATCATTTTATTATAGGTATTTATGTAGATAGCACTTTTTACCAAAAAAAAACGTGTGTGCACAATAAAATATTTGTGGAAAAAAAGTTTGGAATTTTTTTTTTTTAATTTAAATGACACATGACCCTTTAGTCAGTGAACTCGTTTCAAAAAAACATATTCTTTAAAAATTGCAGATAGCACTATTTGAATAATCGCCCTCGATATGTAAATGTTGTTTTGGGACTAAAAGTAGTTTTTTGTATGCTTTCGGCTGTAAATAAATATGTAGCAATCTTTCTTGTATAGTTTTTAATTAAAATAAAAATTTTATATTCAAAAGTGAGAGAAATGATGACGGATCTTTTGTAACTGAATAATAAAAAATTAATAATCGTTATTTTCTCGGATTTAAGCTTTCTTTACAATATTTCATATCCACAAAAAATTTTAAAATTTATTTAATAAAACTGTATTTCAGATTTTCCCTTTTGAGTTTTAGTGGCAATAAAATTACAATAAAAAAATCCTTAAAACTTTAAACAAAAAAATTATAAAGTAGATAAGAAACATATGAAATAACACCCAATTTTTTTGGGCCCTTTTACATTTTTTTTGGGAATTATTTCATTCCTCATTTGGGGTTTTCAAATTATGAAATAATCTCCAATGAAATAACACCCAACAAATTTTTAAAATTCGGGGCTTGTTTCATAGCGTGTATAATTTGGGTGTTATTTCATTTTTTATTCGGCGGTTATTTCATTTTTAAAGCTGATGGTATTTGGGGGTTACCCTTGGTGAAACTGACTCTTTTATGAATTTTGGGCATAATTTCATTTTTGTTGCTGATGGGGTTTATTTCATTGGGGTTATTTTATTTTCATCATTGGGTGTTATTTCATATGAAATAACTCCCAAATATTGGGGGTTGTTTCGTTTTCGCTTTGGGGTTTATTTCATTTATTTTTCGATGTTATTTCATTCACCGTTTTTGGGTGTTATTTCCTATTTTTTGGGATTTATTTCATTGGGGGTTATTTCCTGGGCGTTATTTCATTGGGGGCTTTTCGTGGAGCCTATGAGGATACCGGCTTCGCCAACTAAAGTTTCTCTGCACAGCCGGCCTTCGGCCGGGCGCAAGGATTTTCTCCTCTATGGTATAACAAATACCGGCTTCGCTAACTAAAGCTTCTCTGCACAGCCGGGCTGCGGCCGGGCGCAAGGACTTTCTCCTCTATGGTATAACATACACCGGCTTCGCTAAGTAAAGCTTCTTAAATCTGCCTTGTTTCCGAACGAAGGGCGACTACGCAGAGAAGCTTAAGCTAGCGAAGCCGGTTTTTTTTATACCATAGAGTAGAAAATCTTTGCGCCCGGCCGGGGGCCGGCTGTGCAGAGAAGCTTTAGTTGGCGAAGCCGGTATCCTTATAAGTTAAGTTGTGGACATTATGACAATATGTCCCGTTATTTTTATAATGATAATGAATGATTTGGACAAATAGTATGTAACATTTTGGAAGAATTTTAAAAATGAAAAATGGCCCAAAAAAAATGGGCTATTTTTCATATAACAATTTTTGGGCGATTTTTCATAATGAAAAATCACCCAACAATAACGAAAAATAGCCCAAAAATTTTGCGCCATTTTTCATATGAAATCAGGGCCAATTTTACATGCAATTTTTTTGGGCGATTTTTCATTTTTGTTTTTGGGCCATTTTTCTTTGGGCGATATTTCCTACAGCCCTCCTGAAGTCTTCGTGATTTCTTGAGACCGAAGGCAGACCAGAGATCCTTCCTATCTGGTACCACGGCAGTCAGTAGTCTCTCGGTGAGGTGGCACCGAACTGACCATTGGTTGAGACATCCATTACTATTTTTCTTGCTGAGAATGGTTCCAAACATTTGGTCAGCTTGCCTTTGCGAAAGCATTACTTTTCCAATAGAAGGTGAAAGCATGAAAAGGCTGATTTTTCCACCCATGTGAGAAAGTTCGGCCTGTGGCACTTTGGTCTAGCTTCTGTTGCTATTCAACAGATGCTGCCCAAAGCAATGAAGCTTAGTCGCTTCTAAGCAGGGGCATATGTGTGTTATTTTTGCCGGATTATACAATCGAAACGCATTGTCACCACCCAGCTATCATTTTTGATCGTGTAAGAATCTACTGAGAATCTCATGAAGATCGTTTTTGATCGTCGACGAGTGGATTTTTTAATCGTTTAAAGTTCCTCGCACGCGAGAAACTGCTACTCAAGCTGATTCTTCCTAAGATACTTACACAACATGTAAAGATAATCTAATGAGTCTTTCTGAAAGCATATCATGAGACTCATGTAGGTATTATCTCGTGAACTGAGCTACTTAAATATTTGCGTACAATTTATACAAAATGAACCTTAAGATCGCGAACTAAACATCATCCTGTTCAAAAATCTTATTTAACAGATCCTAAGGTCGGTTTTTTTATTAAATTGTATCGGTAATACAATTTTCATGTTTCAAAAAGGCTTTTATTTACGTAGCTCAGCAATTGTTATACGACTCATGCAGAGAGTCGCAAAAGGTTCAGTCCAAGATTAAAAGACGAGCGTGTCAGAAAATGAATAAAAAATAACAAATAACAAAATTTAGATGTTTCTGTTATTGTTACTCGTCAGATAATCGTCAGAAGATTATTTTAGGAGTTGTATATTAAACAAAATCATCTTACAAACAGCCTATGCTTGCTGAGCATAAGATTAGGCCAACACGGCAGGCGCCAACCAGTTGAACATGCAATCAATGAACTTAATTTGAACCAGAACTAAATCTACATTAAAGGACATCTACAGAAAAAATCATTTTGCTCCCTCGCAAGGCCTGTTAACGATAATGCTACAAACAACTGCGATTGCTAATTATTCGTTGGTCCTAATTAAACGCAGTCGGTGTTGGAGTCGGAGTCAGACTGAAAAAATTACATCGGTTGGAGTCGGAGATAGAATTATTTTTTGAAGAGAGGGATGAAAGCAGGGCTGTGGCTGCTCTCATCCCTGGCACCTCGTGAACTAAAAAACTTACTAGAGGAAACATTTTGCGAACACTTTTTCACGCAGTGCTTTAGTTAACAAGCCACCAAAATCGTCAGATTAAAAGTCGTTGTATGATTTTTTCTAAACAAACTTACAAGTTCGGACCAGGAATGGAAATTATGGTACAATTGTAAATACTTCTTACTATCAAGATTTGGTTGTTAATAAAAAATTGCAATTAATTATACCTTTAAGTCTTACATATTTCATTGTTTTAAGATCAAAAGTCGTCTTTTGACCTCACCTCCTAATCACAGCTTTTTATACCCTTCACCACAGGTGGTGAATAGGGTATATATAAGTTTGTTATTCCGTTTGTAATTTCTATAATATCGATGTTAGACCCTTTAAAGTATATATATTCTGGGTCGTTATGAAAAGCAAAGTTGATGTAACGATGTCCGTCTGTCCGACAGTCTGTTGAAATGGGTTTTCCAAAGACCCCATATATGATGGGGGCCAGGTTATTGTACATATATGTCACATATGGTCCAGAATTGTTTGCTATTGAAATTCAAAAAGATCGGTCCACAAATGGCTGAGATATGAGTAAAAAACTACGACTACCTCAATTTTTTAAAGATCCAATTAGAAGCGACATAACCTTATCAACGCTGCATTTCCATAACCACTGTATTACCAAAATGACATAAACATACCATACAATTTGGATTCTACGGCTATGATAATGCAGTTTTGGTAATGTGGTTTTTTGTTGTTTTTTATACCCTTTATATGAGTTGTGGAGTTTATTTTAATGTGTTTAATCAAGGCGAATTCAAATGGTTCAAATCTTGGTTTTTCAAAGGGAATTTTTTTTTAATTTTTATGTTCTAAAAATGATTGTAAAAAAATATTTACCAGTTTTAGATTTTTAAATTTAATTTATAATGAAGTTTTTAGAATTGTGAATATGTATGTATGTACATATATGTAAAAATTTTTTAGTTTTTGTCTAGTTGCTCTGTATTCTGCTCGCACAATGGTGAAGGGTATATACGATTCGTCACAGCCGAATATAGCACTCTTACTTGTTTTGCTATGAATTGGTTTGACTCTTAATCGGTTTTAAAATATACGAAAGCAAAGTGTACAGTAAATCACAAATTGTAAGTTATATCGGCATTTTGCCCGTAATCTGCATGTACTTCTCTAGTCCTCATCCTTGTTAATATTAATTCTACAAAGGATATAAGCGTAATTTGCTTTTAATTGAAAATCCCTTATAATTTTGCCACTTTTATACTAATTACTTGAAAATATTTAAATTAAAGAAATAAAAAGCTCAACTCAATTGTTTTGTGAATAATTTCACTAATTTTATCTCGTCATTACAAACTGATTCAACTATTTCTGTACGAAAAACAAAATAACAACTCCCACAAAATTGTAATTAACATTGTTAAAATATAATTAAAACTCTTCTCTTTTATTTTGCATTAAGCTTAAAATAACAAAGTAAGGAAATGAAATAAAATTAAATAAAGAAATCATTTAGCGTTTCATCTTTCGCATCCTGCTAAAGAGCTGTTGCATCATCACAGCCACACAAAAACTCTTCAGAACGACGTAATTTCTAGCAACTGTTGCCAAAAATGTAAAAAAAAAACAAAAAGTTAAGAAGTAAAAAATTAAACGAAATAAAAAACTAAATAAAAACTTAAAATAACAAAAATTATCAACTCGAATAAAAGCCAATTAAAAACGCATTCTCTGATAAGGACATCCATCCAACCCTTCTTTGCTGGTATTCTGTTGGGAGTCTCAATGGTTTAAGTGTGACCAGCTGTGGGTTATTAAATAATACTGTAGCTTAAAAATGGAGTCCAGGGAGGGAGAATTAGTTTCAAAAAGTTAGCTGTGATGTTTTAGTAAACTGCAAAAGAAAATAATGTTTTCAATTTGGACATAATCGCCAAAGTGAGTTTTTGAAAACAGGGTTCTTTAAAAAGAAAATATTTTCAAACTTAAAAAAAAAACATTTATAAATTTAAAAGGTTTAGTTCGTTTAGTTTGTTAGCAATGCTGAACCGTGGGAGAAATTAGAAATGTACGTAGTGAAAGTACGATTTTTATGAAATTTAACATGTTAATTAAGCCAGTGCAGAAAGTCAAGTTAATGTTTATATAGGAAATCTGCCAGTTTAGAGCCATAAAAAAACCGTTATTATTGTGAAGCTAACGTTATATTTGGAAATTTAACATTTTCATTAATTGTCCAAACCAAAAAAGTTTCTTTTTTGGACTTACTTACAAATGTCTAAGTATTTATTGTCAAAACATAATTGGTGATAAATTAAGTTGAAATCAAAAGTTATTGGCACGTGCACTAAAAAGACAAATCCATCCATCCGTACTCAAATCAATCCGAAGCGGTATTAATAGTACGGATTTTCTTGAATCAAGTACCGAAAGATTGATGCAAGTGCGGACTTTCAATCGCGGAATTCTTAACTCGTCCACATTCAATCCGGAATTCTTAATTGAAATAATCCGAAAATGAGATTGATTTAAGTCAAACTAAGATTGAACCAATCTCAAAATGCGCTCGATTGAAGTATTATAAAGTCTTTAATCTCGAATTCGTACTTGAAAGGTAAAAGGAGAATTTTATTATGATTGATTTACTTATCGGTTTTACGCCTTACAAAAAGACGTTACTAACAAAAATAAAATTTTACAGGAGAAGCAAAAATCTTTGTAAAATGAACAATATAAACATCTCAGAAAAATATACATGTATAAGTCATCCATGGAATTCTTCAAACAATTTTCAAAGACAGCCCTTTCATTATATATTGTTAGAAAAAAATGTAAGATGACGTCGTTTTGTTTTTATAAAATAAGCACACTTGTAGTTGCGTAAATGGTGTTTTTTTATAGATTGATAAAAGTTTAAGTCATAATAATGCAATAATATATTTTTGATATCAATGAATCGGTCTTTATTAGATAGAAAATTTTTTGCCATTAATGTTTAAATATGACTTCTACCATGTGGCCGCCACGACTGGCGCGTAAAAGGCAGAATTTGAAACACAAATTTTCAACAACTTTTCGCATTCTGGCCATCATCGTTTTTGAGGACATATGGGCCAATGACTCCACCAGCCCACAAAGCACACCAAACAGTACTTTTCTGTGGTTATAATGGTGTTTCGACAAAAGCTTCGTGATTCTCGTTACTCCAAATGCGACAATTCAGCTTATTTACGTACCCATTCAACCAGAAATGGGCTTCATCGGAAAATAAAATTTTTAATGGAAATTAAAAATCACTAACAACTTGTGCTTCAGCCCATTCGCCGAATTAGTTTGATTAAAAATATTAACAATTTGCACGCATTGCTCTGGTGTAAGTCGATCCATACTGAAATGTCAAAGCATACTAAACAAAAAGCAACTATCAGCTGTTAAATAGATGGTCAAGTAAAGCAGTAATGCCAACTCAAAGTTCTATCACTCCATAATAATCAATCCAAAACTCGATTTTGGATTTTGTGTTGTTTACGTCTTTTAGCGAATGCAAATATAAACTAAATGAGAAGCAAGAGTTCTCAATTTTACTTTTTTACCATGAAAATAATGTGTTTTCGTCTTGCTCTGTTGTTTTTGTTGTTTCTACACACAACAAGCGAATCGTTTTTTAACTACTGGTGTGGTGTTGTTGTAGTGTCTGCAACAAACCGTAATCAGTTAAATGAGATTAATGCACAATTTTTAGGATAGTATTTAAATCTTTATTAAATTAATTTTCATGTAAACCTAAGTCGTATTTAAATAAAGATTGATTTTTTAAGTTTTATTTGAAAAGGCTTATTTAATTAAGATAACAGTTTTTATCTATTTACCTATTTACCAAAAGGTTGTCTGTTGTTATTGTATTGTTGTGAAATTGAGGCCACCATGCTAAGTTATTACAAAAAAAACTTAAGTTAAATTTAAATGTACCAGATTGGTGAATTAAGTTACATTTAAGTGCTTAGTGAAGAACAGAATTTTGTATTTAAAAACATTTTAAATATAAATGTGAAATAATATCAAACCTAAAAATTGGCCGTAAAACGCTCACTTTGCAATTTTACTCTGAGAGTGGCACAGGAAGATCCGACAGCAAGCCCAACTTTGCTCAGGAGTAGAAAGTAAGAAAGTAAAGTTGGTCAAGCCTGACCATATAACATCCTACACCACAGTAAATAAAAACAAATTTTCAGGATTGAACCCTATTTGGGAAATATGGCCAATCATGGACCTGGCAAAACAATTTAATTGTGTTAAGAATTTATGATTCGTAAATGAGATTTTTGTGCCGATTGGTTTTTGAATATCCACATCTACAAATATTAGAGTTTAATAATACTTGGTAAGACGATTTATGTTGCAAAAAGATGCAGTTTGGGATTGAAATCAAGCAAAATCGGTTCAGTAGGATCAGAGCAAAAACTAGCATTAATGGTGGAACAATGCACGGGATGATACAAGATTTTGCAAAAGTTCGTTTTTTGGGCTGGAAATCACGCTGTAAAATTTCTTGAAGATCGGTCTATAATTTACACTTGGCCCCATATAAACCCTTCTCCGGAAAATAGTTTAGTACGCCCAAGCCCGTAATAATGCTATCAGGATAAAATCTAATACTTTACAGTTTTATGCGAATTAAAATCACACTAATAAATTACGTGATGATCGGTCCATAATTTACTATAGGAACAATATAAAGCCCACTGTTGTAAATTAATTAAATACGCTTAAAACCGTTGCAAATAAAATTTCTTTCAACTTAGCTTCATATGACCAGAAAAAATTTAATGCAATTTTGTGGTATACGGTCAATAATTTACCTTCATCAGCCTTCTGAAATTCACTGTAAACGCTAAAACTAGTTTCACCCCTGTATTGAAATTTATTTAAATTTATGTTTCTTAATACCAGAAATAACTCTGCAGAATTTTGGGATGATTGATCCACAAATAACCATGGCTCCAATATAAATTCCCTCCTGAAAGTCATTTAAGTTCGACTTAAACTGTTACTCAATCTAGTTAAAATTGCTAAAAAAAAAGCATACAACTTTCTAATTATCGGTCAATAATTTAATATATTTAGATCTAAACTGAAACCAGTTTTGATGCTGATGTCTGTATTTAGAAAGAAAAATTAATAATAAATAGGTATCATATAGATACCACTCCTGAAGTAGTCGAACTGTCGGTGGATGGTATGGTCAAGCAAACGTTTTGCAAAAGGATCTAATTTTTTAATAAAACTGGCGGTTGCGTGTATACCGTCAAATATTCGTCAGGTGTAAAAATAGTTTAACAATTAATTTTCAAATATTTTCGCATTTCACACAAAATATTCTTTCATTGGGTAAAATGGAAAATTTTGGATACATTTTATTTCTTAAGGATTTTAAAAGTCAACCAAAAACAAAAAAATTAACATGTCCTGCATTATTATAAAGTGTTTTCAACTAAAACAATTTCTTGTGATAAAATTTAAATGAAAATCTTTGCGCTTAGTTTTTCGTGTTACTGTACTTTAAAATTTGCTCACCAGTACAGTTGCAAGGCATTTTTGGGCATCAAAAGCATTATATAAGAATTAGTCCTATGCTGAAGTTTTCAGGATTTTCCTCACCGATATTCAGGCTTAAACCACAGCGAACGGTCCTCAATCAACAATCAGTACAGGACCTAAGAGTTTCCCTGGCACTAGATTGAACTTATGATCAATCGGCATAGAAAATTGTAATACGCTTGAATTTAAGGTTTATGTAAAATCCTACGAACCATATTTCTATGAGACATTTTAATCCTTAAATTTTAGAATGTGTGGGTCTTTTTTGTCCTTTTCTCGAAAAAGGAGGCAAATAAGTACTCCTTAATAGAGATATAAGCGCTAAAAAATTCCACAAAATTGTACTTTAAAGCTCTGAATACACCAAAGCTCAAAATTACCAAAACAAAAAATGTTTCAATAGGATAATTTCGTTCTCTGAGCCGGATTAACAATGAGAGCAACATTTTTCTGGGTGTTCAAAATGAAGACTAAACTATTTATTTTAGTAGAAAAATATGTGTAAATTTTTTGTTGCACAATATATCAAGTTAAACTTCCTCTGCCTTTTTAAAATAGTTTCTATGTATATTCCCGGATCTATAGATATGGATAATAACTTTTTATGGAAAATTTTGTAGATTCTACAGCACTCCATGTTTTCGTACGAAACGTTCATTTTTTCTGTATTGAATTACCACTTTTCTTTTTTGAAAATTGTCTGTCTGATTATTCACTCAATGATAAAATCCCCTTTTTTGTTTTTAAGCAAAAGTCAAGTACGATTTTGTTCCTTTTAGCATTTCGCACTTAAGTGCTTAAACAAATGTTGAAATGATAATGTTTTTTTTTTAAATCCTTTAAATACTTCAACATCATTTAATTGAGTAATAAATAAACGACGCTTGTAAGAGTAACAATCATTTCATTTTAATTTACAATTATTTGCATAAAACCTTGCAGTACTCATGCCAGCAATACGAATTTATTTCAATCTTTTAGAACAGCTTCTAAATCAGAGTTAACCAACCAGCAATCATCTGCCAGTAGCCCACCACTACCCATTTAAAGCCATCACTATCACAATCATCATTATCATTTATTACTTGTTGTTCGACTATTAATGCGCACATCCCATTTGTATTTGTTGAAATGATTTTAGTTGGTTTGGGCGGGGAGGGAAGGTAAAGGGAAAGTAAAAAAATGTGGCATCAACTTAATTCAAATGAATTCAATTAATTAAACCTGCATTTCCATCGAAAATCACTTCCATAAGGTGTACGATTTTATAGATTTCCATTTTCATTTTTTTTTGTTGCTGTTGTTCAGTGGCTTGTTTGCTGATGCTTGACATTAAAATTGATGCTGCTGCTCCTGGTGACGATGATGACTTCATGGTTTCCATTTAAGTGATGCTTATTTATGTTTCCGTATTTCCTTCCTGTATAAAATATTACACGAATAAACAAAAAAAAAAAATTACGGGGGGAAAATATGTCTCTGATTTCCATATAATTTATACAATTTTCGTTAATTTGTAATGGTTTGAAAAATTAGATTGGAAATAAGCGGTTTCAAATAGCTCATCGAATTGTTGAAAGATTAGTGAAAGTGTGTTTAATGTGATTAAAAGAAATTTAAGAGAACATAGAAGAAAATTACAGGGTATTAAGAATTAATTTGCTAGAGGGAAGGGGCATACAAAAAAAATAATTAGTAATTTGAGGAGATTTAATGGGATTCACTTAGATATTAAAATGATTGCTGAAATAAAGGCTCTTCCAATAGAGAATTCCGAACATTGACTGTTGATAAAAGTTATTTAATAAAAATTTTGAACTTACCCTCCCCTTCAGCGATGTACCCATTTTTAGATGAATATGAACGTTTATGTCAAACCTTAAATTTAAGTCGAACAATTTACAAAAAAAGTTAGTTTTAAAAATTAGACCGAAACAAATATTTTCATCAGACACTAACGGTACAAATTAGTTGGGGCCTTAATTTGATGGTATATTTTTCAAAAACATGTTTTTCTACATATTAGAACGGTCCCGCTTGCCATAGAAATCAAGGGGTCTTACTAGGGAGATCGATCGAATAGTATTCGACCGGATTTAACCGGTTATTTTAGTTTTGCCCAAGTCGAATATTTTAAAATGTCCATCGAATAAACCGGTTATTTTAGTAATGTATAATTTATATGCGTTTGCTTTACTTTTGTTTTAAATCTACCCGTAATTTGAGTATTTTTCTAATTGAATATTTGGAAAAAAATACTACAAAAAGTTCAGCTTAGAAAGTAATTAGCAATTTGACAGTATGCTAAATACTATTGGGGGATTCACAAGGTGTGCTATCAAGTCATATCGTCATAATGTCCTAAATAATTTTTTACAATTGCTTAAAATAAATGTTGTTGTGTATCAAACAAAAAAAAATTTTTAATGCTGTGTTCATTGATACGTCATAACTGTACGGTTGAAATTTAAATTATAAGCGATAGCCCACAGAAGTCATATATATTTCTTTATACTTTACAACGTTATGACTACCTTGTGAATACCCCATATATATATATCTCTATAAAGATGTCATCTATGGTGATAATATCGAAATGATTTAACAGACAATGGTGCTTAAACGGCCCTAAAATTATACAAATATTGGGACATTGGCGCATATTCAGAAATCATAACTAACGACGCAACTAACAAAACAGAAACTAAGAAATAGTTCATAAATAGTTATAAATTTTATTCATAATTCATAACTAGATTAACAACTGCTTTCAGCTGATTGAATAAATGCAACCATGCATTTGGCATGTAGAGAAAACAAAATGTCGATAATATTTAAAACGATATATACTGTAGTTAATTTAAAAGCTTATTAAGCTATTAAAAAACAGTTATTGTTCTTAAAAAAATGCATAAAAATTTTGAAAAAGTAATTTTTTGGTTTAAGTTTTTATATTAATCAATTAAATTAGGGGCTTGTAAAAACATAATTTTTCAATTAAATTTGGTGACTTAAAACACATCTCTAGTTTATTTTATTTTTTGTATGTATTTTAAACACAGAAATATATTAGAAACGCAGAAATATAGTAGAAATGTTACACATAATTAATACACCAACTGCACAGAGAATAAATTTAAAAGCAGACACAGAATATATAGCGAATTATTATAGGAATTTAGTTATTAAGAGTTAGAAGATTAGATATAATATAAATATACCTATCGCAGCCTTGGAAGCACTTTGTTTAGTACGACGTAAACTGTAACTAAAGTAAAATACTGGCAAATTTCTTAACGATCGGTACATAATTTACCATAGATCGCGTTAAACGTCCACTCTGGAAAATAATTTAAATCAGTGCACGAAAATAAACAATGTTCCATGGTGTTCGGTACGGTAGAAATTTGGAAAACACCAACGCTATTAGTATTTGTATAGTAAAGCCCTTAAAAACATTTCTCTGTTTGTGATCTTTGTACCCTCAGCTCAACATAAAGATGAGAAAATTTCATTGCGTTCGTGTTTTGTATTTAACCACAAACACACAACAAAAAGGTCTTACAAAAATAAAACCTGCATATAAAACACACGACACATGCTGTATGTGGTCGTGCAAATTGCCAACCAACAGCAACAATACCTACTAGTGCGAAGTGTTGCTAAAATTATTTATTTGCTCAATCGTTCATCACAGTTTAAAAGAACACCAAAGGGCATTTAAATAAAATGTACGTCTACAGAATCACTACAATTGTTCTGTTTTATAACGAAAAACAGTACGCAAAATAATGTTTGTTACTTTCGTAAAAATAGTTATGAACGGTATAAAGGGTTGTGTACTAATACATAATCACTATAAAAAATATATATTACCATTAATACTCTTGCTCTATAATTATAAGATATATTCTTGTTGAGCAGGATTTCAATAAATAAATAAATAAATAAATAACTTTTCTGGCTGTGTGTACCCTAAGCTAAATAATGTTAAGTTTTTTTTCGAACACTGATTTAAATACGTCCTACAGCCGTTATAAATCTGTGGCATTTTGACAAAATACCTTAAGTCGAGAAAAGATAGCAACATAATTTAAAAATAAGAAAACTCGGTGAAAAAAAATCATTTTTATCAAATTATAAAATAAATCAAAATAAAAAAAAAATTCGTTTATAATACAAAATTTAAAAAAGTAAACAAAAATGTTTTGTGTATGAAAATTCGTATAAATAACAACATTTTATTTAACTTTTTTAAATTTGACTTAAGATGTTTTGTCAAAATGCCACATAAATTTAGGTACTGAGGTAAAATTTGGTTCAAGTTAACATTATGGCTAGAAATGCCACCATGTACTTTTGTGACAATCGAACAATAATTAACCGTAGGTCTCATATAAAGCGGCCTTCTGAAAAACAATTTAAAGGGCATAAAATTCTAAAGAAAATGGTATAACTCTTTTCAAGTCTGGTCTAACTTAGTTTTATTTTATTTTCGACAGGTCCAATATAAAATCTCCTCCTTAAAATCATCTTATTATTATATTTCGGAATCAATTATCATGATTTTTTTTTATTTGAAATAGGCAAGGATTAACTGCCTGTTCAACGATTTCGAACGTCAACGTTCGCATAGAAAACTACATTTAAGACAAAAACAAATTTTCGAATATTGTTTTTGTTTTACATATAATTTTCTATGCGAACGTTAACGTTCGAAATCGATGAACAGGCAGTGAGTACTGGTTTCCACGTTTCGAGTTTTACTTTAGTCAAGTCTTGAGTTTAAGGGGAGAGAGGAAGAGAAATGGCATTATCATTTCCCTTTTCTCTTCAACTAGGCGGCTTAAGCTGTGTGAACCAGCACTTATAATACTGTAATATAAGGTTTTATAAAGATTGGCTTGTAATTTATAGGTCCCACACAAAGCAAACTCCTGAAATATTCGAACTCTTGGTGGAGGGTATAAAAGATTAGGCAGAGCCGAATATGGCACTCTTGGCTGTTTTAAGGAAATTTTCTTAAATAAATACCTGGAACAACGTGAATTATTTCTAATGCCAAACATCTGAAGATTTTTAATTTAAATACGCCGGAAATCGGGATTTGGTCAATTCCGAAAGTTTTGGTATTTTTTGGAACGGAATTTCTCGTTTAGGATCTCTAGTCCCATATAAAACCAGCACTTGAAATACACTTTCATACGCAAAAACCGTAATAATGATAATGTAATTTTAGTAAAAAATTTTTTCGATTTGTTTAGTTTTATATAAATAGAAGTACCAACATACTAATTATTTTGCTTTCATAATTTACCATGGTTCCCAAGCTCTTTCTCGTAACATACTAGATACACTTATTCTTATGTTCGAACGACAGCGGTTTTTCGTAAGTCGCTCTCTTATTCGTAATTCACCAACAACATTTTGAGAGCGAATTATCTCATTTGTACGTAATTCATTTTGAATTGCCATGCCAACTACAAAATAATCATTGTCATCACTAATTTTTATCGAAGGCTAAAAAAACAAACAACACAAATAAGAAAAACACATAAAATTAAGGCGAATTCATGTATTATGAATTTGCCTCGCATAAAATTGTAAAAAAGTAGTTTATGTATTATAAAGAAACCAAATAGCAATTAATAAAAAACGAGACATTTTAAACTGTTTCTTACTTTTGTATTAATTTTCAAAGCAAAAAAAAAAATTCATTAATGTTAGAAGAAGATTTGATGAATTAAGAAGATGCCGTGTGAACAGCATAATTCGTATTCGTAATTCAAAAAGCGAACAACGTAATTCAAGATGTCGTGCGAACATACAACCAAATCAAGCAGTCTTGGTTGATTTAAAATTTAACAAAAAAATGTTTCAGCAACTCGCCTGTCACACCGTGCCATTTTGTGAATGTCCACACGTCCATTGATATAATTCAGAAAAATGCAAAGTCACGTTTATAACAAAAAATTTACTCTAAGATGTATGTGAGTCACGTATGACTCATTGTCCAGAGAAGTTGTAAATTGTTTAAAATAGCTGATATTTTATTTAAAAGAATATCAGTTATATGTTGAAGCTGCAAAGTGACACACAGATAACTCAAAAACACCTGTGTGTCAGTCGATTAAAAGGCCTAACTGTAGAATTTTTTTCATACTAATTATTTTGCTTTAGGAAATACTTTTTAAGACACTCACTTATAAAATTTTTTTAAAAAGAAACCCCAAATCGACATTATAAAACTTGTTAAGGGAGTTTGTTTGCCCAGTGGCAAATACTTTCATTCGGCATAAAATCATTACATCTTAAACTTCTTGTTGCACTGTATTAAAAACAAACAAAAAAAAACCATTTCATAAAAGCCAATTTCAACCTTGTGCCTTCACTTGACCCTCATAACTTGATAACAAAGCCAAAGACATTTATTTCAATTCATTTAAATTTGACAAGGGTTTAGCTACATGCTAATGAAACATTTTAACCCACTTTAAAGGATATAAAAATTAGAATTTCGTTTTTACTAAAGTATTCATTGCAAATGAGGCTTAAAGACAAGAACAAAATGTTCGCATTTGATTAAATTACAACCACATTTAAACCACAGTTATTGTTACGCATTATTAGGCAATAGAAATTAATCAGATTTTCACCTTAAGTAGACATATTTTGGCTTTAATTGAATATTGAGGGCTTATATTTAATTAGTGATAGGTATCTACAATTATTTAGAACATGAATATTTTTTTCAGTATGAAGTTGTAATAATGGCTCTTAGACGTAGTTTTTTTATTTTACAAAGTTTAGTTAATTCTCCTGAATTTAACGAAAAAAAAGCTTACACGTTCTGCTCTAAGATTGTGATTTTGCAGAGAGTACTTTTAAAAAAAAGCCCTCGATATTTAACATGTTCCATACAACATATTTTTCGTTTTTTTTACCTGCCTTAACTAACAACAATATTAATTAAAGTCAAAACAGATCAGGCATGGAAAATTAAGTATAAATGTACATTTGAAGATAAAAGCTTCGCTGTACTATCTAAAACCTAAAATGTACTTTTTGCTAAAGCATCAATCAAGTTTAAGCGAATTTGTAAAAAAGCACCACACAGTGTGTCACAAACTTTCAACAAAGTCGTGACCAAATGAATCTGACACCTAATCTTTATGTAAAATTGTCCGCTGAATCCGAATGTGAAGTCAGAATGGTCAAAAGGAGAACAGTTTTGAGAGAATACAAATAACCGTTATTTGCGGTTTTTAAAAAGATGATGGCAATTTCTTAAAAGTAACTTCGAAAATATTAGGCGGATTTTGTATTCCTCTATTTGTATTGAAACATAATGAAATTACTTAAGCAACAACAGGTCTTTCGTAAAAATTGGTAAAGAAATGACTACGCACATTTTGTGTCCAATAGGATCCAAATCGATATATATTGGTTCCTTTAGTTCCTATAAGGAGCATAGGGCCTCTTTACATTGTTTGAGGTTTCGGTAATTATTTGTTTTAAGATGAGTAGCTGATTGGGCTTCTGCATCCGATCCTGGAACTGGGGCTGCCAGCATGGCCTCCAGGCGGGCTGTTGGTGGCAATTGGTTATTTGAAGGCGCCAATCTCTCGCCTTGACGTTCCGAGTATCATTGGCACTCAGAACTTGTTAGGAGTCCGGCGCCACCCGGAAACCCTCTGAGATTCTCTTCCCGGAACCGCTGATTGTCCGCGACTGCATTAGCAGCTGTTCCGTATATCTACGGAACTTTCCACTATCCGCAACCTGTGGACGCGCCCGATAGCACTCAGCTGTGCTTCCATCAGAGATGGCGGGAAATCGATATAATTTGAATTATTATTTGAAATATCCCACATTTCAATTTTTTCCAAATTATAAAAAACACAGCAAGCAAATACACATAGCGAAATGTTTAGTAACAAAAAGTATTAAAAAAAAGACTAAAACTGTTAAATGATTATGTGAGTTAATTCACTAATCTAAGTCTTGTTGGGCGCAAAATGTTCGTGTTGAAATAAACAAATGCCCCATGCAATTAAACGTTACAATTGTTAATTGTTTAGTATTAAAAAATAACTTGTAAAAGGTAAAATCGCAAAAAATCATAAAACTGTCAATGAAGTTTGTACTTTTGTCCCCTGTAACTCTGCCATTTCTTGACCAATCTTCACTAGCAATCTATTGCTATTTTAGTAATTTTATTATCTAAAATAAAAGAAATACATAATCCGTTTAATATTTTTGAAGCTACTGACATTTAAGTGACATGAACTTTTTCAAAAACACAAATAACTGCTATTTTGGAATATCTCGAAAACTGTTCTACTTTTGAGCCTTCTGACTTCATACTCGGATTCAGCGTGTTTAGCAAGAAAAAATAAAAAAATCTTTTAAATTAAAAATGTTTGTATTCCCACAAAGTTACTTTGATAATAACCTGGCAAGTGCACGGCTAAAAAAACTAAACTGTCAACATGCTTTATTTTTTGGAAAATATTAAAGCAAGTTGTTTTTATTTTCATTTTGTTTTTTCTTAACCTTCTTATATCTATAATTCTGTGGCCGTATGGAAAAACTAGATAGCTCCATTTTTTTAAAAAACACTAGAAAAACACATTTAAAGTTTTAAACATATTTCGCTAATTATTTCATATGAATTTATGCTATTATGCATGCGCATTTAACAAAACATAATTTTAAATAATGTTAAAGATTTCGGGTTCCATTGAACTAATTTTTGGACATTAAAACCTGAAGTTTAGCATAAACTGAAAAATAGCTATAGACTCCGTAGTTTATTTTATTGCAATAAACATTTTGACCCAAAGAACTTGTGACCCCAATTTGTTCTATTTCGTTCTTTCTCTCTTAGTTTTTGAAACAACGTCGATTTAAACTTCTAATTTTTCTATTTTTTAAGACACTGTGGAGATACCTTGTTTTTTCAAATAATGTATGGAGTTATCTAGTTTTTACATAAAAATTTGTATTTTTCTGATTTTTGTTTTTCAAATCACTTTTAAATGAGAAACTATATCAAAATTTCGATCTGACAGAGTGATATTAAATGAAACACGCTTTCTATTTTTGGTTTGGGTCATTACTTCACATTCACAGTTTTAAGAATCATTTACTAATAAAGTTTAGTACTTCTGTCCATCAAGAAGTAGTCCTTTGGTAGAAAGAGTTTCAGTACTAGTTTAAGGTATCAGTTTTCCATCCCTGATTCAAATACTCACAAAAACTCATAATCTATAGATATATCGTTCGCTCTCTTTCCAACACAATCACTCAAAATGCAAACTAATCCGAATTACTTATGTGTGAGTGTTTTGGTGAGAAACTGGGGTTTAAGTGTTGATGTTCTAATTGGTTGGACTTATAATGATTATTAGAAAATTAATGATTGAGCTCAGAACAATCGTAAACCTTAAAAGGTTGATTAACTAATACGAATAAAGCTCAATACATGTACACGAAAAAAAGACAGGAAAATCTTAAAAAAAGGTCAATTAAGAAAATCCCTTAAATCAATTTTTTAAGATTTTTTAATGTCAAATTTTAGTAAAGTTTTCATCTGCCTTTAATAACAGCATTTACTGTCTTTGTGTACATTATAACCACAAATTTTTAGTGGATTATTTTTCTCTACTTCAACCTTCTGCTCAATTTTTCCTCCATTTATATTGCCAGGCAACAGAAAAAATAACATCAAATTGAATTAATAATGATATCAACAACAATAACGTTAACGTTAACAATAGCCAATAACGCATAAATTAATAAATGTATTAATAAATTAACAGAATCAATTCCCCCCGGTTAAACATCCATGTTATTTTTTACTTTCTTTTATTTTAATTTTTTTCTGTTTTGGACTAATTAATATTTCTCTTTTTTTTAGGGCTGTGAAGGATGTGAAGAGGGTGGTGGTTTGGGGTCTAAAAAATGTTAATGAAATATAAAATGCTGGCTCATGAGTAAAAGCTATTCTATGATTGCTAAAGCTAAAAATTTATTAAAGTAGAAATATTTTTTATTTGCCTTTTAAAAATTGAAAATTCTTGATAAAGAGCATTGCAAATTAATTGTTGCATATTTTATAAATAATCTATATGGAAAATTTAATTGAAATATTTGTTAGAAAGCCTGGGGCAAAATTGTGGTAATTAGTTTATATTTTTTACCATAATATTTTTTAGCTAATGTAGCATTACATTTTTGTCATTTAAGAGGAAAAATTATAAGAATAATAAAAAGTTTTTCAATTCAAGTGATACCAATTTGGACTGTTAGGCTCCGAAAAAGATGTGGTTTAATTAAAAAATCTGTGATATTTATTAAAAACTCAATTTAGTTTACAACAGGTAACAATTAAAAATTTCAATTAAATACCTATTTATGCTCTTATTAATGGGAATAAGTTTTAATTAAATAATTATATTAATAATTAAATATCTTTAGCTAAAATTCAAAAAGGCGTAACTAAACAAAAATGCAAAATTGAGTTTTTGATTGATTATTATGAATGCCATTAAACTACATGTCTTGACAAACTTTTACACTTCTGCGACCAAAAATGACAAAAAATTGACAAAAAAACAATAGGACGTAACTTCAAGTGTGTTTATTTAATAAATGCAAAACGACGTAATTACACATTTTGTTTCTAACAAAATATATGGAAATGCTTTTCTTTGAAAATTGTTTGAAGGATTCCATGGACGATTTATCAATGCTTTATATAACAGAAATCTTATTAAAAACTGACTTTTAAAATTCTTGCGTTTTACGTTTCTGTTTTCCAGCACACCCAAAAATTGTAAGAACAAATATTTAAAATCAATTTGTATTAGATTTGAAAGCATTTTATTATGACTGACTTAATTATAAATTTCGTTAATCAACTCATACACAAGTACATACTTACATATGTATCAGATTATATGTCACCCATTATTAAACTACTTCTATGTAATGCAGATGGTATGAAGAAGTCATTGAAAAGTAAGCTGTTCAGTAATCGCAAGTCATTACCAAGTTTTTGCTACATAAAGCTACAAGGCCTTAAGCTAAAAAGGATAATTTTTA
This sequence comes from Pollenia labialis, assembly GCA_949318255.1. NCBI lineage: Eukaryota > Metazoa > Arthropoda > Insecta > Diptera > Polleniidae > Pollenia > Pollenia labialis. The sequence goes on along the minus strand of OX439139.1, from coordinate 198,378,133 downwards.
AGTATTTACTAGTTCATATTTATAACTAAATCTAATTTTATGTGTGTTTTTAAATGTGGTGATACAGTTTGGTTAATCTTAAATACTTTGTTAGTTCTCTAACAGATTTATTTGAGGGAGAGGAGAGAGCTAGGATAGGGTCAGTGCGTCCAAAGATTAATTTTCGTTCTTGTGCACAAAGCGGACAGTCGGATATAATAAGTTTTTATACTGCAGTGTAAGATACTGTTGAACAAATTGAGTAACCTTTTTTTAAAACAATTGGGAGAATTTTGTGTCATACAGTATAAGACTCTATCTTATCCTGGGGCTTTTCCCTTTCAGTTTAGAAAGAGTTGAAGAGAGCTTAATATTATTAATGCTTTGTACAATTTTTAACACACTATTGCTTGGTGAAATGTTTTGTAAATGTTGTTGAAAAGAGTTCTTATTAGATTGAAATAATTGCGAAAAATTTCTATCATCTGAAATTGGTGACCAAAAGGAACAAAAGTCATTTGCAATTTCATTTCATTTGTCAGATTTAGTTCCAGATTTTCTGACGGAGTTTTATTTTCAAGTGTATCAATTCTCTTCATTATTAGGTATTTTGGACCATGAGTTAATACTGTTAAATTTTTTTTTTTGTTTACTTTTATCTTTGAGTTTAGTTTAATACTAGATTTTGTTAGTCGTGCTAAATTCCCAATTTTTATTATTGATAAAAACAATGAAATTCATTGTTGAAGGGATAAGCTATTCCTATGCGCATTTCACTGGTTGCTCAGGCCAGATCGTCAGGAAACTTCATCCAAAGATTTTAGAAAAGCTAAAGATATTAAAAAAGTAAAACTGTTTAGCGAATAAGAATTATCTATAAGCAAAAGTCTTGCTTGCAACCATATCAAAGCTTTAACAAAAACAACAACAATAAACAGTGAGTTTATCGTTTCTTACATGCCCCACTACAATTGGTTGGAACTCTTCCAATATTAATTGTAGTTGTTAGTACGTTAAAAAAAAACAAAATGAAAACAAAAACAACATGCTTTATTGCTCTCGCAAAAATAGTGCATGCCAGTTTATTATCAAAGTAATTTTTGGGAAAACCAAATTTACAAGATTTTGTTAGTCGTGCTTAATTCCCAATTTGTATAATTGATAAAAACACTGCAATTTATTGTTGAAGCGATAAGCTATTCCTATGCGCATTTCTTTGGTTTATTTAAAAAACCTGCCGGTTTTTACAATTGTTGATATGAAAAACATTGTTGATATACTTAAGTAAAGGTTTAAGTCACTTGATTAATTTTTTAATTAAAGCTAATTTTATTTTTTAACAATGCATTGTTTAACAACCATTGCAAATGGTTTAATTAAAAAAAAGAAACTTTTCTGTGTAAATGTTTGTCAGAATATTGATGACATTTAATCAAAAAATATTGATATTCATCAGATGTACAAAATTTGTTTCACTTTTGTGAAATAACCGTATCCTACTCTCCAGTGTTGCCAAAAGTTTTCTATAGTTAGTATCTAATATGCAAAAAAAAAATTATGATAAAATTTAAGACATTTCAACAAAAGTAGTAGCAGCCCATAATTCTAACGATTTTAAAGCATTAATGATAGTTTTTCATTTTAATCCAGGTTTAAATTTCTGGTTATCGTTTTTAGTTGTCCTAATATATTCATTCTTTATTTGCAGACATAAACAAAAATGATCTGGTAACTGCAGCGTTTAAACAATATTTCCGATAAAATAATCGGTTGAAGTCTCTATTTTTCTCACAACTAGAGTTTTTTTTCCCGGAGTTTTTCGATTCCCGGGAAAACGGGAAATTTTTTTAATTACCCGGGATCCCGGGATCCCGCCCCATATAAATAATACAAAGTAAATTTGTTTTAAATTAATGAAAAAAACTTTTTTTTTAAAAGCGTAAGGGAACTTGTTTACAAAGTAAGTAAAAGAAATGCATAAATACTACAAAAATAAATTAAATTGAATTATTATTACCTTACGCTTTTATATGTAAATTTCGTATCATTATGCTCCAGATACAAGATAAAAAGATAACATAAACATAACAATTTAAATCATAAAACAATAATAAAAACAAACAAATTTTATGGTACTCAAGTTACGAGATCAAAAAGTAAATTTATAAAATAGATAAAATATTTTAAATAAATATGTTTTATAAGTATACATATATATTTTAAATACATATATTAACATTTTTTAACAGTTTAGGAAATAACATTAAGACACTCTCAATGCGTTTAGAAAGTCGGCAAATAGTATATTTCTTATTTTATTTATTTATTACCATGTTGCCGAAAAATTTCGTTCACTTTTTTACCGAGATTGGACAAATAGTTTTAAGTGCAAAAGTTAAAAGTTGTTGCATATTTCTAATTCACAATCCGAAGTAATTTTTCTTTTATATAAACAACATCTATATCAGTCAAATGTATGTCAAGGTTGATGCAAAAAATAGCATCCAACGGACTTCTTCTTACAAGATCCACCTGTAATCTTTAGAACAGTGTGTTTTTAAAATTGAATGTTGTAGTATCTTACACGAGTCTCCATAGTTTTTTATTTCGGATTCCCAGTACTTCCAGGTTATATAAGCTGTCACAAAATTAAACAAATTTATATTTATCGTCATATCTCAATTTTTTTTTTATTTTAAGTTAACTAAGCAATGTGTTCCTTCATACTTTCTCGTAACAAAAATGGGTATTTTATCTTAAACTGTACCGAAGTTATAGCAAAATATATCTTTAAAACAGTACATTTTGAAAACTTTAATCGCATTTTGCCAAGCTCGATTTTTTTCAGTAGAGATGACTTTGCTGCAATAATGGAGCGATATTTTTGGATATCTCATATTTTTAAGACTTGTCCATGGACAATCAAAATTTACTGACTGTATCTTATTTTGAATTTATGTTGTTCATTAACTCTTCACTTAACTAAATTTATTAATTATCAACTGTTTTGTAGATTTATTGCGTCAGTAGACATTGATTTACGAACGTACTCACTTCTTGTTATTGATCTAATCGACAACCCATCAACAGATGCTAATTTTTAGAGAATATAAAACAAAATTTCAAAGTATAAATAGCTTTTTTCTGAAACTATGAGCAATTTTTATTTCCCGGGATCCCGCAACAAAAATCCCGGGAAAACGGGAGATAAAATAATTGAAATTCCCGGGACGGGAAATCTCGGGAAAAAACCCTACTCACAACTTATTTCTTTGCAATTTAATTTGGTTTTATTTAACTGAAAATATGCTGTTTCGTATTACTTTATTCTAAATGATACTACATACACATCCTCGAAGGCTAGTTTCTGTATAAAATAATTATTATTGGATTGTGTTGAAAAACAAAAAAAAAATCTATTAACAACCCCTAAAAGTTGTTTCTTGAGCTACAAATACAGCTTACAAAAATTTTTCCTAAAAATGTATAAATCCGCTTTTAGAAGAGCTGCCATGGTGAAGGGTATATAAGAATCGATAAAGCCGGATATATCATTCTTACTTGTTATTTAATAAATATTCCGAAAACTTTTATCATTATTCGTTTATATTGTTTTAATTTTAATTTTTACTCGAATAAAAATATGTACCCAGCAATTCTAAAATGAGCATTAACAGATTTTTTTCACTAATTTAAAACGACTTCTAGGTTCTAAGTTGCGCTCAGCAACTTTATAGCTTATGAACAATGGCTTAGACCAATGGCTAACTTATCGTCAACAAGATCGATTTAACTTTTTCTATTAACCCTGAGATAAACGTAAAGGCGACTTTTTAGGAATACAAATTAACAAATTTTTAATTGTACTCGATAAGTCGTGATAGTAGCACAGTACCAATAAAAACTTCAATATACACAGAAAAAATTTTTCCAAAAAATTTTTCAATTAAATAATTAATTGGTGTACATTAATTATTCAATTAATTTTTTGTTTGCTGCAATTAATTTTTTTAATCAAAACCCATAAAATTAAATGTTTGTGTATATGTGGTGTATTTTTTGTTTATACAATTAATTTTTTAATTGACTAAATTTGTGTCCAATGACTCGAAAATACAAATCCGTTAATTGATATGATCAATTCCTTTGCAGGGGCAAAATTAGTTAAATATTTAATTGTCTGAACGAATTGTTTAATTGAAGTCGATTTTCTATTTTTATTGTGATACCGAAAAATTACTATTAGTGTGTCATGATTTCCATATCTGGTCTATTTTTTTTAGTGGTTGGAAGAGTATTTAATTAAATCTGAGAAATTAAGCAATATTAAACTATTAAAACGAACTGCTGGGTTTCCGATATACTGTTCATGTATAAATGTCTGTGTAGAAAATCAAACGATAATTTAAGCTTGAATACATAATGCAATTAATTATTTTGTTCAATTGAAATTAGAAATTGGAAAATGACAAATAATACTTAAGAGCTTAGTATGCATAAAATTACATGCAATAGAATAACTCACATACATACTAATACATGTTTGAAAAAAGCCCAGTAGATGCGAAAGTTACATCCAACTTAGTACTATTAAATTTGTCGTGGAACCTACTACAGCCATATTTAGACAATTTTAGATCACATGAACACTTAGGCCTCCAGTAGATACAGGTGTCTCGCCCATTGATTACCTAGACATGCAAAAAGCAGCTAATAATCGTAGATAACTTTATATGGACTACTAGGAAAGTATTTAAAATATATTAGTTAATTTATAGAAACTAGCTTTCCCTCAACAATAAATTTCAGTGTATTTATCAAATTTGAAAAATTGAGAATTAGGCACGTCATACAGAAATCTTATAAATTTTTAATTACAAATTACCAAAAATCTATGTAAACAACTTCTACAGCCAATGCACGCACACTGGTCAAATCCGGCCAAAAATAATTTTTTTTTGGCAAATTTCAATAAAATTTTAATGACAGATTGAAGCTAACCCATCAAAACATACAACTCATTTCTTAATTTGGCCCTTGGAAAACTGCCAGGCCAACCTAATCTGCGCGTAAGGCGTTTTAAAAAATGTTCATGTTTATTCAAAATGTTAACCCAAATAGCGCGGCGTCAGCGCTTTGCAAAATCCGATTTTGACTTCGCGTAAAGTAGTGAAATTTGCTGATATTTTTAAAAAGTAATTAAAATTCAGCTGTTTTTGTTCGATCTAGCGCTTTTATCTGCATGTTATTTTTAATTTGACGGTTTTATTTAACAAATTAAGTTCACAGTACTGTTCATGACACAGCGTTGATCCGATACTATAAGTTTATAATAGCAGCATTAAAGCTGGGCGCTTAAGCGCTGATCCAGGCTGGTCTTGTAATTTTAAGGTTTTTAAATCTGATTTGTTTACCTTGCAATAAAATTAAGCTACGATTTTTTCTTCATGGTTACTGTTCGTCGAATCTACGAAGCCCATTTACTCTTTATCATATAACTTTTATGTTTGTGTTAAAAAATCGCGCTCTTTGTGTTTTCAACAACGTAAACTGATGACGAAAGCTTTAAAAACTTAATCAAATTCACATCGAATATTGGAAGAAAAAAGAACTCTTACTAAAAAAAAACTAAAAAAATTATTGATTTTTTACTTTGAAAGTCGCTCCGCTAGTGTAACCTCAATTTACTAAAATTAGGAGCAACCTTCCATGTGCTTAATGTGAATTTTTTTTGAATAAGTGCTGTCTGTGAATGTGAATTATTTTAAAAATAAATAAAAGCCTACGAAACCAAAATTATATAGGTCATAACTAGGAAAACCATAAATATGCAATTGCACGTTTTTCCTTGTGCGACCAATGAAGGCAGAAACAATATATTTCTCCGTTTTAGAAATTTGTATGAGTTTTGACATCGATTTGTTAGTGCATATTCTTGCATATTTTATCGTTTAACACATTTTTTGCATAATTTAGTTTTAAGAGCCTTTTTGAAGCATTATTTAAGTTTTTTGCGCATATTTTGCCTTTTTAAGCATATTTTGATGAATGTTAAATTTTTTTAAATGTCTACAACAGCTTATGCAGAAAATAAAAAAAAATTTTGGGAAATTTTGGCTTTTCAGTTTTAAATATCTATCTGTATACCAACTTTCAAAAGTGTCGCAGTGTCGATGGACTTTATAACACTTTTAAAAGTGTCATAATGTCCATCAGAAAAGTGACATAACATCCACGGACGTTATGACACTGGACGTTATGACATGCCACCTTAATATCTAGATAATATCCGGCACGAATAACTATAATATTAATGTTAACCTCTGCCCATCGTTTCCAAATAGGGTAAAATCTCGAAAATTCGTCTGAAAATACTGTTGTTTATTGATTATAATTTTAGGGTTGTTTTAATTAACTGAAACTGTTAAATTGTTGAATATTTTGTTTTTAAATTATTTTTTGGGACCTATTTTTAACAATTTGCAGAGCAAAGTTTCAAGTTTTTACTGCATATTTAATACGCATAAAATGTGTTTTTTAGAGCATATTTCTTTCTGGTTTCCCTGGTCATAACAAAAAAGTAGGGTTACTGTTAGGTATCAAAAGTGATAGCCTTTGCTGCACGCTCTCCCGTGCACGTTCAATATTTTGACTAGTGTGCACGGTAGGTGTTCTTCCGGCACCAGGATGGGTTTTTTCAGTAATGTTTCATAATTAGTTCCCCAAGTCTTCTTCACAAAATGTTGAAAAAAAGAACAAAGAAAGACTAATAATTTAAAAAGTTATAAAGAATTCAAACCATATGGCTCATTCTGCGCCTGCTACTGTATGATTATCGCCCAGCCCAGACAACTGAACCCAGAAAAGGGAAATTTTTCATTTGGACTTCCCTTTGCAAGTGTAGATGCAACAAGAAGAGATTTTTGAAAATGCTAATCCTTACTTGTTTACCCTTTTTTCTTGTGATCTAATAGAGGTATAGGTAAAATTCAAAAAGCATCATTATTAAATTAAAGCAAGGGAGCTCAGGGGCCTAATTCTGGCAGTCGTGATCGAGTACTTTCTCGATTCGAAAGTAATTTTATTTCAGTCGATACTGAACAAATAGAAATTATTTTTTCAGTATTGTGAAACATAAATTAATGCATTACAACACCGTTCTGTATTGACTGAAATAATTAGATATTAAATTGCTTTCGAATCGAGAAATTACTCGATCACGACTGCCAGAATTAGCCCCTGGTGTTTGTTTAAAGAAATGTATGTATATGAGGGGCGAAAAAGGGCAAAAATATTATTATGGTAATTTTTCGGTAACCCATTTATCCTCTAAAGTTACAGGGATAGAAACAAAATGTATACTCTATTTTCCTCTTTTTACCTATTTGCCCATTTGAATAATTCTTTTTTGTACATTTTAAGGTCATTTATCCGAACTATTGGGATGTCAACCAAGCAAAGTATACTGCATCTAAACATTTACACTAAGCCATTTTCAAACAAATATGTATGTATATGCAGGCATGTATTAGTGCTTATTAGTGTTTAGGTATGTAAGATTGTGTGGCCATTGCTTTTGCATGTGCTACAGCGAATACCTAGAAAAGTTTATATTGAGAGATAATAATTCATTACAAATGCATGTGTATAAGTATTTGTGCAAAAGGACAGTTAGACAATTGACTTTAGTTTTTTCTTCTTTTTGTTTGACCGAAATAATTATTGCCACTCTTAAGTCTTGTAAAATTGTAATTAAGATTTCTTTATTAAAAGGCTAAAAGTATTTATGAATGGCAAAAAAAAAATACAAAGAATATTAATTAAAATGTTATTAAATTCATAAAAGAAATGTAATCACGTCTGCATTTTTCAAAAAAAAAAAAAAAATATCTTTAAGAAATTGATCATTTATATTTTATTAAGATAAAAGTTTTATACACCGAAAAGAATCCATGTTTTGTTTAAAGAAAACTGCTCAGCACTGAACGAAAAAATATTACGAATATGTGCCCTTCTCCGAGAAAAGGGACATAGTGTGTGAAATGAAGTTTTGAGAAAAACTCATTTCATCTTATTCTACACCCTTTTATGTACCAGAATCCACTCTTAAGTCCATACCCGTTTTTTGACACACTAGTTCCCTTTTCTCGGAGAAAGTCACATATTCACTTTTTTTCAAATCGCCTACTTTGTAAATTATACTATATTTTATGGACAAGTATGTATTTCGATTCGCAAAACAATAATTTGAAATCATATGTGAGTTTAAATAAAATTAAAGGAATTTACGAAATTTTTTTTTTTTCGTAAAACGAATTAATTCGTTAAGAAGAATTTCAAAAGGCTTTTAAATATAAAAAAAGTAGCTACAAAATTTTCTTTCTTGAAAAGGAGTACCTACACGCAGAGAAAAAACATGGTTGTGGTAAACATATTATGATAAGATTAATGATTGTAGTCACCATATTATGATTATTATTGAAACCTATTATGACTAAATATACTCGTAATATTACATCATAATATTTTTCCCTTAATCATATTATTATTCTGTTAATCATACTAAGTCAAGAAGTAATTAAATTATTGTCATGTTAATCATAATAAGTTAAGAAGCAATCATATTATTATCATGTTAATGATAACAAGCTAAGAAATTATTCATATTATTGTCATGTTAATCATAATAAATTTAGAAGCAATCATATTATGATGCAGCACCTTTCATAAATGTCATACAAATATAAAATAAATTAAAATTTTCTCGCATCGATTTTTATTTTGTGGCTTTTTACAATTTTTCTTAATGTAAATCAAATAGCGGAGTTCAATATAAGGCTTGCAAAAGAGAAAATCCAAAATCTGTGGTTTTCATGGGCAACCGCGTTTGTTCATTTTTTCTTATTTTTCTTTTCCGATTTTGAGATGTTGTTAGTGATATCAATCACTAAACTGAATGAACTCCGCTAATATTTTAATTTTTTTAAATTCTTTAAGCTTATTTTTTTTATGGGAATTTATCTTTAAATTGTTTAACCGCTTACATATAAAATTAACGACACAATTGATACAAAATTATTTTACAAATGGCGCTAACATAATATTATTAGAGTAAAAATGGTTTGATTGCATCTTAAACATAATATGAAAAACGTATAGAAAGTTATCATGTTATGGCTATTAAATATCATTATATGGTTGTGAGTAATATAATATGTTTTGAAAGTTATCATAATTTAGTTGTTAGAAAAATAATTATTTTTCGTTCAAGAATACTCAAATTTATAATTGCGATAAACGTTGATATGTTTACAGTAACTAAAATATTGTTGATATTAAAGAAAAGTTACAATTATTTGTGTACGACAACAATATATTGTTATATTAAACATAGTGTTGTTTCCCTAACCATGCCCAACCATATTTTTTCTCTGCGTGTATGGAATGAGGAAGTATTGTATTCTTTATTACCGAAATATATTGTATAGCCGAATTGCAGTAGGGTCGTCGCGTATTTCGCATCAATAGAAATAATTTAAGAGGTCGGACATCTTGTACTGTGTGCCATTTTATGTTTCATTTTGTAATCCACTGTTTAAATTGTTCGAATTCGAAACTTAATTCTTTCAAATAATATTTACTTTGTTTGTTTAATATTTATTTTTTTGCTATGGTAAAAATATTTACCCTATTGATAAAATCGAATTAACGGTTGCTAAATGTAACCTATTTCTGAAATTTCTTTAAACGATGTTTACTTGGATAAATACACTCTCTACTCCAGCATTAGACCATGGAGCGAGATCAACTTTATAGTCAATTCTGAAATTTCTAAAAAAAGAAACACCGATGTTTGTGTCGATCCATTTTATAATTTAAATATTGAAATACGGTTCCTTTATTTTGAAAGATGTTTCATCATCATCGTTTATAGCGATTTTCAACGTTTATAAAAGTTGTGATATAAATTAAAGGCGTTTTAATTGTTAAAAATGTTTATTTTATTTGTACAAATTTTTATAATAAAAAAAAATTATTCTTTAAAAAAAACGGCAAAAAAATTGTATGGCTAAACAAGTTGATAAATGGCTTAAAAAAATGGCTAATGGCTAAACTCATTTTTTTATGGCTAAACAGAGTGAAAAATTGCTAAATCTAGCCACCAAATGGCTAAATTCGCAACACTGCCATGAGCCAAACATCAGAGAAAACGCCTTGCAAATACTTTCAGTCTTTAAAAACTATTAAATCTTCAGTAATATTGATCATAAAAATCACTATATTTTTATGTTTATGATTTTATATACTCTTTCGAACAGTTCTCAACAAATTCAATCCCTGACTTAAATCCAACTAAGTCTTTTCTCTGCCATTTATTTAACATTCTTTTTCTCACAATTTTTAATTAAACTCAATATTGAATTACCTTCACTTTACCGTGAAGAATTGTCAAAGGAATTGCTTAAATGAAATAAAAATACAACAAAAAAAAAAATCGCAAAATTAAAAAGAAAAATAAATGTTTTCATAATTCTATCTCGAAAAAGTGAATAAGGAAAATGCAAAGAATGCAATAAAATTTCATGATTATTAAGTAAACAAAACCATTTAAGAAAATATGCTTTAAAGCAACAACAGAAAAATTTGAAAACAAAAAAAAACCGAAAAAGGGTGTTTTCGAAAATGCTGCTTTTATTTATTGAATAAATCCACCACCGTAAAATTTTTATGATGTTTGTTAAGCTTAAAACCCTTAAAAAAGAAGAAACAGAATTTCTCGCGAGCACTACTGCTGGAAAAAATTTGATGTTTCTGGCAGGGAATTTGGATTGGTTTTGTCTCATTTGTAGCTACACAATGTTTGCACATAAAATTTTAGCTTGAGTGAATGTAAAGAACATTAAGAAAATTATGACAAAAACTTTTTAGGAGTCAAGTTTTACCGCCACAGATGGACTAATTGTTTGTTGAGCAATATTCGCAATTGGTTTACTAAAATTTCTGCTGATTTAAGTTGGAATTTTTCAAAAAGAATTTGGTAATTTTCATAGAGATTCCCTTAAAAATGTGTTCAAAATGTGTTACCAAAAAGAGGAATTTTAAAATATTTTTAAATAAAGGGTGGTCCAACCATAATGTACGCTGTTATTTGTGTGTCACATTTCTTGGTTTCAGTGTTAAGCAAATTTAACTATGAAGAGGTGCACAATTGAAAAGCCTTTTACAAAAATGGTCGTTCAAATCAAAATGCATTTCGTGCACTTCGTGATTTTTTTTTTTTTTTGTCAGCATAATCGTGTCCACAATAGGGGAATTTCTGCGCAAATTTAAGTAAACCGGGTCTGTAAGAAATGTAAATACACCTGTGCATGCTCGGCCAAGCCGTTACCGTGAATGATGTTCGGTATTGTGAGATGATAACGGACTTCTTGTTGCCATAAATTGAGGATATGGGCCTGGACGTTATCTGGTTTCAACAGGATACTGCTATTTGCCAAACAGCCAACAAAGCATTGGCTCTTTTGCGCGAGAAATTCAAAGGCCGTGTTATCTTACGTCGTGGCGATGTTAATAGGCCGTTACGATAATGGGATTTGACACCGTTGGACTTCATTCTTTGAGGATATTCAAAAGAAAAAGTGTGCGTCAATTAGCCAAGAGCTAAAGGATGAGATAATTCGGCACATTAACGACATTGAACCTCAATTGTTTCTCAGAGTCATTGAAAAAATATGGACCATAGGACAGAGGTATGCCACCGAAGCCGTGGCGAGCATTTGGTCGATATTTTGTTTCACACATAACTAATCATCAGGGAAACCATAAATATGCAATTACATGGTTTTCCTTGTGTGTCCAATGAAGGCAGAAAATATATATGTATCCGTTTTAGAACATATTTTACTGTTTGCAGCATTTTTTTGCATAATTTTGTTAAAAGAGCTTTTCGCAGCATTTTTTTTAAGTTTATAGGGCATATTTTGACTTTTTAAAGCATATTTTGATACATTTTTGATTTTTGTTGGTGCCCACAAGAGCTTTCGCAATAAAATGAAAAAAAGAATTTTTTTTTGCGAAATTCTGTTTTAAATATTTATCTGTAACCCAACGTGTTGCTTCAATTTCTCCTACAATTTTTAAACGATCTAAAAACGTCCATCCGTCCGGCTGGCTGGTTGTTTGTCTATGCTACCCTTGTGCGCAAAGTACAAATTGCAAAACTGTAGATAATTTGAGCAAATTTGGTAAACAAATTTTAACTGTACTAAGGACGAAGTCTATGTAAATGGTGAAAATAGGTCTATCATTTCACATATTCCCCATAAAAACTTCTTTCCAAATAAGACTCTTTGTGTCCGTTAACCATCTTATTATGTTGGTATTAAGATTGAATTCGCCCTAAAATTCTCAAAAATTCGTCTGTTAAACTATGTAATTGGGCTTTAAAGATTATAACTTTAGGATTGTTTTTATTAAATGGAACTTTTAATAAATTGTTGAATAATTTGTTTTAAAATTAGCAATTTTAAATTTTTTGGTGCATATTTTTCACAGTTTTCAGGGCATATTTTCAAGTTTTTACTGCATATTTAATGCGCATATAACGCGTTATTAGAGCATATGTCTGGTCTCCCTGAATATCATAAATCCTTCTATCATAGTAAAAAAAATATTAAGATAACTCTCTGAAAACTTTTTGTTTTTTAAAAATTTCAATTCCCCTCCTTCCCACAAAACTTTTCCAGATACAAATGAATCGATTCTTTATTAGCTTCAAGATCTATTGTACTCTCTTTACGCATAAGAAGAAATAACTCCCAATGAATACCTTAGGAAAACGTAAAGGTGTGCATTAACATACACACAATACTCTTTTACGTCATGTGGAAAATTAAAAAAAAAAAAAATTCAATTCAATGAAAATGAAAAAATGTATTCCTCTTTTGCCAGAATTATAGCAACAACATTCTTTTCTTTATTATTATTATTATTTTTGATCCCCTCTACTCAACTCCTTTCACACTTGTATGTTATTTCAATAGGTCGCCTGCGGTTTTTTTGAGAAATGGTTTAAAAAAAAGAAAATGATTCACAGTACATGAGATCCTTTGTAAGGCGCGAGAGACCACATGAATACAGGCTCATACGAGGATATTTAAGCATTTGTGTGTAGGAGTGTGTGTATAGCATGTGAGCCTGTATAAAAAGATATACCTTTTGTACAAATTTCATACACTTCCTCACAAAATGTTATAAAATATATAATCGAATAAATTTAATGGTATTAAATCTATATTTATAAAGTAACAAACTCCACAGGTTTCCTTTGTCATTTTTTATGTATGAAAAATTACAAGGAATAGAGTGGGAGAAATTGGCACAGTGGTTAAAAAAATGTAAAAAATATTGTAATAAACGAAATTTTTTTTCGGGAAAAGCACAATCGATTTTAGTCTGATATATTAATTTTGATCAAATCTGATTTAAGATCAGTTTCATAGTAGTCGTTTACTTGAAGTATTTACGTGGTTCTACATATTTTACCAAAACTCATAAGCGATTTATTTTAGTTGGTATAAAAACAATCAAAAGTGATTTATTCGGTTGTGCCGAATCTTTAATACCCTCCACCAGCAGAAAAGTTTTTCATTTTTCATTCATCGCAAAGGTTTCTGGTTTTATTTCTAGTCATATGAAACTTTATTAAATATTAAGTAAATGAAATATCATAATTCGGTTTTATGTGTATTTAAATGATTTTGGGTAGGATTTTTTTTTATAATGGACCTATTAGAAATAATGAACCGATCATCACGAAATTTTGAGCTTGAAACTCATGCATTGACCACGTGAAAACCTTACGCATTATAGTTAAGCACTCAGTTAAGTGGCTCACTCATTCATACATGTGCTTGATTGATGTTGAAAAGGCCTTCGATACGTTTTAATCCATGAAGCGGTCTGGCGTGCAGTAATATGTAAAGGAGTGCCGACAAAAGCGATGAATCTGGTTAAAAGATCAGATCACTGACGAGAACCAATAGAAATATTCGGACTGCTGTCCATCTGGGCTGTGTGCTCTCGCCTCTACTGTTTAACCCAACGCTTGACACAATAATGAAGCAGGTGACAATCAACAAAACCGGTATTAGATGGGGCATCCATTGTTCACTTGGAGACCTAGATTATGCAAATGATATATATATATATATATATATATATATATATGTGTGTATTTTGGCAAAAAAAAAAATTCTAATATCGCGAAAATGAATTCAGCACGTGAGCGACTGTGCATCTTAATCAGGCCTTAGGATTAATATTGCAAAAACCATGATAATGACCAGCAGTACTCACTAAACTCAACCTCTATTTTTTGACGGGAAACCAATCGAAGTTGTCGACTCTTCCTGCTTCTAAGGAAGTATCATTTCCAGAAATGGAAGAGCAAGTGATGATATAAGATCACAAGCATGATGTGAGACATTTGGAATGCTGAATATTGTCTGGCGATCATCATTCATCTCAAAGCGCACCGAATTTCAAATCTTTGAAACCCGTTGTTTTGTACGTGTGCTAAACATGTCACTCTGTCACTTAGGACATAAATGCCCTTAAAGTGTTTTTAAAACGATGTCTATGGCAACGACAGAAATACTACCAATAAAAACCAAGACTTGACGACGTAAATGGAATTGGATCGGGCATGCGTTGAAAAAGCCCCCAGAAAACATTACTCAAACGGCACTTGATTGAAATCCACAGGGTAGCCAAATAAATGGGAGAACTGCTATTACATGGAGGAAACCATTTGAATCTGAAGGACTACACGCAAATAAAAAACATGGTCATCTCAGACAAAACTATTTTTAAAGATAATTTCAAAACATATTATGTTTGATTTAACCATATTATTGTCACCGACACCCATATTATGATTAAATTAGTCCTCCTTCAAGAAGCCACCCGCTTTTTTGAAATTTGGTAGTGTGATTTTTAGTCAAATGAAACTACGATATACCCATACTTAATATTAAAACATTATTCGTTACGTTTATAAGCTATTTTAAGTAACGGAGTAATCAATTTTGTGTCGTATTCCACATTTGGATTTATAACTCTTTTTCTACTGAACCATTTTTTTCGATTCAATTCCAAACTGCTTTGAAAATTTTTTTCAACAGACGTACCAACCAAGAACACAGAATATTTATCGTTTATACGTTCTGAATATATACATACCCCCAAAGAACCTAAATACTTTTTACTAATTAAAGATCATGCCAAAGTATTTGAACAAATGATTGATGAATAAAAACTCTGAGAATATCAAAAAATGACATCATAACATACGAAATATTTCTAATGCAAATATGTATGTGGAGGTTGTCTGCTGATTGCAACTGGTTTAAAATTACATTTGCTGAAGTCAACGAGTCAAAAAAAGCAAAAAAGCTTGGAACAAAGCCTGGGCGTTTTGACGCGTTCTAATACTATGTTCACACTTGGGTTCTTAAACGCGTTTAAGCAACTCGAACGTGATTAAGCTCTAATCACATCAAAATCGAGATGATTTCCCATACATTGAAGTGATTTGTTAATCACTTCAAATTGACATGTTTAAAACTAAATCACTTCATTAATCACATAGAATCCACTGAACATACCTCAAACTGAGTGTAATGTAGAATCGGCCAACATAAACTGAACAACCGGCCACGATTTCTGCTTAATGTTTTTATTTTTTTCCTTAAATAATTCATAAATTTTCACAATTTTATCATTAATATGTTTAAAATAATCTTCTGATAACTTTATAAAAGTATTTTTATCCATTTTTAATACTTAAAAGAAATATAAATGTGTTTGTTGTGTTTTTTTTTTTCTTAATCATCTGTCATCTTAATCATCTCAAATGTAATGTGAACGGCTTTGATTAGCTAAATCAACATTTTGCTTAAACGCGTTTTAAAACTCAAGTGTGAACATAGTATAAATTAGAGGAATAGGCTGTTGATATTGAAAGAAACCTTGAACTAGCCCCTTCTACAATAAAATCCATTTGCTGTTTTTTTTGAAATTAAGAAATTTTTACAAAATGAGAAGTCTCTTAATGAAAAAATTGAGCCACTTGTTACTATTTGGACTGAAGATCAAAATCAGCGACGAATGCCCTGACAACAAATGGTATGCAAAAGAAAGCTTTAACTTTTTTGAAGATCTAAAATAAAATTATCATTTATAAAGTCTATCAAATTAAAATTTATTTTTTCAGCTAAAATTTTTAATCTCGGAACCAATTAACCAGCGGAAAAATTTTACAACGTTAAAAGGCGGTTTGGGTACAATTGTACCCTTATATACTTAACACGGCTTTCCTATTAATATAATTAAATTATTCTGTTCTTATTTAATAAACAAATGATAGAACAGGCCCGTGGCTAAAAAAACTTATTTTACGTACACATGTACATATACATTTTTTGCAATTATTTTCTTGTTTTTTTCTTACGACTTATATGAAGGTACAATTGTACCCCTTCAGCCTTTTAGGGATATCAAGTCAAAAAAGACTTATTTCGGTATGATATAAACAAAATGTTTTTTTTTAAATTTCAAATATGCAATCCGTAATAAAAGTTTAGATATGTCAGAAAATTTTAGATATCTAGTATTAACAAAAAAAAAGTTATTGCAATTTAAGAACGAAAAAGGTACAATTGTACCTCTTCCGCCGGACAAAGGTTAAATGTATGCAAAATCGTTGTTCGGTTTGCGCCGAGTTTTTCCGGTCAAAAGTCCGTCGAGACGGCTCTCCACTCTCTAGTCAAAACTATTGAGAGATCACTCGAATTCAAGGAGTGCGCACTTTGTCCTTTCTCGATATTGAGTGGGCCTTCAACAATGTTATCCCGGACTCTAGGCTTCCAAAGTTAAATGGAATTGAGCTTTAGATCTCTAACAGTGCCAAGTGTGGTGTGGTTCTGGATAGCAAGCTGCCATGGGAAATATCCGGGTGAGGGTGGAAAAGTTGCGCAGATGCGGTGGACTTATGAGTCCACCTGCTCGATATTCAACATATCCACCTGCCTGGATATGATGAACGGAGAACTAGCTCTCTACTTCGGTTCAACAGGGACCAGACTAGAAAAGTGATATCGGTTTTGACTGGGCACTGGATTCCTGCTGGATGACTGGGTCTGTAATTTAACGACTACTGCAGAGGTTGTCACGACGAGGAGGAAAAGGAGACTGTGCTTAACTTTCTCTGGCAATGCCCTGGGTTGCGGCGCATTAGGGAAAAATACCTGGGGAAACCGGTGTTTGCCTGACTAGGGGATCTATCCAGGATAGAATTGAAACCGCTTCTTCTCTTAATTAGGAAGACGAATTGGTTTGATTCTGCAGTGACGCCATCTGAATAACTGCTCTATACGATGGCCATTGGCGCCGGGTATCAAAAACGGACAAATAAAGGACCCAAGTGAGCTGTCTCTTGATAGCTGCCCATGGAACCTTACCTAACCATAGAAGTTGCCAGGAGGAAGAGGAAGAGGAGACTGTGCTTCACTATCTTTGCCAATGCCCTGGTTTGCGGGGCATCAGGGAAAAATACCTGCGGGAAACGGTGTTTGCCTGCTTAAAGGATCTATCTAGGATACAACTTAGATCGCTTCTTCTCTTCATTAGGAAGAAGAATTGGTTAAACTTTACAGTGACGCCATCTGAGTAACTGCTCTTTAACTCAAAGACCGCTGAACCGATTAACACCAAACTTGGCCAATAAATAAGTTTATTCTGAAGTTTAATCTCGATAGGTGACGCTGTTGCCGTGATATTTAAACTGTTAAATTTATGGTACGATTTGGCTAAAATTCACAAAATATTTTAATAAACAAAAATAAGTTTTCTGACCTGGTGGGTAGCGCTGGGGTCAAGTTATTAACAAAATTCTCCAGTATTTAATTGATTCCCGAAATTTCCAAGCAAAATGTATGCCCATCAAAAGTTTTAAAAATGTTACAAAATTTCTACACTAACTCCAGTTTGAACCACTGTAAAAAAAACACGAACAAATACCATCCATCCTTCTGTTATATTTCTCCCAATGCACACACACACATTCATGCACTCCTTCTTTTCTCCTGTAAGTAATTTTCATTGGTTAATGGTTTATTGTCATCAAATTTTATATTGATAAAATGTACGGATTTTAACAAAAGGGTGTAAAAAATTGATGAAAAGATATTATTATGCGTTTATTCTTTATACATTTTTAAATAATTTAATTAAATTTAATGTGCAAATTTCTTTTTTTTTTTTTTTGCTTTATAGCAAACAACAACAAAAAACAAACTGGCAAAAATGCTTTTGTCATGTTTTGCAATTACGCATATACGATTACGAAAAAATAAATTTTCAATAAATTTAATTGAAAAGAAATTTACAAATAAACTATTTGCACTTTTCTTTAATGACAATATAAAAGTATAAATAAATAAGGAAATAAACAAATAATAAATACGAGAACACACTCGTCTGTAAAGTAGTAAAACACCTAAAGCTGTTAATGGTTCGTTAAACGAAAAATTGCAAATTTATTTTTTTTTCTTCTTTTAAACAATTTATTACTTCGAATACAATTTGCAACATGAAGTGAACTTACAAAACATCACAACATCATAAATTTTTGAAAAGAAATGCAAATAGAAGTGACATTTACTTACGCTTGTTGCTGCTTGCCACTCTCGCTTTCTCTCTTTCCCCCCGCCTTCATCTTATGAATACTGTAGATAATGGCAGTTTTCCATTTTGCACAACAAATCTAACTGAAATTATGGAGAAAAATAAAAAAAAGAAATTGAAAATAGTTAAAATGCACTTGGTAATATAGTTTGAATAAATAAAAGGTGGATTAAAAAAATACTATAAAGAATTACTTTAAGATTAACCCATATTTAAGGTTCGAAGGACCAACATGTTTCTTTTCTATCATTGGATTATTTAATGAGACTTAAGGATAACACAAAAAACATTTTAAAGTCCATTTTTTAAATATTATTTCATGAAGAATCTCATCTTAACCGCTCCGAAGGATCATTTTTATCTATATCTACCCAAGAGGAAGAAGGTCTAAAATATTTTAAATATATTTGATAAAGAAAACATTAATAATGAAATGAAAACTGCAAACACTTCACCACACTCTTAAAATCGTCATACAAGTTTTGAAAATTTTAGAAAATAGTAAACGAAGGGTGTCTAATTGCAAGGTAAAGGGATATAAAAAAAAATTTCTCAGAAGTTAACTGATCCCAAAAGTTATTTCTAAAAGAGTAGGAAATGGAATCTTATTTGAAATTTTTTTTCATATTACGGTAGATTTTTTAACTAAAATTTATTATTAACCAAACCGACGGACCAGTTTTTATACTTTCCACTCATATAGTACATGCCATCCTAGAGTAAGGAGGTACAATGAAATTGTAAATTCTATTAAATGTTTTTGATAAAGTGTCTTGGGTGATAATAAATTGATCAAGAAAACACTAAACATAAAACTTACAGCTAAATTAGTATTCTCTTATTCGAAGGACCAAAAGCTTTTTTTTACTTCTACAAATTAAATGTTCCAGTGTTTGCTCAGTTGTCGAAATTCAAGTATAATTATTAATGCAAATTTGAAGAAAAATACATATAAGTGTAAATGAATGAACAAGTTTCGAGCATTTGTTTGTTATCATAGTGGATCGATTTGGTGAGGGACCAACCCCCATTCCATATGTACTCTTCAACTCAAGAGCCTGAATGTATAATTTAATTTTGTTGGTTCAAAATCGGAAAGTACCAATTGAAAAACAAAAAAGAACCAAATGTCTTCTGTTAAAGCATCTCAATCACTCTTGGCTCCGCATGTTAAGTCTTATGTTTCTAGGATAAGTACTCACGAAAAAGTACCAAAAGATCCCTTTTATTGAAACTTATCGACTAAGGACATTTCATTTTTAATTGTATCTTTCTTTGAAGAACAAAAAAGTACCATAATTTTTAATCTTGAAGGTTTTCATTCACTCAGGACCCTGCACCTTCAAATGTATGATTCTAAGTTCAATATTATAGAAAATCAAAAATTACCAATTGCAACACGGAAAAGTAAAAAAAAAAGAAATTTAATTTCCCGTATTTCCATTTCTTTAAACTTTTTTCTCCTATTAAGGAATCAATAATTTCAATATTGTAGTGGGATCCCATAATTAAATATCTGATGCAAAAAAAAGTAACAAAACTAAGTACCCTAAAACGTCCGAATTTTAAAATTTCAGATGGGGTGATAAAAAAAGTTCCAAAATACAATTTATACCCGTTTACTCCCTTAAACGGCCGAATTTTATAAAATTATCATACACCTGGAACAGAAATTTTATTTAAAATTTAATTCCATATTTAGAAAAGATTTTTACAGAAAACTGTTGTTTAACGTTCCGAACGACCATTTGTACATATTTTTACTACAGTAGCATAATTTAAAAAACGATAAAAAAAAATGTAATCCCAATATAGCAAAACGGAAGCTGGGGAATTCATATGCTGCATTTCATTTGCAAACATAAAACGAATCTATTGCAAATGTTAAAGTGCTCGCATATCTCCGGTGGATGCAAATCTTAGGGCCTGAACTTAATAGGCCCTGTGTTACTTAAGTGATTACATAGTTCGAAATTTATCGTGATTTGTGTGATACATAATAATTTTGGCTAAAAAACTTGAGAAAAACCTTTTCTATATCATTTACAAATTACCTAATAAAATAAGATTAACAATTTTTTTTATATAAAATTTTCTTTTTTAACTTCGTACAAAAACTTTGTTTGTCATTAATTTCGCAGGCCTTTAAAAGCCACCTTCCTAGAGAAGTAACTCATTGCTACCAATGACATATTAAATAGTATGAAATGTAATGTTTAAAAAGGCCCTGTTAAGGGCCTCATCATTCTTCCTTTTTACCGCTGGATCTTCTGTTCGTTGTTTATCTTTATGTATGAGTTTATTATAGTCGTCTATCTTGCAAGTACTTCCATGAATTCCCATATCAGAACACAACTAAAGCATGGATAGAATAATAAAAAAAAAAAGATTGTATCCTGGTACCGACTTTGCAACAGTTACAGCAATAGCAGCAACAACAACGAACAAATAAATGGAAAATACTCTCCAATGCCACATGGCCTGCCAGAGATGAGTGTGCACCTTTAGTGACTGCGTATCAATCAGAGGGTTTAACTAGTTAAATTTATGCACTTAAGAGTTATTTTAAGAAAACGTAAAAAAAATACAAAAATTGCTAAAGTACAGAGTAAGGAGTACCCTACGAATGGGGTTTATTTAAAGGGTATCCTTAAAACAAGTTTAATTTTAAAAAACATTATTACATTTGAAATTTAATTGTTTGGGGGTCTGTATGACCGACCTCTATTAGTTGCTTATCTCAATATTTTTTCAAACAAACTTGCCCCAACAAATATGGCGCTTTAATGAAATTCTTAAACTTGTACATAAATTGGCATAGCTTTCAAACTTATGGATATCCCCTCTCAAAACTTTTGCATTATAATAAGAACACCGTTGGATAATTTAGGTTTAAAAAAAAAAAAGATATTGGTAGTAAGTTTTTATTGAAATGGTCACTTCCGGATTCGCAGTGCGACAACCACGGACAGTTATAACGTAAACTAATGCATATTCCTCTTCAAAACGTTTACAAAATTATGAATATACTCTAGGCAAGTTTCGGATTTAGAAAATTGGGTCTAAGTAAGAAAAATTGTAAGTCAAAATGATAACTTCAGGTTTTGAAGTGCGTTACGCATATAAAGAAATTTGCAAAACTCTTATGGGTCGATTACGGATGGCAACTGAACTGAAGTTGTATTGCCAGCAACGAAATCAGGCAACTCCGCTCATGTTAAAATATAAAATAAAAATACATAATTGTGTATATACATGATGGATTAAAAGATCCGATTTATTAGCCCGTTAAGAGCCAATTTCAAATATTAATATTTCTTTATAGATTTTTCAACAGACGATTTCCTCACAAATTTATCTGGCAGCCCTAATGCGAATAAAGAAAATGCAACACATTGTCGGTGTCCACGGTTTGCCCAAGTTTCTGGCTGCAAAACCAATCAAATATTTACTTCACACAAAGCAAAAATAGCTTGAATCATTAACACACGATCTCCCTGACATGCTTAAACGCTACTATTATGAAGATTTAGAATGAATGTGGGCTTCTCACAAATAAATACTTGTGAAATTGTAGTGTCAGTATTAACTGTTTAACAGTATTGCCAGCATGCGATATAAAATGAACAAGACGTCCCCAATAAAAAATGGACCTTCCAACGAAGCAGGTTTGTAAGGGAGGAACACCATTGCGCTGACGGAAGACATGAATTTTATATGGCGAGTTCCCACTTTGAAGCAGTACATTTTTGATATATAAAGCGCATTATTCAGCGCATATAAAAATTGTTGTAGGTAACGATCGGCCTTACACACTGAATGTTTTGATACAGTTATTTTTTAGTATTCTCCCTTACAAACCTGCTTCGTAGTAAGGGATTGCCGTAGCACTTGAAATTTTATTTTTTTTTTATAAAAGTTGTTGAGAGTTCTTTCACTTACTTGACTGCATTTCTATATGTCTTATTGCGTAGCGCATAATTGAGCGCTTATTTTTTTAAATGTACCATTAGTGCTTCGCAAAATGATGAAATTTTTTATTGGGTGGTAGCCCAATTTCGTTTAAACATGCTTCGTATGTGCAGGCAATTTTTTTTCAAAATTTGTATACCAGTGTAATTTTGTAATATGATTAAATTAATTTAAAGTGTAACGTTATTGCAAAATAAAATCTGAAGTTAAAGTTTACTGTTCTTATAGTTAAGTGCATTTTCAAATTGCCCAGTTATTTTGTCACAATCCGGATGAATTTTTTCTATTGTCCAGTTATTTCACTTTTGGTATCTGGCAACCCTATGTACATCCCATACAGATCAAGTCTCGAAGGTCGCTTTTGTTTGGAAAACAAAAAATTTAAATTTACCGTTTTCTCCTAAAAGATAAAGCTTTAAAGCTTTGCATACTTTGTGTAATTTTTTAAAGAACCTTAAACTCCGTCATATCTCTTAACATCTGTTGCACTTAGCGACACAGCGTAATTTAAACAAAATCCAAACTAAAGTAAAATCTATAACAACATATTTTTTATAGTATTTTTCGCCAATCGAACTCTTAATCCTGGGAACAAGTGCTCAAACAGTGTTACCACATGTATTCACTGCCAGCTTTTAAAGCTGTCAACGAAACGTAACAAGAGTAAATGGCAAGAGATTTAAACATTAGAGCACGGCAAACATAAAAAGGATCCCACCACTTGAAAATGTTTGTTTTTATTTTTTCTTTTTGCTCACTTATCCTTGTCTCCTTTTCCCACCTTTCAACCAAACCAAAGAATTTAAGCATTTACCATGTTGTTTCATGTTGTGCTTTGTCTTTATAATGGTGCATATTTTATGATTTTGTAAAGCCATTGGTTCCGCAACAAGTAGCATGCTACATACGAGTTGTATTTACATATCATAGTTGGGAGTAGTGCACTAAATATTGATTTAAATCAGCCGTGCACTATCACTAAATAAAACTGCAAAGATATTAGTTTGCACTCTTTTTTAACCAGCTTAGTGATGATTGCAATTATGTATTTAACTACTACTAAAAATTTTTTAGTGATAGTGCAAATTTTTTCACTATCAATAAACGCTGATTGAATACAAAAATCTGCACTCAATTCAAATTTGGACTTGCAATCAAAAAAGCTGCATACAAATATTGTAACACTAAAATTAATTTTTAAAAAATGTAACTTTGTGTGTGCATGGTTTTTGATTTTTTTGGAGGAAATGCATAAACAAAGAACATTAAACCAAATGAAATTTTATAAATAACGGTATAATTATAGGCTTTAATCATGGAAAAACAAGTTTTTGATTTTAAATTTAGTGCAAACATTTTAGCTGCACTCAAATGAGTGAAGGAAAAAAAAGTTGCAATAAACTGATGATTGCTTTTTTTTAAATCAAAAAAATTTTTTTTTTTTTGAGTGCAAAATATTTTAACATCAAAATGATTGCAATATTTTTGCGCTATCACTAATTGAGAGTTGAAACTGCAAAATGAGTGCACTATCCCCATCTATGATACATATGTACATACTTATATATGAAATGCATTAATAGTTTATTTTGCTGTTGTTGCTCCAGAAATTATATAAACAAAATCTATGAAATGCATGTGTGTTGCTCGGAAAGAATCATTGGTAACTTTTCCACTTACGAATGTATGTGTTGCATGTTCTTTATTTATGACCAGGTGTTGTTTGCAAACTTCTTGCAATAGTTTTAGTTCTTCTCTTGTTATGCATAAAAAAGCGAATACTTTATATCATTTTGGAGCAGAGAAGATCATGGGAAGGTTGTTAGTTCCTTTTTTCTATTTATAACATTGTTTTTATAGTTTTTTTCACTATGAAAGGCGAGTAAGTAATAGAAGTATGCTGATTTTGTGTTGAAGTATCCTTAAAGCCATTTATCCTTGCATAAAATAATATCATCATATAATTACATATGCAAGTATTTATGCAGCAAACCCCCTTCCTTCCTTCCTTCCGTTCTTCTACATTTAGGTAAGGATTTTATGCAAGTTGTATGTCAGGATTCACCTTTTTGCGTTTTCACATGTTAGTATTATTTTTATTGTTATTTACTTTTTGTAATATCCTTTTCTACTTGATGTTATTTTTTTGAAATGTTTAAATCAAAGATTTATGTTTTGTTTAGACAAAAATAAGGAGAACTAAATGTGACCACTAGAAAGAACTTTAAAACTCATACATTTTAAAATTTTCGATAAAAAAAAACTGAATTTTCATTATGACTTTTTTGTTAGGGGGAAAATAGTCTTGACTTGATATTTTTATATAAAATTTGAATCTTTATAAGCCTTCAAAAATACAAACAGGCAGGACTGTTCGCAAAATAGTGTCCATGAAAACCCAGTCTATAAAAAATAAAAAAAAATTCTTCTTCCTTCTTAATTTTCAATAAAAAAAAATAAATTTACATACTAACGGCCAATTTCACCAAGTTAGTTAAAATTAACTATCACTTTAACTGTCAAAACATATTACTATCTGGCAGTTATGCACGGAAAGAAAAAACTAGTACAAGATTTAAGTTTTTTTTTATTTACTTTTAGTACAAGTCTTTAAGTACGAACAATACCAATGAGTACTTAAAACAATCCAAAATAGGATTACATTCCTACTTCTGAAGCTACTGAGCTGGTATCGTATTGCCAAAAGCGTGGCCTCGGGTGGGTTATTGGCTGTGATGCTAACGCCCACCACCCTGTCTGGGGTAGCACGGACACTTACAAACGGGGTGAGTGTTTACTTCAATATATTTGTGTGTAAAGTATATTTGTAGCAAATAGGGGCGATGAGCCTACTTTTAGGAATGTTATTAGACAGGAGGTCTTGCAGCTCACACTTATTAGTAGCAATCTTTCATATGCCATTAAAAACTGGCACGTTTCGAGTGACATTTCGTTGTCGGATCATCAGTATCTGCTTTTCGACATTAAATGCTCCTCGACATTTGCTCCAACATATCGCAATCCTAGGAACGCGAACTGGGACATTTTTTGCCATCATCTGGCTCTTACTGAGAACTTGTCGAAGGGCACGATTACAAGCTCAAGGGATATTGATTTTGAATCCAATACACTTTGTACGAATTCCGGGAGGCCTTCGAAAGGATCGGTCGACTCCGGATCCGCAGGCCTAAAAGAGATGTTCCCTGGTGGAATTAACATCTGGAGGGTCTGAGGGCTGAGGCCAGACGTTTATTCAACAAAGCAAAGGAAACTGGTGCGTGGAGCGTCTATAAAGCTGCACTTGCTAAACATAATAGGGAAATCAGGAAGCCAAGAGGTCAACTTGGCGTGAATATTGCGGCAAGTTGACAACCTTCCTGAATCACTCAGGCTGCAAAAGGCGCTTTCTCAGGACCACACTAATGGTATTTGCACACTTAAGTCGCCAAAGGAGACCTGTGAGCTCCTACTTGCGACCCACTTTCCAGATTCTCTGCCCTTTACGGCACCAGGATTGTCCACGTGGTCGCCCTCGGCGATGACAAATAGAATCTTTGATTCGAAACGCGTGATATGGGCGTTATCCAAATTCAGCCCATAAAAATCACCTAAACCGGATGGTGTCCTTCCATGCTGCCTTCAGCAAGGGGGTAGGGCCATCAATTCTCAAATGACTAAGATCTTCAGATCCCGTTTACTGGCGTGCCATGTGCCAGAGCCATGGTGGGAGGTTAAAGTGGTCTTTAAACCTAAGGCGGGGGGCAAGTCCGAACAATTGCCCAAGTCCTACAGACCAATAATAAGGGATGAATATCTATCGAAAACCCCGATACATCGCTTTCAGTTTGCCTATCAATCGGGCAGGCCTACGGTGACCGCCATTCATCACGTTGTGGGTACGATTTAGATGGAACTGGAGGCAAGGCAAATAGCTCTGTGTGCGTTCGTCGACATTCAGGGAGCCTTTGACAACACTTCCTTAAGGGAAATTAACTTTGCTCTTACGAGGAGGGTATTCCGGGGAGATGCTAGCATCCAGGTTGATCAAGTTGGATCTGGGTGGATCGTCGATGACCATTGGGTGCCTTTCTATCGCCTCTATTGTGGACTTTGGTTATCGACTAGCTAATAACCTGGGCTTCCGAACTTATGGCTATGTTGACGATCTGGTTATATCTGTGACCAGATTTGATGACGCGACGATTTCGGGGGCGATGCAGAGGACCCAGAACATTACACTTGGTTGGTGCAGGGAGAGGGAACTTAATATAAATCCCGCAAAAACCACTCTGGTACCTTAACGGAGCGGTCATCGGATTCTCTAATGAGGTGAAATACCTGTGGATCATTCTGGACAGATCCCTCAACTGGAACGCTCAGTTGGTCCATGTCACCAGAAGGGCAACAAGGGCAATATATGCCTGTAAGAGACTCTTCAGGAGGACATGGGGGCTGAAACCCAGGATGATCCATGATTATTAGACCAATATAGTCCTAAGCTGCCCTGGCATGGTGGACTAAGACCGAACAGGCCAAAGCTATCAGGTCTACTGCCTGATTTGCGTGTCGATCACGGGTGCATTGAGGACCTGTCCCATTCTGGCTTTGGATTCTATCCTGCACATTTCTATAAAGGAGGAAGCCTGCAGGTGTGGTAGTAGGATGCCGCGCATTGCAGAATATAGGTCAGGTGACTTGGTGGGTCACATGCGGATCCTTGATATCATTAAGAATGATCCATCCATTGTGTTGGGTGATAACATGCTGCCTAGTTTGGCATCGTATAGGAATTGGAATGTCGTTATACCTGACAGGGAACAATGGGCGGTCCAATCCTGGTGGCGCGCATGCGCGGGCCAGGTCTGGTTCAGGGATGTTTCGAAGCAGGTGGGGGCATCATGGGTCCGGGTTTCAGAAGGGGCTTGCCAATGGGCAAACAACCTTCTATATTTCAGGCGGAAATCTACACCATCATCATATGCGCTGGGAAATGTCCGAGCAGGAGGGCAAGGGACTTGAGACTGTATATAATGTCAGATAGCCAGCTCTAAGGGTAATTTCTTCTTTGGATATAAAGTACAGTCTGGTCATGGAATGCTTTGCATCTCTGAATGAGGTAAACACAATGAATTGAATTTATGTTGGGTTCCCGGCCATGAGGGCCATGCGGGCAATGAAACGTCTGATTGCTTGGCCTTTCTTCCGCGTCCCTGTGGGTTACATCAGGGGGACGTTAAAAAATTGGTCCATGCAGGGCAGGCAGGTTTCTGCTGCTTGCAAAAACGGAACTTAGACTGCTTGTTGGCCTATTCACGGGGAACTGTGGTTTTAGATACCACCAGTTTAAGCTGCAGATTCTGTGAGATGGATGACGAGACATCGGAACATCAGCTCTGCTGCTGTACCGCTTTGCGGACTACTAGGGGAAATTTTTCGGGGGCCAAATAGTGTGCCCGACTGATATTTATGATCTTTCACCAGGAGGGTAATGGGCCTAATACTCAGCGCAAACCTGACATGGTGAGACACAGGGCTGCACAAAATATCTTCTGGGTCGTGGTGCTTATGGCCGTCACGTTTATACAATACTTATTGTCTTAAGTGTCGTATTACTTTATGTTCGTTACACTTGAATAATCCATACTTGAATCAATCATCTGTACTTGATTTAAAGAAATCCGTACTTTTCGTACTATTGGCACTGACTTGGGCATGATTAAAGTGCGGATGGATTGATTTTTCTTTTCAGAGTTGTAATAGTTAATTAAAAATGGCCGTTATTCTAAAAACATTTTAAAATTATTAAATTTTTTATGAAAATCAAAATCTTTCTTAGCTAAAATAAGCAAAGGTACTAAATTTCTAAATTGATTTTTTAGTTGGTCTTATTTTCGATCTTTATTTCCATTTTTTGATGTACATACATTTTATGTGAGTGTTTTTATTTAAAAATAATATGTACAGAAAAAAAATAAAAATATAATAAATATAAAAACAAAGAATTGCTATTATTTATTTATGCATGCATATGCAAGCATTAACATGGTTATTGTTTGAAACAACAAACAAAACAGCAACCCAGCAAAAGTTGATCTTATTCCGAAAGAATTTCTGCTTCACAATTCATTAATCGCTAACACATTTATTAAGAAACAAAAAAATATGGTCAAGAAATTCAAGATATTCTAAGAGTTTATGATATAAAATTATTAATTAATGTTTAGATGCATGGAACGAATTAAACAGATGAAATCCTCTTATTTTATTTAAATGGTTAAATATAGCAAGAAAATGATTCTGGAAAAATTTAAAATCGATACTTTAATTCTAACACGTGCCGTCTTGAGCTTTAATATAGTAAGGGTAATCACGATGGTCATTGTGTAAATTTGCAATTTGCAGTGCATATTATGATTAATCTTGAGCATACCACTTTTATTTTTGTGCAAATATACTATTTTTATAAAAATTTATTCTGGCAACACTAAAAACTTCTGGCAG
Source organism: Pollenia labialis (assembly GCA_949318255.1). NCBI lineage: Eukaryota > Metazoa > Arthropoda > Insecta > Diptera > Polleniidae > Pollenia > Pollenia labialis. The sequence continues at coordinate 198,348,934 of OX439139.1, read as the reverse complement.
AACTGTAAAAAATCTGCATTTGTTTACAATTGTTACACAAGCTAATTAAAATAAATTTTTTCTTCTTAATTTATTTAAATTTAATATTTAATATATAAAATATTCACTAATTAATTTGCTCATGGTTTTTTTTTTTTTTTTTTTTAGTGCAAACGAAGTTTAATAGAGCAAATTTCAAATACGTAAATTTTGTTGTTGTGTTGTGCAAATGAGTGTATATTTGCACGCATTTGCGCAAGTTTCTGCCGACAATAAGCGAAGTCATGCAAGGGGCGCTGGGCGAACTGTCGGCATGGGCGAGCGATAAGGGACTGGGAGTTAATCCGGAGAAGACGGAGCTTGTTCTTTTTACTAGGAGGTACAAGGTGGAGAATTTTAGGCTACCGGTACTGGGAGGTGTGGAGCTTGGACTATCGGATAGTGCTAAGTATCTGGGAGTTTTTCTGGACAGCAAGCTGTCTTGGGGAAGGAATGCTCAGGAGAGACTAAAGAGGGGTCTCAATGCCTACTATGCTTGCAGATCATCAATAGGTAAGAGTTGGGGACTCCGGCCGTCAGTAGTGGGATGGCTGTACACTTCAGTGGTTAGACCCATTCTTACGTATAGATGCTGTGTTTGGTGGGAGTCATTGAGATTGGCTAGTCGAAGGAACCTTTTGTCTAAGGCTCAGAGGTGTGCTTCAATTGGCATGACAGGTGCCATGAGAAGTACTCCTCAGGCGGCCCTGGATGTCATTCTACATCTTCTGCCTATTGAGCAGTATGTGATGGGAATGGCAGCCAGGAGCCTTCTTAGGCTGAGGGAGTTAGGATTGATGGGAAATGTCACTCAGGGTCACGCACGGATCCTTGGTGAGATTGAGGCTGGGGGCTACTGCCTGGGATTGCCCGGCTCTACTGATTACGTGAGCACCAGGGTGGATTTTGGGCGGGTGCCGGAGGTAATAATGCCTACTAGGGAGAGCTGGTCGGGTAGGAGCAGATTATTTGATGGATTTGCTATATTCACTGATGGCTCGAAGATGGGTGGCACGGGTGCGGGGGTCTACATCGAGGATCTGAACATCAGAATGTCATATAGGCTTCTCGACGACTCCAGTGTTTTTCAGGCGGAGGTTCTTGGGGTCTTGAGGGCCGTGGGACTGATGAGGGACAACATTGATAGGGGCTCGGAGGTCACTATATATGTGGACAGCCAGGCAGCTCTTATGGCTGTGAGGGGCTGTTATGTGAAATCCAGGCTGGTTGATGATTGTAGGAGGGCTCTAGGGGGAGCCTTAGGGGAATATGCGTTGAGGCTATGCTGGGTGCCGGGTCACTCCAACATAATCGGCAATGAGGTGGCTGATGAGTTGGCGAGACAGGGCTCGGAGATGGATGATCCTGACCGGGTGGAGGCAGTTAGGCCTCCAATTGGCTTCCTTTTTGGAAGGATCACGGAATGGATTCTGGATGCGACCAACGGGGCCTGGGGGAGCCGAATGGACTGCCGTGTATCAAGGACACTGTGGCCGGTACTTAGGAGGTCCGATTCGAAATCGCTGCTGGGCAAGAGTAGGGTCTGTGTCAGGACCTTGATAGGGATTATCACGGGCCACTGTATGATAGGCAGGATAGCGGTGAGAATGGGATCCGACTTATCGGATATGTGCGGGTTGTGTGAGGACCCGGAGGAGCTGGAGACGGTTGAGCATATTCTGTGCCACTGTCCCAGGCTCCAGAATAGCAGGCTGAGGTGGCTGGGCAGTAGATTCCTGGGCGAGTTAGGGGACGTCTCGGGGTGTGGACTCGAGGGTCTTATAGGATTCGTAATGGGGATGACCTGGCTGCGCGAGAGGAGACGGGGCGCTGTCCGCGTGTAGTGTGAATTTTGGTTTGGTCTTTGCTTTATTTCTATATCTATGTTCTTATTCTCGGGCTATCATTCTCTTTTTCATCTACCTTTTCCTTTTCACCTTATCTATCCTAATTAAGGCATCGCAATGGACCATATTGGTATCTGGGTGAAGGTGTGGAGGAAACTTCACACCAGCCTTTCTACCTACCTACCTACCTGCACGCATTTGCATCGTTTGCACATTTTGCACTACCCTGCAGAAATTGTTGGACTCCGTGATCCATTTTGATGAAATGGATTACTCCCTGGAATGGTCCAATGTTATGCAAGCATTGACCATGTCATTGTTAAAAACAGTTTGTAGTGAAACGACATGTCTTCGTTTTTAAGCGAAATGTTTTTGTTTTTAAACGAAGTTAAAACTAATCCTCTGGAGTATAACAAGGAGAAGTTTCAAAGCAGTCCACTAGAGTGTGTATAAACATGGAGTAGTTTTAAGACTACTCCGGTGGAATGTAAAACTGGGTTATATGGTCCACTCCTGGGACATCGTAATGTTAAATAGACCATACAATTTAACCATATATTTGGAGTATTTTTGGAGTACTCCTACTCCTTTATGGACTCCTCTTTACATGCATGTATGGACTAGTCTCGTTATCTGCAGGGTACCCATCGTGATTTCCCGTTGTTGTTTACATATGAATAGGTGAGATGCAAAACTCGTTCGTTGCACTTTATTCGAATTTTACGAAAATGCAATAAACAGATATCGCCCGATTTAATGGAGCAAATAAGTTGAACTTTTTGATTTTGAAATGTTATGCCATTCAACATATAAAAATTTAAACAAACTGAAATATAGAAATATAATAGATTTAATTTTCGAACGAACGAGTTTTGCTACGAATTTTCAAAAGAAACTAATCCTTGTATTTTTTGGGTAATAGCAGCCCTTTTGTTGTTAGACTGGGTGGTGTTTGTCTCTTGGGATTGAGCAGTACCAATACGATCATGGGAGGTAAAGAACACCAAGTCCAATTTAATAAGAAAAGGTATTTTTATCTACCAAAGTGAGTCTCAAATCATTTTGATAGGAATTTTATCTGGAACAATGTCATGTATTTTTCCGAGTTCCTTTCCCTGTTTTTTTTGCTATTATCATTCACTTTAGTTGAAACTAAAAATGAAGTTCACTTAGTGCATTCACCACAGGAGCAATAGCAGATTTCCAGTCATACATATGAACGTCGCAACAAAAATATTTTTCAATATACAATTTATAAAAAACAAATATGTTAAAGCGAACTTGTTTACAAATTTGTATTTTTAAATTCTCAAATTCGACTTCATTTCAACAAAGATATCTTGGCGCACTTTAAACAATAGTGAACCAGCGAGTTTTGTTATAAAAAATACAGAGAGATAGTTGTGAAAATGTCTGGTGAGTGGAACGAACCAGTTTTGTTACCAACTGCTCTTTTAGGTCACATAAAAACACAGAAAAGGACATGGTTCGATACAATTTGTTTATTTATTCTCATAAAGTTCTAAAAGATCTCTCACACTAGTTTTGCAACTTACCTACTTATATGTAAAGTAGACTGGACCTTATTTTCTGTCTTAAAAATTTTTTAATAGGATCCTTTTAAAAATTTTTTTAATATTTTCTTGACAATAAATCTTCAAGCTTAAGGTCACTTACATAAAAAATATTTATTATTAGTCAAAATTCAGAAATCTAATTTATAAGAATAAGATAGGAAAAACATTCTATATATTTATATAAAAATAAGTTGCCCTATGTTCGTGATTTTATAACTCGAGTTTATAAAAATGGAAAGAACTATATAATTTGTATTATTTTTCATAATTGACAATTTTGTTGTTTTATAAAATTTTGTTTTAAAAACTTTGTTTAAAATTAAAAAAAACCAAAAAACCCTGAATATAACTCTTCAAATTCTTTATTTGCAATCTATTCTAGAACATTAAGCAAATGAGATAATTATTTAAAAATTCACATAAGTTATTGGATTCCAGTGAAAACAATAACATTATCTATACTTGTGTATGCATGGTTACTTATATATATTTATACTTAAATATATTTATATATATATATTTATAAGCCATATATAGATAAATAAATAATAATAAATACATTACATGTGTATGTGTAATATTAAATTGGAAATATTTTATCTAAATGGGAGATCTAGTACGTGAACTCTTTTTAATCGTCTGATTGCCAAACTGTCATCTAATAAAGAGATGGCCAACGGATTAATGTGGTCGCTTAATCTTTGAAGATATCTGCTGCTGAAGTCATTTATTTCTTCTCTAATAAAAGGAACACCCAAATCTCTATGTATTGCTTTGTTTGTAATATACCATGGTGCATTCACAATCATTCTCAACGTTTTTGATTGAAATCTCTGTAAAATTTCAATATTGGAGTTACTTGCAGTCCCCCAAAGTTGAACACCATAAGTCCATATTGGTTTTAAGATAGATTTATAGAGAAGTAACTTATTCTCTAAACTTAGTTCAGATTTTGGGCCCAGCAACCAAAACATTTTCTTTATTTTTATGTCCAAATAAGATCTTTTAGATTTGATGTGAGTATTCCACGTAAGTCGACTGTCCAAATGCATGCCTAAGTATTTAACGTGATTGCTTTTCGGAATTTGTGAACCATTCATGACTATTGCTGGGCAATCATCACGTCTTAGGCTGAAAGTAACATGGGTAGACTTTTGTTCATTTACTTTTATATTCCAATAATTTAACCAGGTTTGCAATGTGTTGATCTGATCCTGAATTAGACTTGATGCTGCTATTGTCGTCGAACTTGTTGCCAAGAATGCAGTGTCGTCAGCATAAGTGGCCACGGTAACATTATCCATACAAGGCATATCTGAAGTATAAATGGTATACAACATAGGTCCTAGTACACTTCCTTGTGGTATTCCGGCTTCAATTTTGCAATAAGTTGAAATTTCGTTGTTGACTTTTACATAAAAGTGACGTTCGCTTAAAAAAGATTTCAAAATTAAATAGTACGGTGCGGGTAAGAGTCTTTTAATTTTATAAAGTAGTCCACAATGCCAAACTCTGTCAAATGCTTGCTGTATATCCAAAAACACAGCAGAACAATACTTTTTCCCTTCCAGCGCTCCTGAAATTTCATTTACTAACCTATGACACTGTTCTGGTGTACCGTGTTTATGGCGAAAACCAAACTGGTGGTCAGGAATAATAGAGTTTTCTTCTAAAATAGGCAAAAGTCTTTTGAGGAATAATCTTTCAAATAATTTCGAAAACGTTGATAGAAGACTTATTGGTCTATACGACGTAACACAATTCTCAGGCTTATTTGCTTTATGGATCATAATAATTTCGGCACATTTCCATTGAATAGGGAAATGTTGTAGCCTTAGAATAGAGTTGAATAATAATGCCAAAAACACAATTCCTTTTTTTGGCAAATTTTTTAATACAAAAGAATCAATTTTGTCATACCCTGGTGATTTTTTATTATTTAGTTTTGCAACTTCCTGGCGTATTTCCCTCGGAGAGAAGTGTTTTATTGGCAACTCCATTTGACATGCAACATCTAAAAACGACATAATTTCCGTATCATTGTGATTAAACTGAAAGGGTTTAAATGTATCTTCCAAATGCTTTGAAAAAGCTATTGCCTTATCTTTATCTGTTCTTTTCCAAAGCCCGTTGACATCTTTAATTGGAATATTTCTGCTGGCTGGACGTTTTAAGTACCTTGTTGCCATCCAAAGATTATGTTCACTTTTAGATGTGTTTACTTGCAGTTTTTTTAGAAAGTTTTCAATCTCTTTGTTTTTGTACTCAGATAGTCGTTCCTTTACAAGTTTGGTTGCTAAGTTGAGATTTGCTTTGTCCCTCGGATTGCGAGAATGTTGCCATATTCGTCGAAGTCTTCTTTTATTTCTTATTAGATCTCTTATCTCCTGGGAAACATTTACACCGGATCCGTTGGATACATTTGGTGTCGCAGACGGCTGTGATAGATAGGCGGATTCGTGGACTAGATTAGTAAAGTTTTCGACTGAATCCTCTAGTTCTTCGGAAGTTTTTATCGATATATTTAAACTCAGATTTTCCTCAAGCCAGTAGCTAAAATATTTCAAATCTGATTTAAGCGAAAGTAATTTAATATTTTCATCAACAAGTTTAACAACGGCATTAAGATTAATTATCAGAGCTGAATGATCTGAATCAAGGTCATCGTTATTCACTATGTCTAACGATGTTCTTGAAATGCCTTTAGATACAGCGAAATCTAACAGATCTGGAATTTTATTGCAATCAGATGGCCAGTACGTGGGTCTACCTGCAGATAACGTGGAGAGACGATGTTTTACGATGCATTTATATAGTTCTCGACCTTTCGGATTCGCTAATCTTGAACCCCACCATGGGTGTTTAGAGTTAAAATCTCCTGCTACTAAAAACCGATTACCAAATTGCCTAAATAAGTTTTCAAAATCCTGACATTTAATATTATGCCTTGGTGGAATATAGATCGAGTATATAGAAATTTTATTATTATTGCACTTTACTTTAACACCAGCAGCCTGAGCATGTGGTTCTCTAATTTCTTCAGCTAACTCATATTTAATAGTCCTCTTGATAAGTACAGCCGACCCAGCGTGACATCTTTCATCAGGATGATTTGCTGTAATTAAGTCATACCCTCTTATTTTAAAATGTGATTTCTTATTCATGTGTGTTTCAGATATAAGAAAAATATCAATATGTTTTGTTTTGAGAAAATGTTCAATTTCATTATATTTTCGCGAAATACCATTGGCATTCCATACTGCAATTCTAAGGTTTATTTGCATAATTTGGTTATTAAAAGAGACAACATGCTCATAAGCTGGGAAAACATATTTTCAATGTTTTTTAAAGCACTTGTATCAATTTGCTGGGTTTTATTATTTTGCCTAAGTACTTCGCTGTATGTTGGATTTGCTGGATTTGTATTTAAATTGTTATTTTGATAATTCATATAATTATAGTTAGATTGTGAAAACTGTCCTGAGTTCGTTAGATTATTAATTTGACGATTATTTCTCTTAGTGTAATCAAATTTTTGTCTTAAAGATTTATAAACTTGACATCCTTTATAGTTAGCCGTGTGAGTTTGAAGGCAATGAACACATTTAGGTGGAGCATCTTTAGGTTTTTTGCATTCGGCAGTTGAGTGATCCATTCCGCATTTCACGCAAACAAATGGTTTTTTGCAATAGGATTTAGTATGCCCATATTCTTGACAACGATGGCATTGTACAATATCATTTGATTTATGTTGAGGTTCCATTGTAACTACAGCATTGTTAATATATTTTATTTCGTATATTTTGTTGTTGTCCGGAGAAGGATCCAAATCAACGAAGAACATAGGTAATGCTTGCTTCGTTATTTGACTTTTAACATTTGTTACGCTTCTCACCTTATGACCAAGCAGTAACAGTTCAGCTTTAATATCTTCAGTGGGAGTTGAATGGTGAAGACCTTTAAGAACTACTCTATAAGCACGCTCATTCTTAAGCTGATAAGTGTGGAAACAAATTTTATTGCTTTCTAAGTATTTTATAATTTTTCTGTAAGACTCTACTGTTTTAACTAAAAGTTTTATCTGACCATCATTTAAGGACTTATAATTAAAATCATTTTTAGAAATAACACTAGCAATACAAAGTAACATCTTACTTATATTATCTACACATGGTATAAATATTGGCGGTGGTTTTGGGGTTCCATCCTTTGATGTTTGCTTTTCTACCTCTTCTCGTTGAGATTTACTTACATCATCATCATCATCATCATCATCATCATCATCAAGTATCGAAAATTTGTTGAAATTAGAAGTGCTGGGTCCATCATATTTTGGCTTTTTATCAGTGCTCTGTTTACTTGTTGTTATTTTCTTTTTACGTTTACTGTTAGTCATCACTTGCCAGTTCATAACACTGTCTTCACTGCTATCACTGCTATCAGTGATCATGCTAGAGAATTGTTATTGTTAGCAAATATTTTGTTAAAAACAAAACAAAATGTTGTTTGTGTTTTTGTAATTGTTTGTAAATTGTTCTTTTTTTTTTTTTTTTTTTTTTTTATATTATCTTAAACAGCGAAAAATATAAAGTGCACAGAATACGTCTATCCACTTGTGTTGATCAATCGCGACTGTGAATATAACTGAAGAAGTTATCAATTGAGATAAAGAAATATTGGATTAATAATAAATATTTTTTTATATAAAAGTGACCTTGCGATTAAAGATTTATTGTGAAGAAAATATAAAAAAATTTTAATAAAAAATTTTTAAATTTATTGTGAAAAAATAATATAAAAAAGGTCGAAGAAATTTAACTAAATAATGGGTTTATTTTGAAAAATATCAGAAAAATTTTGGAGTCGGAGTCGCGAGATTTTGTGGGTACTTCGACTCCGGTACAGAAACAGCAACTCCGACTCCACAGTCCTGGTCCCAACCAACAAAACTTTTTTAAAAGAAACTAATTTAACCATAATATGGTTGTCGGTGACAGTGATTTGGTTAAATTAAACATAATATGGTTAAATTTGTCTCTAAAAATTGTTTTGAGAAAACTCATGGTGTATTTATTAAATATATAACTAAAACACTTTTGGGCGCAAGGATTTTCTCCTCTATGGTATGACAACTACTGGGTGCGCTTACTTTGCTTTCGAGTTTGAAAACATTTTGTGGACATTATGACACTCTACAAAGTGTCATAACGTCCGCGGACATTACGACACTGCTCCGATGGACATTATGACACTTTCAAAAGCGTTATATTGTAAATGGACACTTTGACACTTTTTTGAGCGTCATAACGTCGATGGACACTGTGTCATTGGACGTTATGACATGCCACTAAATGCAATCTGAATCAGATAATACAAGGCAAAAACTTTGCTGGGCTCTTTATGCCATATTTGTTTAAAGTTTCAAGCATTGTTCCCCAACTCATGCCTTTTCAAAGATTTACTTAGAGAGAAAAAAAAGAAAACAATCTAAAGAGATTCTTGACTTAACGGCTTTAAATTGCATCAATTCGAAATAGGATATTACATATTTACATTCTTTATTTCCTCTTCCAATGTTTATTACACTAATACATTTGCAGAATCCCGTGTCTATGACAATTTACAAACTAATTTTTCATATTTTTTAAAAGCATTGTTTTAAACTCTTTTGTTTAGTTGTTGTCATTTTATATTACATTTTTAAGAATTTCATATCCTTTGACATAAAAAATATTTTTCTTTTTTCTTCCATACAAAATTTTGTCAAGGAATTTTTCCTTCAACTGAGTAAAAAGTTTCGCACTTTTGAGTGAAGAGAAGGTGTAAATGTTCTTTGTAAATGAAATAAGCAAAATTAATATTCCTGTTTGTTTTTTTTTTTCTTTTAGTTTTAAATTAAAATGTTTAAGTTGTTTGTTTAATATCCTGGGAGGATTTTTTGTTCAAATATATTTAAAGAAATTTTTAATATACTTTCATACTACATATCGTTAGCTAAAATGAAAAAGGTGTATCTAACAAAAAATTCAAAATCGAGTTTTTGATTGATTCCAATGAATGCCATTAAACTACATGTCTTGACAACATTTTACACTTATGTGATCAAAAATGAAGCTTTTATTGAGAAAAATCAAAGGGATGTAACTACAAGTGTGTTAATTTTATAAATACAAGACGACGTAATTGCACATTTTGTTCTAACAAAATATAATGAAATGGGTTCCTTGAAAATTGTGTGAAGAATTCCATGGACAACTTATCAATGCGTGTTTTTCTGACATGTTTATAGTTTCCACTTTTCAAAGTTTTTTGCTTCTCCTGTAAAATTATATTTTTGTTAGTTACACCTTTTTGTATTTTAGCTAACGATATGTATATGCATAGTTTACAGCAATTTTAAGCCAAATATTTTTCAACAAAATCGTAAAAATTTAAAAAAAAATTGATTTTGTTGTACATAATAAAAAAAAACTCATCACAATTTTTGCCGTTTTTCAGTTTTCTGTGTCAAAATTAATTTTAAATAAAAAAAAAAATAAATAAGGAATTAACACGGAAACCGTAAATATGAATTTCATGTTTTTTCTTGTGCAATCAATGAATGCAAAAAAAAATATGTACACAGAAAGAAAAACACTCGGGATAAATTAATTTTTTTATACTCACTTTAAATACGAGTCGTACTCAAAAATTCAAGTACGAATAACACTAAAACTTACTTAAAACAATCCCAAATGGTTTTACTTTCGAAAATCAATCCCGGAATTTCTTAAAATAAGTACAAAATTCTTAAACCAAGTCAAAAAAAGATTAAACTTTTCGTTGGCAGTGCCACTGTGAGAGTAAAATTACAAAGTTACGCTCACTCTTATTCCTATTTGACTTAAAAAAGTTTGTAGCGGGCACTATAACAACGCCAAACAACTGATTAAAAAACGATGTGCTTGTTATGTATAGAAACAACAGAATGAGACGAAAACACATTATTTTCATGTTTAAAAAGTAAAATTGAGAACTCTTGCTTTTCATTTAGTATATATTTTCATATCGGGAATGATAATGGCGCCAAATAACGGCAATCGATATCGATCGAAATTACCATTTAAATTGTATTGTAATTTCGATCGATATTGAATGCCGCAATTCAGCCCCTGGTGTTTTATAATTAAAATTCTGTATGGTTTAAAATGGGTAAGTAAGTGCCGGTTCACACACGTCAAGTTTGACTCGACAAGTGTTGATCTTTAAGGAGAGAAGGGAAAAGAGAATGCCATTTCTTTTCCCCGCACTAAATCAATCATAATAAAATTATCCTTCTAATTTCACTTTTGGTTAATTTCCAGTACGAATTCGGGACCCAACTTTAAAATAATTGAATCAAGTGCATTTTGAGATTGGTTCAATCTTAGTTTTACTTAAATCAATCTTATTTTTGGATTATTTAAAGTATGAATGCGGAATTGAATATGGCTAATTTCAGTATTTCGCGATTGAAAATCCGTACTTTAATCAATCTTTCTTTACTTGATTCAAGAAAATCCGTACTCACCGCACTATTAACTCAGCTTCGGATTGATTTGATAATTAAAGCGTTGGCTTGTAAAACTATGGAAATAAATAAGTTGTTATACGTTTATCGAAACAGGTAAGTTATTTATATGTATATAAAAATGTATAAATATGCAAATGGATGATTGTCTTTCTTGCAGCAAAAAAATAACAACATTGAAACCAGCATAGAAATTTTGACAAAATTTTGTCATTGGTCCCGAATTTTGTTTTTTAATTTCTGCACAACAGTATATTGATACAGTAAATTTCATAATTAAAATAAAAGGTGTATGTACTTTATATTCTTTTTCTGATATGTCTCTTAAACCCTGCGGTAAAAAGATTGAGTTAATAGGCCTAATAGAAGGCCTTATTTAGCAGACACAAAATCTCCACTTCGCATTCCATACTCATATGTTTTTATACAGGTTTTCATTGGGAGCAAGGGAGTTCTTACAGTAATTAAAAAAGGATTTCAAAAGAAGCTCTTTTGTTAGCCCTTCTGATGCATGTCTTTAAGAACGCCTTTTAATAAAGGACTGTTTAAAGGCATTACAAAGGTGTACTGAAAAATAGCCTTCTATAAAAGTACTCTCTGAATACATAAAAAAATGTACATATTGAATACCTATAAAAAAGGGTTTTTAAAAGGACTTCTGAAAATTTAAGTTTTACATTCATAGACATTTAGTATACATACATACATACAATTTCAATGGTAAGAATGCAAAATAGGAATTAAAAGGAAAGAACTACTGATTGAAAATGCTACCACATCTTTTAATTCATATTTTTCTTCTCCATTTTCCATTGAAAAGGTCCTAGTTGGATTAAATTTATGTTTTAAATGAATTTTTTAAGAGTTTACAGAAAAATTATTTTTAGAATTTATAATAAAAAATTCCAAGATTCCTTAGATTCGAAGAATTTAAAACTCTTCTCCAACATTTTTAGAAAAAGATTTTATATTTATTTTTATGCGTGATCTTATTCTAAAAAATAAGCTTTAAATAGGGAAAATAATTGCAAACGTTTAACATTTCTAAAACAATTGATTTAAAAAAAAAATTTTTTGATCACAAAATGAGCGAATTTTTTTTATTTAAAAACTTATTGAAGGAATAACGAGCGTTTTAAATGTTTCTATAAAAAATTGATTGTTGATTAAAAATATGAGTGGTGAAAAAAAACTAATTGTTCCGCTTGGAAGCTACAAGCAAATATTTTTTTTTATCAAATAACAACTTTACCCAAAAAATATTTTGACCACAAAATAATCTTTTGTTTTCGATCAAACGATTTTCTTAACGAAAAACGATTTTTGCTTAAAAATACGAGTAATCACAATCTTTATATAAAAAGTAGTCATATGAAATAAAAAAAATTATTCAAAATTTAATTTAATTTTTAAGTTTACGCCAATGGCGGATAAAAATTCTCTTAATCAAGAGTCATTTCCATAAAGGCGTTTAAAAACTTTAGTGCATTAAAAATAGCAAGTTACACAACGCGCATTATAAAAGCCTTTTTTCAGCTGTTTTTTATTTGTTTAAAACTTTTTTAATAGAATTCCAAGCTTCAGCTCTTTATTTTATATAATACTGTATGTTTTACAAACTTTTCAATAAGTTTTCCTCCATGATTTAAAAAATTTGTTAAATTATTCTTTTTTATTGTCAGATAAAATTCTTTCACAGCTGTTACGTTAATACGTGGGAAAATTTTAATTTTATCAGTTTCTTCCGCAACGCAACGTCATGTTTACGTGGGAGTTATTATTACTTATTATACAAAAACTTAGTAGGAAAAACGAAACAGCTGATCCGCAACGTATACGTTTACATGAGACAAACGACGCGTTTAGGGACGACGGATCAAAAATAAAAAACCGTTATAAGAACAAGGTCATGTGCAAAAATAAATGTATAAAATTGTTTTTAAAATGTTAGAGACCAAAACATAAAAAAAAAGATAAAAATTGAAAAACTTCTTTCCCTTCCCTAAGGGAGTAGAGAATGTCACTAAAAACAAAAAAAAATCAAAATTGAACAACTTCCTTTCTCCCTTCTTAAAGAAGGGAGTAGCGAATGTGTAATGAATATTTTGGAAGGCCTTTCTAAAAGAAATGTATACCTTCTAGAAGGCATATTTCTGAAGGCAGGATATCATACGAAGCGAATCTTTTAGAAAGGAGTGCAGAGGCATTCAAACCGGCCTTCCACTTTCAGTCCTTTCAAAATTTACCGCTGGGAATGTATGTAAGTTTGTACATATAAAATTTTATTTTTTTTATATTCATATGCTGGTATATTTTATTTATTAATATGCATATGTTACACTTTATGTATTTTTAATAAAAAAATTAATTTTTGGAATTAAATTTGTTTTAGGTTTTATTCTGAGCGAATGTTGGGAAATATTAATTTTTGGCATCGGTTTGTTAGTGCCTATTTTTGCATTATTTAGTCAGAAGAGTCCTTTTGCGCCATTTTTTCACCATTTTTAATCATACATATCTGCATAGTCATGATTATTACGAAATGGGCAAAATTTCCTAGGTGCACCACTGGTGCGCTACTTTAACGAACTTTTTCTATTAAAATTTTTAATTTACATATGTAAAAAGTAACCAAACGAGCGAGTTAAATTTTCCATCTATTCAAAATTATGTTTTATTTTTTTAGTTGAACTGCTTACAACATTTTTAAACAATTACTATTTATAATTGTTGTTGGTTTTATACTATTGTTATTTTTATTATTGTTTCCAGGTAAAAACTGACCACAATTGTTACAACACAAGGGTAAAAATTCAATTCAATTCTACTTAATACGCTTTGGGCATCATTTCTTTTACAATGCACTATTTGTTCTCTTTTGTTTTTTTTTATTGTTGTTCGAACCATCTCTTCGTCTTTTTTCATTTATGTTGATTTTAATGTGGTTTTCGGTACTTTTGTTCTTTCTATGCTGTTGTTGTAGTTTTTTCATTCATTGTTATTGTTTTAGCTGTTACTACCAACCGGTAAAATTGCCAAAAGAAATAAGCTTTTGATGATGGACTAACAACAACATGCACACTTACACACATACACCCACGCAAACATGCATTCATTGAATGGAAGGAAAGTAGGGGTGTTTCAGTATTTGTTCGGAGACTTATACCGAATTTTTAGAAGCTCTACAAAACACAAATTTAAATTTGTATGTTCCAAACAAATGAAAGCACTTTGAACTCGCATATTTACAAAGTTAATAACTGTTTTATATTATTTTTTTAATATTTATATACAAATCGTGTTTCAGTCTAAATTGTGAAAGAGAAGCCTCTGAGACCTGTTTGAAAATAAAATTGTAGTACTGATTTAAACGTTTTTAATTTTAGTCATCAAGAGTTTTAAGAAGTGAAGGGAGAACGTAATGCCATTTATTTTTCTCTATATCTCTCTATCTCCTTGAAACTGAACACTTGAAAATAAAAACATTAAGCGAATGAATCACCACTTTTGGGCTGTAGCATCCTGGCACTTACAGTAAGTCCAAGCTGTATATAATTCACATTATTTTATACTTTTTCAAACAAACTCATCATTTCCTCCCCCAACTCTTTAGCACCCAAAGTGCTGGCCATAAGAAAAAAACTTCTTGTTTACACAATCCATACCAGTGCATTTAATTCTTAGCAACATTAATGAGTTAAATTGAAAGAGAGGAAATTCAAAAAATTTATTGAAAAGTTTTCCTTTAAGTTTTCCTAAATAATAATATAATTTACATGTATTGCAATCTTTTTCAAATTTGCAAGGATTTGATTTCATAAATGCAAAAGAAAATTGAAAAATCATCTAAAGAAAACAAAAACTAACAGATAAAACCACAAGGAAATCCTTGTGTTTATAAAAGGATAGAAACAATTTAGCTGGGAAATATATTTTAACAAAGGATTTAATCTTTATAGAAGATAAAACCTTTTAAATTCTCATTACGGGTATCAAAATACAACATGCTGGCATTAAGCAAAATTTCTTTGAAAAACTACAAAACGAGTCGCTACAGGTTTTTGATTTGGAAAAAAGCAATTAAGAAATAAGTTCAACAAAATGTATTGGAAAATTTTCAGATTTAATAAAAATCAAGCCCAGAGAGTCTCATGGAGGAATACAAAATGAAGGCACTATAGCTATAGGCCGTCATGCTTCCATAAGTTCTTATAATTTGTCATTAATTTCATTTCGCTCCGTAATACAACTGCTTTCTGAAGTTTGTTCTTGATCTGGCGCCTTCAGGTATTGGTAATTCTGTCGGATCTTCTGGCGCCTTGATGGTTGTTTTCGATGGACTGTCTGGTAATATCGTTTGCAGGAAAGTATATCGAACTCTAATGGAGTTTGGCTCGTTTTTCCATATATTGACATTGGAGATTGTTGCAGTTCGGGATATTCCTAGTATTCGGTTGAGGCAGGGGTTTACAAACGTATTACATCGATTACTGAAACAAACACAAATGCACACAAAAGTAATGGGGTCTTCGAGCAATATTAAAAATTTTTCACACGGAATGACGAACTTAGTTTATTCAAAAAAAAGTAGAGGAAACTCCAATGCACGAATAACGGCAATCGATATCGATCGAAATCACAATACATTTTAAATGGAACATTTTTTCGATATTGAAAGCCGTAACTTGGCTAAATTCACAATTTGTTAATGAGATACGACTCACATTTTTTTTATTATTAAATGGCTACGTCGAGAACCGAAAATGCTGGATTTGTGCTAAGGAGAATCCAAGAGATTTTTGAAAGAAAGAGTTAATGTTGAAAAGCCAAAACCATCACCCAAACTAAAATTCCAAATTTAATCGTGGCCATTACACCTGAAATTTCGCGGAAAGATATAAAAATCATATTAATATGTATGTATGAGCGAAGCACAAAATTACCGCCAATAGCAGGGTATAATTTTTAAAAGTAAAGGGCAAATTTTTATATGAATATTCAAACTACTAAAATATGCTAGCAAAAAGTCCTTTAAAAATACATAGAATTGCGTTTAAAAATATGCAAAAAAAAACCTAAATATGCATTTTAAAACCCTAATGAAAAGTTTATTACTGTTATTATCAAAAGATCTAGCTGCTAGACTATATTTTAACAAATTAAGACTGCAGAAAACATCTCCCCATCAGAAAAAAATTTTAAAATATGTATGTCTATCGGCTCAAAGGTAACAGGCTTTGGACCGATAAAAGACGAACTTGAGCCACTGTGCGATGTACGGCTCAATTGTGTTCACTGGCTGTACATTTAATTTTAAGGCCCGATGTTGAATGTGAACCACACCTAAACGTCAAGTTTTTTTCTGCATTTCATTTGACATTCCTTAATTTCAGACTAACTCAATTTGAACCAAGGAACGGCACACAATCGAGCAAGGCGTTAAAGTTATTCATGCTTATTTTGAAAATGGGCGTTCAAATCACAATGCATATCGTGCACTTCGTGATTCAGTGATGAGGCACATTTTCACCTCAGTGGATTCGTCAATAAGCAGAATTGCCGCATTTGGGCTAATGATAATCCAAGAGTAATTGTCGAAAAACCATTGCACCCACAAGAAGTGACTGTTTGGTGTGGTTTATGGGCTGGCGGCATCATCGGGCCGTATTTTTTTCAAAATGAGGCCGGCCAAGCAGTAACTGTGAATGGTGTTCGCTATCGTGAGATGATAAAGAACTTTCAATGGCCCGAATTGGAAGAAATGGATGTGGACGATATGTGGTTTGAACAGGACGGTGCCACTTGCCACACAGCTAACGAAACAAGGGCTCTTTTGCGCGACAAATTCACTGGCTGCGTTTTCTGACGTGGTGGCGATGTCAATTGGCCACCAAGGTCATGTGATTTGACATCTTTGGACTTTTTTCTTTGGGGTTAATTGAAAGAAAAGGTGTGTGTCGATAAGCCTGCAACAATTCAAGAGCTAAAGGACGAGAAAATTAGGCACATTAACGGCATAAAACCTCAATTATGCTTCAGCGACATCGAAAATTTGGACCATCGGATGGAGGTGTGCCGCCGATTTGGCAGCCATTTTGTTCCATACATAATTGAACCATACCTACAAATGTATATTATCATTATAAATAGAAATGACAATAATTTCCTAAATAATTTGTGTTTAATTCAAAATCAACATCGGCCCTTAAAATTTAACCACCCTTTATTTAAAAAACAAAATTTCACAAATTTTTAATTTATGCATTGCCATTATTTCACATTCCTAACCTTTAAAATAGAAAAATCTCATTAAGTTCACAAATGATTTTTAACATTTGAATACAAAAAATAATGTTTTATGTAGTAAACGAACTTATGGACAAATTTTTCTAATTAATTTTGCCCTTTTTTGTAAATATTATTTTAAATTATACGGGTTCATCCATTTGCATTTAAAAATATTTTTTACAATTTCCATTTATTCAAAATAATATCCCTTTTTATCTAATTTTTGGTTAAAATGAATGATTTTTGATTAAGCGAGGTTAAAGGTTAGAGAGAAACAAAAACCCTTTTATTCATTTAAACATAATTTTTTCAATTATTTTTTTGTATTTAAATTTCATTAGCTTTCAAACGATGACAGGCGTGTACAAAACTCATGCCTGTTTAGTTGCCAGCTGAAATAATCATTGACCATTAAGACCTTTAGCTTTTTCCACTGCCAATTTTTATCCTTTTTTCGGTATATTTTTGTGGTTATAATTTTCCAAAAAGTTAAAAAAAAAAATAAAAAAAAGTTAAGCTGATTACAGCCCATTACGTTTTATTCTTTAACACATTTTTCGTAGTTGCTGTTTTTTTTCTGTTAAAACAACAATAACAACTAAAATGAGCATTACTTATAAGTGCACGTGTGTAGGTAAACATATGTGTGTTTTTGTTTGGGCATAAGTGTGTTTCTGGGTGAGTTAAACAAAATACACAAAAATATTTTGACAAGGGTTTACAAATCAAGCCAAATGATTTTATCTTTTATAACAAATACAGGAAGAATCATATGGAGGTACTTTTAAAACAAAAATATAATTTAAAGTTATTGTAAAACTTTGCATATCATAGATACGAAACGAAGGGTATTGTACTCTGTACCGGCACACAAATCTCGTTTTGATTAAATTAGTGTTTAATTTTTTGTTTACGTAGGTACTTCTTTCGTTATTTATTTTTTTATTATCAATAAATTAACAGTTCACAAAATAACCGCAATACTGATTATTGTTAAAAAGTTAAGGCGCGAGCTCTTTGTTTACGTTTGTCCTTCAAGTTGTGTTGAAAATGGTCAACAAGAAAAAGAAAGACAAAAAAATGAAAAACAAAAAAAAATTACTTTGGACTTCAAGAAGAATTCTTGACAAAAAGTACGAAACACAGAAGTAAGGAAGAACATGTAAATTAATTAAAATAGAACATAATTTAAAAGAAGCAAATTTCGATCTACGAAGTGTTAAATACAATTTGGTTTAAAAATTGATGTCTGACTCTTGACTGCACTGTTGCCAACTTTTTTTGGACATTTCCCGCCAAATCGGACTTCAAAACCGCGAGAAACCGCTAAGTATTTTATTGAGTAGGAATTTTTTTAAAAATACCGCTAAAACCTTAACAATTTTTAAGAGTTTTATATAAATCAAGACATAGGCTACTTTTTCAAAGGTATATGACTCTCAAATTACGTTACATACAAAGGTTTCCAACTTCCCAAGCTATTTTATTTCCAAAAAATAAGTAAGAGTGATCTATTCGGCTATGCCGAACCTTTGATACCCTCCACCTTCAGTTAGTGGTCTTTTTATGGGTCCGTTGGTAAATTATGGGCCGATCTTAAAGACTTTTAAGCAAGTAACTTATAGTCTTATAAAACTATGACTGATTAAATTTTATTATAATAGAACACAGATCGAGAGCGTTTCTGTTTTACGTGTATTAAAGTTGTTTCCGAGAGTAGGCTATATATGAGGCCAAAGGTAAATAATGTTCCTATCTGCGGGATAGTTGACAGAGTAGTTTCTAGTCATATAAAACTGTGACAGCCCAAACTTATAACAATAGCATTATTTTGTAGGGTTCTAGGAGTACTAAAGGTTTTTTTCGAGAGTGGGCTTTATTTGAGGCATATCGTAAATTATGGACAGATATACTCACAATTTAACGGTATTATTAGTCATATAGAACGAATTTGTGCAAACTCTTATATCTATATGTGCATTCCGCCACTAGTTTTGCTAGTTTTTGTAAAAAAATTATAATTTTTTTGGGGTGGTTGAACCGGTTTTGCTGGATTTCAATCGCAAGCTGTTTAGGAGAACTAGAAACAATTTTAATACCAGCATTTATTTTTTCATTTGAGTTGTTTGAAAGTGACCCTGATTTTAACAGACGGATAGACAGACGGACATGGCTAAATCGACTTAGAATTACTCAAGGTCCTAGAAAATATAAGTTTTTTGGGGTCTTAGATGAATATTAAAACAGTTTTACACGGAAGAAAAAAATGACACATACAGTCCTTAGTTAATAAAATCTGTTAATTTAAACATTGGAAAATGTTTTTTTGTAGCGAAAATGAGGCGCTGAAAGATGTTTGAAAATCGCTAAATTTCCCGCTTACCGCTAAAACGTATTTTTCCCGCGATTGACATTTCAAAAACTCTAGATTTAGCGGGAAAATCTCTAAATTGGCAACAGTTATTGACTGCCAGCAGTCGATGATGGATGTGAGTGTTAAACGGCAAACCCCTATGAAGAGATCGAGTGGTTGCGATTGAAACATGAAAGGGTAACCTGTCCGTAAAATCGCCTGGGTTCGAGCCCAGCGTCAGTCAAGAATGAAAAATTATCAATTCATTTAATGTTGCAAAATTCCTTCCTGCATTAAAATAATCTAATGAAAATTAAATTTGATAACATCCAGCCTGATTTTAAATAAAGAGTTTTTGTTCAAACACACTTGCCCTTTCCAACCACCCCTTAGTGGGCTCCCTTACTTACTTTATAAGAAAGTACTACATAACGAAAGACCCTTTAATTTAGAGTATATTAGTAGAGGTTTGTACATATAAATTTGACTTTTTTGCATGTATACCCTACAAATAATATTGGACCGCCTGATCTATTTTGATTAAATGGACTACTCCATGGACTGGAGATGGACCATGTCATTGTTAAAAAGTGTTTGTAGGGAGATGACATGTCTTCGTTTTTTAACGACATGTTTTCGTTTTTAAAAGAAGTTAAAACTAATCCACTTGTGTATACATTGGAGTAGTTTTAAAACTACTCCTTTGTTATCCAAAGCTGAGTTATATGGTCCTGCCCTAGGACATCGTACGGTTAAATAGACCATGTCTTTTCCATACATTTGGGTTAATTTTGAACTAGTCTCAGTCCCTTGTGGCCTACATTTTACACGCGTGTTTGGACTAGTCCTATTATTTGCAGGGTATGTAGTTGTGATTATTCATGTGGGTGTGTATGGGTGTGCAGACAAACGGAATTAAAGGGGTTTCTTCGCACACATGATAACTTTCATCAGGTATTTGAGTTTTCTTCGTAACACTTTTTCGGATTAAAAATCTTTTTTTAGCACAAAAAAGGTTTCTGAACAACGAAGGCCCAAATTTCAATTTGCTTGTTACCAATTTTTCATTTCAAATGATTTTCAGTTTTTATTTTTTTTTTTCACAAAGAATGATTTTTTAAAAGCTTATAAAACTAATTGTTCATAAATATGCGTTCATGTAAGGAAATATGCATACATATGTTACTGTATTTGAGATATTTTTTGGGAGATAAAAGTATTTAGAAGGGTACTGTTAGCGGTTTAAAAATAAGAAACCGATTAACCTTACATATATTTAACTAGATAGCTTTTGAAGGTTTTCAAATTGCTATTTCTATTAGACTTTTCCGGTTGATTTCTGGAACGAAATTAGTAGAGGCTGGTAACGACATAAATGTGAAATATAATATTTGAGAGAAAATAATGCAATACTCATAGTATTTACTCATTTTGACTGTCTGTTACAGAATCCGAAACAAAGGCTAAGAACAAGGAATCAAAAATAATCATTTAAAATTTTTAAACATTTGTAAGGCATTCAACGTTGTTGAGCTTAAATCTTTCCTTTCCTTTTACTTTAATTACCTTCATTTTCCACTTTCATGTTTTTTATTGCAATTCTCACCTGAATAAAAATTTTTGTAAAAAAAAAATCATATCACATTGAATTAATTTGTCCTTTCTTTTTTCAAATGCTTCTGTTTAAAATTCAAATGCTCTTAATAACTTTTGACAACTTCAATTTGTGATTAAAAGGTTTTATGCAAATTTTTTGTTTTGTTTTTTTTTTATTTGTTTTTTTTTTTTGCTTATACCCAGACTCACACTTGCTCCGGACAGCCCTTCTCATTCATATTTATTTATACGTATGTACCTTCTATTTGTAACTCATTATAAAACAAACATTTAAATGTAGAATGTTTGATGTAGTCATTGTTTTTGTTGCTTTTTTTAACATATTCCAAATGTCTAATATTTTTTTCGTCATGGCTTTAAGAAAGCACTGTGGGCAATTCCGGAAAAAATCTGTAACTGCTTTATTTCTTTACGTAAATGTCTGACGATCCAAAAGTATCGAAAAAAATTAAAAAAGGGCTTTGGAGGTGTAATAATAAAATGTGATCATTCGTAGCGATTATATTAACAGTTTTTGGAATATCTAAGCAACACAACACAACATGAATGAATCAGCTGATTTACAACGTTACTGTTACTCCCGGTTAACTGAGCCTTTAAGCTATGTTCACACCTATTAAATATTTTACGTCGTACAAGTAACCACTAGTTTTCTTAAAGAATTTGGTGCTTTTGCAAAACGTTTCGCTAGAGCAAACATTATTTGACAGCTTCTAAGTAACATTATGCAATTATCATATTTAAATTTGTTTTTGATTTTATCGTCAAATATTTGTAAGATCTGAACAAATTTTAAACACTTATTTTCACATAATAAATTCAAAGCTAATAACATTTATATAAAACCAAAAAAGTTAAATTATTCAAACAAATTATTACAAAATATTTCTGTTTAAATAGTAAATATACATATATGTATGCTCATCTCCTGTCCCCATCTTTTTGACTACCTGAGCACATAAAAGTAGATATGATCATATTTGGTTTGAATATAATAGGTAAACTTATGTGATCTTTACATAACCTAGACGTGGATCCGATTTGAGCTCCTGTAGGATGGGTGAGGGGGGAATGTTTAGTAGCCTTCAACTGAAACATACCATTTTGCAAAATTTATTTTGGAAAGAGCATAGATATGGTATATAGTTTTCCGTTTAAGGTGGGTGTGGGTTAAGATGGGTTGGGTGATGAGTACCAATTAATTTTTCTTCCCATGTACTCGCGACTGCATAACTAAAGGGTGGTTAAATTTTAAGGGCAGATGTTGATATTAAATAAAACACAAATTATTTAGGAAATTATTGTCATTTATTTTTATTATCAATAATGTATGGAACAAAATATCGGTCAAATGGCCGCCGCAACCTCGGCGGCACACCTCCATCCGATGGTCCAAATAATTATTTTGGAACAAATACGGCCCGATGATGCCGCCAGCCCATAAACCCCACCAATCAGTCACTCTTTGTGGGTACATGGGTTTTTCGACAATCACTCTTGGGTTATCATTCGCCCAAATGCGGCAGTTCTGCTAATTGACGAATCCACTGAGGTGAAAATGTGCCTCATCACTGAATCACGAAGTGCGCGATATTCATATTGATTTGAACGCCCATTTTCATAATAAGCCTGAATAACTTTAACGCGTTGCTCGATTGTGTATATTTCCATGGTTCAAACTGAGTTAGTCTGAAATTGAGAAATGTCAAATGAGATGCAGAAAAAAACTTGACGTTTAGGTTTGGTTCACATTCAACAACATATTTAACCACCCTTTATATATAGTTTGATTCAATATATTACAACGTTGATTGCGATTCTGTATTTTTTTATATTAATTATTTTTTTTTAATTTAATTTTTATAATTTCAAAACCACTGTTTGAATTTGTTTCAAAAAATGTTTTATTTCTATTGCGTATCTTAAATCGTTTTATATTTATTTATGCAGATTTAAAACATTTTAGTTTTATGCTTTTTGTTTTTTGTCAAAGTCTAATGTAAAAATGTAATTCATTAATTCATTGATGTTTGTTTTAGAGATTTAAAAATGGCATCTCCTATAAGAATTTTAAGTCAAACAAGCATATCTAAATAAAGAAGCACTTTAAAATACATTACAAAAATTAAGTTTCTCTACCAATGAAAATTCATACAGGCAACCGCAGTAGAGAGATGCTGGCTGTCCCTTTTTTTGTATGTATGTAAATAGTTTAATGTTCGAGTATTCTAAATATCAAACTCCTAAATATCAAACTCTTTCTGATGCGGTCACCTGTATGCATTCGCCTTCTTCTCTTCAACAGTAATTTATTGACCTAAATTCTGAGCGTCCTAAAACAGCTGGATCACACCAAAAGTCGCTCGATATCAACTTAACTAAACATCTGGGAGCATTTGGACAGACAAATTAAAAAAAAACATAACTACCAAACCCTCTCAGAAGAAAATTCAACAGGAAGAGTGGCTAAAAATGTTCGGAGTATTTTAGAACTGTACACCTTTTATTGACGCGTTAAAAAGGTAGTAAATTTGTTTTTTATAGCACTGTTTTTGCTGTTTTTGAAGTATTTAAAATTTTTAACTTTATATTGTAATAACATTGTCCAAAGTTTTGTAAATGGTAATAACTTCTAAAAATGTAAATTCTTTTTTACCAAAATAACACTTTTTATATTGTAAAACAAGCTGTTTACTTTATTTTGACGCTCACTGTATGTATATAAAATTATTGACCGAAAATCGGAAAGTTGTAGGATTTTTTCTTAGCAATTTTAACTAGCATGATGAGAATCATGATATTTTTTCTTAACAGTTAAAGCCAAACTTAAATGATTTTCAGGAGGGGAATTTATATTGGAGTCATGGTAAGTTATAAACCAATCATCATAAAATACTGCAGAGTGAATTATAGTATTAAAAACAAAAATTTCAATGTTTTTCAAAACAGCGGTGAAATAAGTTTTAGCGTTTACAGTAAATTTCAGAAGGCTGCTAAATATGGAATCAAATGTAAATTATGGACCGTATATTACAAAATTCATAACATTTTTTCTGGACATATGAAACTAAGTTGGAAGAAATCCTATCACAATAAATATATCTGCTATGGTTTTAGGCGTATTAAATTAATTTACCAGAGTGGGCTTTATATGGAATCTTTAGTAAATTATGGACAGATCATCACGAAATTTATTTGTGCTATATCTAGTCCTATAACACTGTTAATTATTCAATTTTATTCTGATAGCATTATTTATTACGGTTTTAGGCGTACTAAACTATTTTCCGGGCCTAGTGTAAATTATGGACCGATCATCATGAAATTTTACAGCATGCTTTCCTGGCGAATAAAACGAACTTTTGCAAAATCTTATATCATTCCGTGTATTGTCCCACCATTTGTGTTAGTTTTGTGTAACAAAATTATCAATTTTTTTGGGTGGTGTTCCACATTTTGACTCATAGCTCTGATCCTACAAACCCGATTTTGCTGGATTTTAATCCCAAACTGCTTAGGACAACAACAAGCAATTTGACACCAAGTTTGTTTATTTATTTTAAGATTTTCGAAAGTGAGCGTGTTTTCAACAGACGGACAGTCAGACGGACATTTCTAAATCGACTTAGAATTACTCAAGGAGCCAGAATATACATATATACTTTGGGGTCTGAGATGCATAATAAAAAAGTTTCACACGGAAAGACAAACTTAGTATTCCCTCTTCACAACTAATTGTGGTGGAGGGTATAAAAAATTGCAGCAACAAAAATTGGAAGTCTGGACGATTACTTAACAGTTTTTACAAGCCACCATCATTGCTTTTGTCGTTGTTTTTTTTTATTAAAATATCATATTTTTCTTGTGCAGGGAAGTATTTTTTAGTGCTAAATGGAAAACCTCATAGTTGCATCACAAAGTACTACTAGATTTTGAGTAAATTTTGTCAAAATCTAGTCACGAACTAGACTTTGTTTTGTATGGGAAATCTGGTTAAAAAAATCGATTTTGGTTGAAATCTCGTCAGTCTTGTACTTTTGATGTAGTTTAAATGGGCTAAAATTTAAAATTAAATTAAAGGTCTGGGATTAACACATGGATTGTGTATTTAATAACTTATGTAGCTTCTTGAAGGATACAGATGTAAAAGTAACGATTTTGTCGCAGAAAATAACGACCATCGAGATCAGCCAAAAAACTTTAAAGGTTTGGCAAACTTAAGAAAAACGTGTTTAAAACGTTTACTAAATATTCATATATGGCGCCAAGAAAATGGTTTGTATTTGGTGATGCCATAAGGATCTCATCTATTATGTGCTGCTTTAATCCGTGTGGACGATCACAGGAAACCTGTATCGGTCATAATTAATTCGTAAAAACCGAGCTTTGGCCAAAAATGCTCGAAATATACCACCATAAACACAACCATAATATTTAATTGTGGCAGCACTCGACAACATGTTGCAAGTGCGGAATAGTGGTTGAAAAGTTAATTTATAGTCCAGAACTTGCCACATCCACCAGGACAATGGGAAAAACAACAGAAATCAATGTATCTATATAGATTTTGTTGTTTGGTATTGTATTATATTGAATAAAAAAAAATGTATTTTCAATTTACAGAAAAATGTTTTAACTGCACAAATTGTATTTGAGTTGGTAACTGGACATGACCCAAAAAATACTGTAAAATCAAGGCCATCTGGCAACCCTATGCAACAGCCATTTGTCATGATCGATGCAGAACGCACTCACTGGATTACGCTTAACCTTAAAACAGGGCTTATCAATTGGCTTGATTTATTTTTGGCCTTAAAAAAAGAAGCAGGCTCAAAATCTATATGCTGCCTAAAGGATGGCTGAAGGTCAAAGTTAAAACTAGTCAATAATAAAGGTAAATCCATATTTCACCCATGTTTCATAATAAAAGTTAAAATTTTACAAAAAAATTCCACATTTATAGATGGTACACCAATTTGTGAATCAACTTCTTTGAAGTTTTAATTAAATATTAAAGTAAAACTATTTCATTTTAAACAAATTGTGCATCTCAGTTTCAGTTTTATATAGGGTGGCGCAAATGTAACGTTATTTTCGTAAAACTCTCGACCCTCACCAGATCTTCAACCATTGCGCGATATTGAATGCCATTAACCCTAACCGCAACTTGTTCTTCTTTTCAAAAAAAAAATATGGTCCAATGATATCTTCTGAAGTTATGCCACACAGTGTTTGTATTTGATGTTAAACAATTATTCTTGGATTTTCGGTACCATATCTTTTTTGTTATTGTCCCTCGCTTATTATGCGATTTGATGTTTGTGTTTAAATAATCGAATTAAAATAAAATTGAACAACTTTGGTTCCTTGTTTTGTGCTAAGTCTTTCCATCAGAAAAAAGAAGTAAAGGAAAAACAAATGAAATTGAAAAAATTTCGGGAAAATGTTCACTTTTGCGGCTATTTAAGCGCTACCTAAACGGCGTTAAGAATCATTCATACCTAGGAAGTTAATTTGCTCTAGAAAGTTGTTTACTAAGATTTTACATTTTTGTAGTTGATTGTTTCCTTGAATTTTGAACGGTTTGCTACATATAGACCTGAACAGGGGAAAAAGGTGCAAAAAAAATCGAAATTTTTAAAGTTTTTTGCGATTTTGATGATAAAGTTTTTTTGATTTTATATGTTCACAATTTTTGTTCCTTATGGCAAGCGCTACATACAACTCTGTCCCAGAGGGTAAAAAAAATCGGTTTGCAAGATTTGAGCCTGAGAAAACGATCACTTTTTTGCAAAAATGACACCGAGGCTCAAAATCTTTGCGGGCCCATAAAAAGGGCATGACTTTGGGCAAAACTGGTCTTTTTTGGTCACGTAGTGGTGTCAGTATTAGGTTATTTTTCCATGACTTAAAAAATAACAGACAGCGTTATTTAATCATAACCAATGCGAATTCATGAATGTATGGGGTAGTGGCGATACTACAACAAGTAGCAACACCAAAAACCAAACATTGTATTTTATTCGTTGCTTTTGTTGATCGCTTTGAAAAAACACTAGTAACTTTTGACATTCCTCTCCTTAATTTAGAAAAAAAGGAGCACAACTGTGCCTTCAACGTCATCTGTAAAATTTATTCTTAATTTCTGTACATATAAAACCGAATTTATTCATTTCAGTTTTAAACAAACTATGTATTTTTGATTTACAGCTCATAATTTGAAAATTTATGACAAACATTTATAATTGCTCTTGCTGTTTTTTAATTAAAATAACTGCCAGGACATTAAATTACACGCAATATAAATAATAAAATGAGCTTAAAAAGAACTACAGCACACTAGTTATAGCAGAGTTGTTTCTTTAAAACAACATTTATTATTTCACTTTTTGTCATTTTTATTATGAGAATTTCCTTCTTCGTTTTATCCTTTGCTGCCTCTAAGGCAGAAGCATGGGCTTTGTTGGGCCCAACAAGGAAACTAGAGAGTTATCGTTTATGCAACATTTGGCCTGTTTAACAAATGACCTTAAATTGCATTAAATCTTGATTAATGCAAGATGACACTTGAGGTTAAATGCTCTTGTCAAGACAATGGCAAATAATCCTTTTTATTAAGTTTCTTGTTCTTTTATGTTTCTTTAGAATTTTCCTTTGTTTTAATTCTTAGCTCCAGATTGTATTGCATAATTTAAGAACATAGAAGAGGTTTTGAGTGTGTGTGTAATTTTTAAGAGGATGCGATAATGGTTAATTAAATTTTTAAGGAGTTTAATGTTTTGCATTACTTACAACAAATTAAAATTGTAAGTGAACATTTAAAAATCATTTCCACAAAGCTGGTTCGTAAATTTTATAAATAATAAAGTACTTAGCGCCTCTTCAAAACTTACAGCCGTACCTAAACAAGAGCGAAAGGCGGAACGTTTTTTCCCGCTTAGCTTTAACGCTAATATAACATACCTAAACAAAAGTGTCAACGTTGTGTCGTGAACAGTAGTGTTAACTTCCTAGTTTAATAAACCCCACATAGTAGAAATAAAAAATGAAGATAAAACCAAATGTTAGCCTTGGTTAGCATCTTTAGGAAAATTAACAAATTTTATTTAAAAGCAAAAAAACAATAACAAAATTATGAAAAAATTTTTGTCATAAATTAAATTCAAAAACTTATTTGTCATATTTTTTTTTTATAATAGAAGACCTCAAGCTTAATCAATTTAAATTACTTGAAGATAAAACCGTTACGTTGAACAAAAAATAGTAAAATTGGCATTATTTATTAAAAACAGCGGCCAACTTCACTATTAAACGAGCCGTCAATTGCAAAGCGTTGACGTTGCGCTATTTAGGGGTGCTCCATACAATTTTTGGTAACTAGGTGCGCCTGATAGGCATGCAATTTTACAAAAAAAATTAAGTAATACGGAGAGAACTGGAAGCTGCTTCATAATAAAATTACTCCTACATTTGTATGAAATTGTTGTGCCTAATTTCATTTTTTTCTTGGGACTTACTGCTCCTGAGACTTATTTCATGTATTACTAATGGAAAATTTTAATATATTTTTGATATTGACGTCAGCAGTCGTCGATGGCTGCGAGTGTAAGACGGCAAATCCATCTGAGGAGATCAAGTGGTTGTGATCGAAACATGTCATGGTAACCAGCCGCCTGGGTTCGAATCTCAGGTCAGTCAAGAATGAATGATTATCAATAACAATTTTAATAAATTTTCATGTTGTAAAATTCCTTTCTTCATAAAAATAATTTAATGAAAATTAACTTAACTTAAGCCTGATTAAAATATTAAAAAAATTTGGATTAAAAACCATAAATAGTTCAACAAAATAACCACAATTCTAATTATTTTTGATATTTGTTTCTCTAATTTGATCGAAAAATAGTCATAAGCACAAATTTGATGCAATAAAGGCTGAGTGACATAGAATCCATTGTACTTTTTCAACCGGTACTCACCAGACCGAGACAATTGCATTTATTTACTTTAAAACTATTTATTTTATTTTTGCTTCCACACAACACAAAGAGTTAAATTAAAACAAATCAAAAAACAAACTGATAGCTTTCAACAATTTAACGTTCGTTAACAGTTGCCAAACTTTAGCACTTTGAGTTTACGGTGGCGTAAGATATGGGACAAAGCTCATTTAGAAAACCTGTATTTCAACTTAGTTGTCAGTTGGGAAAAGCGACTTATAAAGTAAAAAGGATTATATGTGACTTGGTCTTAACACCCAATTTATATGATGTTTTTTACAACGTCGCCTTTTCGACGTCTCATTTTGCTTGGTGGTGAATAATTTTGAGAAGAAAAAGGGGTAAGCAAAATGACTCGGGATGTTTTTTTCATATTTTTCTTTTAAGTAATTCCTTTTCTCCTTTCTACGTTTTATGCTTTTTTACTTTCTAATGTCAAGTTAAAAACGAAAAAAAAATATTTTTTGGAATTAAGAAAAAATTATGTAAAAATTATCGTATTTATTCAGTGTAAGACTGAATTTTGAACCTAATTTTTTGCTTTAAGGGGAAAATTTATAACTTCGAGTTTTCTAGGCAAAGTATTTAGAAGGGTTTAGCTGCACAATACGCCTTTTAAAACCTTTCGCGTGCATACACTTAAAATCATACCAGTTTCCGTAAGAAAAAAGTCGCAATAAAATCGTGATAAAGCAATAAAATCATTACCTTGAAAACCCAAACTACAATTTTTTTTTTGTTATAAAAATGTAAACTTTTCAATAATTTTTTCTGAAAATATCCATAAATAAATAAAAGTTTTCAAAAATATTACACAAGTGTCTAAAGCACCACAACCTTTCTCATTCGTGCCAACAAACAAAAAAGTAAGTGTTAAACTTGATGCAGATATAAATTATTACAAATAATAAAAAAATTACTTAATAAATAATAAATCTTTTACTTTTCACAATATTTATATTTATTTAGCAAAAACCTGTCGTTTTTTTTGGTTTATTTAAAGTACAAGTAATTTGCATACCTTAAACAAGTGTCTTCTGTTTTTTTTTTATTTTTGTTTCAATTTTTTTTTCTATTTTCAAAGGTAAAGGTAAAAAATTTACTTATAAAAACAGTAGAAAAAATACCCTTAGCCTTTTGAAGCCCTCTTAAGTAACTTTCAGGTGCTCTACACTACATTCGCCCACCCACTTCTATTTATTGTTGTAGTTGATGTAAGAAAAACTTTTGTTTTTTCTAACTCAATTATAAAAACGGCTACACGAACGACTGTTAGCGCCTTCGGTTATTTGTGCCAAGTTTAATGGAATTTTCAGCAGTTGAATTGTAGTACAAAATGAGAAATGTGTGCAAAAAAAACAGAATTCCTTAATAACAGTTTCAATCTTGTTTTGTTTCAATTTGAAAATGCAGAACATTTTTTTTTTGCTCCATACTTCTAGAAGATTTTTACTTAAAAGATATGTCTGATCAGATTGTCACACAGTGGGGGAAATGTAAAATTTCTAAATAAATGTACAGTGAAACCACCCATAATCGGAATCTCACTGCGGCACAGAGGGAAGGCTTCATATATTTTTGTGGAAAAAAATATATAAGGAGTGTTCTTTGATTATTAAAAGTTGGCACCGAGCATTAAATTGACTGTATTTAGCAAAAATATGGAATTACGTACATAAAAATCAATCATGCCCACTTCCCATACAATACAAACCATTTTTTCTCATAAAACTTTTCCTATTCCAGTAATAGTCTTTAAAATTGTGGTAAAATATTTTAGTAACTTTATTAGATATTTTTTAAACCGTTTTGAACAAACTGTTTCCTTTTTCTGTAATTCTCTTAAGCTAAATCGCCATGGCTAAAAATCTGTAAAGACGGCGTAGCCGAAAAAAATAGTGATTAGTCTACTAAGAGCAAATTAGCTACGACGATAATATAACAACATAAGATAGCGATTCAACTTACAGAATACCGATTTAGCTATATCGTCAAAATAACTGCCTCAAAAACAGCGTTAAAAAACTGCAGTCAAAGTAGAAAAACTGCCATTTCTTCCACTTCTTCATTTTTCATTGGCAAAAAAAAACTGTTGCTTTTACCAGGGTTTAAAAAGCTGCAGTCAAAATCAAAAAATTGCTTTTTCTTCCACTTTCTGATTTTTCATTGGACGAAAATAAGCCGTTGCCTTTACTTCTCATTCATTTAATGAAAACAGTCGTAGTGAAGGCAAAAGCAAAAAACGAAAAGTTGAAAACAACAAAGAACATCGGCACTCGACATGTTCGGAAGTGTTTCGTTTGATAGACTGAAACTTTTAATAAATACCGAAGTTCACGAAGATGGGACGTTGTGTTTTTTTCCGCACTTTTTTTAATACATGTGTACATAAATACATACGTTTTATTTAATTTCAAAAAATTCTGCAGGTTTTTAAGCCCTGTAAAAATATATAAGCATTTTAGCGGTTGAGATTTAGCTATAGTTACCAGACTTACTGAATCGGGCTACTGATCTTTTATTATATTTTAAATTTGTATTTCCAAATTATTCTTATGCCACCTATAAAAAAAATTCACCTAAAAATTAAGGAGTTTTAGACAGAAATAGAGTAAGATATGAATTTTTTCAGAATATTAAGAACTTTTCAATGTAAAAAGTCAAATTTAAATCGAGTAGCGTAAAATAATACGGTATTCAATATCGATCGAAAAACAAAACAATTTAAATAAAAATTTTAATATCGAATATCGCGTTTCTGAGTAATTTTCCAAACAATATCATAATTTATAGTTTCTTGTAATACCAGCTCCACCCTCGTTAAAAAATATGAAGAAAAATCAAAAGATTCTTATAAAACAACTACATTTGTACAATAATTTGTATCCTTAAAAATTTCGCGTAGTCATGTACATGACATGACGTTTGTATTTTCCCTTATTTTTTTACAAAGAGCTGTTTTTTTTTGTTTTAGTGTTTTAAAATTGAAATATAAAGCAAATGTAGATAATAATTAAGGCAAGTTTTTTTATGCAAAAACAATTTTAAAAAATGCAAGCACAGACACTCAAAAACGAAGAAATATTTTTAAACATATCCAAAAAAAAAAAAAAACAAAAATATACACGGCAAAAATTCTTTGTCAGTTTTTAAAATAAAATTATCAATTTTCGTTAAGATCACTAAAAGGCTGTTGGCAAAACGGCCCAAAGCAATGTGTAAAAACGTCAACCACAAATGGCCAAAAAATCAAAAATATAGCCAAAAAAAGTTATGATAATTCACCCAATTTTTTTTTCAAAATTTTATTTGATAATTCTTACAAAGTCGATTTAATCAGTATTCGAAAATAATCATTCAATAATATTCGGTACGGTTGGTTGGTTGGTTGGTTGGTTGTTTAACGTGGTAGCACGCACAGATCTAGACGTGATGCAAGTAGAGTATACAGTGACTCTGTTTTGACACCACACCACTCGTCAATAATCGGAACCCCAATTAGACTTGACCCAGGGGCAATACCGGGGTAACTAGGGCCAGTCCGTTGCGTTGAGATATTTCAGCAAGTTGCTGAGTTTCATCTGCGATATTTCCGAGAGTCCTTGAAGAAGGTAATTCCAAAATAATCCATGTCGTGTTGAATTAATCGCTGGGCAATCAAATTAATACTGTCTCATCAGTTCCAGGTGCCGTGTAGCTGCGGCAGCATTCATTCATATGAAGCCCGAGTCTCATAACGGGGTTACCGATCGTCCAGTAACCAGTAAGCACATATATAAGTCTCGACACGTCTCCCCCGATTGAAGTTGAGAAGTCGCTCAGAGCGACATATGTCATATGTTGGCCACGTTTCTCTGGTAGCCATGCAGTCATCCAGTTTCTTCCATTTATCGTCAGCCATATCCAGAAAGTGTCTTAAGATTTCGCCTCTGATAGTTCCCAGGGGTGTTGCGACTGGCACACCGTGTGAAACAGGTCCTCCGAGAAGAGCCCAGAGCTGACACCACAAGTCATCTTTGACCCATCCGTGTAAACTCTCATGCGGTATTACTCTTCCAGGATTCCTCTGCTCTATTCCCGAATTGACGAAAATATGACCTTAAATTTCCTTCCAAATTTCTTTCCAAAGTCCGTGCGGGGTATCATATAGTCTTTTGGTCGTTTCAGAGATGTGGTTGCTTCTGTAAGATCCCTACATGACCGTACGTCCTCGCCTTCCAACATCCCGATGCAAAGAGCCTAACCGCGCTGCCGACGGATATGGATATAAGGTAAAGTTATATTGGAATAAGGTGCAGTATAGTATTCAGAGCCAAGACATGATATAACGGCCCTTGTCCTCAACATGCTCACTAACCATCTAGTGATGTACTCCTCAACATTAAGACCAGTTAGTGCTTGTTCAATCGCAGTGATCGTGACGTTGTTAAAGACGCCCTCAATGTCCAGGAAGGCAGCCATGGTGTGGTCCTAAAAGGACCTACTGCTCGACAGACAAATTAGACCTATCGCTCACAAGTGTTATATCTAGTACCTCCTCCCAGCCATTAAAATTACCCAAGCTAGGAAATCTAAATGTTGGTTTCCAACCAGAGTTACAGATGGTAAGTTTGTTAGTATATATGAAATCTAAAAGACACTCACCGCTATTGTTGATTTCACTACTGCCCCACATGGTGTGCCTGGCGTTGGCATCACATCCTAGCATCTCTGTCATGTGTCATTTAGCACGAGACAATCTGAAAGCTTTTCTTATCCGCTATCTCGACCGTTGCGACTGAGAGATCTGCTGAGATAAGCTGTGTACAAAAGAAGATATTTACAATATTAACAAGACATGCTCTTGGCCTACCTTTGTCTTTCGCGTAAAGTATGTTATATGTTTGGCTGGGAACCCTTTCACTTCTCCGTATACCGCCCAAGGTTCCTGAAGCCGCGCTTAGTCGAGGTCCTTCTCATCTAAAAAGAACCCCAAGATTGTCGGAAGCACATCTCGAGTGCTGCAGAGTAACCTGCACGACTCTCAATGTTATTGGGGATCTTCTTCTCCGACTCGGAGAGCTGCATAATGGTGAGCAGATTGTGGCCGACCTCGACCTCATCCGCTTCACCACTCGCCGAGATTGTTGGGCGGAACACCATTACTGAAGCGTCCCGCACTCCGAAGAATAGCTTCAGGCCTGCCTTCTCGAGCTCCGTTGAGCCTTCCTCCGTGATGGCAAGCGTAAGGCAAGTACTGTCATCCCCGTGATCTTCGGCCCTGATAACAGACCACTCATCCATCTGGATACTGGAGTTCTGTCTCTTCAGACATCCCAGTATTTTCTGTCCGTAAGAGCCTACCTTCGGTAACTAAATCGTTGCCCGTGATCTCATTGGAATTTATTGAGCGGGGATTAGCTTAAGACTTAAACCATCCTATGCATCGCTTATCTTAGCGAAACATTTGCCTAGAAAGTCCTTTGAGAAGGCGTCCAAACACTTGATTACCCTGTAGCGCCGGTGATTCTCACCGGAGTCAAAATTAGGCTCATTTCGGTACGGTAGATATATGGATAATATAAACGCTACAATGACGAACGTCATCATAAAATGTTGTCATATTTTATGCGTCACTTATGCTGTGAATACAATGACATTAATACGATACCACATTTTGTGTATTATCAACATTATTTTCATGTTTAAAAAGTAAAAAAAAGAAGCAAAACTTTCCATATTCTATTTGTTTAAACATGACATTTTTAAAGTATTTAAAATGATTTCGAAACCCGTATCGGGCATGCTGCTTGTATCTTCAAATTAAGAGTTCTTCTGTCAACAATGGGTGGAATAAAATAAATTATTATCTCTCTCTTTGACGTCAATCCCAATCAACGTTGCCACAACCAGATAAAATGTGTAACCAAAATGTAAAAATAAAGTAACCAGAAGCGAAAAAATAGCCAAAATTATTTTGTATCAAAAGTACTATTTTATTCTCACTTCAGTTTTAAATATGTTAAAAGAAGAAATTGTGTTTTTTTATATTTTGTAGGCTCATAAGCTGGACCGGTTTTTTAAAAGTTTAAACAGTATAAGGTGGCACTTGCCACACAGCTAACGAATCAATGACTCTTTTGGCGTTGTCAATTAGCCGCCAGAATCATGTGATTTGACACAGTTGGACTTCTTTCTTTGGGGTTATTTGAAAGAAAAGGTTTACGTCGATAAGCCAGCAACAATTCGAGAGCTAAAGGATGAGATCGTTCGGAACATAAACGGCATAGAACCTCAATTATGCCTCAGCGTCATCGATAATTTAGACCATAGGATGTAGGTGTGCCGCCTAGGTTGCGGCGGCCATTTGGTGTCATGAAAACAAGTCGGTTTTGTTATTTTCGAACACAAATAAAACCGATATTTCCAGTAAAAAACAAGAGCTGTAAGCTGTTTGGTTTGTATTTAATAAAACACCGAAAATATTGGTTTCTGTGACATCTCAAACCGACACTAATTTTAGTTCGAACAAAAAACCGACAATATTGGATTTCATGACACCAACGTATTTTTTAGTCGGTTTCAAATCCAATTCCAATAAAATTGGTTTCTACGACACCCCTGGTTATCATAATAACAAGAAATGACAATAATTTCCTAAATAACTTGTGTTTTATCCAAAATCAACATCGGACCTTAAAATTTAACCACCATTTAAAAATGTTTGTTTGAACATTTTTTTACATATACGATAAGAAAGTATTCGATTTTAAAGTTTGTTTACTTTGTATTAGCACCACTATTATTATGATTGATTATTTCCTTATTTTTTAATATTTTTGAACAACAATTTATTCATTTAAACATTAAAAATAACTAATTGCAATAGTTTTAAAACTAATTAAAGAGAATATCTGCATTTTCCTCTGAACGCATTCATTTAAATCATATAAAAAAATATGATTATATAATTGGGGGATTCACAAGGTGTGCTATCAAGTCATATCGTCATAATGTCCTAAATAATATCTTACAATTGTTAAAAAACAATGGTGTTGGTGTTTTTCAAACAAAATAATAATTATAATGCAGTGTTATTTGAGTAATCATAACTGTAGAATAGAAATCTAAATTATAAGCGGTAGCCCACTGCAGTCAAATATTTTTCTTATAATTATTTTAAGACATATGACTTTACAACTTTATGACTACCTTGTGAATCCCCCAAATATGTATTTTTTTCGACCTTTATTATTATTTGTTAAAAAATGTTGAACATTTATAAAATAAGGAAGAAAACCCCCTGAAAATGGAACTCAAACAAGTGCCGATATATTGGTTTAAATAAACGTTTAAAGTTTTAAAAAAAGGACCTCAAGCTCGGCAATTTATTAATACTTGAAATTTTTAAAATATTTAAGAATATAACTTTTAAGAAAGGAATTTAACAACATGAAATTAATTAAAATTTATTGATTTATCAATGGCTGCGGGTGTTAAACGGCAAACCCCTCTGAAGAGATCGAGTGGTTGCGATTGTGACATGTTAGGGTAACCAGTCCGTAAAAATGCCTGGGTTCGAGCCTCGGCTGTAAGCTTCTAAAAAAATAATTTTTATGTAAATGAAAAAATTATTGGTTTTAGATGCACAAATACCACACACAATTTTTAAGGGTGAAATAAGCGGAGCGGGCAGTTATTGTTCCAAAACCAAAAAAGCTTATCCCTTCAACAATAAATTTCAGTTTCTCAATAGTATGAAATGGGAATTTAGCACATTTGAAAGAAACCTTGTTAATTAATATTTGAATCCCAAGAAAAACTTTGACAAAAATTGTTTATTTTTTGTGGTGGAAAAAGTAACCAAAATGGAAAAAAGTACACATCGGAAAAAAGTAACCAAAATGGCAACGCTGATCCCAATAACTCAATTAAATGCCAGATTTTCATTAAATTGAGCCGATGTGACTGAGTCATCACACCGATGACATTTTTTTAATAAAATGTCTCCGATTTGTTATTTCTGTGATGCCGATGTGCCATCCCATTGATGACATAATTTCACCTGATGACAATTTGATTCATGGCATGGGGTCAAAAACGAAGACACTTGTCACCTGTTTCCTGAGCTTTCGGGTTTTTCCGATCTAAATAAAACTAAAAGAAAAACTATTTTATATTTTTTTTCTAAAATTTTAAAGACTTGAAAGGTTTTTAGTCATTTAGAGATTTGTTATCTTAAGATTTCAAGAAAGCTGGATTAAAAAATAGTTGAGTTTCCCGGGGAATTGCGGTACAGGATTTCCATTAAAACATTCTTAAATAAAAACCTTTAAAAACTTGCCCTGCTTATAATAAAAAAAAAACTAAAGAATATGTTTCCTCCAAGCATTTCGGGCTAATTTTGAAGCAATTACGCATGAATGTATGAAAAGTTTTAAGGAAAAAGTTTTTCCTGCTCATTTTTTTCATTATTCCAAAAAACCAAAAAAAAGTAAATTTTTAATGAAAATAAATTGACTTTTTTCATTTAAAACTTAACAGCAAATCAAATTTTTGTTAATGTTATTTTTTATAATGAAAACACTAACCAACAAATTGTTTGTGAAGACGTCACTGCTAAAGGGCATAAAAGCAAGAAATCTTTACAATGTTAACTGAAATAATTGCCTGAATACATCTAAATCGGTCAAGTTGTTCATTGTCCAAAGAGAACTTAATTAGCAATTTCCTAATTTTGTTAGTTTTGTTTAAGTAACATTTTTGAATTGACTTGTACAATATAATTTAAATTACGATATATTTGTCTTTAATGTTTGATAAATATTCATTAAATTATTTTAAACTATATTTGGTTGAATCCTTCCATACGAATTATATAATTTTCCATAATAAGTTATTGATATTAATTTACAAATGTTATATGCAGTGTATTAATAATATTTGGAGTTTTGTTTTCTATGAGGGTGGTGTGAGAAGTTGCTAGGCTTTCATTAAATTTACTTAAACGATTCAATATTTAGCGATAACTTTAACCTTTTCCGTTTTGTTAAGAGTTTCATAGTAAAGATCAGAAAACGAAATAATAACTTTGGAAGTAAAACGAAGACTTTTTTTTCATTATTTATTTTTTGAATCTTCATATATTAAATATGAACTAACAATAATTAATCAAATCTTATCCTTATATGTACTTTATTTTATGTCCTGCCAGCGCCAGATAAAAATGTTCCTCATCACCGGTTGTTTATCTTACTGGTTAAGTGCTGCAGTGTCACTTCTCCTTAAGCGAGAGTGGCCGCTATCATTTAAAATATTTCGAGCTAGTGGATTTGGGTGCAACTCTAGCCTTTTTAAATATTTTACCTCATACTTCGTAATAATAGTCCTTACCAGTGGCACATTGAGATCCTTGTGGATATTTGAGTTTTTAAGAAACCAAGGGACAGCTGAGATTATTCGAAGAATTTTATTTTGGTGCCTTTGATTTTTTTCGATATTTGAGGCACAATATTGGCTTTAAAATAGAGTTGTTAAGTAGTTGTTTCCACAAGCTCTATCTGAGGGTCCTTGGTATCATATAGTACATAACCATTGATTTTAAGCGTATTTCTTGAGGTAAAATTAGTTTCACAAATCATCATGACATTGCGGATGCCGTTTGTGTTCCAAAAACAAATTTTTAAACCATTAATGTCTTGTTAAGTACAGCCTGCAACAACATTGGTTGCATTCTATGAATTTCCTGCATAATATTCCCATTGTGTTCGTAAAATTATTTACTGTTTGCACTTGTGTTTTCATAGTTTTTTCTAGACGACTTAATTTAGAAGCTGAAGTTTCATCATTAGTTGTCGTAGCACCTTGCATTGGCACATGGTTTGATTTTAGGACGTTTGCGTAAGAGGTTCTGTTATTACTGGGGTGCGGAGCCTGAATGTCTAATGAAAGGCTATTGAAAAAAGTATCTCTACTTGAATCACCCGTTAGAATCTTATCTTGAGGAATGAATGATGTCATAGAATACCATGGTACTTAAGCCTAGAAAAGACCATACGAAGTTGAATATTATAGGCCTATAAGCTGACTGCCTAATACGCCAAAACTGTTTGAGAAACTGCTTGTAAGTAAGATGATCCCAGATCATCCGTTTGGTTTCAGGAGATAACATAGCAATATCGAACAAACGCATTGACTTTTGAATGTTGTGAGAAAAACTTTTGAAAAAAAGAAATATTGCAGTGCCCTCTTTATTGACGTTTCTCAGACATTTCGAAAGTATGGTATGCAGAATTAATCCAGAAACTATAGCAAAAATTTCCCTCCAACTCTCATTAGCTTTTAAAAACTATTTAACTACACCAAAATTCATCAAAAAAGAAGGTAATTTCAAATTAATCCATCCGTACTCAAATCAATCCGAAGCGATTTTAATCAAGTACAGAAAGATTGATTCAAGTACGGATTTCTATCGCCAAATACTTCAATTATCCATATTAAATCCCGATTTCGTACTTAGAATGATCCGAAAATAAGATTGATTAAAGTGAAACTAAGATTGAATCAATCTCAAAATGCGCTTCATTCAAGTATTACAAAGTCGATTTTATCTCGAATTCGTGTTTAAAAAAACCCCAAAAAGAAATTAGAAAGAAAAAGTTATTATGATTGTTTTACTTACCCGTATTACACCTTACACGAGTCTGGCCAGACCTTTTTTCAATGCGTATAAAAAATCAAAACATGCGTAACCTCCGGCTTACACAACGATAAGTTAAAATTTTTTTTTTACTTGATTTAAGAATTTTATACTTATTTCAAGAAATTCCGGGATTAATTTTCGAAAGTAATCCATTTAGGATTGTTTTGAGTACGTTTTAGTGTTATTCGAACTTGAATTTTTGAGTACGACTCGTACTTAAAGTAATCATAAAAAACTTGATTTATCCCGAGTGTTTTTCTTTCTGTGTAAATCCTGAAGATATCAGCTTAAATGAGCCGATATATTTTGTAATGTGACGAAATGATTTGAGGGTGATTACATGATTACATCTTATGCATGTATATAATTTTTGTTTTATTAATGCCAAACCCTTTTAAGGTCCCAAAAGTACAAATTCTCTATTGGATTTGCGCTCTCGTAAGATTGGTGCAGTCAATATCTCAATCTTTTTTAAAATGTAAAATTGGCGTCCAAAATAAAGACTAAGGAAACGATAATCGGCAGCAGGACTGAACGAGAACCAGCACCTGGTTCTAATCAACCTCACCCAGGTTTTGGAATTCACACCAACATCGCGGTAAAAAGTTCTGAAAATCTCGTTTGGGTCTTGCTTTTTCCCGGAAGGTGTGGCTGTTGCCTGCCCATAGCCTTGTTCTTATATATTTGCGATTTAATGTTACCGCAAAGAAAATGTCATAAATGGGTTATACTTTCTTGAGATCAATGTAAATTAGTCGAAAACAAGGTTGATTCCACAGTTTTCGGTAGTCATTTTGCTTAATAGTTACTTCATGTTAATTTAACATGATTTTACAATAACTTGCGAACAATATTTTTGGAAGACACGTTTCGCCGTCATGTTAGAAATACCTATCGTGCAAGTTAATGACGTTTAGCTAATCCCAAAAATACTCCGATATCAATTTTCAACCTTGTTTGTGTTGCGACGTATCTAATCAAGGCCTCTATATTTTTCTCTTCATTTATTAGTGACATAAAAAACTTTACGAAGGTCCTTAAAACTTACGATGCGAACCACGTTCTACATCAAGTTTATTGCACGGCATGAAATCCATCTTATACTCTCTGCTCGTAATACTTACTAGGAATATTATTAATACGCAACATTGTTAAATCATAATGATGTATTTTAATATGATTTTGTGGCCGCCATCATGCCAAATTGCATTAGGAATCTATTATAGACAGATTTTAATAAATACGAAAACACACACTTGACTCAAAACCCACTCTCGTATTGTGGCAAATATCAAAGGATAAGACGTAAATAGCAAAGTAAAGGTTATTGCAACATGTAGCAGAGTAAGTATTTGTAACTTATTTGTAAAATTTATTAAGTTCAAGAAATACACACTCAGTATTTTAGACTGAGACCGAAAGAGTGGCAGGCGAGCTAAAGGCCAAGTTTGTTTTAATTTAAGTTTTTAGGTTATTACTAGGGTATTCATTCGGTTAATCGTTAATCGGTTATTCGATTAATTAATAACCGATTAACTGATCGGTTAATTTTAAATTGGCTTTGTCGATTAATGATTAGCCGATTAATTTCAGTCGATTAACCGATTTAACAATATTTTGAATTTTTTGTAGTATTAAAACATATTTTTTTGTGTTTTTAATTATGGGTGAGTTCCAAAACTTAAGTTGCAAAGCAAATCGCTTTTTTCAATACAGGTGGCCCAAAATTACCGAAAGGGTTTGAATTGCTTTTTTATTATTTTTTTTTCTTTTCTTTCCAGTATTTTGTAAAAAAGACTTGGGGAATTTAAATGGAGATTACCAGCTGTTCACCTCAGTGATCAATTCAAAAGTCCCATCCCAGATATCAATATAAACTAACACCTCAACTGCAATCAACATCCAATAATGGTATTGTTGTAATTTTTCTTATGGAAAGTCTAACTTGAGAAGGAAACAATTGCACGCAACAGCAAAAACCCCAAACACACAGAAAAAAATCAAGTTAAAAACGTCGAAAACAAGGTTGATTTAAAATTTTTCGGTGGTGATTTTGCTTCATACGTGTTTCATGTTAATTCAACCTGATTTTATAATTGCTTGCGAACAACATTTTTTTCTTTTAAAATAACTATTATTCATGTTAATTTAACATTGCAGTAAAGTTAGAGCAAAATGTCATTTATATTGAAATAACAATCCGAATCACGTTGAATGAAAGTTATTTCATGTTGTTCAGATACAACATATACATTTATTTAAGAATAATTCAAAACACTTACCCCTGTAACACATGTTTCACTTATTTTGTAGTCTCCTTTGTTAACAGATCAATCAGCAGAATGGCCCGATATGGTTTTCGTCATCATTCTACTTTGAAAACTTGATGTACTATTTAACTAAATAATTTTAATTAAAAGAATACGGGAATTGT
Source organism: Pollenia labialis (assembly GCA_949318255.1). NCBI lineage: Eukaryota > Metazoa > Arthropoda > Insecta > Diptera > Polleniidae > Pollenia > Pollenia labialis. The sequence goes on along the minus strand of OX439139.1, from coordinate 198,306,570 downwards.
CTTCTTTTTATAACATATATGTATGCATGTTAATTTAACAAGATAAACTTTTGATTTTAATAAAAAACAGGTTTTTTAATGGATTCAATATTGAATCCATATTTATTTAAATTTTAATATTTATTTTTATTTATTTTAACAGTGAATAATATTAAATAAGCGTGATTTAGGATTATTTTAATATTTTTAATTTAAAATTCATATGAAATAATGATGAATTTAAATAATGGGCATAGTTTTGCAGAAATTTAACATGATTCTCAATCAACATTTTTCCATGTTAATTTTACATTGGTATTTTTTTCTGTGTGAACCGTTTAAATAAAACAAAATTAAAATTTAATAAAAAAATATTTAAAATTTGTGAAAACCCAAACTTAAAACTAAATAAAAAAGATTTAACATTTGTGATAGATTTCAAGACTAACCTTTAAAACATATCCAAAGTATTTATTCCTACATTTGTGTAGCTAAATACCCTTATACCTACACGGAAATCAATTTAATCGAAAATTCTACATTGAAATAAGTCAAATTAAAATCGCCTAAATTAATCTTAAAATAAAAGTTGCACATAATTCCCCTATAAAGGTTTGTTGACCCATTGGCATATACTTTAAGCCTACACTCTATCTTACCCTGTCTAACCCGTAAAAACACCAGCAACGACTTGATTATGCTGTTTTTTCCGGCAAAAAGCAGAAGAAAATCATAATTTTATTCATAATTTTTAATTATGAGCGACGAAGCCCATTTCCAATTAAATGGGTTCTTAATAAGCAAAACTGCAGGAAATGGGCTACGGAAAATCCGAGAGCAGTTCAACACCGAGAATTACACCCACCTTAGTGTACGGTTTGGTGCAGTGTTTCATCGTAAAGGATAATTGGCCCTTTTTTTGAAAATGAACACGTGGTCGCCGTTTCCGTTGGAAAATTGTTTAAGTCCAGCCGTGGAAACCCATCCGCAAGTATGGTTCCAACAAGATGGAGCCACAGCGCACACTGCAAGAGACACAATGACTCTTTTACGGGACATCTTTGGATACCGAATTATTTCGCATACAAGTGATTTTAATTGGCCTCCGCATTCACCGGATTTAACCCCCCAGACTGTTTTATTTGGGGTTATTTGAAAGGAAAAGGGTACATTAATAAGCTTAGAACCATCCAGCAATTAAAAAGCAATATACGCGACGAAAAAAACAACAAAGCACCTGAAGTTTTGCCAGAGGTTATGGAAAATTTGTTGGAAAGAGCACGAATTTTCGAAGCAGAAAATGGCCACCGCTTGCGAGATATCATTTTTCATAACTAAACTAAGAAAATAATAAATAATTATTTCTTAAATAAAAAGTTATAACGAATTCAAACCCTTTCGTTAATTTTGGGTCACCCTGTACAATGTGCAATGTTATCTGTACCAAAAAAGTTAACAAAGTGCACCAAAAAAGTTGTGCTTAGGATTATTATCTTATAAAATCTATTTCCTTCTAGCAATACATTCTTTAAATACAATACAAAAACAGAAATTGGGGAATTCGGAAATGAAATTTTAAGCAGAATTTTCGGTGCTGAGCCATGTCAGTATGAGTTAGATGACAACCTGACACCAAACAACAAAATGGCCCGAAACAATTAGAAGTGTTAAAAATGTTAAAAAATTAAAACAGGGCTCTAAAGGCATAGTTTAAGATTTTATATGTTTAGAGAAATCCAGGAAAAGTAATGAGAAATTATATATTCTGTATTATGGGTTGCTTTCGATTTCCCCAACATCTACGTTAAGTGAAAAAATTTTTTCCAAGTCAAAATTTATCAAAACTCTTAACCCTTGCGGTACGGGAGACGATTAATAAGTTTAAAGCTTTTATAATGGGCTGTTTTTACAAAGATATGCATATTAAACTAATATTTATCTTTTTTAGTGTGCCCCTACCCAGGGAAGAGACTTAGGGTGGGGCATATATGTCCCATTAGGAGTTTGGCATGAGACATATAAGTCCTATTAGTCGTAAACATATAAAAAAAGGGTATACAAAATCAAGAAATTGGTTTCTTTTTACGATGTAAATTAATTTACAGCTGACATCACCAATCTATAAAAACTGTATTCTGCCATTTCTTTGATTTACGGTGATTTACATTTTAGATGACTGATCAAAAAAGTTCCTCCATACAAAACACGTGTTCCGATAATAATCAAGACTTTGTTAAATATTTGTACTTAAACGTCTAAAAAACTAAATAGAATAGTTATGAATCATTTAAAGTGAAAAACGTTAATACTAAGACTCTGGGAACATTCAGTGGGATACAGATGTCCCAATAGGTGCAAAAGGATTAAATACTAAACATTTTAACCATGTAATTTTTCTGAAAGATTATTTTATAAGTTCTCGTTTAACTATTGAAATTAATAATAAAATGATCTCACAGTTAATTTTTGAAAACGATATATAATTGGGGGATTCACAAAGTGTGCTATCAAGTCATATCGTCATAATGTCCTAAATACAATGGTTTAAAAAAAAATATTGTTGTGTTTCAAACAAAATAAAAATGTTCATGCTGTGTTCATTGATTCGCCATAACTGTACAATAGAAATCTAAGTTTTAAGCGATTGCCAACAGCAGTCATATATACTTCTTGTAATTATTGTGTAATTAAAGACATATGACTTTACAACATTATGGCTACCTTGTGAATCTCCCAAAATATGTATTACATATTTATCATTTATTTTTTTGTGTGCTCGTTACAGTTCAAGAATTGTTATGTTATTGTTTTTATTACTAATTAGGGTGATCGATCGAATAGTATTCGACTGGTTTTAACCGGTTATTTTAGTTTTGCCCAAGTCGAATATTTTAAAATGTCCTTTTTTCGAATATCGAATAATCCGGTTATTTTAGTAAAATAAACCGGTTACTTTAGTAATGTGTAATTTATATACGTTTTCCTTACTTTTGTTATAAATGTACCCGTAATTTAAGTATTTTCCTAATTGAATATTTGGCAAACTTACCTTTTTATAAAAAATGTCAAAACAAAATGAAATAAAAGTCAAAAAACGTTATGAGCAATGTAAATACAAATCGCTTATATAAGCGTGTGTTCTTGTAAAAAAAACCTAAAACAATTTAAAGTACGTTAAAAAAGTTCAGCTTAAAAAGTAGTTAGCAATTTGACAGTATTCTAAATACTATACAAAGCTTTATAAAGATACCATCTCTGGTGATATTTCGAACTGACTCAAAAGAAAATTGTGGTTAAACGGCCCTAAAATAATAAGTTGTAAAGATTCTTTAACGTCACGACTTATTAATCATTTTTAATTAGTCTACAAGCTTGACATAAATATACGCCAAGTAAAACTTCACCCTGTTCTAAGTAGTTTTTAAGAGACTGCAGATAATGCTTTACTAAAATATGCTGCTAATAATGATTGAAAAACTCTTTAGTAGTTCTAGCATATCTTCATGCTTAAAACAAGAACATACCGGCGGAATCAACGATATGGGAAAATTAATCAGTTTTATTTATTAAAACACCAAGTTAAAATAAAATTGAAGGAATCAAAAATGCCCTGGAAGTGTTTAAATTGCGTGATCAACGAATTGACAGATATTTCATATAAAATGCATGTTCATATTACTATTGTTTCTATAATGCTGAAACAAAAAAAAAATTGAAATATATAATCCTGGATAAAAGGTTTTGTTTCCCACTTTTTAAAAATATGGCTGAAGTTTACTCCTTCATATAGACATGCTTAACCAGCAACTGTTGGCTAGAGCAAACATTATTTAACGATTTTTTAACTACATTAGACATAAATGCAATTATCATCTTAGACATTAAGTTTAGCAAATAACTAGAAATTGTTTAAAATAATGCTTAAGTTTAATCAATTTAGTGGTCACGCTTTTTTTGATTTTATCTTTAAATATTTGTGGTCTGAACATACCTTAAGTCATATCTATGTATTGAGGCCCTATGCTCCTTATGGGATCGACGGGAACATATACATACATATGTATTTTGTTGGTTCCTCACCTTCGTGAATTGTTTTGTTTTTATTCTAATTAACTTTTTATTACAAAAACTAATTTGATTTTTGTATTTTTATGTATTCGAATTAAAACCGGTTAACCGGTTATTTTTAAAATGCTTAACCGAAAACCGGTTTTTTTTAAATAGCAACTATTCGGAATATTCGAAAACCGGTTATTGAAAAATGTCGAATAATCGATCACCCTATTACTAATACACTCCAAATAATAAAAAATTTTTTTATAAAAAAAATTACTTTATTAATCGGTTAACCGATCAAAAACAAAATTAACCGATTTAACCAAAACGTCGATTTATTAATCGAGCGTTTAAAGCAAAAGCCCGATTAATTGAATGCCCTAGTTATTACAAATTACTTTAGACCTTATCACCGTCATCATTGTTATTACGATTCGTAACGTATTATATGTATAATTCAACAACTAGCATTTTAGGATAATGATTGCATGAATAGGAAGTAAATAGAATGCAAGCACAAACAATCTCCCCATTCATACACAATTCAGTAGAATTGGATAAAATACACATACAATTAATAAAGAGCCCTTTATGGTCTTTTGCATGGATGAGTATTAGAGCAGGATTATTTGAAACACCCACATCCACACGTTAATGAATTTATGAGAACCATATTAACAATCAGTTAAAGTTGTCGTTTTCGCCTTCGATTTCTCATGAAAATCGAACCGAGGATTGTATAACGAACCGACATGAAATTGAAATTCAGCAAAGTTATTTTTAGATTTGTTGAGCAGAGTTCTAAATAAATTATGCAAAAATTTCCCAGTGAAATTAATGAGTTATTTGTGATAAATTTTATGTAGATATTAACAATTATTTTAAATATATGTATTCTAGGGAGGTTGTTAACTGTATGGAGCATATTTGTTTTCTATTTTTCCTTGCTCTAACCCCCCCCCCCCCCCCCAATTGGGTGGGTATTGATAAAAACGCCACCAAAAAAAGTTTTAGGACAATCGGCGAAGGCTAAACCATCCCTCACGTATGCCAAAGTTTGATAAAAATCGTAAAGTCCGACTTGTATGCCTTATAATTTGGAAAATATAAATTTAACATTTTTTATTATTCGAATTTGTTCTATGAGCTAAATTTCAGTTATGTATTTTATAAAGCTTTTTTGTAATAGTCCTTTTACTTCAATTTTTCAGAAACGACTTTATACACTACCAGACTATTATATTGTATTTTCTTGTTACATTTTTACCTTAGGTTTCCTTTACATTACATTACATTCTGCTGGTGTCTAATAATTGTAAATTTTTCTGTACATACAATATACCTCATTGGTTTCCAAAGGAACGAAGTTGTTTTTAATGAAGTTTTCAACAACTTTTGTCTCTATAAGTTTTCTCTAAAATTTAGAGTCTAATGCCCAGTTTTCAGGATTGATATTAAAACACATTTATTTTTAAAATCGATTTAAATACAAAATTCTTTTCTTCACTAAAAACTTAAATCAAACTTAAGTCACCGATGTGGTACACTTAATTTCAACTTAAGTTTCCATTGTAATATTTTAGCAAGGTGGCCTCAATATCATAACAATACAACAACAACAGGCAAAGCATTAACAGTCAGCTGTTTTTTCAGACCACCTTGTAGATAATTACACTTTTTTATATTTTTTTTTTGTATTTAGTAGTGCTACCATACTTTTATCTTAATTAAATAAGACTTTTCAAATAAAACTCAAAAACTCAATCTGTTTTAAATACGATTTAATTTTGTTATGAAAATTACCTTAATATAGATTTAAATACTATCCTGAAAATTGGGCATAAATGTTATATTTAACAAAAGGAAACAAAAAAAAGAGCAAACAGCAGCATTGATGCGAATTTTTTCTTTAGAACTATTTTTTCTTACACACGTGAATTGTGTGCGTTTGCTTACAAAAAAAAATAGTCAAACGCATATCATTTGTTTCTGCCATACCTACCCGCTTTCACCATATCTTAAGGGGGCTGCCACACAAAATTTTCAATACAAACTAGGAATAAATTGAAGAAAAATCCCCATAACTACCAAAGAATCGCCCCTAGGGGGATAAAATAAATGGCAAAACTCCATTAGTTTTTTGTTTTTAGCATTTTCCGAAAATATACTTGCCCTTTATCACCACTTTTTAGGGAGGCTCCCATACAAATATTGCGTTTAATGAAAATCTTAAATTTAACGGCAATTTTTCGTCTTTTATGAATAAAATCAAAAGTTGTGAATAGATTTTAATCACTTATGGCTTTTTATTTTGTTTGCAAATTCGTTTTTTATATGTCTAAAAAAATTTTAAAAATTTTTTTGCATCTTCCAATTTTTTAAAGAACAAAAATTTTGAAATTTTGCTAAAAAATTATTTATTTTTTGCTAAAAAAAATTATGTTTCTTAAATGACTGTGGATATAAGAAAAACCTTTTAGCTTTTTAAAGTCAATTTTATAACGGAGTTTCGGTGTCTTTTAGTATAAAAAAAACGGTTATCCCCCCCACTGGATTCAGCGTACCCGAATTAGGTTAAACACCAGGATGCCGGCTGGTCTGTTTTTTTTTTAAATATGTAAATAATAAAAATGTTTTTCAATAAAATTAAAGATTTATTTTTAGTGGCTTATTCGATATTTTTCAGTTTATTTTGTTAAATGAGAGATTAAGGAAAAACTTGTTAAGAACTTTTCTACAAAATTAATATTTTCTATGTTATGAAACATAAAAGTCAGATTTCATGTACATAAAAATATAATTTTTCTCAAATTTTGGTGGGCGTGTGGGACGGCTTAGCCTTCGCCGATATTCCAAATTTTTTTGCCTCGTTTTTTTACCACTATTCACCAAATTGGCTGGTAAGACCTAAAGCAATCCAACTTTTGATTTAAACGGTCACCCTAATGTATACTCGTAATTTTAGAGTTATTTTGTCAATTCTGGACCCACCATTGCAAAATTTTACCATGACAGCTTTATTAAGTCCTTCAATAGTCGCTTTGCGATACCCAGCGACAATGTCCTTCATAAGAAGCAGCAACTCTTTTGAATAGGCATTGTCTATAGGTGTCACAGGAGATCCCAACGAATCTATTTTCCAGATGAAAAGAAGAACCATCCCTAGTTATATTATCCTAAGCACTGGTGATCATAAAAATCTACCTCTGATGACATAGGAAACGAAAAAAGTACCTGTCACAGGCTTAATCTCATGCGTTTAATAGTATGCGTTTGCAAAACGCGCCGTGTGTGCCCTGCTAACACACACACACAGGTAACAATTTGATTATGTAATCCAATGAATATGATACACACGCCCGTTATTAAGGAGCCGGAGCAATCTAGCCTCCGCTGCATAAGGAATAGCCAGCCACATCTGTCGAATAGAAACAGCACCTAGGAAGAACCAAAACAAGCCGAATTATCCCCTTGAAAACACATCTCATGAAAATAGTCAAAAACTAACGCACACCCAACCAACCACTTTCGCATTTTTTCACCTATTTTAAATTTCAAGAAAACTAACACCAAACTTGCCACGTGATAGTTCTAAAGTGGTAGGGACCGGTTCTAGTTCCAACACTTTATACACAGATAAAAATAAAAATAGATTTCAATTAAAAAGTTTGTAATATAAATTAAAAAATTAATTAAATTTGCACCAGTAAACAAATTAATGGTATCAATTAAATGTTTAATTTAATTGATTAAACGTTTAATTCACTTGATTAAATTCTTAATTAAAACTGATTTTATTTTTGAGTATTGCTTTAATTAGTAAAAAAATTTTAAAAAAATTTTCTGTGTACGAAGCGGACCTACCACTTTAACATGGCGATGTCCTAGAAGGCGGTTATTGGCACCTTTTTGACACTTTGTAACAGGTCACAAAAATAATAAATGGGCACATTCAATTTCGCTCAATAAAATGCCTTTCCTTGTTGTAGCATCGATACCACTATTTACACGCATTCGCCTTGAGAGTATGCCATCGGGGGTCTCAGCCAACAGTAAGTCAAGTGCCCTACACTCACCGGGGGCTTTTGATTACATTTGCACCAGATAACAAGGTACAAGGTGCCTTGAATGTATCTGATATCTGATAATGCCACGGAGGATACAACATCATTAAGTTGGTGCCTACAGTCACTCGGAAGTTCTTTCAGGGACAATCGAATGATTGAAAATCATGGCGTTACCAAAACTGATTTAATAGTAACTTTAATTAAAGTTGTTATTAAAGTAGGGTCATAGCTAGCACTGGGATATGTTTTAGCTTAACGCTTTAAATTTGTCGAAAATCCTGTAATGTTTGAACAACGATAAAGGACAATTAAAAAATTTTCAAGGTCTAAAAAAAATTTTGTCATTTTCTTATAAACATTCATACATACTGTATGTATGTAATTTAGAACTTTTTTGACACCTGACATGTCGACAATAAATGTTCACGTGGAAGTGGCTCACATCTATTCGTACACCGAAACATCCAAGAACACGCTTCTGCATACAGCCCAATAAAATAATTTTTAGTTGTTCATTGTTTACTTTCCAAGAACAAATCTGTTGTATTTAATGCAAATTAATGTGTTCAAAATTAAAATATCATTTTAACAATAAACAAACACATTATTAAATCTAAATTGTGTTGGTGAAGAAGGGAATGAAGGAAGGGAGACGGCAAAGAAGGCGAAGACCAAAGCAGAAACCATAATTTAAATTATTAGGATCGTCAGTTTTTAATGAAATTGTACTGAATATTTCATAACAAGACCTTGGCAAATATTTGCAGAAGACGACAACATAAATCCTGTGAGGTTTTATTTTATTTGAGGTTATGCAATAAACGCTTTTACTAGAATATTAAGAAGTCGCGGCTGAAAATATGGTAAAATATTGAAACAGTGTTGCTATTAAACAATTTTTTAGAAGTGCAAGAGTTAAGAAATTGGTTTAAAAGAAGATTGCTGATCCGCATTTTAAAATTTGTAAAACCAAAACGCGCTATTCCCCTTCTTAAAACGCGCTAAAAACGCTAAATCACAGTGTTGACAAATATTTATAGTCAAAACGCGCTATTTTAAGTGCGCTAAATTAAATTTGAAAAAAATTCTATACAAATCCCACAAGTTCTCCTTGATTTTTCACTTTTTGCAAGAGAGCGATAAACAGTGGTCTCATCTACCACTGTAAAAATCATACATCGTTTTCTCTACTCTTTCGCCAAAAAAAATATCGTTATATCCTCTTTTAGAATACATATTTAAAACAATTAAAAAAATTTATTAAACCTTGTTTAGAGAAACCGGTGTGATGTATAAGAAAATATATACATGTTATGATTATAGGCAAGTCGTCAGACAAACCCTTTTCGATATCTTGTTATTCCCTAATCATTTAATCACATCGAATTCGTACAAGATTTAAGAATAACAAAGTTGATTTAATCCCGAATTCATACTTAAAATAATCCGAAAATAAGGTTGATGTAAAACTAAAATTGAACCAATCTCAAAATGCGGTTGATTCAAGCATTTAAGAATTCAAGAATTCGTACTTGAAATAAACCAAAAGCGAAATTAGATGGAGAATTTTGTTATGATTGATTTACTTACCCGTTTTACACCTTTCAGAATTTTAATTATAAAACACCAGCATCATTTCCGACACGGTTTTTACTTTAAAAAACTTAATGTACATGTATAACTGAAAATATAAACAAAATGAGAAGCAAGAGTTTCCAATTTTACTTGTTTAACATGAAAATAATGTGTTGTCGTCTTGTTTTGTTGTTTCTACACACAATAAGTTAAACGTTTTTTATCTATATGTGTGGTGTTGTTGTAGTGTCTGCAACAAACTTTGATAAGTCTCCATTTACATCAAGGCGAATTCAAACAGGTAAACTCATCGCGTCAGCCGTTCATCAGCTGTATCCACGGCGAATTAAAAAAATTCGTAACTGTCAAAATATAAAATTGTTTTTAGAAGAAGTTGATTAAAAAGTGCTAAAAATTAATTTTTTTATAATAAAAAAATTTCAAAACTGCGAATGATTAAAGTGAATTTAATAATTTTCTTTTATAAAAAGTGATCATTTGGATTTGCAATAAAAAAATTTTGACAGCTATCAATTATATTGCAAGAACAAAACACATGGGGCTTTTTGTAGTTGTAGAGTTGCACTTACCTTTTTAAATTCGCCGTGATTTACATTATACGATTTTTGTCGTTGCGATTCTTACCTTATAGGCGAGAGGGGAGAGAGGAATTAAAAGGGGTACACAAGCGAGTGTACTCTTTGATTCATTTTGTTCGCTCATTCGTTCTCTCATTGTTCTCTCATTTAACGAAAAATGTATTGAAGTTCGGTTGCACAGAAAAAGTTGTAACGACAAAAATCGAATAATGTAAATATCAGACCGAATTCAAAGAAGAAACAACAAAAATCGTATAATGTTAATGAGGACTAAAGGCTTATTTAGCCGGGTGTAACAGTAACAGCAACCTTACCGTAAAAAAGTAAAACCAATCTAGTTCATACAGATTGAGACGTAACATCTTATTGCTAACTGTAATCGTTCTTATTGCTTTACATACAACAAAATGAATCAGGTGATTTGCAACGTTACTGTTACTCCTGGTTAACTGAGTCTTAAGTTAAATAAGTTTAAAACGCACTACCAACGAAAAGTTTAATCATTTTTATACTTGGTTTAAGAATTTTGTACTTATTTAAAGAAATTCCGGGATTGATTTCGAAAGTAATCCCATTTAAAATTGTTTTAAGTGCGTTTTAGTTTAATTCGTACTTGAATTTTTGAGTACGATACGTACTTAAAGTAAGTATGTATGTATAAAAAACTTAATTTATCTCGATTGTTTTTCTTTCTGTGCAACATTTCTCGCTAGAAATAGCTGTCACGTAAGGAAATTACTCTCCAATTTACAGAAAAAGTGTGTCTGTAAAACTATTGTCAGAAAGTGAGAAAAAATTTTTAAACTAAAAAATGTATTAAGAATGCAAAGAATAATAAAATGGAAGAGGTAAGTATTTTGTTCTTGACTGATTTTGATTTTAATTATTTTGCTTTTAAAAATTATTAAAAATATACGAATGTGTTTCAAGCTATTTTGTAAACGGCATAGATTAAAGTCGCACTTTACATTATTTGGTTTTGTCGACGGTTGTATTTTCGGCGCCGTCGTTGAAAATGTTTTAATTTTAGTAAAGTTTGGTAGGCGTCAACGATATGTGTAATTGCCGTTGTCAACGTCTTCAATTTCACATCGGCTTCAAGTGAAATATTATGACAATTATAACGTAACGACGTAATCTCTTTTAATAGTTTTCGACATGAGTTACAGACACATTTTGTCTTACTTTGTCTGGGATCACACTATGAAAGTTTTCTTTCAGAAAGTCTGAGTTTATTGGTGAGAGGGGAAAAGAACATGCTTTTCATTTCTTCTCTCTCACCCATAAACTCAGACTTTCTGAAAGAAAACTTTCATAGTGTGAACCCAGACTTTTCGACAAACAATGGAATATTTTTCACATCTTTTCAATGCGAGCAGTTCACACCGAGTTACAGAACATGTGCACAACGATGTATAACAAGATTTGTCATATAAATAAACACCATCTTAATGGGTTGTCGTACCATTCGTATTGCCCACACCAAATAACACGAATTTAATATTCTACCCACGTTTTTTTTGTGGTTTATCAAGACGTCACCTATTAACGCCCAGCAAAGTGATTTTAAACCTAAAGACTTAATTGTTGAATGCTAATTTGAGATGACTTCATGCATAACATTTATCCACAGCCCAACCATTTATGCGAGTTTCCTTTTCTTAAAATACAAACAAAAATCTCTTCCAAGATGGCGAATGTATTGGGACAACCGAAGATCCTTCTTTTTATCTGCTCGGGGACTTTATTTCAAATCAATCCATCTAAAATCCTTCTCGGTATACAGAAATTTAAATCTTTCAAAAAATACTAAAAAGCCAACCAAATTATACTACTTATGCTGGCCACACACTAGTGATTTGTTAGCTTTCTATATTTCCACGCACAAAAATCACAATAACCTTAAGCTTCAAAAAGGCAAAATTAATTGTGAAGCGGATGATGCAATTGCACTTTTGATAAGTTAGTTGTGTACACAACAAAAATTAAATTAAAAAAAAGAAGAAAATCGAAGAATAATAAAATGTTCGCGCACAATCGCACTAACACATCCAACAAATCACAAAAAATTTAAAATTTTCCACTACTTGCTAGTGTTAACCTAAGTCGATTTAAAACAGAATTAAACTTTGTCGACATAAAAACCGCTAAATTTCCACACACATTTCTCAGCATTTTCTTATTAAAACTTTTATTAATGACAACAAATATTGTTGTTTATAATGCAATAATTTCCCATGTTGTTCTTATTTGATTAAAATGTAAATGTTGTTTATATTTGTTGCATTATAAAAATGTTCTTGCTTCCCCAAGACCAGACCAGCAGCTTCAACATCAAATTCTAAAAAAAAGGAAAAAAAATTAATGAAAATGAAAAAAAACGCTTGCAGCTAAAGTTGTTTGGCTAATCTAATTTTTCTCTTTGCAACAATTCTACAATTCGTTTGTTTGAGCGGATGGCAAAACAAAAAATAAATTAAAACGACATTGCCAGAGCAGTAGAGAGAGCTGTTGTAGCATCTATTTTACCTTAAGCAAATCTCAGAGTTTTTTTTTATTTTTCTTTTTTAACAAACATTTGAAATAAAATTTTTAAACGTTGTACAACCAACATCCAAATATTGGGTATTTCAAAATGCCAAAATGTGTCAAAGTTCTACTTTTCATACCAAAACGCGGCGGCCATCCAGCAATGCCTCGTATTTTTTTGCTGCTGCATGGAGGGAGACTTTTTAATGATTTAGATTTTTTTTTTTTTTTATTTCGCAAAACAGATTTTTTTTTATTTGTATCATAAACAATAATAATTTCATTCCGCTTGCTGCTTTTCCGCCCTTTCCGCAAGCGAATATGTTTGTGCCACATTCATTTTTTTCATGGCAATGAAAAATATCAAAATTGGGTTGCAAATTGTATGTTTTCATTTAGTTTTTCGTAAAAATACCCACAAGCGTTTATTTTATAATTTGTTGCCCTCATTATGATTGTATTAGAAATTGTAATTATTATGGGGAGCTGTGTTACTTTCTAGCGGTTCAAAATTTCATTATGATAATGAGATCTGTTTTAAAACTTTTAAGATATAAATATCTTATCGAGATCGACACCTTCCGGCGTTGCTACTTTATGTTAACCACATACTACATACAGATTATTTCCTAAACACATAAAACTTAAATATAACCTAAATACGAAAAGATATGACCAGGGAAACCATAAAAATGCAATTCGCTGACTTAACATGTAAAGGCTCTAAGTCCATATTTGAAAATTTTACAGGAGAGACAAAAAACAATCAAAATACATGTGATGGAACAATTTGAGAGAAATGGTTAAACTCTACTTTTAATTGGGACTTAGAGCTTTTTCTTGTGATAAATGGGACTTAGCGCTTTTGCTCATCACTACAAAACAACAACAAAAAATGAGATAACTGTAATTTTTTCTTTGTAAACAATGTATTTTTACTCATTGCACATTACTGCATTAAAATCTCAATTTCTTAAAAAAGTGGACTTAGAGCCTTTACATGTTAAGCCAGCGAATTGCATGTGTTTCTTGTGCCACCAATGAAGGCAGAAATTATATACATATTTATCTGTTTTAAAGCTTTTTGTAAATTTTGGCATCGATTTGTTAGGGCATATTTTACCGTTTGCAGCATTTGTTTGCATAATTAAGTTAAAAGAGCCATTTGCAGCATTTTTGAAGTTTATGTCGCATATTTTGCCTTATTGAGGCGTATTTTGATACATGTGACATTTTTAAGGTGCCAAACAAAAAGACAATTTTATTTTTTCAAAACTCTGGCGTATCTGTTTTAAATATCTATCTATATTTTAATTATTGATTAGAATACACAAATCTAGTTATATGAACCAGTAACACAGAAAACGTGCTTATTGGGGTCATGAACGGCAATGATTTTAATGGGATTACTTCTAAAAGTGGAACGTTACACGTAACCTGGCCTTTACACATGCAAGTACAAGTTCGAAAAACTCAATACACTCACACTTTTTTACTAACTCCTCGGCGCAACTTGCAAGAAATTGCGGAAGACAGTGATATTTTAACACATAAACAGTGTTACTTGAATGTGGAAATAATAATTATAGATTTAATTTTTTTTAAAGTTTATTTACACATATTTCTTGATTTTTTTTCATATATACATAAAGAAGACAATTATTTTAATTTTTAAACATCAATCTAATTTGAAAAAGTAATTACGAAGGTCTGTCTCGCACTTGGTAACTCTGCTTTATAAAGAACTTTCACTTGACTGTGTAAACATTCATGCAACTTCCATGTCATTCGACTATTTCGTCGTCATTTTCGATGTTAATACGTATAGCCTACTTGCAAGTAATTAATTGCATGTGTAAAGGCAGGGTAATAGGAAAAAAAGGAAACATAATTATAACTTGACCCTTAATATGAACATTATATGGTTAGTTTTGTCCAAATTCTGGAAATTTTTTACTTTATTATGGTTAATTTTAAACATAATTTTATTAATTTTGACTATTTTTATGGTAAATATTGACCAAGATATGGTATAGATCCCATGTAGGGCCCACGAATTGTTTTTAAGTAGATTAAAAAAAATAAGTCTTGTTCGTTACAATAAACATTTGCTTTTGATTTTCAATGGATTCGCAAATAATTTAAAATATAAAGCCAAACAAAAGGCGAAAACGTATCGTTGTTGATTTAACAACAAGATCTTCTTAATTTCCAAATCTAAAAAGATTTTAATTTTTGATATTCTTTAATGAGGCTTGAGTTCATCAAATTTAATTTTCATTAAATTATTTTCACTGAGGGAAGGAATTTTACAACTTGGAATTTTATTAAAATTTATTGATAATTTTTCCTGGCTGAGCTGAAAATTAAATTTGATGAACTCAAGCCTTATTAAAGAATATCAAAAATTAAAAATAAACAGTTCAACTAGAAATCAAAAATTGTTCTTAGAAATAGCTATGGCACAAACTCTAATGTTTCATTTGTACTTTAATTTGTACAAATAAAAATGTCGACGAAAGTGGACAAAAAAACATAATAAACAAATGTATTCAGGTTTTCAAGACAAAGTCTTGACAGAAAAGAATACGAAAAAACAGAGGAAAAAGGTGGCAACATGTAATTTGAAATTTATGTGATAATAACATCAAATTTTGAACCACGAGTACTACTGGTTAAAGATTGATGTTTGACTGTTGGCTAACGGGCACCGCTGTGGTGCAGTGGGTAGAACACAAAGATCTTCTGACGATAGAAAGTGGTGTTTCTTGAAACATGTAAAGATCAACCCGGGTTCAAATCCCAGCTCAGCCAGGAAAAATTATCAATAAATTTTAATAAAATTCCAAGTTGTAAAATTCCTTCCCTCAGTAAAAATAATTTAATGAAAATTAAATTTGATGAACTCAAGCCTAATTAAAGAATATCAAAAATTTAAAATAAACAGTTCAACTAGAAATCAAAAATTGTTCTTAGATTTTAATTTTTTTTTGCTTCTTCTTTCAGGACTTAACAACGTTTTGTTTAAAATTTCACAAACTGATGTTTTTAAAATTGTTTACAAGGTGCTATTGGGTTTTTAATACCAATTTGTTAATGCCATTTTCTACTCTGTGTATGTCAAAAAAGTTTAATTTTGCAAGACATTCTTTAATTTTAAATATCCAAAAGTTTTTTTCTCGAAATTTTAAAATGCCATAATTTGTATAAAATTGTCCTCATTAAAAAGCATTAAAGGAATTTGCATTGTTCTACTAACAAAATTATTTTGATTATAAATCCCAACACAACACATAAAAAACATTAAATAACTCTATAAAATATTAGTATAATTATGAACAACAACAACAAAAAAAACCCACCGCCAGCAAAACGATTAAAATGTCACCATATTAATGTCTGCAACATTTAATTGTAATGAACACATTCATTTATGGTTGACTTTAAATGACCAACATTAAAAATTTCTGCTGAATTGTTCAAATTCATACCCATTCATTCATTCTATTCGGTTTTATTTTATTCTAAACATTCTATTTTATTCTCTTCAAGTCCATGTCATTCGTTTTATTCTAATCAGCCACATTAAAGGACACACACACACACAAACACGTTCATATTTGTGCAGGATGTCATTACGAACACATACAAAAAAAATAAACATTAAGGACACTGTGCTTTTAGAGAATACTACAAAAAGTAGGATGAAATCGGTTAAACGAAATGACTGCTGAGTATTTAGTGTTATGTCTACTTGAATTTAATGAGGAGTAAGTTAATTTTTTGGTTCATTGGAGATGCAGCTTATTTCCCAATAACTTTATCCATTAAATGTGGAGTGTAATGGAGGTGCATGTGTGGTGTACGTGCATACTGTGTAATTAGTCAACCTTTTTTTGTGTTGCAAGTGTAACAGGTTAATTGTGGCACGTTACGAGCGTTAAATTGTCCAGCAAGGACAGTAGTTAGTAAAAAGATTTTTTCTTATTGTTTAACGACTAAGTAAAAGCAAGTTGAAGTCGAATTAAAGGGTACTCTAATTAAACCATTGACAATTTTTAAATATTGCAATTTATATAATTAAAAAATATATTATTGCATGCTTTTTTAAAAAATTAAAAGTTAAAGAAAACTTCTTACTTTCCCGGAAAAAAACGGTCGGGAAATAAAGAAAAAACCAAAAAATAATAATTAAAAATAGAAAGTTCTTGTACATTTGTAGGATTATTAAACAAAATCCGTTCTAGGCCCTGTAAGAAGGATCACGTTAAATAAAATTTTTGGCAGAAATCTTTCCACTAAAAATGGATCAAATCGGTTTAAGCCGCTAATTGATAAAAATGTTTTTCTAAAAAAAGGGATTTGGCTCATAGAAATTTCAAACTAACCAATCATATTAATAAATCCACACAGAAAAAAATCAATGTAAAATCCTCGAAAACACGGTTGATTTTAAATTTTTCGGTAGTGATTTTGCTTCATAGTTACTTCATGTTAATTTAACATGATTTTGTAATAACTACGAACAGCATTTTTTTCTTTTTAAAACTAATTTTACATTTCCGTAAAGGAAAAGCAAAATGACACTCATATTGAAATAGCACTCCGAATCACAATGAATGAAAGTTATTTTAAGTTGAAACAACTTGAATATCATGTAGACTTGGTTTGAGTTTGAAATAACAGTGAGAAGGAGCTTTAGAGACAATTTTACGTAATTAATTTTGAATTACCAAGCCAACTACAAACAAATCATTGTCATCACTAATTTTTATCGAAGGCTGTAAAAAAAAAACAAAACAAAAAATCAAGGCGAATTCATGTTATATTTGCCTTGCGTAAAATTGTAAAAATTTTGGTTTTTGTGAAATTTAAAACAACGAATAAAGAAACAAAATAGGAATTGTTAAAAAACGAGACATTTTAAATTGTTGCTGGCGTTTGTATTAATTTTCAAAGCAAAAAATTTTCGTAAATGTAAGAAGATGCCGTGTGAACAGCGTAATTCGTATTCGTTATTCAAAAAGAGAGCAACGTAATTCAAGATGCCGTACAGCGAGAGAAAATAATTATCTGTTTTTCTGTAACACATGTTTCACTTTTTTGTTTTTCCTTTTGTTAACAGAAGCACTCACAATTAAAAGACAGCAGCAGAATGGCCCGATATGGTTTTCGTCATCATTGTAATAAAAGAATACGGAAATTTTTCTTCTTTTTATAAATAATTTTAAACATTAAAATAAAAAAGTTTATGTTTTTCTTTTCATAGTGTCGCTATTGTTGTTTCTATACAAAAAAAAAAATATAACAGGATTTTTTGGATTTAATATTGAACAATCTGCAAACAAAAAGTCCACAATTTGTAAAAAAAAAATACATTTAAAAGTGCAGCATAAACTTAGAACTAGTTTTCTAATCGGTATTTTTGAAAAGTAAATTAAATTTAATATAAATAACATTGCATTATGTCTTTATGAATACTTCTTACTGCAAATTATTCAGGGTACCTACCGAATATCAAAAATCAAATATTCATGTATTTTTGTAGTTTTGCTTCCACAGAAGTTCATTTAATAAATACATTTGCTACGAATTTTAAATTATCAAAATGCCATGCATCAAGTACCAAAAACAATAAATACTGGGAAGTCTAAATAGCACATATTTGACAACACTAAGCTTTTCAGTGGTCATATGTTTGAATTAACCTGTTAATTTAACACTGAATTTTTTCCTGTGTGTCACCAACCACAAATACAATTCTCCTGCTTTAAATAACTTAAGCGAAAATAACTCATAAAATTCCGAATGAGAAAGTCATGAATTAACGCAAATCGTTCTAAAATAATATGGAGAGATCGACCCGTATATAGTATGTCACATTTATTTGAGCCCTTTCCCAGTGAACGACGAACGGTTTACTGACTAGACAAAGACTTGTAAAGTTCTTAAGTAACTAGTTCCGCGATCTTTTGGAATTTGAAGCTGGAGTTTACTTTGGGTATATAACATTTATATATTTTTAAAAATTTTTTTTAATCCAAATTTTAAATATTTTTTTTTATTTAATTCGGCTCAAGTCCATCAAATTTAATTTTCATTAAATTATTTTTATGAAGAAAGGGATTTTACAACATGAAAATTAATTAAAATTGTTATTGATAATCTCTCATTCTTGACCGTGGCCGGGGCTCGAACCCTGGCCGGCAGGTTACCATGAAATGTTTCGATTGCAACCACTCGATCTCCTCAGGTCGATTTGCCGTCTTACACTCGCAGCCATCGACGACTGCTGACGTCAACAGTCAAACATCAATCCTCTAACCAAATTGTATTTTAACCTTTGGTAGATCGAAATTTGCTTTTTTGAATGATTATCCAATTTTTATTGATTTTACATGTTTTTCCTTACTTCTGTTTTTTCCATACTTTTGTCAAGAATTTTTCTTGAAGTCCAAAGTACATTTTTTGTATTTTCAAAGATTAATTTTGAAATCAACTATAGGTATTGACTATCGTGGGCTATGGATTTCGCTTCAAAAGCACTGTTCATTTTTCTGGTCCACAAACGAATGAAGTAAATTTTGAATACCCTGTTATAAAAGCGTATTCCAGTGCAAGTGTTCTACTTCATTCGAAACAAACAAAGTCGTCAAATGGATAAGGGACTAGACTATAAAATGGGTAGCGCTAAAGTTATCAATCACTTTTTTCGAAATATATTTTTAACAATAATTGCAAAATTTGGCCGAGTGTGGTCATGATCGAATATCACGACTTCATGTCTAGCCACAAAATCAGGGTGTTTTTCGGCCAATGCTCCATCTAAACAAATCAAGTGTGTCCGGTGATTGTTTGGTCTGATTTCAACTACTCATAATATACATATAAAATACTTCTGATTACACCGAATACAGATAATTCCGTTCGTGAGTATGTACATTTGTAAGTGCGCTAGATATGTTCGGGACTATGTTATCATATATTTATATCGCATATAGTCCGGAATATTTTGCTATTAATATTCAACTTGATAGGTCCACAAACTACTGAGATATGGGCCAGAAACCACGACCACCATTAAATTCTAACCATAAACTTTTAATTTTTCAAGACTTATTAAAACCTATAAAATTTTATATCACTTATGCTATTTGTAAAAAAATCTGCCGAATTAATTTTTGTTTTTTTTTTAATATTACCTTTCCAAGGTGAAATTTACTAAATCAGTCTATTTTTTTATACCTACTAAAACCCCCTTAAAAATAAAAGCTGAGAAAATCGAATTTTGGACACCTCGAAAATGATTTTATGAAACTTGTTAAGAGTTCCATCACTTCACTTTACTGCATCTCTGTATGTCCTATTGCGTTGCGCATAATTGTGTGCTTAAATTTTTAAATGTACCGTTAGTGCTATGCAGAATAAAAAAAAAATTTATTGGGATTTTAGTAGGAAACTGAAGATAAAAACACGTAGGCCAAATGAACGTTGAAATAGGTAAAGATAACTGTTAGGCACGAACACGATCAGCTTTCTTTTTGTAGAATTTACGGGCATTAGAGTTATTAGCCTGGACTGATGTTGCAAACCCCGTCAACAAACGAACAAAATCACTATGTTGCATAAAATTTTAGCTTTGCGGGTGGCCATTAAAGAACGAAAGCGAAAGATACATAAACGTATATTACCTCCTTTCCTGTACATCGCTCGCATTTCCATTTAAACGGACAAGAGGAGTATGTGCATTTTGTGCAATTACAATAAACCTGTTCAACAATACAATAAAAATGGCGCATTTCCTTTTTTATACTCGCTTAATCCCTCTCGTTGTCTCCATACAATGTTTTTAATGTCACCCCGAGTGGCAGCCTACAATGTGTGCTCACTCTTACGTTGAAACTCGTTATGCAACATGAAAAATATGTTGTCCGTCGTATAATAATAATGACTGCAAAAGCGCAACTGGTAGTTGAAGCCGTAATGCACTCACTCGTTCATTTATTGTCTATACAATATATTTTTGTTGTGGTTACTTTTTTTTCTACAAGTATTATTTGGCAATTTCCATATAATCGTCGTAAAATTGTTACATAAAGCTTTTGTACTTTCCCTGAATCTGTTCTTGGTTTTACTTGTTCTACTTTGTCACTGGCCAGTAAATGTTCTTTAGGTGTTGCTGCTGTGGTATTTGAGTATATTTTGTTGAAACTACAAAACAAAAAGTGGAAAAGAATAGTCTACTAATTGCTGGCCATTTATGTACAAAATATGAATGTGTATTTGTTTTTTATTTCATTTAATAGTCCATTGTGGTTTTTTTTATTAAAGTTTATGTTATAACTTTTTTTTTATTTTTATTGTTTCAATTGTTTTAGTTAAATATGTTAGTTTTTATCTTTAAATGTTTATTTGAACAACATTTAAAATTTATGGAAAAAATTTATAATATTTATAACACTTAACAAAAGTTTTGTGGTTAGTTTGAAAATGTTATTTTTAATATTGAAAAAAAAAATTGTGTAAACTTTTTGAACAACAGGAGCTTTTCAACACATTTTATTTGTAGCTGTTAAAGTTTTAATTGGGAAATTTTCGTTGCTTTGAATCTGGTTGGTGTGCAATGCGACCCCAGGAAATATGGCCCCAAAAAGAAAATGCTGAATTTCCCAAAAACGTTACGCAAAACAGAACTACAAGAAGTTTTAGGAGGTGTTTCCTTGCATATTTTCATTGAGGTGTTTTCGCACTTTAAGTGAAATGACCCCAACAACAAGGAATGTATAATTAACCCCAAAAAAAATCGCAATTTTTACTATCAAAATTCACGATCAATATAACTAGAATGATAAATTTGATTATGAACCTTTTTGACTTTGTTAATCAAACTACCACTTATTGGGTATAATTCAAATGTCAAATAAAGTAAAATGCAAGGTAAATAAAACTGTCTTCATATAAATTTAACGCACACAAACATATGGGCCAACGAGTTTACCTTGTGTAAATATACCTTGGTAAAATGTACAAATGAAATGCAATACAAATAAAATATTTTATGACAAAATTTTATAATATTAAGTGGAAATTTTTGTAGATAAAAATTAACAACTTGGGTAACAAAATTTGAAAACCATCTAAAAACCCTGACAGTTAATTTGGTCTTATTGTTTGGAACAGGTATTTCGGTGTTCTGTTTTGACACAAGGAGCTTGTCTTGGTACAGGGACTTTAGTCTTAAGTATTGTTTTTTTCTGTTTTGGTACAGGCTCTTCGGTTTTCCGTTTAGTCTCCTGGACTATCGACGCTTGTTCCAACAATATGCTTTCAATTTTAAAATTATTAATACATATTATATTTCAAAAAATATTAAATGTTAAATACCGAACTCGAATCTACTGACCACTGCAAAAAGATAAATAACGAATTACTTTAAGTTTTTTAAAGAAAACCCACATTTTAATTTCTTTATCCAAATTTCTAATGGAATTTTAAACAGAATATTTTTTTTTCAAAATCTTTGCTTAAGTATTGTAATTAAATTAATTGTTTAATTTTATCAACTTTCTTAAATTTACCACGATATTTCTTAAAACACATTTCATATACATACATTAACAACTCCGAATAAGAACTTTTATCTCACTAAAAACAATGACAGTTTTATTGCTTCAAACTTTTTGAAACAAAAACAAAACTATTTCCGAAATCGTATTTTTGTCAGTACTTAAATACACATGCAACCGGAAATGCTTTGAAAGTTTTTGTCCAAATGGACGCAAAAAAGGAAACAAGTGTATTATCATAACAACCGGAAATTAAACAAGAATTAGTTTCCACTAAAACTGTAAACACACACAAACAAACAAACTTACGAATATACAACAAAGACATTTGAATTATTAGTATAAAATATGTAAAAGTTAAATCTCGATCTAAATCAACAGCCAATTTTATGGAAGGCTTAACTTAAAGAATTAAATTGATTCGTATTAAAGTTTAGGGAAGAGTTAGAGTAGAGTTAGAGTAGAGGTAGAATAGAGTTAGAGTAGAGTTAGAGTAGAGTTAAAGTAGAGTTAGAATATAGTTAGAATAGAGTTAGAGTAGAGAAGAGTTAGAGTAGAGTAAGAGTTGAGTTAAAGTAGAGTTAGAATAGAGTCAGAGTAGAGTTAGAGTAGAGTTAGTTTAGAGTTAGAGTAGAGTTAGAGTAAAGTTAGAGTAGAGAAAGAGAAGAGTTAGAGTAGAGTTAGTGTAGAGTTAGAGTAGAGTTAAAGTAGAGTTAGAGTAGAATTAGAGCAGAGTTAGAGTAGAGTAGAGTAAAGGTAGAGTTAGAGTAGAGTTGGAGTAGAGTTAGAGAAGAGTTAGAGTTAGGTTAAAGTTAGAGTAGAGTTAAAGTAGAGTTAGAGTAGAGTTAGAGTAGAGTTAGAGTACAGTTAGAGTACAGTTAGAGTACAGTTAGAGTACAGTTAGAGAACAGTTAGAGTAGAGTTAGAGAAGAGTTAGAGTTAGAGTTAAGTTAGGTTAAAGTTAGAGTAGAGTTAAAGTAGAGTAGAGTTAGAGTAGAGTTAGAGTAGAGTAGAGTTAGAGTAGAGTTAGAGTAGAGTTAGAGTTAGAGTTAGAGTTAGAGTAGAGTTAGAGTTAGAGTTAGAGTTAGAGTAGAGTTGGAGTTAGAGTAGAGTTAGAGTAGAGTTAGAGTAGAGTTAGAGTAGAGCTAGAGTAGAGTTAGAGTAGAGTTAGAGTAGAGTTAGAGTAGAGTTAGAGTAGAGTTAGAGTAGAGTTAGAGTAGAGTTAGAGTAGAGTTAGAGTAGAGTTAGAGTAGAGTTAGAGTAGAATTAGTGTAGAGTTAGATAATAAGAGGAGTAGAATTGAAGTAGACATCTTTAAGTGGAATTCAAGTAGAAATAAACTAGAGTTTAGTCCGAGTTCGTGCACAGTTTAAACTGAGCTTGATTTGTGTTATAGCAGAGTTAATACTTCTGCAGACTTTGTGTAGGATTTTAGCAGTGTCCAAGCAAAGATTGATTAATTTGTGTGCTGAATTAAAAAAAATTTGATATTGAATTCTAAAATATTATAAAAATATAGACTGCGTCAATTTTACTGTAGTTGTTGAAATATGAAATTTTCAGTTGAATAAATTGCGATTGAAATGTTTAATTTTACTTTCCTATTAAGTTAGAAATTCAATACAAAATCCAATTAATCAATTTAAATCTTCTCTACAAAATAAAAATTTTTAAAGGTTATTAGAAATTTTTGCTCCATGTCACATTTACGGTTATAACGATTACGAGTACATGGATTTAAAATTGTAATAATAGTTGCAATTATTAAATGATGGGTGCACGTAGTCGATTTGTCATCAAACAACCTTTGATCGAGCAAAGTCCAGGTAAATAATGAATAAAAATTACATGTCGTATATTTATAATGGATGTATATGACCTGTAAGATTATGATTATTAGGGATGTGCTTAGCTTTAATGGGATAAACATGAATATCTTCCTGAATTGTTTTTAATTTTTATAATAAAATATGAAGTTTTTAGACTTTCATAGCACCTTGAAATTAATAATTTTCGAAATTCTAAAAAAACTCTTATTATTTGATTCGTTATGTACAGTTTTACCTATTTGCTATATAAATATATGACTAAAAATACAATTATTAATAAAAACCCTCTGACAAAACGTACAAAAAATAAGTCAAATAGTTCAAAGCATAAAAACTAACACTGAGAATAATTGCAAAAAAATAACAACTCTCGACTGCAAATATATAAATAAAAAAACTTTAATCACGTTATTACTTTTAAATTTTAATTGAGTTGCAATAGGAAAAGCTAAATTTATTATTTAACAAAAAAATTTTATCATAGATTTATTCTCTCAGTGCTTCAGTTAGAAAGAGAATATTCTGTTAGAATAATAAAAGGGTATTGTTGCTATTGTTTCCTTTATTTTGTACTAGGAACAATTTTTTTTTATTTTTACTTTTTTTGTATTGAAAAATTCTATATAAATATTATAAATTCATATTCATGGTGATTATGTTCCATTGAAGTTTTTGTTGCTTGAATTATTATTAACCAACATATTTGTATACAACCTATACATGCGCATACACATATGCATGCATATATGAATACAGATTGATGTACATGTATGTGTGTCTCATGTACATGTTCTATACAAATATGATAAACGATATACCAAATATCCGTGTGGCTGTATGTATATGGACGAGTGTATGTATATTCATTTACCAAAATGGATACCACAAATCGTTGGTTAGCAATTGCATTAGTCAGTTCACAAAAAAAGCTGCATTAAGGAAAGAACAACAAAATAAAAAAGGAAGACCATGAAATACCTTTGAATATAAAATATTGCATATTCATCTTTTTAACAGTGGTTGGCAAAAATTCTGATATAAAACAGATCCCAGTTATATAATACAATTTTAAATCT
Organism: Pollenia labialis; assembly: GCA_949318255.1. Classification (NCBI taxonomy): domain Eukaryota; kingdom Metazoa; phylum Arthropoda; class Insecta; order Diptera; family Polleniidae; genus Pollenia; species Pollenia labialis. The sequence goes on along the minus strand of OX439139.1, from coordinate 198,281,294 downwards.
TTGCTGCAGTTCTTCTCAATTAAAGTTATAACATTTATGTCCTTCACTTTAAGGTTCACAGGTGAATTGTGTTTAATTTCTTTCCTTTTGACATTATTCTGATTTTGTGATGTCGGTTTTTAATACAAAACGTGCTGTTAAATATGCATAAAATTGCCTTTTGGCTAAAAATAGTGGAATAAACTCAATACATTTTTATATTTCGTCATATTTCTGCATAAAAGCCAATTTCTCTCTTGTAAAAATTACTCAAAAAGAAAATTAATGTTATCAAGCGCTTATATGCTCAATTGAAATTCAAAAACACGAACATTTTAGAAGAATATTAACATCAAAAAGTTGCTTAACGTCGACTAAGGTTGGGTTGAAAAATTCTCTTCAATCTAATTACGGACATAAATTTACTATTTTAAAATATTTCTTTTCGCAAACGATCGCGCTCAACTCTAACACTTTACTCTTACTCTTACGCTTACTCTTACTCTTACTCTTACTCTTACTCTTACTCTTACTCTTACTCTTACTCTTACTCTTACTCTTACTCTTACTCTTACTCTTACTCTTACTCTTACTCTTACTCTTACTCTTACTCTTACTCTTACTCTTACTCTTACTCTTACTCTTACTCTTACTCTTACTCTTACTCTTACTCTTACTCTTACTCTTACTCTTACTCTTACTCTTACTCTTACTCTTACTCTTACTCTTACTCTTACTCTTACTCTTACTCTTACTCTTACTCTTACTCTTACTCTTACTCTTAGTCTTACTCTACTCTTACTCTTACTCTTACTCTTACTCTTACTCTTACTCTTACTCTTACTCTTACTCTTACTCTTACTCTTACTCTTACTCTTACTCTTACTCTTACTCTTACTCTTACTCTTACTCTTACTCTTACTCTTACTCTTACTCTTAATCTTACTCTTACTCTTACTCTTACTCTTACTCTTACTCTTACTCTTACTCTTACTCTTACTCTTACTCTTACTCTTACTCTCATTTATTGCAATCACTATCGGCCTTTCAGAAAACAGACGAATGAACGCAGATGACTCGATCATTTAAGAATTTCACAATTGTTTGAATGTATAAATGTATGCACTTAGTTTAGTCTGCGATGTGTTGCAAAGAGATTGACAAAACCAATCTTTTTGTGGCAGGTATAAAAATAAGTTTAAATTAATTTTACATACAATGCGATTTCAATACTTGTTTAGCTTTTATTTTCTTAATTATAATGGTTATGAGGCAACCATCGACGGAATCATGTTACAAATTTCGACTACTATGTATGTAAATATGATGTTAAAAGTTAAAAACTATTTTTATTTCTACTTTTATGTTCATACAAACATTTGCCATATGTAAGTAATAACTTGCACTTTATTAATACATACCGTTGTTTCATTTAAATCTCAATAATGAAATTATGTAAAGTTTGAGTTATTAGTGAATGAAATTGTAATATTTACAGTGAGTTTCGAAGTATCAATGTACTGCAAATATTTCAGTATTGAGTAGTTAGCAAATTATGCATAAATAATAATTTGAAAATTTGCAGAAATCTACATCAGCAAAACAGAAAATTTTTTTTCAACATACTCGTAACTTATTGTTACCTCATTGTTGCAGATTTTGTTTGAAGGTAAACTTAATAACAAGGATAACTTTGTGTTAATAACATTTTTTTTGTTGCACATATTTCAAAGTGAAACCCCAGTGCTCTTAATTATGTACCAGATTTGTTTGTACGTCTAAATATTGAATTTTGTTCCATAAAAATCTCGCGGTTTTATCATGTTTCTGAAAAATTTTTATTCATTATTAAATTTTAGCAGAACATAAAAAATACTAAAAGTTGCACACGTACATGATTAACAACAAAAAGAGAATTCAGTGAAATTCTAACAACAATAAGAAAATAAAAATGAATACAACAATATGAAAATTTGTTAAATTTAATACTGGGTAAAATATTTTTAAATATGTACGTTCGTACACACATGCAAATAGTTACAGAACATTTTTAATAATTTATTTTTCATCAGTTATTTTTCTGACATTACTTAATGCTGTGTGTTCATCATCCATATCATCCTCGTCAGCTTCATGAGCAGTAACAGGAACAGTTATGAGGCAACAGATGCACACACAAATAATGTATCAAAAGTTATAAACGAATAATAGGATGACTGTATGTATGCACGAGGGTCGTTAGAAAAGTAATTTAAAATAAAATACTGCCAAAAGGCAAGAGTTGCATATTTTTAAATGCTCAAAAAAGAGTTGGGCGAGAGCTAGAGTAGAGTCGAGTCGAGAGAAAGTAGTTATTAGAAAAGCCTAAAACTTAAATTAGAATGAGAGCAGAGTAGTATTAAAGCTATAGAAGAATTATAATAGAGTTAGTAAAGACTAAGAGTAAATTTATAATTATAGCTCAGCAAGAGATAGAGAATAGTTAGAGTTTACTTAGAGTGGAATTAGAGTAGAGTAGAGTAGAGTAGAGTAGAGTAGAGTAGAGTAGAGTAGAGTAGAGTAGAGTAGAGTAGAGTAGAGTAGAGTAGAGTAGAGTAGAGTAGAGTAGAGTAGAGTAGAGTAGAGTAGAGTAGAGTAGAGTAGAGTAGAGTAGAGTAGAGTAGAGTAGAGTAGAGTAGAGTAGAGTAGAGTAGAGTAGAGTAGAGTAGAGTAGAGTAGAGTAGAGCTAGAGCAGAGTAAGAGTACAATTAGAGTAGACCAGATTAAGTGTAGAATTGGAGAAAAGTTAGGGTAGAATTAGAGTAGAGTAGAGTAGAGTAGAGTAGAGTAGAGTAGAGTAGAGTAGAGTAGAGTAGAGTAGAGTAGAGTAGAGTAGAGTAGAGTAGAGTAGAGTAGAGTAGAGTAGAGTAGAGTAGAGTAGAGTAGAGTAGAGTAGAGTAGAGTAGAGTAGAGTAGAGTAGAGTAGAGTAGAGTAGAGTAGAGTAGAGTAGAGTAGAGTAGAGTAGAGTAGAGTAGAGTAGAGTAGAGTAGAGTAGAGTAGAGTAGAGTAGAGTAGAGTAGAGTAGAGTAGAGTAGAGTAGAGTAGAGTAGAGTAGAGTAGAGTAGAGTAGAGTAGAGTAGAGTAGAGTAGAGTAGAGTAGAGTAGAGTAGAGTAGAGTAGAGTAGAGTAGAGTAGAGTAGAGTAGAGTAGAGTAGAGTAGAGTAGAGTAGAGTAGAGTAGAGTAGAGTAGAGTAGAGTAGAGTAGAGTAGAGTAGAGTAGAGTAGAGTAGAGTAGAGTAGAGTAGAGTAGAGTAGAGTAGAGTAGAGTAGAGTAGAGTAGAGTAGAGTAGAGTAGAGTAGAGTAGAGTAGAGTAGAGTAGAGTAGAGTAGAGTAGAGTAGAGTAGAGTAGAGTAGAGTAGAGTAGAGTAGAGTAGAGTAGAGTAGAGTAGAGTAGAGTAGAGTAGAGTAGAGTAGAGTAGAGTAGAGTAGAGTAGAGTAGAGTAGAGTAGAGTAGAGTAGAGTAGAGTAGAGTAGAGTAGAGTAGAGTAGAGTAGAGTAGAGTAGAGTAGAGTAGAGTAGAGTAGAGTAGAGTAGAGTAGAGTAGAGTAGAGTAGAGTAGAGTAGAGTAGAGTAGAGTAGAGTAGAGTAGAGTAGAGTAGAGTAGAGTAGAGTAGAGTAGAGTAGAGTAGAGTAGAGTAGAGTAGAGTAGAGTAGAGTAGAGTAGAGTAGAGTAGAGTAGAGTAGAGTAGAGTAGAGTAGAGTAGAGTAGAGTAGAGTAGAGTAGAGTAGAGTAGAGTAGAGTAGAGTAGAGTAGAGTAGAGTAGAGTAGAGTAGAGTAGAGTAGAGTAGAGTAGAGTAGAGTAGAGTAGAGTAGAGTAGAGTAGAGTAGAGTAGAGTAGAGTAGAGTAGAGTAGAGTAGAGTAGAGTAGAGTAGAGTAGAGTAGAGTAGAGTAGAGTAGAGTAGAGTAGAGTAGAGTAGAGTAGAGTAGAGTAGAGTAGAGTAGAGTAGAGTAGAGTAGAGTAGAGTAGAGTAGAGTAGAGTAGAGTAGAGTAGAGGTAGAGTAGAGTAGAGTAGAGTAGAGTAGAGTAGAGTAGAGTAGAGTAGAGTAGAGTAGAGTAGAGTAGAGTAGAGTAGAGTAGAGTAGAGTAGAGTAGGGTAGAATAAAGGTAAAGCTAAGTTAGAGTAGGATAAGTGAAAATATATCGTGAAGTGAGAGTAGAGCTTAAGTAAAGATAAGGTAGACCTAGAATAGAGTGAGAGTAGAATTAGAGTGAAGTTAAAGTAGAGTTAGGGTAGAGTAGAACTGCAGTAAAGTATAAGTAGATTTCGAGTAGAGTTTACGATACGGTTAAAATAAAATTAAGTTTAAAGGACATAAGATTACAAATAATACTTTTTTTAACAGAAATTCCATTCTTCCTTCGTATATAGATGCTTATAACGGATTCATATGTAAATAAGTTCGTACTCTTTTGTGATTCGTGTTTGTTTAAAGTTAGTATAACATTGTTAATGTTACAGCCCTTCTATGCAGAAGATAATAACAATAGCAGCAACAAAAACTGAAAGCGATGTTTAACGTGTTGAAAGAGTGTGTATTTGCAACTGTGTAATAAAGTAACAACAAAATTTCACTAATGAGCTGCTACAATAATGATGGACGTTTCTATTTCTTTCCGCTGTATATACCCGATTTTTTCTACTTTTTTTTCTTTTATTATTGTTTCCTTTTATTTGACGATTTTTATATGTGATGCCAGATTAAAAATCTTTTATATTGGTCCCTTTTTACACAACTATTAAATCTTTAATCCTTTCGCTCCTTATTAACTTGGAAGAATTCCAATCAATTGTAGTGTGGAATGTAAGGAGAGAACAACTCAGTGTTTATTGTTGATGATTTTGTTTAAACTTTGATATTGTTACAAGTAGAACTGTTGCTGTAATTCTTATACGCTTAACAGTTTTATTTGGTTTGATATCTTTAGTTTTTCTAAAATCTTTATGGATAAAGTTTCCTGATGATCTGGCCTGAGCAACCAGTGAAATGCGCATAGGAATAGCCTATCCCATCCACAATAAATTTCAGTGTTTTCATGAAAAATAAAAATTGGGAATTATGCACGAATAACAAAATCATTTAAATTAAATTTTGTATTCCCACGAAAATTATTTTGATAATTTTCAAATTTTATATTTCTTACGTCTGGCATTATTTGGATTTAATGGTGGGTCTTACTATGAATATAGCAAATGCGTGTTCAGTAACGGATACGCATACAAACGGATCATTCTGATAACAATTACTTGGTTGATGAGAATGATGACGATGTTTTTTACAATAGACTTAAAAGGATGAGAGTCTGGATATAATCTGTGTAATAAAAGCACAAACAAAGCGAAACTATTTTGCAGATTTTTTAGGCCTTAGTCAAGTGAGTGAAATTTAAAAATATTTCGGGTTTTAGATTGCTTACACAACCCCTTCGCTACACATTGCTTACACAGTCTTTTGTTTTCCTATTTTAGCGTGTGCGCTGCTGAATAAAATATGAATTACATGCTTTTCATGTTTATTATAATAGAACATCTTTTATCCGTTGGCAGTTTTTTTATATTTTTTACCAACAATCTGTAGGAAAAGATAATCGATGTAACAATTATTATGTAATGATATGAATATTATTAAATCTGACAGCAATTAATGTGTAAGTATGTTATGAAACGTATGTCATTCATAGAATATTTATTTGCTATTAAAACTAATAAAGTTTTAATTAATTTTGGGAAGTAATTTAGATTATACTACAACATTTTCTATTTTACAAATGAGTAAATAAATGTGTAATTTAAATTGATGTGTAGGAAATATAATATGAATATATTGGGAGTTCCATAACAAAACGATATAAATCCAACTTAATTTTCCAAAACTTTGCTATAATTCGAGGCTAAAAGTACGATTGGATACAAATCGTGGAAATTTATGTCTTGGTTTACACGTTTCAACTTTTGATGCTCAACATGTGAGTAGCTTTTTTTTATTGGTAGGTATATGGCTGCATGTATGTATAGGTTTTTCTTATCGTTTTCTTTCGCTGTGAATCGAATTGTTTTTGTTTTGAACCAAAACAAGTTGAAACCGATGGCTGCGTGTGATCATATTGGCAACATTAAAAGGAAATTGATAAGAATTTGAGCAGCAAAAGTTGAAGCGTATAAACCTAGACTATTTTTTCCTTTTCTCAATTTTTACAAATGTGTACATATGTTTTGTCTTTATTACAAAAAAGAAATTTTTGCTTTTATAGGTTTACTTATTAGCGATTTTTAGAGATTTTTTTGTGGTATTTTTCTTCACATCCACGAGTATTGCAAATCGCTGAAAAATTTGTGGTTTTACAAAATTTTACTATTTTATCAAATTGTTTAACTTAAATTCAGTTTTTAAATGTTGTTTTGCCAATTTTTTAAATCCTTTAAATAGTTTCTTAAAATTTTATATAAATTTAAAACAAATCTCAATTTTAATTTTTATATTAAAAGTTTAGGCGATTGTACATATTTTAGATTTCAAGCGGTTTTTAAACCCACACCACAACTGTGGAGATGGTGTGAAGCACATATAACGGTGGTCCAAACTTATCGTCAAGTTTTTTGAACAGACAGAAGAGAATGGTGACTTTACAAAATAAATCATCTTCAGCGACGATGCACAATTTCCCCTCAGCGGATTCGTTAACAAGCAGTAATGCCGCATTTGGGCAAATGAGAATCTACGATTGAATTTTGAAAAACGAATGCATCTGCAAAGAGTGATTGTTTGGTCCGGTTTATAGGCTGGCGGCGGAGTCGTACATCGGGTCGTACTTTTTTGAAAATTACCTCGGCCAAGCAGTAACCGTGAATTGTGTTCATTATTGCGAGATGATAATGGACTTCTTGTGGCCAGCAATTGAGGATATGGACCTGGCCGATATGTGGTGGCTACAGGATCGTGACACTTGCCATACAGCCAACGAAACAATGTCTCTTTTGCACGAGAAATTCAATAGACACGTTATCTCACGTCGTGACGAGGATCGACATCGTTGGACTCATTTCTTTTGGGAATTTGTGTACGTCAATAAGTCAAGAACAATTCAAGAGCAAAAGGATACATTGAAGTGATTAACAAATCACTGTGATTAGAGCTTAATCACGTTCGAGTTGCTTGAACGCGTTTAAGAAACCAAGTGTGAACAGAGTATTATTTATGTCTCAGATTAATTGGAAATATTGATCATCGGATAAGGGTTTGCCGCCGAAGCCGTGACGAGATAAGATAATTTGTTAAAGATAATTTTCTGTTAAGCTATTTGTTTTATTTACAATTAACATCGTGCGTTTTGGTTGGACCACCCTTTATTTATTTCACTGATTTTTTTCGATTTCATTTTACCTAAAAAAAAATAATTAATTTCAATATCCTAAAGAACCTGCTACTTAATAAGAAACTGTTAATTTCGATGATAAACTTTTGTAATTTTTTTCCAAAAGAAACTGACAGTTTGTAGTAGGTTTGTGTTGCTCTTGAGCAAAGAGAACTTTCAAACACACTTTTGAAAAATTGTTATTTTTGATTAAAATTCTGATTAATTGACTTAAAGCCGTTGCACAATACTCAATTAGGATTAAAGAAAAATTGAAATTAGTAACATTCTGGCAAAATTTCCTTAAATCTCACCCATTAAATAAACCAAAAACATACAATTTAAACAAGAAAACAAGAAAAATGTACCTGTACGCACCTGTTAACGTGTAAATGATTCACTCTTAAACAGACCTTTTTGGGTAATTTTTTATTTGTTGTAAAAATTGCTGGCAGATTTTCATAGTTTTATTTTTTCCCCCCAATTTTGACTTGTGTTTAAGAACTTATGTACTTGCAACATATGAGAACAAAACTTTATTTTACCTTTTTTCTCTTTCGAATTTTTCAGTCCATTGAAGTGAATTTCGATTTCTTCAGCAAACAGTATGCGAACCTGAATTGTTTTGCTCGAAATAATGATGGTGATGTTGGGGTTGAACCAAATGAAAAGTTCAAGTTTTAGAAATGAAAAATAACAATAGCAAGATGTATCACAACAAGAACAGCAACAGCAACAATAATAGAAACATTTCAATTTGTGGCCTCAGGTGAAATGCACATTTTGGTTTTTAATTGAATATTGAAGTTTTGCAAACAAACACATTTTACTTTCAACAACTTTATTTAACATAAATTCCAAGATGTAGCATTTAGCACCGAACATTCCCACAAAATCTTAAAATAATTTTAAATGAGTGTTTGTTTCCCAAATGTTTGATTTAAAAAAGATTAAATTAAAAATCTTATAAATATTTGCATTTAGCAAAATTCTTGGTAAATTTTTTATCAAATTTTTTCGTTTCGTTTAAGACATTTTTTTAGATTTTAAAATTTTTTTTGTTTTGTTTATTAGAAGTTTAAATTCCTTAAAGGTTCAATTTGGTTTAGGTAGGAAAATATGCAACACTACCTTTGCCCAGCATTCCAGCATTGGTTCATTTTTTAAAGAAATCATGGTAGAATCGACAGAGTTGGTTATTTAAAACAACTCTGTACAACAAGGAAAAACTGCATGGCCAACCTTTTTGTAGAACATTTTATGCCCGCCCTCGCCCTTCTTAGCGGTGTTTTCTACGATTTTTTACAATCGAGCCAAAAATTACCGTTATGAAGAGAAGTTAGCGCGATAATATGCTACCCAAAAAAATTTGCCGTAGTTTTTTCTACAAAGTTGCTGAACCTCAGATGTAAAGAACACCTCGTTCATATACTGATACACAGAAAATAATAATTTGCATATATGAATACGAAAATCGCATATTTGTTTAAAAAAAAATTTTAATTTTCTGCGATGACGATTTTTGCGGTATTGATAAAAAAAGTTTGTAGTCATAATTATTGAATTTTTAAACAACAACCAAGTTTATTGAGTCAATAAAAAAAGCTGTTGTCCAAAATTATATTTTTCAACAAAATATTTACGTGGTTTGTTAAAATAAATTGTTGGAAATGTGCAATAAATCAAAAAAAAATCTTTATCGAATCTGTATTAATTTATTTATTAATTATGATGTGCTAAATTTCAAATTTTTATTGATTAATAAATACACTACAATTTATTGTGAGGGAAGAAGCTACATGGTCCGCCAAATAACTTTTTTTTTTTTTGAAAATGCTATAAAAAAAACTACTGAATATTTTCTCAAATTTCTTTTTTTATTTGAAAGTACAATCCGTCCGGTTAATAATGGAAAATAATTTCATTCAAATGGCTGCCTCGGCTGGCCATGCAGTAAGTAGCCTACACGATCGGTACAATTTGTAAGCACATTATGGATTGTGTGCAGCAGCGCTGCCAGAAGTAAGATTTTACCTTATTTTTTAAGATGTTTTAACCGAAAAAAGATTTTAAGATTTTTTCCCCAAAAACAAGACTTTTTGTTTTGTCTAGACGAAGGTTAGGTTCAATAAAAAAACCTTCTCTGTTCCCATTTAATAATTTTAAAACTAAATAATACAATTTAGTATAAGAAATTAAATTTTTTGTAATGTTTTTTTTTGTTTATTTTATGTATTAAATAAAATATGAATTGTTTTTATTATATATAATAAAAAAAACTACTTTTTTCCAAAAATAAGATTTTTTCTTCAAAAATAAGATTTTTTTTTGGTAAAATTAAGACTTTTTGCTAAAAATTTCTGGCAGCCCTGGTGTGCAGCTGTATTTCACCAATTGCTTCACGAATATTGTCCTTTAAAGCGTCAATTGTCTCTGGCTTGTCGGCTTTAGTTCCTATTCGCATTGCGCTCATTGCTTAGGCCAGATTATTAGAAAACTTTTTTCAAAATACTTTGGAAAAACTAAAGATATTATTCAACTAAAATTGTAAAGCGAATGAGAATTATGAGCTAAAAAATTAACAACAGTTGTAAAAATACTGTCTTTTCTTTAATTCAAATATTTTTTTTTTTATTGAATATGAAGAAATATTTTATTATTTTATTATTAAATATGTTTTATTGAGTGCTATTTTCCAAAGTGTAATTTTGAAAAAAAATTTTCATTGAATCAAATAAGTAGTTTGTTGACCTAAAATTTTATTATTAATAACCTGTGTTGTTCAAAATTTTCTTGAGATATATTTTCTGTGTGTGCTGCACAAACAGGCTAAAGGGCGAAACTTTTATCAGTTCAAACATTTGCATTTAGTGTAAAGAGAAGTGGTCCAATTATTGACCCTCGCAAAACGCCCTTTTTCACTTTCAATATATATAAAAAACTAATGTTAAAGTGTTTTCTGTGAAGCTTAAAGAAATTGTACAACTTGTACCCAAGTATTGCATGATCAACATTATCTGACAATACTAAAAAGGTAATTTTTTTTCAAACGATTTCTTTTCTCAAGTCCTCTTAGACATACATTAATGCAGATAAATAATTACCATGATTAGATATGTATCTTAATTGTCGAACTGTGACAATTTATTTCAGAAAAAATGCAGTTACTGGTGTAGAAGTTTTTCAAAAGCTGAGTATGGTGAAATTGCTTTAGGTCTGTAGTCGAAATTCGTTTAAGGTATAAGTTCAATTTAAGCAGTTTTCCATCTAAAATAAAATCCCAAAATTTTGAAGATTTAAATCTAACATAAAATCGGAGCTTTTGAAATTTTTATATTTTTATTTATTCTTCTAATTAAATAATTGGATTTCAACTTCACTGTATGGAGCTTTCTAGTCATGGAAGAATATTCGTGACACCTAAAGGTAGACTTTAGATTTCGATGTGTAAAAGTTATTTTTCAATTAGCACACGAATATTCAGGAAACCTCTAGGTTTCGTACAGACTTGCAATTTTTTTTTTAAATTTTGCTTTGTAATTGCATTACCAAAATTGCTGGAAGGAAGTTTCTAAACTACAGGAGACCTTTCTCTTGTGAAACTTCTAATTATTAGGACGGATCATCTTTAGGGGCTATTGCTATTCGACAAATGCTACTGGCTTTTCCTAAAGCGACCAAGGGTTGATAGTTCCTAAGCAAGGGGGAGAGTATAATTCAGCCGGACTGTACACTGAAATTGCTACCTGTGTGTACGGATGGCTCTCACACAAAAGGGCGTTTGGTAAACGGATTGTTTATTACTTTAGCTAATAAGCTAAAGGCCCGAGCGCAGGTATCATGGAAATCTTTTTTACATCGGTCGTAAAGAGTACCAAAATAATTATGATGCTTACACAATTAGCCAAATTTGCATCCTTAAAATAAACGATACATTTCAGAACTTAAGCCTATTTGAACTTATTTCGCTTAGGGCAGCACATAGAAGTTTCATAGCTTAATTTTAACATTCAAAATCTCATATTCATTAAGTTCTTTAAGGTAATAAATCCGCAGGCCAAATGATTCCAAATGTTGAACAGAATAAAGGAGTAGTGGTTAGGGTTAGGTTTCTCAAAAAGAATTTAAGCTAAAGTGCTTTTAAAAAGTCTTGGACGAAATTTCAAAAAATCTTAAAACAAAAAAAGTGAGTGCCTTCATTCAAATCGTTTTATTTTCTTTAAATGAAACACATTTTTAGGCTTTTTAGGTTTAAGTCAAAACATCGTAATAACTCTTTTTTTAATAGACTCAATTTTAAAAAATCAACTTTCATTTCACTCTAATCTACCAAAGCAAGTATATAGGAGAAAGTACACATATACAAAAATACATACACTCATCACTTGACGGTTGATTACATTTAACAAAGAATTTTACAATTGAATGGCTATAATAATAACTGTGCAGCAGATGTTAGCACCGGCGGCACCTTAGGTACCAACTATTATCAAAGCTTAAAGGGAGTATTTTACACACACAAACACACCAACACATATGCATGTTTTACTCAAATGTTTACCCAGTCAACATTTTATGAAAACAATTATAATATACACATAACACTTATAGACGTCTATTCAAACCAGTGTTCTAAAATAGACAATATATACTGTTCCTTAGTGTTTTGTACGGTAGAAATGTCTGAAACGCAAACCCTCATAGTGCTTGTGTTTTAATAACAGGGAGTCGTCATTAAAAAATGATAACTCCGACTACATCCGCTGAAATTTTTTAAGTACGACTCCGACTCCTACTCTAACCTCAGTGCTACATGTGTATGAGACTGGTCCTTATTCGACCTTTAATCTTTTTTCATGCAGTACCTTTTAAATGGTTTAATATAGCAAGAAAATTATTCTGTAAGAATTTCAAATCTAACAGGTGCCACATTGAGCTTTTTTATAATTAATTATTTTAAATTGATTAGGCTTTAGGTCTTCTTTTATAAAAAATATATTATTTATTATTTTTACAATATTTCGCTAACCTTTGGTTAGCATCGTCAGGAAAATTAACAAATATAAAAACAAAAAAAAAACAATAACAAAATTATGAAAAAATTTTTTGTCATAAATTAAATTCAAAAACCTATTCATCATTAAAATTTTCAAAAACCATTATAACAAAAATAAAATATAACTAAAGTATAATAATTCATATACACCGAAAAAATTTCCTATCTATAAATCTAATTCAAAAACCACATTTACAATAATAAAAAAACATTTTGACTAAAGAAAATTCCTATAACATATACCCATTTTAAACTAAACTTATTTTTATCTTACAAACTTATAAAAACATTTTTAATCAAATTTTTATTTATTGTTACTAACTTATAACTATTGGGGGATTCACAAGGTAGTCATAAAGTTGTAAAGTCATATGTCTTAAAATAATTACAAGGAATATATATGACTCCTGTGGGCAGCCGCTTATAATTTAGATTTCTTCTGTACAGTTATGGCGAATCAATGAACACAGCATTAAATTTTGTTTTTGTTTGAAACACAACAATATTTTTTTTTAAACAATTGTAAAAAAAATGTTTAGGACATTATGACAATATGACTTGATAGCACACCTTGTGAATCCCCCATATGTATATCGTGACCTAAGCCCAGCAAAAACTGATGCTTCCTCGGAAGCAATAATGTAAGGGAGAATTCGGAGTGAAGCGCTTACACTTCTATGAAATATTACATGATTTTTGTTTGAAATTCCTCGCGTAGAAGCTCTGCTGTAGAGATCCGAAAATCGCTTATTTCATGCTTTGAAAACTGGCATGATTTACGTGTATAAAGTAAGTAAAAAACACTAAGCTTTGAAAAACTTGTTATTTCAGTGCTAAAATTTTTTTTATGAATATTAAATATTTTTTTTAAATTCAAGGATTATAGTTTTATTATAATTATGTATGATTTTTGTAAAATTAAGTTAAAATTTTTTATTTTTTATCAAAAGAATAAATGATATCACTGCTTCAATAAAGCAGTAGGAAATGTAATCTTAAAAAAACGAATAAACAGCGCTTCACTTCTAGTATTTAGCACCGCATTTAACAATTGTAGGATTGCATGCCTTATCTTACAGCAGTAGAGTAAGGCAGTAATTTTTAGAAGCAAAAAAGAAAGCGGTTGGGATGCAGTATACGTGTTTATTGCTTCCAAATCTTGAAAAATTTTTGCTGGGAGGTCAAGAAGTCCTAATTTTCATGTGATTTAGGTGCAAATTGAACCCTTTTGTTCCAAGGCTGCGATAGGTATATTTATATTATATATAATCCTGTATCTCTTAATAACCAAATTCCTAAAATTATTCGCTAAATGTTCTGTGTCTGCTTAAAAATTTATTCTCTGTGCAGTTGGTGTATTAATTATGTGTAACATTTTTAATATATATCTGCGTTTGTAGTTATTTTCAGTGTTTAAAACCGATGCTTCTTCAAAATTTAGATAGTGATTAGATTGATGACAATGATGACTTAATGCTGTCTTCTTAGCAGGGCTGTGGAGTCGTCCGAAAAAGTACTAACTCCGACTCCAAATGCTGAAATTTTTTAAGTGCGACTATAATTTTAATGCTAATTGTATATGAGACTCAGTGATGTTAACTTTTATTTTTTCATTACCGTACGGCCTTCTAAAAATTAGAGTTTTTGAGAAGCAATTACCGTACGCAAACATTATTGTGCTGTTTCCAAATGACAGGCGATTGATTATGTAGCAAAATTTTTCAGGGGTGTGCTGGAAATCGCAAACGCAAAACGCAAGAATTTGGAAATTGTTTTTAATAAACTTTAAGCCTAATTCTTATAATTTTTGGTATAAAATCCTGTTTAATAAAATTATTTTATTACAAAAATCTTATTTAAACACAACTTTTAAAATTCTTGCGTTTTACGTTTGCGATTTCCAGCACACCCCTGTATATGAAAAGCACTCAGTCCATCGCCTGTCATTTGGAAACAGCACATAAGAGCAGTATTCATAAGCCATTTATTTAAATTTTAATTGTGTTTTAAGAAGATAAATTTTATTTTGGAAATTTTTTTTTAATTTTTTATGCCGAAAAACTTTGGAGTCGGAGTCGCGAGTTTTTGTGGGTACTACGACTCCGACTCCGGCACAAAAACATCAACTCCGACTCCACAGTCCTGCTTTTTAGAATTAATGTCCCTATATTTTTGATCGGATTTATGTCCCGTAATTCTAGTCCTTAATTTGTTCTTTGTTGTAGCTATGTAAACCTAACTGCATCTTTCATTATCATTTCCCTTACAAGGAATTTTGTAGACAAACGTTCAGAACCCAAGTCACACATATCGTTGACGGTGACCAAAATTTACAAAATTTAAAAAATTGTTAACGACTGCGGCGAAAATACAACCGTCGACTATACCAAATTATGTAAAGTGCGACTTTATGTGTGTTCATTTCAAACGAGCTTTGAAAATATTCGTATTTTATTATAACAATGTTAAAAGCAAAATAATTAAACAATGAAAAAATGTGACAAGAAAAAAATATTATTATTATTCTTTGCATTTTTAATTGTTTTTTTGTGTTAAAATATTTTCTCGACCCTTTTTTATTCGTGAGTTTATTTGACAGTTCAAAGCGGCAACTTTCTTACAGAAATTTTACAGACACACTTTTTATGTAAATAAGCGAGTAATTTTCTTACGTATTCGCCAAAAAAAAAAGTTACAGACACAGTTTAGTTAGAAAACAGCTGTTTGTTTCAATAGCTCTGTTTCTTTGCTCTACTTTGGGATCCCTCGGGATCCCAATTTGCACGAGAAGCGTTCCCTTACTTTTAATTTGTGTAAATGAGAGCGGAATTGAGAGAATAAAATTCTTCTTCTTCTTGCACGAAACAGCCCAGACTTTTTCTTCGTGCAAATTGTGTTAATTGTCAAACAGCTGTAAAACATAAACAAACCCAAAAAAAAAAGGAAAAAAGTTCATGATCCAAATTCTGAAAAAAGTGTTCTGGAATAAAACAATGTACTTAAATAAAAAGTTTTGTACTGAAGTAGGTATTAGGGAAACATAATATTAGTTATTGTAAAAGTGTTTGTTTTCTTTTATTTTTAGTAAAAGTAGTTTAATTCTAGAGCCAATATAAAATTTTTCAAAAGTGGCGCAATTTTTGTTGGCGTTGTAAAGACTGTCAAAACCACAGAATTTTTATTTCGTGCTTGAATTTTGTTTTTTCTGTTCCCGTACTTTCGTGTAATGTTGTCTTTTTATGAGAGAAATTTATGCTTGCTCTCATTTGCACGAACTTTACCCAAAAAGTAAAGAAACAGAGCCGATATATGGCATTTTTGTTTCATTTCACAAATATCAATCGAAAAGTTTCTTGCAGCGAGGGTTACACAACATTGGCACGGTATCATCTTTTTCCGACTACTAGACATCTTGTAATGTAACAAACAACAGCAATCATTCCTTACAATTCAACTGTGCGAAATAGCATTTCTAAGTCTGTGTTCAGAGGTCTGATGTCTTATATAGCCCTGATTCTTACTTTTTCTTCTTTGAACTTTTATTGCGTTCAAACAATTCATGTCTGGTTGACGACATGTTTTTTTTTGTGTTGTTAGTGTGTAAATACGAATGAAAAAGCAAAATGCACTGACATGGCACATGGCAAACTGTGTACTCGTTTCTTTTCCCCTCGTCTCTCACGCCTATAAAATAGCAATCATTTCAATAAGACATGAGTCGTCAGAACACAGATTAAAGGCTCAGTAAGCCGTGAGTAACAGTTACTTAACCTTACCGTAAAAAAGTAAGGCTGCTTACTATAATCGTTCTAATAGCTTTACATACATAAATCACCGCATTCGATACTACCGTATCGAATAAACTTTTTGATTTTTTTGCACACGATAGACACTGACGTATCGAATGAATACTCGAGAAATGTAATGTCAAGTTGTAAATTTCATTCGATATCGAGAGTCATGATACCAAAATAAATAATTTCGATCAATTTTGCTCGATATCGTATGCGGTGATTAGACCCCAGATTTGTATCGTTACTGTTACTCCCGGCTAACAGAGCCTTAAAAAACGTTCAAAAGTTTCACAAATTTCCGACTTTTGTATATTTTTGATTCTTGTACTTTCAATTAATCAATTTTTATGCGAAGTTAGTTTTTAGGCATTCAAACCACTCGAAGATGACTCAATTCAGTTATATTTATGTTAAACTAAATTTTATTCCGCATGTTAGCTGGGTATAAATATATGCATATGTATTTATGTGTATAATGTATATACAAATATATGCGTACACTGCATGCGAATATGTTGAATGCGTATGTATGTATGTGGAAATTTATTTACTTCGTAGCATCCTGTAATGATGATAATAAAACAAATGGAGACTTTTCCGACACACACATCCTCGTAAAAGAACGAAGAGAATGAGCGACAAAGAAGAAGTTTTATAGTTGTGCACAACAACTACAGCAACCATTTCAAACATAACACAAATAGAAAATAATCAAAAGAAAAATCACCCTGGGAGTTTTATAACAATTGATCACCTGTTACGCTGATTGGTAATTGCACTTTGAGCCATAATAAAGTTCATATTACATATTTTACTCTCTTTCCTTCTCTTTCTTAACCTGAATATTCCACCTTGGTTATTATTCTCTTTATACAGCTTTCCTCAATGCATGTTGTCCCTGTAGATGTGAGTAGTTTTTAACTGAGAGGGGTAGAGTGAGTAAACATGACCATTTACGTACGAGGATTATCATAGATGTACATGTTACTTTTAATTTTAAAATAAGATACAAATATTAGGTCGATTCAGCAAAATAGTTGCGTTGATTCCAGCTTTTCTTATAAATGTCTACATCTCTAATTAGAACTTAAAAAACAATGAACTAATTATTGTCACTATGTTTCCACTTTCCCTCGTTAATGTATATTAAACTAAAAATGCCTCATAGAAGGCACCAACACACTTTCTATTAGGAGTGTCGATCGGGACGGATTTTTGCAAATCCTGAGATTCTGGGAATTTTTGCGATTTTACGGGATCCCGGGATTTGTCAGAATATCGGTTTTTTCAGAATTTTTGCGGTTCTTGAAAATTACAAGATTAATCTTTGAAAGGGGCTTACAAACAAATGTTTTATAAATTATTTATTATTTTAAAGTTAAATTTAATGTTATATTGACTACAAAAATTTGTAAAATGGAAGATTGTTATTTTTTCTTATTTAATGATTAAAAATGTAGAATTTGAAGCTGCCATATTTTCTGCTGAATATATGAAAACTTTAATGACAGTCACTCTCACTCAGTCAAAAACAAGACTACAACACAAAAAAATTTACCTCTGCTTTCAATTAAAGAAATAAACTAGAGTAAAGGCACAGTTAGGCGAACGTTGCTGTACCCGTAATTTACCGCACCGCACCAATGAATTGATTGAATGTTTTGAATACTTTTTGGGGATTTATTTCATTTCAGGACGTATTTTAATTTTTTACTAGTTTTAACTAATTTTGAAAAATTTTTTGAGGACTTATTTCATTTTAAATTTTTGGGGAGTTATTTCATATGAAATAACTCCCTAAAATAATTAATGAAATAAGTCCCTAAAAAAATGAAATAAGTCCCCAAAAAACGTTGTTGTTGTTTCCTGTATATTTTTTTGGGGAGTAATTTCATTTTTTTTTTGGGGAGTTATTTCGTGGGGAGTTATTTCATGCCGCCCTTTCCAACGCATGTACTCGTTTGAAAAGGCTCCACGAAAAGCCCCCCAATGAAATAACGCCCAGGAAATAACCACCAATGAAATAAATCCCAAAAAATAGGAAATAACACCCAAAAACTGTGAATGAAATAACATCGAAAAATAAATGAAATAAACCCCAAAGCGAAAACGAAACAACCCCCAATATTTAGGAGTTATTTCATATGAAATAACACCCAATGATGAAAATAAAATAAACCCCAATGAAATAAACCCCATCAGCAACAAAAATGAAATTATGCCCAAAATTCATAAAAGAGTAAGTTTCAGCAAGGATAACCCCCAAAAACCAACAGCTTTAAAAATGAAATAACCCCCGAATAAAAAATGAAATAACACCCAAATTATACACGCTATGAAACAAGCCCCGAATTTTAAAAATTTGTTGGGTGTTATTTCATTGGAGATTATTTCATAATTTGAAAACCCCAAATTAGGAATGAAAAAATTCCCAAAAAAACTGTAAAAGGCCCCAAAAAAATTGGGTGTTATTTCATATAAAATAAAAATGTATGTAAAATGTATGAAAAAAATTTGGGGAATATTTCATTTCTCGTTTGGGTGTTATTTCATTGGGGGCTTTTCGTGGAGCCGTTTGAAAATCGGTTGAGTGGTTCTCGAGTTATAAAATCACGAACATAGGACAACTTATTTTTATATATATAGATGTGTTTATGAATATTATTATTTTGTACATCTAAATATATGTAGGTACTAGGGATACCAAATGGGACCAGGTTTTTTGAAACCCGGGATTCGAGATTTTTAACTCAAATAAACGGGATCCCGGGCAGATCGCGATTTTTCGGGATTTTATATATAAAAGCCAATTTTTAAAATGCATATAATTATAATTTTAATTTTTATGTATAAGTCCAAAATTTTTTTATCTCAATGGATAAATTCTTCAGGTTTTTGGTTTTTTAATTTTAAACAAATTTTTTAACACAAAACTTTATGAAACAACAAAATTGCCATTTATAAAAATAATAAAAAATTATGCACAGGACACAAAAATTATTCTATTCCATTTTTATAAACTTATTGTATTTCCTATCTTATTTTTATAAATTTAATGTCTGTAACTTTGAATACAAAAAAAAAATATTTTTTATAAAAAAGTGAACTTGAGCTTGAAGAAAAAACAAATTTTAAGAGGGTCTGCTTTAAAAAATTGTAGGTCAGCAAATAATGTCCAGCCTACTTTACCCCAGGTCTACACTAAAGATAAATATCTCAAGAAGTGGGCAATAACGTCGGCAGAATAACAGAGCAATATTTCTTATTGCTCAGCTTATATTAAAGGCATAGGAATACGTATTTATGTTAACTCATAATTTGAAAAAAAATCAAGGAAGGTGCAGTGTAAAAACTGGCGCTATCTTGCAAAAATTATTTTTATTAATATAAATTATTTCTTATTCGACTTTATTATTTAAATGTATATTAATTTATTTAAGCTTGTCTTTTTTTATATAAAAATATTAATTTTTTTTTGTAAAAGTATAGTTATGTGCTGTTTTCACAACACAAGTGACTAAACGTGTAGTAAAATTTATATGAAAAGCACTTAGTTTTTTGAGTGTTTTCCATATAAATTTTAATTTTCAGAGACTAATGTTGTGAAAACAACACATAAATAATAAAGATCGAATAAGAAAAGAATTATATTAATAAAAATACATAGTTTTTGTAATTTTTTTTAGTGTTTATTAAAATCTTTAATTTAATTCTTTTACTACAATTACAATTTGCTACCATTTCACAAATTTAATTTCTTTCCCAAACAATTTGAATATATTTTTTTCTTTTTTGCTTCATTGTGACGTTTTATGTTAGCAATAATTGTCAACGAAAATGGACTAACAATTATTGCAACATAAATTGCCAGCAATAAATATGTACAAAAAAATGCTGTCTTCATTAAAGGTAACATAATTTTGACATTTACTGCAATATATGTCGCAATAATTATCTCTGGTAAAGACATAAGAGTAGGTGTGTTGTAAAACTTGTTTGTTTCAAAAATTAAACAAATTGAGATAACAATTGATTTTGACCGATCTTTTAGCACTTTATGAGAATATATATACAGATTGTATCGACCCATGTCCTTTTCTTTTTCCTTTTGTTTTTATGTGACCTAAAATTACAGTTGGTAACAACACATTGTGAAAACTATCTGTTTGCATTTTCTATAACAAAAGTCACTGGTTCACTTTTATTTGAAGTGCGTCAAGATATCGTTGGTGAAGTGGTGTCGAACTAGCGAATTTAAAAATGAAAATTTGAAAACAAGTTCGCTTTGACATACATATTTGTTTTTTTAATAAATCGTAAATTGATAAATATTTTTGTAACGATGTTCATATGTATATGACTGGAAATCTGCTGTAGCTCCTTTGGTGAAAGCACTAAGTGAACTACATTTTACATTCAAACCTTCAAAGTGAATGATAAGAGAAAAAAACTAAATTGAACTCGGAAAAAAATGACTTTATTCCAGATATAATTCACATTAATGGCGGGGGTTAACCCGACAAATTATTTGAGAATACTTATATTTACTCACATTTGGGAAAATTGGAGCGAAAAGATAGACTTACAATTCCATATTTTCTTGGACAATAATAATATTGATTATGGGACGGAAATACTTATACTTATTGAATTGGACTTTGTGTTCATTGCCCTCCATGATGGTATTGGTACTGCTCAATCATATAATACTAGGCCTACAACAATTTTTCTACCTTACTTTTCTCTTTAAAATGTGTTATATTTATTATAAAACAGAAGGTATGCTTAAGTTAAAATATATTTATGTGCTGTTTCATATAAATTTATTTAGAAACAGTACATTAATTTTCCTGAGAATGATTAACAAAGTTGGTCAAGATTTTTGACTTAAGAAATAAAATAAAATAAAACCAAAATGACAGTGTTGTAATTTTTCTATTTTAAAAACAAAAGAACTCACTTCACAATTTAGAAAGAAGGGCTCCTGATGTTCTTTGGCTCTACAGATTCAGTGATAAACAACTCTAAGTACACTTGATGCCCTTTGCGTGTAAGCAAGTAGGTCTTGGTGTTGTTTTCAACTTTTCTATAACGAAAACTACATTGGATAGGACTTATGGGAATTCACACATCGATAAATAAAAAAAATCTGTTTCCAACAGTATAAAAAACGTATTTTGAAAAAGATGTGAATTGGTGCAGTTTATCTCTCCCCTACAGAACTGTTGTTAAATTTTTAAGCACTGTTTGCATAATTTTAATAAGCAAATATAACTTCTAAAATATACTAAAGTTCAATGATTTATTTTCCTGTTCGATCCCATATGGATGGTAGCAAAACTCGTTTTATTCGAAAATCCGTAGCAAAACTTGTTCGTTCCAAAATTAATGTGTTGTTTCCAGGTGACAACTTATTGATTCTGTAGTAAAATTTTTCTACACAATCAATTGTTTGTAAATCTATTATGTATTTTTTTCTATATTTCAGTTCCTTTCAATTTTTCAACTGTTGATTTATAAATGAATGGCATAACACTTCAGAATCAAAAAGTTCAACTAATTTGCTGCATTTAATCGGGCGCAATATGTTTTCTGCAATTTTCCAAAATTCGAATAAATATGGCACTTTGACTATGCAATTAACGCCGAGTTTTTTTTCTTTTTTCTTTTAAAGTAGTTTCTTTTCTACGAAACTATTTTCACATTTACATTTAAATTTTTTTCAAGCATTTTTTCAACCCCGTTTTCTTCCCTACACCTCTGGCTAACAATCAAGTGTAACAAACGAGTTTTGCATCTCACCTACACATATGTAAATAACTATATCAAAGCTGAATTCGGCACGTGTTAGAATCAAAATATCGGAGTTATTACTAATCCTTAACGACTCCACAGCCCTGTTCCAAATGATAAAAGCTGTGTTTAACCCCTCAAAAATAGCAAACGCTTACTTACAACTTTTGTTCTTTCATTAATCGGGACCATTTTAATATTTTTGTGTTTCAATGTATGTGCCAGTTTAAAAATATATGTATATGAGTATGTTTTCCGTAAAATTGTTACCATGCTGTTGGGGTCACCTTCGACCCAAAATACACACACACACACAATAGCTACTCCAGTTCTGCCAATCCAACATACATTTAAAAAGTTAAAAAAAAAAACAAGAATAAAATACTTTAAAAACTCATCATCCATGCACCTGCAACAAGAACAGAAAACAATGACAGCAATATCTGGACTAACTGCATATATCTGCTACGTGTATCCATCTCTTGGGGGGCTCCCAAATGACAAGAATACCCAAAATAGTATCCAAGTACCCCTGTAGCTCTATTGTTTGTGCATGTGAACTTTATTTAAGTTTCACACACATCGAAAACGAATCAATTGGTTCGATGACGGTTGAATGAGTGACTCAATGAATGAATGAATAGTTTTTTTTTAGCCTGAACCGCTACATACTCTCACACGGTTGCCAAAACGTATTATACTCTATTGTCCTTGGTGTTTTGTCTGACGTCCCATCCATAACATTTGAGTAGATCTTTGATATTTTATTTTTTTTTTTTTTTGTTTAATTTTATATGCTTTTGTTATTTTTGGTATTCCATGGATAAAAACACGATTTAAGCTCATTCCATTTGTTGTTTATTGTTGTTCTGCAAATGAAATACTTTGTCTAGCTCTATTGATGTTTGGTTGATTTAAATTTTATGGTTAAAAGTCATTCGTCGTTTGTTGGATGGTAGGTAAAATTTTAAAATAGAAAGTTTTTAATATGAATTTATTCGTTTTTAATTAAAAACTTTCTTTATTCTACCCTTCACAACAGAAGGAAAGGGTATAATAAAGAAATTGTTTTAATATATAATACTAGCTTGACCCGGTGCGCTTTGCTACCCCATCGAAATAAAATAGTAAAATTTTTTAAAACAGATCTCGTGTATTGGTAACAAAGCATCTTGTACCAAATTTAAATGCTTTTAGAGTACCCGTTCCATTGATATGTATACAGAAATCTCATGCGTTCGTATGGGAGGTGCCATGACAATTTTTCCTATTGAACCTACTTTTGGAAGATGTTGTGTGTACTATTATCTAAGCTATTTGTAAAAAATTGGAACACCTTCAATGTAACAGTACTCCAAATATGAAGAAATCTTTATTGTCATTATTATCAAAGTTATTTTCGGGAATACAAAATTTATTATTAATACGATTTTCGTATGACGTGCTAAATTCCCAGTTTTTCATATTTGATAAATACACTGAAATTTATTGTTGAGGGAAAGCTAGCTGTCATTGTATGAGAGGTACCACCCGCACTTAAAAATTATAAAATATTAATTGCCTATGTTAAGGGAAAATCGGCTCTGTAGTTTAGAAGTCTATAGGGAAAAAAATTTCATACGCTTTTTTACTTACTTATATATTATTTATTGCTCCTCCTGCACCTAACCCCTAAATTTTTATTTTGAAAGGTGTAGTTTACCATAAGAGTGGATCCTATAACGCTTGAAGACATTTGTCTTCAGATATTCGGAAATTAATAATTTCGTTCTATGGGAGTTACCACTCTTCCTTCCTCTACCCCGCCGATTGTTATTTAAAAATTAATAGTTCACTATAATAGTGGCTTTAACTACGTTTGAAGACTCTAGCTAAGGTAGTTCTTCAGTTACGCGATATTTAATATATATGTACATCCAATGGGGGTATTGCTCCAGCTGCGCCTTCCCCCTTAATTGTTATTTTGAAATGCGTAAATTACTATAAGAGTGACTCCTACCAAGTTTGAACATTCTCACTATAACAGTTCTTAAGATATGCGATAATTAACATTAGCGTCCTATGGGGGTACCACATCCCTTGCTGCTATCTTATTTCAATTTATTTTTAACTGATTCTAACATTTATTAAAAAAATTAAGTACATACATATCAATAAGGATTTTTAGTTTCAGTTAATATTGTCTGTTTATTAATCCCTTAATTAAGTGAAATTCTTCTTTATGTAAAATTAAATGCAAATGTAATTTAAAATATACATTTTATTTTATTTAACCTTTATTTATTAAATTCCAATATTATTTATTAAGCTTAGATTATTTTAATTAAAAATAACGAAAAGTTCATTTAATTTTTACTGCGAATTCCGTAAAAACAAATGAATATTCCGTTATTTTATATAAATTAATTACCAAAAATTTTTACTTATCTATAAAAAACGATTTGCTTTTTTTGTGTAAGCGACTCCCATTTTCTATATGTTAAAATAATTTACTTAGTTAAATACATCAAAAATATCAAAGTAAATTAAAAGCGAAGCCATATCGGTCATGCTTTTGGTGTCTTATAACTGAGAGTACTTCTGTAAACAACGGGGTCAGTAAAAAAAAGTAAAACAAACGTGTGTAACGGGGTAAGTAAAAAATAATATTCTCTCTTTCTCATTAGAAAAACAAGCGGACAGGTGTCTGTCCATTTTTTTTTTAGAAATTCGGGTCTTTTGTGGAGTAAACGAAAATTACTGAAATTAATAAAATAACTGAATATGCTTTTGATTTTACGTATTATGTTGTTTACGTCTAAGCTGACGGCAGCGGTGTTTCCAGCCCTGGGTTTATTATGGTTTATTTTAAGCTCATATTTAAATTTTTTGTGATTTTCGTTAAATTTTTTTTTTTTTTTTTGTATATTAAAGAAAATGAAGATGTTCTGAAAAAATGTATTAACATTATTCAGAATTCTTTTTACCGTGGAAGATTAACAATTTTAAAATTTTAATAAAATCTAGGTTTTATAACGAGTGAAATCAAATCAGGAAAGTGTTTTTATTTGGAAAAGCGAATTTTCGTAGCAAAAATTCGCCTTGTTACTTTTCTCTCTTTTTCCGAGTATTGGTTGGCATTTTTAAAGCAAACACCAAGTGCTTTGGTATATTTTGTACAAAACGTTTATACTCACCGTTTGGGTTACTACCAGGGTATTTACCAATGTTTCCCAATTTTCCCTATTTATCGGGTATTTACCAATTGGCTATTCTTACTTTTCCCATCTATAGCCATAAGTAAATACATATTGTAGAAAATTCAAATACAGTACTTTTCGTTTATAGCCGTTACCGCTTATAGGCACATTATCTGTTTATTTTATCTGTTTATTTTGCCGCTAAAAGTTAACTTAATATAAAGTATTAACTTATTATCAAAGTTATTTTCGGGAATACAAAATTTATTATTAATACGGTTTCCGTATGACGTGCTAAATTCCCAGTTTTTATATTTGATAAATACACTGAAATTTATTGTTGAGGGAAAGGTAACTTCTATGCGCATTTCACTGGTTGCTTAGGCCAGCTCATCAGGAAACCTTTTCCAAAGATTTTAGAAAGGCCAAAAATATTATACAAATAAAACCCTAAAGCGAATAAGAATTATAAACACTCAAAGTCTTACCTGTATCAATATCAAAGCCAAAACAAAACACCAACAATAAACAGTGAGTTTATCTTTTCTTACATTCCCCTACAATTGGTTGGGTTCTTGCCGACTCGAATTGTAGTTGTAAGTGGGTAAAAAGAAAAAACAATATTAAAAAGCAAACTGCTTCATTCTACTGTCTTCGTAAGAAAACAACAAAAAAACCAATTTGCCAATTCAGTTTTTTTCACGGGCACATGCAAGTATGTATATTATCCAAATCGGGAGTGACTATAGGTCACCCTCAGAAAAGAAAAAGACTCGGGATAAATTAAGTTTTTTATGCTTACTTTAAGTACTTTAAGTTCTGAATATTTTGGAAGGCCTTTAAAAAAGAAATTTATACCTTTTAGAAGGCAATTTTCTGAAGGGAGGATATCATACGAAACGATTTGTTAAGAAAGCAGGATAGAGGCCTTCAAAAAGGCCTGCCAATTATGCAATATTTACCGCTGGGTCAAATACTACTGTCGAGAATATCTTTGAACGTCATAACTAGGGATGAGATTTTCATGCACTAAAAAATTAAAAATATACACTAAAAACTCCAAAATATGCATTAAAAAAATAAAAAATATGCACTAAAAACTTGAACATTTTCAATAAAAAAGCGTTTGCTTTTTTAATTTTATTTAAAAAAAAAAAATAAAAAATTCTATTGTGGTTTTTATTCCACTGTTATTCATAAGTAGGTATAATATTTTTTACAACTTTATTTTAATAACTACATTATGTTAATCAAAAAATGCAA
Organism: Pollenia labialis; assembly: GCA_949318255.1. Lineage (NCBI taxonomy): Eukaryota > Metazoa > Arthropoda > Insecta > Diptera > Polleniidae > Pollenia > Pollenia labialis. The sequence goes on along the minus strand of OX439139.1, from coordinate 198,254,836 downwards.
ACCTTTTTATATCATCAAAAGTAAACCTTTGTCTGTTAAAAAGCTTTTGTACATGGTAAATGATCTCTCAACGTCAACAGAAAATGCATCATACTTGAAGGATGCCAATGCATTTGAAGAATATTAATTTTCTAATTCAGATCCCACATTTGATTCTTGATCAAAAATAGTTGAAATTTATTTTATTATCTGAAATCCAATGTTCTTTTGCAAAACGTTTTGAATTTTGTTCATGCACATTGTTTCCCGTATGAAATCAATAAATCAATATAATCGAATTGGCTTCTAATTTTCACTGCAACTCGATGTAACCCATATGCCTAGCAAGTAACATGAAACAGCTTTGAATAAATAGTTTTAGGCCACTTGGCAGCCTTAACCATGCAAGGTGCTGCATCGGTTAAAAGCTGAAGAATATTTTACCGAAATCTTGTATTTTAAGCAGAGCTCCGAAAAATTTATTTACTGATTTAAAAATTGTTTTCATACAAGTTTGAAATTTTTTGAAGAATTTTTTTTATAATATGGAAATTTAAAAAATATGTCACTCAAAAATGTGAAAATATGCAAAAATATGCATTTAAAACCAAAATATGCAAAAATATGAAATTTATTGATTCGGAAAGATAATTAATTGGTCGACATCAAGCTTAGACTATCGACAAAAAACATGCATGTGCATTGCATGGAAATCGCATCCCTAGTCATAACTATCTATAAATGTTGGTATTCACATACAAAGAGCGTCGCTCTTAAAAGTCAACTTTTAGTTAACTTTTCTGCAAGTTTTGATAAAAAAAAACATCGGAAATAAGCAGAAAGTAGAAAATTTGAATAAAATTAATTAAGATATTTAGGGAAAACTAATAGCGTTGGATTATGTATCTCAAAAATTGGAAAAAATATTTGAAATTTTCAAGGCTTTGGCGAATAAATATGAAAAATCTGAGTTTCTGTTTTGTTATTATGAAAACTAAGCCATTGGAATAAGTTTAGTGTGTTTTTTCTGAAAGATCCATGTTTTTTATTGTATATTTTTCAAATTTAAGCCCGCTTAGAAAAGTTAAAAACCCTTGGGACATTTTGGTTGACTTTTTCGCGATTCTACTGTATTTTCATATGTATATGTTTGTGTAAATTCAATAAACAAACAAGAAAAAAAATTGAATTTTTATATTTTTGAAAACATTTTTTATTTTTCGAATTTATTCTATGAGTTAAATTTCAGTTATGTATAAAATACTCATAGAATAAATTCGAAAAATAAAAAATGTTGAATATAATATAAAGTAACCTTCGGAAGGAAATAATTCCCAGTTTCTATTTTTGAAAACTTAATTAACGGACCAAAAGTAACTTGGACCGTCAGCGCGTGATAGAGAAACAGACCACAGTCTCTAGCGGGAATTGAACCCCTTACCCTAGCAATGATAGACTAGATAACTACCAACAAGCATATTAGGGCCACCATTTCATGAAGTAAACTTATTTATTACTCTAACATTTTATTAAATAAAACAAGTATGCACAAATTTTTAATTTTAATAAACATTTTCATTCGATATCCTTTCTGTTTTCATTATACACAATCATTTCCGAACAAATCTTGCCAATCATATTTTTTCTTTTGTATTATCTTCATACATTTTTTTCCTGTCACAAAGTCAGAAGCAAAAATTAATGTGTTCACAAAAGGAATTTTTAATGTCATTCGTCGCTAATAAACTAGTTTAAATGAGCTTTAGCAGGAAATCTGTGATACCAAAAAAAAAAAAAAAAAAAGAAAAAATTAAACCAGAGTCTGAAAGTAAAAGGAAAGACAGCAAAAAATTCTTTATGTTCTTCCTGTAATTAAGACCGTGAAAACATTTTTACACATCATTTAATAAGAGTAGATAAAATCTAACAAACCGTAACGTGATAGAACCCATATGACAACAATCTAACTCCCTTGAGAACTCACACATACAAGCGAAAATTTAAATGAGGAACTTAAGAAGAAAAAAGGAAAGACACAGATTTTATGCTTTTTTAATATAAATGTGACATAAAACACCTTTATTAACTTATGATGATTATTATGTGAGAGTAGAGGTTGAGGCAAATGGAGCGTTTTTTTTCATGAGGGTTAAAGTAAAAAGTATCTAAAAACATACGTAAAAAGAAAATTTACACATACATACATAGTGGTTTTTAATCACTCAAACTTTCTATTAAGGATTTAATTTAAAAATTATTCTAATGCAAAACTTTAAATGGCTTTAGCTTTCTTAGTATTGCAAAAAGTCGAGAATGTGTGAAATGGATATATAAAAATCTAGAATAATATTAATAGTATGTGATAACTAACACCCGTATTCAAAACAAAAATTTAGTTACTGCATATCCCCTGATTAATGAATTCTTATTCAAAACACTTTTTAATAAACTATGATTATCGAATAATCAAAGACTTTTTAACTCCTGATTAACTGCAGTCAATTTGTTATTTCTATCAATTGAATTTATCTAAAACAGAGATGTACAAATTTTTCTTAATCGGGCGATTTAAAAGTGTTTTGAATAACCTCATGACTAAATGTTGATTAAGCTTAATTAACATTTTAGTTGCTCACTCGATGAGCGGAGTATAGTCGGTGTACACAAATTTTAGTTTTGAATACGGTTGTTATATTTTTAGGAAAAATGATTACATATATTGATTACTAAAAATTGTAAAAATTTTGTATTTTGAATTTTTTTTTTCAATAACTATTTTTAATTTTAAACTTTGCTGTTTAAAACAATGTGTTGATTGATCAGGATCGCCAATTTTATGGTAGTCTTATATTTTATATAAAATTTTATTTAGGAAATAATAAATTAATATTGTGTTAACAATTCAAAAAAAAACAATTTTTCTCCATTTATATTTTTAATTATTTGATAGATAAAACAAAACTTATTTTATATATAAATTAAATATTATAAATTTGTAAAGTATATAAAACAACCATGTCACCACAATTTTGACAATTTCCAACAACAATTTCACAAGTTTGAATTATTTGATTTTAAATGCAATAAGTTTTTGTTATTTAATTAATATTTTAATTCCAATTTTATTTTAAAACAACTAAAACGCTAACGTACGGTCACATATGGCAATCATTTGACAAAAAATATCAAATATTTGTTTGCCCTAATCTGACCACAAAATTTTTTTGAGGGGCAAACAAAATTATTTGCTAGCAAACAAAAAATGCTTCTAATGTGATCATTTAACGTCAAATATTTTCCTCGTTTTTAGCCAAATAAATATTTGTTCTTACAAAAATAAAAAGCTTTAAAATAAAAATCATTCAATAAAATTGAAAAAATTAACAAAATTAAATAATTTTTTAATGACGAAAAAACTTATTTATGTACAAAATTTTTCCCGTGTTCTCTTTTTAGCAAAGATTTGCGCGGTAAGTAGGATTCAAGATGCTACATTTTTCTTAAGTAAAGAGTTAGGAAAAACACGTAAAATCCATTAAAATGGATAATCATTCAAAAAAAGCTAATTTCGATCTACCAAAGGTTAATATACAATTTGGTTTAAGGATTGATGTTTGGCTATTGACGTCAGCAGTCGGCGATGGCTGCGAGTGTAAGACGGCAAATCCATCTGAGGAGATCGAGTGGCTGCGATCGAAACATGTCATGGCAACCAGCCGCCTGGGTTCGAATCTCAGGTCAGTCAAGAATGAATGATTATCAATAACAATTTTGATTAATTTTCATGTTGTGAAAATTCCTTTCTTCATAAAAGTGATTTAATGAAAATTAAATTTGATGAACTTAAGCCTGATTAAAATATTAAAAATTTGGATTAAATACCATAAATAGTTCAACAAATAACCACAATTCTAAATATTGCAAATAGATAATTGGGGGATTCACAAGGTGTGCTATCAAGTCATATCGTCATAATGTCCTAAATAATATATTACAATTGTTTAAAATTAATGTTGTTGTGTTTCAAACAAAATAAAAATTTTAATGATGTGTTCATACTGTAGAAATCAAAATTATAAGCGGTAGCCCACAGCAGTCATATATATTTCTTGTAATTATTTTAAGACATATGACTTTACAACGTTACGACTACCTTGTGAATACCCCAAATATATTTAATATGGGTATAATATATAAGCCTATGATACGATGGCGTATCTATATAAATAGATAAATTTTGGAGCGTGTACCAGTTTGGAGCCAGTGGACAATCATGGACCCGCATAATAAAATTATATAATGAATTTAAGATTAAGATATAACACTTTTTAGTGCCGAATAATTTCTGACATCGACATTTTTATGAGATTTTTTTCGTCTTGAAGTGATTGTAGCAAGTGACCTAGAACCAATTCTCGGCCTACCAAGACAACATTTTAACACGACAAACAAGCTTTTATAGAAATTGTTGCCAAAACAAACCTTTATAAGATAATTATGACAATTAAAGCTATCTACGAAGTGATATTTGTATAAGAGCTATGGTAAAATATTGATTGATTACAATAACATTTGGTAAGGTAATAATAGATTGTCTATCGGCACAACGGCTCATCTCCAGAAATAAGTTTTTATGGGGCTATATAGAATTATCGACCGATAATTCTTTTAATCGATACTGAACCATTTAGAAAATAGTAACTGTGAAGTTTTTCTTTATCCGTCTAGTATTACAGAACGATCCGAATTAAGCAATCGATATATTGCTATTGGGTCGGGAAAAGGTCATAATTAGCAATTATTCTTGGTTTAAATAACTGTGTATTGTACGAAGTTTCACGAAAAACGTTCAAAAAAAAAACTTTGAATCAACCTTTCTGTACTTGATTCACGAAAATCCGTACTCACCGTACTATTTATGCCGCTTCGGATTAATTTGAGCACGGATGGATTGATTTTTCTTTTGAGTGTAGATATGCAGTACACCTAAAAAAAAAATTAAAAATATTAATTTGTATTTTTCATTAAGAACCGGTTTTGGGTTTCTTACAAATCTGTTGCTATCATTTAAGTTTTACATGGCGTATGAAATTTAAAAGTATTATTTTTATTAAATTTATCAAACGCCCCCTTAACATTTCATCATACTGTGTGCTCATTTAGTTTTGAGTTAAAACAAATAGCAAACTGAAATAAAATACGATTTAAATTTATTTACTTTTGCGATAAAGTATCTTTATTTTAGCTACAAACAGATGCGTCTACAGTTTAAGCCATAAAAAAAAGTTAAAGTTAAATAATAATAATATTTTTCTTGCTGATGTCCTTTGCCATGATTACAATTTGTACCTCATCCCCTGTCATTATTGTACAATTCCAACAACAACAACAACATTTCTAGTTGTTACGAGTACTTTTGGATTGTTTGTTTGTTTATTTATTTGTAAAATTTACTGTTGCAACAAGAATAAATAATAAACAGTGAAGGCGGCAACAGCATTTGGCATTGTTTCAAAACTTTTAGGGTTCTTCTTTTACTTTCTTTTTTTCTTAAAGTAACAAAAAAATAAAATAAAATAGTTGTTGTTGAAGCAACAGTTTACTTCTGCTTAAGCAGCAACACAAGTCACCATTGTCAACAACTGTTCTAGAGTAAGAGAATCATATGAAACTACAACGAGTACTTTTTGCCACACGTACCACTTGCAACAGAATAGCAATCTTTTTTTAGGTAAAATAAAAAAAAAGTTAACATTTTACTTATTGTTTTGTCGTTTAGCTCGTATTTTACCACTTGCAACAATTATAATTCCTTTAACAAATAAAACAATAAAAACCATAAAAAAAAACTTTTACTATTAAAGTCCACAAAAACAAACAGAGTTTATTTTATTGCACAAACTGCAAACAATAAAATTTTACTTAAAAGTTTTTTCTTAAGTATTTGCAACTTGTTGCATTTTGAAAATATTTACTCAAGTAAAATTAAGGCAGAAATTTTAATTCTATTTAATAAAAATAAGATGTTTTTATTGTCCTATTTAGAAAAGTGATATAAAGTTATTTAAAACTGGCTCATTGACGATTGCTTTAAGAGTCTATCAAATTATTTTTCTAAAATAAAACTTTAATGCTTACAAATAATCGAATCTAAAAGTTAGAAAAAAGCTCTGCAGAGATTCTCATATGGGCAGATCCAAAAAATTTTCAAAAAATATTTTTTTTTTTTTATAAATTGTTTTAATTGCAATTTAATTTAAACTAATAACCCCAGCCGAAGTAGGAAAAGCAATTGATAAGTTGAATAATAACAAAACTCCTGGTTACGATAATATTGATTCCATGGTTTAAAAATCTTTGCCAAAAAAAAGGAATTGTTTTTCTCACAACAATTTACAATTCTTTATTAAGGCTTAACCATTTTCCATCGCAATGGAAATATGCAAAAATAATAATGGTTGTAAAACCTGACAAAACCGAAAATAATGTTGCATCCTATAGACAAATAAGTTTGTTGTCAAGCTTTTCAAAAATTTTTGAAAGGTTCTTCTTTTAAAGAGATTAATGCCAATCTAAAGCCTGGTACTCTGTTCAACATTTTACGTGAAATGCTGTCAAAATGCATATGAAAAAAACTTGTGCGGAATATCTACGAAATAATGTTGATGGAGTTGTACTCTGTTTATTTTGTGAAAAAGTTCCGAAATGTTTCTGGCAACATTTTTTTTACAACTGCGAAATAATGTAAGCTGCCTTTATTTCACGTGGAATTTTAAGCAAAAGCAAAAAATATTAACTTAATATTAAAAAAGAAATAAAAAATTAAAATAACACAATCGGTAACAGTTTTTTATCCATATTTACTTTTTTTTTATTAAATTTTTTATTAAAAAAAAATAATTTTAGTAAAATACATGTGGCGTTTGTTTACATACACGAAACAATGTAGCATACTTTGAAGGAATAAAAACGTCAAATTGTACAAATTTGAAAAGAGTACCAGGCTTAAGAAGAAAAAAATATTATACCTGATTATCAGTTCGGGTTTAGCCAAAAACATGGAACACCAGAACAGTGTCATAGGATTGTCAATACCATTGCATACGCCTTGGAAAGAAAATTGTATTGTGCTGCTGTATTTTTAGATGTTCGAGTAGGATCTTCTGAGCCCCAAAATTGAAATAAAGTAGCAGCGTGGGAAGTGGTTTCCCCCATAGGACGCCAATGTTTAATATCGCATATCTTAAGACCTGTTATAGTGAGAATGTTCAACATTTGCAGAAGTCACTCTTATGGTATACTACTCTTTTGAAAATAGAAATAAAGCGGGTAGGCGTAGGAGGGGAAATACCTCCCGTATGATCCATATATTAAATATCGTTCAACTGAAGAACAATGAAAGGGATAGTCTTCAAATTTGGTTAAAGCTACTATTATGGTTAACTATAAGTTTCAATATAGAAATGGGCGGGGTAGCCAGAAGAGGAGCAGTACCCCTCATAGATAGAAATATTAATAAGAGACGCTGCAAGCAATTTGTTAAACTTTTGGTAGTAGGATCTTCTGAGCCCCAAAATTTTAATAAAATAGCAGCGGGGAAAGTGTTACCCCCGATAGGACGCCAATGTTTAATATCGGATATCTTAAAATCTATTATAGTGAGAAAGTTCAAACTTTGTAGAAGTCACTCTTATGGTATACTTCACTTTGAAAATAAAAATAAAGCGGATAGGCGCAGGGGGGAACTACCTACCTTCCATAGGATGCATATATTAAATATCTCTCAACCGATAAAGTGGTTAAAGCAGTGAAGCGATGCGCACAGGGTTAAGCTAGTATAATATAAAGTAACCTTCGAAAGGAAATAATTCCCAGTTTCTATAATTTGTTTTGTTAAAATAAATAAAATTGGGTTTATATACTACTGGAAAAATTTAAGCGTTCGTTGTGTGGCGTGCGTCATAAAAGGTTCATGGCTTTTGTCAAAAATTCACAAATTTTTTTGGCTACGAACAAGTGATTTAGGAATTCTCTAATGTTCAGATTTCTTTTAGGAATTAGATGTTGTATACCTTAAGATACATAATTTGCTAAAAATTAGGAAAACTCACTACAACTTTTAAAGTTACTTCCATTTTTTGTGGCGTGCGTCACAAAACTTTGTGATCAATTATTTCGCAACAAATACCAGCTAAGAAATTATGATATATGCCATTCGTAAGTACATATTAATCTCACTAAATACTACATATATGTATATAAGTTGAAGCTATATCTTTTGAAATACCAAAAAATGAATATTTACCCTGCAAATAATAGGACTAGTCCAAGCACGCGTGTAAAATGTAGCCCACAAGGGACTAGGACTAGTCCAAAAGTAACCCAAACGTGTGGAAAAAACATGGTCTATTTAACATTACGATATCCTAGGGCAGGACCATATAACCCAGCTTTGGATTACAAAAGAGTAGTCTTAAAACAACTCCATTGTATACACAAGAGGATTAGTTTTAACTTCGCTTAAAAACGAAAACATGTCGTTAAAAAACGAAGACATGTCATCTCACTACAAACACTTTTTAACAATGACCATGGAGTTGTCCATTTAATGAAATTAGATTAGGTGGTCCAATATTATTTGCAGGGTATCAATCAGAACACGCGTTCGAATGTAGCGTTCGTCACGCAGGATTTGCCCATATGGCAATTCTGATTTGTTCTAGTCAGGAAAACCGTAAAAATGCAATTGCATGTTTTTCAATGTACGACCAATGGTGTGAAAAAGGTGCAGTGTAATAAAGTTATATTAAATTATTTTACATCACATTGAGAAATAAGGCCATATGGTTTTTTTCATATAAAGCCTAGTACTCTATTTAAATTTGTGAAAAATGTTGTGCAACATTAATTATTTCACACGAAAATTTTGACATGATCAATGTTACCTAGTTTGTACAATTTGACGTTTTTATTCCTGCAAAGTATGCGACATTGTTTTGCGTATGTAAACAAACCCCACATGTATTTAATTAAAAATAATTTTAAGAACAATTTTGATTTTAGTTGAACTGTTAATTTTTAATTTCTTGATATTCTGTAATTAGGCTTGAGTTCATCAAATTAAATTTTCATTCAATTATTTTCACTGAGGAAGGAATTTTTATTACAACTTCGAATTTCTTATTAAAATTTATTGATAACATGTTAAAAACAGTGCAGTGCGTACACCCGAGAATATTGTTGCTGTGACAGAAAGGGTGCGTAAAGCGCCATCAACATCAATTCACCGTCATAATAAATTACTTAAATGGAATATTCAATGTGTTGTTTATTAATTTTTATGCAATAAGCTATTTTATTTACAACAAATCTTTTAAAATTAAGAAAATTTGACGATACTACAAAAATGATATTTGCGTATGGGGCTTCTGTTGTGAAAAATTGCAAGCTTGTAAACAAAGCCTAAAATTAATTTGAAATCGTTTAATGAAAATAACAAAGAAAAAATTTTGCAAAATAGCGAAAATTCGCGAAAATTTTTAATATTTTAAACAAGCCATAAAATTGATTAAAAGTTCCTAAAATTATGAGGAATGGCAAAAATTCGGTAAAAATTTCTAAATAAGCGGAAATTCGCAAAAATCTGCTAACAGCGGCATCTACTATTTACTATAAATCGTTAAAGCTGTAAAGAACCAAAAAACTTATAAGAACAAATCTCTTATATCGACAACATGGCTAAAATTCGCAAAAAAAAAATTATAAAATTTTAAAAACACCCTAAACTAATCTGTGATTGCTGGAAAATAACATAAAAAGCATTAAAAAATTTGTTGTAATTTTGTAGAACAAACTTTTAATGTTTGCTTGTGATTTCGACAATTGGAAATCACACCGAAAAACACAAAACGTCTGTGATTTACAGAACACCACAAAATCACACGTGTGATTTTAAAAGCACATGTGATTTGAAATCACGTGATTTTCAGAACAGACCTGATAGTTTTATTTTTTATATTAGACAGTGGCCAAAGTGTTTAAGCCTGCATTCATACATATCAACATCTATTCAGATCTCGACAAAAATACATACATATGTACATATATACAGGCATGTTCTGAAAATCACAAAATTTCAAATCACTTGTGATTTTAAAATCACAAATATTATTTAAGGGTGTTTTGAAAACCACAAAAGTTTTAACTTGGTTTAAAATGTTGGAAAAAATAAGCATGTAATTTTAAATCGGTGGCTACTCAGCTGAACGGTTTAAAAATACAATTATGGAAAAAGTTTTTTGGCCAGAACACCTTTCTTGTGATTTCAAATCACTTTCACAAAAAATGATTTTCAGAACATGCCTGATACATACATATTTTCACTGTTACTGATTATTGTTTAAATTTTTACCATTGCTCAATAGATCGATTGAAGAAAAATGTCTAAAAAAACTATAAAGGTACACGCAGAGAAAAAATATGGTAGGGCATGGTTCCGGCAACTACACTTTGGTTATTGTAACAATATATTGTTGTCGTACACTTATAATTGTCATTTTTATTTAATATCAGCAATATTATAGTTACTGTAAACATATCAATGTAATTTTTGCAAAAAAGTGATCATTTTCTCAGGCTTATATCTTGCAAACCGTTCGAAATTTTGATTTAACCTTTGAGACAAAGTTGTAGCTCTTGCCATAAAGATAAATCAAAAAAACTTCATCTTCAAGATCAAAATCGCAAAAACTTTAAAAAAACGATTTTTTTTTACCTTTTTCCCCCTGTTCAGGTCCAAAGGTATCAAACCGGTAAAAATTCAAGGAAACAACCAACCACACCTTAGATCTCAATTAACAATTTTCTACAGCATATGAACTTCCTAGGAATGATTCTTAACAACGTTTAGGAAGCGCTTAGATAGCCGCAAAAGTGAAAAATTCCGAACGGTTTGCAAGATATGAGCCTGAGAAAATTATCACTTTTTTTACAAAAATGACACCGAGGCCCCAAATCTTTGGGGTCCATAAAAAAAAGTGCATGACTTTGAGCAAAACTTTTCTTTTTTTGGTCTTTTATCACGTAGTTTTGTCCGTATATGGTTATTTTTCCATGACTTAAAAAATTACACACAGTGTAACTTTCTATACATGTATCATAATATGTTTAAGATGCAATCAAAGTTTCTTTACTCTAACAATGTTTTGTTTTCGCCATTTCGTTCAAATAATTTGTAAATTAAAAAAAAACCATTTTAAAAAAATTGGATTAAATTGACTTTTATTCGACCTTTACAAAATTTATTATTATTATTATTTTATTAATTAAAGAAAAAACCCTGAAGAAGGCAATCAACGGAGTGCCGAAATATTGGTTCAATAAATTTAATATTTTTTAAAAAAAGAGACCTCAAGCTTAATTAAATAATAAAAATAATAAAAATTAGATTGCCATTAAAAAAATTGTAAAATGCCACAAAATAAAAAAATCGATGCTACATCTTATCTTATTATGATTAACATGACGATAATATGATTACTTCTTAACTTAGTATGATTAAAATGATAAGGGAAAATATTATGATGTAATATTACGAATATATTTGGTCTTAATATGATTCAATAATAATCGCAATATGGTGACTACTATTACCACAACTACAATAAAAGGAAATTTCGTTTACATTTTAAAATATATCGTCGGTTGATAAATTAAATGTCGTATGTGGATTTCTTGCGGTTTTAAGTTAAGATCGATTCCTTAGGTTTTCCGACCTGATCTTTCATTTGGCGTAATCAGCTTTTTGATACCTCATACGGCTTTCGAGATATGGAGAGTTGAGTTTGTCGAATGTGGTATTTGCTGAAGCAATTTCCAAATTAAATGTCGTGTGTAACAGCCAAACGCCACATACGACGAATGTCCATATATAACGACTCCAACATTGATATGTTATTTAAATGTCGTATGTGGATTTTTATAAGAGTTCAAACTCAATTTACTCGAAATTATCGGAATCCACATACGACAAATTAATTATCCGCCGACGATATATTTGTATGCCTGGGGCCTGATTCTGACAGTCGTGATCGAGTACATTCTTGATTCGAAAGCAATTTAATATCTAATTATTTCAGCCAATACTGACCAAATCGGAATTTTTTTAGTGTTGTATAAAGCATTAATATGAGAGTCACAATACTGAAAAAATAATTTCGATTCGCTCAGTATCGACTGAAAGAATTAGAAATAAAATTGCTTTCGAATCGACAAATAACTCGATCACGACTGCCAGAATTAGGCCCCTGGTTTTTTGAAATATAACATCATTTAAATGTTCTACAAAAGCATGGATTCGAACCATACACCCATAGAAAAATCATGTTAAAATATGGTCACCTCCAACAACACTATTTTTAAAGAAAATGTTTAATATATTAAGTTTAATTTAACCATATTATTGCCATCGACAACCATATTATGGCTAAAATAGTCCTCCATCAAGAAGCCACAATCATATTATGGTTGCCACTAAACATGTTATGGTTAACAATAAAATGCCTTGCACACTTAAAATAGCATGGTTGGTTTTTAACCATAGGAAAATGCTATTATAAATTTTGTAGCAAATTATTTTCAGATTTAACGATAACATGATTAGAGACAACCTGGATATAGTTGTGGCTTCTTGATGGAGGACTAATTAAACCATAATATGGTTGTCGCTACCAATAAAATGGTTAAATTAAACATAATTTGCTCAAGATTTTCTTTAAAAAGAGTATTGATGAAGGTGATCATATTTTAACACTTTTTTCTCTGCGTGTTTTAACTTGAATTATATCAACTTTTAGGAAATTGGTCAATTTCGATTAAAGAAAAGAAATTAAAATTAATTTATCGAACATTTAGATCTCCACTGCGATTTAAAACCATTGTTGAAGCTAATTAAAACCATTATTTTTTATTGGTCTGTTCTAAATGGTTTCTAATCCTCGTGCAAACTTTTACATTTCGATTCATTTTGCATTTTTTTTTTTACTAATTTTAACTGATTTGGTCGTGACAAAATTAACCTGAAAAACGTTGAAGAGCCAACTTTAAGGATCTTCGGCGTCGTCAGTAATCTAAATATCAAAGTTCTCAACTTTTACTCTAACTAACAATAATTGTTAAAATAATTTTTTGTTTGGTTATTGAACGTGCACTTGTTTCCTAAGGCTAACAATGAGTGACTGATCACAAAAACATCAGATTTGTTAATTGTTGCTAAAACAACATGGCAGCTGGAGACAATAAACCACGACCTGTGCTTTTATATTCATTTCAAAAAGATAAAACTTTCTAAAACGGAAACGGATGCCAACTAAAACCGATAGTAGCACCATTGGCTGCAATAATTGCAAATAGCTTTTAAATGGCCAGTCACTACATGACTCCAACTCCTAAATCCAACACTTTTAATACAAAAGCATAGCATCCGTCTGTACCTGCGTACGTGTGAGTTATAAACTCTATTGTTGACTTTTCTAAATGTTATTAATTGAGCAACAACACTCTAACGAATACAAAACTAATACGCACAACGACAAAAATCGCTAGTAGGGTTTCTATTCGGGAAAAACTTAACGAGAAAAATGTTTTTCGTATCTCTCGGATTTTAAGGACGAAATATACTGTCCCAAAAATCCTCAACATAACCATAACACACCTTCTTGATTTTCCATTGTTTTGTATGCACGAAATCAAAATGTTGGTAGAAACAAGATGGTGTTTATTTATATTGCAATACTGCAGTGATGTTAGAAATGTTTGTGCGAACAAATGTTGGAACTTCGAAAACTTCAATCTTCACGTTTCAAATTCATATGTGCACATGATATTGTTTGTTCTTTGCACATACCTTCAATATCTCGAAAACTACTTAACAAACGAAGATGATTTTAATGGCATTTTAAAGAGGATACTTTGGGGCTACAAACCATATACAGTGGTATCCCGGTTTAACGAATTACATGTTGTCGGGCCGGTTCGTTATATCGAAAAATTCGTCAAATCCCGAAGATTTTTTTAATGCATTTTTATTAGTAAAACAATAATATTTTAATAAAACAACGTAAATTCGTTTTTTCCATTTATGACAGAAACAAAAAATAAATACTTCATATCATTTTCAATTAAATGAGTACATAGTGGAGAACAAAACTAATAAAAATGAACTTAAAAAACGTAAAACATATTCAAGTTATTTAAAATAATCCTATATACACAGAAAAAATTATTAGTAGTTTTTTATCAATTAAAAAAATTATTTAAACTTAATTAATGTAATAATTGAATCAATTATTTTTTTTTTTTTTTGTTGAACGGAAATTAAAAATATAATTTAGTTTTAATTAACATTTTAGTTGTTTTGAAATAAATTTTGAATTAAAATAATAATCAAATAACAAAAAATTATTTCGTTTAAAATAAAACAATTTAAACTTGGGAAATTGTTGTTGGGAACTGTCAAAATCAATCAATCAACACATATGGGGGTATTCACAAGGTGTGCTATCATGTTGTATTGTCATAATGTTCTAATATTTTACAATGGTTTAAAAATATTGTTGTTGATTTGTAAACAAAAAGTGTCTTAAATTAATAAAACTTTGCTTGCTATGTTTATTGTGCTGTCGTAATTAATAAGAAGAGACCTGCGCTGAACGGCTGAGCCGAGCGGCTATGTTTTTGTAGCCGTCACCCTTGATGGTATAGTTTTATCCGGCAAACTTCCGGAATTAACCTGAGGCTAGCAATTTTTGCAACAACTTGCGGCGTCAAATTAGACCGGCTTAGGACTCTGATGTTTGGTAAACAAACAAAAAAAAAAATTATTAGTGATTTGCGTATAAAAAATGGAAAATAGTCAGGTAAGGTTTAATTTAATTTATTAATTCATGGATAAGAATTAAAAAATATATTGACTGTAGGAAAATATTTATTTTTTTTATATTTGTTTTAAGTCAGCTGATTAAATTCCAAATAGCACAATAATTTATGAGGGGTTGTTCACAACAGTCTTATTTTTTCATGTTATTATTTTAAGACATATGACTTTATGACATCTTGTGAATCCCCCAATTGTTTGAAACGGCAAAGTTGTTTGATTATTTTTTTAATCAAAATTATAAATATCATATATTATATATAAAAAATTTAAACAATTTTAGTAAAAATTAAAAATTTTCTCTGTGTATTTGTCTGTTTTCGAAGACCTTTAATCGAGCATTGAACTGCTTCTTCCTGGAGCTCTCTAAGCACAATTTTTTTGTCGTTTTGATATAGTTTTCTTCCTCCCCAGGGCTGCCAGATGAATTTGTAAAGAAATCGTAAATTATCTAAGAAAAAATAAAAAAATCGTCTTATGAACATGCCAAATATATACACATATAATACATTTATAAAGTATTTTGAAATTTAACAAATTAATATCAGAGCTTAACAATTGTACTGTAAGTCAGGTTTGATTACAAAATTATACTTTTATTCTAATTTCTTCGACCTTTTTTAAATTTCATAAATACATATATCCTGAAGAAGATTTCCAAAGGAAATCGAAATATTGATAAAAATAAATAAATTATTTTAAATAAAAGTGACCTTAAGCTCAAAAATTAATAAGGAATAATATTTTTTACAAAATTATAACAATTTGAGTTGTTAATTTTTAAATAGTCTTTAGAATAAAGAATTTCTTCAATCGAATCATTTTCTAAAGAATTTCGAATTTTTGTTTTATTTAAATTGACTTGGCTGAATATTCTCTTCATATAAGCAGAAGAGTGAGGTAATGTTATAACATTTTGAATAAATTTTGATAAAGTAGGAAGAGCTACTGGAATTTCCTCGTTTTATTTCAAAAGCTTTTTCCAAAAATAACAAAGTTTAATGTCGTCTGTTTCAAACATTGATTTAAAATCTAAAAATTGCAATTTTCGATGAAAAAATATGACCGTACGTTAAATCGCGAATTCGTTAAACTGATCATATCACTGCATTGAAAATAAAAAATTTTTTTTGAAAAATGTTATATCTGCAAAATCTTGATTTATAAAAACGGACTAAGTCAAAAACCAATTTTTTTAGTTGGCTGTTTTTTTTTATATAATACCTCAAACTGTTCTTGTAAGATCCTGAAACTATGAAGGAGGTGTTTTTTTTTTATTTTAAAGATATGATTTTTTTTTTTCGCAACCTTTAAAAAAATAATCTTAAAATAGAATTTTAATATTGTAATTTTAAGCAATAAGAACACTGTGGTAGTCGCAAAAATCAGACAAGCCGGGCACCTGGCATTTTAACCTAATTGGGACACGCTGAATCCAGTGGTGCTACCCGTTTTTTTAGGTTAGCTCTTGTTTTCTAGATAAACCGTTATTTCGAAAATGTAGGAGGTTTATTTAAATTACTTAAAAACCGAAATTCCGCAATAAATAATAAAGTGGGGTTGGCCATACATTTGACCCATTTAGGAGCATCCTACGCGCTGTACCATACAAATATAGCGGTTTAATAAAATTCTTTAATTTTGCCCCTGCAGCGCGTAGGATGCTCATAGATGGATCAAATGTATGATCCGTGTTTGAGTTATGCGAATATATGCAGTGCAACGCGAATATATGCAGTGGGCATATTTTTAACAATTTTCAGTGCATATTTTTAAGTACATATTTAATGCGCATTAATCGCGTTGTTAGATTATGTATATTTCTGGTTTCCCTGGTTATAATGAACATTATGTATCTATGGTACTTTTTTATTATTTTCTATATTTTTCACTTTTGATCTCAAATATCACTCTTCATTTTATTTTCCCTCAAATGAAAGAAAAGTTTTTAATTTCCACGAAATTAGGAACCCCTAACTCTATGCATGCATCTGAGATATTTTACTTCCGCCTAAATACACACCAATAGTCAATATTTATATGAAAATCTAAAACTATTTGCATTATTTATTTTGTTTTTCATATTCACAATTGGTTTAAATTAGCGTTTAGGAGATAAATTAAAAAAACACACACACAATTTTGCACAATAAATGATTTTTTTTTCTGCACTTTCATTCAATTTGTAATTCAAATAAACTAATTTGTGTATAAATTGTGATGACGATGACGATGATGATGATATCAATGATTTTTTTTATTGATATTAATAACAGCCAACTAAGCCACCACAATGGCAACAATGTTTATGGAATAAATTAATTGGAAAATATGTTTATATGACTGTCTGTCCGCTAGAGCGTTTGTAGGTTTGTTGGAGCATGTGTATATTTAATTTATGGTTAAATAATAAAGTCGAGTAATTTCATCTATTAGTAGTCATTTTTATTGAAGCAGAATATTCAATTTGTTTTAATATATTGAGCTAATTAAAGTTTTTTCTTTTTTTTCTATTATTTAGGGAGTTATTTAGAAGAGTTGTAGAGGGTGATGCAAAGAAAACAAAGGGGTTTTAATATTCCAACATTGTTTATACCTTTTACCACAGGCAGAAAATATTGTGTTGTTTCTGTATTTTTCATCGAAAGCTGGCCTTTTTGCATTTTTTTTTTTTTTTTTGATCACGCAATTTGTTTTTACACATTGCCACTTCACTGCCAAAAAAAAAGGCTTCTTTCTCGTTCTTCAAAGCTGCTCTCGCAAACGAGTTGGGCATTTTTCTCTGTGCCACAGGTGATAAGGTGATAATTGCAACGGTTATCTTCGATATAATTGCATTAAACAAATGTGTTTAATGTAATGGAGTCACCAGAACTTAATTTAAATGCGTTAGTCATATCGTTTGTAATCTCCACATTATTGATCTAAGATCCCATAAAGTGTATATATTTTTTGTAAACTTAATAGCAGCGGAGTTGATTTACTAGGTATTGTTTTTATATAAATATTTACATTAAATATATTCAGAAAAAGTTGTCTACTAAAATTAGCATAATCGGTCCACCAATGGTTAAGTGTCCCTAATTTTTACCCAAAAAAACTTTTTTTAAGTTGCCTTAAAATTGTTTAAATGAAGCCATAAAAATTCAACTCTGTGCTTCTTAATTTTCTACAAATGACAACAACAATCTGTTTTCCACAATAGAATTGTAAAAAATCTTTAAATTTTGTTCCTCCAACTAATCCCGCGAAGCTCTACGCTTGTCTCGAGGAGACAACCTGGCACTGATAGCCTAGCTCATTACGAGGTAGCCTACCGGGGCAATCTACTAATATTATACAGAGGGAATCTCCGGTACTTCCGGTCCGATTTTAAAACTTTCTTTAACAAAATGAAGAACGGAACCAGCTCCTAACGGGCAGAGACCATATAAGGTTCCACAAAAGTGCTTAGGATAGGGTCCAGGGACGCTAAAGCTCCTATTCCAAACTCTCTCATATCTCCAAAACTAAAAGAGACAAAACAATTTTATATTTATCGTTATTCTTTAGAAAAATAATAATAATAAAACCTGAGGTTGCTACTTTTTTGCCAACCCGTCTATCTTTTAAACCAATAACCGTAAAAATAAACGTTATATCACTTTCGAAACTTATCTAAAATATACAAATACATACAGTGTAGCCTCGTTGAATGCAACCGTCGATATGTGCAACCCCTCGCTTAACGCAACACCCAATTTCGTAACATTGGTGACTCTGTAAACGCAACTTTTCAAAAAACAAAGCCTCAATTACTTTGCAAAAGCAAAACAAGTAAGACTTTTTTAGTTTGGTTTTTGATAAATAAATATAAAACTAATTGTATTTTCTTTTCTAAAAAATAATAATGCATTATAAATGTGTAATATATTAATCAGGTTACACGAAACCTAACAAAGTGATACATTTTTCTAAATTACAATGGAACAAAATAATAGCTACGTTTAACACTCAACACTAATGTGTATTTAGCGTGTTAAATATTGAATGCAAAGTTTGTACTAAAAGCGATATTCACCACGCTTGCACCAATTTTCAACATTAAATTTTCTTTGAATTTGATAAGCGATACAGCACTGATTTTCATTAATTAATGTCAGCGCAAAATAAATAATCTTCTATAAATGTATTTAAAATAGGAAGTGTGTATGTAATACATACTATGTATGTAACGTATGGACTCCAAAACCGCTGGGCTGATTTTGATGAAATTTTCAGGGAATCTTCAGAATATTCAGGCGGGTGGCACTGTGAAGTCTGATTTTTGATTTTCGGTCTGCGGGCGGAGGGGCGTGGCAAAATCCAAATTTCATATTGCACCACCAATGAAATCTATATATTTTGGAAGATTTTTTCTTTAAAATGATCGCCATGGTCCAACTTAGATTTATAAGAAAAGAAAATTTTGCCCCGCCCACTTTTACGCCCACTTTTTTTCGAATTACAAAAAACCAGAAAACGGTTCAATGGATTTAATAAATTTTTTTCTTTCAAATATTTGTATTAATCCATTTTAAGTTTTCATCGAAAGAAAAATTTACCACGCCTACTTTTACACCCACTTTTTCTATTAAGCGCATAATTTGAGAACGGCTGGACCCATTTGGACGATTTTTTCTTTAAAATTATCGTCATGGTCCAACTTAGGTTTTTACGGATCGAAAATTTTGCCCCGCCCACTTTTACGCCCACTTTTTTTTTGAATTACAAAAAACCAGAAAACGGCTCCATCGATTTCACAAATTTTTCTTTCAAATGTTCGTATTAATCCATTTTACGTTTTCATCGAAAGAAAAAATTACCACGCCTACTTTTACACCCACTTTTTCTATTAAGCGCATAATTTGAGAACGGCTGGACCCATTTGGACGATTTTTTCTTTAAAATTATCGTCATGGTCCAACTTAGGTTTTTACGGATCGAAAATTTTGCCCCGCCTACTTTTACGCCCACTTTTTTCGATTTACCTAAAATCAAAAAACTGATCCATCGATTTGACTAATTTTTCTGTTAACTGTTCGTATTAATCCATTTTACGTTTTCATCGAAAGAAAAAATTACTACGCCTACTTTTACGCCCACTTTTTCTATTAAGCGCATAAATTGAGAACGGCTTGACCGATAATGACTCGATATGTTCGTTGTCTTTTAGTGTAGTTTTCTAATTTCAGTTTCCCAAATCTTCTTTCTGACAATCTCAAAATAAAATTAGATAAAACACTTCCCAACAAATTAAGGCTTTTTTATTGGTACAAAATAGGGTACATTTTGTTCTGAAAGAGCATGTTGTGTAAATCATTTTTGTAGAATAAACTTGTAGTCTAGATGGTCTAAGTTTTATTTTACCGTAGATCAAAGATTTAATTTTTTGGTGGAAGCAGGCTTTATACTTAATAAAAAAATGTTGTTAGTTTATGTCTAAGAGAATTCTTATTGTCAGAATTAATCCTGCAATTTTAGGATAATTTTTGTGAAAGATCATAACCTTCTAGCTCCTCTTTTCATCGGTCAATGTTGCCCTATTTTCGAAAAATCATAAAGTAGTCCTTTCAAAAGGACTTTTGAAAATTAATATACTCTACGAAAACTTTTGACCCTCTAGCTCCTTTCTTTATGGTTCAATTTGAACCTTTTTTTTACATCATAAAACACCTTCAAAAAGAGACATTAAAGGATTAAAATATTTTACGAAAATGTTTGCCTGAAAACTCCAGTCAGGGTAGGGTAACCTTTTGATTTTTCTCTTTTTCTAGAGAATCAAAAAAAAAGTCCTTTTAAAAAAGAACATTTTAGGATTAAAATATTCTATAAATATTTTGCCGAAAAATTTCATTCGGCACAAAATTGCGGACAAGGTTTACATTATGGACAGCCGGACGGATGGAGTCGATCGATATACTAAAAGGTATATCGTAACATTAGTTACAAACATCAGTGGTGTGGGTATAAAAACCCAATGAAAGAAATTATTTTTTTTTAATTTTCTCCTTTGTACCTTAATTTAATTAATTTAAATCTATTTCATAGAATTCCTTTCATAAATTAAAATTTTATTGTCAACAAAATTGTACCATCTAAATAAACTGTTATGTATTTAATGGCTTCCATTTCCTCTAGTAATTACTACCACAGAAGCCACTACAATTGCAAATCCGATTTATGTATCGATATACACAATTATATCGGGTGTTTTTTAAGAGGCGGAATAGAGAAAAATGTTTTTAATATCCCTACAATTGGTTTTGTTATTTAGATAACAAAAAGGTTGTTTTTTAAGACGGATCCCAGTAAAAAAAATTTGGATTTTTTGAAGCACTTAAGAGAAAAAGCTCATAATCGAGCGCTTCAATAAGAGAGCTCTTATAAAGCAGTAAACGATAAAGAATGAAATATAGAAAAAGCTACTCTTTTAGTGCTGACAATGAAGCAGGGTTTAAAGCGAAAAAAATTAAAATATTTTATGGTTTACGAAAATGATTAATAAAAGGCATTTAAACCAGTAAAAGAAAAATATTAATGAATATGTTAATATATGTAGTTAGCCCTTAAAAAAGCACTTTAGGGGTGCTTTCTTTGCATGTTAAAAGAAGCGCTTATTGTCAGCAGAAAATAGTACTCCAAATCGTGAACACACTATACAAAAAGCAGGCATCTCATCAGCAGGTTTGAAGCGATTTGAGGTATGAATTCATACATAAAATCTGATCCTTACAGAGCACATTTTTTACTGGGATAAATCTTCCGATAGGTATACCTGTAAATCTAACTGTCATACTAATAAACTCTAAAAATGTATTTGCCAAATTCGCGCGCTGTTCGCTTAATGCTATTAACACGTTCGAAACAGCAAGCTATTGACTTCATATCGCTCATTTGCTGCAAGACCGGCATAAATCAAAAAATACACTTTTGGAGTTGTTCGCTATGTTTTTCTTTATATTGCGTATTAAATTCATCTTTATATCTTTTATCCCTATATTATTATATTATATATATTAGTTATCAAAGTTTTTCTTGGGATTCAAAAAATTAATTAACAAGGTTTCGTTTAAATGTGCTCAATTCCCATATCATACTATTGATAAACTGAAATTTTTATTATTATTTAATGTTTGCTTATTAAACTTTTGAAATTTCAAAAATTCAAAGTATCAGCAACGCATCAGCAACAACATGTTGCATCACTGCAGCAGTGATACATAGTTTTTATGCATTTACGTGCGTACCCAAAATGTTCTGAAACTTTTACGACCTATACCACGTGCGTTGACGATTTTTTTTATATTTTACAAGCAAAACAACAAAATTAAAATATTTTTAACGTTTTTAAATAAATTCATTTGTTTTTACGTTATAAAATGTATTATATTTATTTATTTATAATCTTAAATTAAGTTTGTATAAGAGTCTGCATTTAGGCATGTTTTTCCATTTAATAAAAGTAAAAAAGTAAAAGTGGCACCACTAAAATATAAAGACATATCTGGTATATGCTGGTAAATCAGCAACTATTAATTAAATAGAAGCACGCATTCGACGCACTATTGACGATGTAAGACCCGGTATACTTGGAAAAGTGGTGCAAAATTAGAGCGACAGAATGGCGTTCATAAGGGGCAGTCGCGGAGGCCACATGCCAGAAATAATTTTCAAACATTAAACGCCATGAAATTTGGGAGAAATTTAAACTAAAATTTTGGTCATTCCATTGAATTTGTTGTGTTTTGTATGGAATCAATGTAAAGCTATGATTTTAGGCATGCGACCGCCGCAGCTTGCATGAGCATGGCTTAATTAATTTTTGCACACCCTTCGCAGTCCATCATCAAATTACGCGTCGAATATTCTCTTCCAAGTGCGCGATCGTTTCTGGTTAGAGAAAATAATCTAGTAAAGTTTAATGGCATCAACAAGACTCATTCCGTGAAATTATTTGATCTAAATACTAAATTCCTTCAATTCAGAAACGAAAAATCAAATAAGCGTGTCTCTTACCGTTCACCGAAGACTGTAGCGTTCAGCCAACCATTGTTTGCAAATATCTATGCATGACTAATTAATACACCGGCCCATAAAGCGCACTTAAAAGTGAATTTTCTAGATGGCTGGAGTAGTATTATTATCGCTCCAAATGCGGCAATTCTGTTTCATAATTAATCGAACTAATCGCCCTAATGGACGATTTAAGCCCCATAAAATGCACCTAATTAAGCCTTATTTTCATTATAAATATAATCAAACAAACTTCAGAACAACCGAGAGTTGTCAAGTCAATTGTCACAGAAGATAACGCTGCCAATTTTAAATTCTCGGCCTCTAAAAAAACACCCAATTACTAAATAAAATATTTACATACACACATTTTTGCACTGATAACATCATACAGTTCAAATACAATATTCTCATATAAAATAGAAATTTAAATTTGCAAATTTTACGCACGATTTACAATGCAATTGTTTTAAATATCTTCTTGATAAATTTTGAGTTGGAGGTTGAAAATATTAAAGCCCTTGGCAATTTGCACTTTATATGCTTCATTTCATTATGATTATTATACAATTAAATAAAAATTCAAACAATAAAAAAGTATAACATTTTAAATAGAATATGACCATTATAAAATGAAATGAAATTAAAAAGAAAATAAGAAATATGAGTGATATACCGAATCTTAAATACCCTTCACCATAGTGTGTTATTAATTTATTCTATGAGCTTAATTTCAATTATGTATTTTATAAAGCTTTTTTGTAATAGTCCTATTCCTTTAATTTTTTGGAATGACATTATACACTACCAGACTATTATGTTGAATATAATAAAGTAACCTATGAAAGGAAATAATTCCCAGTTATTATTAATGTTATGTTTTTGGTTTTCTGTTCAAACAGCGTTTAATAAACTGCAGTCAAAGTTAAAAAACTGCAATTTCTTCCACTCCTTCATTTGTAATTGGGCAAAAAACAATGTTGATTTTACTTCTGATTCATTAAATGCAAGCAGTCGCTGTCAAACCAACACAAAAGGCGAATATTTGAACACAAATTTTCGTTTTTTGTTCTACAGTTTTGGGCTTGGACTGCAGTTTTTTAAACCCAGTTTTCAAATAAATCGTTACGTATTTTTTTTGAACCTACGTGCTACATATCGTTACCAAAAACGCAAAAGGCCTTAACTTACCAAAAATAAAAATCAACTTTTCAATTGATTCTAATGTATTGCATCAACAAAAAGGCCTATAAAAAGATTTCATTAACCTAAAATAAGACCTACTAACTAACAGTTTGCATAAAATTGTTTGCTGCAAAATTGTAAAAATGTTAGACAGGGCGTTTTGCATTTTAGGTAACTATATGTTTGTTGCAAATAGAATCGAGTTCTTAATCGGGCTTTATTTTTTTTTTTTATTATTATTGTTTTTTTAGTTATTATAAAAAATGTAATACTTTAAAAAAAAGGAAAAAGTTAACTTTCAAAAACTGTCATCTAAAATAACGTGCGGACATACAGATGTACATACCTCTTATAAAAGAAAATATAAGATTATATACTTTCAATAAAGTGATAAAACAACGAATTGTATATAGCCCAATAAAAAATTAGTTAGTTTTCCTAATCAAGTGCAAACATTCAGTCGATAGTAATGTCGATACTATCGATAGTGGAACATGAACTATCGATAAATATCAATAGTGGAAAATATCGATTGTATCCCAGCACTAGGTCAGAGATAACGTAGTCATTAGGGATGCCAATCCCGAAATCCCGATCCCGGGATTTAAATTTTGTAATCCCGGGATTTTCGGGATTTAGTCAATCCCGAAATTGTTTACAAAATTTTTTCGTTTTACCTCTTTTTATAAAAATAAACTCATCATGACATTCCTCCTTGAGAGGATAGCGCGAACGTCATGATGATTCATCATGAAACATACTGACAATGTTAAATCATCAATGACATATGCTGAATTTTCTTTGGCGTCATACATGAATTTTTTAAGCAATTGTCCAAAATATCGTAGATGACCAGAACTTATTTTGTTCGTTAGGATTCCGGGTATTAGTGAGTCCTAACAGACAATATCATCGATATTCAGACTATGTTGTCAAGTTTTAATATACTCCAATGCGGTGATAAACAAGAAAATAACATACATACATACATATATTTAATAATCCGTTATTCAACCATTGAAGAATAGCAGACAAATTTCAGCAGAGTTCCGTTTTATATCGAGTGATAACAGACAATGTCGATTGCTTTCAACTTTCTTTTATACATTGAATCTTTCATAAAAATGTCTGCAAACCTGTATTTAGCAGTGTCGTTGACGCGTACTTTCATCGACATTTCGATATTTTCATAGAAATTGCGCCTTGAGACCCAGTTTGTCAGGAGGAATCATAGATGAAAATATCAACTTGACAAAGTCGCTCAAAAAACGCCACCGGGTTGATCTTTAATATTTATTTAATTAACTCTGTTAATACTATCATTGAAAACGAAAAAAAAGTAAAACTTTGTTATTCTTTTTAAGCGTGTACAACAATTATATGAAAATAAATAAAAGAAAAAATGTCTTTTGAAATGCACAAAGCATTTCACTGGTGCACCAAATTCGAAACTGAAACTTTACTTTTCTTTGAGTTTAAATCATTAAAGCAAGGTATATTTACACAAGGTAAACTCGTTGGCCCATATGTTTGTCAGCTGATTACCTAAGTTGGAACACCAATGTCAAATTTCGTGTATATGAGCCAAAATTTGTACATGTGTGCGTTAAATTTATATGAAGACAATTTTGACAATTCCGTTCCACACGGTTATTTTTATAGAGCAGCATGTCTTCACTCCCAAATGAGTCTACCTTGTGTAAATATACCTTGCATTAAAGTGTTTTACTGGAGTAGGTCAAGCAACTACGACAATTTATTGAGTGATTTTACGAAATTAAGAAACGTATTTTACACACTACATAATTCCTACCACTGTTTTGGTGGACACAAAAATGTGTTTTTGTTAAAATAAGATTTTTATGGTTAACTAAATAAATTGATTTTGAATTCAAATTTGAATTATGCATTCTAATTTATTTAATACAAATTTTAGTAGAATCTTACATATAAAACAATTACAAGTTTGCTCTATTCAATTACAATATTAATTATTTTTTTTATTTTGTTATTAACTGGGGTAATTAAATCAAATAAATATATTATGGTAATTATTTTTTAAATTCATACGTTGTTTTTTTTTAATATTTTTAATTAAATTAATCATAAATTAGGAAAAATCACAATTTTCAATATGTATTTGCAAATTTAAGTAATAAATATAACGTTATATTTTACATGAAAAAAATAAATTAATAATAAAACTTTGCTTGTAAACCTCTTTTTAAGACGTTTTTTTAATAAATATCTATAAAAAGCATTTATCTTCTAATTTTCAAAAAACCCCGTATCCCGAAATATCCCGATATCCCGAAAAATCCGGAATCCCGAGATTTGCGAAAACCAGTCCCGATTGCCATCCCTAGTAGTCATATCTCAAAATATCCGAAATTTTAAGCAACTTAAGAAAAAGGGCTCCTTTATTTATACCTACTTTATTTATGATTTTTTCAGATATGACTACGATGCAATATAGGAGCGTGTGAAGTTCATGTGTAGTGGCAAGGCAAGTATCAAAACAGGCGAAAAGAACACATTTTATAAGAACAACAACAAATTTCAATCAATCTCGTATAAAAATTCCTTAAAGAAATTTTTCTCTATCCCCATTGGTCCTAAATGTATGAATAAAAATGAGTGTGCATTTCTATGTTTCTAAGTGTGTTTGAAATCTATACACGGCTAGACTGATTTACTTGAAATTTGCACAGCGTCTTCCCGTATATCGGGAAGGAAACATAGGCTATTGGAAGATATAAAAATGAGTTTAACAAATTCTTTATATCAGAAACTAATACAGCCAGAATCTTTGAATTAAAAACGGACATCCACACAAACATTTGGATAAAAAAATGGGTGGACTTGCAATGGTAGACGTGGCATTTCTCACATAAATAACTATAATATCCATATGAACATTTAGGGGAGTGGGCGTGGTACTTCCCTCATTAATTCAATACAACAATGTGTATATTTGGACAACTCTTGCAGATAGAATCCCGAATTTTCGTAGGAGTAACTTTAGTATCAATGTAAATATTTTGGACGTTAACGGACGGACTACCAAGGCGTGGAACTTGCTTTATAAAGTAAATCTTTTATTTAATATCAATATGAATATGAATTTAAGGCAAAAATATGCAAAGCACTAATCGTTGGCGTGGCACCTCCTGCATGAAGTAAATAATAAAATTCTTATATCTTGGAAACAATAAAAGTCTACCAAATTTTGAAATATGAATCAAATATTGAAATTCGTATATCTGGACAAGAGCCATCAAATTTTGCAAGGCAATTTTAATATTCATATAAATATTTGGAGAATAATGCTAATTGTGGGCCCACGACGGTAACAACTATGGTTTACAAATTTGGTGCTAATCAATACGCAACATCTGTCAAAAAGTGGGCGTGAGTAGACAAGTAGGCATGGCAAAAAATAGAATACCGTATCTCTTAAGAACACTAATGGTGTTTTCTTTTCTACAAAAAATTTGCCTTTTAAAAAAAAAACTAAAAAAATTTGGTGTCTTTTTCTTAAAAATTTTGCTCCCGAAAAGTGGCTTGTTTTATTCTAAAAAACTCATGCTTTTTGGGAGCAAAATTTTTAAGAAACAGACACCAAATTGCATTTTTTAAAAAAAAAAAAGGCACATTTTTTTGTAGAATAGAAAACACCATAAGTGTAAAATTTTCCGATTTTGGTACAAATAGAATGGTTCGAAATAAACACTACTTATCGCTCCTTGGCGTTCGGTTCGGTAGATTTGTGGAAAACAAAAATGCTAATAGTGTTTGTGTAGAAAAACATTAAAAAAAATAACGATTCCCTGTTTGTCATCTTTCAAACACAAAAATAATACTGGGTTTATCCAACTCAACAAAAGTTGAGAACATTTATTTACGTTCGGTTTTTTTTTAGTCACAAACTTCATTGTGTCCGGTTCGGCTGATAAAAAAACCAAATATTTTTTACAAAAACAACGGAAAAAACAAAAAGAAAGCAAAATAATTTTATACAAACAAAACATTGTGTACACACACAAGCTGTTCGTGCTGCGGTCGTTGCTAAAATTGTTTGTTTTCTCATTTCTTTATCAATGTAAAAAAAGAAACATTATAGAACAATAAAATATAATGTTTGTCAACTGTACCACTACAATTGTTCTGTTTTTTAACGAAGAACAGAACACTATATAACATTCGGCTCCTTCTGTTAAAATAGTTACGAAAGTATTAAGGGTTGTGTTCGTCTACACAAACCCTAAAAAATAGATATCGTTCTTGGGTGTGTGAGCCGAACACGATATAATGTTCTGTTTATTTTCGAACAATGGTTGTTATTACACATCAACTTTCCAAAATTGGCGGAATCAGAGAAGTGGGCATGGCGCAAACTATAATTCTGTATATCTAGAGAACGGCAACCGCTACAATATACAAATTTGGTACAAATAACTTCGTGATGAATGCACAATATCTGCAAAAAAAAATGGGTCTTATTGCAGTCACAGGCAGGGCATGGTGAATGGTAACAGTAATAGTATTCAAACTTGGTACAAATAGCTTCGTAAATAATGCATGAGATTTGTATTAATAAAAATTTCTTATTTTTCTTAAATGAGGGTAGCGAAACGCACTGGGTTACAAATAAAAATTCCGCATGAAATTTCTCACTTTTTCCGAAAAAAAACATCCTTGCTTTACAAAAAACAGCAAGTAGGATTTTCAAAGGAATGCCGAAAACGAGCTTAACTACCAAATAGTTGTTTTACTAAGTGCAAAAATGGTTGTTCTTAATATTCTTAATAGTAAATGGTTGCAGCACGAAACCAAAAAAAGTGCACAGGAGGATTAAAATCATACGTCGAAGTTGTGTCGGTAAAGTCCGTTGGTGTTACCGATAAACCTGTCACAATAGAAATTTTTAATATAGAACTTTAAAGGCTACGCTGTTCTTTTAAATACAATTGTGATTTTTTAGTTGAACTGTTAATTTTTAATTTTGATATTTTTAGTAAGGCTTGAAATTCATCAAATTTAATTTTCTTTAAATTAATAATTTTAAGTTGATTAAGCTTGAGGTCTTCTTTAATAAAAAATATTATATTTATTATATTTTTTCAATATTTCGCTAACGTTTTATATTAAT
This sequence comes from Pollenia labialis, assembly GCA_949318255.1. Taxonomy (NCBI): domain Eukaryota; kingdom Metazoa; phylum Arthropoda; class Insecta; order Diptera; family Polleniidae; genus Pollenia; species Pollenia labialis. The sequence continues at coordinate 198,225,554 of OX439139.1, read as the reverse complement.
TTTATATAAATTTGTTAATTTTTCTGACGATGCTAACCAAAGGTTAGCGAAATATTGAAAAAAAATAATATATATAATATTTTTTATAGAAGAAGACCTCAAGCTTAACCAATTTAAAATAATTATAAAAAGAAAGGTCAAGTAATATGTACTAAACAACACTTTCTTTAAATTATTTTTACTGAAATTTATTAATAATTTTCTTGGCTGAGCTGGGGCTCGAACCTGAGGTGAATTTACATGTTTCAAAAATCACCACATTCTTTCGTCAGAATTCTTTGAGTTCTTACCTCTGCACCACTGCCAGCCAACAGTCAAAGACCAATCTTTAACCAGTGATACTGGTGATTCGAAATTTGCTGTAATTATCATTTTCAATTTATTCGCATGTTGCTTCCTTTCTTCTGTTTTTCGTATTCTTTCTGCCAAGACTTTGTCTTGAAAGCCTGAATACATTTCTTAAATATTTTTTTTAAATTAAATTAATTTTACTTAAATTTGTAGCCACAACAACAAAATACCAATGTTAATAAGCAAAACGTATTCGGAGATACCACATATTCATTTATTTTTTCCCGTGGAATTTTTATATTTAGGATTTTATTTCTTTTCCGTGAAAAAAATTATTTAGGAATATCCGTGATAGGGCTGATTATTTCCACTTAACGAATGTATTCGTAGGTACTTTTACTAAAAGTAAGATTAAATGAATCTCAAGCTGTTCTTGATTCAAGAACTTCCAAGATGGTTTAATGTCGATTGGTAATTGAAAATAAACCAGAGAGTATATTATTTTATTACTCACCCGCTTATTTTACTTTTGTTGTATTACGCCCTTTATTTACAGAAGAATTCTCAACTAAAGGACACCATCAGCATTTCCAATATGGGTTTCGTAATCATAATACTTTAAAATATTGGTGTATGTATACAAAAAAATAATTTTAACAAATAGAATATGGGAATTATTGATTCTTATTTTACTTTTAAGACATGCAAATAATTTTCTTGTAGTATTGTTGTTGTTTTTATACAAAACAATTAAATCGTTTTTATTTAAATTTAAAATGTTGTTGTTGTTTCATCAACAAACTTTTACAAACACACGCATTTTGGTTTTCAAAATTCATCCCGTTTTGTATTGTTTTAAGTACTTTTAAGCAGAGTACGAAAACAAACAAAACGAAACGTTTGCTTTCGTTTTGTTTTGTTCTTTGCAGTGAGTAAAACAGAAACAAAACCAAAACAATGAGAATGATTGTGCCATTTTGTTTTGTATTGTTTTTGCTCGAGAGCGCAAATTGTACATTAATATAAACGTGCACAGCTGGAAAAGAAAAGAGTAAGAACAATATTGAAACATTCAAAGAAAAAACGTTTGACAAACGTTTGGTAATTGATTTACTCATTATAAAATTTACTCATTTACACTATTGTTTCTAAGTGAAATAAATAGAGAGGTTTTTAGGTTTTTTCGTTTTTATTAATGCTTTTTTTGACTATTATAGTAATAAAAACAAAACAAATTAAATTAAATAAAAAGTAATTCCAAGAAAACCAAACAAGAACTAAATCAATTACTGCAAACAAAACGTTTCTCTATTTGTTTTGTACTCAGGTGTACGATTGTAACGGTAAATTAAAAAATGCACATGAGTAGAAAGCCAATTGTTTCGTGTTCTCTCTTTGACACTTGAAAAGTTTTTGTTTTGGTTTTGCACATGTAAAATACAATTAAAAATGTTTGAATAGTTTTGAGCATTTTGCAAACGTTTGCGAAATGTTTTGTTTGTTTTCATACTCTGCTTTTAAGCAGCCATTTCTTCCACTTCTTTATTTGTCAAAAAAAAAAACTGTTGCTTTTACTTCCGATTCATTAAAGCTAAAAGTTGTACACAAACTTTCGACTGCAGTTTTTTAAAGCCTGCTTTTAATGTGTTATTCGTACGTAAAACTTAAATTTAGTAAGAGTTTTTCCTTTCTGTGTTGAACAAATGTCAACCATTTCTAAACAAAACGTTGTAAAATGAAAACAAATTGCTTTGAACTATCAAAGTCAGCTGGCATTTCGCTGCCACCTGCAGAGAATTCGCCTTTAACGATCCCCCAAAGAAGACCCAAACAGCACTATTTTCAATTTTTATACTCTTCTTTTATTCAATCCCCCCAAAAGAATTACTATTTAAGCCCTTTTATTGGCAATTAAATACAATTTTCTATGTAGACCCATACAGTATTTCGCTTCATGTCACAATATACATACCCCTCCACCCATTGTGCAGGGTAGATACAAATTTTTATAAAAATGAATTGAAATAAAATTATTTATTTTTACAAATATAAACTTAAAATCCCATTAAATGAAAGGGTACATTGAATGTTTCTGGTAGAACACCCAAACAAATACAAATAAGTTTTCAGACACAAACACGTAACCGAATAAACACCTCGTTAGAAAAACACAAATACACTCACAAATACCCACAAACAACAAATTGGATTCAGTTGTTAACGCTGAAATTACAAATAATTGACTTAAAGTATACTTTAAATGTCAAGTCGTAAATTCAATTATACTTCAATAACGATCCTTTTTCCATTTTATAAATATTTTTTTACTCCTTTTTGTGCTTTATTTGATTTCTTTTCGTAGTTGCTATTTTTATTGTTCATTTATATAAATATAGGGAATTTTTTTATAAATAAAAGTAGAAAATGTAAATTTTTTTCCAAACGATTACGAAAATCTAATTTAACTCTTTGCACGTGTGTTGTTATTGTTAATGATACGCCCAAATATTTATGGTAACAAAAGCAAATATTATGTAAACGCGACCAAAATAGCAAAAAAATTTAAATTTATGTGAAAAGTACCTCCCGCATTTCCAAGCAGGTAGTTATGGATTGCTGCGGTACCTTATTGCTGGTTGCTATTTTACATAAAATTTATAAACAATTGAAATCAAATTTTCTTTATTCATATAAATGTTATAAAAAGCTTTGAGAAAATGTAAAAATCAAATATGAAGATTGTAGTGGAAGAGCACGAAAAGGAATCAAATGCTTTTGGTTTAAGGCACAGTGGGAAGAACTTATAAAAAGCATTAATTAAACTGAAAATAAATTTTCTAAGAAAACCCAGACTCCCTAAATCTCAAACAAGTTAGAAAGTATAGTCGGTCAAGCCCGACCATATGATACCCTACACCACAGTATTTAAAAAGAAATTTTCGAGAGTGTATGGCTATATGAATGTGTCTATCCATGTTCAATTTTATTACAATTGGTCAGCCGGACGGACGTCGTTAGACCAACTCAGAAAGTGATTCTGAGTCGATCGGTATACTTCAAGGTAGGTATAGGACCAATATTTTAAGGTGTTGCACAAATGCAAAATTTCTGTTATGAACTTTTTACCATAAAAGGTTTGTGTAGTTGCCAAAATACATATATAACTAGTTCATACTTATTACTCTCTAATGTAATCCCAGGGATCGGCCAATCAAAAGATTAAATGAACATCCAACGTGATCCTAAAAATATTTAATTTTACCATCTGTATATGTGCACTTCTATAGAAAAGCTCTGGTTTTGTCACGTTACGTCATCAAGCAATTAATCTGTAAATGTAAAGTTCGTTGGGCTTAACACGAAAATACAAAAAGTAAAATATATATAAACCATTCTCTGGTAAACAATTTAAAATCCTTGGTGGCGTAATATGACAAAAAGTAGACTTTCTGTGGAAATTATCATATGTTCGACACTAAAATTAATAGGGGTTGCCCATTAAAGAATAACTTATGTTTCAATTTTTTTTCCTTGAGGGTTGTGGGTTCTTCTACAATATTAAAACTTGAAACTTAAATTGCCAGGCTATAGTCGACCATATGGAACAAAAGAACAAGTTGCCTTAAAAACACGTTGCCTAAAAACACGTTGCCTCTTATGTGTTTGCACGTGAGGTGATGAAACAGCAACGTTTAACAAGGTCTTGTTTTATACGTGACGGCCATGAGCACCGCGACCCAGAGGATTTTTTGTGTCTTACCATGTCAGGTTCAGGCTACGTATGAACCCTGCCCGGTGAAAGATCATAAATATCAGTCGGGCCCACTATTTGGCCCCCGAAAAATTCCCACCTAGAAGTCCACAAGGCGGGACAGCAGCAGAGCAGTTGTTCTGACGTTTTGTCCTCCACTTCACAGAAACTTACCTGCCCTGCGCCGGAACAGTGTCACAATTCCTTTGGACTGTCTTAATCTAGAAGTGGACGTCCATGCGAGAAGGAATTCACGCTCGGACCATTTTTGTAACGTTACCCTGATGTGACCCTCCTCAGACACTCCCAAGCGTATATGAGGATGGCATAGATTTCCGCCTGAAAGATAAAAGTCTGTTTTCCCATTGGAAACCCGGGCCCATGATGTCCGCACCAATATCACCATTTACCTGTTGAGAAACGTCCGTGAACCAGACCTGGTCCGCTCATGCGCGCCACCAGGATTGGTCCGCCCATTGGTCCCTGTGAGGTATAAGGACATTAAAATTCCTATTCAATGCCAAACTAGGCAGCATATGATTACCCACCAAAATGGTTTGATCATTCCTAATGATATCCAGGATCCGCATGTGACCAAGCAAGTCACCTGCCTTATATTCAGCAATGCACGCATCCTACTAGCAGCCCTGCAGGCTTCCTCCCTTGTAGAAATGTGCAGGATATCTCCCAAAGCCAAAGTGGGACAGGTCCTCATTGCACCCGTGATCGATATGCAGATAAGGCGATAGACCTTATCTAGTATAACTCTGGCTTTGACCTGTTAGGAGAACAGTGGATCAAGAGATGTCCCTATTGAACTCTTCTGTTAAACAAAGTCCTTCACATTTTTAATTACATTATTTTTTCCAAAGCCAGAACTAAGTCGCAAACAGTTTCTATTAATAATGTTGCTAAAGGATAAAAAAAACAAAACCTTGAAACGTTGCCTAATAGATTATATTTAAGCCCATGAACTCTTTTAATATGCCGATGCTTTGCCTTTAACTTCACATGATTCTTAGGAAGACATTGGTGAAATCGAAAAGGACATCGTCCACAAAGCCCTCAAAAATCCTAAAGCCCTTTACCATCAAATTCAATATTAATGAATTTCATCCCACTGTGCAGACATAAGCATACAATCTACATCTATATTCATATGCTAAACAAATAAACTTTTCGTAAAAAATCCATTTCGTTGTTACAAATAAGCATAACAAGATTATCACTGTGTGTACATTCTCATATCCATATACAAACAAGAAAAACAAACATTCACGCCAACACGATAACTATACACAAACAATACAGTAAGCCTATAACACATATTAAATTATATGCTGCACCGAATCAATGAAATAAAAATCATGGCTGAGGAAAAGGAAAATAAACGCACACAGCACACTGCCCCTTCCATTTAAGGATGCGTTCGAGGGTATAAAGATGTGTGTATATGAATACAAAATGTTATACTAAAAATTGAACATTCATAATATTTTGTTTAGTGTAGAAAAACCAACAAAGTTAACAACAAACACACCAACAATTCAATATACAATTCAATTAAATTTTGTATCAATTTATAAAAAGAAAAAAATTGTATGTCTTACGGTTTGACAATAACAACCATCAATAATAATGATTTTCAAGAAAGAACAAACAAATCACAAAGGGGCAGGCATATAAATTGTCTTTACCTACAACCGCAATCTTTCAAACGAATTGAAAATTGATGGAAACTTTATTATGATGGCAGTTAATAATAAGATTCTATATCAACATCAGCCATACATACCTACTACCTTTTTACACTCTCGCGTTTCACAAATAAGTCTTCCTGAGAAAGGCACGAAAATATAATGCGCGTTTTAGACACTAGACGTTTTTAGGTTGTTGCTTCTTCGTTCGTATTCGTTTATCAAAAAGTAAATATTGCTTTTCTAAATATGTAAAATGAAAATCATAATTCATGGTGGTAAATATTTAAAAGAATGAATTTATTTTCGAAACCCGTTTTTATTTTAACATCAAGCGATTGGTTTTTTGTTGGCTGCACTGATTTGTCTCGCTTTAATTTATGGCCTTTTCTTTTCTAAAAAAAAAAAAGTATCTTACATTAAATAAATGTAACACTTTTTAATGTTAACCTTTAATCACTTGAAGTGTAACATGTTGTACAACTTCAATCGGACAAAATTAGCTGCTTTTATTTACAACTATTACTTTTTTATCATTTATGTACATCCCAGTAAAAACTTTGCTTACTTTTTCAAAAGTAATAGCTGCTTTCACTCATTTTTTAGTAGCTATCTTTTATAGCTACTTCTATAACTAATTATTTCTCAGATGATGTATGTATTTAAAAAAAAACGTTCCTTTTCGGACATCCCTTGTAAAATTCATTGGTTCTTACAGTAGAATTGTAAGTGGTATTTTCCCCTTTATTTTAATACTCAACATCAGCGTTTAAAAAACTGCAGCCAAAGAAGAAAAACTGACATTTCTTCGACTTCTTTATTTGTCAATGGCCAAAAAAACTGGTGCTTTTACGTCTGATTCATTAAATGTAAACAGTAGCTGTCAAACAATTTCAAAAATCCAAAAGTTGTACACAAATTTTCTTTTTTTGGATGACAGTTTTTGGTTTCGACTGCAGTTTTTTTAACGCTGCTCAGCACATAATTTTGTAGGCTAAGTTTTAACTGGGTTTAAAAGCGATTTTTAAAACTATTTGAGCGGATTTGCACACTTTTATTAAGTGCAAAAAATTAAAACGATAAAAATATATACAAAATAAAATTTACCCGTGCTTCCTTTTTAATATGTAATAAAAATTTTGTAAAAGCCATATTTTCTTAAAATTATGAGCTGTATATTTTCATAAAGGGCAGTATGAACACGATAAATAAAAGTGAAGGGAAAATATGCAACATGTTTTTCATGTCACAGTTGTATTTTTTGTTCAAACAAATATAAAAATGTAGAACATGTTACATTAATGAAACAGTTTTTTTTAGAAAAGTAATCGAAATTAATCTGCTGTGTAATTTTAAAAAGTTAGCATTTTTAATGTCCATTCTAAAAAAATATCTTATAAATTTTCTTGCTCAAAAATTGTTAAGTTAGCGAAATTCCTCTATAAAAAGTACATAAATATTCAATTACGGTGGTTTTTTTATGCGTGGCAACCTTTAGGTTTCACCTCCACTTTTATTATGTTTTTCAAAGGCATTTGCTTTAATGGTCCTTCGGACAGGTAATAATATTCAGCTGAATTAAAAACTAGAACTAAGAAAGGTTAAAAAAGAGCTACCGCTGGTTATTGTCGGAGTGCCTTCGAAATCTTAAGAGACAATATTCCCGCGATCATCATAATTTTAACCAAGAAGATAAGATATTTGTGTTTGTGGTCCATTGAACGTGAAGAAGCTATAATATTTTTAAATCATATCTGATGAATATATTTGTTATAGTTGGAGATCCTCCTTAACATCAAAAGATGGTACTTCTATTAACTGAATCTTTATTCAATCTTCTTTTTCAAGGCTTTTGTTTTTTAGTCCTTCGAACTGGGAAATTTTTAAGAAGACTTACTTCAGCTCCTTGGGGCTAAGAGCGTCTGATGGGTACTGACTGTCATTTGTACCTAACGAAACCATACTTTATATCTATGCACGGTTTAACTGATGAACCTGTATAACCAAAGTTTATTAAATATCGTGATCGATTTTATCGCAACTTTGACGTGGTAGAAATTAAATTGTGGACATGATAAACTAAAACGAGAACAAAATAAGAAATTTGATGGCAAAGAAAGGAGGAGGTGAGTCTTTAGAACTGACAACTTCTCTGAATCAGGAGCACATTTTAAGGCTGGTGGTGAGACTGTCTCCAGTCATCCTCCGAGGAAACAAGGTTTAGTCAATAACTCAGGAGATCTTCACTATGTTTGCGTTCACGGCTGACCAAAGATCCTATCTGGCACTATGGGAATCAGTAGCCTCCGGTGGCATGGCACTGAACAGACTATTAGCTGAGGCATCCGTTAGAATGCTTCTTGCGGAAAATGTATTATGCCTTTCAGTAAAATTGTCTGTGCGAAAGTTGCGCTTTTCCGTTGAAAATATCTTTTCGAGAAGCCGTGGGAGGGGATATGATGGAAATCCTACCAAAGTGCTGATTTTTCACCATTTCCAGAAGAGTTCAGTCTAAGGGAGATCATCGATAGCTGATGTTGCTACTCAACATGTGCTGCCCCTAATAGCGAGAAACGAACAAATATTCAAAATCGCGACTGAGAGAAGTACTATTTAAAATAACGGTAAACAAACGCCCCTAGGGAATTTTTAAGAACTGATAATGAATCTTATAAAAAACTTCTAATAATCAAGCAGTTTTGTACTAGATTGTCACTTCTCTGTAGGTACTCACGTTAATCTTAGACACAGCTGTACTTATGCCCGCAAACCCTGGCGTTGCAGTTTTCCTAATTCTCCGAAAAAGAGCGCGTAAACCTCGTGCTGAAAATCCTGGCTAAAATGGCAAATTCTAAACCGATTACTACTTTAACATCTAGAAGAATTTCCTCTATGCAGGGGATGTAAATCATTAATAACAAAATTCACACAATCGATAAAGGGCAGCGAATTTTTTCAAGAAAAATAAGTTACTCAGAACTTTCAAAAACAAATTTTTAAATAAAAGTCACTTTTGTTGAAAACATTTGTTTCGAACTCTGAATTCGCCACATATAAAAAACACACAACACATATTTACTTTCCACTCCCTCCAACAATGGAAATATAAGCAATAACAACAGCAGCTACTGCTACAAAATGAAAAGCTTATTATACCCCCGAGTAAAATATTGAATCGAGTAAATGAAAAAATGAAATATTGAATATTATGTATGCGGATGTGTTAGTAATTGCAAATGTAAATATGTTTACGAACACATGCATATGTATGGATGTTTCAGTGTGCAAGCGTATATGTGTGAATTTTAAAATAAGTCTATGTCGGGTAACTGAATTGATGTTGTTATTGTTTGGCTTCCTGATTTTACCTTTTTATGCCATTATATCCGTTTCTACTTCCTTTAGACATAAACCGACTCAGACACATACATACATACAAATATTCCTATTACTCCGAATAAAGACCAATCCCTATCTATAATGCACGCATGTATGTATGTTTAAAGATGTATAAGTTGGCTTAACTTTTTCACATAAAAATTTTTTTTTTTTTTTTTTTATACTTTTTCAACAAAAGCAACAAGCGTTAACTTTTTCGTTGTAGTTGAAACATCAAACAATAAAGAAACAACCCAGTGACAACAAAAAATCTCACTCTAATCCCTAAATCCTTTATTGAATTCTAGTCGTGATACACACACACACACACACACACATGTTCAGGTGAATAAATGAAAGTAGAAATAGTAAATAAAAATTTATATTTTTTAACAATTTCATGTATTTTTAAACGGTTATGGAAATATTTTATTTTATTTTTATATTTTTATCGTGAAATAAAACATTAAAGTTACAAGTTAGAGAAAATCCTCTTTAAACATATTTCATATTTTGAAGACCCTCATATATAGGGTGGCGCATAAATAACGTTATGATTAATTAAATTCATAACTTTTTTCTCTCTGGTTCAGGGCTGCCAGACTTGGGCATTTCAGGCTAAAGTTCATCAAAATTACTTTTCATTAAATTATATTTAATATTTACGCTTATTTTTTTTTTTGTTTCGTATATAAAATATCAAAAAAGAGTAGCAAAACTTTTATCTAACTCTTATCAACATCGAATACGGTTAGAGCGTCCTAATTAAGATAACCAGTTGAGTGTGTACTTAGTGCCGGTTCACACACGTCAAGTTTGAGTCGTCAAGTCTTGAGCATTTAGGAGAGAAGGGAAAAGAGAATGCCATTTCTTAATAAACTTATGTTATTATTCTTGAGTGAGTGTTTTAAAAAAGAATTTTAGCCCGTTGACAACACATACAATTTTTGATTTTTTTAAGAATAATTTTTAAGCCAATATGTCGAGCCATAACCGCAGAAATAGCTCAAGCGACATAATTTCAATTTTTGTTTTATTTTATAAATTAATTAATTGGCGAAACTTGCATCATCTCCTAAAATGTTATGTTCATACAAGCTACTGTTACGATTTTATAGCAAAAACAATTTTAGCTGAAGCGCAATTTTTGGTATGTTTTCCTTTTTCTATAATAAAAAAACCTTCTCCTCTAAAATTTTGTTTGGCTCTTGAGCTTTTTCTGCGGTTGTTTCTCGATGTTTTCCCTTAAAATAAGTAAATATGAGCGACCATATAATAAAGTTTGGGAAAAATAATGCATCGAAGTATTAAATAAATGACGGATATATGTATTTTCATTGTTGATTTCAAGGATGGCTAAAACCGATTGGACAAGCTCCAAATTCTTATAAATTGGTTTATTCGCCTTCAAAAACAACATAATGTTCTGCTTGTAATTCCTCACTGAATTAAAAGAATTTAAAAAAAGACATGCCCAAAGCAGTCGTTGCAAATAATTAAAAATTTTTATTTGGGGATTTCTTATTTTAATTTTTCCAAGGCCCATTGAAAAGGTCTGCGCAAGAAGCCTGATGATCATTGTTTATGTTCTTTTTAGTTGTCAAAAGTTGTTTACATTTTGCTTACATGTGCATGTATACGTTTATATTATGCCACACATACACGTTTTTTCCTTTTGCTTTGTATATGCGGTAGTAAATTTTTGACAACTAAAAAGAATCGTATTTTGTTTTTGTACAAGTAAGCTGACCTGATAGATGGGCCTTGAATTTTTCTTACTATGTATTTTTAAAAAAAAAATGTGGCATCGAATTGATGTCACTATAGTCATAAAAAATATGACACGTAAAAAATGACAAAATTGTACGAAGACGATAGTCATTGGATTGATGTTACTTTTTGCATCATTGATGCTATTTTTCTACCAGTGTACAAACATAAAACAAAAGGAAAGTCAAAATGAAACAAGAGTGAATTGTGTGAACAGCATGTTTGGCAATCTAGTTTCAGAAAGCTTCTAGACTTGCAATTTTTGTTGCAGCAATTCCTGAGTTTATTGATGAGTTGAGTGAAGGGATTGTGCAGGGGTTCTCAGTTTTATGTTTTCTGGAATTCTGGTTTGATTTGTAATTCTCACACTTTTCAACTTGAAGTTGGCTGTAGGTGTATTTGTATTTATATTTATATATACATAAAATATAAAATGATGAAAATACAAAAATTGCAAAACTAGAATTTCATTATCTGAACACAAATGCAATTTCAAAGCAGAATTTTAAGAAATTGCAGCAAAAAAGTGCAAGTCTGGACGATGACTATCATAGTATAACTTTGGGTACAATTGGTATAGGATGGGAACACAAATAATGTGTATAGCACATTGTAAAGGTCATAGTTGAGGCAACGCCGTAAGGATTGATTATGAGCTAAGTAGGGTTTAAAGAACTGCAGTCGAAACCAAAAACTGTCAAACTGACATTTACATTTAATGAATCAGAAGTAAAAGCAACAGTTTTTTTTTACCAATGACAAATGAGGAAGCAGAAGAAAGACCCCTTTCACACTCGGCAAGTTACTTGCGCAACTCTTCGTTTGTAGACGTCAGCGGTAAGGACAAAAATGTAGTACAGAATTTGTTCTACTCGACAAGTAACTTGCGCAACTAACTTGCCGAGTCTGAAAGGGATCAAATAACAGTTTTTCTACTTTGACTGCAGTTTTTTAAACGCTGGAGCTAAGTACAATAAATGACGAAAAAGTAAATTTTTTATTGACAATAAAACGAACTTACGGTTTATTTAAGGGAAACTAAACCAAAACGTTTTACAAGAGGTAAAAACGTAATTATATATACAACTGCGACTGTATTTAGCATTTTTCAAAGAATTCTACATTTTTATCTTAAATATACCTCCATACTTTCTTATCTTTACCTAACTTTCGAAGTATAAATTTACAAATATTAATTCTAGCAGTTTTTTTCTCCAACTTTCTAATCTAGATTAACCTTTTTGCTTATGATCTAAGTTTTAAATAAAAACAACAAACCCGATTAAATGATCCATTAATTAACCACAACTATGAAAGACTAAAAACTTTTCCTTGTGGTTTATTATAAACGAAAAAAAAACTTTTCTTTTTGATTGTCAACTTAATTGTTTGATGTAATATTTTAATCCATTTTCAACACCCGCATCACTTTGAATAAGTTCTTCTTCACTTTTTTTTATTGTGCTTATTGTAAGTGGCTGAAAGTGTGAGTGGATTGCATTGTTGTTAAGAATTCTTAAGTTTTCTAATAATTCCTAATAATCTCATTCCACGTCAAAATCAAAGAAGAGAAAAAAAATCCGAAGAAAATTTAAGAACAGCAAAAAGAAAATTAAACGTACACTAGAGAAAATAAGCATGTTACTTCAGAGCAAGGAAAGAGGACAATAACTATAAAAAGTATTAAGATCAACAAAACTTACAAAAAAGGATATACAAATAAAAAATATATGTACATATATAATATTCCACATTTTTTTTTATTTTTCGAATTTGTTCTATGAGCTAAATTTCAGTTATGTATTTTATAAAGCTTTTTTTTTTAAATACATAACTGAAATTTAGCTCATAGAATAAATTCGAAAAATAAAAAAAATGTTGAATATAATATAAAGTCACCTTCGGAAGGAAATAATTCCCAGTTTATATATGTATATATTTAAACCTTTTTCTGTTTTGCCTTTCCCTGATCCCGCTTATTGTCTTTCTGTATATAGAAAGTTACTAGTACCTTGAATTTACATAACGCAGACCCTAAAAGGTTCTTCAAATTTACTTTTTTTTGACAATTTTAGTATCCACACGCAGAAGAAAAATATGGTTGGGCATGGTTACGGCAACTACACTATGTTTATTGTAACAACAGATTGTTATTTTTATTAATATTATTAGTATAGTTACTGTAAACATTTCATTGTATATCGCAATTATAAATTTGAGTATTGTTAACTGAAATATACTTATTTTTCTAGCAACTAAATAATGATAATTTTGAAAACATATCAAATGTCAATTTTCATATTATTCGAATAATACACATAAGTCAATCCTCAAAAGCTTTTATGAGAAATAAATTCCCAGATTCATACTAAATGTCTTGCAACCATAACATGATTAATTTCTATAACGTACTCACAGTTGGGGTATTCACAAGGTGTGCTATCATGTTATATTGTCATAATGTTCTAACATTTTACAATGGTTTAAAAAAATTGTTATTGCTGTGTAAACAAAAGGTGTCTTAAATTAATAGAACTTTGCTTGGTATGCTTATTGTGCTGTCATAATTAATCAGAAGAGACCTGCGCTGAGCGGCTGAGCCGAACCACATTAGTTTTTGTAGCCGTCGCCGTAGATGGTATAGTTTTATCCGGCGAATATCCGAATTTAACCTGCGGCTAGCAATTTTTGCAACAAAACACTTGCGGCGTCAAATTTGATCGGCTTAGGACTCTGATGTTTGGTAAACAAACAAAATAAAAATGATTTGTGGTTTGCGTCCGAAAAATGGAAAATAGTCACGAAAGATTTAATTTAATTTATTAATTCATGGATTAGAATTCAAAAATATTTTTATTTTTGGTAAATATTTATTTTTCTTATTTGTTTTAAATCAGCTGACTTAAATTTAAAATAGCAAACCAAATTATGAGGGGTGGTTCACAACAGCCGTATATTATCATGTTATTATTTTAAGACTTATGACTTTATGACACCTTGTGAATACCCCAAGTATGTTTAAGAAGCTAACAAAATATCTTTGCTCTAATAATATTATGTAAGCACCATTTGTAAAATAATTTTGAAGCAGTTGTATCGTTTGTTTTAAATATTTAAACAATTAAAACCCATTAAAAAAAACATGTTTACAGAAATTAAAAAAATAAACAAATTGTTTTTACATTAAAAACAAGTTAGAGTACTATATTCGGCTGTGCCGAATCTTTGATACCCTCCACCAAGAAACAAAGTAATTTTATTTATTTTTAATTATCAATGAATCAATACGTACCCAATTTTTGTTATGATGGCATTATTTTTTACGGTTTTAGGCGTATTAAACTGTTTTCCGGTAGTAGGGTTTATATGGAGCCTAGGGTAAATTATGGATGGATCTTCACGAATTTTTGCAGCGTGATTTCCAGTCGAATAAAACGAATTTTTGCAAAATCTTATCTGATTCCGTGCCTTGTTCCACCATTTATGTTATTTTTTGTAACAAACTTATCAATTTTTTAAGGTGGTGGTTCCACATTTTGATTCATAGCTCTGGTCCTACTGAACCGATTTTTCTGGGTTTTAATCCCAAACTGCTTAGGATAACTACAAGCAATTTGACACCAAGTTTGTTCATTTCTTGTGAGTTGTTCGAAAGTGAGCGTATTTTCAACAGACGGACAGACAGACGGACATGGCTAAATAGACTTAGAATTACTCAAGGAGCCAGAATATATATATTTTATGGGGTCTGAGATGAATAATAAAAATGTTTCACACGGAATGAAAATCTTAGTATACCCTTTTCACAACTAATTGTGGTGGAGGGTATAAAAATTGTAAGGTGCCAAAAAAATAAAAAATGTATGCAAAAAAAGTTTAATTTATACTTTCACAACGTAGTGCTGCATCATAATATGATTACTTTAAAATTTTTTTATGATTAACATTACAATACCATGATTACTTCTTTACTTATTAAGATTAACATGAAAATAATTTGATTACTTCTAAACTTATTAAGAATATGATTAAGGGAAAAATATTACGAATATATTTGGTCATAATATGATTCAATAATAATCGTAATGTCGTCACTACCGTCATGAATCTTTTCATAATATGTTGCTCTTAGAATATGTTTACCGCAACCATGTTTTTTCTTTGCGTGTAATTGGCAGTATCATATATTGACTCCTTGTAAATGTAGGTTCCCGAGTTGGGTTCCTTAATGATAATGTTTCCCTCCTACAAATAAAAAATCCTCGTACATAAAACACTTAAAAATTTTCTCGAGTGAATAGCTTATTTTAGTTATTTAGGTTAACTTGTAAAAAACTTTTAAAACTTTGTTAAACTTGTTACTGAAAATTAAAATATCTTCTCACTCTTTTGCTGTTGTTGAGACTGTTAATTGTTAAGATCTAAATTCATTTACGCCAACAAGCAACTTCAAAGAAATACAGTGGTTAATATTTAATAAAACGCTTCCGTTTTTATATACAAATTTAAAAAAAATTAAATTTTATTTGCGAAGAGCTTTAAACTTCTTAAGATTATCTTTGACTCTTTTCCCAAATTTTTTAGGTCCGAGACTATTAAGGATACTTCAGATTAAGCAACAAAAAACTGGCTTCATATGTGAGGAATAAGGAATTCCTGCTGGTATTGAAACTGGTTTATTGCTTTCAAACAAAAAGGATTTTAGATAAGGAAGAAACGAGACTATCTTTAACTTAAACATGACCATTTCCATCACATTTCAAAATTGGTATCTAAAATTACTAGAGAAGATATGAGTGTAAGTCTTAATTAAATCGTCTTGAAAATAATTAAGGCTTGTGCGTACAAATAATCAAGATTTCTTAAAATTTTACTTATATATATTATTCTCTCATACCATGGAGTTCCACTTAACAGAAACCCCACCGCAGAACCAACTCAAACTTCTCACGAAGTTTGAAACGCGCTCCAGTTCAACGCCAGAGAAATCATTCATTATAAATTTCCATCGATGTCAAAATGTGATAAATATTGCATGTGCTCTTAAACCAACAACGTGAACTGTAAAAGTAAAAGTTTTAAAAGCAACAATAATGATGCCTGTTATTATTTTCTAAATACACATATAAGAGCGATACATCTACATGTACATTCTGTATGTCTGTAAACCAAATATTCTTTGGATTAACATTTGTTAGGTTTCGTTTACCTTGGGCTTGGTGCTGGAATATGTTTCCTACCAGTATTATTAATTCCAAACAATATACATAAGGGCCACCTCCGACAACGCATTAAAAGGCGAAATCATAATTTCCCACCCCAAAGTTTGGCCAAAAGTGTTTACTTTACTAACCAAGCCAGTATTATATGCAAAATAATAGATACTTTATACAACATAACATGCATATACCAACAGCGATAATAACAAAGTATAAAACTTTTACTTTTTTGTGGTTTTTATATTCGTATCTACTAATAACTAACTACTCAACCAACAATATTTAGACAAAAGTTCAGTTCACTTAAATTGAGCAAAATGGTTGAAAAAGTTTCCTTTTAATAATTTATAGGTAAAAGCAACTAACACAACACTAAAAACTACCAAAATGTATTTTAACAACAAACATTGTTGTGGTTTTTATAGCTTAAATATTTAATTTACTTAACAAAATATTGTAACGTTTTATTCAACTCGGATACACACACCTCCTCCACATGGTCAGCAAAGGAAACTAAAGTGAACCAAAAGTGAATAAAATTAAAAAAAAACAAGTAAGACGGCAAGGTCGGTCAAGCCCAGCCAGCCAACGGAATTTAAAGAAATATTTTTGAGAGACTACCCTATTTGGGACTCATGGGCAATCATGAACCTGGCAAAACATAATTATATTATTAGCACAACTTTTATATAAGAGTTGTTTGTGCGGGTTACACAAGGGAACAAAATTGAACTTTTTTTGTGCGGCCTGGAACTCTCTCTGAACCTACAGATTTATCGTTGAAGTTTTGAAAAATAAATTACAAATAGAATCTGAAAATTTATTTCTCATGGTGAGTAACATTTATTTTATAAATTTTGATATTATTCGAATGTGTATTCTAAGTCAAATTACAATCCTCAAAAGCTTTTATATTTTAATAGTCTTCTCTGACATGGCCTTAAGCCCTTACATGGGGTCTTTATCTGGCAATTTTTTGTCATACCAAACGTCAAAGTCTATATAAAAAAAACCTCTAAAATTTTTGTCAGCGTTTTTTTATATGAAGTTTGACGTTTATTATGACAAAAAATTGTTAGGTGAAGACCCCATGTTATGACACTATTGTTTTAATGCTTTGTTCATGTTTTGGTGAACAGTGCAAATATAAAGTAATAGAAAAATTTACCAAGTGCGAAGGGTTCAGCTGTATCAAGTTAAATGGCAAACTGCCAAAAATTTTACTAAAGTTATCGATAAAAAATGAAGTTATGTCAAAAAAAAATGTATAATTGTTCAACTTAAAATTGACATTTCAAGCTTGAAATATTAAAAGTGTTTTTGTTTTTAGGTTTCTCATAAACAAGAAGTTGGCACCATTTAATAAAACTAACAGAACATGGATGGCTAAGTTGTTTCAATTGTACTTTTTTGTTGATACTTTTTAAACTAAGATTTATAATAAATTTTTGTGGTGTTTTTTAAGAACATAAATAAAAATAAGAACATAAGTAAAATTAGGGTAAAAAAGTACAATTTTTAAAGGTTGTTGGTACAATGTTAAAAATTCTGAACGCCATCCCTGAAACAAAACCATAACAAGAAAATAAACTAAAAAACCTTGTTTACAGTTTTTATAGTATCAATTATGGCTTAAAAATCAGTGAACGTTTAAACGCTGGTTTAGTTGAACTAAACTTATATGTAGTTGTCAATGCATAATGTTTCTCATTAAGATCATTTAGCAAAACAAAACGCGCAATAGAAATGTTCAAAACAGAACTTTTGCATTTGTTCGACTTTGCATTTGAATATTTCAAAGTGTGTTATGATTTAATGTAAAATTTGTTTACATTATTAAAACTTGATAGATTCCCTATAAAAATATGTTAAAACAACATACTTTTATAGACTTTGAATTTTTTGGCTGTGGTTGACATTTCTGGAGAAATGCCCATATGTATATCGGTGGTATACACAAAAAAAAAATGCACCAATTAAAGCATAAATCAAAAATTTAATATGTTTCAATTAAAAAATTTAATCAAGTGCATTAAACGTTTAATTGATACTATTAATTTGCACTAGTAAACAAATTCCAAATTTACTTGTTTAAACGTTTAATTCACTTGATTAAACATTTAATTCATTTGATTACAGTTTTAATTAAAACTGATTTTAGTTTTGATTCATGCTTGAATTGGTGAAAAAATGTTTTCGGTGCAATTATTAAGAAATAAGAATCTCTGGATGTTCTGGGCATGAAAATACGTGATGTTCGATGGACTTATTCAAGGTATTAGTTAGCTCCTTTTTGACAACGGGTAATGTAAATTTTTGTATTTTTATACCGGATGTATCCCTCTGTGTTGGTTCTTAATAGTAAATATTGTGAAAACAGAATAGAAATATTGATTATTTTAGGGAGTTTGTTAACATTTAGGGCCATAACTCCTTTACTTCAAGACCGCTTTTACAATATTTTATTCCCAATTTTTTTAGAAGAACTTGAAACAATTTGACTCTTAAATTATTTTTTTTGTTTTAAGTCAGTAAGATGTGAGCATGTTTTAAGCAGACGGACGCAGGTTATTCAAGTAAGAATTGCCTAAGGACCTAAAACAGATAAATATTTTTTTTGTGTTACACACAGAATGACAAACTTATTAAGAACTTGTGTTAGTGAAGAGAATAACAAATGTTAAAAAAGTACTTGTGGTCAGCCAGCCAGCCAGCCAGCCAGCCAGCCAGCCAACCAGTCAGTGAAAATATGAATAATGTCTGTTTAAATTAAATATGGGGCAAATGAGCAAAAACAACAGAAACATAAATCTTTGTTAGAAAAAAAATTTACTCAGCAAAAAAAAACATTTTAATTTATAATAATCATCAAAGGAGATGTCAGTTACAATTTAACAATGATTTTCGGTTTAAAGCCTCAGGTCAAAAACAGAAATAGTTCAATTAAAAGCTTAAACGCACATGTGTCTCGAATTATGGACAGACACATTTGATTTCTCTTCTTGTTTTCAAAAGATAATAACTTAACAGAAATTCAACTAACTTGAAATCGAAGCTTGCGAAACTAAAAAGAAATCAGCCACAGTTTTAGGAATTATCTTAAGTTTATTTAGCGAATCTTCTTAAATTGAGGGGTATAGATGCAAAGGCTGCAATCTCCACATTAATAGTTTTCGTAATAAGTTGTAAAAACCTCTAGCTGAAAGTATATTCATATTTATTTATTGAATGTTATGCTATTCATTTAATAAGAATATGATGATATGACACAAGTTTCAATCAAATCGGTTTGCTGGCAATTATAATAATAAAATTGGAGATTGCTGTGTTTGCTTTAATCAAAGGGACATAGCTGCTTTTGAATTAATCGAATATGGATTTTGTATTATTTGATTTTATCTGAGATAAATAATATAGTTTTTTTTTATCCTGCAGGCGTATTCTGTAATTCGCTTAGCTAAAGCTCGAATACAAAATTTTAAAATTTTAGCGATGACATTAAAAGCTAAAACTGCGGCAAATTAAATTGTTATGCCATTGCCAAATTTAGCAATGCACGTTACAGAATTGGATTCGTAGCCAAAAATAGCAAAATCAGCTTTATAGATTTTTAGCGATAGAGATTTAGCTTTAGCGAGTAACGGAATACGGCTGCAGGTTTTTTTTTATTATAGCATGGGCATTGTACTTACAACATTTTTAGCAAAGTGTTGTTTGGTTTTATTTTACATAACTTTGTATCTATCAGAGATCAGCAATGAATCACTGACTCATGCAATTGTAAGTATAAGTGCGTAGAAATCATTTAAACTAAACTACTCTGACTCACTCATACTCACAAGAGAAATATTTATAAGTGCGACGTCGACATTATACGCATACTCAGCTTGATTTATAATTTCAAGAAAATACTTACATTGATTCAAATCATTTAGCTCAGGCATTTACCGTTTTAACACAACATACAAAACACACAACTTAATAATCAGCGCTGCCAGATAAATTTGCCGAAAAATCGTCCACTTCATACATGTAACTTTAGTAAACTGTAATTGCCAAATCGTCACTTTGCTATTTCGGGGACAAATCTGGCAGCCTCACATTTTTTCTTTGCCTTTACGCATTGTGTTGAGTAGATTCTAAGTCAAACACTACAAATGTTGCTAAGTATGAGTACGATGAATCAAATTAAACTTTTGAGTGAATATGAGTTTGAATAACATTGCAATAAGTATGAGTGCGTATAAGTACAAGAATTTATGAGTCATGATTTAGCTCTACTCACTTTTTCACTACTCATTGCTGATCTCTGGTATCTATGCATTCCTAGTCAAAACAGAAAAATAGTCTGCTGTCGTAACACCAGCGTCTGGTTAGCAATTGGCCTTGATACATACCTTTTTATTTTTTCTAAATTCCTTTTCCATTTGTTGGTGTCTCTTGCCTTTTTTCATTATTTATTTGGAGGAACTTCATAACAACTCAGCTCCTCTTTTAGCGAATTTAGGTTGAAAACACCACCGCTACATGATCCCCGAATGGTCTTCAACCAATAGACAGCCGATCGAAGTCGCAGGGGCTACTGACTCCCGCGGTACCAGATAGAATCTCCGCTCAGATGTGATCTCAAGAGATCTGCTCCACGTGGTTCATTTTTTATTTATTTGTTTATTTATATATAATCGTAAAGCTGCCCACACACCAGTGATTTGTGCGTGCTCGACGTCTTGTAATTGAAAATTTTCAATGTGTTGTGATTTGTTCGATGTGTTAGTGGGCTTGTGCGCGAACATTTTAAAAAAATTTAATTTTAGTGTACAATGATATATCGCATTTTATCTATTGTGTTTAGTGTTTGGGGTCCGGGATTTCCCGGGTCTGATTTCCCGGGAATTCCCGGAAAATTTCTGACGGGAATTTCCGGGACCTTTTTTTATTTTTCCCGGGAAATCCGGGAATTTCGTAAAATAAGCAATTTTACATAAAAAACGTTAATTTTAATTTAATATTGTTTTTTTTTATTTATAAAAAATATTTAAAACAAAACTTCAGTGGCTCAATTGATTTGTTTTATTTTTTTTACCCGTAGCAATAGATTTTTGCTTAGATAAGCGCTTTTAAATTAAATTGTTGACATTTACTGTAAAAAGACAAAAAATTCAATGTTGTGTTTTTATTGTTCTACTTGTTGTAGTATTGCCACGACCGTTTACATGAATTCGCCAGCACCAGTGGCTTTATCCGACACCTTAGAATGGCTCACAAAATAAAAGTAGATACTCCAACAACAGCTGACCAAGAAAAAAATAAGGAGTTACCTGAAAACAATGGCACTGTCGTAGAGAACAATGGCATTGTCCATGAATAACAAAAACAGTCTTCGATTAAAAAATGTATGCAAGTGCATACAATGCATGAAACAGCGTTCAAACTAGCTGCTGTTGACGGAATGTCCATGAGAGTAATCACTAGAAGTTCGTTCATTCGTGAAAGTTTTTTGTCACTTAATACGCCATTGCCAAAAAATGAAACGGACGTCAAAAATCTTATTGTTAAGTACTATAACAGTGTTAAAGAAAACATGATTAAACAAATTGCTACCGAACTAGCAAATAATGACAGATTTTCACTTATATTGGATTGGGAAATGCCGGTCCATTTCCCAAAAGCATCTTTAACTAATAATTTACTATCAGGGAAAATTAAAGAAACTATAAAAGCAAAAGTACAAGACAGACGTAAAAAAATGGCGTGTTTAATAAATTATTTGAAAACAAATAATTATATTTTGGATTCGACTATATCATAAAGTTGTATAAAAATATATGCAGAAAATATATATAGACGACTTTTTATGAGCTGTTCTTCAGATGCTTAAGAATCTAGTAGTGATGGTGATATCACAGAAATTTGAGTTGATAATACTTTAAAAAAAAAATTGGAAAATGCTATCACTAATGCGAAGGCAACGCCAAAATATCGGAAAATTAATAATCTTAACTGCTTTAAAAAAAGAGTTAAATATGTATTAAGTAAGCAATAATAGAACAAGGAATATTGAAAACCTGTGTATTGCTCTTTTAACTATAAAACCAACTTCGTTGGAAAGTGAAAGGGTTTTTTCTCTTGCTGGTCACTTTGGAACGAAGTGGAGAAATATAATGTCCATCGACTTACTCAACGCATTAGTGGTTTTAAAAACCACATTTTTAAAAAACTAAAAACTTATATATGTATATATATGTATGTTATTTGTTTGTTTAAGTTTGGTAATGAAGATCTCTATTTTTTTTAATTTTTTTTTATTGCGTTTTTGTGTTTTGTATATTTAATTAGTTTTACACAAGCAAATTTGTGATACAGATATTGTTAATTTTTAATAAAACTGTTTTAAACAAAAATTTTGTTAAATTTTAATGACTTTTTTATGATAATTTTTGATAAGAAAAATTTCCCGGGATTCCCGGGTTTCCCGGGAATTAAAAACTTTTGTTCCCGTTTCCCGGGAAATGAAAAAGTCCGGGAATTCCCAAACACTAATTGTGTTGTTGTTTAGCTTGTAGACCTTGTGCGTAAAGTGCAGGTCTCAATTTTGTAGATAATTTGATAAAATTTTCTGCAGAGTTGTTGAGAAATTGCTACAAAAGCCAAGCCTTTTGAAAATGGTAAGAATTAGTCCATAATTTCACATAGCCCTCACACAAGCTTCTTTTCGGAATAGAGTCTTTGTGCCCAAAAACCATCTTAATAGGGCTGTATTTATATCTAATTTGGTCCAAACTTATTTTATTGCAATCTAAATAACCATGGCTCCCATACAAAAACTACTTCCGAAAACATGTTGTAATGGTAGGTCCAAAACTAACCATAGGTTAAAATCCTTTGCTAAGATCGGGTGGTCCAACCATAATGCACGATGTTAATTGTGAGCCACTCCTTAACGACAAATTTTTGCCCAACTTAATTTGACATTTGTTTATTTCAGTGTTTGACAAATTCAACCATGGAGAGGTACACAATTAAGCAGCAGCGCGTTAAGATTATTGGATCCTTTTACGAAAATGGGCGTTCTAATTAAAATGCATTTCGTGAACTTCGTTATTTTTTGGTCAGCATAATCGACCAAATGTGTCCACAATTTAGATAATTTTGCAAACGGCGTCAACAGGCCGTCCTTCTTCTAAAATGAGGTCGGCCAAGCATTTACCGTGAATGGTGTTCGTTATCGCGAGGTGATAACGGACTTCTTCTTCGGACAATGGCTCTTTTGCGCGAAAAATTTAATAGCCGTATTATCTCACGTCGTGGCGATGTTAATTTTCCGTCTCGATCATGTGATTTGACACCTTTGGACTTCTTTCTTTGGGGATATTTAAAAGAAAAAGTGTATGTACGTCAATAAGCCAAGAACCATTCAAGAGCTAAGGGATGAGATAATTCGGCACCTTAACGACATTGAACCCCAATTATGTCTCAGAGTCATTGAAAATATGGACTATCGGAAAGAGGTATGCTACCGAAGCCGTGGCGAGCATTTGGCCGATATTTTGTTTTACACATAATTGTCCCAGATCCATTTATCAAAATAAAAAATGTTAAGATAATTCTCCGAAAACCTTTTGTTTTATTTACAATTAACATCGTGCGCTTTTTACATAAATTAATTATATTGAGATAATTTATATCAGTGTTCGAAAATAAACAGTACATTATATAGCGTTCGGCTCACACACCCAAGAACGATATCTATTTTTTTAGTGATTGTGTATACGAACTGTTCTGTTCTGTTCTTCGTTAAAAAAAAACAGAACAATTGTAGTGATACTGTAGACAAACATTATATGTTAATGTTCTATAATGTGTTTTTCTTACATTGATAAAGAATTGAACAAATAAAAAATTTTAGCAACGAACGCATCACGAACAGCTTGTGTGTGTATTCTGCATATGGTTTGTTTGTGTAAAATTATTTTGCTGGCGTTTTGTTTTATTTTTTCGTTTGTGTATTTTGTTGTTGTAAAAAATTTTTGTTTTTTTTTTACCAGCCAAAAGAGACAAACATTAATGAGCCGAACAGAACACAATGAAGTTTGTGGATTTAAAAAAAAACGAACGGAATTAAATGATCTCATCTTTTGTTGAGTTTGATAAAAACAATATTTTTTTGTGTTCGAAAGATAACTATCAGGGAAGCGTTATTTTTTTAATGATTTTCTACACAAACAATATTAGCGTTTGTGTTTTCCACAAATCTACCGAACCGAACACTAAGGAACAATATTATTGTTTATTTTTGAACACTGATTTATATATTTATTTCCTAAGGAATTTCATTAAAGTAAACTTTTCAAAAGCTTGTATGAAAATATTTTTATAATGAGATAAAATATTTAAGAGAAAAAGGGAGTTAAGACTGTTTCTCATTCATACAAATATTATTTGATTTCTTTAACTAACGTGATGCAAGAAAACAACTCTTTTTACATTTACAACCAGTTTGTATCCTTTTTAAATCCAATTTAAATAAAAGTAAGTATGCAAAAGTAAAAAGTTTATTTTATTTTTCTTGAAGCATAAATATCATATATAAAATCCAATTATCCCTAAAGACCCATAAATAAATACAATAAATACTATATTTATTTATTTTTACAAAGTATTGCAAACAAAAAAAAAAGAAAGAATGAAAGAATAAAATAGAAATCTTATGTAAATCGTGAACATTATTTATACCCGTGGCATAAATTTCAAAACGAAATTGTACATATCGTTATCACTCTATTAGAAAATTGTGTGTCAGTTTAAAAAATAATTGTTATCTTGAACAAACTTAAGCTTTAGTAACAACGTTATTGCCGTTCGAACGTAAAATTTAATCAATTCGTGTGCAATTGACAGCAACAACAAACTATCAGCAGGACAGTTAAAAAGCAGGCCGCCTTCAGGTATAATAACGTCAAATTATAGTCCAACATTTAATTGTGTAGCAATTGAATCCGTAACAATTTAACTATTGCCGTTAGAGAGCAACTACATCCCTGTCAACATCAGCATTGTAATCATCTCGAGGTGGGTCTTGCTTGTTGTTGAAGCTTTGAGGGTGGCACAATTAAGGTGGAAATACTCTCTTGACTGATGTTTACCACTGCTACTTAAAGCGACACACTCTAGTAGAAATGGTATTATTGTTGACTGTTGATTCTTTACAGCTGAATGCGGAAACTACAGCTTCATCCTAATTGGACTTCCGTATCCGTATTATTATCGCTCTTAAATATAGGTTTTTACCTAACACCATTTTCTTTTCTTTTTGCAACTATTTCTTTCAGTTGTTTTGCTCGAGTATCTTTTGAATGCTTATTTCCTTTTCTTTTTCTTTGCATTTTGTATTTTATTTGGTGTTAGATTTAACACCAGCCAGCCAACCATCTATTCATTCACTGAGCCAACAATAAGTAAGTAACACCAAGCTAAACGTAGAAATTACATTATTAACACCAATAAGCACAAGTACCCGCTGCACATTGCCATTTATAACAACTACTACAACAAGCAATAGGGAAGAAAAGAGAGTAGTAGCAGTTGGAAAAGAACAGAGTAAAAGAAATAAAGCCGGAACAATCCAAGACGTTCACTCAGTGCAGAATACCAAATAGTTTGTGGATTTCATTATGGTCATGTCAAGATGTTTAGGGCTTTATTTAATTGAAGTCAATTACACAGCAGGAGGAAACACATTAATCCTCCCATTTCACAGAAACAAACACACTCGAACATAAAGCCAATTTTGAAACAGTGACCCGTGAACTTGTTAAGAGTATTAAATTAAAAATTAGATGCTATTGCAACAATTGAAAGAAATAACAAGGAGAATTTAATAGTACACGTTTAGATTGAGTACATGTTTAACTTAAATTTGCCTTTTTTTAAATTTAGTGCAAAAATATTGTTCAAATTACTTTGCTTGATTAAATTCATAGGATTAAATTACAAGTCTTTGTTGCTTAAGTTGGCCTTTTAAATCTTTCGATTAAGATCCGCCACGCTTTTGCTTTTAGAAGCTTTACATGTTTAATTCTGTTCAATTCTGCTTAATTTTGGCCGGAAATATGACGCAGAGCAGTTTAAAACTACAACTTTTGGATGTGTGCGGCAAATAAAAACGTTTCTATTCGGCTTTGTTTAATCTTATTTCTTTAGACTTTAAGCAAAAAGGTCTTAAGTCAAAAAAATGCATTTTGATTTTTTTATTGGGCTTAACTCTATTTTTTTTTCTTTCGTTAGCTACCAATAAGTACCGGTTCACACACATCAAGTTTGACTCGTCAAGTCTTGAGTTTTAAGGATAGAGGGAAAAAGAAATGTCATTCTCTTTTCCCTTCTCTCCTAAAAGCTCAACCCTTGACGAGTCAAACTTGACGAGTGTGGACCGGCACTAATATAAGTGTAGAAAAACTGCCTCCAAACGTAATCAATTGCTCCTTTGGCGATAAGTCTGAAAATGCATACGGAATAATCAAATTGGAAAATAGCCTTTGGTCATTATGTGCAAATTTAAAACTTTGAATTGTACATGTACATTAGGGCTAAAACTTTTTCACACTTTTTGCGAATATCAAAAACGGCATAGTAAGGTCGTGTAGATTCTACGCTTGCGCTTCAGATCGATGAAACAACCGATATTAAAAATAAAGCACAGCTGATAGCTATTGTACGTTTCGTTGACGAGGACTTTATTAAAGAACATTATTTATTTTGTAAGGAGGTTCTAGAGCGAACTACCGGTGATGAAATATTTCAAGTGAGCGATGATTTCTTCAAAATATATAATATTTACAATATTTTTATTTTTTCGAATTTATTCTATGAGCTAAATTTCAGTTATGTATTTTATAAAGCTTTTTTGTAATAGTTCTATTCCTTTTAATTTTTTTTTTTTTTTTTTTTCGAGGAATGACTTTATACACTACCAGACTATTATATTGTATTGGTGGTGTATAAAGTCATTTCTAAAAAAAAAATTAAAAGGAATAGAACTATTACAAAAAAGCTTTATAAAATACATAACTGAAATTTAGCTCATAGAATAAATTCGAAAAAATAAAAATATTGAATATAATAAAGTAACCTATGAAAGGAAATAATTTCCAGTTTCTATATATAATATTTATTTATTTATTTTATTTAAGAATTTCTTGCTTATCCTACACAACAAGATATAAATCTTATAGTTAAAGTGCAGGAATTAAATTAGTTTAAAACATAAATAGGTTATCACAATTCAACGATAAAGTTTGAAAAAAACAAAAAAAAAAAAGGGTACAATATATCAAAATGGCAAGGAATTAAACATTTACTTTAAGGAATGATTACTTTTTAATTAATTGATGTAACATATAAATTATTATTTAAAAATAAACTAAATAAATAGATAGCTTTGATGGCAAACATTAATTGTATTAGTTTTTTAGGTTTTAGCTTATGAAATAATTGACTTATTGATTACTAAAATTGTTTTTATTGTTGTTTGTTTGAACATGAATGGGGAAGTAGGTTCCAAAGACGGGCAGAATGAATAAAAAATTGGTATTCAGATATCAGGCTGCGGTGTGTAAAGTTTTCAAAAATGCATAGCTTATAGGTCCGTACAAATATGGATCTATCTATGTTTTAAATTTCAATAAAATCGGTTTGATAGTTTCTGAGAGGCAGAAATTGCCCCCTATCTCCCTTCGTGGTCACACGATTCGGCCCATTTTCAATAGGCTTGATCCTTGTGCCAGTAAGAACATATGAAAATTGCGATCTTAACTTTACATGGACAGCCAGCCAGCCGGACGGACATCGTTAGATCAACTCAGAAAGTGATTCTAAGTCGATCGGTATACTTTAAGATTGGTCTAGGACCCATATTTTAACGTGTTACACACATCAGCACTAATGCATAATTCCCTCTCCACTGTTGTGGTGTGGGTATAAAAACAGTCGAAGAAATTTAACTAAAAATTGTTTTTATTTTGAAAAATATTAGAAAAATGTTGGAGTCGGAGTTGCGAGATTTTGTGGGTACTTCGATTCCGACTCCGGTAAAAAAAACCCCAACTCCACAGCCCTGCAATAAATTGTCCAATAGACTGAAAGTAGATACCTGAAAGTCGATGTTGAACTTAATAATAAATATAGAAGTATATGTATTTTCAAATAAATAGATATATTACAACTAAAGAAACAACATTACACTGCAATGCATAAACAGTTTGACCTGTTTTATGTTTTTTTTTTTTGCTTTTAAGCTTGTAATATTAACAAGAATTTAGTTTGTGTTTTGTTATTGTATTATTGAATGAATAAAAAACAAGGAATATCGCTTTATTTGGCTGTATCGAATCTTTTATACTGTTCATCATAACATTAATAAAAATCGTACCACTACTAACTTCTGCTAATAAGAAATATCTGGTCTAAATTTGGTCCATCTATCGCTAATGATTTAGGCGCTATTGTGCAAAAGCCAGTATTTTGGGAAAACTAAGTTTTTAATAAGTCAATTAGTAACCGGTTGGGTTTATTTTCACAACTCCACCAAAGTTTTTTTAAGGTGAAAGTGAAAAAATAAAGTTTATTGGGCATGTTCTGGAAATCGATATCACGTGAAATTGAAATCGAACAAATTTTGAAAACTCTCCTGCGTTCAAAGCTTTTAAAATTATGTTATTTTATATAGTACGTCATACCTTGAAGACCACTTTCCTCTACCTTTGTGCTTTGTTGATGGTAATAGCAAAGGCAAGGGGCAAAGGGAATTGGAGCCGCTTGAATCGGAATGGTAAATCGTTGGAAATCAACGAAATTCGTGGAATAAGTACGTCTTCACCTTTGAATCTGTCGCCGATGATTGTTGCCTCGATTAAATTTGGTGAACAGTTTTTGATGTAAATAAACTGAAAACTCGGATTTTTGAATGCAACATTTCGAAAGTTTTAAATTTTGATATTGGATCATTATAAACATAGGTTTTCTGTAAATATCTTCGGAACTACATAACCGATTTAATAGTTTGATATCTCGTTTTGAAAAACATAACGGCTTTCAAAAAAAATAAAATAAGCAATAAGAAAATTGGATTTTGCCACGCCCCTCCACCCGCAGACCGAAAATCAAAAATCAGACTTCACAGCGTCAACCGCCTGAATATTCTGAAGATTCCCTTAAAATTTCATTAAAATCGGCGCAGCCGTTTTGGAGTCCATACGTTACATGCATACATACACACATCCTGTTTTATATTTATTATTTATTATTATTTATACCACGGTTGAAAAAGTTGGTAAAATTGTACTTATTTGGTACAATTCAAGGTACACTGGTACCCCCGTGACTCATTTGGTACTATTTAAAATTTTTTGGTTTAATATAAAATGGCAACTCGTAGTGTTTTTTATGAAATCTTACGGAAACTGTTTTTTTTTTTTTTTTTGTTGTTGAATATAAAAAAACAGCTACGTTATTTTGCATTTGCTCTTTTGCAAGAGCATTCGCACTAAACACTGAAATCCGCTATTGTGAATAAATTTTTTACACGTTTTCATTGTCAGCGGCAGCATATAAGCTTGCATTTTCTGATGTTATTGACAAGTTTTTTTTAAAGATATATGAAACCTATTCTGCAAAAGTAGTAGAAGAGCCGACTTCCTCTCATTTCTAGATTATTTTGGAACCGAAACTTATAATATTTTGAGCTATTCGTCAACAAGATGTTTGTCACGTCATTATTTTTTTACTTTGAATGATTTTGAAGGAGATTTTACAAGCGCTAAATTAAATTTTATTATATCAAGACAGAGCTTGAGAAGAAGCTAATGAAATATCTTTCATCTTTCTGGGATACATATATTTAGAATTGTATGCCATCCCAATATTTTGTTTAGTCAAATTGAAAAAGGAGTTTTTAGACAAATTCGAAATTTCAAAGCTAAGATTTGATGAAAATCATCTGCCACTTAACGATATTTATATATCCAGAAATAACATTGAAAGTATAATACTACATAACATTTTGCGATTCTTTAAGATGTAAAGTTAACTTCGACAACGAAATGTTAAACTAGATAGCTAAATTTACTTTAGAAAATGTGATTTCAATAAATACTGGTATAGTACAAATTATGATATGAAAATATTTCTGTTTTTTTCCATTCCAGACTCTTCGGCGAATGTGGAAAGAAAATGTTTATGCAAAAATATTATACAAACAAAGGAAAGAATTAGACTATGGACCGTTTTCACAACTTACCGATAGCTAAGGTAGGATTTCATCGTTCGTATAAAAATTGTTCCATTATTACAAATTTACTTTAACCTACCAGGTAGGATGAACCTTAATTTACTTTATTACTCACTTTAGTTAAAAGTTAAGTTTTAATAACGGAACACTTTTAATAAGGCCGGCTAAAGTCTACTTTTATCTATCGGTTAGTTGTGAAAACGGGCCAACATGTGCCAACGGTTTCAAGTCTAATCGAAATAAAAGACCTTTTCTTAAAAAAAAATTGTAATATATGATTTAGTACTATTGGGGTCGAAAAAGTACGATTTTAAAAAGTACGATATTGGTTTTCTCATTTATCATCCCTGATTTATAGTAAAAGGAGGATTTTGTTTTGTAACGTTTATGTTTTCAGTGAAAACAACTCGATAAATATGAAAATGTTTTTATTTTTAAAGTTGCCCCTTTTTCTCTTTTTGTGCCCCTTTTTGAAAATTTGGAGCGGTAGCACTGGTTGTAGGCAGAAAATGACATTGTAAGTGCCGGTTCACACACGTCAAGTTTGACTCGTAAAGTCATGAGTTTTTTGGAGAGAGGGGAATAGAAATGGCATTCACGTGTGTGAACCGGCACTAAGGGCAACGTTACTGCCCGGGTATACCAGAAATAACAATTGCGATCTTTAATGTAGACAGCAATTTTTTGTACATATTTATTGCCGCCAATTTATGTTGCAATAATTGTTAGTCCAAATTTGGTTGTCATAAAAAAAAAAAAAAAATCATGCAAAAAAGAAAAAATGGAAGCAAATTGTGTGAGAAAGAAATTAAATTTGTGAAATGGTAGCAAATTGTAATTGTTGTAAAAGAATTAATTAAAGAATTATTTCTTATTCGATCTTTATTATTTAAACTTACATATATTAATTTGTTTAAGTTTGAGTTCTTTTTTATATAAAAATAATTACTTTACTTTAACAAAAAAAAAAAATTAATATTTTTATATAAAAAAAGACCTCAAGCTTAAACAAATTATTATACATTTAAATAATAAAGTCGATAGGAAAGAATTTATATTATTACAAATAATGTTTGCAAGATAGCGCCAGTTTTTTCCAAATTATAAGTTAACATAAATAAGTATTCCCATGCCTTTAACATAAGCTGAGCAAAAAGAAATATTGCTCTGTTATTGCCAACTTACTGAGATATTTATCTTTAGTGTAGACCTGGGGTTATGGCGAACATGGTTACTCAGACATATGTTTAGGCAACAATGGCAGCACATGAGCGAAATATAAACATTAGCGTGGCCGTTATGTTTTGTATTTCTTTTATTTTCTCCCCCCAAATTGGTTCAGTTTTATTTAAAAAAATACAAAAAAATTCATAGTGTTTTAGGGGGGCGTCCGCCCCTCAAAGTTTGCCTTTAAGCTCATTTATTCAAAAGTAATTTGTTTGCATATGACTATCTCTTAAAAAAAAAAACATTTTACAAGAATATGATGTATGGAAATTTTAGCTCTTCTAGTCAACAACATTAGCCTTAAAGAAAGTTATTTGCAAAATTAATATTTTAGAAAATAATGAAGAAAATCACCAACAAAATTCCAAAAATTATATACCATAATATGGTTGTCGGGGACGATAATATGGTTGAATTAAACATAATATTTTTAAAATTTTCTCTAAAAATAGTTTTGTTGGGGTTGGCCATATTGAAACATGTTTTTTCTCTGGGTATAGCATGAAGCTTTAGCTGCTAGAGGGAGAAACTTTCCCCAATTTAACCGTAAGCCATAAGTTCCTTGTTCCGGGACACATGCATATGGAATGCGGGGTGGATCATTCTACTATTGAAAAGCAAAAACAACTGTTTACCAACCCTTATGATTGGTATCAGTTGATAAGAACAGCTGGTCTTAAAAAATTCGTTTCAGGTACACTAAAATTTAGTGACTAAATGCAGCCAGAAGAATTTTTAGATTTTGCAGCTTTCTTAAGGACAGTTTTTGTGTGCAGAAAAAAACTTTAAATTAATAATTGTGTTGGCATAGTGCACAATGGCTTAAATACAAGCAGAATGGCTTAGTTAGTTACAAAAACAATTTAAGCGATTTTGAAATTTACAAGATTTTAAGCTTCCTTAGGAGAGAGGAAAAAATAAAAAAATAAAATAAAAAATAAAATTATTCTCTGAGAGGATAAAATAGGAAAAAACCCCTTAAAAAAATACCCAAAATTAAAAAAAAAATCCCAGCAAAATCCCCAAAATAATTGTACCGACGTTTAATACTCGAAAAAAAATCAAAACCTTTTGTAGAAAAAGATTAAGGATTTCAAAAAACAAAATAGCATCTCAACGAAATAAGAATTTATAAATAAAAAGAATATGTTTTTATCTTTAAAAGGATAACTCAGGGGTGTGCTGGAATTTGGAAACATAAAACGCAAGAATTTTAAAAGTCGATTTTTTAATAAAATTTCTGTAATAATAGATTTTTATGACAAATATTATACAAATATTTCTCTATTTAACAAAATTTTATACCAAAAATTTTAAAAATTAGATTAAAAGTGTTTTAAAAACAACTTCCAAATTCTGGCGTTTTACGTTTACGATAGTCAGCACACCCTTGATTAATTTACATATGTTTCAAGTAAAATAAAAATAAAATTATTATATGAAAAACTATGTTTACATATACATATATGAATTGATTTGTAAATTAAATCGGCCATGAATGTTTTTGCAGTTATTTTTTACTATTCTCCCTTAGAAACCTGATTCGCAGTAAGGAAATGCCGAAGCACTGAAAATGTTGTTTTTTTCTTTTACAACACTTGCTAAAAGTTCCTTCACTTACTTTACTACATCTCTGCATGTCTTATTGAGTAGCGCATAAGTTCATAAATGTACCATTAGTGCTTCGCAAAATGATACAATTTTTTATTGGGATGATCAAAAATAAACATGTCACAATAAATAATAATAATACGAATTGGTCGAAAAAAAATTCTCCGCCCTAATATTCATGCTTTTTCATGATTTTAAACAATAAAATTAAAAGTATTATTTAACAATGTACTAAATTCCCATTTCAAACTATTGATAAACTGAAGTGGGAATTTAGCACATTTAAACGAAACGTTGTTAATTAATTTTTTGACTCCCAAGAATAACTTTGATAACTAATATGCATGTGGCAGTGTAAATAAAACTGAACTGGCAAAATAAAATAAAGTAATTTGTTAAGTTGTACATTGAGAGTTGCAAGAAATCAACCAATTGTAGTCGGGAATGTAAGAAAAGATAAGCCTACTGTTTATTGTTGTTGTTTTTGTATAAGCTTTGATATTGTTATAAGTAAAACTGGTGCTTATAATTCTTATTCGCTTAACAGTTTTATTTGTACAACATCTTTAGATTTTCTAGAATCTTTGGATGAAGTTTCCTGATAATCTGGCCCAAGCAACCAGTAAAATGTGAATAGGAATAGCTTATCACATCAACAATAAATTTCAGTTTATCAATAGTACGAAATAGGTATTTAGCACATTTAATCGAAACCTTGTTTATTAATTTTTTGACTCCCAAGAAATCTTTGAAAATTATTTGCTTTTTATATTTTTTTTGTTTGTCGTATAAGAACTTGCCTTGTTTATCAGCATAACATTTTTAAAGTTTGCAAAAAAAATTTCGCTGACATTAGTTTTTTGGGTTAAATATATAAAAAAAAACTAGTTTTTGGTCCCGGCACAGCTCGGGATTTTCTAAATGAAAAATAAAATATTAAATATTCGAGAATTTTGTTAAAACTTGACCCCAGCGTTATCTACTGGGTAAAACTTTTATCAGAAAACTTATTTTTGTTTAATAAATAAGGGTAATCACGATGGTCATTGTGCAAATTTGCAATGTGTAAATTTGCAGTGCAAATTATGATTGATCGTTAGCATACCACTTTTATTTTTTATGCAAATATGCTATTTTTCTAAAAATGTATTCTGAAAACACTAAAAACTTCTGGCAGCACTGTAAAAAATCTGAATTTGTTTAAAATTATACACAAGCAAATTAAAATAAATGTTTTCTTTTAGATTAATTTAAATTTAATTCTCTATTTTATATTAAAACGAAAATATTCAATTTATAAGTTTCCTTTAAAACAATATGGCGCTTAATATGTCAAATGTTATTGTTAACATTTGATTGCAATTGAGCAAATATCCACTACTAATTTTGCTCATGGTTTTTTCAGTGCAAACGAAGTAAGATATAGGAAATTGCAAATACGTACATTTTGTTGTTGTGTTGTGCAAATCGTTTGCACACTTTGCACTATCCATCGTGATTTCCCTTAATATATTTTGTGAATTTCAGCCAAATCGTGCCGTAAATCAAAAAATGTAAATATCACGACAACCGCGCCACCCATCGTGATTAAACTGAGAGAAACCTGGCTCCCGACTAAAATAATTTGCTGTCCGAGTTTGGTATCAATCGGTCCAGCGGTTCTTGAGTCTTAGGAGCACATACACGGCACAAACTTTTTTTTATATATAGATGTAATGATGACTAATAAACAAATTAAACACATTAACATTTATTTTTAACAAAAAAAATATTATATTTCAAACAAATCCATCAAACTAATTGGTTAAATAGATAAGACAAAACGATGATAGAAACACCTGAGGAAAGCTCTGTCTATAAAAATGACTATAAAAACTAAATTAATTTAGTTTTTTTTTTTGAGAAAACGAGCTGCAAGGTGTGTGTTAGCTGCTAAGAAAAAAGTTAAAATGAAAGTTTATATTTTGGTTACACTTGTAGCTGCAGCTTTATTTTTGCAAGGAACTCAAGCTGCGGGTGAGTTTTAGAAAATTTACCTAAGATCTTAATTAAAAACTAACTAAAATATCTAATAGCTTTAGACTGTGATAATGGCTGCACTCCAGCCAGCACCATTGATTTCGGCACTGCCTTGGATATGTACTACACAGCCTTTCAGCGCATAATGCCTTGCGGCTATCCACCATTAAGGATTCCAGTATTAGCCCCTTTCTCCATGAGTTATTATTCCATAAATTTCACAAATGGTTACTACAAGTGAATAAACATGTTTATAAGATAGTTTAAAACTTATTTAATTTATATCTGTGTTAAAGCATTGCAGGTAATGTTTCCAATTTATTAGTGACTGGCTTAAATAACTTCCGAGTCTTGGGCGGAAACTTTGATACCAACACCAATCGTACTTCCTTTGACTTAATCTTCCCTGAAGTTCTGGGTTTGGGTGAATTCGCAATGGACGCCATGGCTTATATGGCTGGTTATCCTGCCACAATGGCTGGCAAAGGTTTATTAAATGTCAAAATTGTAGACTTTCGTATGGTTGGAGAATTTGCATTGAAGCCGAGCTTGGAAAATCCTAGCAGCTTAAGTGTTTCTGATTTCAATTTACATTTTTATGTTGGCAATGTCATCAACAATAACTGGAACACTTTGTGGGACATTTCACTCAATAATTTTGTCAATAAATTCAGCAGCGAATTGGTTTTGGTGTGGGCCCAACAGATTCAAGTACAAGTAGATGAAATTTATGCTCAACTATTGTTGCCCAACATAAATGGCATGTTAAATGATGAGTCAATGCCGAAATTAATTGATTTCTTTGTTTCCCAAAGCATGTCATTCGATATGGCGAATTGTACTTTGAATTAAAAAGACTTAATCTATAAAATAATTTGAGAGTTGTTAAATAAATAATACATATCCATAGAACAAAAATGGGCAACAGAGTTTCCATTGTTGTGTATGGAAATCGTCTTGATAAGGTGTTCTTTAAGTGCCAAAAACAAAAGGGTAAAATAAAACCGGAAGCAAAAGACTTCCGGTTTTAAGAAGCAGCAAATGTAGATAAAATTAAGTAAGTCTCTTTAAATTGGCAACCCATGGTCTCTTGATAATAGACAAAAAAAAATATATAAAAATAAGCAGATTGTTATTTATAAATGGGAGATGGGTAAGTGATCAGAGGTGAATGTGCTTTTAAATATAACTGAAAAAAGTCCTACATCAACGCATTTGAAAATATTTTTTAACAAAAAGCTTTCTATTAAAGGAGCAGTGATGGCATCTTGGTCCTTTTTGTCTGAAGTTATAAAGCGCGTATTCACAGTGCTTTTCCACAATTTTGACCAAGATGTTGTTGAATAATTTAGAACTTTGGAAAATAAGTACATCTTTATGTTTCAGTTTTAAATAAATATATGTATAATATATGTATATTAAGATTTGGTTAAAATTATTACTTGTTTTTTCTATATCTGCTTGCGATGTAACGAATATTTTTATTCGTATTGCTGAATATTCGTCCATTTCATGACATTCTTATGCGCCAAATTCAAAACATTCAAAAGCGTAAAAAATAATTATAATACTAATAAAAAAATTATTTGTATTAAAAAAAAACCCTGCAATAACGCAAAATAAAATCTTCCTTTAGTAAAGTAAACAAAAAGCAAACATTAGAAGTATTTTACCGCGATCAAAAGATCTTATAAAAATTATTCAAGTTGATGTTAAAAGCATTCCTAGATATTCTATCATTTGAAGCAGTTGCCAAATATCGTAAGATAATTGAAGCAGAGCCGCGAATAACGTTGTAAAAGACACTTTTTGCAAACCCTGTTTTTGCAGATTACCGTTAACATACATAACTCTCTTACACAGTTTAAACATCAAATCACCCAAAATTATGCACCTTACCCTAGGTCTACACTAAAGATAAATACCTCAGTAAGTTATTGCCAAGGCCGGCAGAATAACATAGCAATATTTTTTATTGCTCAGCTTTTGTTAAAGGCATGGGAAAACGTTTTTTTGTTAACCCAGTGTAGCAAAAATTATATTTATTAATATTAATTCTTTCTTATTCGAATTTATTTTTTAAATGTACATATATTAATTTGTTTAAGCTTGAGATTTTTTTTATATAAAAATATTATTTATTAAATTAAATTTTATTCTTTCGACCTTTTATTATAAAAATAAATAGTTTTTTCGAGCTCGAAGCTTTAATATTAATTTTTTTTAAATATATTTTTTTTTTTTTTGTTAAAATAAAATTTATTTATTTTTATTTATTTATTTATTTTGATATTAGACTTATATGAATATAAGAATAATATGGAAGTTAGCACTGGCTGCCAGGGCCATCGGCTATTTTTTATATGTAATAATATTTACAGATCTTAGACTATAATATTTACGCTAGATATATATTTATAAATAGAGATAATGTTTTCCTTTGAGGGTAGTTTTATGACATCGAGTCCATTATTTCGTAGATGTTTTTAATGAAGATTTCTCAGGCTTGGACAGGTTGGTAAAATATGAATTACTGAATTTACAGATCCACAGAATTTACATATGTTTGTATAATTGTTGTTAATGAGGTGTAGATGGGTGTCAATTGTATGACCCATACGTAATCGGGAAAAGATTTTGATTTTGTTTTTACAGATGTCTGTTGGGTATGTAGGTGTGATGATATTTGGGTTTATTTGTGAATAATGGGCATGATTGTAGTTCATCTTTCCGTTCATGTCTAAGAGTTCTAGTTTTTTTATTATTGCAGTTCGCAGATCAATTTTCTCAGTCAGTACATCTTTAATTAGGGGGGATAAGCATGCGTTTTTAGCAGCTAGGTCAGCATAGTTGTTTCCATATATGTCCGCATGGCCTGGTATCCAAATAAACTTAATTTTACCTTTAGCATTTATTAGTAAATCACGGATTTTGTTAACTGAAAGCCAGTTGTTGTTTGCAACGTTGTTTATTGAAGTTGTTACTGATAGGCTGTCAGAGAATATTAAAGTTTTTCTGTTTGATTTTGTGGAGATATATATTGCTTGTAAAATACCAGCAGCTTCAGCAGTGAATATTGACGATATTTCGGAGAGTGTCTTTGACACTTTCGTATTGCCATTATTATCCACTACTGCGTAGGCAGTAATGTCATTGTTTTTTGATGCGTCTGTAAAGAGGTATTGCCATTCAGTGTTTTTATAGGGTGAAATTAGGTGATAAAAGAGCTGTTTGTAAACTTCATTAGGAGTGTTTTGTTTTTTGTGGGTTGATAGAGATACGTCACATAAGCTACTGGAGTATGTCCAAACAGGATGTTTTGTGTTGAGCATTGGCAGTATTTGCTTGTAGTTTATAACGTTGTTTTTTATACATTGAAATATAGTTGATTGGACTCTTGGGTTTCTTTTTGAAGCCAAAACTTTCGTTACGTCATCGTCTATAAGAGAGTTGATGAATGATAAGATTTTTGGTAAAAGTCTGTTTTTGGTTTCTATTATTTTTTGTTCCAGGGATGGGAGGCCAGATTCTATTAAAAGGATTTGTATTGGTGTTGTTCGAAAAGCTAAAGTACTAGCCCGTATTGCTTGATGATATGGAGTTTTGATGTGCCTTAAGTTGGTTTTAGAGCAGTTGCCATACAGAAATAGTCCGTAATCGATTTTGCTTAAAATTAGTGCTCTTACTAAATAAATAAGTGTGTTAGTATGCGCATAGCTTCTAGTGGCAAGGTATTTTAAAAGATTAGCTCTAGAGACGATTGCTTTTTTCAGATTTATAACTTGTTTCTTCCAGCGGTAGTTGTTTTCAAATATTATTCCTAAAATTCTTTGCTCGCTAACATAAGGAATTTCTCTGTTATTGAGCGTCAGATTTGTAGGGTTGCAGTTGTGTTTTCTACAAAAATGTAGTATAGAGGATTTAGTAAGTGATATTTTTGCTCCTGATACTTTTGCCCAATTGTCAATGTCAATAATTACATTTTTAAATAGAGTGTTTATTTTCGATGTATCGTTGTCTTTGCACATGACGTAGAGATCATCAGCATAAAGACAATGGTCTA
This sequence comes from Pollenia labialis, assembly GCA_949318255.1. NCBI lineage: Eukaryota > Metazoa > Arthropoda > Insecta > Diptera > Polleniidae > Pollenia > Pollenia labialis. Next base: position 198,186,244 of record OX439139.1, on the reverse strand, counting down.
CGTATTTGTGTTTGTTTATGATGTTGCTGATTTGATTAAAGGCTATTTGAAATAGTACGACAGATAGCGGGGACCCTTGAGGTATACCGTTGACTAATGGGAAGTTATTCGAGAGTTCGTGATTTATTTTGACTTTGATAGTTCTTCCAGTTAAGAATGATTTAATAAAATTAAAAATTTTAGGTCCAATGCCCCAGGATTTTAAAGTATCTAAAATAACGTGGAGTCCAATGCGATCGAAAGCCTTTTCGAAATCAATTCCTAGAATTGACGTGTGATTTCTCGAATCTAGTGTTTTTGAAACGTAAAAGTCGATGTGAAGTAGTGCATCTGTGCAGCTACAATTAGGTTTGAATGCTACTTGATTTGGGGCGATCAGTTTTTTTGATTTAGCGAACCAAGCAATGCGATTTGAAATAATTTTTTCCATTAGTTTTGATAAGCATGAAAGCAGGGATATTGGTCGATATCCGGCAAATTCAGTTGGCTTAGGAATTGCTGCTATAATTGCTGTTTTCCATGAGTGTGGAATTATACCTGAATCAAATATATTGTTGTAGTGATGGAGAAGTGAGGTTTTACTGGAGAATGAGAGGTGTTTAATCATGCAGTATGATATCCGGTCAAATCCCGGGGTAGAGCCTTTGACTTTGTTGATAGCTGTTAGTAGTTCGCACATGTTGAGGGGTGTTTCTATGATTTTGGCTTGGTTGTTTAAAGCTTGTAAGTTGTGATGTAATAACAGTGAGCTGGTTGTAGCTGATTTAAATTCTGGTGAAAAATTTGCATCTAAAGAGTTGCCAGACCACTTGCTTCCAAAGAAGTCAGCGATTATTTTTGGTTCCGTCAGGACAGCGTCACTAGTTTGTATTGCAGTTATAGGTTTTGATAAATTTTTGCTGGAGATCATATTGACTTTTTTCCATATAATGGATAATGGAGAGTCCCTGGAAATGGTCTTAGTAAAGTTTTCGAAGCTAGTGGCCTTTGCTTTTTTACATTATAGTCTAAATTCTGCGTTTGCTTTTTTGTATAGAATCAGATTATTGTTATTAGGGTTTTTTTTTAATGTTTGCCACTTTTTAGTTTTATCAGCTCGTAGTATAGTAAGTGTATCATTCCACCAGGGTACATACCTTTTTTGTGATGGTGATGTTTGCGGTATGTGATGATTAGCTGCGTATCTAATGGATTTTGTTAATATGGCATTATTTTTGTTTATATTACCAGATGATAGAACTTTGTCCTTTAGCTCCTCGTCAACTTGCGTTTTAAACAGTTCCCAGTTTGCTTTTATAAAGTTGTATTTTCTCTTAGATGCTTTGGTAAAATTGCATGTACCTGTAGTTATAGTTGTTAGTGTAGGGAAGTGGTCACTGTTATGGAGATCATTGAGCGTTTGACATGTTGTTATGGGTAGGAGGGAGGGAGAGCAACAGGTGATGTCGATATGTGTAAGGGAGTTGTGTGTTGACAGATGTGTGGGGTTGCCATCGCTGATAATGCACATATTATTTTGGTTTAAAGAATTTTCAATAGTTATTCCACGTGGGTTATTTGAGGAAGATCCCCATAATACGTTCCAGCTGTTAACATCTCCCAAAAAAACAATGGGAGTGTGAATGTTATTGAAAAGTTCGTTGAAGTCTTGTAAAGAGAAAGTTTCATCAGGGTGTATATAAATGGATATTACTGTAATTTTTGTGTTCAACAAGATTTCTACAGAGATGTTTAGTAGTTTTGATGGGTTGAAAATGCGTTTATGCGGGATGTGCTCACGAATAAGTACTCCAATTCCATTTTTTGCTGTGGTGTTTGCAGTATGGTTGTGTAGATAACAGACAAAACCCTTTGGTGGGATTAGGTTTGAATTACATGCAAGATGCGTTTCTTGCAGTGAAATAAATTGTGGATTTTGTTCTTTTAGGATAATTTGCAAGTCGATGTAATTGTTGAAATATCCTTTCATATTCCATTGAATGATTTTAAATGAAGTCATAAGTTAATATATTGTGTTAATTTATAGTGTGGGCAAATTGTTTTAGTATTAAATATTCATATCTTCTTCTTTATCGGTTTCTTGTCGCGTATTGGAAATTATAGCTTCTATTATCGAACCGCGAGCTGTGGTTTGTGTGTTTGAATTATTTGTTTCTTTTCTGTCTCGAGAGGAATCTCTTTGACATGTATTTTTATTTAAATTTGTACTTTTTTTGTTATTAATGATTGTTGTATTGGTTTGTTTTGTATTTTGTTGGTTTTCTATTGTTGTTGGATTGTTTGTTGTGTGACCGTTTCTTGACTTGTTAATAACTTGTTCTAGTTTTGAGAGTAGATTTGTTGCTGTTTGTATACTGTTTGCTGCTTTGTTAGTATTGTTTGTAGAGTTTTGGTTGTTGTTATTGTTTTGAAGTTTTATTCTTTTTTTTCTTTCCTCTATTGCTGATTCTAGGTTTTCTTTAGGAATTGTAAATGATTCTGTCGGTGGTGTTTTTTGGGCTGCTTCTTTATATGTGCATTTGTTTACTGTTTTATATTTTAATGTTTCTTGGCGTTTTCTGATAACGGGGCATTGTTTGTTGTTGGATCGATGGGCATGATTGCAATTTGTTCATTGCAATTTTGTACACGGATCAGGGTCATGTATAGTTGATGAACAAACTTCGCATGTTGGATCAGTTGTGCAATATTTTTTTGTATGACCCAGTTTAAAGCAGTTTTTACACTGAATTGGGCTGGGAATATGTGGTTGAACTTGGCAGTTTAGAAAACCTATTCTTATTTCTTTTGGTAAGGTATAATGATTGAAGTGTAGAATATGTAATGGGGTATTTGTAACTTTGTTGTCCTGAAACTTTGTAATTTTTTTACATTCTACTACTCCTTGTTCTCTAAGTCCATTTGTGATGTCCTCTTCAGTTAGTTCCTTAAGGGACGGTGCAAAAACAACGCCTTTAATGGTGTTAAGTGTAGGGTGTAAACAGCATTCTATTTCGCATATTCCAGGTAATTTTGTTGCTTTTAGGAATCTATTGGCTTGTGCTTCATTTTTAGTAAGAATCAGTAGATTACCATCTTTTGTAAAACTTATTCTTTCCGTAGGTGGGTCATTCTTAAAAAACATGACCAATTGGTGTCCCCAGACTTTACTATTTTATATTTTGTTTCTCCAAAAAGAAAATAGAAAAATATATGCATTTTTATAAATTATTGTCGATTCTACGTAACTATATTATAGAAGAACAAAAATAATTAGTTATCTGAAAATAACTTAAAAAATATTTTTAATGTCAAAGGTTTAGCAAAAACCTGTGTCCCGAGCCAATTTATTAAAATTTAATAGTTATTTTCAGTTAAAATAAAATTGAAAAAAAATAATATTTACAATTTTTGTTATTCAGTTTGTATATATTAATACCATATATAGAAAAGAATGATGAAAAATAATTTTTTTGTATAATTTTTTTGAAGAAAAATCTTGTCCCCAGGTTTTGGTCCCCTCTGTTACGTCCACACATTTTATTGAAAAATTTTTGTTAAACGTTATAACGCGTATATTTCTCTTATGCTTCTCCATCAAAACTTAGCTAAAATCAACAAAATGTGTTTTTAACTTTTCAGTCTTGTTTAGTGCGTGGTTGAGTAAGTAACTTAATTGTAGGCCGGGTGCGTACCCTTATTCAGTGTCTACTCTGTTACTGTTGAAAAACGGTGAGTAAAGTGATTTTTTATTTATTTTATAATTTTTTTATAAATATTTTGTGTACACTAATTAAGTGGACAAATAAATTCTACAAAATTCTAATAAAAAGCTAAAATATGGTATTTTTGAGTTAATTTGTCCCCTCTGTTACCGGTCCACTTTGTGACTTATTATCAGTAAAAACTCCAAAAATTTAAAAAAATTCTGCTGGTTATGGATTCCTATTGTTGATAAGATCCGTAACCACATGAGGCCAATTATAAACATATTTAGCCAACTTAATTTTTTAAAATTACAAAATTCAGAATGGTTATGTTTTTTAAGAACGACCCAGGTTCATTTGAAATACCTTCTAAGGCTTTAGATACTAGGAATATATTGTAACTTTGTAAAGGTTTCTCTGCTACTTTAGTTTTAATAGTAATATACTTTGGACACTGTTTCGCGCTTCTATCAATTTGTTTATTTCCTAATTTTGGGAAATCGTAGGTGTTGTTAATATTGTGGGTCCCTTTCTTTCTTTTACGTTCCGGAGAGTTATCCGGATCTAAAATGGAAAAATAGTTTCCTCCTGAGGAGGAGGCCATGTTTAAAGTTCAATAAAAGATCACTTGTTCAATAATTTATTTTTTTTGAAAAAAGGAGATAAAGAAGCGAGGAAAAACTGTGTATGTATTTGTTTTTTAATTAAATAGTCGATATTAACGATGCGCGGTTTTTAGTAAGCACGTCTGTATACTACGAGCACTTTGTATCGAAAAATAAAATTTATATTTTTATATAGGTACATTTAAAAAAATAAATTTTATTTTAGTGTTTATTTAATTCTTAAATATAATCCTTTTACTACAATTATAATATTTGCTACAATGTCACAAAATAAATATTTTTCCCGCACCATTTTCTTCTATTTTTTTTTTTCGTTTTTGCTTCTTTTTTCAATTGACACCAAATTTGACGTTTTATGTTAGCAATAATTGTCAACAAAAATGGACTTACAATTATTGCAATATAAATTGCCGGCTGTAAATATGTACTAGAGGGCTGCAAGAAACGGGCAGTTACCGCCGTCGAAATGCGATCCAGTGAAGTCAATTACAACGTTATTCTATATTGAATAACATGGTCCCAAAATACAACCTTATTTGCATTCTGGCGTTACATTAAAAAAAAGTAGACTTTTCGCTGAAAATGCCCATATGTACCTTTAAAAGATTTTTAAATTTGATAGCTTGAAAAATAAATCTGTATTAGTCGAAAGCTTACTAAAAAAGGTTTTATACAAAACGTCTTGCTCAAATCGCAGTCTTATTCATTTTTGTAATGCAAGTCAAAATCTACTTCTGTTTTTTTTTAACGTCACGCCAGCCCATATTTTTGCTTATATCTACAAATACTAAGCGTCAATTTTTGTAATATAGTGCTACTTCATTACTTTGCATATATAAAAATACTTTTTACACATTTTTTCTTCATTTAAGTTTTTTACATATTGTCCTACAAATAGCACGTTACGTCGGAATGGAAATGCCCATATCAAGATAATTTCATTGACATTACACAAATTGGAAATGCGTTCGCTATCGGCAATAAATTGGATATTACAACTGAAATGCGTGGGATAGAAACTCGCAATGATCTTTTCGTTCTTCTTACACAGTGCAACACATAAAATGCAAACTCCTTCCCATGTCGAATTTTTCGAAGTTTTTATTGAAGTTTTAACGATATTTGAGTTTTGCTTTTTTAGCCGCTGTTCGGATCTTATGGTATCATGTATATTTTGGCTAAATTGTTGCAGGACCAACCAATTCAATATGGGGAGAATTTCTACATAGTTTCACTAAGCTCCCATACAAATTTCTTTCCGGAATAGTGTGTTTGTGCCCATAAATCATCTTATTATGTTGGTATTTAAATTAAATTTGGTCCAAACTTATTTCATTTCAAACTAATTCATCTAACGAATATTTTTTGTAACCGGTCCATATTTGACCATAGCTCCCATATAATTACTACCCCTTGAAAATAGCTTTTAATGCCATTACTTACTTGCACGCAGAGAAAAAACATGTTTAAATATGGTCACCTCCAACAAAACTATTTTAAAAGAAAATTTTAAACATATTATGGTTAATATAACCATATGATTGTCACCTACAACCATATTATGGTTGAATTAGTCCTTCATCAGGAAGCCACAACCATATTATGGTTGCTTGAAAACATGTTATGGTTAAATATGACAATAATTTATTTTAAAATTAACAATAGTATTTTTCTCTTGTCCAAGAGCAACATGCTTTTATAATTGTTAAACATGTGTTAGTTATTTTTGACCATAACATGTTCGAAGGCAACCATAATATGGTTGTGGCTTCTTGATGGAGGACTAATTCAACTAAAATATGTTCAAAATTTTCTTTATAAGTAGTTTTGTTGGAGGTGACCATATTTAAACATGTTTTTTCTCTGGGTGTGTTAATGTTGGAATTGACATAAAAATTGGTGACATAAATGTTTACGATAGCTACTTTTGCATGACAAAATCTTGTGTTAGTTAGTCCAAAAGTATCCAACCGACTTTACTTTCTTACTTGTTATAAATTGCGATTAAACGAACTCAAAGGTTAATTTTAATGGCAATGAGCCAACGTTTGTTTTTAAAGGTAAAAACGTACCATTGTATTTACCTTTTATTTTCCCAATAAAAAATGGAGCTTCCAAAGAAGCAGGTTTGTAAGGGAGAAACGTTTCGCTTACCATTGCGCTGACGGAAGACATGAATTTTATATGGCGAGTTCCCACTTTGAAGCAATACATTTTTGACACATAAAGCGCATTATTCAGCGCATATAAAAATTGTTGTATGTAACGATCAGCCTTACATACTGAATGTTTTGATACAGTTATTTTTTAGTATTCTCCCTTACAAACCTGCTTCGTAATAAGGAAATGCCGTAGCACTTGAAATGTTATTTTTTTTTTTTTAAAGTTGTTGAAAGTTCTTTCACTTACTTTACTGCATTACTGTATGTCTTATTGCGTAGCGCATAATTGTGCGCTTATTTTTTTAAATGTACCGTTAGTGCTTCGCAAAATGATAAAATTTTTTATGGGTTAATATTGCAATTTCTATCACCAAAGTGTGTCCATCTCTAATGTAGTACACGGCACGACATATTAGTCCCATCACTTTATGACCGCAAATATATGTATGTTGTGAAACTCTTAAGTTATAACTGTGTTAGTGACGAAATCATGCACAAAACTTCAACAACATTTTTAGCCATGACGAGAGTACGTCAAGTTCTTCCGGTTGTTTTTCCGGCTTGCTTGCATTTCATTTATATCCTTAATGTTTTTGTTTTATTTTTTTTTTTTCATTTTAAATATTCCAAAGGAAAGAACGCTCTTAAGCTGCAGCGGAAATGAGGACTTTTTGTTATAGCTTTCCATGTGTTTGGTCTAGTTGGTGTGTATGTACATATGTATGTATGTATGTACAATGTTGAAATGTTCAACGTACATAAGCACAGATAAAAGGAAATTTCCCTTTTTGTAGGGATTTTTTCGGAAAATTTCAAGCGTAGGGAAAAAAGGACAGATATTTAGTTTTAAGGCAAATGTAGGGAATTATCAAAATATTATCTCATTTTCAATATATTGTGTAAAAATACGTAAATATTCGTATTTTTTAACAGAAACCTTATACTAGGAGTCCTTACACCATGCCAATCTTTAACAATTGCCAAAACCAATAATCGGGTTTGCATTTGAGAACTTTTCTCTTTTTTTGCTATTTGAATTCTCATTCGCTAAAATATATGCGAATATTTAATGAAAAAAATAATCGCAACTTCTAAACAAATAATTTCGAATTTTTAAAAAAATTTTAAAGAAAACTTTTAAGGATATGGAAGGTAATATTTTTAAAAGGAAATATTTTTTTAATTTTTAGCACCGCACTTAAGAATTGTAGGATTATATGCCTTATCTTGCAGCACTAGAGTAAGGCGATCATTTTTAGAAGCAAAAAAGAAGCGGTTTGGATGCAGTATAAATGTTTATTGCTTCCAAATTTTAAAAATGTTTGCTGGGATTATAGCCTATTTCCGATGTGAAATAAGTATTCTTGAAAATTGTTAAGTTTTTTAAAAAGGAAAAAAGATGAGGAAATGAAAAATCAAATACGAAATTTTACCATATTTTTTTTCTGTAGATTCAAAGATATTTAGAGGTCTTTCAGTCCAAATTTAAATTTGTCACTGTGTTATTTTTGAAATTGAATTTTTCTATATGCGTGTATGTCATTGACTTTAGTATTTACAAATTGTGTATTTGTTTGCCTGTTGCTAAAAACAAAAAATTCTAACGTAGGGAAAAGTGTAGGGAAATTTTTTTTGGTTGTAGGGAAAAAAAGGAATTTTTTTAAAACACGTAGGAATTTTTGGAAATTTTTTCCTGGCATCACTGTCTCTGATTGTTATTCTAAAAAAAAGGACTTTTACATTTTTAAATAATTCCATTTTTAGATATGCCCAATTTTCAGGATTGATATTAAAACACAAAACATTTTATCATTTACTAGCATTAAACCCGCTATTTTGTTAGCGTCTCCTTTTTCTTCGTGGGCATATTTTTATGCCAAAGCTTATTAAAAAAATACCAGTTGTAGAACAAAAAAGCTAAAGAAAAATATCAACTTTCCCGTATTTTCTTTTTCCCTTATTAAAGTACGAAAAAATTTCAGTATTGTAGTGGCAGCCCATAATTTAGAACGAATATGGCAATGAATGGAGAAAAATGTTTTGTAAAAAAGTACCAAAAATAATTACGATTTTTTCACCAATTAAGTGCATGAATTTCGAAAAAGTTCCAAATTCTTATTCGTATTTTTTTTGATAAGTTTCAAATGTGGTATTAACTTTGTTTCTATGTTTATTGGTTCAAAAGATGGATGGGGTGTAAAAAAAGTACTAAAATTCAGGTTTTACCCGTTTACTCCCTAATAGGGCCGAATTTCAAAAAAGGACCACGTAAGTATTAAATTTTTTATGTATAACTTTTAGTTATGTTGATATATAATGTTACCGATTTTTCCCGTCTTACTTACTTTAATTAAAACTTTTTATATACTCTTTTTATTAAGTTTTATGTCTCAAACTTAAGAAATATTTGCCGTATTTACAAAACCCCTTGTATCGTTGTATCTATTGTATGTTGTATAAAAAATCAATACTGAACTATGAATTTTAATACAACATACAATTGGTACAACGATACGAGGGGTTTTGTGAATATGGTAATTATATGTTAGATACGCCTTTTCAAAATTAAAGTAATGTTATCTAGAAATTTATCAAAAAATTAATTTCCTACATCAATCTACATATATGAATATTCAATGTGGGATTCAGACGACGACCTTTTAGCTTGATTTTAGAAAGAACGATTAGACGCGGTATAAGAGCTTTTAGCGAGATAACAAATTTAAAAGAAACCTACTTTCTAACACAATCTCTTTTGGGCTTGCTACTCTGTAAACATATTTCCACTATCACCTTTATAAATGACCGAAATAAAATTAATAAAAATGTATAAATGACCAAAATGAAAAATGTGACAACTTGCTCATTCATTTCATGTTGGGTGGTGGAAATAAACTGTAAAAAACCAACGAGTAAAAGACAAATTTGCATTTAACCAAGACAACGGAAATAATACTATGGCAAGTTATTTTTACCAAGAATTGGAAAGTGAATTTAAAACGAAATAAAATTGTTTATAATTAATATAAAAATTTATATGTATATGTAATAAAATGTTACTCACCATGAGAAATAAATTCCCAAATTCAATTTTTTATAATATTAAATTTATTTTACTTGTTATTTTTATAATCAAAATTTTTAAAAATATAATCTAAAATAAAATAAATTCTGGAAATAAAAACAACAATAATCAACTATTATTTATTTAGGATTTTTTTTAATTTTTGTTTTTGCTTTAAAACTGGGCTTCCGCATACACCGTAATCGTCGCCGAAAACGAAAACTGAAACTGAAAAACTTTGATAATCGTCACCGTCTCGTTTCTAAATCAATTGGAAGCATTTCAGTTGAGAGAATTGCAGCATTATACCCTTTGTACACTTGCATACATTTCCGAGGAACGCATGGAAGATGTTGAACATGTGAAATATGCGTTCACACTTCTAACCAGGGTTGTTAGATGTGGCGGTTTTTCGCCAAACGTGGCGATTTATAAACCTAATTGGCGACGCAATTTTGTGTTTGGCGACATGGCGATTTTTTGGCGAAATTAAAAAAAATTGGCGATTTCTAAAACGCGTTTTATCTTTCTTTCATATTTATATGAAAAAATGTTGAGTACTGGCCAAGATTTTTCTTGGAATTTTTAGCAAATTTAAATTTAATTTAAAAGTAACAAAATGAATATGTCTTTCAAATTTTAATTTGTTATCTAACCACAGGCCCAGACAGTACATTTGGTCTACAAATTCAATTTTCGTACCATGAATATCAATATCTAAGTTTGGAACAGAAGAACAAAAAACATAGCCTTTGTTTTAAGAGCATTAATATAACATCTATTACGCACCATCCAGTTTGATAAAATTTATCATTTGTTGCAAAACATCCTCAAAATGTCTCTCACCACTAAATAAAAACAGTAAATCATCTGCATAAGCAAATGGTATACATGACGTCATGTTAAAATCCGTGAAAATATCATTGATATACATATTAATAAGTAAAAGTCCAAGTACTGAGCCTTGAGGCACCCCACTTTTAACCGGTAAGACACCCGAAAACCTCCTTCCAATAGACGCTTATTGCGACAAGGTATATTAAATTAAACAGACTCTAACAGAAAATCACAACAAACATTACCATTAATAAGATTAACCATAAAAGATACATTTAACATTGTACGACGACTTTTGAGCGATGGTAATTTTATAAATGCCAGTCTACTAGCATAGGAAGGAAAGTTTGTCGAGTAACTCCAATGAAGATCACGTTAACAGAAAAATATAAATAGTTTTTAGACCGATTCAATACGAGAATTATGAATGGATCCCAAATAATTGACCCATATTCTAAGATTAGTCTAACGAGTGATACGTAAAGTTGCTTCGTTATGTATGGATCGGTGAATTCTTTAGCCCAGCGCTTAAGAACACCTCGAGCTTTTTTTACAGTTAATGTAATATGAGAAACAAAGTTTATTTTAGGATCCAGTAAGACTCCAAGATCAAGAAACGAATCAACCAACTCCAGTTAATGACCACCCAAAGCATAATTAATATTATGATTACACCATAAAAAAAAGTTATTAAGATCCGATTGAAGATTAAAATGATCAGCAATGCAATTAAAAGAATGGATAATTTTTACATCGTCACCATACATCAATATATTGACGAAGTTGATAACGTTGGGCAGATCATTAATAAACAGCGAAAATAAAAGTGGGCCAAGATGACTGCCTTGGGGAACACCGGACGAAACATAAATGTACTTGGATATACAATTATTGAATTGTACTTTTTGCTTTCTTTCAATTAAATAAGAACTTAACCAAAGGATTATGGCAACAGGTTCTGATCGGTGGTGACTGTTTCTTTGCTAAGTTACTATAAGTTGGTTTTAGACAACAAACGTTTGCATGTCATTAATGTCCGAAAGATGCAGATTTGTTTCCTTAGGAAACTGCATAAACATACTACCCACATATTGAGCATGCCCATAATTTATCGTTTTAATTAAGATTAAAATTAAAAACTGCCAAAATTTTTATAAAAATAAAAAAATCGATTTTAAACGCCCAATAATCGATTTCAGTATAAAATCGCATACGATTGGAATCAAAATCGATTTACCACTCCCTATATTGGCTCTATTTAAACATCTTAGCAGGATGTTGTTCTGCGATTCCAAATGCAACACCCTCTTACAAGCATCAGTATCAACATTCTTTAAAATATTGTAGCTATGAGCCACATCATTTTTTATATTTTTCACAACATCCATTTGTTTTGTACGGAACTTTTCAAATTGTTAAACCATTTTCGCATCAAGAGCAGCAATACTTGCGTAAACCTGTCGTTTAAATGTACGACTATTAGAGTTTTTTTCCCGGAGTTTTTCGATTCCCGGGAAAACGGGAAATTTTTTTAAATTTCCCGGGATCCCGCTCCATGTAAATAATACAAAGTAAATTTGTTTTAAATTAATGAAAAAAACTTTTTTTTAAAAAAGCGTAAGGGAACTTTTTTACAAAGTAAGTAAAATAAATGCCTAAATACTACAAAAATTAATTAAAGGTTGAAAGAGGAACTTGAATTATTATTACCTTACGATTTTATATGTAAATTTCGTATGATTATGCTCTAGATACAAGATAAAAAGATTACATAAACATAACAATTTAATTCATAAAACAATAATAAAAACAAACAAAAATTGTGGTACTCAAGTTATGAGATCAAAAAGTAAATTCATAAAATAGATAAATTATTTTAAATAAATACAGTTAAACCTCGATTAACCGGACCTCTATTAATCGGTTACATCTATTAACCGGCATGTGGTTCTTTTTATTTTTTTCGCTCTATTATCCGTGATTTACCTCTATTATCCGTGCTTTAGATTTATACCTCTATTAACCGTGCCTTATATCTATTATCCGTGCAGCATTCATTTGTTTTTTATTATGTACATATATCTAAATCCGGTGTTTCCCCTTTTTAAGTTCAGGTTTATTTTTTTTAGTTCAGACATGTAGCTTGATCAACCAAAGCATAAAAAGTAAAAATCCCAATTTTATTGTTTTTGATGATACATACATATTTGATTTTGCATTCTCTTTGACGATTTGTACATTTTGTATTACAATATGTGGTATACATATATGAATCTGTAGTTACATAAATCGAATGTTTAAATAAAAATATATAAACAAAATATATTTCTGTATATATTAATATAACCTCTATTAACCGTGTATTTCGATTATCCGTGATGGTGCCGGTCCCACGAGAGCCGGATAATCGAGGTTTAACTGTATATTAAAATTTTTTAACAGCTTAGGAAATAACATTAAGACACACTAAATGCGTTTAGAAAGTCGGCAAAGAGTATATTTCTTATTTTATTTACTTTTTACCATGTTTCCGGGGCGTTTGAAATCTCCTGCCCCATCACGAGGGCCAGGAAGAGCTTCCCTCCCTGGTGGAACTCGGAACTCTCGGCTCTAAGAAAAGAAGCCCGTAGGGCTTTCAACACGGGTTATGCCAGTAATTCGTGGCAGGAATACCGCGAAAAACAGAGGGCATATAAAAAGGCAATAGCAGTCGCAAAAAGAAGATCATGGAGGAACTTCTGCGAATCAATAGATAATACCAAAGAATCTGCCAGACTTAGCAGAGTTTTGGCCAAGGGCCACTCGAACCCAACGTATGTCAAGAGAACGGATGATACCTGGTCGGAATCATCGGAGGAAACACTTGACATTCTACTTAACACTCATTTCCCCGGTTGCTTGGACGCTGCTGATGGGGAGCCAGTATACGATGATTCGTTCTTCGAGATTGACGAATATATAATTTCGGAGGAAAGAATCCAATGGGCGATCGGAAGTTTTGCCCCATATAAATCCCCAGGACCGGATGGCATTTTTCCTAAGATGCTGCAGAGCGCACGGAGGTATGTCACTCCCTGGTTGAAGTTAATGTATAGACTCTGCCTATCCCTCAATTATGTACCGGCTAATTGGAGGAGAGTAAAGGTGGTTTTTATACCCAAAATCGGAAGGAGTAGTCATGAGACTGCAGGGGACTTTCGTCCAATCAGTCTATCATCTTTTCTGCTCAAAACTCTGGAGAGACTTCTGGACTCACATATAAGGCATCGACTGGAGGGTACATCACGACTCTCATGTAGTCAACATGCCTACCTCAGGGGTCGGTCTACGGAGACGGCACTACACGAAGTAGTAGGGACCATAGAACGATCACTGGAATATAAACAATTTACTATGGCCGCCTTCCTGGACATTGAGGGCGCTTTTAATAACGTCACGATCACTGCGATCGAACAGGCTCTAACTGATCTGGATGTCCAGGAGTACATCATTAGATGGTTAGTGAGCATGTTGGGGTCAAGGATCGTTACATCATGTCTTGGCAACAGTATAAGGTCAAAGAAAGTTAGTAGGGGTACACCCCAAGGTGGGGTGATCTCTCCTCTGCTCTGGCTCATCGTTGTTAACTCGATTCTTACTGACCTGGATAACAGGGGCTTTAGGACGGTAGCCTATGCGGATGATGTGGTGTTACTGGTATCTGGTGCGTTTCTGGATGTGATGAGTGACATTATGTCCAGTGCGTTGGGGGCGCTCAGCAACTGGGCCGCTGAGTGCGGACTGGGAGTGAACCCAAGCAAAACGGAACTGGTACTATTCACCAGAAGGACAAAAATTCCGGCTTTTAGACTTCCACGGCTGGGGGGTTGCGAACTCCCCTTGTCGAATCACGCGAAATATCTGGGAATCATCCTGGACTCGAAACTGTCATGGAAATTGAATACTCAACACAGGGTTAGGAAGGCTACGGTGGCTTATTACGCCTGCCGTAGAATGTTTGGCACCAGGTGGGGCCTTAATCCTAGACTGGTCAAATGGCTATACACGGCAATAGTACGGCCCATTCTTACATATGGATCTCTGGTATGGTGGACCGCGACGGGAAAGAAATACATCGTGGTTCAGCTGGGCAGAGTTCAAAGGTCAGCCTGCATTGGAGCAACAGGCGCTCTACGTACTAGTCCTTCAGAGGCTCTGAACACTATACTGCACCTTGTTCCAATTGAAATACACCTTATGGCCGTATCCGTCAATAGCGCGGTCAGGCTCTCTTCATCGGGATGTTGGAAGGCGAGGACGTATGGTCATGCAGGGATCTTACAGAAGCAACCCACATCTCTGAAACGACAAACGGACTATATGATACCCCGTATGGACTTTGATAGGAAATTCAAGGTCATATTCCCGTCAAGACGGGAATGGAGCAGGGGTATCCTGGCCGAGGAATACCGCACGAGGGTTTACACAGATGGGTCAAAGATGACTTGTGGTGTCGGCTCCGGGGTCTTCTCGGAGGAACTACATGTGAACCTCTCTTTTCGTCTGCCGGATTGGGCCAGCGTATTTCAGGCTGAAATACTGGCGATCAGAGAGGCATGCAGAACGCTATACGGTAGGAACATCAGCGGCAAAATTGGTATCTTCGTCGATAGCCAGGCAGCTCTGATGTCACTGGAGTCACACAAAACAACATCCATACTCGTCAACCAGTGTAGGGAAGAATTGTCCAGACTGGGCAGTCTATCTGACATTACCTTAATTTGGATCCCTGCGCATAGGGACCATTATGGCAATGAACAGGCGGATGGGCTGGCCAAAACTGGAGCCGCTCTTGATATTTCACAGGCTGTGCCAGTCGCAACACCCCTGGGAACTATCAGGAGCGAAATCTTCAGGCACTATCTAGATATGGCTGACGATAAATGGAGGAAACTAGATGGCTGCAGGGCTACCAAGGAAACGTGGCCCACATATGACATAGGTCGCTCTGAGCGACTTCTGAATTTCAGTCGGAAGGACGTGTCAAGACTTACATACGTGCTTACTGGTCATTGGACGATCGGCAAGCACGCTATGAGACTCGGCCTCCCTTTTAATGAATGCTGCCGCAGCTGCAGGGAACCTGGAACTGAGGAGACAGTATTTCATCTTCTATGTGATTGCCCGGCGTTTAACTCTATGCGACATGGACTGTTCGGGAATTACCTTCTACAAGGACTCTCGGAGATATCGCGGGTGGGGCTCAACAGCCTGCTGAAATATCTCAACGCAACGGGCTGGCTCTAGCCACCTCGACATTGCCCCTGGGTCAAGTTTGATCGGGGGGTTCCGGATTTCTTGACGAGTTGTGTGGTGTCAAAACGGAGCCACCGTCGGCTCTACTTGTTGCGCGCCTGGACCTGTGCGTGCTACCACGTTAACCAACCAACCAACCAACCATGTTTCCGAAAAATTTCGTTCACTTTTTTACCGAGATTGGACAAATAGTTTAAAATGTAAAATTTTAAAGTTGTTGCATATTTCTAATTCACAGTCCGAAATAATTTTTCTTTTTTATAAACAACGTCTATATCAGTCAAATGTATGTCAAGGTTGATGCAAAAAATAGCATCAAACGGACTTCTTCTTACAAGATCCACCTGTAATCTTTAGAACAGTGTGTTTTTAAAATTGAATGTTGTAGTATCTTACACGAGTCTCCATAGTTTTTTATTTCGGATTCCCAGTACTTCCAGGTTATATAAGCCGTCACAAAATTAAACAAATTTATGTTTATCGCCTTATAAACATATCGTCATATCTCAAACATTTTTTTTTAATTTTAAGTTAGTTAAGCAAAGTGTTCCTTCATCCTTTCTCGTAACAAAAAATCGGTATTTTATCTCAAACTGAACCGAATTGATAGCAAAATCGGTACATTTTGAAAACTTTAATCGCATTTTGCCAAGCTCGATTTTTTTTGTAGATATGACTGCAATAAAGGAGCGATATTTTTGGATATCTCCTATTTTTAAGATTTGTGCATGGACAATTAAAATTTACTGCTTGCATCTTATTTTGAATTTATGTTCTTTATTAACTCTTCACTTCACCAAATTTATTAATTATCAACTGTTGCGCGGCACATTCTGCTTTTGGTAAATTTATTGCCTCAGTAGACATTGATTTACGAACGTACTCACTTCTTGTTATTGATCTAATCGACAGCACATCAACAGATGCTAATTTTTAGAGAATAGAAAAATAAATTTCCAAGTATAAATAGCTTTTTTATGAAACTTTGAGGAACTTTTATTTCCCGGGATCCCGCAAATAAAATCCCGGGAAAACGGGAAATAAAATAATTGAAATTCCCGGGAAAAAACCCTAACGACTATGCTCCTCAAATTGTTTTTCCAGATCAGTTGTTAAACTGTGCAAACTTTGATTTAACTCATGTTGAGCATTTGACCCAATATCTTCTAAATTATCTTCACGGTTTAGCTTACATTTATCACAAATATATGAAAATACAATTTTACTTTTAAGAAATATGTTATGTTGATCTTTTGTGACTCCAACGCACTTTATATGAAAATACTCCCCACATAAGGCCCACCAAACACTAGTTTGCGACTTGGTGACATTTTTATTGCAGGAACAAGTCCAAGTGTCATGCTTTTTTTTTATTGTCCTTGGGGGCATGTTTCATTAATTTGACTCTTTTTTTACAATTCAACACCAGCAGCAGCAACAACAATGTACATAGTAGTGCCGGTTCACACACGTCAAGTTTGACTCGTCAAGTCTTGAGTTTTTAGGAGAGAAGGGAAATGAAATGGCATTCTCTTTACCCTTCTTTCCTAAAAGCTCAAGACTTGACGAGTCAAACTTGACTTGTGTGAACCGGCACTAATAATTTAAATTAATGGCGGCAATCTTAAGAAGGCAGAACAAAACAAGCAAGATGTAGCAAGGTTTAAGTTTATTGTTCTTGTTCTCAAATCAAAAATACAGTTTTATAACCAAAATATTAAAACTAATAAGTTTTAAATTATTTTAAGTTTATTCCACTTAAATACAATTATTTTTTTTAATTTATCGCAAAATTGCTTAGTGCCGGTTCACACACGTCAAGTTTGACTTGTCAAGTCTTGAGTTTTTAGGAGAGAGGGGAAAAGAAATGGCATTCTCTCTTCCTCTCTCACCTAAAAACTCAAGACTTGACGAGACAAACTTGACGTGTGTGAACCGGCACTTAACAAAAAATTCATACCATTTAAGATTTTTTTTAAACGTTTCACTCAATGTAACAGAAATGACACAATCGCTAAAAACCTGGGGCCTTATTCTGGCAGTAGTGATCAAGTACTTTCTCGATTTGAAAGCAAATTTATTTCAGTCAATACTTAACGAATCGAATTTTTTTCTTCAGTATTGTGAAACTCAAATTAATGCTTTATAACACTCAAAAATTAATTCCGATTCGTTCAGTATTGACTGAAAAAATTAGATAATAAATTGCTTTCGAATCGAGAAATTACTCGATCACGACTGCCATAATCAGGCCCCTGAATAAAATAGAGAAAATAATTTGTTTTTAAATTCTGAAAAATATGTGTTTGTTTCTTTACAAAAAAACGTAAACGGTTTTGCAAAATATTTTGGATTTGTATGATCTTGAGTTATAAAGGGTTAATAAATGCAGTAACTGTTCCATTGCAATAACTAGTACAGAAAACCAGCTACCCGATATTGTTTTTGCTCCGTCCCCAAAATGCTTGTTTTTCGTTACTGGTCGATGAATGAAACTTTTTGCAATGAACTTTTTCGGCGCAAATGTATGCAATTTCGTTTTCGGTTACGGTTTATGCGGAAACGCATCTTTAATATGTTTTTAGCAATGTGATAGGGAATGTAAAATTTATAATCAATTTATTTTTTAATATTGTTAATTTAGTTATTTCTTTATCGTTAAAAATGTGTTACTTGTTATCATTTTTTGGGGAATAAAGCTGTTTCTTAATTGCAAAAAATTTTCTTAACTATGCTATGCTTTTTTTATATTCATTCTTTTGTTCTTGTGATATTTAAAATTTTTTTCAACGGTTCTTTTTTGTTTTTGTTTTATTGTTATAAACTAGGTATATGTTTTTGTTTGTTAAAAGTTATAAATACATACATATACAATTACATCGTTTTACATATAAAATATTTAATTTATGTTTCTTGCTTTTTTTTATAATTTTAATCTATTTTTTCTTATTTTTAAATGCTAACAATACTTTTTATATTGTTTTTTTAATATTTTTTTTTTATATTATATTTAACATCATAAAAAAATAATATGTAAATAAAAATATTTTTTTTTAAATATTTTGTAAAAAGGTGGTGGATATTTTTTTGTACGGTTTGACGAAAAAACTTAGTTTGGAATATTTAAAATCAAAATAATATTTTTATTCTTTTAGCTTTTTCCTTTTTTTAAAAACATCTGATTTATTTTTTTATCATAATTAAGCAATAGGTACTTTAAATTTATATAAATTTTTTGCAAAATTGGTTTTTTCAGCAGTAAATTTCTTTCTTTTAATTCAGGGCTGTTTTGGAAATAATTCGTTAAAATTATTTGGTGTTTTACAAGTCTTTAAGTTTTTTGTTTTACGTTAACACTTGTTATGTGTGAATAAACTTTTTTTTTATGTAAATGTTCTTGGATTGTTTTGGTATTTATATAATTTTTTACTTAATTTGGCTTTAATTTTTGACTGGGAGCTAAAAACAAAATTTTTTTTAAATATCTAGCAAATGTTTTTTTTTCTTATTAAAGCACTAATGAAATTCGAAATACATATATGTTTGAATATCAAATATTTTATAAACTGATTTTAAAAAATTACAAATTCAACTTCTTATTAAAAAAAAGGTTTTTCATTTATTATTATTACTATTCGTTCCTTTTTTAATCAATTTACCATTTAAATAATGTAATCAAGGTGAATTGAATATTTGGTAGCGGCAATCCTACAACAATACAAAATAAAACGGATTGATATTTTGCTTTTCGGTCGTCTAATGCAGTAATAATAATAGTAATAATAGCAAATCTATATTTTTGGATAATTATTTCATTTACATTATTAATTTGTTAGTTTCACATACTTATAATAAAGATTATACAGCTAAATATAACAAAAAGTCGTCAGCTGGTGTAAGAAAAAAATTTTTAAGCTGAAATTTTTTTAATAAATTATTTCTTTGCATTTTATATTTATAACCGCACCACATTTGGGTAATTATATTTTGTAAAAACCACCAAAAGTAGTATTTTCAGATCAATTTTGATTATTAAAAACTTATTTAGCACTTGTGCGAAAGAAAAAGGATGCATAACAAATTTAAAAAAATATTCTGATGCATAATTTCCAAAATAAAAATACTTCGGATTTGAAATTTTTACTGAATCCTTGTCTTGCTATACTAAACCATTAAAAAAGGAGTGCATTAAAAAAGTAGTTTAAAGTCAAATAAGGACCAGTTTCATATACATTTAGCATTTAGGCTAGATTAGGAGTTGGAGTTAGTATTTCAGAGGTTGGATTCGGAGTTAGTACTTTTTGTTGACGACTCCACAACCTTGGTTGTCAATGGTAAAAAAAATATAAACGCCAGGGCTGCCAGATTGGACGATTTATCGTCATTTTGACGATTTTTTGTTCCGAATTTAGCAAAATGCCGATTTGCTGATTTTTTTCTAAAAAGTGACGATTCTGAATAAAACATGAAATTTTCTGACACGTTCGTTTTTTAATCTTGGAACAGCCGTACCTTAACAAGAGTGGAAGGCGGAACATTTTCTTTCGCTTAGCTTTTACACTCATTTGATACACCTTAGCAAGAGCGTCAACGTTTTTTCACAAGCAGTAGTGATAGCTTTCTTGCTTGATAAAACCCGCAAATTATAAATAAAAATAAAGACAAAAACGCTAGATTGACCAAACAAATAACTATATGGCCATTATAAATTAACAGTAGCGGCAAACTTCATTTTTAAACGAGATGTCAAAATCGGTTTTTCCAATTGCAAAGCGTTGAGGTTGCTCTATTCAAAAACTAGAAAACGTGTGCCGCTTTTGTTTAGGTACGGCTGTAATATGAAGGTCTTAAGCAAATCTTTAAATGATTATTTTCAGAGAACAAAAACAATAATGTTACACTTTGTTTATCTTTTGTCAAACCATCATCGAATGAACCTTTTACGGCTCTCTGTATAAATCATATTTTCAACAATTATACGGCGAACATTTCACGAGTTTAAAGATAATATCTACATGTGTTTCATGCGATTCTTGACATGAAAGACTCGTTACGATTGAAGAAGCGTCTTTCGCTGTGCTATAGAAGAATCCCAGTCGTGTTACAGTTTTTCCCGTGTGAGGAATCTTCTACGATTTAAAAATGCGGTCATCGACGATACTCCCAGTATCTCTTACACGATTGAAAATGCTAACTGGGAATAAAGTAATTATGTTTTTGCTTTACTGTTTTTTGTTTTTCTTTATAAAAATAGAACAAAAATTGTTAAAAAAAAAAAAAATAAATTTTAAGTTTTCCGATTCTTTTGACGATTTTTCGAAACGTAAAAGACGATTTTTTTTATTTTTTCTCAGGATATTGACGATTTCTTCACAAATTTATCTGGCAGCCCTGATCAACGCTAAATTTCACAACAAAGAAGCATATCAAGAAAAGAGTACTAAAGCGCACGTGGGGGTACCGAGGTATAATTGAAAGGAATTAGTACTGAAAATAGTACCGTAGAACTTAATTTTACATCACTGGTTCAGAATCACTTTCTGCGTCGATCTAACGATGTCCGTTCGGCTAGCTAGCAGGTTGTAAACTTGAGCGCAAAGTACAAGATAATATTATCAAATTTGATTCTAATTGGTACAAAAACCAAGCCTATTACAATTGGGGCAAATCGGTCTATAATTTCATATAGCCCACACACAAGCTGCTTTCCGTAATTGGATCTTTGTGCCCAATATCAAACCAATTTTAATGAAATTTAAAATATTGATAGATCAATATTTAAATTGACAGATAAGAGATGCATTTTTTTCATTTGAGCACAAGGGGATATGGGGGAAATTTCTGGCTCCGTAACTATCCAACAGATTTAAATAAAATTTTAAACATAGATAGATCCCTATTCATATAGCCATACACCATATTAATTTGTTTAAATTTGAGTTATTTTTTATGTAAAAATAAAAATTTTACTTTAACCAAAAAAATTTTTTTATAAAATTAATATTTTTATATAAAAAGTAAAGACCTCAAGCATAAAAAAAATTAATATGCATTTAAATAATAAAGTCGAATAAGAAAGAATTTATATTTATAAAAATAATTTTTGCAAGATATCGCCAGTTTTTACACTGCACCTTCTACCCTGATTTTTTCAAATTATGAGTTAACATACATAAATACGTTTTCCCGTGCCTTTAACATAAGCTGATCAATAAGAAATATTGCTGTGTTATTCTGCCGACGTTATTGTCAACTTGCTGTAATATTTATCTTTAGTGTAGACCAAGGGTTAAATGCAAGGCAACACAAAAATATTGAATTTTCCATGCCTGAGACTTTGACTTTATTCTCGATGAATTTTTAATCACTGTGCAATGTCTGTATTACAAGAAACGGGTTACTGTTTATGATTTGCAAAATAGTATTATGTAGTTTTAAATTATTCATATTTTTGTTTCTCCTCATTAGAGAGCAACAACACAGTTCTTAATTTTTAGATTGAGATTTGATAACTTGTTCTTAGGCCTAATACAAGGCAATCTAAATAAAAAAACAAGTAAGAGTGCTATATTCGGCTGTGCCGAATCTTATATACCCTTCACCATTGTGCGAGCAGAATACATAGCAATTAGACAGAAACTAAATAAAACTGGTAAATATTTTTTTTTTAAATAAGAGACAACCGGTTTTGAACTTCGCTTTTCGTAAGGGCCCAGAATATATATACTTTATAGGGTGTAGGATCAATATTGTAGAAATTACAGTTATACATACATACCATTTTTACCTTCGGTGAAGGGTATAAAAAGAGTAATTTTCGGGAAGTTAGGGGTCTAATCACCCCTGCATACGATAGACACTGGCGTATCGAATGAAAACTCGATAAATGTAATGTCGAGTTACTCGATGTCGAATGGTATTATTTCAAATTCAATACATTTCATTCGATATCGAGTTTCAAGATACCAAAATAAATAATTTCGATGGATTTTGCTCGATATCGTATGCGGTGATTCGATCCCAGTATTTCGGTTATAACTCATACAAATTTCCGACATTTTGGTATATAAGTCATATACATAGGGCATATGGCAGCCCTAAAATTTAGGTTTTTATAAAAATGTTGATGTTTTTTAGCCCATTTTTGGAGTATTTTGCTCATAAATTACCCATTGTCTAACCGATTTGATATTTTTAAATAGGAAGAATTTTACCATTTACTTAAGTTATATTTATATATAAACATTTATATATACTTGTATACATATATTTTAACAAAGTTAATTATAAAAAGAGTAATTTTTGGGGATTCAGTATTTCGGTTGTAACTCAGCCATTTTATAACCGATTTGGCAGATGTATATACCGACGTGTTGAAGAAGAAATTTACCATTTACTTTAGTTATAAAACTTGGACTCGGGGAGATCTATGGTTCCCGAAAGTGGGTATTTAAAAAAAAAATTTAATTTTGGTCATAACTTTTTTGTATTTGCACCGATTTTCCCGAGTTTTTTATAACATATGTCCTACTAAAAATTTCCGATATTTTGATATATAAGTCATATCCATAGGGCATATGGCAGCCCAAAAATTTAGGTTTTTACACATTTTTTAATTTTTTTTGTATGGGAGGTACCACGCCCACTTCTCCAATCCCGCCCACATTTTGTAAGATGGTGTGTATTGGCAACCTAAATGTGTGTACCTAATTTGGAAACTTTGGCTCTTGCCGTTCTCAAGATATACAGAAATAAAAAAAATACAACAACAACAAGGGTTTTTTGGAAAAATTTAGAGGTAGTCGTGGTTTTTTGCTCATATCTCCGTCATTTTTGGACCGATCTGGCTGAATTTCAATAGCAAACTTGAACGGAGTATATGTGACATAAATATACATCAACCTAGTCCAGATCATTTCTGGGGTTTTCGGAAAACCCATTTCAACATACACACGGACAGACGGACAACCGGATTTGAACTTCGCTTTTCATAAGGACCCAAAATATATATACTTTATAGGGTGAAGGATCAATATTGTGGAACATACAAACGGAATGACAAAGTTATATATACCCTCTTACCTTCGGTGAAGGGTATAATAAAAGTGTAGTAAGATATAATTTTTAAGTAAAAATTAAATCTTTTTAATGAAAAAGAATACAAATAAGAGTTCACCAAAGTAAAAATAAAATTTTAAAAAATAATATAGTTATTCGTTATTTCGTAATTGTTTTATATGATCAGGATCATATGTTGCACATATTCATAAGACTAACATGTACATATTTAATTTATTTTTAATTTAGTATCTCCAAAAAAATTCTACTTACATTGCTAATTTAATTTTTGGTTTTTTTATTGATTACTCAATATTTCATAAATTTATTTTAATTTTCAAAATTTCCATGTAATAGTTTAGGTATAGTTTAAAAGCGTATAGTTAAAGGTTTTATTTTAACCAATATTTTCTTCAATTCAAATTTAGTTTATAATTTTATAGTGCTAACAAATTTGTTTTGTGCCAATTCTAGTGGTGGGTGGCTGTTACGGAGATAAGGAGTGTAAGTTTGTTTTAGTTTAGGGTTTCATGCTTTGAAATTTTTCTAATTCTTATTGATTTTAGATAAAAATTGCTTTCCATTTTTGGCTTGTCCTTTGCAAAGAAGCATATACAACGAATTTATCGACATTCACAAGAATAAAGAAATAAAACATAAGATTTTGTGTTTGAATGTTGTAAAAAAATCTGTAGTATTTATTGAGTGTTATTTTTATTTTATGTGTATGGAAGTGTTTTGAAAATGCTGTTTAAAAACGAAACTATAACGATTATCTAGGCAATTGGGCAATAGACTATGAAGTTTAATTTTTAAGGTTAGGAACCAAATTTTAAATTACAATTTAACCACATAAGACACATATTATAGAAAATAATTTTTAACGAGAAGTTTTTTAGCTCTTTTGTAAATTTGTAATTTATTACAGGTGGCAACTGATGTCGATTTAAGTTGCCAAATAGTTCTTATGCAACCGAAAAATGTTGGTTACTGGGTAGATTTTTTGGACAAACGGCGCACGAAAAGATAAAAATTAATAAAATTTTTATTTAATTTTAAACATTTTCGGCCATGTTCTGGAAATCGAGTTTTTTATTCCAATTTGATTTCAGGAATCAAACTACTACTGGAAAACAATTTCACATACTAGTCTATCAAATAGAATTAAATCCATGTGCATACTAAAAACTTTTAATAGTGGAGATATGATTGTTGGCCGATGAATATGTGTTCAGTCTTTATAGTCTCCACTAAATAAGTCACAGCATCTTTGAGAAGAAATACGCCCTAACCCTGGGCCACACGTTCAATAAATCACTTACAAGTTGTTCACACAAACTACTTATCAAAACTTGTTTTAATTGACAGCTGTGGAACAGGCTGCACACAATTTGATAATCCGTTTGGGGGATTCACAAGGTAGTCGTAAAGTTGTAAAGGCACATGTCTTAAAATAATCTCAAGAAATTTATATGACTGCCGTGGCCAACCGCTTTAATTTTGATTTTAACTGTACAGTTATGACGAAATAACAGCATTAAAATTTTTATTTTGTTTGAAACCCAACAGTATATTTTTTAACAATTTTAAAATATTATTTTGGACAATATAACGATATGACTTAATAGCACACCTTGTGAATACCTTGAATATAATCGAATTGGCTTTCATTTAAATAATTTGTTCCCAATTTAAAAGATAATCGCCTTCCGTTTGTATGTATTTCAATTGGTGATTTAAAAAATTTGTTGCTAAAGCATTTCTTAATTAAAAATGTTTATTTGTGTTTTGTATAAAAATATTTGTGTGTATGTAATAAATTATTTTCTTTTTATTTTGGATTATTTTAACTTTTATTTAAATACAAATATATTAAAGCTTTGTAATTGAAAACTGACTGAGAAAAGCAGTCTGTTAAACTATTTCGAACATTAACGTACACATAGAAAATTTCTATAAAAATCACTCAGTTCAAAAAACATTTTTATATAAAATTCTATATCAACGTTTCCGTCCGAAATCGTTGAACAGGCAGTAAGTTTGTTTTTTTTATTAATTAAATATAATTAACAATACTTTGTATTTATATATTTATATATGTATATTATATTTAAAATAAAAATGCAGTAAAAATTTCAATATGTTTACTATGTGTGATAGTTTGTGTAATTCTATTTGCTATAAAATAAATTTATTTTGCGTTTGTAAGAAAAATTTGTGGAAATTGTAAATAAATAAAAAAAATTCTAGTAAATAAGAAAAACATTATAGTTCTTAATAATTAAGAAAATATTTCGATAATTTCGCATTGTTTTGGTTTTAAAAACTAAAGTTGTATGATTCAAATTTAAGTTGTTTTTGAAATTATTGGCCTACGATCCTTTTTTATTTTTTCTTAATTTCCTAAGCTTCTCTATGTTCTCATAGTTAGATAACAATTAAAATTTTAATAAATTCTTAAGGTTTTAATTAATATCAAATGAAATTTTAAAACTATCATTCGTGTAAGTTTCACAAAAATTTCGTTTTTCTCCCATAGTGATAGATTAAAATAAATTATTTTATCATAGCTACAGATAAATATTGTTGTGCATTTGTTTATATTAACAACAAAAAATTAAATTTTTTTTATTTATCAGCCATATCACAGAGTGCTTCAGAAAATTATTTACGAAAACATTTTTCGGAATGTAACCATTTTAGTTTTCATGAACGGAATGGGATAACTATCAAAAAAGAATTCCTATCAATAAACGAATATGGTTTCTTTATTTATTTTTCAAAAGAAGTATATTTAAAATAATTTTAAACCCTTTATTTTACAAATATTTAAAACTTTACAAAGACTTTTAAAAGAAAACAAAATTTTCGTAATTGCCGGTTCACACACGTCAAGTTTGACTCGTCAAGTCTTGAGCTTTTAGGAGAGATTTTATACATAAATAAAAACTCGATTTTATACAAAAATAAAAACTCAAATTTAAATATTTTGTACGAAAACGCTGCTAAGAACAGCTTTTTTTAGTGAATTTGTTGCCATATTACACAGTAATAAATACTGATGCTGCAAAATTGGTTACATAAAAATCGTGTAAACCAATTTTTTCGAATTGATGAAAACGATTGGAATCTAAAGCACCAAAAATGATTTCGAACGGAATTGGCAGCATTCCGAACGGAATATGTGACACGGCTGAATGTATAGTTTTTAATGTATTTTGTTGCTGTCAATATGACTACATAACCGTATAACCTGCCTTCCGTGAACAACCCAAATATATCAAAATTTGCGTTAAGATGGTATTTTAATCGAATACATTTTCAATGTGACAATATCTATGTAAAACAGTAAAGAAAAGGGGTTTGCCTTCTTTTAAAAGTAAAATATAAAAACGGCTCTAATCGTGGTTGTTTTTAACACTAGAAACGCCGAAATTAACGACCATTTTTTGAACACCCTGTTTTAACAAAGGGGCCTTAGTAGTTATTACCTAGTTTTAGAAGTATTACCGAGTTTTAATGAATATTTGATGAACTTTAAAAACAGGATCGCATCCGTTTTCAAAATTAATCGATTTACATTTGACTGGAATCCGAAACATGACCAATTGCTTAAGAAACTAATCTAAAAATGGATCGAAATTTTTTACAGTAATTGACTTTTAAATTGCGCAAAAACATTTTTTAGATATGAAAACTGCCGAATTTTTATAAAACATCACGTACACATAGATATTGTATAAAAAGGCACCTAATAGCTGGTGCAAAGGTAAAGGTGTATCGACGCGGTTCGTCGACTTAGATTTAATATTTGCGGAATTCACGGTTTGCTATTGTATAACTTGTACATCTTTTAGGTCTTGTAAATATTGATTTAAAATACGACAACAACAAATCGACGCATAAGATTTTCAAAAAATAACTACGACAAAATTGTGGGTAAATAGAGCGTATTTTTAGAAAGCTAAGGCGTTACGTCCTACGCTTTTACGTCGAACCCAACTGTGTTCCCAAAATTTATTCATATGTCAGATCTATACAAAACTGCAATCAATTAACATTGGACACAATATTATTTTTACCTGACTGATTTCATTCTTTGATTTCAAAATGATTTTAGATTCCAAAACATAAATATTTTGTGATTGTTATCATTTTATAATCATTTATTTTAGAAATCAATAAGTGCAATTAATTTAACTCCTGTCCTGTATTTTTAGGTAAAAACTGCTCAATCAGTTGTTTGCAAAACTTGTCAATGAATTTGTTTGACATTTTTTTTTTTAAATTCATTACGAGAATAAAAATTAAAAAAAAAACAAAATTAACAAATTTATGGTACGCTTTCTATATTAGGCAAAATTGACCTACGAATACCATACGCGTTTTAAATTTTGGTCAGCTTTATTTCTAGAAGAACGAGTTTCACTTAAAAAGAACGAAATTTTGATTGAAATTTAAGTATTGCAGTCAAATCAGTTGTATTCATATTTGATAATAATCAATTAATTTATAAATTGATTTCAAAAAATTTATTAAATTTCAATTTATTATTTGCAAGTTATATTAAAAGCTTAATTAGGCCAATAAAACTACATATATTACAAACAGCGTTAAAGAACTGTGTCAAAGTTGAAAAACTGCAATTTCTTCCACTTCTTAATTTGTCATTAGCCAAAAAAAAACTGTAGATTTCACTTCCGATTCATTAAATGTAAACAGTCGCTGTCAAACTAACTCAAAAAACGTAAATTTGTACAAAAATTTTCGTTTTTGTTCGACAGTTTTTGGTTTCGACTGCAGTTTTTCAAGCCCTGATTTTCCGATTTTGAATGCAACCAAAAAATTAGCAATCATTCGGGTGTGTTCTAGAATCCGAATCCACTCGAAAGTGGATTACTTTAGCATTATTGGTGTTCTGCATTTCACATCCACATGTTTTTATTCGTTTTCAATTAGAGTAGATATGGGTTGGTGAAAGCAAACCGAATCGACTTTTATTGTAATGTGTGATAACATTTTTAACAAAAAAATTAATATTGCTTTTAGCTTAAAATCTTCTTAATCCAATTTAATCAAAAATATATCGTTATCTAAAACGCAAAAGGCCCTTACTAACCCTAAATTTAAAGTCGAATTTTTCAGTGATTTTGATGTAATTATACCAAATTTTTTTTAACTTTATTTATGTTATTTTCAGACAATTTAGCGATCTCTTAGTTTTTGGGTTTGTTTAAAATTTTGCAATTTTTCGCGAGTTTTAGCCATGTTCGCGATATAAGCGATTTGGTCGTGTAAGTTTTCTGATTCTTTACAGCTTTAACGATTTATAATATATAGTTGACTTTGCTGTCATGCCGCTGTTAGCAAATTTTTGCGAATTTCCTTGAATTTAGCAATTTTTGCCGATTTTTTGCCATTCCTTATAGTTTTAGGGACTTTAAATCAATTTTATGGCTGGTTTGAAATATTAAAAATTTTCGCGAATTTTCGCTATTTTTGCAATTTTTTTTGTTATTTTCCGACGTTTTGTTTTTTAACCCATTTAGAGGTTTCAAATAAATTTTAGTGTTTAGTTAAAAGATTGCAATTTTTCGAGAATTTTAGCCTTGTTAGCGATTTTTTTTGTGATTCTTTACAGCTTTCACGATTTTTAGAAAATATTAGACATTGCTATCATGCTTCGGTTAGCAAATTAGCGATCTTTAGTTCAACAAAAGTTTTTTCGAACAAAAACTTTGAATACACAAAAACATGCGGATTTGAGAACACCAATTTATGACTTATGCGGATTCAAAAAATTTTTCGTTTTCAATTCGAGTCTAAACCTAGAACATACCTGATTATCGAGAAATCATGAGATTGCAGTATTTTATAGCTCTGATACATCGGTGGCTTAACATTACAAGCAGATCTGTGGAGTCGGAGTAGTGGTTGTTGTGCCGGAGTCGTAGTACCAAAAAAAACTCGAGACCCGGAATCCAAAATGCTACGTCATAAAAAATTTTTAAATTTTTCTGATATTTTCCAAAATAAAAAAATTTTAAGAGGGTCTGCTTTAAAAATATTGATGTCAGAAAGTAAGAACCAGTCTACTTTGCATGTGTTAATTACTATTTTAAAGCTCAATGCGGCATGTGTTAGAATTAAAATATCGATTTGAAATTTTTAAAGAATCATTTCCTTGCTATATTTAACCATTTAAAAGGTACTGCATTAAAAAAAGAATTTTAAAGTCAAATACGGACCAGGCTTATATACATTTAGCATCAAGGTTAGAGTTGGAGTCGGAGTCGGAGTCGGAGTCGGGTTAAAAAAATTTCAACGGTTGGAATCAAAGTTAGAACTTTTTTTTGATGACTCCACAGCCCTGATTACAAGGTTGTATTGGGCATTTTATTTAATTATCCGTTAGTAGTTTTTCAGGGTTGTATGTTACAATTTACAACTTTTAATGTTGATCCAGAGACGGCAACTAGTCTTTGGCCACCTTGTTTAACTAAATTTTGTTGCGTAATTAAGCCAGAGATATGTTAAAATACATTTTATATTCAAAAATAACAGCAAGAAATCGTATAAGAGGAACATTTTTAGAAAAAAAAACATAAAAATATCGCATAATTTATATACTTCGACATAAACGGTTTAAGAAAGTTTTAAATCTTATGTTTCTTTTGTCAAAAAAACCGACCAAGGTAATGTGTTTTATCAAATTTTAGTCATAACATTTAAAAGTGAAATAAAAAATCTTTAAAAATTTTAGGTTTTACGAAATGTTGTATTTATAGTGTAGTGGTGAGTTTGTATAATGTATTTTTTTAATGTTTGTGTAGGTTTATTTGTATAATTTTTTATTGTGTGTGTGTGTTCTATAAATGTGCATAACAAAAATATTTTTAAAGTATTTAACGTTTTTGTGTTCTAGAAATCTGCATTTAAAATAAATTGCTATAAACATATTGTTATTTTTTATAATAAAGAAGACTTCTAAAACAAATTAAAATATTTTAAAACAAAAATCTTGAAGGTTTAGGCGTTAAGCAAACAAAATTAAATTTCATTTATTTTCTAGTATTCGTTTTTTATAGCAATTCATCTTGTTTAAGCCTTTAGACATTTGTAATATAACATTATCATTATATATACAAATATTTCAAAACAAACAAATAAAACAATAGTAAAGTAATAGAAATAAAGGTAAAATCATAACTTAGAACTTAAATACTACTAGACACATACAATACAATACAATATTGTTCTTGTTTTATATAATATATATATATATATACATATATATATATAGAGTATAAACATAAATACATAGATAAAGACATTTACATACTACTTTAGTCATTATCTTTATCATTTTTTTTTTATTATTGTTATAAACTTCTTCTTTTTCTTCCACTTTATCATCGTCGCCTTCGACAATTTCGTTAACATCAAGACATTGATCAGTTTTATTGTATTTGTTTGTTTTCTAGATAAAAGTAAGTATTATAAACATAATTAAGTTAATAACTAAATAAACTTGCATTCAAACTTGTTGCCCTTTTTCGCTTTAACTTGTTGCAATTTTAAATATTTTCTTTAATAGAAACTTAAAACCGTTCCTTGTTAATAGTTAAAATGGTAAAACACCTCAAATTTTTATAAACATTTTACACATCTAAAATAAAAATGAAAAGTATAAAAACTATTTAAAAATTGCCTGCTAAATACAATGTTCAAACGATCGATGATAAAAAATTTATAATTTAATAAATGTTCTGTTGAGTTTTTGTTTTATCTAAAAAAATGGCATTATTTAAAATCATAAATATGTTTGTTTTTTCTTTCTTCATTTAAGCTTCTGTTTCAGCACCTTTTAATCGTAGACGGGCAAAATCTTCAAAAATTATATCGTCATCTTGAGCATCATCATCGTCTAGTTGAATAAGATTTGTGGTTGGTACCTCTTGGAGACCAGCTGTATTGGGATTTAAGTTGGCATCATCGTTAGACACCACTACCAATTGGTTATCGCGTATACTTTGTCGTGGTGATTTATCGCTGAGTAAAGGATTTTCCTCCTCTTCAGGCTTTGGATGCATAAGAGTGAAAGGTAACTCAGCTACCAAATCACCGCCCAATAAGGCTCCACTTATTAACAATTTCACTTTGACCTTATAGTGCACAATAATGCCTAGACTTTCACGTTGTGCTGGATTTGTGATCAAAGTACTAGATGCTAAATTTGTGTCCTCATGTTTTAATTGTCCATCCAAAGCCAGACCCCATTTGTCTTTGTTATTTGCCAGCAGCGGGCACAGTTCAAATACTTTGGAGAGTGTAAAGCCTGGCAAAACTTGGCTACCATCTTCGGATTCCGTTTCGGCCACCACCGATTTGTATTGGGCCGTCGAAAATAAACAAATATCGGCAAATTGTCTAACATAAACTTTGATTTTCTTAACCGTTCGATTCGAATTATTAGCCACATGGACATTGATGGATATCTTCTCGCCATGATGATACAGTTCCTTATCAAGACTCGCTTCCAAATGGATTTTATTTGGCTTCATCATAAACTCTTTACTCACTTCAATAGAGGGTTGTTCGCCAACCTTCGAAGGTGCGTACATCACTTTACGTATTGTCAAACGAACGGAATTGCGTTTATGGGGTTTGTCTTCGATAAGTTCGCCTTAAATAAAAAAAGCTCATTAGAATTGTGGTTTAAAAATGGTTGTGATTTTTTTTTTTTTTTTTATTCATAAACTTATTTTAAGCAATTTTAGCTCAACAGTTTTGAATACCAAAAAAAACTGATCTGAGTGATAAAAAAATCAAGGAATACACTTTCCGAAAAAGAAATCGAATACATAAACAAACAAAGTCTTAGAAAAAAGCAAAATCAGATGCAAAATTACGATTTTTGTTTGAAAGCATCATTTAGATTGTTACTTCGTTGACATCGAGTTCCGCAATTTGACCTAAACTTGAAAAATATATAAATTAAAATTTTTAATAAAAAATGCAATACACCATTAGAGAAGTCAATTTAATCTATATAAAAAAGGGAAATGCTCCATGTATGTATGTAATCGCATCACGTGAGAACGGATG
This sequence comes from Pollenia labialis, assembly GCA_949318255.1. NCBI lineage: Eukaryota > Metazoa > Arthropoda > Insecta > Diptera > Polleniidae > Pollenia > Pollenia labialis. The sequence goes on along the minus strand of OX439139.1, from coordinate 198,153,408 downwards.
GAGCGAAAAAAAATTTTAATTCCTATTAAAACTAGGAAATTTTAAGTTTTTTATACATTACCTACTTTGTATTTCTCATTTTTTCTAAGTATAAGCTAACTTAAGTATGAAGAACTTAACACACTACCTACTTTTCACTTATCATTAGTAAATTTCAAAAATAAATTTAAGTACTCAAAATAAATTTCCGAAGTATGCAAAGTATCGAGTCAACGCAATTTCTTTACAATATCCGAACTTTTATTGAAAAAGTGTCTTTACATTATCAAGAGTAAACAAAATTAAACTTTAAAGCTGATTCAGTTTAAAGTCTATATGAAAACGGTGATTACGGTGACTAGAAAGTATTTCTTTTCTAAACAGTAATTATTTGGAACAAGATACAAAAAATATAATTTACAGCGAATTTTAAAAATATAGACACTCAGGGATGTGCTGCAAATCGGAAACGTAAAACGCAAGAACTTTAGAAGTCTTTTTTTAATAAGATTTTTGTAATAAAAGATTTTTATGACAAATACCATACAAATAATTCGCTATTAAACGAATCCCACCGAAGTCTTATGTCGTGGAAACCAATTTCCGTCAGAATTATCACCGCCCGTTTTAAATCTAAGGTCAGAAATGTATACCCCCCTACAGAAGGCGCATCAGAAGAGATGAAGGACCGCCTTTATGGTCAGCTTAATGTGGTCTATGATACCATACCTCGTGGTGATATTATATGCGTATTGGGGGACCTTAATGCAAAGGCTGGTTCTGATAATGCCTTACTTAAGCACGTAATGGGTACTCATGGCTTGGGCACTCGCAATGATAATGGTGAACGTTTAGTAGGATTCTGCAGCTTCGTGAAGCAGTTAACCAAAATGATATAACAGCTCAGGTCTCCGTCGCTGCCAAGTGGAATGCTTTAAAAGACACCATTGTCAATTGTGCTAATGTCTCTATAGGACCGGAACCAAAAGGCAGACAACCGTGGATGACAGATAACACATGGGATACTATACAGGAGCGTATTGATATTAAATCAAAATTGTCGGCAACTGAACATCTTACGCCCGAAACTAAGACGCTCTTGGAGGCAAAATATAAATCCATGCACAAAATTGTGCAGCGTGCTGTCCGAAGAGACAAACGACGACATATCGATCTATTGGCTAGTGAAGCTGAAAATGCTGCACAGGTAGGGGACACCCGTACTGAAATGGGAAACCTGCAGGAATCGATGGTATTCCGTCTGAAATATATAAGGCCGATTCTACTCTTAGTGCTGAAATTCTTTTTCCATTGATCACCCAGGTGTTAGAGCAGGAGTCTTTTCCGAGCGAATGGAAGGACGGCATAATGGTGAAGATTGCGAAAAAAGGAAATTTGAAAGATTGCAACAATTGGCGGTGCATATGTGTATTACCAGCAATTTCAAAGTTTATAGCAAAAATAATACTCAATCGCATAAAGGAACACCTTGAAAACACAATTACCTCGGCCCAAGCCGGCTTCCGTAGTGGTTTCTCGTGCGCAGATCACATAAACACCATTCGAATTATCATTGAACAGTGTGTCGAACATAATTCAACTCTTAATCTACTTTTCATTGATTTTGAAAAAGCGTTCGACAGCATCAATCGTAATTGCATTTGGAACGCTCTTCGTAAGAGAGGTATCCCGTCAAAACTAATAGCATTAATAAAGGAGAGCTATAATGATGCTAACTGCTATGTGTCACATAAGGGGAAGTTGTCTGAAACTTTCCAGGTACTAAGTGGAGTGCGGCAAGGATGCATACTATCGCCACTTCTGTTCTTGCTTGTCATTGAGGACGTATTGACATCAACCTCATTTCAGCGGAGGGGTGTTCAATGGCGTATAGATAACTCCTGGAGATGTCGATGGTTGACCTCCAGTCAAAATTGGATGGTACAGGTCTAAAAATAAACACAACAAAAACAAAAGGTCTCTCCATACAAGATAACTCTCCGGCATCTATTAATGTAGGTGATAACAACTATGCCATTGTCAACGAATTTTGTTATTTGGGTAGCATGATTACCGCTGATGGAGGTACTGAGATTGACGTGGAGCAAAAATCAGTAGAGCTAGAGCAGCATTTGGAGTTCTAGCACCAATATGGCAAAACAACAACATTAGTCTTCAAACAAAACTGCGAATTTTTGAATCCAATGTATAATCAGTTCTTTTGTATGGATGCACAACATGGAAGGTGACCAGTATAATTACAAGTCGTTCGCAAACATTCGTCAATCGCTGCCTCAGACGAATACTTTGAATCTTTTGGCCAAATGTTATATCGAATATTGAGCTACTTCGTAAATCAAATCAGATAGATGTGGCTACTGAGATTAGATTTTTAGCGATAGAGATTAAGCTTTAGCGAATTACAGAATACGGCCACAGATGAGAATATCGCCAAGCATGCGTTACGTTGGAACCCGTTTCATCAAGCAGGACGAAGAGTTGGAAGGCCTAAAACTACTTGGAGACGTTCCACCGAAGCCGAAATGAGGTCTGTGGGTTTAACATGGAACGAAACTAGAAATGTAGCCCAAAACCGAGTGCGGTGGAGAACGGCTATTGTTGGCGCCCTATGCTCCAGTGGGAGTTAAAGGAACATATTTATATATATATATATATATATATATATATATATATATATATATATATATATATATATATATATATATATATATAAATATATATATATGTAAACGGAATTTTATAATAAAAATTATATTAAAAATGTATTAAAAACAACTTCCAAATTTTGGCGTTTTACATTTACGATTTACAAATAAAATTTTTGGAAAAATGAGATTCTCTGGCGATACAAATTTGTCTTATTTATCATGTTTGAAATTAAATTATTTAATTATCCAAAAAAAAAGCGGAACAAAGTAAATTTTTTTAAATATATTACTTTGAAATACACCCATTCAGTCATCACCCGCCATTAGTTCTGAATATTTCTTTGAAAATACAAAAATGAGATAATAACAATAATACGGCTGCAGAAGAAAAAAAAAGAATAAACAAATAAATAAGAGGAAAAATGAACTCAAGTGTCTATAAAAATTAAACAAATAAGTATTTTCGTTCATATAACATTGTTTAAGAAGAAATATACACATGAATATTCACAAGTACGTCTATGAAATTTCGAATAATATAAGTACATACACATATACGTATACGTATACTAGGGGCTCCTATTCCGCAAAATTAAGCTGGAATTCTCGCGAGAAATATTTTAGTAATTACCCTGGAATTTTTGAACTTTGATTTTAATACGGAAACACAACTTCTGGGCTTGGGCCGGTTCGCTGAACTCCCCGATTATTGTTTTAGCTATAACAAGAACAACAACTAAATCAATATTTAAAAACTAATTCTTTAAACTTGGACAAAAAATTAATTTTTGTTCGAACAATCAATACATGGCATTAAAATATGAAAAGTTTTAGGCATATTGGCACCGCACAGCCAGTCTTGACAAAGCCCATTTTGGATGTATAATTTTGGACCACTTTTTTAGCATTGCGAATGACACAAACAATGTTGGCCTTATCAGCATAAACCATTGACTTCACGTAGCCCCACAGGAAATAGTCGATCTTAAAGTCCAATTGACAATCGGGAGAATAGTGCGCAAATTTCCTCAAACCGGTCTGTAGCAAATCTGAAAACACTTGTCGGTGCGGTTTGTGGGCTGGTCATCGTCCCTTAGTTCTTCTTAAAATAGGTCGGCCAAGCAGTTACCGTGAATTGTGTTCTTGAGATGATAACGGAGTAATTATTGCCAGATATTGAGGATATGGACTTTGACGATATGTAGCACCAACAGGATGGTGCCACTTGCCACACAGCCAACGAAACAATCGCTCTTTTGCGCGATAAATTCTATTGCCGTGTTATCTAAGTCGTGGCGTTGTTAATTGGTCGTCACGATCATGTGAATTGACACCGTTGGACTTTTTCTTTGGGAATATTTAAAAGAAAAAATGTACGTCAATAAGCCAAGAACAATTCAAAACCTAAAGGATGAGATAATTCGGCACATTACCAACATTGAACCTGAATAATGTCTCAAAGTCATTGAAAATACATACATATAGACCATCGGAAAGAGGTATGCCACTGAAGCCGTGGCGAGTAATTGCCATAGATCCTTCTATAATAATGCAAAATATTAAGATAATTCTCTAAAAACTTTTTGTTTTATTTACAATTAACATCGTGCCTTTTTGTTGGACGACTCGAGCTCAATGATTTTTTTTATTTCTATTAAATACTGGCAGAATTTAATGATTAAAATGAAATTTGGAAAAGAAGGAAAGTTAAAGGACTTCTGTTAAACTCTTATGTTTAAACACAGCCTCGTTTTATTGCTTAAAAATAAATTAATTGTTTAAAATAGCGTAAAACGTATCTTCTTTTTACTATTTATAAAAAAAAAAATCCGGGGAATGGAAGAACGATTTCATATGTTTCCGGGAATTAAAAAGCCATAGAAATTGGAAACCCTAATGAATGTACATACAATATCCACAAAAAAAAACATAATTGAAAACTGAATAAATTAAAGAGTAAAAATAAATTAACCAAATAGCATTAACTTTATTAACAGATACAAAAACAAGTTTGCAACTTAAGTGAGGAGGTCCATAATAGAACGCAACAATTCCATTATAACAATTGTTTGGAGAAATGAAAAAAAGACTTGTTATGGTAAAATAGGTAACTAACACTGAACAATCCATAGAAAACAAATTTGAAATTGTTGCATTATGTTCCGATTCATAGTAAATAAATTCGTTTTGATATGAACCGCATGGAAATGTTTAGTTTTGACATAACTTTGTTTGGAATTATGACTGTTTAGAACCTAATTGTGTAAAACGCAACGCAACAAATTCAAAAATATTTTATAATTTTGTTGTTGCCTTCTGCAGAAATTCATATTGTTTTTTAAAATTTTCAACGCCACAAAATATGAAGCAAAATGTATTAACCAAGGCGAATTCAAACAGGTAAACTCATCTCGTCAGCCGTTCATCAGCTGTTTCCACGGCGAATTAAAAAATATGGTCAAACGTCAAAATATGATTTTGTTTTGAGAAGAAGTTGAATGAAAAGTGTTAAAAATATTATTTTTATAATAAAAAAATTTTAAAACTGCGAATGATTGAAGAGAATTTATTAATTTCTTTTATAAAAAAGTGATAATTTTAATTTGCAATAAAAAAATTTTGACAACCAATCAGAAAATTGTATAAACAAAATACATGGGGCTTTTTGTAGTTGTAGAGATGAGTTTACCTGTTTGAATTCGCCTTGGTATTAACAAAGTGACCAAGGCGAATTCAAACAGGTAAACTCATCTCGCCAGCCGTTCATCAGCTGTTTCCACGGCGAATTAAAAAATATGGTCTAACGTCAAAATATGATTTTGTTTTGAGAAGAAGTTGAATGAAAAGTGTTAAAAATATTATTTTTATAATAAAAATATTTCAAAACTTTGAATTTATTAATTTCTTTTATAAAAAAGTGATAATTTTAATTTTCAATAAAAAAATTTTGACAACCAACCAGAAAATTGTATAAACAAAATACATGGGGCTTTTTGTAGTTGTAGAGATGAGTTTACCTGTTTGAATTCGCCTTGAAAGTGACCTCATTACTACAACAATGAAACAATAGAAAAAACAACAGGCATTTTGTTGCTAGAATCATGGTGGAATAAGCCATTGCTAGAATTGAGACCGCAAATGTCAAAATGCCTTTATAAAAATGTAAATAAACAAAAAAAAATGACGCCAAACGTCACACACGAAGAAAATAACTGCAAACAGCTGCGCTTGTGAGGTCACTTTATTAGTACATTCTGATACAGGGATGATAAAGTCAGTACAATTGTACTTTTTTCAGTACAATTTGCATTGTAAAAGTACTAAAGTACTCCAATGACATATTTAGTACAATTTAAAATTCAAATATCAGATGAATTGCCAAAGACATATTATCTACACAACATTCAAAATATTATAAGAACAAAGCGAAGAAACCGCCTTTTTGTGAATATTGCATCGAATTTAATTCAGACAAAATATATACTACAGTCTGATCAATCTTGTTGCTATAAATAAACGAAAACTTTTAAGCTTGATTTCTCAAAGTGTTGGTAAACGGGGTATAATGTGGCGCTTCATGTTGCGACTTGTTGTACAATTCGATAAAGTTGTACAACCATTTGTTACGTTAGGTGTAGTTGGTCATCGGTTGAATAAAAAATCAATTTGATTTGAGCTTTGAACTTGGTACGTCTGATGGCGATTTTTTCCTTCGTTTTTAATTTTCATTCCAACGTTTTGAAAGCAGCAGCGTGAAAAGCAAACCATATTTTAAAAAACTAATACGAAATTCCAATGCACAATTTTAGTAAAGATTACAAAAACTGCCGGAACTATTATTTAATTTCTTTTCTTGCTCCTCTTCTTACTCCACTTCATTTATCGCCACTTGTGCTTAAAAATCAGTACTCATGTTTACTTTATAAAAATAATTTCTTAATAAAGCTTACTGAAAAGTTGGTTAAAAAATTGTACATATGCTGCGAAAAAGTACAATTTTTTACTTAATGAAGTACAATTTTGAAAATGCCATTTATCATCCCTGTTCTGATATGAAGTGTTTGAAATTTAAAAACTCAATATGTATTCATGTAGAAAGCAACAACAAAATTAAAAAATAATTTTAAATTTGGTTTTGCTTTCAATGAAATTTTTGGCGTTGCGTTTTTCACAATTAGGCCCTTATTATTTGTTACTCTTGACATTTCACTAATATTACGCCGTTGTTTACTGTATAGATGCGGAATTGTTTTACTTTTATCTAAGCCATTACATTTGTTATTGAATAATAGCATACATTATTATTGAAGTTTGTAAGATTTATAACAATCGCTGTATAGATTTAAAAATTTAGAAACTTACAACTACAATTAATGTAGTGGGGAATGTAAGGAGAGATAAACTCATTGTTTATTGTTGATGATTTTGTTAAAACTTTGATATTGTTACAAATAGAACTGTTTCTGTAATTCTTATACACTTAACAGTTTTATTTGGTTTAATATCTTTAGTTTTTCTAAAATCATTATGGATGAAGTTTCCTGATGCTCTGGCCTAAGCAACCAGTGAAAAGCGCATAGGAATAGCTTATCCCATCAACAATAAATTTCAGTGTTTTCATCAAATAATAAAAATTGGGAATTAAGCACGAATAACAAAATCATTTAAATTAAATTTTGTATTCCCACGAAAATGCACGGCCTGAAAAAAACTGACTGGCAACCCGCTTTTTAAATAAAGCGAGTTGTTTTTGTTTTTATTTTGTTTTTTCTTAACCTACTTACAACTACAATTAATGTTGGAAGAATTCCAATCAATTGTAGTGGGGAATGTAAGGAGAGATAAACTCACTGTTTATTGTTGATGATTTTGTTAAAAATTTGATATTGTTACAAATAGAACTGTTTCTGTAATTCTTATACACTTAACAATTTTATTTGGTTTAATATCTTTAGTTTTTCTAAAATCATTATGGATGAAGTTTCCTGATGATCTGGCCTAAGCAACCAGTGAAATGTACCTTATCCCATCAACAATAAATTTCAAAGTTTTTATCAAATAATAAAAATTGGGAATTAAGCACGAATAACAAAATCATTTAAATTTAGAAAGTTTAAAAAAAAAAAAAAAAACTAATTATTGCGTTTTGTTATGGTCCTCCCCAATTGTTGTTGTATGCAAGAGAATAATATTAGTGGATTAAGAATTAATTTTGGATTTTTAAACAAAAATTTAATAAAGATTATGTTTACATTAATCAAAGTGTTTAATAATTCCATTAATCAAAGTTTTTAAAAATACAATAATCAGGTATGCGGGTGTGTTCTAGAATCCGAATCCACTCGAAAGTGGATTACTTTAGCATTATTGGTGTTCTGCATTTCACATCCACATGTTTTTATTCGTTTTCAATTAGAGTAGATATGGGTTGGTGAAAGTAAACCGAATCGACTTTTATTGTAATATGTGATAACATTTTTAACAAAAAAATTAATATTGCTTTTAGCTTAAAATCTTCTTAATCCAATTTAATCAAAAAGATATCGTTATCTAAAACGCAAAAGGCCCTTACTAACCCTAAATTTAAAGTCGACTTTTTCATTGATTTTGATGTAATTATACCAAATTTTTTTTTAATCGATTTTTATGTTATTTTCAGATAATTTGATTCTTTAATCGATTTAGCGATCTCTTTGTTTTTGGGTTTGTTTAAAATTTTGCAATTTTTCACGAATTTAGCCATATTCGCGATGTAAGCGATTTGGTCGTGTAAGTTTTCTGATTCTTTACAGCTTTAGCGATTAATAATAAACAGTAAACTTTGCTATCATGCCGCTGTTAGCAAATTTTTGCGAATTTCCTTGAATTTAGCAATTTTTACCGATTTTTTGCCATTCCTTATAGTTTTAGGGACTTTAAATCAATTTTATGGCTGGTTTGAAATATTAAAAATTTTCGCGAATTTTCGCTATTTTTGCAATTTTTTTTGTTATTTTCCGACATTTTGTTCTTTTAACCCATTTAGAGATTTCAAATAAATTTTAGTGTTTGTTTAAAAGTTTGCAATTTTTCGAGAATTTTAGCCATGTTAGCGATTTTTTTTGTAATTCCTTACAGATTTCACGATTTTTAAAAAATATTAGACATTGCTATCATGCTGCGGATAGCAAATTAGCGATCTTTTGTTTTACAAATGTTTTTTCGAACAAAAACTTCGAATACACAAAAACATGCGGATTTGAGAACACCAATTTATGACTTATGCGGATTTAAAAAATTATTCGTTTTCAATTCGAGTCTAAACCTAGAACATACCTGATGTTCTAGGTTTAGACTCGAATTGAAAACGAATAATTTTTTGAATCCGCATAAGTCATAAATTGGTGTTCTCAAATCCGCATGTTTTTGTGTATTCGAAGTTTTTGTTCGAAAAAACTTTTGTTGAACTAAAGATCGCTAATTTGCTTACCGAAGCATGATAGCAATGTCTAATATTTTCTAAAAATCGTGAAAGCTGTAAAGAATCACAAAAAAAAATCGCTAACATGGCTAAAATTCTCGAAAAATTGCAATCTTTTAAACAAACACTAAAATTTATTTGAAATCTCTAAATGGGTTAAAAAAACAAAATGTCGGAAAATAACAAAAAAAAAATTGCAAAATAGCGAAAATTCGCGAAAATTTTTAATATATCAAACCAGCCATAAAATTGATTAAAAGTCCCTAAAACTATAAGGAATGGCAAAAAATCGGTAAAAAATTGCTAAATTCAAGGAAATTCGCAATAATTTGCTAACAGCGGCATGATTGCAAAGTCAACTATTTATTATAAATCGTTAAAGCTGTAAAGAATTAGAAAACTTACACGACCAAATCGCTTATATCGCGAACATGGCTAAAATTCGCGAAAAATTGCAAAATTTTAAACAAACCCAAAAACTAAGAGGTCGCTAAATCGATTAAAGAAACAAATTGTCTGAAAATAACATAAAAATCTTTAAAAAAAAAAATTTGGTATAATTACATCAAAATCAATGAAAAAGTCGACTTTAAATTTAGGGTTAGTAAGGGCCTTTTGCGTTTTAGATAACGATATATTTTAGATTAAATTGGATTAAGAATATTTTAAGCTAAAAGCAATATAAATTTTTTTGTTAAAAATGTTATCACATATTACAGTAAAAGTCGATTCGGTTTACTTTCACCAACCCACATCTACTCTAATTGAAAACGAATAAAAACATGTGGATGTGAAATGCAGAACACCAATAATGCTAAAGTAATCCACTTTCGAGTGGATTCGGATTCTAGAACACACCCGAATACTACAGAAATACTAAACATTGAAGGTATTCACGTAACACAACAACAACCACGTAGACAGTTATTTGTGCGAAATAATTATTTATGTGTTTGTAGTTAGGGTTTTGCAACTTTGCTTTTTCACAAGAGTTCAACTTTTAACGTGAATACCTTTATTGTATGATTATGTTACACAAAAAATCCAAAAATAATAAAATTTTAACAATCAAAGTTCAAATAAAAAGCAATAAGAAGCAGTTTAATTTCTGACGTAAATCGGATAAATAAAAAAAGAAAAAATGTTTAAGTAAAAATATTGCAAAGATATGTATACTTTGATGTGTAGGATCTAAAAACGATCTGTATAACAATTTTAAGATCGTAGTAGTTTAAATTTTTCAATTCAAATAAGCTGAAAAATAATTTCCATTTGTCATTAGAAAATATAATATGAATTATCTCAAGGGCAAATAAAATTCAAAAACCGCTTAACAAAATTTTATGTTTACGTTTACGCTACGCTAAAGTATTGTTTTTTTTTTTTTTGCATGTATAAAACATGTTTTTACATCTGATTTGCCAAATTTCCCACTGCAAAATACATACATACATACATACATGTCGTGTGTTACCTTTATAACATTGCAAGGCGAATTCATAACAGGTAAGTGCAACTTTACAACTACAAAAAGCCCCATGTATTTTGTTTATACAATTTAATGGTTAGTTGTCAAGATATTTTTATTGCAAATTAAAATTATCACTTTTTATAAAAGAAATTAATAAATTCACTTCAATCATTCGCAGTTTTGAAATTTTTTTATTATAAAAATAATATTTTTAACACTTTTCATTCAACTTCTTCTCAAAACTAAATCATATTTTGACGTTTCACCATTTTTTTTAATTCGCCGTGGAAACAGCTGATGAACGGCTGACGAGATGAGTTTACCTGTTTGAATTCGCCTTGCAACATTGCTTCTGTAAAATTCAGATGGAAAGTCATCTGAATAAATTTCAATTAGAGCGTGCTCTATTTTCTTTTGACAAACCATCTGACATCAGCTGTGTCAGAAGTCTATGCTGGGAAGAAACCGGCAGCGGCGGTTCAGTATTGACGACACAATTAGCCGGCTGAATATTTTACAATACCGATATAAGTATGTACATATGTATGATTTTTTCAATATTTTATGTACATAGATATGGAAAAACGTTTCATTATAATATCCTAAATTGGTATCTTCGAATTTAAAGAAAAAAAATGTTCAGATGGCTGAACTATTTTACGGCGCAGATAAAAATTTTTTTGTGGCGGCCGCAGGCTATTTTAAAACCGAGAACTACTTTGGTTTCTGCAATAACTATGCGATAAAAAAAAACAGAGACATTGTCATGTACGTTTGTGACCGAATCAAGGCGAATTCAACAAGCTAAACTCTTTAGAACATCTGTTCGTCAGCTGTAAAATCCAACTTGTCAATAAATTTTCTTTTATAATTTTTTTGTTTTTCATTTACAAAAAATTGTGATTGTTTAAATTTGTGAAATTTTGTGAAAATAAAATCAAAAGCAAATTATATATAAAATTTAAAAATAAAAAAAGAAGTAAAATGCGTGTACATATCGACCCCTTTGCGCGAAATTATCGTATATGCCAATTTTTTTGAAATTGAGTTTTTGATGCAATCTTGTTTCTACATTCAAAGAGACGTCACCAGACAAAATATTGTAGGCGAATTCCACTTCGTTGCTCCAAAAATTGAATGTGTATTTTCATTTTGATATACAAACGAACGCAGAGAAAAGTAGAAAAATGGCTGTCCTGTAAAATTTGGTTTTTGTAACATACGATAATTTCGCGCAAAGGGGTTGATATGTAGATGAGTTAAACCTTTCGAACGTCCAAAGGCCGGCTATGCGGAAAAGGTTTATTTAGCGAAGCTGAGATTTATTTGATTAAATTTTTGTTTCCCAGTGCACTTCCGTAACATTTTGATATACAATTTTGTAAAAACTGTATTAGGAGCTAAAGAGTTAAAAAGTTTTTAATAAATTTTACATTTTCAGAAAGATCTGTTTAAAAGCTTCCAAAAGACATCAATATTGGCCACATACATACGTTTAGAAATGTTATGGAAATTCGCAAATTCATATAAAAACTTCAGAAGTCCATTACTCGGAAACTACTAGAATTTCGCCATTTAATTGTTTTTCTTATTTTTCAATTTTCTATTCATCTATATCCACTTCTCCTAAGCATTTCGGAATTGAACTCCACCACAATCGGTTTAGTAGGAAACGAGTCAAAAAACCAAATGCGAAACAAGCCTTAAAAATTTATATTTTGTTCAACATTTTTTATTTTTCGAATTTATTCTATGAGCTAAATTTCAGTTATGTATTTTATAAAGCTTTTTTGTAATAGTCCTATTCCTTCAATTTTTCAGAAACGACTTTATACACTACCAGACTATTATATTGTATTAGTATAAATGCATGACAGAATGCACCGATTCTCATTAAATCTTCAAAAATCACAGAATCCATTAAATTTTGTTAAGATCGGTTATAAACACACAACTTTCAATATAAAAAAATCATTAAAATTTCTAATTGCTTACTTTTTAGTAAGACTTTTTGAAAACAACTATTTTGACAAATTGGATTTGTTACACTAACAAAATGCCTGTTATTTTTGTTAGAGTTGTGGCGACGAGTTCACCTTGTTGAATTCGCCTTGTGACCGAATATTATAAACCAAGGTATGTTTATAGCAGGTAGTCTCGGAAAGCCAAATGTTTATTTTTTATATGCTTGGTTTGCGATACGAACTGTCAAATGTTGTATAGTAAACAAGTAAGCAAGTTTTTTGTCTTTATCTTTTGTCGTTTTTGTCTCTTATCAACCCCTTTGCTTTTTGACAGTTCGTATCACATAACAACAATAAAAAGCCCTGTTGTTTGTTTTATTGTACAATTGTTGTAATCTCGCGGCTACCTGCTATAAATATACCTTGTTATAAACCTTATGTAAAGCAGTAATTTTGACAGACATTTACAATTGCATGTGACTTGCAAAGTTGATGTTATAAACATGTCGTTTACATAATCGGCTGTGCCGAATCTTCCTAGTGTTAAAAAACTGTGACATACAAAACTTTCTTATAATAGAATTATTCGTTACGGCTTGACGCGTACTTCACTGTTTTCCGATATGAAAATTAAAAACAAATAAAACTCTTTATTAAAAAAATATACAGATACAAAAACGGACAAAAAAATGGTCACTTATTCCAAGTTTATATTATGTATATCAACAAAAAAATTATACATAAAACGAACATGTTTTTGTTTAAAATTTGTTATTACCAAGACACGGATTTTTATGCAAATGCATATTTGTTCTCGCCAGTCGGAGATTACCATATACAAAATATCTTTGCGAATCAAGAAATTTGCAGTAAAATGGCATCGATTTGTTAGTGCATATTTTTGCATATTTTGCTTTGAATGCATATTTTTGCATATATTGCTGATACTGCATATTTTTGTTGCATATTTTGAAAAAAACTTGTTTTAATTCCTTTATTTTGCCATGCACCCTTCCGCAGAAGAGGTAAAAGACAACTTCGATGATATTTATTTATTGATTTTTTATGGGAAAAATATTTTGTAAAGCACCTTCGCTTGTTGCCGCATATAAAAGAGTTATCCGTTTTCAGCCTTGTAAGTAGGTTGAAAGGCCAGTGTGAAGTCTCCTTCACATTTTCACCCGGAGACCCATATGGTACATTGTGACGCCTTATTTATAGATATCCATTTAAAGATAGAAAATTGGTGAAATAAACAGCGAAAGCATAAGTCAGATCTAAAAGACAGATAGGAAAGAAGGTTTCGGACCAAACCCGAGAGAAATCCTTCTCAACCAAATTCGCCCTAAGTGCGGCCAGCACCCAGTCTCCTCTCGCGAAGCCAGGCCATCCCCATTACGAATCCTACCAGATTCTCGAGTCCGCAACCCGAGACATCCCCTAATTCGCCCAGGAATCTACTGACTAGCCACCTCAGCCTGCTGCCCTGTAACCTGGGACAGTGGCACAGAATGTGATCAACTGTCTCCAACTCCTCAGGGTCCTCAAACAACCTGCACATATCCGACTAGTCGGGTTACATCCTCACCGCCATCCTGCCTACCATACAGTGGCCCGTGATCATTCCTATCATGTTCATAACGCAGACCCTACTCCTGCCCAGCAACGACCCCGAATCGGACTTTCTAAGCACCGGCGACAGCGTCCGTGATACCCGGCAGTCCGTTCGGTTCCCGCAGGCCCCATTAGTCGCGCCCAGAATCCATTCTTTGAATCTTCCAAAATAGAAGCCTATTGGAGGCCTAACCGCCTCAACACAGTAAGTATCCTCCATCTCCGAGCCCTGTCTCGACAACTCATCAGCAACCTCATTGCCGCCTATGCCGCAGTGATCCAGCACCCAACCTTAGCACATACTGCCCTAAGACCCCCTCTAGAGCCCTACTACAATCAATCAATTACGGCCATAAGAGCCTGGCTGTCAACATATATAGTGACCTCCAAGCCCTTATAGATGTTATCCCTCATCAGTTCAGCGGCCCTCAATACCCCAGAACATCCGCCTGAAAAACACTACAGTCATCAGGAAGCCTATGTATGACATTCTGATGTTCAGATCCTCAATTTCCCTTTTCTTTTTTTTGCTTCGCCTGTAAAATTATATTTTTGTTAGTTACGCCTTTTTGCATTTTAGTTAACGATTAAAATTAAAAAAAACTGCATTCAAAATTCTGACAAAAAGACTAATGTTGTTATAATTTGTTTTAATAACTTAACAAAATCCTTTTATGGCATAAATAACACATGTTTATAACAATTTTTAAGCATGATTTAATATTAACTTAAAATTGCTTTGTTATCAATTGTTTACTTTCGTAAACAAAAACACAACGCAAGCAACAAGTTAAATAAATTTGATATGTACTTTAATATAAATGTGTGTGTTTTAATGAATATTTACATGTGTAATTTATATTTATATGTACACATACATATGTACATATGTATGTATATCCAATATACTTAGTAAACAAAACTGCAACGAAAAGTTTATTGTTGAATTAAAAAACAATTTAATAAAATATCTAGTGCGTTATAAAAAAATATTATTAAATGTTTACATAAAAACATCTACTTTCTTACTCACTATGTAGAAAAGTATATTCATGCACAGCCAAAAGCAAAGATCATCAATGTAAATAGATAAATTTAAAATCAACAAAAAAACAGCAAATTCTGTTATTTATTAGGTCCATAATTGAATTTTAGATAATTTGTTAAATTAAAAAAATAGCGGCAAAACTTTTAATAGAGAGATGGTTAAAAATTCACACATAATTAGAAAATTTTTAATTAACTTCGCAATAAACACGATGTCAAACCTTTGATATGAAATGACTTTATCATTTGACATCAAACACAATTCGCAAACGTTTTTCAATTGTTCGATTTTAACATTTAAATTCAAATTGATAATGATTTGAAAAAAAAACATTTGACATCAAATGTTTTATCAATTTGATGTCAAATTGGTTTCAAATGTTAAATTCAAATCAAAACTAAACTTGGCAATACTCAAGCGAAAAATAAATGTTAAGTGAAGAAATTATAAGTTTGTTGTATGATTGCGGTGCTCCTCCTCAAAATAAAAGGGAGTCAATTATTTCTCGTCTTTGCAAGAATTAGAGGACGGAAAGAACATTATTTCATCTTTTAGCTATGGTGCCAAATATTTATCTCACAGTTTCTTTACATATATAATTTATTTAAATTAAAAATAATAAAATATTTTATTACTTATGGATCACCAAGCAAGTTGAAAATAAAGGCATTTTTCAATTTGAAAATAATTTCCCCTTTTTTTTGAGAATGCTATGATTTTCAAATGATTTTCAAATCATTATCAAACGTTTGTCGTATGAGAAAACGTTTGATTTCAAATCATTTTTAATTTGAAATCAAACCTCCGTGTATGTTGGGTTAAAGATTTTTAAAAGGCTTTAAAGTAATTCCACTTCTCATAAAAAAAAAACTAAATTCTGCTTACAATATACAATATTATCAAATCATTAATAAGCAAATAATTCCTTAGTTTAATTCTTCCAGCTTAATATTAATTCCCAAGTGAATTCATTCATTAAGAATGTGCAATGTTTTTAAAAGATTGAAATTTCAAAGTTTATTTCTATTACATTTTGAGTGTTTTTTTTTTTGTAATTAATTTCCTTGAATAAATATCCATTTCATTAACTAATCAAAATTTAGTGTGAGAAATTATATTGAAAAAAAACAACGAAAACAATACCGGTTTTCACCCTTGATAGTAAAGTCCCTTGTAGTTCTTGTGAATCTTACTAATTTATTTAAAGTACTAAGATTTACAACACTGCAACAACAAAATGTATTAGACTAAAATTTACAACGCTGTTGTAACGGGTCCGCCATCTAACGTATTTTTTCAACTAGTTCTTATTTCGTGAATGGTAACTTTAAGATCATGTCTGATTTGACAGATTAGTTTTATCCTTCCGCTGAACGAATATGGTTGTGTATATGCTTGAACAACGCTGGGAAATATGCGTTTTCTCTTCGCTAAGTGGGCCTGCGATCGACTTACAGAAAATACCGATTTTGCCAAAAAAAAAAATCATCTGTTCAGATGAAGCTCATTTTGATCTTGGCGGACATGTAAACAAGCAAAATTGTCGCATTTGGGGCACAGAAAACTCGCACGCATACATTTTGCGCCCTGTTTTTGAAGATCGCATTATCAGCCGCCGAGCTTATGTCGTTTGGACACCTCGGAGCTGCGTTTTGACACTGTTGGACTATTATTTGTGGGGTGCCGTCAAAGATAAGTGTTACGCCGACCAGCCAGAGACAATTGACGCTTTAAAGGACAATATTCGTGAAGCCATTGGTGAAATACAGCTGTGCTTAAAAATTGGACCGTGTAGGCTACTGCATGGCCAGCCGAGGCAGCCATTTGAATGAAATTATTTTCCATTATTAACCGGAAGGATAGTATTTTCAAACAAAAAAGAAATTTGAGAAAATATTCAGTAGTTTTTTATAGCATTTTCAAAAAAAAAAAGTTATTTGGCGGTCCCTGTAGAAAAATCCAACAAAAAGCTGTAGTAAACACGTTTGTTAAATAACCCAGAATAAAACAGTTGAAGAAACTATATCTGTCTCTTTCCCTCACTCATCAACTTCATTAATTTACAATGATAACAAAAAAGACACTCATGCTTTGTAATATTCATCATAGATTGATTTTGAAAACTAGTTAAGCATTCTAAAAAAAATATTAAAATTCAATTTGTAAAAGATTGCTTGAATTCAAAGTGACTAACTGCCTATTTCACTAATGCCCGTAATTTCTACTAATAGATATCTTTACCTATCCGGTAAAACTATTTTGAAAATTTCAACGTTAACTTTACCTACGTGAATTAACTAACGAAAATCGGTGGTGTAAATTGCATTACACTTTAACTCATAGGTAAGAAATACGTTTTAAAATTTTGAAAATAGATACCTATACACAGCTAGATATCTATTTGTTGAAATTACGGGCATAAATGCAAAAGAACTTCTTCTTTCGCACAAATACATTTAAAATTGGGAAAAGTGTATTGAACAGGCAGTTCAGGCAGACCCAATGTTCAATGGGTTCTGAAATAAAATTTTTTTGTTCGAATTTTTTTTAAATAATTAAAAGTTTTCTCGTAAAAAAAATATGTTATATTTTTTTCATTAATTATTTTCTCCAATATTTCGATATCCATTGGGTATCATTATCAAGGAATGAGTTACAATTATATAGTTCTAAGAGACATATGACTATCTCCACAATCAATATTGTACTGAAAAAATTAATAAATAAAATATATACTTTTTACAAATAATTGGCATCGAGCTCGAGAGCTTTTTTTATTGTTCAGGCAGATCAAAATTATTATAACAATTATCATTCGAACAACAATACTGACTCTTTTTTTTCTTTTGCTGCAGTAGACCAATGTGATGTTTTATCTAGCCTTTTGTCTATAAAATCCAACTCCATAGGAGCGGACGGGATTAATCCAAAATTTCTAAAAATTCTTTTACCCCAACTTCCGATATCACATTTTTCTTTAATAATATTTTAACCTCAAGTCACTTTCCCTCGAATTGGAAAATAGCTAAAATCGTTCCAATACCCAAAACTGGTTCCGATTTTAGACCAATAGCCATTCTTCCATTTCTTTCTAAAGTATTTGAACGTATTATGCATAACCAAATAACCTGTTTCTTGGATAACAATAACTTGCTAACACATCATCAATCTGGATTCAGAAAGAACAACAGCTGCATGGTGAGACTAAATTTTTAATACTTTTAGATCATTCAAAAGCGTTTGATACCGTGGATCACAACATTCTTTGTTACAAGCTCAATAATTTTTTTAATTTCTCTTCGACCGCTATTCAGTTTTTGTCAACATACTTGGGTAACAGAAACTGGAATCCAGAAGTCCAGGGCACGCCTGTAACAAGATGGCTGACTTCATAAACGCAGTTTGCAATGCAGCACTGCAAACAAATGCGTAGACAAGGCAAAGCAACACATTGTGGCAACACTGCATTGTAAAAAAATGCAATGATATTTTGACACATTTATGAACGCATGAATACTTTGCATCATTTGTTGTGTTTCGTTTGTGTTTACATAAATAAAAAAAAATTTCATGTATAAAGCATCACAAGTAAAACCACTGCACAAATTTGACTAATGTTGCGCATTAAAAAGTATTGCCATGCAATAATGAACTTGAGGCATTGCCGAAACTAAGTTGTTAATTAATTAATGATTTATAATTATGCACATTCTCAGTTCCATACTGCAAAATAAGACTCGTAAGTCTTGTGTATGGACCAGTTCAATTAAATAAATAAATAAAATAAAATAAATATAAAAAAGGTCGAAGAATTAAAATTTAATTTAATTGTTTTTAAATGTTTGTGTATTGAGCGTTACATTTGTTTTGAGGGTTGTTTTGGCAATAATTTTTACGAAAAAATTAGTCCACAAAAAGTGATTATTGGGTTTGAAAGCACATTATTGTTTTGACCTACCGACCATTTTAAATAAATTTAGTTAGGTATGGAGTATATATATTTTGAATGTCCCCTTTCTGAATCCAAAGGCTGTTTCACGAAATTTTTTATGGTTTCTAAGATTTTAAGAACTAATTTTACTCCATTTCAACTGCATATTTTAAAGTTTATTAAGTATTGTTTTGCTCTACACACCACTGTTTGGCGAATTCTGCAAATTTCTCATACAAAAACGTACAAAATAAATTTCACTCTTGCTTCGCTTCATTGACGTAAGAAAAAAAGTAGTAAAGCAAAATCAAATGTCAACAACTCAATACACAGCAGTAAGTATACGCATGCAGCACAAAAAGCTACTTTTTAGAAATAAATTTTAAAAAGTGGCGCATGCGGCACAAAACAATAATTTTAACTTTTACTGCCTGGCCCACAATGTCGACAAGAACATTTTTTTCGCATATTTATTTTGAAAACAATAATAAAAAACTAAAATTTGTTTTTGTTTTCATGTAAATTATGGACCAATCTTTACATTCAACATTTTTTATTATTCGAATTTATTCTATGAGCTAAATTTCAGTTATGTATTTTATAAAGCTTTTTTGTAATAGTCCTTTTCCTTCAATTTTTCAGAAACGACTTTATACACTACCAGACTATTATATTGTATTTTCTTGTTACATTTTACCTTAGCTTTCCGTTGGAAAGCAAGAAAATACAATATAATAGTCTGGTAGTGTATAAAGTCGTTTCTGAAAAATTGAAGGAAAAGGACTATTACAAAAAAGCTTTATAAAATACATAACTGAAATTTAGCTCATAGAATAAATTCGAATAATAAAAAATGTTGAATATAATATAAAGTAACCTTCGGAAGGAAATAATTCCCAGTTTCTATTTGACCAATCTTTACGAAATTTGATGACATATAAAACGAATCTGTTGAAATTTAATAGCAATCGGTGCATTCCACTTCCAATTTCACTTAGTTTTGGTCAAATTTTTAGGGAGGTTATTTCACATTTGGGTACATAACTATTTTCCTACTGAGCCGATTGTGCTGGATTTCAATCTCAAACTGCTTAGGAAAACTAATAATAATAAATAAATAAAAAAAACAAATTTGCTACGTAAAATCATTGACCACTGTTTAAAAATTTCAATAGGTTACCTTCTTGAACAAAAAGAAGAATATGTGCTTAATTTCTAGAAATTCGTGATGTTTCAGATCAAAATCGAAACGTGCTCTTTAATAAATTTAGGTTAGGTTTCATGGGCAGCCATCGAGAGACAGATCACTTGGGTCCTTTATTGGACCCTTGGAATACCCAGCGCCAATGCCCATCCTATAGAGCAGTTACTTAAATAGCGTCACTGCAAAGTCCAACTAATTCGTCTTCCTAGTGAAGAGAAGAAGCGATTTAAGTTCTATACTGGATAGATCCTCCAAGCAGGCAAACACCGGTTCCCCAAGTGAAGCACAGTCTCCTCTTCCTCCTCGTTTTGACAAATTCTACAGTAGTCGTTAAATTCCAGACCCATTCTTCCATCATGAGTCCCCACCGTCCAGTGTCCAGTCACAACCGATATCACTGTCCTTATCAGGGCCCTGCTCAAACTAAGTAGAGAGCTAGTTATCCGTTCATAATATCCCGGCCATAGGATCCTGGATATCGAGCAGGTGGACTCACAGGTTCACCGCATCTGCGCAACTCTATTAGCCATTGGAAGGCCAATGAATACTTCATCCATGCGACCACCTTGTTTGGCCAGTCCATCTGCTACTCTGAGTGCCCCGGTATCCATATTAGCGTTACATTTGAATGCTTCGCAATCTAATTCAAAGACATACAGTTAGCCTAGATGTCGAGTAGGCAACCGCTAGGGAAGCAAGGGCAGCCTTGCTGTCGGTAAGTATACTTATATCTCCCTATAGGCGATGATTCCTAAGCAAGTTTGCCGCCCGCCTTATAACCGAGATCTCCACCTGCAGTACACTACATCCATCCGGCAGACGAAAGGAAACTTTCACAATCAATTTGTTTTCATAACATTTGAAAGGCTGATTTTTGTTTAAAACAATTTAAGCTTTGCAAAATCTTTATAGTATTTTTAAACAAATGAGCTCGTTGCTGTTAATTTAAAATTAAACACACTAAACAAAATGTTTACGTCAATGATTTAACATACAAATTTAATAAGGCAACATTATAACTACTATTGGGGTAATTATAACACAATAATGGGAACACATGATAAGAAAAACACGTTTTCAAATTTCGCAAATATATTAAGCATTACAGAAGTTAATATTGCAATAATTGATGAATTGATAGTGTTAAATAAAAAAAGATATTTTGCTCTTCCACCCATGACGCTGGACATTTTGAATCTCTTCAAACAGAAAGGACAACACTATCAAGAGGGGTATACAAAAGATATGCAAAGGAAAGGTACGGAAAGGAAAAGAAAAAGAAAGCAAATATTTAAGCATTTAGTCAATGACAGTGGAAAAATATATGTTCCCATCTTTCTAGTTCCATAATCCCCCTTATCGCGTTTGGCGAATTTAAAATATGCCTGCGACCGACTGTTTGGTGATAGATTAAAGAGAACTTACACTTATTTCCTTTAATCAATTACCAAACATTCGCAGGCGTATTTAAAATTCGCCAACCAAGATAAAGGGAAATATCTCCGTACATCCTGCAGAAGTCTGACGTAAATACTCTCCATTTTGCTACATAGACTAGCAGCGAGCTGTTATTATACACACATACATATGCTTTATGACTAGAAGTATATAATGTCTAAGCTTGAGATACCATCGGTCAATGGAAATTGATACAGGGAGATGATCCGAAGCTTTTTGCGGCGGAAAATTGATTATTAGACGTAGAGAATATGTGGTTTCAACAGGATGTTGCCACTTGCCACACACACAGCAAGAGAAACAATGGAACTTTGAAAATAAAAGATCGAAAATCGTATTGTTTCTCGTAAAGGTGGAGTAAATTGGCCTCCAAGATTGTGCGATTTGATACCTTTAGACTATTTTTTTTTTTTAAATTGAAAGTGTACAGCAATAAACCCCCTTCAGTTCAAAAACTTCTTAAAAACGACATTATCGACCAGATATTCGGCCTTATTGTGGTTGTCGTTGTCGTATACGAGTGTGTAATAGATTAAAGTAATACACAACATGTGTTCTTTAATCTACTACAAAAAACGACACGTTTGTTTACGAAAACGACAACCACAATAAGGCTGAATAACATTGACAACAGTCCGTTCGCTTTTGAGGGGACGAAAAACTCTATTCCGAAAAGAAGCTTGTATGGGGGCCTCTATGAAATTATGGACCGGTTCTCACCATTTTTTAAAGATACTGATATATCGGCGAAACTTAAGGTTTGCCAAGTTATCGATTTCGGCGATACTGTCAATACGACGAAACTTTTTAAATTTTTTGTACAAGCAATTTAATTTTCAATGCTTATTTTTTTGCATAACAACTAAAAGAAATAAAACATTAAAAAGCAGAGTACCGAAACGTTCGCTCATTTTTCAGTCATGAGCGAGCGTGAAAAATTTTAAATTGTACTGCTTTTTCTCATTCATGAGGGTGAGGAAAAAAAATATTTTGAATTTCCTCATTCATGAAAAATGAGCAAACAAAAAAATTCATATATGAATTTGTCAGATATGAAAAATTTAAAAAAATTCACATTCAAATTCCTCATAAAGAAAAAAAACGCGATTTGCCCGTCCATTAACAGCGGGAAAATGAAGAAGTAAAGAGGCCTTATAGAATGCCTTATTGGCAATATAAAGTTTTTCAGTCGCATTCCAACTGTATTTCTAATTTACACAGTATGTCATTGGATCTACTTTAAAGGTCTTCTAAAAATAATTAAGAATACAGCTTTATCCCAGTGTTATTGTTGTTGCTAATAATGTGAAGTGAGTAATTTAATAATTAAACTTGCTACAAATTCCAAAATAGCTATTAATAAAACGATTTCGACAGGCCTTATCTTAGAATAGAAAATCTCAATTTCTAAAATATTTAATAAAAACTATTCTAAAAGAACTTTTAAAATAATGCAGAGTGGAATAAGTAAAAGTTTATTAAAAATACAGTTGTAAACCTTCTTTAAGGCCTGCAAAGTGAAAGCGCTGTCAATTTTTCCCGCTGTGCAACGTGAAAGCATGTGTGTGTGTTTTGTTTTGTAAAATTATTTGTTGGCTGCAGCACCATGGTGAACCAAAATGTATGTGCTGCTTTTTAGCAGGCATAAATTATTGGAAAAAAATTAAAAGAACTGCACATATCGTCATCTTAAATGCAGAATAACATAACATTTCATAAGTTTACATGCAGAGCAAAAAACTTTGTAAAATGTTAATTATTTGAGATTTAAAATCAATTTTAAATATTTCAGATAAAAATGCGATAACCCATATATTTTTGAAGAAAAATATCATTTTTATTATTTTTTAAAATGTGTTATTATATATAAATTTGTATTTTTTGGAAACAAAAAGACATATCGTAAAAGAAAGTATATTAGTATTAAGTGAAACAAACATATAATATATTAAATTATTAAATATTTGTGTTTAATTACCGGAAAATGGAAGATATACCTATACAGTGCACTCGGGAAAACGTCAACACTCGTTTACGTCAACATCCCAAAACGTCAACCCTTTTTTTTTTACATTGCCTACTCTAAAACGTCAACCCAACCATAAAGCTCTAAAACGTCAACTCTGAATAAAATAAAATTTCGAATTTAGCAGCAGTTAAAATACACACATTTGTACACACACACATTTATTTTATGAAATCAATTCAGAAATTGGGGATCCGCCTGGATAATGTTTCTAATTCGTGTAAAATTGAGGAGTTGGAAGTGATCGATGATGAGGAGAACGATTTAGATACAAATGTGCAGACAATAAAACATAGCGAAGCCGTCGAAATATTTAACAGGGCTTTGGATTGGGTTCAATGCGAGAATGTTGAGCAAAATGACTTAAATGTATTAGGACGTTTAAGAGAGAAGGCTCTCTTCCAAGTGTTGGATAGAAAAAAACAGCAGAAAAAAATAACAGATTTTTTTTAAATTCATATGTGTGCATGTAAAATTAAAAATATGATCTCATTTAAAATGTATTCTTTTAGTTCCAGTTGTCTTCTATGGTTTTAGTCAGGTTGAATGCCTTTTTTATTTCCTTTTTGAATTTGTTTATGTTTGGATTTAGTTTATAATTAATAAAAACGTTTAAAAGCACATTATCGATATGTTTTTTATTTACAAATTTTACATTTGTAAACGTCAACAATTTGTTAAACGTCAACACCCGCGGTTTTAATTAGTTGACGTTTTCCAGAGTGCACTGTATATAAATATATGATAATCGCACGATTAATATGTAGCATCATTAGGATTGCGTTGACATGTTAAATAAGTTTGCTTTTCTGATGCAGCGCAGGCAGTAATGCATTTAACAATGTGGAGAACTTATATTGTTATAGATATTATGACATACCTATTATTTATAATTTTTTTATTGATTTTAATTACTTATAAGTAGTGGTTTAACCTAAAATATGTACTTCATTAAATTTAGCTATGAATTGATTTTAAAAATACATCTTTTTCATTCTTATCTAAACGTATTTTGATCTCCATAAAATGAATTATCTTAATGAATTTTTTTTTACAATGAACAAATTTTGCAAATAAATATTTGACTCATATTCATTCATACCTATTTGTCTCCAGTTCACGAATTATTTCAAAATAACTCTGCATCATATACTTTCAAAGCTAATGCAACAAGTAAATTTTAATTAGGTAATTTATGAAAAATATAAAAAAGATGGAAAGAGTAGTCCAACTAAGAGTAGTTGTTGATAGCAGCTCCGGTATTTAGTAAACGTAAATATTGGACAAAGTAGTACTTCTCCAAAGAAAGATATTATTAGAATTTAATAAAGCTGAAGAATTAACAAAATATAGCTAAACAGTCTATATTCCACTACTTATTTAAAAAAAAATTTGCGTTTATTCTAAAAATTTATAAAAATTGTCTTTTTTAAGGATATTGATGAAGGGCCACTTGGAAGAATGCAATTCTAACACAAAAAACCCCGAAAATTTTAAATAAACTAATAAAATATATTTCTTTTGTATTATAAACTTCATATTTTATGGTCCCATACAGATTTATTATAGGGAAGTTCGACTATATTTAAATTTATTAAAAAGGAAATACATATGTACATACATATATAAACTCAAAAATCTAAGGACCTGCAGATGTTGTCATTTATTCTTGGAAATTCTTAGCGTTTGGGAGTGCAATGGGGTAGGCTACACAATTTCAAGATTACTAACGGTTCGGTTCTTTTAATTTTACAGCACTTTTTAATTTTTTCTTATGCTATACTGAAAATTATTATTATTAATTATTATTTGATCACAAATTTCACTAGCACCGTAGTAACAGTAATCAAACAGATCACCCAATTTTGATGTTGTAAAAAAAATGTGTTCTTATAAAAATAATTAAAAACTCTGCTAATTTTTTTCTTGAGTGTGATTATACATTATGTTGTTAAGAACAATGATATACATATGTATTTGATAACACTTAATTTTTCATTTTGTAAATAACTTGGTTATTTTTTTAGATAGAAGTTTAAAATTTTATAAAAATATGTTGCAACGTGAATTGTAATCAACAAAACAAGTCAATTTCAAATATTCCAATAATATCTTCATTGTTTTGCATTTAAGCTAACGATATGTGTCTTGTTTGTGAAAAATAAAAATTCTTTGATGCCTTTAAAAAGGTCACTTTTTCGTTTCGTTAAAAAGACGTACCTAAAGGCAGAAATATTAAGAGAAAAAATAGCCACAAGAACTTGTTGGTATTTTGTGCTTGTAAAAATATTTTGGTTTCTGTACCAATCGCGTCGGTGGGTTTTTTTTCTTTGAAAACACTTTTCTTAAGCAAGTAAAAATATTAAAAAAAAAAAAAATTAAAAAGGTCTTGTTTTGCTACAATTTATGTGTAAATAACCTGTACACATAAAAGCAAATGTGACAGTAGGTAAAGTATTTGGTCAAGAAGATGTTTTATTGACGGATTAATGAAAAATGTACAATAAGAAAAGGCAACAGGACAAATTATTCAAACATCTGTGCCTACATTTTAATTCTACCTAATGGTATCATAACTTTTTACAAAATATGCAAAAAATGCGCACCTGTGTTTGCCTGCAAAAATGTATAAAGTCATTATAACAGTTCAAATTTACGTCAAGTAAATTACCACAAAATGGTAAGGTTAACTCTTTGGGCTCTGTTATATAATTCTAGCATAAAAAAGTAAGCAATAAATTTCGTGCGAAACATAAAGTTTCATTAATCCGTCAAAAAAACACATATTCTTACCCAAATACTTTACCAACTGTCACATTTGCTTTTATGTGTAGAGGTTATTTACACATAAATTGTAGCAAAACAAGCCCTTTTTATTTTTTTTTTTTAAATATTTTTACTTGCTTAAGAAAAGTGTTTTCAAAGAAAAAAAACCCACCGACGCGATTGGTACAGAAACCAAAATATTTTTACAAGCACAAAATACCAACAAGTTCTTGTGGCTATTTTTTCTCTTAATATTTCTGCCTTTAGGTACGTCTTTTTAACGAAACGAAAAAGTGACCTTTTTAAAGGCATCAAAGAATTTTTATTTTTCACAAACAAGACACATATCGTTAGCTTAAATGCAAAACAATGAAGATATTATTGGAATATTTGAAATTGACTTGTTTTGTTGATTACAATTCACGTTGCAACATATTTTTATAAAATTTTAAACTTCTATCTAAAAAAATAACCAAGTTATTTACAAAATGAAAAATTAAGTGTTATCAAATACATATGTATATCATTGTTCTTAACAACATAATGTATAATCACACTCAAGAAAAAAATTAGCAGAGTTTTTAATTATTTTTATAAGAACACATTTTTTTACAACATCAAAATTGGGTGATCTGTTTGATTACTGTTACTACGGTGCTAGTGAAATTTGTGATCAAATAATAATTAATAATAAAAATTTTCAGTATAGCATAAGAACAAATAAAAAAGTGCTGTAAAATTAAAAGAACCGAACCGTTAGTAATCTTGAAATTGTGTAGCCTACCCCATTGCACTCCCAAACGCTAAGAATTTCCAAGAATAAATGACAACATCTGCAGGTCCTTAGATTTTTGAGTTTATATATGTATGTACATATGTATTTCCTTTTTAATAAATTTAAATATAGTCGAACTTCCCTATAATAAATCTGTATGGGACCATAAAATATGAAGTTTATAATACAAAAGAAATATATTTTATTAGTTTATTTAAAATTTTCGGGGTTTTTTGTGTTAGAATTGCATTCTTCCAAGTGGCCCTTCATCAATATCCTTAAAAAAGACAATTTTTATAAATTTTTAGAATAAACGCAAATTTTTTTTTAAATAAGTAGTGGAATATAGACTGTTTAGCTATATTTTGTTAATTCTTCAGCTTTATTAAATTCTAATAATATCTTTCTTTGGAGAAGTACTACTTTGTCCAATATTTACGTTTACTAAATACCGGAGCTGCTATCAACAACTACTCTTAGTTGGACTACTCTTTCCATCTTTTTTATATTTTTCATAAATTACCTAATTAAAATTTACTTGTTGCATTAGCTTTGAAAGTATATGATGCAGAGTTATTTTGAAATAATTCGTGAACTGGAGACAAATAGGTATGAATGAATATGAGTCAAATATTTATTTGCAAAATTTGTTCATTGTAAAAAAAAATTCATTAAGATAATTCATTTTATGGAGATCAAAATACGTTTAGATAAGAATGAAAAAGATGTATTTTTAAAATCAATTCATAGCTAAATTTAATGAAGTACATATTTTAGGTTAAACCACTACTTATAAGTAATTAAAATCAATAAAAAAATTATAAATAACAGGTATGTCATAATATCTATAACAATATAAGTTCTCCACATTGTTAAATGCATTACTGCCTGTGCTGCATCAGAAAAGCAAACTTATTTAACATGTCAACGCAATCCTAATGATGCTACATATTAATCGTGCGATTATCATATATTTATATATAGGTATATATATTTCATTTTCCGGTAATTAAACACAAATATTTAATAATTTAATATATTATATGTTTGTTTCACTTAATACTAATATACTTTCTTTTACGATATGTCTTTTTGTTTCCAAAAAATACAAATTTATATATAATAACACATTTTAAAAAATAATAAAAATGATATTTTTCTTCAAAAATATATGGGTTATCGCATTTTTATCTGAAATATTTAAAATTGATTTTAAATCTCAAATAATTTACAAAGTTTTTTGCTCTGCATGTAAACTTATGAAATGTTATGTTATTCTGCATTTAAGATGACGATATGTGCAGTTCTTTTAATTTTTTTCCAATAATTTTTTCCTACAAAAAATGCAACAGACACTTTGGCTGGTTGCCTTTGCCAAAAATATTTTACACAAACAAATACACACACAGGCATTTCGAGCTGTAGTCATGCAAAGTGTCGAGCAACAACAACATTACTAGTGAGGATCGTTTTTAAAACTTTTTTTTTCCTCATTTTACATGACTGTAGAAAGGCAAAATTGGATTTTTCCTCAAAAACATGAATGAATTTGCCGAAATATTAACAATTCATTTATGACTGTGAAAAAAGTTACATATTTTACATTTTTCATTTATGTAAAAAATTCAAGAATGGTTGAATATGAGCGATCACATATGACTTTCTCTGAACTCTGTTAAAAAGCATTAAAGACAAAACATTATACTTGTGTTACCTGTTAAAAATCGGTGTATTATATGAAAATCAAATAAGATATTGGTTTTATATTCACTTATCTGAGAAATATTGTCTTAAGGCCATTTGATGGGCCTGCCAAATATTTTAAAACGTTAATGTAACGGCATTCAACTACTGCACCCACCTACTAGTTCTTATTGCTTTACGAACATAAATAACAAAGTTAAAGGGTGTCGACCGAAATCTTTTACTGTACAAAGTAGTGATATGGTCTCTCATTGGTAGATCTTGTAGGTATTTGTAAATTTTAAGATGTTTCTGTATATGTTCATTAATTTTTATTAAAGAAAAATTCGAGAGATAATTTTAAACTCATATATGAGTTTGTCATTTCGTTTGTAAGTTCTACCATTTTGATCTTGGACCCTATACTTTATGTGGTTGTATGTGGAAATAAACGTTCCGAAGATGGTTACTGAGTTGTTATATATTTATGTCGAATATACGCCATTTAAGTGTGCTATTGAAATACCGTCTGATCGGTCCACTAACGACTGATATATGAGCCAACTACCTCGACAGTTCTAATTTTATCCATAAATACATTGTTGGTGTTGTTTATTTTATTTTTCTGTATATCTGGAGATCGGCAAGAGCCGAAGTTTTGAAATTTGGTACAAGCATCTTAGTTATCAATACACAGCATCCGACAAAATGTGAGCGTGGCACAAAATAGATGTTTTTATATCTAAAGAACGGCAAGAGGACATCTGTCGAAATGTAATTCTTATCTGGGTTATAAATACTCAAACTTTCTATAAAAAAAAACGGTGGTGGCACAAAACAAATTTTCTTAAATCTTAAAAACATTAGAAGAAAAATTTTCCAAATTTGGATTGTCAATACACAAGATACGTCAAAAAGTGAGTGTTATTGGATAAGTGGGCGTGGCACCTCCCAAACAAATACAAAATAGATAAGTTACAGTAAAAACAACAAAATTTAGTACAAGTATTTTCGATACCGACATCCGAAAAAAGTGGACGGGCTTGGAGAAATGGTCGCGGCACCAAAAATTATTTTTTGTGTTTTTGGATATTAGTCGTGCAAATACTATCGCGTTAAGCTAGTCCATGTGTATGTACATATGTATATGCATGAAGGGTATATAAGATTCGGCTTAGCCGAATATAGTACTTTTACTTGTTTGAATTAGCTTTTACAGAAAAAAACTCGTGATTGTTATTTAATACATATTAATGAATAAAGACGAAAAAACTGAACAATACATATAATTACAATATTTGTCATAGAAAACTCTACTGAATACAATAAAAAACATGTCAATGATTTTTAAATAATATAAAACTGTGTAAAATAGTTTTTAAAACATTTTAACGCATTTACTGCAAAATGATTAATGATTCAGACGTCAAGCTAACGACAGTAATAGTAAGAATATGCCTAAAATAGATACATTGATAACTAAATATGAACATTTAATACATTTTTGAAATCATGCATATTTAAGGAAAATATAACAACAACAATTCATGTCGAAAACAATTAAAACTTAAAGCAATAGGAAAACCAAAAATAATTACAAACAAAACAAAAGATAATAAGGATAGGATATATGGGTTAAGGGATATGTATGCTTTCTCATTAATGCCCGTAATTTCAACGAACAGATATCTGCTCGTGTTGGTACCTAACAGTACGAATATATTACAAAATATTTTGGTAATTTCAACGTTAATTTTGCCTACGTGTTAATTCCTTAAGTTTTCTTAATATTTTTAATTAACTGTCAAAATTCGATGGTGTTAAATACACTACAGTTTAACCAGTAGGTAAGACAAAATATATTAAAATTATGAAAATCTGCTTGTAAAAGTTACGCGCATAACTAGCAATTTTTTTAAAGTGTTAGTATTTATTAGTGAGGGGTTTTGAAAGGATGATTAATTTTCTTATTTTGCTTTTGTTTATTTCAATATTAATACATATTGTAGTCAAAGATAAATCATAGATTTATTAAAAAAAAAACGTTAATCTTACCTATAGAATTGTAAATAACTTTATAACAAACTTCCACTTTGTACATTTTATTAATACATTTGTAATTCATATTTCTGGCAATTCGTCTCTATTTTCGAAATTTGTACAAAGTTTTTTATTAGTGCAAAATACAATATACAAGCATTTTTAAAAAACTAGCACAAAAAACGTACAACAATTTAATAAGTTTTAGTTTATATTTATGAATTCAGTTACTTAAGAAATTTAGTAACGCGGCCAACTTCTAAACGATCTTACAAAAAATATTAGTTTTTTTTCAAATCAGTTTTAAAATAATAAATTTATAATGTTATTATATTAATAACTTTACTATTACCGTCACTTCGATGAAAATTGGAACTACACGAAAAAACTTTTAGTACACGAGAAACCCTGCATATTACTTGTGTACCACTGTGTAATGTCATTATGAAAAATTATTTTTCACTTTTATTGTAACATAAATTGCGAAAAGTCTTAGAACCACAACCCAATGAAAAGAGATATTGCTGATTCAATTTACACATACACAAAACGTATAAACACACAGAAACATGCTCATACTGTCATACTTAAAACAAGATACATGTTGATCGTAATGAGTAAGCGCATATTTGGAATAATAAAAAAAAATACAAGTAAAAATTATGTTATGGTCGAGTGTTGTTAAACTCATAAAATTTTTAGTTTTTATAAACAAAAAAAGAAAAAACAAATGAGACAAAAAGTTTCGATGAAGGCAACAAGAGGGGAAATTGATGCTGCCTCTGTTCATGAGGAATACAATGATGACACATCTATACACACATAGTTTATATTTTTGATTGGGGCAAGAATTGAAAATACAATATAAAAAAAACTTAAAATGCGGTGTTGATTAATTAACGAGTTTTTTTTACAATTTTCAAACCCCAACGGTGATCTTATGACAATTTATTCAATTGTTGACCTTGATAGTTTTTGGAAAAAATTTAATTAAAAAAATATATAAGAAATCTACCTATACAATATTACTTACCGACAAAGGCTTTTAGTTCATAATCTACGCCACAAGACTTTCCAGTATCGCCCGGAGCAGGTTGTAGTGACACTGATGCTGGACAGTAGGGAGGAACTTCAAAGTAAAATGGATATGCATTGGGACCCAATTTTTTTATTAGCCTTTCTTGTAGCCTTGTCAGGGGTCTTTCCGTAGGTGCTGGTGGATATATTTGTTCATGAGCCAAATACAAATCTTTGCGAAAAGTTAAACCTAATACGTCTAAGTCTTCACGCCCATATCTGAAGGCGGCTAATACCTGA
Source organism: Pollenia labialis (assembly GCA_949318255.1). Taxonomy (NCBI): domain Eukaryota; kingdom Metazoa; phylum Arthropoda; class Insecta; order Diptera; family Polleniidae; genus Pollenia; species Pollenia labialis. The sequence continues at coordinate 198,121,003 of OX439139.1, read as the reverse complement.
CCAAATACTTTGCGATCCTTTACATATTCTGGATCAATAAAAACTACACCATCGATAGGATCGACATGAGTGCTATGGTCTACAAAATCACGTTTCCCCAAATAAACGGTAATTTTACCATTGGAGGAGCTCTTCTTAAACACCCGTGTAGCCTGGCGCCTGGAACTGGCATCTGTATCACCACCTGCAGCACCACCAGCCTCATCATTGGCTGAAGAAGGGCGTATACCAGAGCCATTACCACTATTGCTGCTGTTGTTACCACCACCACCACCTCCATTATTAGTGCTTAGATTGTTCATTATGTTGCCGATATTTTAGCTGTTCTATTTGCACAAATTCCGCGAACGTTCCAATTTTTCTTAAATAAATATTTTTTTTACAATTTTTGTGGGCCGGTAACTTCTTTGCTCTTTTTTCGTTTTTTATCAATTTTTTTTCATTTAGTTACTTGTTTATTAGAACTATCGTTTCTTTGTTTAACCTATTTTCAACTATTCATTTCTTTGTTATCAATTTCATTTCAGTGTTCGTTAAATTACTTTATTTGCTTGTTTTCATTTTCATAAATTTTTTTCGCTAAATATTTGTGGAAGTTTTGTATAAAAATTGAACAAGTAATTAAATTCTTTCCAGTAAGAAAACTGCGTATTCGTCTTGTATTATAAAAATGACAAACTAAACGTCACTTTTTAGACGATTACCAATGTTTTATGTATACTGCAAAAACGTCATCGCTTCTGATATTCTGGCAGCACTAATGAAATAAACAATCTGGTATTATAAAATCCGCGATTTTTGCCATTTTAATTAAATATCCGTTTATGTCAGCAAAATATTAAAACCGGTAAATTCATAAAAAATTTATATATATATAATTAGTCCACTTACATGTTTTGGGCCACAAAACTAGTTTTGCGGCAAAAGAATTTTTTGCTCTTGTTTTCCCATACATTTTTCATGTTCGAAAAACTCAAACAAACACTTTAGTTTTGCTCCAAGACATGTCGAAAATCAAGAATACAACATTGGTTTATCCATTATTGGTGATTAACAAATTTCAAAAATAGTGACATACCCTACAACAAGGCCCATCTATCAGGTCTGCTTACTTGTATAAAAACAAAAAACGATTCTTTTTAGTTGTCAAAAATTTACTACCACATACACAAAGCAAAAGGAAAAAACGTGTGTATGTGTGGCATACCATAATCGTAAACAAACGTATACATGCACATGTAAGCAAAATGTAAACAACTTTTGACAACTAAAAAGAACATAAACAATGATCATCAGCCTTCTTGCGCAGACCTTTTCAATGGGCCTTGCCCTACAAGAAATGAATGAGCGAGTTGTCACATTATTCATTTTGTCTGAATTTACACGTTTCATCTTTTGATGCTCAACTTCTTTTCAATTCCCTTTTAAAGATGCCAATATATTCACACGCAGCAATCGGTTTCAACTTTTTTCGGTACAAAACAACAACAATTTTATTAATAGCGAATCAAAGAAAAAAATTACATGCAGGCATCGTTGTACATATACCAAAGAATAAAAACACAAAGCGTACTGACCGAGTACAGGCATCTCCGTACTAACCCCCTTTCTTCTTTCTTCTCTCACCTAAAAACATAAGAGTTGAGCATCAAAAGATGAAACGTGTGAAAGCACTTTGCTGTTAAGAAAATTATAGGAAAAAAATGACCGAAATCAAGTTATCGGTCACATTCGGTCATTTTTCGTATCATTTTCTTAACACCAAAATAAAAAATTTGACGACTCGCTCATTCATTTCTTGTAGGGATAGTTTTGCAAAATATAAACACATTCGAGACAGCAAGCTACCAACTAACAACAAATTAAACTAATTTCTATTTTTGTCCGCTACAAAACAGAAAAAGTGTTGCTAATATAAACAAATACTTAAAGAATAAGTGCTTAAATTTTTTTTTGGTTAACAGAAAAGAATACGTTTGAAATTGAAAAAATTATATAACTTTTTAGTATCCTAGTTTATGAGTTATAGGTCGTAAAAGTTGAAAAATACTTTATCTATATTTATTTAGCTATAAAATTAATCTTTACAATATGGGAAACATTGGAAAAGTGTTTTTCACATGGCGTTTATAGCAAACCGATTAACCAATTAAGAGACTTTTATTACAAAATTGGCTTTACCTTAAAATTATGTTGATATAAAGTCCTAGTCCCTTGTAGGCTACTCTTAACACGCGTGTTTGGACTGGTCCTATTATTTGTAGGGTATGTATGTATGCAAATTCCCTGCAAATAATAGGACTAGTCCAAACACGCGTGTAAAGTGTAGCCCACAAGGGACTATGGCTAGTCCAAAAGTAACCCAAACGTATGGAAAAAACATGGTCTATTTAACATTACATATCTGTGGCATTTTGACAAAACATCTTAAGTCGAAATAAGATAGCAAAAAAGCAAAAATGTTTTTTGAATGAAAATTCGTATGATTAACAAACATGTTTTCTACTTTTTGAATTTGACTTAAGATGTTTTGTCAAAATGCCACAGACATATATTTACATATACAGCACTAAAATTGCTTTGTAAAATAAAATTTTTTATCTAGTTCTTATTGCGCCTGAGGATCAAGTTTTGGAGCTATGGGCCTTAAAATATTTTTAGTCATTATTAATATCTCTTAAAATGAAACTTGATATAGCCAATATGTGTATAAGCAAACATTTAAAAAATTTTTTTTATAATTTTTTTTTTTTGTAAACTTTATTAACGGAACTCTGCACTGATTTTTTCTATTTGCATTGTCTAAAATGTATGCAAAAAGGTATTTATTTTATAATAAAATCGATAATCGAATCAGCTGTTTTATGTTTTCGCTCATGTGGTTAGTGCAGGTTCACACAAGTCAAGTCTTGAGCTTTTAAGAGAGAAGGGAAAAAGAGAATGCCATTTGTTTTCCCCTCTCTCCTAAAAACTCAAGACTTGACGAGTCAAACTTGACGTGTGTGAACCGGCAGTTACAGCCTCAAATTCAATTTTTATTAAATAATTTTGTAAATTATGATTTTTGCGTTAAAATATTGTTAAAACTTGTGTTGTAAATGTAAATGAAAATTATAGAAAAGAAAATAAAAAGTAGAAATACAGTAAACATACAAATGTATAATATGAAATAAATGCCATCGTTGTATAACATGCATTTGTTGTTTATATTTGTGTTATTTTATTGTTTTGTAAATATATAAAGCGAATTTAGTTAAAAAACAAAAATATTTGTTGTTTCAAACTTATAAATAAATGAAATGACCATAGAAAAAGCGAGAAAAAGGCTGTGCAAATTTGCAGCAGCCCGCTGCCGGAAACATGCAAAAATACTATTTTAACTATTTATCAATTTTAATTACTTCCATCTATGGAAATAATCTAACTGTTGAATAAAATAAAATAAAAAATTAAGCTTTTAACAACAATATATATTTCCAACAAATAAACAAGAGCTGTAAGCTGCTTCTTTTATTTTCAATAAAACCCCGATAACATTGGTTTCTGTAACACACAAAGCCAACACTAATTTGAGTTCGAACAAAAAACCCAAAACATTGGATTTCTTTACACCAAATTTAAATTAATGTTTTGATGAGAATCTTATTAACAAAATTTAAAAATAAACCGCTGGTTAATAATTTTTACTGACAACACTGCTTCAAAATAAAATTCTTAACAGCTGATACGTAAAAACGGAGAGATTTTAATTTTATCGGGTTCATCCGCAACGCAACGTTACGTTTACGTAATAAGAGTACCTATTTGCACAGTAGCTTGGTAAGGAAAACGGAACAGCTGATCCGCAACGTATACGTAAATGTTGCGGATACGTAAACGTTGCGGTCGACTTGAAATGTTGGTAGTTACTACAAAAACGTAAACGTGTCATATGGTGTTGAGGTGTATGTGTTTACTCGTACATATGTATGCAAGGCGAATTGACTTTCAGGTGGCGTTGAAAACACAGCTGTGCTACTTTTTTTTCTTAATTAGAGAGAGGAACGTCAAAAGTTACTTGTGTTTTTGACATATCGGTCAACGAAAGCAACAAAAAAATACATTGTTGTGTTTTTGGTGTTGTTACTTGTTGTAGTATCGACACCACCGTTTACTTGAATTCGCCTTGTATGTATGTATGTAAATTATTATTTGTTTTGATTTTGCTCACAGCCTTTTTGCAAGACATGTTGCTAACATTCTTGTTTAAAATCGCCAATACATACCGATACCGTCGCTTTTGTACAAAAAAATAAAATACCTTATACATATCTGTGGCATTTTGACAAAACATCTTAAGTCGTGATAAGATAGCAAAAAGCTTTAAAAAAAACTCGCCGAAAAAATCATTTTTATCAAATAATAAAAAAAACCAAACTTAAAGAAAAATTTCGTTTATAATACAAAATTTTAAAAGTGTAAACAAAAATGTTTTTTGAATGAAAATTCGTATGATTAGCAAAATTTTTTCGACTTTTTGAATTTGACTTAAGATGTTTTGTCAAAGTGCCATAGATATATATTTACATATCCAGCACAAAATTTGCTTTAAAAAATTGGATTTTTTATCTAGTTTTTATTGCGCCTGAGAATCTAGTTTTGGAGTTATGGACCTTTACATATTATTAGCCCTTTTTAATATCTCTTCAAATGAAACTTGATACAACCAATATGTGTCTAAGCAAAAATTGAAAAAAAAATTTTTTTATAATATTTTATTGTAAACTTAATTTAATTTTCTAAAGATGCTAACCAAAGGTTAGCGCAATAATGAGAAAAATAAATAAATATAATATATGTATGTTTTTAAAATGGACCTCAAGCTTAAATAGTTCAAAATAATTATAAAAAAAGAAAGGTCAAATAACAATAAATAATATATATATTTAATATAATAAGGTCAAGGCGAATATTCGGAACTATGCGCTGATTTTTTTCTATTTGCATTGTCAAAAATGTATGCAAATAATTATTTTACAATAAAATCAATATTCGAATCAGCTGTTTTATGTTTTGGCTCATGTGTTTACAGCTTTTAATAAAATTTTTATTTAATAATTTTATAAATTATGATTTTTGCGTTAAAATATTGTTAAAACTTGTGTTGTAAATGTAAATGAAAATTATAGAAAAGAAAATAAGAAGTAGAAATACAGTAAACATACAAATGTACATATGAAATAAATGCCATCGTTGTATAACTTGCATTTGTTGTTTATATTTGTGTAATATTATTGTTTTGTAAATATATAGCGAATTTAGTTAAAATACAAAAACATTTGTTGTTTCAAACTTATAAATAAATAAAATGACCATAGAAAAAGTGAGAAAAAGGCTTTTGCAAATTTGCAGCAGCCCGCTGCCGGAAACATGCAAAAATAACATTTTAACATTTATCAATTTTATTTACTTCTATCTACGGAAATAATCTAACTGTTGGATAAAATAAATAAAAAATTAAACTTTTAACAACAATATTTATTTCCAACAAATAAACAAGAGCTGTAAGCTGCTTCTTTTATTTTTAATAAAACCCCGATAACTTTGGTTTCTGTGACACATAAAGCCAACATTAATTTCAGTTCGAACAACAAACCCATAACATTGAATTTCATTACATCAAATTTAAATTAATGTTTTGATGAGAATCTCTTTAATAAAATTTAAAAGTAAACCGTTGGTTAATAAGTTTTGTTGACAACACTGCTTCATAACAAAAATACAATTCTTAACAGCTGAAACGTAAAAACGGAGAGAAATTTTAATTTTATCAGGTTCATCCGCAACGCAACGTTACGTTTACGTAAGAGTACCTATTTGCACAGTAGCTTGGTAAGGAAAACGGAACAGCTGATTAGCAACGTATACGTTTACGTAAGAGTAACGAGGCCTTAAGTCAAGCCTCTATTTTGAGATGTTTCTTTGTCAATGGGCATTTAAAAATGAAATTGATTATAAAATTGAGTGCAGCCTGTGCCACCGCTGTCAATTCAAACAAGATTTGACAAGCAGTTTGTGTAAACAACTTGGGAGTTATTTATTGGACATGTGGTTGCAGGGTTAATCCCACGCATTGTTGCCAACTTTTTTTGAAGACTTCCCGTCAAATCTTACTTCAAAAACCGCTAGAAACCGCTAAATTTTTTATTTAGCTTAAATTTTTTTAAAAATATCGCTAAAATCTAAATAATATGACAATCTAGATGTATGGTGCTTTTTTAAAAGTGTATGTATGTCTTTCAATTAAAATTATATTGTAAGGTTTTTAATTTCACTGACTCTTTTAACCCCGCGAACGTACAAAATGTGGATATTCATATAAAATTCAGGGATTTGTATTGCTTGAAATCTATCCAGATATTAGAGTTAAGCGCACTTAATCTAGTTTTAGTAATGATGCTAAAAATTTTAGACCGTAGACCAAGATTTAAAAAAATCGTAAAAGAAAAGAAGGAAGTAAATGCAATACAATCGATTTGAAATTTTAGCCTATTTTATGTTTGATATATACATACTTACATTTACTTTCTGAGGTACATTAATTTAAAAAGGTTGAATAAACATACTACTGCTTTATAACGTTTATAATTTTTAGAAGTTTTTGCTGGCCATTATTTCAAACATTCATGCTTGAAAACTGTCTACAATCCTAACAAACGAATAGATAATTTTTGTTTCGCTCCGAAGAATTCGCTTAGATTTATACAAGTTATTTTTATCGGAGGGATATTAAAAAATACTTTTAATTTTTGGTTGCATTAGTTCTTTAATATAAACATTGATTTGCTGTAGACAACACCCTTTAAACTTTAGCTTTGACTATAGACCCTACAAGAAATGAATGAGCGAGTAGTCACATTTTTCATTGTGACTACTTGCTCATTCATTTCTTGTAGGGGATAATATTTTGATCGTTAAAAGTTGATAACACTGGTCCACCGAAAAAAGTGTTTTAAATAAATTCAAGTCCGTTCTATCTGTTTTCTATCTGTTTTCTATCACGTCTAGTTTTTTTTTGGGCTGGACAAATAGTTCGCTGGAAATAAGACGGTTATGTTAATCTATTTCAATTTGACTTCCTAATAAGAAAATTTATAAAATCTGCTTAAAACGTTGCACAATTTTTTATTGCGGAAACAAATTTAATTTCCACAATTTTTTTTATTACTTAATTAATTTAATTGAAAGCAAATATTTTAAATCTTTTATTTTGAGATAAAAACTGTAATTTTCAAATGCCTAGAACAAATATTTTATTTTCGAATGATATTAAAAACCCGCTAGATTTCCCGCTTACCCCTAAAACGGAAATTTTACCCCGATGGACACGTAAAAACCGCTAGAATCGCGGTAAACCCGTCAAATTGGCAACAGTGATCCCACGTCTTTATTCGCTTTCGATTTGAACATGGCATGACCATAACGCCGGCAGAGCAACGGTATTAATTTGTTCACGTTCTTGAAAAATCAGTAAATCGTAAAAAAATACCAGTACATTCGGAAAAAAACCCAAAATTTTATTGAATTCATAAGTTTTAAACGATTATTAAAACAAAAATAAAATTATTCATTAAAAATAATTAATTTTTCTATTTTTTAAAGCAAGAACTAAACAAAATACATGCAACAAAAACATCACGTCACAATATACATTTGTTGTAAATGCACAAAAAATTCTAAAGTCATACAAATTACTGTCAATATAATGAGGGTATTCACGAGGTCTCCAATCTAGCAATATTGTCATAGGCTATAAAATTAAAACCCCTTAAAATTATTTGTTTTTGAATTACAAACGAAAAAATGCCTTAAAATAAAATAGTTAGGAGAAAAGCATTTATTATTTTAAGAAATTTTTTTAACGTCAAGACCACAGAGCACACAGAGGCGTCATGAGACAGAAAATATTGTAATTTTTTCTGTCTTTTTCTTCGAAAGCTGCCCTTTTTGAATATTTTGTTTTGATTACGCAATTCGTGTTGATAGTAGCGGCCTGTTTTTACACATTGCCACTTTACTACCAAAAAACATTTTCATTCTCTTTCTTCGAAAGCTGCCCTCGCAAATGATTTGGGCCAAGGCGAATTAACTACAGGTTGTGTCGAAACGGCATCTGATTTTGACAGTGGGAGTTTACACGGTGTCTTTCCAGACATGTCTGTTTTTGACATTCTCTTTTGAACATGCTATCAAAAACATCTTGTCTTTTCACGATGTCTTTCCAAACATATCTGTTTTCATGTATAATAGTCTAATACACATATACATACAAATAAAAAACATGAAAATTCATATTGACAAACATGAAAACTCATTTCGTGTTTGTTTGGCAACCCCTCTTTCTTCTCTACACCGATCGCCTACAAACAAAACAGACGTGTTTGTCAGACATGTCTGAATAGACACCGTTTAAACTCCTTCTTATAAAAATGTGACTGTATAGGAGACCTTGTGAATACCCTAAATACTTTGCCAATAATTTGGTTGCAACTTTAGAACACTTTGTTCTTCGGCAACTAAAATTGGAAGCAACTTTGGTATCAGGGAAGATTTCTTTGAAAAGTCAGCTAAAGCGTAGCTGTGGCCAAGAAAGAAATGAAGATTCTGTTTTTTGATGACTCCCTGATATATTTCGCTTACCTAGCATTTACACATGAAAGTAATTTCTTGAAAGTTGCACTAAACTTACACTTTTTTACTAACATTCACACAATTTTTGTACTTTCAGCCAGTCGGCTGTTTTTACGCTTTTTCGTTGCCCTGAAAATAATATTGGACCTACTCCATGGACTGGTCCGATGTAATGCAAGCATGGACCATGTCATTGTCAAAAATGTTTTGTAGTGAGACGATATGTCTCGTTTTTTAACGACATGTTTTCGCTTCTAAACGAAGTTAAAACTAATCCTCTTGTGTATACAATGAAGTAGTTTTAAGACTACTCCTTTGTAATCCAATGTTAATCGTAATGTTAAATATACCATGTTTTTCCATACGTTTGGGTTACTTTTGGACTAGTCATAGTCCCATGTGGGCTACATTTTACACGCGTGTTTGGACTTGTACTAATATTTGCAGGGTGATAATACGTATACTCTTCTTGCAAGAAAGTTCTTTCAAGTGTAAACCTCGGGTTATGTCTACCTGTTTGCATGTGCCGTTTTATATCTATTTTACACACAGTACGTTGGAAAACGAACCAAAAATTTTACGTTCTTTTTCGTTTTATTTGAATCACAGAATACAACCAAGAAGTGTTAACGTTGGCAGTTGTTCCAAACAAAGACAGGCGAAGCAAACAATCCTGTGAGTGTTTCTATACTTTTCTCTTTTTCGCAAAAGCAGAATTTTCTTTTCAAAAGCACTAATAGCACTTTTAATTATTTAAATACAAAGCATATGGTAAGTTAGTGCCGGTTCACACAAGTCAAGTTTGACTCGTTAAGTCTTGAGCTTTTAGGAAAGAAGGGTAAAGAGAATGCCATTTAATTTCCCTTCTCTCCTAAAAACTCAAGACGACGAGTCAAACTTGACGTGTGTGAACCGCCACTTAGGAGTTAAGACTGAATTTTAACTGGGTGAAGGGGGAAGTTTAAACAAGTAAAATTATTTGGAGTCAAAATTTAAAAAAAACCAGCACTGTTGCGTACTGATTTGGGTGTTATGCATAAACCAGTGCATTGAATAAAAACCAGTACGTGTACTGGTAAAATCAGTACGAATGGCAACCCTAATGTATGGTCTAGTCATGTAATCTGCAGGGAAAAGATAAAGACAAAAACTTCCCTACAAGAAGACTACCGGTCATTTTACTAGTTATACTAGTAGTGTTGACGAATATATTGGTTAAAGTTTCTATTAGTTTATTAAGAGCAAAATGAAAAACTAACCGAAACTCTTGTGTACATGTGATTTTGCCTCTCTTTCTAACTAATGAATTCCACTCGACTACGGAACATATATCTGTACTGCTTACTCTCCTGCTTTTTATTAGTCAATGATAACCAAAATAGTGGGTAATGCTAACTAGTTAGTCATAACGAAAATATTGGTTAGCACTAACTAGTTATTTATAACGTAAACATTGGTTAGTACTAACCTTTATTAAATACACAATACATTTTTTATTTTAATTTTTAATTAAATTTTTTATTGAAAACACACACAAAATCAAGTACATACTTTACATTTATTTACATTATTTGTTCCTTTGTTACCACCGGTAAATCGTAAACGATGATCCTGGTCAAATCCACCACCCACATGGCCGCTACCTGTTAGACGACCACTCCTGTTCTTTCCAGAGAATCTACCACCATGTCCTTTGGAACCGCCATCAGTACCTTACCACTAGCATTCTAGCAATTTTGTTTAGCTTTACATTAATATTACAATTATACAAATTATAGAATTACAGACGTATTCATAAAAATTTATTAATGGTTAATTAACCAAATATAAGGCAAAATTGCTAAAGTTGTATTCATAAACGAAAAATAGTCTATTTAACCTTAATAAACCATTCATAAAGTAAGAAAATTTATTGTTCGATTTACCCTTCTTTAAACAAAAAATAAAATGAAATTTTGAAAAGTGTCTGCATTTTATGATATTATTTTTGTGAAATATGTTCAAAAATAATGAAAAAAATGTTTTATTTATTAATATGGACATGTTAAATACATGCAACTAATTTTTTTTTTATTTTAGACAACCAATTTAAAGTTATATGGGTAATTATTTAAAACATTTTTATATGATTTAAAAGAATATGCTCAGGGGCAAATGCAGATATTATCATTAATAACTTATTAAATTACTGAAACTATAGTTGTTTTTTTGTTTAAACTAACGAATTATTGTTCAAAAATATTAAAAAATATAGAATAAACAAAGCATAATAATAGTGATGTTAATAAAAAGTAAACAAACTTTTTTTTCGAATACTTTCTTATCGTATATTTAAAAAAGGTTCAAACAAAAGTTTTTTGATACCTTTCGGCAAGATTTTGTTCAGAAACTTAAATAAAATGTAGTTTTTTTTGATAAGAATAATTTTTAAGTTCTACAATTAAAAAAAAACTATAAAAAACAATTTAATATAGAATATCATGTGAACCGAATAGAAGTTTCATGCATCACTAGCAATAAAATGGCAGCAAAATATAAAGAAAGTTGCCATACTTAAACACAAAATCGCCATAAACTGTTAATAGTAATAAAACTGTTAATGTACGTTTATGAATACAAATTTTTATAGGAGGTTTATTAGCCAAAAAGCGTTTGATAGTTATAACATGCTATAAGCATAAAATAAGAACTTTTTATGACTATGGCTGTTAATTCACAATTCACACATTTTTAAAAGCGTTTGAAAAAATATTAAAAAAATGGCTTTATTTATAAAATGTTAGTTGTTCCACTCTAATATATATGTTAGAGTGCAACAACTAATATGAAACTGTTGCAAGTGTGTTAGTACATTTTTTTTTTTTAGTTTTTGTTACGCTGGGTCTCAACGTAGCAATTTTTATTGATAAGTACAAGCAATACATCGGCAGAACAATGACAGAACAATGAAGCAATAATTGCTGACTATATTGCTGGAGAACACGTGAAATTGCTTTGCCATAAACAAACGTACAGAGAAATGAAATGTCAGATAAATGACAACTCATTTTACAGCAGATTGCTAAGCAATAATTGCTCAAGCAATAAGAAGAGCAATCTATACGTCGCAAATTTTATGGAGCAATCAAATTTGACGTTTGCCCAGTAAATATTGCTACGTGGAGACCCGGGGTTATGGAGCAATCAAATTTGACGTTTGCCGCAATAAATATTGCTACGTGGAGACCCGGGGCTATGTATTTCTTGAAGGGTTGTTAACTAAACAATATTTGACAGTTCGTATCATAAACCAAGCACTGCCAAGCACATAAAACATAAACAGCTGGCTTTCCGGGACTACCTGCTATCATGGTCCAATTAGTAGGTCGGCTTCAAGGCGAATTCAAACAGGTAAACTCATCTCTACAACTACAAAAAGCCCCATGTATATTGTTTATACAATTTTCTTGTTGGTTGTCAAAATTTTTTTATTGCAAATTAAAATTATCACTTTTTTATAAAAGAAATTAATAAATTCACTTCAATCATTCGCAGTTTTGAAATTTTTTTATTATAAAAATAATATTTTTAACACTTTTCATTCATTCATTTTGACGTTTGACCATATTTTTTAATTCGCCGTGGAAACAGCTGATGAACGGCTGACGAGATGAGTCTACCTGTTTAAATTCGCCTTGGTCGGCTTGAACCGCCTGCTGATTTTTGCAGAGTTGTTTTTTTACGTGCAATTGTTTTTGTAGCAATTGCTTTTGACCAAGGTATATTTATAGCAGGTAGCCGCGAGATTACAACAATTGTACAATAAAACAAACAACAGGGCTTTTTATTGTTGTTATGCGATACAAACTGTCAAAAAGCAAAGGGGCTGATAAGAGACAAAAAAGACAAAAGATAAAGAGAAAAAACTTGTTTACTTGTTTGCTATACAACATTTGACAGTTCGTATCGCAAAACAAGCAAATAAAAAATAAACAGCTGGCTTTCCGAGACTACCTGCTATAAATATACCTTGCTTTTGACATTTCCACCATTTTTTACACAAACAATTGCTTTTGTTCATGACATCCTTATCATTTTTTACACAAACAAAATGCTTGTTGTTTTTTCTATTGTTGGAGTTGCGCGCAGACCTACTAATTGGGCCATGCCTGCTATATATATGCCATGGTATTGGCCAAGGCGAATTCGCCTTGGTATTGTCTTTGGCGGGGTAACTCTGTTAACAAGCTGTCAATGTCCACGTGTTTGGTTGTACATACATAATTTGCTTTCCGCTTCATTCGCTTTCGAAACTTGAATATAAATTATAAATTGTGCTTTGTGGTTTAAATTACTGATAGTTAATAATTTTATTAAAACATGAAACAAAAGCAAGTTAAAAGCCAAACAAAAACTGCGAAACAAGTAAAAGCTAAAGCGTTTCCTCCAAAGAAAGTCCAAAAGGTCGTTGAGGAAGACAACGATGAGGAAGAAGTTGTTGAGAAAATAGTGGTGGCAAAAAAACTTGTGAAGAAGAATGCTGGAAAGGGTAAAAAAGTTGTTGAAATAGAAGTGCCTTCCGAAGAAGAAGAGGAGGATGAAGAAGACCAAGTTGATGATGAAGACCTAAATGGTGAAGGTATACTTCAATATTTTTTTGCTTACTATTATACATACCATACATGCATACATACTATATTAGAAAAAAAAATGTGTTTTTAAAAATACTTGTACGTTTTTACAAAAAGTCAAGCTACTTTTTCTTTGTCAGGGGCATTTTAAAATGAAATTGATTGATTATCAGCCCAATTATGAATACAAATTCCCCGGGAGTTTATTCCCTTTTCCTATTTTTGCAATAGAATTTACATAGGAAAAATGGGAGAAGGGAGAAACCTCCAGGGGAATTTTTATTCATAATTGGGCTGTATGTAAAAAAGGCAGGCTCATCTCTATATATATATATATATGTATATATATATATATATACATATAAATCGGCTAAGGCAAAACAGTTAAAAACACTTTCCTCCTCTGTATGTCAACCGATTTGAACAAAATATACATCATTTAAGAGGTATTTACTCAAAGAAGTGCACAATGTATATTTTATTAAAATCTGTCCAATAATTTCAGAGTTATAACCCTGTAGGAAGTCAAACCCATTTATAAGTAACTTCAAACTGGTTTTTTTATAACCACATCTAGTTGATTAAGTGACTATTTTCCTTGTCGACGACTCATTATTTTAACCATGATACAAATACACAAGGTAGTTCCACTTCTCTCTCAGAAATTATTTTTTGAAGTTTATCGGAATTATTTGAAGCTTGATACAAATAAAAACTTCAAATAATTCCAATAAAATTCAAAAAATAATTTTTGAGAGAGAAGTGGAACTACCTTGTGTATTTGTGTCATGATTTTAACGAGGCATGTCATAGGCAGTAGTCAATTGGCCATCTTTGCATGACTTTTAAACTGACTACTAACTACTTATTGTTCAACCTATTTGTAGTTAATTAATAGTATAGTCAGTTTATAATAAATTATTTAAATTTGAAATAATTTTTGTCAAAAAAATATATGTTCCTATGAACAAACATGCATATTTTTATATAGAAATGAATATTTAAGAACATTTTGCATCCAATTGCTTTAATTGATAATGTATAATAGTGCTGAAATAAATGCGGTACATAATTTCTAGTACATAAACAGATTTGAATGGTTTAAATTTTTAATTATTTTAATAAATTTGAATATATTTTTTTCATTTGACTTCATGGCATGCTTGTTTTACTTAGGGCCTGTTCGGAAATGCATCACTGCGCTGCATCAGTGATTTAAAATGCTTAAATATATATCAGTGAAGTAGATGTGGACCAAAAAATTGTCACATACTCCACAAAAATAATAGTCACACAATAAAAAAAAAATTAAATTATTTTTTATCGGCATTAAAAAAAGTTTGCTTTTCTGATGCAGCGCAGTTATGCATTTCCGAACAGGCCCTTATTTTGCTTTTATTTGTGCCTCTATCAAGGCGAATTTATTATTACAGAGCCCTGCTGATAACTTTTTTTTTTTAGCTAAAATCACTGTTGGATGTCAAACTTTTGTTTATTCTCTTTTATTATCTTTGTTTCTGTTTTGTTTTATTTCTGTTTTTGACATTGTACAATGATTTTACAAAAACAAATTGCTTGTGGTTTTTGTACGAGTTGTACTTGTTGTAGTACCGAGATTACCTGGGATGAATTCGCCTTGGCCTCTATGTAATATTTTTGGTTGATATCTGCATGAGATTTAAACCAATTTGTAGTCATTTGAAAAATAGTTAATTTATAGTTAGTGTTTTCTGCAAAACAAAATTGTTACTAACACAAATGCAAAATAAATAAATAAAAATTTATTTTCAATTATCAAATGATAAAAAATTAGGGTAATCGATTATTCGACATTTTTCAGAAACCGGTTTTCGTATATTTCGACTATATAAATCAGACCAGGCAAAACAGTATGGGGAGAAAAAAGGTGAAATATGGGAAACTAAACTCTTTTTTTTTACTTTTCTGTGCTTCATGTGATAATTTTTAAATTTTCTATAATATAGAACTTTGAAACATAATATTATAGGTGTAGGATCCTGAGTGAGTGATAACCTATAAGATAAAAAATGCTGGTATTTTTTGTTTTTCATCTGGAACTTTTTGAATTTTCGTTAATATTCGACCTATGAAGATACAATTATACATTAAACTGGGCGAATAAGAACATGTAAGGGTAGCTTTTTCGTACTTTTTCATTCTACATCTGATGCTTTGATTAATTTTCGTTAATATTAGACATATAAACATAAAATTAAACGTACAACGTCCTGAGTGGATGACAATATATAAAGGAGACTTTTTGATACTTTTTGTTTTTCAATTGGTATTTTTTATACTGAACTTACAAAATTAAATCAACTCACGTAGAAGATAAAATATGAACTGGAGGTTGGACCCTCGCCAAATCGAAACAAATAAATTCATATATACTTAGATGAAATATGTTTTCTTCATATTTACAAAAAGAAATTATGGTCGAATTTTGACCATAAGGCGAACACTAGTTATATTAAATAAATGTACATATATGTATATATATATATATATTTTTTTTAAAGATGGTGAAGAAGCTAGCGATGATGATAATGAAGAGGTAGCTGTAGAAGAGGATGCTGATGAAGAAGTAGATGGCGAAGAAAACGAAGCTGAAGATGATGATGACGAAGTTGAAGAAGACGATGACGAAGTTGAAGAAGCAACCATAAGTAAAGAAGAACCTACCATACCATCTAAAGTAAAAACCGGAGTAATCCCTCCATCTGTTCCATTAACAAAAATTGTAACTGTTACAAAATTACCAAATAGTAAGTATACAGGAAAACAATTTTTTTTTTGTTTTAAAATTTAAATCAAAAATTGAAATTTTTTATTTAAAATGATAATCAATTTTAATAGCAAATTGATAATTTTTGTATTTAAAATTATAGTTTTTAAAACAAGAAATTCAAGTACATTGCTTCATACTTACCATTATACTAGGATATAAGTAAATCGGGCATGTTCTACAAATCGAAATGAAGTGGATTTAAAATCGCACAAATTTTGAAAATAAGCATGTAAAAAAAAGTTTATCTGGGGTGTGCTGGAAGTCGGCAACTAGGGAATGGTAAATGGATTCCAAAATCGATGTTCGATTTTTCGATCGACTTTTTTTATTTCGGTTTTTGAAATCGATTAAGTGAACTTTAAAATCGATTTCAAAATCGTTTAAGACTAACTTGCAAACTTATACCTTATATCACAAAGGGGGATACACCAAAAATTTTTTGACAAAGTACTAGATAAATTTAACTGAGATTTTTACAGTGGGTATAAATTTTTATATGGCCTTTACATATTTCAAAGGATTATGACAATAGTTCCTGATCGGTGGCGACTGTTTCTTTGTTAACTTACTATTAGGAAAACAAACATTTGCATGTCATTGATGTCAGAAAGATTCAGAGATATTTTCTTGTAATTTCGTATTTGATAGAATAAATTACATACTTATAACTAGATTTAAATTTCTCTCACACACTGGCCTGTTTGAATATTAGCGTATTTCCACAGGAATGACATGGCTTAATTCACCTGTTGTGTGTCTATAATATGTTGATTTTCACGAAGTTGACTTTCAGTGTTTGGTTCGGTACAATAAGTTTAAGACTGTTTTGTTCACTGTCCATTGACGAATTTAGTTTCTGCAGCACAAGAGCCCTTTTATTAAAGTTGGAAGTATACCAAGGGTACTAATAGATAAATACGTTAAACTACAATTTAAGTCTTAAAAAACTGCCTAAGCACACCTACAGACGTATGTACGGACAACAAAAAAGGTTTTATCTATTTAATTAAGATTAAAATTGAAAATTGCCAACATTTTGATAAAAATAAAAATATCGATTTTAAAAGCCCAATAATCGATTTCAGTATAAAATCGCATACGTAAATTCAATTTTAAAAAATCGATTTTCGATTGGGATCGAAAAAAAGATTTTTATGACAAATATTATACAAATGTTATTCTATTAAACAGAATTTTATAACAAAAATTACATTAAGAAAAGTGTTTTTAAAAACTACTTCCAAATTTTGGCGTTTAACGTTTACAGCACACCCCTGTATAATAATCAGCCTTATTGTGGTTGTCGTTTTCGTAAACAAACTTTAATCTATTACACAGTCGTATACGACAACGACAACCACAATAAGGCCGAATAATATTCTTTTTACAGTAACCACTGTACTTCATACTTTGAGAACCAATTATCTTTACAATAGGAATGGGCAAAAAATATCGATATTTAAAAAAAATATAATCGATATACATATTTCGCCGATATTTTAAATACCGATATATCGATATTGAAAAACGACTATCGAATTCGATATTTTTTAAAGTCGGTCATCATTAAGAACTCAAAGTTTTAGCCGTTTTTTAAATAATGTTTTTTAAGAATTGGAATCATTGCATGCATCATATGTCTGGAGTGCACATAAAACAGAGAGTGCTCCTGATGTCCATATCTAATGATTACTGGTTTGACTAAAACCAGTTGGTCCTTTTGGGGTCCAATTCGAATTTTAAGGAAAGTTGGTACTTCCATGACTTATTTACTTCCATTTAAATTTTTCGTAATTTATTTTTTTTTCTTATGGTTTTTTTGTATTCATCCCTTTTGTTTTTGTTATAATAGAATTTTTTGTTTTGATTAAATTTTTTTGTTTTTATTAATTTTTTTTAAAAAAATTAAACAATAAAAAGTAACAATGTAATTACATACATATAATTAAAATTGTTCATACATATGTTTGTACAAAGGTATACTGAATTTTTTAATTTAGTAATAGTTTTGAAATAATAAATATCGATACTCTAAAAAAATATCGATTCGATATATGTATATCGATATATTTTTTCAACTTGCCCATCCCTACTTTACAATAACCACCAAGGAAAAACTACAGTTGTTTTGTAAATAATTCAGTTCAAAATCTTGTTCGTTTTCAATTCCACTTCATTTCGATTTTTAGAACATGCCCGAATATATCAACTAAATAGGAACTGGAAAATTCATTATTAAATTTTTAAGGTTTATCTATCTATATATATAAAAATGAAAAAAGATAGGTGCAGGGAAATTGGTACCCCCATAGGATGCCAATATTAAATATCGCATATCTTAGAGCCGCTGTACGCATTTTGTTGAACTTTTGGTAGTAGGGTCTTCTGAGCGCCAAAATTTAAATAAAATAGCAGCGGGGTAAGTGGGACGCCAATGTTTAATATCGCATATCTTAAGAACTGTTATAGTGAAAATAAAAATAAAGCGGGATGGCGCAGGGGGGGAAATACCTCCCATAGGATGCATATATTAAATATCGCTCAACTTAAGAACTATTTAAGGGAGTCTTCAAACGTGGTTAAAGCTACTATTATGGTAAACTATAAATTTCAATATAAACATGGGTGGGGTAGACAGAGAGGAGCACTTTTTTTCGATAAAGGCTGGAGATTAGAAACCCACCATAAGATGCCAATATTAAGTATTGCATATGTTAAGAGCCGCTGCACCCATTTTCTTGAATTCTTTTTTCAGTAGCATCTTCTGGGCCTTGAAATTGAAATAAGATAGCAGCAGGAGAAGTGGTGCCCCCATAGGACGCTAATGTTAAATTTCGCATATCTTAAAAACTGTTTTAGTGAGAATGTTTAAACTTGGTAGGAGTCACTCTTATAGTAAACTACACATTTGAAAATAAAAATTAAGGAGGAAGGCGCAGCTGGAGCAATACCCCCATTGGATGTACATATATATTAAATATCGCGTAACTGAAGAACTATCTTAGCTAGAGTCTTCAAACGTAGTTAAAGCCACTATTATAGTGAACTATACATTTTTAAATAACAATCGGCGGGGTAAAGAAAGGAAGAGCGGTACCTCCCAAAGAACGAAATTATTAAATTCCGAATATCTGAAGACGAATGTCTTTAAGCTTTATAGGATCCACTCTTATGGTAAACTTCATCTTTCAAAATAAAAATAAAGGGGTTAGGTGCAGGAGGAGCAATAAATAATATATAAGTAAAAAAGCTTATGAAATTTTATTCCCTATAGACTTCTAAACTACAGAGCCGATTTTCCCAAAATTTTCACAGTCATTTTCTGATAACCCGGCTCTTAACATAGGCAATTAATATTTTACAATTTTTAAGTGGGGTTGGCACCTCTCATACAATGACAATAAAGATTTCTTCATAGTTGGAGTACTGTTACAGTGAAGGTGTTCCAATTTTTTACAAAAAGCTTAGATAACAGTACACACAACATCTTCCAAAAGTAGGTTCAATAGGAAAAATTGTCATGGCACCTCCCATACGAACTCATGAGACAGGATCGTTTTTGAAGTTTGTTTCATTTTGATTTCGCTCGAATTCGATTTCTCGAACATGGCTGATAATTTTTTGTTTAGCCACATATATATTTTTTGGTATTGTTATTTGAAGAATTAAATAACTCTATTACTTTAGTTGTAAGCAAAAATGTTTGAAACATTTTGCAACTTTCATCCAAATTTGGTCTTATTACAAAGGAAGGGCAATTAAAGTACATATGTATGTAATAGTAATGCCCATTGTCTAACCTTTAATTCGAATATACACGTATTGTTCACCAACGAACTACTAAAACTATTTAGTCTGCTTTCACAATTTTCATCTTTTGATGCTCAACGCTTATGTTTCTAGCTGAGAAAGGAAAGAAGAAAGGGGGTCAGTACGGAGAAGCCTGTACTCGGTTGACCTGGTGTTTTTATTTGTTGGTACATATATGCACAACGATGACTGCATGCATTTTTTCTCTTTGATTCGCTGTTAATAAAATTATTGTTGTTTTGAACCGAAAAAATTTGAAACCGATTTCTGCCTGTGATTATATTGGCATATTTAAAAGGGAATTGAAAAGAAGATGATCATCAAAAGATGAAAATGTAAGTTCAGACTTACAAATTCCAAATATTTTTTACTGCCTGTTACATTTAAAGCAAAAACACACTATAAAATAATCAGTCTTATTCCGGTTATTGTTGTTGTCATCGACAGTGTCGTTTTTTTTGTAGAAGATTAAAGAACACAGGCTGTGTGTCACTTAAATCTAATACAAAAAACGACACCCGATGACGGCATCGACAACCAAAATAAGGCTGATTGTATTTGTTTTACATTTTTTTCCATACAATTATTAAATTAAAAACAATTTGCAACTAGTTTCACAGTTTACTAATTTTAATAACAATCTTCATAAAATTTTATTACATAAAACGACTTACAGAATGTAAAAAAGTTGACATTGTTGAAGCATTTGCTAAATATGGGGCAATTGACCAAATACACATGGTTACAACACTTCACGGAACCGTCGCAAATATTGCTTTTAAAACTGAAAAAGCAGCAAAGGCTGCATTAGCTGCCGACAAAGTTCTTGACTCTACCATAAGCGTTAAGTTAAAGAAAGAAAGGAAAGAGCAAAATAAAGATACAGTTAACAAAGAAAAAAATAGCGAATGTGTTATTTTCATTCGTCATCTCAAAATTGGAACCAAGGAAGAGGATCTAAAAAAACATTTTGAATCTTGTGGTGAAATTGAAACAGTCAGAGTATTGACCAAATATAACCTTACATATGCCTTCCTCACCTTTAAGGATAAATCATCAGTACCGGCTGCCGTAAAACTTCATAATTCAATACTAAATGATCAAAATATTTCAGTACTTAAAAATAGGAATAATAATAATGCTAAAGATGAATCAAGATATGACAAAGACCTTACAATAATTGTAAGAAATAATGAGTCATTTGATAAGTTAGACGTTGTCAAACTAGAGACCATTTTTAGCAAATGTGGTGAAATTAATTTGATAGATATCCTTTGCACAAAGAACATATTGGCCTTTGTGACGTTCAAAAATGATAAAGCTGTGAAAAAGGCTCTTAAATTAAATGGAAAAACCGAACAGGGAATTAAACTGGATCTAGATGTATACAATCCTACTATCACAAAGACTGGTATTTACGTTTACAATCTTTCTAAAGGTAATTATTATATGCAACACAATTGTTTTTAAATTGTTTAAAATGTATCTTCTCTCTTTTTCTCTCCTTTATCCTATAGATTGCACCGAAGAAGATTTGAGAAATGTTTTCTCAGAAGCTGGTGAAATTGCAGTTATTAATCTTAAACATGGCTTTGCTGTCATTCGATTTAAAGATTCAGATGGTTATTGTAAATCATTTTTGTACAATGAAATTATGATTAAAGGACAATATATATTTATTGAACCCCTGTCAGTAATTAAGAAATCAGTTTTAAGCAAAAATAATTTTAAGAAAAATGGTTTTAAAAACAAACCCTTCAAACGTCCGGCTCCGAACGGCAATAGTGTATTTAGTGCAAAGAGAGCTAAAACTAATTGATTTTTTATAAGTACATATATACAGCTATTCGACTTTAAATGGACACCCCATAAAAATAATTAGTTTACATCTTTATGATGATTATTTTGTGTTGGTCTGAATTAAATTGGGATTGTTTAATTCATATTAAATGAAAACTCTAATGGCCATTTTCTCAATGTACCGTCAAACTGCCTGTTACTTAATGTCAACATAAATTTATTATACCGATAAACTGTCTGTTAATAATTTTGGGTTTCTCAATATACCGACAAAAAACATGGTTTTAAGCTGTCAACACCTCTCAAAATACATGTAAAAGTTGAGAGTCAGCTGATTGAATTTATCTGTTCGGCAAATAAAAGGAAAATAAATTATCGGCAGATGAGTGCTGGTTAGTTTTGCGACAGAATAGAAGCAAATGAGACATTGAGAAAACCAAATTTCTTTAATGTGCAGTTTTTCGTTGGGAAAAAAGATAATCGTTTAATGAGAAAACGGCCATAAGGCTTATTTATAATTCCATAAATAACATCAGACTTTATTAAGGTGTGAATAGCCGTATAAATGTCTTTTACATTTAGTAATTATGTATATACCAACATATTAACTTGTAACAAATTTTAATTATCAAAATACAATTTAAACCCATATTTTTTTTTAAATATAAAAATATATTTTTGTCTTTTTAAGATATTTCTTTTAAGGATCCTGTAGGAAAGGTCACTAGTGAATCTGTACTGATTCACTACTGCACAGTCACCAGTACTAATGACTTATTACCCCAGACAATCGGCCTTATTGTGGTTGTCGTTGTCGTATACGACTGTGTAATAGATTAAAGTAATACAAAACATGCGTTCTTTAATCTACTACAAAAAACGACACGTTTGTTTACGAAAACGCCAACCACAATAAAGGCAAATGTTTTTTACTATAGACATTTAACATGTGCGTGTCATTGAAAATCAACTACTGACGTTGGTTCTATTGACTACGTAGTTATTTTGGGACCATATGTAGACATTGCAACCAGAGAATCACTAGTACATTTTAGAAAATCAAGTCTACACTTTTGATACTTTTTAAAGTAGACGTCGAAATGAAAAATGTTTTTTTAACATTAAATTATTTTATTGAAAAAAAAAAAATATTTAAGATACGAATTCATACCAAATTTTTCTTCTTATTAAAGACAAATATAAAAGTGTAGACACTTCGTTGACAATGTCGCCAAAATAGTCGACAAAACTGGTGACTTGGAGACACTTGCACCCAGGTTTCCTTCAGGGGAATAACAAGTGGTGGTGACATACAGGAATGTGATGAAAATCGATCGATTTCAAAACGAACGTTTTTAAAAGGTGTGATGAATTTCGAGGGATTTTAAAATCTATTTCTGAATTATAGTCTTAAATTTTTGTTCAGAATACACTTTAGTTAACGTATATAATAAACAATTTAAAAGAATTAGAACTGAAATTAAAAGGAATATGTATTTAAAATTTATTTTAAAAGATACTAAAAACGATATTTTCGTTTTCAAATCGTTTCGTTTTTAAAATCGACTTTCATCACATACCTGATAAGTATGTGTGTAATAGGGTGATCGATTATTCGACTTTTTTCAATAACCGGTTTTCGAATATTCCGAATAGTTGCTATTTTAAAAAAACCGGTTTTCGGTTAAGCATTTTAAAAATAACCGGTTAACCGGTTTTTATTCGAATACATAAAAATACAAAAATCAAATTAGTTTTTGTAATAAAAAGTTAATTAGAATAAAAACAAAACAATTCACGAAGGTAAGGAACCAACAAAATACATAGATATGACTTAAGGTATGTTCAGAATTAACAAATATTTGACAATAAAATTAAAAAAAAACGTAACCAGTAAATTGAGTAAACTTAAGCTTAATTTCTATTTGTTTGCTAAACTTTATGTCTAAAATGATAATTGTATTTATATATAATGTAGTTAAGAAACCGTTAAATAATGTTTGCTCTAGCCCAACGTCTTGCAAAAGCAAACAATTCTTTAAGAAAACTAGTGTTTACGTTAGGAGTCAAATATTGAATAGGTGTGAACATAGCTTTAGAATTTTTTAAAAGCTTTGGTTTTAAAATATAGGAATTTAATAAATTTATTATTTGACCTATTTTCCTAAATTTATTGTAAATTAGTTTTAATTTGTTGCTGGTTAAGCATGTCTATATGAATCAGTAAACTTCAGCCATATTTTTGAAAAGTGGTAAACAAAACCCATTATCCAGGATTATATATTTTGAAATTTTTTTTGTTTCAGCATTATAGAAACAATAGTAATATGAACATGCATTTTGTATGAAATATCTGTCGATCACACAATTTAAGCCCTTCCAGGACATTTTTGATTCCTTCAATTTTGTTTTAAGTTCTTCGTGCTTTAGTTAATAAAACTGATGAATTTTCCCATAACGTTGATTCCGCCGGTATGTTCTTGTTTTAAGCATGAATATATGTATGCTAGAACTACTTAAGAGTTTTTCATTCATTATTGGCAGCATATTTTAGTAAAGTATTATTTGCAGTCTCTTAAAAACTACTTGACCCTGTTAAGTATATTTATGTCAAGCTTGTAGACTAATTAAAAGTGATCGTAACGTTAGAGAACCTTTGCAACTTATCATTTAAGGGCCGATTAAGCAAAATTTTCTTTTAAGTCAGTTCGAAATATCACCAGAGATGACATCTTTATAAAGATATATGTATATAGTATTAATAATACTGTCCAATTGCTAATTACTTTTTAAGCTGAACTTTTTTTGTAGTACTTTATATTGTTTTTGATTTTTGTTACAAGAACACACGCTTATATAAGCGATTTGTATTTACATTGCTCATAATGTTTTTTGACTTTTGTTTCATTTTGTTTTAACATTTTTTATAAAAAATTTAAGTTTGCAAATATTCAATTAGAAAAATACTTAAAATACGGGTGCATTTATAACAAAAGTAAGGAAAACGTATATAAATTACACATTACTAAAATAACCGGGTAATTTTACTAAAATAACCGGTTTATTCGATATTCGAAAAATGGGCATTTTAAAATATTCGACTTGGGCAAAACTAAAATAACCGGTTAAAACCGGTCGAATACTATTCGATCGATCACCCTAGTGTGTATGTTATTTTGAGTTGTGTGCATGTGACGTAATTTTTTCGTATTCGAGTAATTCAGAAGTGATTGCGGTTACTTTAAATGTTTATCATGCGTGAAGGAGTGAGCGTGATTGCAATAAAAAATTACCGTATATGCAGGTATGTTCTAGGTTTCGACTCGAATTGAAAACGAAAAATTTTTTGAATCTGTATAATTCATAAATTGGTGTTCTCAAATCCGCATGTTTTTGTGTATTCGAATTATTTGTTCGAAAAAAACTTTAGTTATATCTAACCGTTGCATGAAAGCAAATGTTATATTTATTAAAAATCGTTTAAAGCTGTAAAGAAACACAGGTAAAAATCGCTTCTTTCGCGAACATGCCTAAAATTTGCAAATTTTTAAACAAACCCTAATAATCACCCTTATTCTACTTGGCGTCAGCAATAACAACGGCAATTTTCAGGCAACAGCAATTCTATGTTAATTTGGTATTTTGTAAGAGTATTATGGCGCCGTTGACTGTTTATCGATAATGTTAATAAAATACAGCACACATCTCTAATGTTAGAGTCATGCTATGTTCATACGACTATAGAAACCACTGGTTTCGCTCTCTGAAACTAGATTGCCAAACATGCTGTTCATACGACTTATTCCTGTTTCATTTTGACATTTTTTTTGTGTTGTTAGTGTGATTTTTTTTTTAAATAGATAAAAAAGTAAATAAAACTTAAGAATATATTATTTAATAATTTTATTTTATTATAATTATCACTTTATTTTATTAAAAATCTATTTTTATTTTGTTTTTTTCTTTGTTTTGATATTTTTTGAGAGCTAGTTCAGATAAACTAACGATAACTAACTTCTGATAGTACATTTTTCCTGTTTCGCAGCCTGTTTCAAAATGAAACGACCTGTTTCGCTCTCAAAATTTTGTATGGGAAAACAAGTCGTTTTTATCATGTTTGGGGCGCGAAACAGGAATAAGAGAGCGAAACGCGAATATTGCTGTCCATGTGAACATGGTATCAGCTGATTCATTTTGTTTACTGTTTTTGATAAAAAAAAACTGTTTTTGAAAAATAAAACGTTAAATGAAAATTTGTTTGTGAAAAAAGTAAAGCTTAAATAAAAATGTTTTTTATTTCTGATTCGGACTCGTCCAGTGACGAGGAAAACAAAAAAAAATAAATAATGGAAAGAAAGCTTAGACAAAAATCTTGCTGTTTTAATTTGCCCGATGGTGTTGTTGTTGGCGCTGATGTTGATGGAGCAGCAGCTTTGATACTTATGGTGCGTTCTTATTCCTGTAAATATTTAAATATCAATGGACTTCAAGAATGTTTACCTACTTTTGAAAAAATATGTCTTACCAGTTCAAGTGATACCAAGAAGTAAACATCAACACTGTCTTCAGTGTTTGGGACTCCTTGAACCATTCCCTCAGGATTTATTTGTTGCTTTACATTCTGCTTTATTTGTGGCCATTTTTTTTAACGTTGAATTTTAAATCTCTCCTAATCTGTAAACAGAATTCCTTCAGGCAGCATAATTTTAAAACAAACTGTTAACCTTACCTTTTGCCATCCATCACCAGTTCTAATTGGTGGACCAAGACAATTTATCACAGTGGCAATAGTCTACCACTGTTCCTTAAAATTATTAGGAACAGAGCCCCTACGGCTAGTGATGGATTCTTTTGAAGCTCTTTCACTTTTTTTAAATTTTTAAAACACAACACAAAGCAGCACAAGACAACGCTAAAAACGCCGACGACAAAATCAAAGGCAATAGCAACGCCGAATTTTCTTACAAAACACCAAACATATGTTAACAGTTATGGCATTATTGCCAACGGGAATACGAAATTGAAACAAAACATCAAAAACGGTGTTGTGTTCTGTTGACGACGCCAAATAGAATAAGGGTGAATAACTCTGTTGAGTTGTAATTTCTCAATTTTTGTATTATGGTTTACAACTTTGCTAAATCACTGTGAACAAAAACATAACGAAATTACAACTGATCTCAACCAGTTGTCTTAATTACAGCTCCACTGACCTGAGTGGTAAGCCGTAATAGGGGCCATAATTACATCAAAATCAATGAAAAAGTCAATTTTAAATTTATGGTTAGTAGGGACATTTGCGTTTTAGATAACGATATATTTTTGATTAAAAAAGAAGATTTTTAGCTAAAAACAAAATTAATTTTTTTTTTCAAAATGTTATCCCATATATGTATGTATATAACAATAAAAGTCGATTCGTTTTACTTTCACCAACCCATTCTACTCTAATTGAAAACGAATAAAAACATGTGGATGTGAAATGCAAAACGCCAAAATTGCTAAAGTAGTCCACTTTCGAGTGGATTCGGATTCTAGAACACACCCGATGATTTAAATTTTAAAGTCACTCACAAATTCTTATGAACTAATAAGATTTTACGAAACTATTTGATACCTTAACAAATTTCATTTGCTCTTCGCATTTCATCAACTTCACCCCATTATGTGTTCCACTCTCATAAATTGTCTCGTTATAAAACGAGTATTTTCTCTAGTAATAAATTAGCATACTTTGCGTATGTATGTGGAACGTTTAGAACTTTTTGCATGTCAAAACTAGCACAAACAAATGATGGTGAACTCTTGGCTTTTTCTTGATCTTCCATAAACAGTTTATGGCTCGTCTCTTTCTGTTGAGAATGTTTTGTCACTTTTACTTTCTGTGTTTCATCTAGTTCACGATCCTTATAGAATTCGCAAAAGGTACACTTATCTTTTTTGGGAACATGGGTGCCAATGTTGTACGTTTTGAAAATTCCGCGAAAAATTTTTTCGGAAACAAAATTTATACCCTGCTCCACTTGGATTTCTTTGAAATTTCTGTAAAGGTTAGAAATACTGAAAAAACTCGGTGGGCAAGTAAGTTCTATTGGTCCTAGAACGGCAATAGTGGGATGGAACCCTTGGTAAGCTTTCAATGAAAGTGCAAACGGCTTCTTTTAAATCAGCGGACGTAGCATTGAATGTAGCTGCTGCACCCCTTTTGTCTGTTTCCGATGTATTTTAAACTGTTGTTTTTTCAAGGGCAAGGCGAATTCCTACAAGGTGGTCTTATTTTGAAAACGTTTACAACACTGTAAAATATTTTAACGTTGTGTCAAATATTCAAACAAATATTTCATTTTGTTTTTAATTTTAAATTGTGTGTTTTCAAATATACTAACTTAAAAAAATTTTCAATTTCTTAAATTTAAACGAAAATTATAGAATTTAGTAAAGATTTTCCAGAACCACCAGAACGGTATACCATTTTGACACAAGGTTAGTTATCAGCTGTTGCTTACGTAGCAAGATAAGTTCACCTGGTGTAAATTCGCCTTGTTCAAGGGCATATGTCACAACTATACTTGAAATGTTAAGGGTTTTCAGCAAAAACTGCATACATACTTGTATTCTTTTCCCTTCAAAATTTATAAAATATTTTCTTGTTTCTGTCTTCTTTTCAATTTCTTTGTTTCGTCGCCTTTTGATAGGAACGCCATCAACGCAGGATAAAATCTAATCTATTTGCTGGGTATGTGACAGTTTCCAATAAAAGTCAAAAACTTCTTGCCTTTGTGACTCACTTAATTTGGTTGCACATTTGTTTTGGCAGCTCATGCATGGATTTCTTTGCATAGATTTTTGTTTTTTGTCAACGCGAGCTCTTATCGATTTTACCCCCAACCCCTGGTTACATACCTCAAGGGCCATGACTTGTGGCCATGGATTCCTTTTTACTTTTTGGCGTTGGTCTATTTCATCGGCATTTGAATTTTCTATGGAATCGTTATGCCAAAGATGAACTCCCATCTGTTTCAAACGGATCACACGCAGACCCAGATTCAGATGGTGCAGACACTTTTTTTGTCTTTCTTTTTTCTTGTTGACCTTTTTCAGCACAACTTGAAGGACAAATGTAAACATAGAGCTGTTGCCTTAGCTTTAACAATTATTAGTATTGTAGTTATTTTGTTGAACTGTTCTATGGTTGTTAATCCAAATTTTGATATTTTAATTAGGCTTAAGTTCATCAAATTTAATTTTAATTTTATATATTTATTTTAACAAAACAAATTATATGTTTATCTTATCAAAGTTATTTTCGGGAATACAAAATTTATTATTAATACGATTTCCGTATGACGTGCTAAATTCCCAGTTTTTCATATTTGATAAATACACTGAAATTTATTGTTGACGGAAAGCTAGCTTCTTTGCGCATTTCACTGGTTGCTTAGGCCAGCTCATCAGAAAATATTTTAGAAAAGCCAAAAATATTATACAAATACATAAAACCCTAAAGCGAATAAGAATTATAAACACTCAAAGTCTTACTCGTAACAATATCAAAGCTTAAACAAAACACCAACAATAAACAGTGAGTTTACCTTTTAATTTTGTTTTTTCTTTTTACCCACTTAAAACTACAATTCGTGTTTTTTATCACCAGCAACCACCCTACAGAATTTTGGGATAATTGGTTCATAATTTTACATGCTTCCAATACAAATTCCCCTCCTGAAAATCATTCAAGTTCGGTTAAAACTGTGTGCGTTCGTTTACTTTTCCAGTAAAATCCAGTAGGTGAGTTATATGAAAATTTTACAAATTTATGTGTACGCGAACGCATTTCAGTAAAATCTAGTACAAATTTTGGGGTAAACGAACGCATCTTATATGTGACATAAATGTAAAAAAACCTAGCCGATATCATGTCTGGAGTCTCCGGAAAACACATTTCAAACGTAAGACGGCCAAACGGACAGACGGACATCGATAAATCAACTTCTCTCCTCATAAGGACCCAGAATATATGTCTACTTATAACTACTGTATAGGGTCTAAGATCAATATTGTAGAAATTACAAACGGAATGACAAACTTATTTATACCCTTTTCCACCTGTGGTGAAGGGTATAATTATACATCTAGTCTTACATATATTCCATTAACAAAAAATTCATTTAAAATATTTTTGGTTGGTGGACTGTACATACATATTTGGCACTTGGATTATTGTACTTTTTTACCAAAAAAATTAAGTTACAAACAAGCCTCGAGGAAAAAGCATATACAAAATAAACAAATAAACTTATTCTACCAAGGCGTTTTTACACTTTGTGGTCACGGCAAAAATAGCCGTTACTTAAATATATTTAGTACTTTTTTTGTTCAATTTGTTTTGTTCAATATATCAAAACTGAAAGTAGCGTTGCCACTTTGTAGGTAATTACCCGAATTTGGTATAATTTTTACTGTCGTGGGTATATATATTAGTTCCTTTAAACTCCTACAAGGAGCATAGGGCCAAACTGTCGTGGGTAGAGCGTGTGTAATTTCTTTTAGGTGTAATTCAGGTGTTATTTAAAATTCTTACATCAGATAGCCAAATAAAATCAAGGTTCAATTTCAGTGATGACGTTTATTTCTTTTTTTTTTAAATATTGATGATAAAAATGCACAGTCTTCTGAACCAAAAAAAAGACTTCAATCATTAAATATATATTTTCAAAAGTTTGGTAATAAATGTCGCAAGATGGACTCTTAGATTCGGATAAAGATGACTATCATAGTGGCTTAAAACCAGAAGAATATTGAAAAAAGTTATTTGAACTAGCCTGGGGGTAGAAATGTTTCCAATATTCCAACATATAATTAATTTGTGCCTGCAAACTTTCAAATCCTTTAGTTTAAAGAATATTTAACGCCCCTAGCAGTTCTAAAACTGAATTACGAAAGGAACAGTTGTATAAAACCTGCCGGCATTTAGTTTACTAAATATAGTATAAAGGAAATTTTTAAGACCATGCAACTAAAAATGGTAGAAAACACAAAACAAATGAATTTTAATTGCAGATTAATACACTGCATAACAATTTGAAACTGATTTAAAACAAATAGGCACCGCGCCAGACCTTGACGAAACGCATTGCAGGCGTCCAGTTTTGTTCATCTTTTTCGAGAATTACTTGCTGCATGTAACGAATAAAATGAACAATGTTGACCACCAAGACGTCAATTGTTGCTGGTTTATCAGCATAAACCAGTGACTTCACAGCACTACGGAAAACAATCAAGAGGTGTCACATCGCACGGCCTTGAAGTCTTATTGACAGTTTATTTTCTCTAAATCATTTGTGAAAAAATGAGTTGCGTCATTTAAATCATAAGGTTGCCTTTAAGAGGCGAACATCGATGGTTGATTTTCAAAGTAATTTTGGATAATTTGTTGGCGTTGTTCAAGCATGAATCTATCTGTATATGATGATGTGCCTGAGAAAAAAGTGGGAGCAGTATGACAGTTAGCCTTAGTCCCAATTTACACTTGGGATATTTCTTGCCTGACAGACGAAGTTTGATGGCGAGGGGTCGAAAAGGTAGAGTGTGTATTACATGACCGTCTGTACTAGACATTTTTTCATTTCTCTTTCTTACTTTTCGTAGTTTACATACAAATATTAATTTCTGTCTGACTTCTAATGTTTCATATGTAAACGCTTCAGGTAAGATTAAAGGAGAATTAAAAAAATGTCTGGCAAGAAATGTCCCCCTTGTAAATTGGGACTTACGTAAGCTCTTTTAGGCTTATAAAGGAATTACAAAAAGAATTTTGAATCTTCCTTAGATGTATGCAACCAAATATGGAAGGTTAACTCATTATTTTAGGAGTTTTATTAATTATTTTTTAGTCTTTAATGTTATATATTTTAATGTTAATTAATTTTAAATAAGAATGCTAACAGTTTGACTTATATTGTCTGTTGTGTTTTTGCTTCTTTGTAAATGTCTTGATTTAAATAAAATTTCAATTTTATATCAGGTGTAATTTCATTGAAATCGGGTAATTTTGCTTCATCTCAAGTGTAATTTTGAATTTTGTTGGTGGTAGCACTGGCTGAAAGGCACATCGCCTTCATTGATTGCCAGTATAAAAAAAATTTGGTTCAAAAAGGGGCACAAAAAACTACAAAATGATACAAAAGAGGATTTAAAACAAAGGGGCAAAAAAAGTGGCACGGAAGTCAAAAAGGGGCAAAAATGCGACTTTAGTCGCAAACCGGTAACGCTGCTAAGGCTAGCAATTTTTGAAACAAATCACTTGCGGCGTCAAATTAGATCGGCTTAGGAGTCTCCTGTTTGGTAAATATACAAAATAAAATTTGTTTGTGATTTGCGTCTGAAAATGGAAAATAGTCAGGGGCCTAATCACCGCATTCGATACTATCGTATCGAATAAACTATCGAAATGTAAGAGAAATGTAATGACGAGTTACTCGATATCGAATGCTGTTAGTTCAAATTCAATAAATTTCATTCTATATCAAGATTTATGATGCCAAAATAAATAATTTCGATCAATTTTGCTCGATATCGTATGCGGTGATTAGACCCCAGGTAAGATCTTAATTATTTTATTAATTCATGGACTAGAACTTAAAAAATATATTTATTTTAGGTAAATAATTATTTTGTTATATTTGTTTTAAGACATATCGTCAGGTGGTTATTGTTTAAGTCTACACGCCATTTTCGAAAAAATGAGTTGGAAATGGTTATACATATCGCACTCGTTCAACAATACTGTATTAACTCAAAATTTTTATTTTTTCACTTTTTGGAAAAAATGGATACGTAATATTCATATCTACCCACTGTAAAAATATTGTGCAATTTTGTCCACTTTTTTGTAATGAAACGGCTGCTTTAAAAATTCTTTTTCATATGCCTGTAATGTTAAATTGAAAATTGTTTTGCTTCTACTGAAAATTTTTAAATTTTGAGTTAATACAGTATTGTTGAACGGGTGCGATATGTACATATATGTATGTATGACATCAATGTTCTCTTTCATATTCCAAAATCCATTTTTTGATATCTCGTATAGAATCTGTTTTGTTTGCAACTTTTCAATAATATGGCTGAAGTTTACTGATTCATATAGACATGCTTAGCCACCAACAATTTAAAACTCATTTGAAATAAATTTGGGAGAATTTCTCAAATGATAAATTTATTAAATTCTTATAATTTTCTAAAACCAAAGTTTTTCAAAAGTTCTACAGCTATGTACATATGTTCACACCTATTAAATATTTGACGTCCTACACGTAACCTCTAGTTTTCTTAAAGAATTGCAAAACGTTTGGCTAGAGCAAACATTATTTAAAAGTTTCTCAACAAACCAAAACGATTTAGAAAGAACTTGTAGCAAGCTTACTATCATAAGCCTTAATCTTAGAAAATAGTTGTGATTACTATTATAAAAGGCTTATAAACAATTATTTAATATTGAAAACTGATCCCTTGCGATAATATTACTTGTATATAATGAAATGTAAGCTAAGAATTCTAATATTAGACCAAGCTTACAGAAAAATACTTTTCTAAACTTTAGTAAGATTGATTAAATTTTTTACGAGCATTCTGTTTAAATTTATATGGCATATTTACAAAAAGTTTTTTACTTATATAATATTTAATTACTTTTTTTAAATTGTGCAATGTTTAAAACAATTTAAAACACTTCACTCTTCGAACCAAA
Organism: Pollenia labialis; assembly: GCA_949318255.1. Classification (NCBI taxonomy): domain Eukaryota; kingdom Metazoa; phylum Arthropoda; class Insecta; order Diptera; family Polleniidae; genus Pollenia; species Pollenia labialis. The sequence goes on along the minus strand of OX439139.1, from coordinate 198,087,558 downwards.
CACAAAGACTGAAAACTTAAACTAATATACAAAATTAAGGCACGCGTCAGATAACGGGACAGCATTCTAAAAAACACTTACAAAACTATAGTGCGATTTTTAAATTTACGATTTTTTATTTGAGAATTTTAACAGATTTTGCATAACTATTAAACTAATAGGGGTCCCATAATAAAACTTTTACAATATAATAAGGGCAATATAGGCAAATTTAGGTTAAAAAAAATGAGGACTAACTTAGAAACATTTTGATTTAAATTTGTCATTTCCACTTTTGCAAATGAAAAAAATTATTTTTTTTATTTTAAGAATCACTTTTTTTTGGTTTGAATAGTTTTTTGTTCGAAAAAATTATTTAAATTTAGCACGAATAACAAAATCTTTTGAAATTTAAAAAAAACATTTTTTTGAAAACGGTAACACAAATAAACATCATAGAAAAAAATTATTTCGCACACATATTTATATTTACTAGAACTATAGTTGTGTCAAATATAAAGCAATTGCATTACAAAAAATGCCCCAAATATATATTTGTTGATTTTTTTATGCGATTTTGTTTTGATTTTTTAGTTGAAATTTGAATTTATGCGGTTTTTCAGAATTTTGGAACTTTTAGTTTTTTATGTGAAGGTAGAGTATCGTTTTATGCGAATTCAATTAATGCGATTTTTTTGGAACGCATCTATCGCATAAAACGAGACCTGAGTGTATTCGAAAAAGATTCAACAATTAATAATTAATTTAACAAAGGCAAATACAACTCTTACTAATTTTTAAACATACAATGCATGTGATTGTGGGTATCCTACATAATACAAAAAAAATTAAACTTGGACGTAGTAATTTTTTAAATAGATGCCGGTTAAAACGGTAAATACATGTACCACACCCTCGCCAATAACGTATGCAGGCAGCAGGTCAAATAAATAAAACATTCCAACTAGAGTTTTTCTTTTCGTGGACTTTTTTATTACCCGCGATAGAAAAATTCATTTTACAATATCCCCGAAATTCCCGCTTAATACAAAAAATGCAAAATATTATTTATGTATTCATTTGAACAAAAAAAAAAATAATTCATGGGAATTATAGATGTAAAGCGGCCCATGCACTTGCAATATTGTTTTATATGATATTTGCCATATTATTTCCAATGGTTTCATTTATTCAATTAAAAGGTGAACAACACCTATAGGAATAACAAAAACAGCATTGTACAATGTTGGCAACACATTTCACTTTGTTTTCATTGTGCAATAAAAATCAAAAGTCTTTTGATTGTTGCCAATATATTGTGTCTCCTTCGAATATCACAAGCACATTGGCGATATAATTTTACAATACGTAAAATTGAACAATTTTATTGCAAGTGTATGAGCCGCATAAAAGAAACAAAAAAATAGAGAGTTAGTTACTTTCTATCGAAACAGTATCAAAACAGCCTCACTGCAATGTGTTTTGTGGTTCGATGACGATTGACGTCTAGACTAAAGTTGAGTTGCCAGCAGCAAAATCGGGCAACACCGCTCATGTTAAAATAAAAAACAAATAAAATATTATTGTGTTTTAACATGAGCTTCGTTTGAATACCTTACCATTAGATGTGTGTAAGCTTGTGGCTTCTTTTATTTATATTATTTATGAGCTTACACATACATACATAATGTGTAGGTACACATATTTTACATTCAAATTATATTTGAATAATTTACTCATTTGACTTGATTTGACTGAATAGAATGAGTTTTTGTTGTTTTGTCTCTAGTTATTTTTTCATTTGTTTCGTTATCATTGGGTGATCGACACATTGTAATTAAAAAACCAATGAGTGTGTTGAAATTGCTTTTTATTTATTCTTGCAGACCCTTACTTAACACTAAAATCATATTAGTGTTAAAGTTAAGCATTTTATGTCAGTTGTAGACTGCATGTTATGATGAAATAACATGTTTACAATTATATCAGCAGTTAAGTAAAGTTATAATAATGAAATACAAAATACCAGTAATTCCCGCATAAATTGCCCCGTTTTTTTCCCCGAAAAATTTGCGGGATTTTTTGGATTTCTTCTTTCGCGAAATCCCGTTTGAAAAACACTTATTCTAACCCACCACCACGAATACCAGACAAACAACTTAAGACGGCAAGATATCGTCATTACAGTCAATGGTAGAGGTGATGGTTGTCTTTGACGGTGGTAACTGGCTAGTCACAGCCACCGGCAAAATAAACGTGATTCACCACACATAAACTTGAATTTGCAAAAACAAAAGAAGGTGGAAGAAACATACATAATTAAAGAAAAAAATATTTATGATTCATACATGTACTTCTTGAAAACACTTGCAATTGCGAAATATTTTTTTAAGGTACGAAGTAAAAATGTTGAATACCAATTAAAAGTTGTTTATGCTTAATTGGTATATTAAGAATCTTAATAATATAAATTTTCATATTATTCGAATGTGTATTCTAAGTCAAATTACAATCCTCAAAAGCTTTTATACTTTAATAGTCTTATTCCTTCAATATTTTCCAGGTATGTACTTAGTACGGTCTTTACGTACACAGAAAGAAAAACACTCGAGATAAATCAAGTTTTTTATGATTACTTTAAGTACGAGTCGTACTAAAAAATTCAAGTACGAATAACAATAAAACGTACTTTAAAGAATCCTAAATGGGATTACTTTCGAAAATCAATCCCGGAATTTTTTGAAATAAGTATACAATTCTTAACAGCCGTACCTTAACATGAGAGGAAAGCGTTTTGCTAGCTGTCAAAAATTCTCATGCCCATACAATTTGTATTAAGCATCCGTAAATAGCGCGGCGTCAACGTTTTCCAACTGGAAAATCCGATTTTGACAGCGCGTTTAATACCCTTCAAGAAATAAATGAGCGAGTAGTCACATTTTTCATTTTGGTGTTAAGAAAATGATAGAAAGAAATGACCGAAATCAAGTTTTCGGTCACATTCGGTAATTTTTTTCTAATGAAAAATGTGACTGCTCGCTATCCTATCCTTTAATTTTTTCGTAACAAATTTTACAATCGGCCAAAATTCCACCCATTTGTAAATGCTTTTATTTAGCTTTACTTCGGAAAATTAAATCTTGTAACGTTAATTTAACCGCCTTTTACTCAATGCAAATGGATAAAACTTTGCAGGCATTCATACTCCCGATGACAATACACGAACACATGGGCGTAGTCAGGATGAAATATAGGGGACAGAATTTTTTTTTGTAAAATGCTTTTAACCGCCTTTTACTCAATGCAAATGGATGAAACTTTTCAGGCATTCATAATCCCTAGGGTAGCCAGATTTTAAATTCGGAAAAACAGTACATTGACCACAAAAAAACAGTACAATCAAGAAAAAAACAGTACATTTTTTTTTTGGCGAAAACACAACTATTTATTTAAATTATTATATATTTAAAACTTTTGATTGAATATGCAACAATTATATAACGAAAAACACTTGAAATGTGTAACGACAAAGGAATGATTTCCGTTTTATGGCATTTTAAACGTATACGAAATTACTCCATTTGTGTAAGTAGGACTTTCTTTAAGCATACTGGCAGTTAAAGCAATTTTCACCACACACATAGTTGCACAAATCAAATAGAATTTGAAAAAATGTATGTGTCCAAGTTAATTTTCAAATTTCCAAAAAATTTTAAGCTGTTTACGGACAATTTTACCAAGTTCAGCTATAATCTATAAATTCCAAAAAACATAGTTTGGTGTATTTTTATTTAACAAAATCTGAAAATATTAAAATAGTAAAAAGAAAGTTTCAATAAAATTTATACGCTGAAAATATTCAATAAAATTTTTGTAAAAATTAACGTAGCTTTTCTTTATTTCAAAAGTAGTTTAGGTAGAGAAAAGTGGTCCGAAAGGAATTAGGTATTTTTATAAATTTTGAGCCCGGAGAATTTTTTAAATTTGTTCGTTTTTTCAATTTCACGTGATTTCGATTTCTAGAACTTGCCCGAATATAAAAAAAAAATTCTAGGAATTAACGATAGTTGTGTTGGAATTAGTATTTATTTACCCCCGTATTTATAAACGATTATTAAATCTTACAAAAGTTTATTAAGGAGAATTTTTATACAAAATTTGTTTTGTAAACCTTTATTAAATTTAAAAATTTTTTATAAATACAGACGTTAGTATTTAAAAAATATAATATTTTTAACAAAATTTCGATTTTGTTTTTATCTTTCTCAGGTGTTTAAAGGAAAATACTATTGGAAGAGGTAGCTATAAAATCATACATATGTCTTAAAAATAATAACATGAAAATATACAACTACTGCGAGTCACCCATTATAATTAAGATGTCTACTGCGTGTTTATGAGAAAACAATGACCACAGCGTAAAAAGTCTTATTATTTTAGAGCTTTTTTGTTTGGAACAAAACCTTTTTTTTAATCTATGTATGTACTGTTAAATATTAGGATATTTTCAAAATATGACTTAAACAGGGTTTTTCTTAATATCTTGGTTTTTTGTAGACTGAACCAAAAAAACAGTACAAAAAACAGTACAAAGTGTAAAAAACAGCACATTTGCGTACTGTTTTGGACATTATGCATAAAACAGTACAATTGCAAAAAATCAGTACATGTACTGTTAAAAACAGTACGTATGGCAACCCTAATAATCCCGGTGACAAAACACGAATACATGGGCGTAGCCAGGATGAAATTTAGTGGGGGCAGAATTTTTTTTTTTTATAAAATGCTTTTCTTTACATTCATTTATCATAACAGTAAATACTAATCCACAAGTGTAAAGTTTTATTATATGAATATAAATTTTTTTTTATTATATGAATATAAAATACATGTAAAAAAATTTTCTTAGCATGGAAATTGTAATGTATTAATTAAAGCTATTCGTTACTATAAAGTAACAAAATAAATAAAAAAAAAATTTTAAGAAACGCTTTTCTTTACCTTAACATATTGATCAGTTGTGAACACAAAATGAATATGAATAATAAAAAATCGACTAAAAGTCAAAAATAAGAGCATTTCAAACAACATAAAGTTTTAAATCAAAATGAAAAAAATTTCACACATCCCTTAAAGAAAATTTTTTTTCTATTATTTATTTTAAATAATTTGTTTCCTCTCTCTTTTCAATTATATTAAAATAAATATTACAGAGAATACTATTTGTTCCGTTGATATTATTATTATTATTATGTCCTGTTGTTCCTATATGGAACAAAGGGCCACCACAAACTGATTCCGTTGAGTTCTAACAGATGCTTTTTGCTTTATTTCTCTCCAACTAAGGGCACTTCGAGCAATTTCGCATTCCAGTTGGCGCCTCCATGTGAGCAATGAAAGGCCTCTTCTTCTTGTATTACCCTGGGGTGTCCAGTCGATGGTGGCTTTTGCTATGTCTCCTGTGGGCTTTCGCAACGTATGGCCAACCCAACGCCATTTGCGATTAAGGATTTCAATCTGGATTGGCTGTTGATTAGTTCTCTCACTCACTCTAAGTTGAACTCTCGTGGTGTAAAGACGTGTGCGGAATACTAGCTTAAAATCAGTAAGATTCGGTTGTGAAGTACATTTGTTGTTGGACCTTGAGTGTTTTTAAAATGTTGGTGGTTTTTTATAAATAAATTGTGAGACTCCGCTGGCGGGTGCTCCATTAAAGTTTATTTATAAACAAACCTCTGGCCGAAAGTGAGGTTAGATAGAGACAGTGACTTGTTGTGGTGTTACCAGAGTGGTAATAGTGTTTAAAGTGTTGACGGATCGTGCGTACTTTTGGACTCTGATTAACGGTCGGTTCGATTTGAATCTCGGTTTTGAATTGTTTGAAAGCCATCTGGCGGTTAGTAGTGTTTACGTACTTTTGGCGAAGGTTGGTGAATTCGATTTTTGGTGACGACTTGGCAGTACATAAGGTTAGTGAGCTTGATTTATTTGAACTTGGTTTGATTTTGTGGTGATGCCTCCTGCTAAAAGCAAGAGGAAGCCGAAGGGTGACGTTTCGGACGTCACCACTGACGGTGCGTATAGTGTCCCGCCTACCAGTGTGCCGAAGATCCGACACGTCAGTGAGTTGTCGAGTGCAGATGACGAGTCAGTGCAGAAGAGGTTTAAGCCTGGTTCGCCACAGGCAAAACGCGTTACTGCTGAGGCTACCGCTGTTGGTGCTGCTGTCTCCGGTGGTTCTGGTGGTGCTGGTGTTTCTGTTGTTGCTGCTGGTGCCGTTACCGTGATGGATGGTGAGGTGGAGGTGTTGATGTCGACGGATACAGCGACGTTTGCTGGTCCACGACGCGTGAAGGCGATGCTTAGAGCTGCTGCTGGTTCGGGTGGAGGCGAGATAGCTGCCATGAAGAAAATCACCAAGGCGCTAACCGAGGTGGTAGTGAATGAGAGTGTGGCGGCGAAGCTGGCGAAAGAGGTGCTGTATGCAACCAAGCCGGTTGAGACTTGGCCTAAGCGGGATGGAGGAGCGGTGATCTGTACCCCCTCGGTTGCGGAGCGCAAACGAATTGTGGAAAACAAGACTTTCCAGGAGGTAGGGGTTGAGGTGACGGTGGCCGATAAATTGGGCCCCAAGGTGACAGCGCAGAGGGTGCACGGAGAAATCACCCCGGACGAATTTATGGAGGAGCTCTATGAAATGAATTTGAGAGAGATGATGTCACCGGAAGGCTACCGGAGAGGTGTGAGATTGGCAAGTAAGCCATGAAGGGCGGATGGAGGGCCGGTTAATGATGCGCTGGAATGTACCCCGAGGGTTGCTGAGCACCTGAGGGCCACTGGTGTGTACATTTAGTGGTTCCGATTTTTGGTGCAGATACAGGACCCAGTGTTCTCCTGTTTTAGGTGCCTGGGCCTCGATAACCGCGTGCGCGACTGTCGCATGAGTGATGAGGTGTGTCGTAGGTGCGGAATTTCGGGCCATGGAGCTGCGTTGCCGGAATTGTGCGTTTAAGGGCTTGCCCTCGAACCACTAGATAATCTCAATAATATATCCAATCTATTGCAAGGGCGAACGCTAGACATTAAATAATCCAGATAATCCAGTTTAATTGCCAAGGTTCTTACGCTGTGATGTGCGAGTTGGGACAGACGATGCGGCGTCGTGGAGTTCCTTTTGCGCTTTTGCAGGAACCGTATATTGCGAATGGCTGTGTAAGGGGTTTGCCGGGGGTGATGCGAGTTAACACGGACAGCGGGGGAAACTCGGCTATAGTGGTTGACAATTCGGACATGGACGTGATGATAGTTAGCAGTAGCCAATAATGGATCTACATTTCTGTGGAGTGCGGATTTGGGAAGATGTTGTTGGCTAGCATCTACTGTGTAGGTAGGGAACCTTTGGATGCATACTTAGGTTATATGGATACGGTACTACTCTCTGGAAGTAGTATTCCTGTTATCCATGGACTTGACGCAAACGCACGCTCTCGTATGTGGTTCTCCAAGATGCCCAGAAATGTTTCTGGACATCCGAACTATATACGAGGAGTGGTGCTTAGCGAATGGCTGGTCACAAAGTGCCACATTGTTGTCAATGAGCTGAGTGAGCTGTATACTTTCGATGGTCCAAATGGAGTTAGTGACATTGACGTAAATCTCGCGAATTACGCGGCTCTGAAGAGTTTTGGACTTAGGTGGAGGGTGTGTGATGACTGGGGAGTAAGTGATCATAATCCGATTGAGATTATGGTCACCTTACGTGAACGGACGAGGGAGACGCCTCTGCCTCTTAGATGGCGGAGTCACGGTGTGGACTGGGACCACTATGCTAGGAAATTTAGGGTGGACGGCCGAGTTGGATAGAATGAAAAGGTCCGTCAGGTATCTCAAGTCCACTTATTTGTCTTCCCTAAAGACGTTCAAGGACATGATTCTTATGGCGGACTATTCGTTGCATATGCAACGTATGGTGTGCCTTTATGGTTCGAAACAGTTATGACTGTTGCTGGTCGGAGGAAGGTGCTTACTTGTCAGAGGGTTGCTATGTTTGCTTGCATGCCGGTCTGTCGGACTGTTTCTACGGATGCTCTTCAGGTCTTGCTGAGTGCAGCCGTGCTATCGCTTATAAGATCAAGAGGTGGTTGCCACTTCTTCCGCATGATTGGCTTTCTGCTGCTGACGTGGTGAATAAGGAAAGTAGGGAAATCAAGGCTTCAATTGGCATCAATAGAAAGGCCATACAACAGCACCGGAACAAAATTCTTATCAAATGCAAGGTCAATTTCAAGGACAGACTTTAAGAAAATTCTATTACCCTCAAGATGTTGTATAATCCCAAACTCTACCATCTTAATCAGATATAAAACAAAAAGTAAATTGTTCTTGCTCTAAATCAACACTAATGATTTCTGAGAACTTAACATTATTATGAATTATTTGCAATATGACCTTAAACACTTAACACCAAGGCCCATTGAAAAGGTCTGTGCAAGAAGCCTGATGATCATTGTTTATGTTCTTTTTAGTTGTAAAAAGTTGTTTACATTTTGATTACATGTGCATGTATACGTTTATGGTATGCCACACATACACGTTTTTTCCTTTTGCTTTGTATATGCGGTAGTAAATTTTTGACAACTAAAAAGAATCGTATTTTGTTTTTGTACAAGTAAGCAGACCTGATAGATGGGCCTTGCTTAACACTATTAAAATCTAATTTAAAATCCACTAAGTAAGACTATTTACGATCCACAACACCTAACTTCAATTTGCTAACCAATACCATAAAAAAATCTAGGTTCGCTAATTAAAACTATAAAGTACTTTAAATGTTTACTAAATTTTCTAAATTTACAAATGAAACTTTTATAATAAATATGTATATGCAATATAAAATAGTAACTATATCACAAATTAAATTACTTCCGCGTTATAAAAGTTATTTAAAATAATAAATTAACATGTTTATAAATGAAAATAGCTGAAATCAATATAAGTTGTTAACTAAACACTAAATCACTATCTTACTATAACTAAATATATTTTTTATTAATACACTTATTATCAATGATGAGAACCTATTATTTATTCCCTTTATATATAATGTAGCTATAAGGTTTACAATACCCATATGAATATGAATTATGTATTACAAACATTCTATCTTTTTCCTAAATTAAACTTACGATTATTTCTAAACAACCAACAATATTTTTCTAGTGTACGAAGTATCTTCCTTTTTATTTTTTTTCCTAACATTCTTAAGTCATAATGCCCACTGTTCAACAGCGAAAGATCTAGATGGTTTAACAATAGAGACCCCCTGGAACTGCTTGCTGATCCAACAGATGAAAATATTTCAATAATAGTAAATTATCTAAAATCAATTAATATATACAATTGCATTTAACTACAAAAATCATACTAATCTACTTAAACTACAAACAATAATGTAAAATATTACTTTGTTACAAAACTTGTTTAACTTTACAAAATAACATCATTATTATGTTACATTTACACTTTTGAGCTGAAGGCCCTAGTTGCTATTGCTTTTTTTAAATTACCTTATAATTTAAATTGTAAGTGAATAAATAAATAAAAATAAATAAATTTTATTATTCAAACTAAAATATGAAAGTTGGTAAAGAAAATAATTTTTAAATTGGCCTAGGCTTAAGTCGGCCTAAGCCGGCTTTGAGCCGCCGCAGGCTATATTTTTGCAAGCCGCCGCCGCCGACAAAACTTGACGGCGCAGGTCTCTGCATGTGGGTCTCTCAAAGAAGTAGATTGTATAAACTCGAAACTACCCTACAAGAAGACTACCGGTCATTTTACTAGTTATATGACCGGTAGTGTTGACCAATATAGTGTTATAGTAATAGTAATTTTTTTTGTTTTGGCTATGCATTTCTTGTAGGGTACTAACTAGAAGTTGCAGCTCATGTTAACTTTTATTTTTCATTACCTTACGGTCCTCTAAAAATGACCGTTTTTGAGAAGAAATTACCGTACGCAAAGATTTTTAATCAAAACATTAATGTGCTGTTTCCAAATGACAGGCGATTTGTTAACAGCATATAAGAGCATAATTTATAAACCATTAATTTAAATTTTAAATGTGTTTTAAGACAAATTTGAATGTAAATTTTTGTCTTAAAATACTACATTTTTAACGAAAATTATTACGTTTTTTATGGATAAGGTAGTAAAATAATTTTGAATTTGATCCGTACTCAAAATAATCCGAAAATTATAGATAAATTTATAACATTGCGGCCATTTCATATGTTTAAGAATTGTTGATTTTTACAAACAAAAAGTTAAATATAAAATTAATATTAAGTTGAAATGCTAAAGCTCGAGGAATGTTATTTGAATGTTATCCTCGATAAATTTTTCAATTGATAAATTACAACTTTGATTGAAATTAAAACACATGAACTTTTTTTTGTTTAACATTTATTATATTTTAATATGTTAATTTTTGTTGTTGTTATTGTAGAATGTTTTCATAAATATTTTTTTGGTTTTGTTGATTTATTTCAGTTTGTGTCCTACTATGCAATTCATATAATTTTTTTATATTATTTTTTTTTTCTTGTAATATTTCAAAGTATCTATCAGTTTTCCAGGTTTAAATAACATTTCTTTGGATTTCCATTTTATATTTGCAAGTATATTTTTTTTTTGTTTTTTTGGGGTTTTTTTCTATTCAATATGTTTGGTTTTCATAAATAAGATTATGTTTTTTCTGCTGTATTTAATATACGTACGTACATATACCTACTAATATTTTATTTTGTTAATTGATATCTACGTAGTATTTGATTTTGATTTGTTTAATTAGATAAAAAATATCTAAATGGGTATAATAATATGTTTCTAATATCGGCATATATTGGTAAAAAAAAATATAAAACAAATTTCAATTATACTTTTATATCATTGGCCACTTTAACAAAAAAGTACTAACGGGGTTAGCTTACACTATCACACATGTCTTACGAATTTTGAGGAAAATACAGCCCTGTCATGATACCGTGTTATTGTTTTTTAAAACTTTTCAAACAAGAATTAGATCAGGGATGCATTTGCATTAAAATACGGAAGATTTGTGTGATAGTGTTAACTAGCCTTAAGTAGGGATTTTTCACAAAAAACTGTTCTTTCTATCGCCTAAAACTTATTTAAATGCTTTGGGAGACTTAAATTTTTGTTTTTAAGAAAACCTCGGACATAAAGTATTGTATCAATCTCAATTGAAAATCAGTATTCAAGTACTTTATTTATAAAATATATAACGGTGTTAAGGTTTTCTTCAGAAATTTGGATTAACAAGTCGTCGTACCGAAGTTATTTTGACGCATATCACAAAATCATTAAAATGAGATAAGTTCGGTTATTGTGGTTAATTTCAGGCGTCACTTTGCTTAAAAATTCCTGGCTGTCATCAAAGACTTTAGAAAGAAAAATTGTTCTCTCGAAAGTTTTCAAAATACATTTTGAAATTATGCTACTACTGCTTAGAACACTTTCCTTCTCTCTTTGTCAACCGATTTGAACAAAAAATACACCATTTGAGAGGTATTAACTTACAAAAGTGCACAATATATTTTTGTTTTAAAAGCTGAGGGGATGAAAAGGGTTAATTCGGTAGCATCATATCTCCAAAACTAAAACAGATTCAAACAAATTTATTACTTATCGTGGTTCATTATAAGCGGATATCTGGTACATTTCTAAAATTCGGTCCTTTTACGAAGTAAACGAATATAAAATGAATTTTGAAACTTCTATGTCACTCCATATTTCTTTTAAACTAATAAACATAGAAAGTTTATAGCAAATTCGTAACAAATATAAATTTGTTTTTTTTTTGTTTTTCAAATTTCGTACGTTTAAGTAAAAATTTTACGTATTTTTGTACTTTTTTTTTACAAAAAGTTTATCTCCAATGAAAGACATACAAATTTATATTAGAATATGGGCTCACACTACATATTGAAATTTTTGATTCTTCAATGGGGAGAAAAAAGTATCATAAAGAGGAAATAAGAGAAATTAAATTTCTTTCTTTTACTTTTCCAAGCTGCATGTGCTAACTTTTGCGGTGCAGTGTCTTAAATGAATGGGAAACTATAAGATGAAAAATGTTGGTACTTTTTTGTTATTTAACTGGTACTTTTTGAATTTTCGTTATATGGAACCTAGAAACATAAAATTTAATATGTAAGGTCCTGAGTAAAGTCCACAGTGATTGTACTTGGTACATTTTGTCTTACAATAGTTACTTTCTTATTTTTTTATATTATTGAACTTACAAAATTAAATTAAATTCAATATTTACGGACTTGAGTGGAAGATACCATATGGACCGGAGGTTGGTTCTTTTGCAAAATCGATCTACTAAGATGAAAAAAACAATTGTTTGAAACATGTAAATTCATTAATACTTACATATGTATGTATATGTATGTTTTCTTGATATGTATTTGCATAAATAATTATGGTCGAATTTTGACCAATTGGCAAACACTAGTAAAAGTAAATTCCTTGGCAAATAAAATGAATTATTTATTTTGAAAAGGCAAAAGATAAGTGAAAAACTAAATGCTTCAAGTGCCCAAAAGTATTGTTATTTAAAGGGTCATTGATATCATCACTTTTGAGCCATCTAAAAACCATTTACAAAATAACTATTGATGACGATAAACTTACCACATCCCAATATTTAAACCCCAAAAAACGAAATAAATTCTAATATTAGAAAACTTCATAAAAAAAGACAAAAGCTTTGCCGGCGTGCTAGCCCAATGTGTTGCTAAAGATGGAATTTTAGTATGTACATAAATGCTTTACAAAAATACAAAATGGCAAAAGCTTATCTTAAATATTCAAAGCTTAAACTTAAAAATGACATCAAGTCCTCCAGCAATATGAAAGTTAATAATGGAATTGCTTAAACAAAAACAAGCTGAATATCGACAATTTATCGAAATTTAGTATTTTTTTTTTTTGCAAAAAAATAGGTTATAAGAATTCGTTACAATGACGAAGAAATCCTTAGATTTTGAATTTGTACCGTCGTGGAGAAAAATCCAATCTAATGGAGGACTTATTTAACCATAATATGGTTGTCGGTGACAATAATATGGTTAAATTTAACAAAATATGTTTAAATTTTTCTTCAAAATAGTTTTGTTGGAGGTGACTATATTTAAACATGTTTTTTCTCTGGGTGTAGGGCTCGATATGTTCGACTTTTAAAGATGAAAAATAAGTTGAGTAATTTTGAGTCTTGCAAGAATGCGAATATGCGAAGTTTTTTTTTTAAACACAACAACAACTCAAGCTACGGTCAAACTTATCAAATATTTGAAGAATAAACGGGACCAACAAGAAAACTAAATAATCCTTTTCATCAATTCCAATATTTATTTTGATAATAACACCACATCTTACAAACAACAATTTGTTGCTATATCAAGTAGTATAATTAGTTTATTTCGTGATATTAAGATCATGCTAAATTTCAATAACTATAAACAAAAGTAGGGGTTACGCTTATTTGGTCAAATATTTAATAATTTTAGTAGGCACATGTGATTTGAAACCACGTGATTTGATATCACGTGATTTGAGTAAAAGTGATATGCAGAACAGGCCTGAATATATCCAAAAATCAAAATACAACACAAATATGTATAACAAAAACCCTCACGAATGGTAGCATACATGGAACATTATTGTCAGAAAAGAAAACACCATAAGAGTTGACAAAAAATCAACAAATTGTAGCCGGGACTGTAAGAAAAGATAAACTCACTGGTTTTTGTTTAAAGCAGACCATACACGATTCAATTCAATTGTCAACTGAGTCGGTTGTTGTCCAAATCAAAGCGTGTATGGCCTTGTCAGTTGATTAGTTTGACGGTTGTCGAGTTGGTTGAAGAAAAATCAAAAGATTTTGATTTTTTCAAGTTGACTCCAAGTCTTTCAATTCGATTGTACTGTGTGTGCTTAAGTCTCTTGATCAGCTGTCAAAATTTATGTTTGTAATTTTTTTTTGCAAAGAAAAAGTGAAATATTTTTAAAATTGTCTTTAATTTCAATAAAATTTTAAATAAAAAAATGACATTGGTGGCAAACATGGATACTTGGAGAGAAAATAAATTTTTGTAAAATTGTAAAAAAATCTAAATTTGACAGTTGAATTAAAATCTTTCAATTCAGTTGAAGAAGTGTGTGGCCAAGTATCAATTCAGTTGAAAGACTCAGTTGACAATTGAATTGAAAAGTGTATGGGGCGCATAAGCTTTGATATTGTTACACGTAAAACTGGAGTTTATAATTCTTATTCGCTTAACAGTTTTATTTGTATAATATCTTTAGTTTTTCTAAAATCTTTGGATGAAGTTTCCTGACGATCTGGCCTAAGCAACCAGTTAATTGCGCATAGGAATAGCTTATCCCATCAACAATAAATTTCAGTTTATCAATAATATGAAATGGGATTTTAGCACATTTAAACGAAACCTTGTTATTAAAAATCATTTTTTAACTCAATCAAAATGATTACTGCAAAATATAAAACAAATTCAAGAAATATAAAAATAAACAGATTGCGAAGTTCAAAAGATGGTGTCTGTTATTTTGCGTCTGCATTTATGCACTTGTAGCTAAAATGTATGCTCACGTCAACCAATGCAAAAGTTCGCATTTTCGCATTTTTGCAAGACTAAAAATTGTGACGTGAACTACTCTAGCATGTTTTAATAGTTTAATTTAAGGTTTTTATTCGTTTTTAAAACAGAAATATACATACATATGTATGTATAGTTTATTCTTTGTTCTTTTCTTGTTAGATATATAAATAAAAACCGTTTTTTGTTAATATTTTATTTAAAATCACAAAAAACAGGGAAACCCGGCTATTCAAACCGGGTTTTTATAAAAAAAAACCCGTAAACCGGATTACCTAAAAAATCCGTATTTTACAACTATAAGATAACCAGTTTTTTAAATATATGTTGTATATAGTTGACAACCCTACTTCTTAATACTCCTATTAGCGATTTTCCAAGTCATTCTAAAAATTTCCTCCAGCTTAAAAGTATAATTGAAAATATTTTATAACGATATATTTTTTACTGTCAAAATAGTTTTTTTTTCATAATATTTTTTTAAAAATTTTGCAATAAACACCTGTAACTTCTAAGTAGAAAAAAAACTATAAATATATACTTTTTTAAGGTAAATAAATGTAAATATTTGGTTTATTAAGGTTTTTCATATAAAACCAATAAATGTCTTCATCTAGGAAGTATTTAATTAAAAGTTCAGAAAAATTTCTGTTTATTGGCAAAATTCTATAAGTTGTTTTTAATGCCAAATTCCTAATTATTTATCAATTAATTAATGGATTGTGTTCTAATTCAATTTTCAGTCTCATTTTTGTGACAAATTTCGCGAAATGTGCTGAAAAAATTTTGGATTTTTTGATATTTTGGATTTTAGATTAAGAATGAGATGATTGAATTGTTAAGAAAGGTGCATTTATGTAATAAATTTTGTTTTTTTTTATTTTTCTTTCAATTGTTGTTACATTTATGTAGATTTTTAAAATTAATAATCATAATAATTGTTATAGTAATTTTTTGTTTGTTTTATTTATTAATTGCTAAATTTTAATTATTTAATTAGCGGTTGTTTTTTTTTTGTGGCTAAAGGTATACATAAATTTAATAATTTTAATATATATTTGGTTTAATAATTTAATCGAATAAGTTTAAGGCAAATTAAAGTTAAAGGGCACTAAGTAAATTTGCAGGGGTTGGGGAGATTTATAATTTATAAAGCAAACTTATAAAATTTGGAATAAAAAGGCAAATGGTTTAATAAATTCGTTAATGTTTCATTGTTTATAAGAGAAAAATAAATGAATAAGTTAAAATAAATAAAAAGAAAACACAACATAAAAACCTATTGGCGAAACTTTAAATTTTGTAAAATAAAATTAGGCAGAAGTTTAATTAAACAACTTTTAAATTTAATTTTAATTACATTGCTTCATTTCCTTATCTATAAAAAGCAAGTTTTTGTTTTAAATCTCCAAGTTTTCCTAACATTAATAAATGATAATATTTTTTGTTTATTAAGATATCAACCGGTTTCTTTGGAACTTCGAGGAATTTGTTTTCAAATTTGTGCAAAAGTTAAATTTTTTTAGTCAAACTGGCACCAACAAGACATTTCTGATGATGTAAAGACACGAAATTAAAAAAAAAACTAACAAAAACTTCTAAGAAACGAAAGTAAAAAAAAAAATTCTTAGAATCTGAGACAATTTTTCAAACAATGGCTCAGATTCTATGCAAATTTGCTAGAGTCTGAAGATACTTTCCGAAATAAAAATGCTTCAAATTTGGGGAAATTTTTTGATAAAAAAGCTTAGAAGTTGGAATATTTTTAATTTAATTACTCAGAATCTAACAGGTATGTTCTGACAGTCGCACTCGCCAAGCTTTTATTTTAAAACTCATTCACGCGATTTGAAAATAATCTCAATTCGAAAGCAATTTAATATCTTATTTTTTCAGTGAATACTAAACGAATCGTTATCATTTTTTCGGTATTGTAAAGCATTAGAGTTTCACAATACAAAAAAAATAATTTCGATTCGTTCAGTATCGAATGAAAGAATAAGTAATAAAATTGCTTTCGAATCGAGATAAGAAAATTATAAAGAAAATTGGTTAGCATCCCTGGGGGAAAGGAAAGTAACACCAAATTTGTCACCTGACAGTTCTTAAGTGGTAGGGAACAGTTTTAGTTCTAAAATTTTATACGAAGGAATGTTGTCTAGGTGGGGGTTGATTGGCAAATTTTTGACACTTTGTAATATGTTTCTGAAACAATCTAAATGGACACAATTAATTTATGTTAATATGTCCCGAGTGAACCATGCTATAATTATTGATCCCCTTTAAATAAAGTAATAAAATCCGGTAGAATCTGCCACTTCTCGCACAAAATCAAGTCACATGATTAGTTTTGTGTCGATTAAGTATGCTTTAAACACACTGTCACCAATTAGGTGATATGTCTTGTTTTCACCTATCACAATTCGTTTCTTTTTATTATAATATTGTGTTCACTGGTCATGGGATAAGTGCTTTAAGAACAATAGGCACAAATTTCCCGCAGGGATGAAACAACTTTTCTAAACAATAATTTGTTTAAGTCTGCAAAATGTCTAGAATAGATTCGGATTTTTTTTTCAATTATTTTCTGGAAGTCGCCAATTCCAAGCAATTCCATGAAGAAATAAAAATTTAAAACAATAATATTGAAAACAAAAACATTCTATATTCAAAACAAAAATAATAAATAAAACAAAAAATCGTTTACATTTTTTTTTTATTTTTATATATTTTATAAATACTTGCGAATACATTAATAATTATAAAAAAAATGTTTTTAATTTTAATAAGAAATTAAGTTGAGCAATTTAAAAACATGTAAAAAATAATAATTATAATAAAAAAATAATACACTGGGAAGAGATATTGATTTCTTTTGTTATAAGAATTTAAACATTTTAATTTTTTTTTTTTTTTTAACTTAACAGGAACAAAAAATATATTTTTTTAATACACAATGAATTTAAAATAAATTAAATAAAAGAAAACATAAACAAATTTCATTACAAAAATAAAAGAAATAAAAAATAGCAATAAAACATGAAATATTGAAATGAAATGTTTAACAGATGGAAACAGAAACAAAAGTTTTGAAAAAAAATGAAAATTATTTTGACTGAGATTTTAATATAATTGTTTTAAAATATTTGGAATATGTATATATATTTTTTTCCTTTTTAAAGATTGATATTTTTTTTTTGTGGTTGATTTGAAGTATATTTTCTTTTTTGTAGCATTTTTTTCCATTTAGTTTTAAAGAAATTTGCTGTTACATCTGTTTGTTTTTTTTATCATTCATTTTTTTTTTTGAGATTTTCTTTTTAAGATTTGTTTTCTTTAAGATTTAAATCGTAAATCCTTTTTGAAATATTTCTTTCAATATATAGTATTGTTTGTATGTATTAGTAAATATAAAATATATGCTTATATGACATAAAGTATATAGAGCATGCATATAAAAAATATAAATTGGAATTTGTTTTTTTTTATAATTTTTCATTTCGAAATATGTATGTATATATATATTTTTTTGGTAAAAAAACACAAACATAAAAATTAAAAAAAAAAAAATACAAAACTTGTTTTCAAAGAACTACAATTAAATAAAACTCTTAACGAGAAAAATGTATAAATTTTTTTAAAGAAAAACGCATATTTTTTAAAAAAAAAAAGCAATTCTAAAATGGTAGGTTTTTTCCTTTAAAAGACAAATGGATAGAGTTTCAAATACTTTTACATGATTCTTTTGTTTGATTTAAAAACTACTTTTAAGTAAAAAATGTATATCATATCATTTGCATATAAATTGTAAAATAGTTTAGCAGTACTAAAAATAAATAAAACATTAAATTTAATATGTTATTTATTTTCGGTAAAAAAAATTTTCAAGTTTATAAACAAATGACGTTTTTAATTATTTTTTTTTTTTTTGTTAAGATTTCTTCACATACATTCAGCCGTTTTAGAGGCAAAAAAGCTTTTGATGATTTTTTTCCTAAAAAGGATTTAAAAATTTATTTGTTCATTTATTTTTTTTTTAAATATTTTTTTTTAATTAAATATTGATATTGAGGGTGTTCCTCGTTTCGAAATAAAACAGTTGTGTGTTGAAAGTTCGAAAGTCTTTAATGCTTTTTTTAAAATTTGTTCGTTTAAGCATTTATCAAATCCATAGGAATTTGTTCATTTCTGGACTCAAGATATGATTGCTGCTGTTGCTCTTCAGTCTGCATAGGAATATTGGTATCACCATTTTGTTGCACAGCCTGCAAATCACCATTGTGAGGAATTGCTTGTTGTTGTTCTTCAGCGGGAGCAGCTATTTTTTCAACAGTACCATTTAAATCCTTATTAGCATTGGCATCACCATTAATAACAGCAGCAGTTTTATCGACTGGCTTTCTAATGGGCGCCGGCTTAGAGGGAGGAGTAGCTGAAGATGTTTTTGTTGCAGGAGCTTTAGACTTCAAGCTACCAGCTGTGGTTGTTGACTTTGTGGGTGTCCTACCAGCTGAAGATTTAGTTGGCGAGGACTTGCGCATTGGGCTACTGCTAGTTTTTGAAGTAGTGGTCGAGGATGTAGTAATACCACCAACTGTTAAACGTTTAGTTGTAGTGGTAGTAGTAGTTGTGTTTGCGCTACTGTTAAATTTAGGAGCTGGACGAGCAGTAAATGTTTTGCCAGCCGTTCCAGCTGTGCTGGATACTGTCGATGTAGTAGTTTTTGTTCGTGTAGCCAATGTTGAAGCTGTTTTATTGACACCATTTGTGGCAGTCGACTTAACCGGACTCTTGGCCGCAGCTGGCACTGAAGCTGTTTTACGTACTTGCGAGCTTAAAGTAGACCGAGGAGAAGTAGGCTTGGTTTTGGGTGCACCATTTGTTGCGGATAAGCCGAGAGTAGTGGGTTTAGCCGGGGCTGTAGCTGGACGTGGCTTGGCCGAAGGTCCATTTGTTGAAGTTGTAGGTTTCCGAGCTGCAGTAGTTGTTGTAGTTGTAGTCCGTGGTGCTGTTGTAGGCCTAGAAGTGGTGGTTGTTTTAGATGCAGCCGTTACCGTACGTGTAGTTGAAGTAGGTGTTGTAGTTTTAGCCACCACTTTCGAAGTTGCTGTAGTAGTAGCACTTAAAGGTTTACGTGCAGCTGTGGTTGCAGTTGTCAAAGTAGTCTTGGCAATTGGCTTTTTATCAGCAGTTGTAGATGCTGGCTTTGCTGGAGCTGCACGTGGTTTGGCTGCTAAGCCAACTGGCTTTTTAGTAGCTTCAATAGGTTTCTTAGCAGATGGTGCGGAAGCAACTTTAGTTTTGGCTGCTGTGGTAGTAGTCTTTGACAAAGATTTCTTTGCAGTATCGGCCTTGTTGTTAGAGGGAGCGGAAGCAACTTTAGCAGCTACAGCAGCTATAGAAGCAACAGCTACAGTAGGAGCTCCTACAGCGGCTTCAACTGGAATATCTGGTTTAATTTCTGGTGTGGCTACAACTTCTTTTACACACTCCTCTTCATTGGTATTTACCTCCTCTAATTCGGGTATTTTTTCTGTAATTTCAGTTTTTATTTCTTCAATTGCTTCCTGTGCTGGCTTTTCTTCTAATCCATTCTTTACAATATCAGTCTCATTTTGTTTAACCGTGGTGATGGATTGTTGTTCCAAAAGCTCAGCTGAAGCTGTTTCGTGCACCATACTTGGTGGAATTTCTTCCATGTTGCCTTTATATTCATCGATTTTGGTTTCATTTAGAATTTCAGTCTCTTCGTTTGTAGTGAAAAGTGGTGCGGTCTGTTTAGCCTCAATTATAGGCTCTTCAACGGCGACCATTTCGCTTTCAAATTCAAATTCAAGTTGATGTTGATGTTGCTGCTTAAAAGGAGATTCAATTGATTCTAGAACGTTTTCGGTTTCAGGGTCGATTTGTTCTTGTTTGACAATTTCCATTTCCTTGTTGTCTTCTTGTTCTTGCTGGTATTGTTTTAGATATTTCTGCTCATTCTGAAAGAATGAGTCATCGGCAAACATTTGGTCTTGTGTTTGTTCTAGCTCTTGTCTGTGATGATGATCGTCTTGTTCCTCTGATGCAACGGCTTCATCGGGGGTAATGAGTTGTTCTGATATATCTTCGATGGCAGTTACAGCTGTTGCAGCGGCAACTTTCTCTGCCTAAATGTAAATAAATTAAAATTAAATTAGTTACGAGTTTGTTAATATATTTATGCTTAAACTTATGAGAAGCTTTGTAATACCAAGATTATGATTATCAATTACAGGATTTTTTTAAAAAATTATGATTGAAAGTTTTTTGTTATGCAATAACTTATCAATATTTATTGTAGCCCTAAAGGAAACATGGTAGCAATTGTCTCCAAGTCACCAATTTTGGTGATTTTTGGCGAAATTGTCAACGTAGTGTCTACACTAACGTATATATTTCGTATTTGAACTTTTTTTTAATAAAATATTTAAATGTTAAGTAACAAAAGTGTAGACTAGATTTTCTAAAATGTACTAGTGATTCTCTGGTTGCAAGGTCTACATAGTCCCAAAAGAACTACCTATACAATTGTACCAACGTCAGTAGTAGATTTCCAATGATACGCACATGTTAAATGTCTATAGTAAACAACATTGTCTGGAGTATAAAAAGTCGCTAGTCCTGGTGACATATGTATTTGCAAATCCTTTTAAAAATAACATTTAAAAGATGTCACACTACAATTCACTACATTGAAAAATTTTTGTTTTTTCTAATAAGAATTATTTCCAATTTTCAAAAGAGTTTTTATGCACCATACGGTAGCTTTGTTTTTTCCGACAAATTTTTTGAAATGGGTGGGTGAATCGTTCTGCAGAACACTCTCAATAAAAAACTAATTCTCCGGACAAAAATATTGTCCGGAACGCATGGATGAATTAAGCTTTATGTAGCACATAGTTTTTCAATCCACCTTAATAAATAAATTTTTTCGTTTAGGTGCAGAATTTTAAACTTTTTTATTTCTGTGAAATCAATTAAAAACTTAAATCAAAATTCGTTCTCTAATATACAGTTAGGACAAAAATTGTTCACGAAATTATGTAAAATATACATATGTATATTAGCTGACCCGGCAAACGTTGTTTGGCACATAACTTACTTCTTTCAGATGTTACAGTGTGTGCTTGCCAAATTTTAAGAAAACCTGTTGATTAGTTAAGAATATATAGGGAGAGGAAGCTTTTACCCTTTTTGCCCTATTTCCTTTCAGATAAATCACAAATTTAATGATTTGCAAAAAGGGCCGCTCTAACAGTAAGAACAACTGTAGCACATACCTGTGTCAAAATAAAGGTGTATAGCAAGTGAATCGAATGGTCAGTGCACAACTAAAATGACGAATTTTTAAGAAAATCGGTTAATTAATTAAGAAGGTATAGGAGGAGGGGGATTTTACCCTTTTTGCTGTATTTAACGCCGTAAATGTTAAAATGTATAACCTTAAGTTCCTTCAAGACTTGAAACTATCATCGAATAATTAATTAAGAAGACATGGGTAGTGGGAGCTTTTACCCGGTTTGCCCTATTTTACGCCCTAAATGTTGGAATTTCCCAAAATTATATCTTAAAGTTCACTTAGATGTTACAGTGTATGCATGCCAAATTTTAAGAAAACTTTTTGATGAGATAAGAAGATATAGGGAGGGGGACCTTTAGCCCCTCTTTCACGCCCTTAATAATAATAATTATAGGCTTTAGTTCCTTCCTGATTGTACACTATTTGCTTGCCATAATTCAAGAAAATCGATTGATTAGTTAAGAAGATATAGGGAGGGAGAGCTTTTACCTGTTTTGCCCTATTTTACAACCCTCTTGCGATATGAAATATACTTTACGACATATTCCGATTGTCATTATACACATTAGACATTACGATACATCGTTTGATAACTTTTTAAGTGACAATAAAAAGTCATAATATGGAAAATCGATGGGCATTTTGTTGATATTTGTATGTGATTTATAGAAACATCTAAATGTCATATCTCCGGAACCACTGGGCATATTTCATGCAAACTTCACATATACCATCTACAGGCTATCCTAACCCAACTTTAAGCAAAAATAAAGGCTAAAAACGGCTGAAGTCTGCAAAAAATTAAGAAAAATACAGTTTTAAGGATTCAATGCGTGTAACATGCTTAGATCGGACAAAAATTGTGAGATAAGAGCCAGACGGACGGCAGTAAACATGGCTGGATAAAAGTGTTACCGTAAAAGAGCAGAATAATTTGAAATATTAAAATTTTGATGGTCTCATAAATGACTTGAGCTTGTTTTCGCGGGAACCAACTTCGAGCACTCCGTTAATTTAGAAGAAAAATGTGTGCCAAGTACTACATAACCAGCCTAAAATACCCGTACATTCCAATATTAGCCAAATTCGGCTGAGAACCACGACAGGGAATCATTATGCAGGACAACGATCCTTAGCATACTTAGAAATAGCTAAAAGTAACTGCCTGTTTGTAGAACGCGAGTGCAAAAGTTACTCGTTTAATTAACATTTAAAACAAACAAAAAATTCAAAAATTCAAAATAAAGCCGAAAATGCTAAAAAAAAAACTTTTGTAAAAGTATGCAAAAAAGGATGAAGGCAGCTTAAAAAAACGAAAGGACAACACACCAAACGCTAGGACCCAAATACAGCAATAATCTTTAATCTCGGTCATAATTGTTCACATTCAGAACTTAATACTAATATGAAATGTTCTTAATTTCATACAGTTTAAATATTTTTAAATAAAACAAAAATGTATAGCCTTTTTTGCCAATTACACTAATTTTGTGAACAATTTTGTCCCTAATTGTGTGTACATATTTTAAAAATCGAACAATAACTTTAGTCACATTATAAAATGCATTTATTTTTTTAAATATGTAGCAGAGCTGTAAACAAATCATTAATTTTTAAATTAATTCGTGAATCATTCATGCAGTGAATTAGCAAATTTTGAATTAATTCCTTTTACAAAAAAAATGAACTGAATGAAATTTGAATCAATTCAAACTAATTAGGCAGAAATGAATTTCAATTCGTTTCCAATTCAAAAGAATCTGAAAAATGAATTGCAATTTATTTTGACAAATTCAAATGAATCTGAAAAATTAATTGCAATTCATTTTGACAAATTCAAATGAATCTGTAAAATGAATTGCAATTCGTTTCACAGATTCATTTGAATTGAATTGATTTTAAATTCATTGAAATGAATTAGAAAAAAGAATTAGAAATTCAAATGAATGAAATCTAAAATGAGTTGCAATCAATCAAATTCAAGAGCAGATCTAGGGGGAATTACTAAAATTTACTATTTTTGTTGCAGTTAGAAGTTTTCAATACAAAAAGTAAAAAATTTCATATTGCAGTCAAAGTAACAAGAATTTTGGGTAATCGAACGAAGCTTTGACAGAAAAAAATTTTATGTTAAGATTCAAAGTTGCTAAAATCTTTAAAATTCGATTGAAAATTTTTTAAAAAAGTAATTTTCCACAGTATACAAATAAGTGATTATTTAAACAAAAAATTATTGTTAAACACACCTTTTATAATATTTTCATACTATTTGATAAAAATAAAAATTTAAGTTTCTTTTAGCAAACAAACAAAATTTTCCCATTTTTTCACAATTGAAATTCATTTCTGCTTAATTCGTTTGAATTAATTCATATTTAATTCAATTCTTTTTTGCTGTGAAATGAATTAATTCAAAATTTAGCTAATTCGTAAGGAATTAAAATTAAAAATTAATGATTCATTTACAGCTCTGATATGTAGGTACATACAATAATTCAAAATTTATGTTGTGTAATTGACACCCACACTATCTGCAATAGTTGATAATTTGCCTTGCATACATATTTAGTCGTAAGTGATGTCTTAACAAAAATATTTGGCAAAAAATTAAAAAGAAAACAAAAATAATTTACGTCATTTGCACATAATTGCTAATTTGCACGTCAACATACAGTAAACGACAAAAAAAGTACCCTTACCTTTTCCAGTTAAGTTAACAATGCGTAAGTTTTGATCAGTTTAATTTCATTAAAAAATTCATAAATTGTTTAGAAATTTAATAACCTTTAAAATATGTACATACATATACATACATATATACATATTTAAATTTGTGTTTAAAACACCAAACAACAAAAACTATACACATATTACCTATGTATCTTCTGTAGCAACAATTTACAAAAATTTACTAAAATGTATTAGATATCCGAAGTTTTTTGAAATGCTTTTTTCTAATTGCCGGCATAAGTAAAAGAAGAAATAAAGAAAGGCGTAGTCAACTGAGTCATTTTTTTCTTTATGCATAAGAAATAGTACAAGGAAAACAACAATAAATATTTTAAAAATGAATTAAAGAAAAAGAAAATAAAAACATCTATTTTTATCGGTATCTTGTGCAGTAACCGCTACCTAAACAACAGCGCGGCTACTGACCACCACTATAAACTGTTATTAAAATGCTAAAAACTAAACAAAAATATAGAAAAGTTTTAATGAATTTGCAAATACTGAAAGTCTCAGAATATTTACCTATGGTTAATTTCATTTTAAATTGTTGTTTAAATAATTGTTTTCTTTCTAAAAAAATCCTAATTTTGTTAGATTTTATTAAAATTGTGTATTATTTAATTTTTTTTTTTTTTTAGAAAAGGAAGTTATGTATATAGAAATTTTTTGATTGTACTACCTAAGATATGTTATACCAGAGTCAATTTAATCTATCTTTTTATAAGAAGTTTATAATTTAATCGCAAAATGTGATAAGTAAGAAAAGAAATATAATTAAAACTACAAACGGCAAAACCACAAAAGTATTTAAATCTTGTTACAAGTGTGACTTGAAATACACATGCATACATACATAACCATACAGTGACGGACTAAATTATTGACACAGAAAGCACTTACGACTTCACGATTGATTTAAGTGTCTCTTTAAAGTGATTTTTAATAAACAAACATTTCTACTTGTTAGAAAGAATGATACATTTTTCACAAAATGCAATATATTTTAATAAAATTGTTTTTACTTTATTTATCAATATTATTGGCCACTTCATTAAAAACTGTAAAATATGAATTATTTGCTAATATTAATATTTAGTTGCTAGTTATTTTTGTTTTATAGCTGCCTCCAGTCAGTCTATTTGGCATAGAATTCACTTATTTTCCGTGACATCTGTCAATCATTTATGACTATTCCCATGATCGATAATTTCTGACCACTCACATAAATGATCGATCCGATTGAATTCTGGATATAGAGGAAGATGGTGTAGAAAATGTAAAACATTTTCAACAGATCAAAACAGAGTATTGACAAAATTATCTTCCTGTTCACACATTCACAATTTAGCTAACTTAATTAGCAATTAGCTCAAGCAAAATGTAAACAACTTTTGGTGTCTTTAAAGAATAAACAAAATAAAAATCTGGCTTTTGTACAGACCTATTGGTCCATTCATTTTTTTGTTGTAATTTCAATTTACGAATGTCAAAACACTTTTTTTAGTGAGCTGTGTTTTGCTCACTAAACACACTTGTTACAGTGTTGCATTTTAATTTTACTCAATATTATAACAATTTCCTATTAATTGAACAATAACTATTTAAATTAAAATTTTATATGGATAATTGAGCGGTATAAAGCTATGATTTCAATGAAACTTTTTTTCATTATAATGGTTAAATGTTGACATTACGTACGAAATACAATGTCATTTAAATGGCCGTTTCTATATTAGTTGCAGCAGTCGATATATTTGAGGTAGTTTTCAACCACTTCTTCTCACATTTCGGGCGGTGTCTCGGCGATAACTTGACGCACGTTGGTTTTAAAATGCTTTAACGTTAGGGGATTATACGTGTAGACATGGGCGTCAAATCGCATGATCTGGCCAATTGTCGTCGCCAAAATGTTAAATTACGCGTTCCGGCAACTTCACATGCGATAAAGTCAAAATCAGTCGTGTTGTGTGGCTCGTAATACCGTTTTGTGGAAACCACATACCGTCCAGTTAATAATTAAAAAAAAGTCGGTTATTATACGGTTATAATACTCTTAGCCGTGGAACCGACAAATTTGGATTATCCGCAACACTTTTACTAACAGAAGTGATATTTTCGACAGAGTTCACGTTGCGACGATTTACTGGTCTGACCACATCTGTAACGCTTCCAGTCTTTTTAAATTCCCTTATAATCTTGCTAATTCCTTACACAGCACCCACTACGTGGGGCGAACCACCAATTTTGAAGTTAATATTAACCATTTTTACACTTTTTTTGGTTGTTAAACGATCCACATTCGCAAATGGAAAATCTTTTACTAAATAAATGACACTTCAGAAAACAGATATTTTATAGCTGACAGCCTTGTCAGACCGGCAGTTTTGAAATAACTAAATGGATAACCCTGTAGTTCCACAGCTATAATTATATGCTGTGAATTAAGCGTTTTTGTGTCTGAAATGACTTTCTTTAAAGTGGGAACTCGCCATATAAAATTCATGCCTTCGGTAAGCGAGAGGGTAAGCAAAACTTTTACATGTCTCGCTTACATACAAACTTGCACAGTTTGAATCTCCATTTTTCATTGTGGGACGTTTTGTCGTCACTATTGTAATTTTAACTCTTTGACTTTTTTTATTCTTTCGAATTACTTTGGCAAAAAACCTAAAGAAAATAAAGTTAATTATATTTTGCACTCATGCTAGGGATGGGCGAATTGAAGAAATATATCGATATATATAGAATCGATATTTTTTTAAGAGTATCGATATACATATGTATATTATTTCAAAAATATCGATATATCGATTTACCGAACGTATTTTGCTGAAACTATTACCAAATTTAAAAATTTAATATACCTTTGTGCATACATATTTATGAACAAAAGTATTATATGTAATTACATTGTAACTTTTTATTGTTTCATTTTATTTAAAAAAATTAATAAAAAAAATTCAATTATAACAAAAACAATAGGAAAGAATACAAAAAACCATATGAACTCCCAAAAAAAATAAATTACGAAAAGTTTAAATGAAAGTAAATAAATCATGTAAGTCCCAAATTTTACTAGAAATGTTTTTGATTGTTTTAGTCAAACCAGTAATCATCAAATATGGACATAAAGAGCACACTCTGTTTTATGTGCTCTCCTGCCAATCTGCTTCATGTATCCGGCTTTGCTTCTTATAAATTCCAATTATTTTAGATCTTCATATTAGTTTAAAAAAATATATGATGAATGCAATGATGCCAATTCTTAAAAAACATATTGTTTGAAAAAAGGCTAAAAATAAGAGTTTTTAATGAAGACTGTCTTTAAAAAATATCGAATTCGATAGTCGTATTTCAATATCGATATATTGATATATCGATATTTTAAATACCGGCGATATATATCCATTATTATTTTTTTAAATATCGATATTTTTTGCCCATTCCTAGCTCATGCTTTATTAGTATTTTTCGCAAAAATACACATGAGTATGTATTAAATTATGCATGTAAGTTGTACATATGTATGTTTATGTGAGTGTGTGAAAGTATTAATTTAATGGTGGCTGCGAAATGGAGTAAGGTTAATGACATTCTTAGTTTTTTTTTTATTTTATGTTAAATACTTTTGTTTTTTTTTTTTTTTTTAATTTATAGTTAGTTATAGTATTTGTCTTTGGGGGGTTTTTTCTACTTCATTTTTTTGAGGAAGAAGAACTTTCCCAACCATTTATTATTAACACATTTTTGTGGAGCTTTGGAAATTTGTGATACAACTGAAGTTGACCTTTTTTTGTTGTTATGTAGTAGTGAAGGTAGTGTTAAGATTAAATAGATGTGAGTGTATGTGTTTGAAAATGTATGTAAAATTTTACAGTTGGCCAACTCTTGTCATTCATTAACCACTGTGTGTTAAACCAGAAACAGCAACAACAACCAATTCAAAGTGTTTCGTTCAAAAACTGTGATTGAATTTTACAACAAAGCAAAATTAAAAATTTAACAAAAAACATTAACAAATGGAAATCGGTCAATATACTTTCACAAAAAAAAAAAAAAAAAAAAAAAAAAAAGCAAATAGAAAAAAAATTTTATGAAAATTTTACATTTTGTAACCACATTTGTTTTTGTCTAATGTTTCTGTTCTTTTAAGTATTGTATGAACTTATTAAAGGTATTATTTTATTTTTTTACCAATGTGTTCAATTCTCTGTGGTTTTGTTGGAAAGTGAAATGAATCCACTTGTCCCGACTCCGACGAAAAATGTTCTCATCTAATAAGACGCAATCACCATTGATTTAGCAAATGTTTATTAACATTTAGCTTTAAGGTTGTATGTAATTTGAATAGAGTTTAAACAGGAATACGAACATACATACATATGTACATATGTAGGTACAATAAAATACATATTTATATTTCTGCAATTAGCCTGTTCTAATTTGTGAAAAATGTTGTTCGAAAAATTTTACATGTCGTCAGGCGGTTACTGGTAAGCAGCATTGACATAGGTATTTAAAAAATATTGATTATAAGACTTTAGGAAACAGGATTCGAAGATTTTAATGTCTTTGCAACTAAATGTTATCCATCTCTTCGCAACCCGTGCCTATCGGTACCTGGCTTGCAGACAGCGGTATTTGACTGTATTATCACGAAGCTTTGCTGATACCTTGGCACTATAACAAATAGACAATACCTTTACCATATTTTTAGGGATTATGACGGGGCGGACCTTCAGTACCCCTACCAAAATGAATACAAACTTTTCAAAAAGAAACAATCAACAACAAGAATGGGTAGTGTTGCCAATTTAGCCATTAAGTGGCAAGTTTTAGCCATTTTTTTTACCTTGCTTAGCCATTCAAAATGCGGTTAGCCATTGGCCATTTTTTTTTTAGCCATTTTTAAACTTAACATTTTGTTGCCGTTTTTCTTTTAAAGTAATAATTTTTTTCTAATAAAAATATATTTAATTGCTAAAAGTAAAATAATCATATTTAAATTTAAATCACAACTTTTACAAATACTAAAAATCGCTATAAACGAAGAGTATTCCAATTTTAAATTAATAAAATGGATCAACACAAACAACACAGTTTCTTTGTGGTCGGAAGTATTTCAAAAATTTTTTTTACAAATTTCAGAATTTACTAATTTAATTTACTCTCACTACCATGGTCTTATGCTGATGTAGAGAGGGTATCTTTAAAAGTCATTTGAGAAATATGTTACATTTAGTTAATTCGTTAATTCGATTTTATCAATTTGGTAAAAAAAATTATAATAAGGGAAATCACGATGGGTAGTGCAAACGATGCAAATGCGTGCAAAAATACTCTCATTTGCACAACACAACAACAAAATGTACGTATTTGAAATTTGCTTATTATACTTCGTTATCACTAAAAAAAAACCACGAGCAAAATTAATAGCGCATATTTGCTCAGTTGCAAACAAATGTAAACAATAAAATTTGATATATTAGCCGCCATATTGTTTTTAAGGAAACTTATAAATTGAACATTTTCGTGGTTTTATCATTAAATAGAGAATTAAATTTAAATTATGCCCCTATTACGGTTCACAACTCAACTCAGTTGAGTTGTAATTTCTTAATTTCTGTATTATGGTTTACAACTTTGCTATATTGCGTTGAACAAAAACATAACAAAAACAAACTTATATATACCCTTTTCCACCTGAGGTGAAGGGTATAATTACAACTGATCACAACCAGTTGTCTTAATTACAACTCAACTGGGTTGAGTTGTGAACCGTAATAGGGGACTTAATTAAAAACAAAAAATTTATTTTAATTTGCTTGTGTATAATTTTAAACAAATGCAGATTTTTTACAGTGCTGCCAGAAGTTTTTAGTGCTGCCAGAATAAATTTTTAGAAAAAATAAAAGTGGTATTCTCACGACCAATCATAATATGCACTGCAAATTTACACATTGCAAATTTGCACAATGACCATCGTGATTACCCTTAATAAAAATAAAATATTTGTTTTGGCAACACTGCCCCCGAACAATACCAAAACCTTTTCACACAAAAATGGAGTAGGGGAATCCTGGTCAAAGAAGAACTGCGGTGTTGGCTCTGAGGTTTTCTCGGAAGAGCTGCAAGTGAATCTTTGAAACACTTTCCGTCTTCTTGAAGATATAAGATTTTTATATTAGCAAACGTCAAATTCAATCGCAAAAAGTATTATCTTACGTGTGGACTCTCAAATAGTGTAAGTATTAATATTATGATAAATGTTATGAGACAGTTGTTAGGATAAATCTTATAACAACTATCTTATAGGATGAGTTGTCCAAAAAATACACATACATAATAAGATACGTGTTCCCCTTGTTTAAGATTAAGAGACATGTAAAACACTGCATAGCAGGAACATCAGCGGCAAAATTGTAATTTTCGTCGATAGCCAGCCTGTTCTGATGCCACTAAAGACACAAAACACATCGTCCATCCTCGTTAACCAGTGTATCGAGCAACCATCCAAACTGGGAGCCAATCTGAAATTGCCTTAATTTGGGTTCCTGCTAATAGCGACCATAATGACAATGAACAGGCAGACGGGCTTGCCAAGACTGAAGCGGCTTTTGATAGTTCGCAGACTGTGTCAGTCGCAACACCCCTCGGAACTATGAGAAGCAAAATTTTTAAAAACTATCTGGATATGGCTAATGATAAATGCAAGAAACTGGATGGCTGCAGGGCTACCAACCACATAAGACATAAGTCGCTTTGAGCGACTTCTTAACTTCAGTCGCAAGGACATTTCGAGACTGGTATACGTGCTAACTGGTCACTGGACGGTAAGCACGCTATGAGACTCGGTCTCCCTTTAAATGAATGTTGCCGCAGCTGCAGAGAACCTGAAAATGAGGAGACAGTATTTCATCTCTTATGTGATTGCCTAATGTTTAAATCAACACGACATGGATTATTTGAAAATTATATTCTACAAGGACTCTGAGATATCGCGGGTAAGACTTGGCCATTTGGTGAAATATATCAACTGATTGATTTTTTTTTTAATATACCCTTCATGTTCATAATTTAATTATGATGATACTTTTTTTATAAATGATTAAACAAATGATATTTTATTTATGTACATATTTTACAACTAAATGAAATTTTACTAATTTCTAATAAAATTTTGCTGATATGTATTGTAATGAAATACACTTTATCATACAAACTTAATAGCCTTTTCACACTGTCAACATTTAACATCTAACATTAATTTACAAAGATGTTGAAATTTTCCCATAAGAAATACATTGGGCTGAAAATCTAAAATTTTCAACATGTTCCTATCTCATTGTATTTCATTCTACATCTTCCGATTATTTTAGTGTAATCACTAGAAAAGTGGCAATAAATTATATTTTTTTTTGTTGCATCACTGACAAAATGGCATTTGGTTTTAAAGCAGCGTTACCATTTCTCAAGTAGTAGATGTTAGATGTTTCAAGTGTGAACGCATATTTGACATTTTCAACATCTTCTTCCATGCATTTCTCCGAAATGTATGCAAGCGTGCAAAGGGTATAACGCAATACACAGTATAAAAAATAACGATTGTACAAGCAATTTTTTATTTTGATACATAAAGTCTCGATTATGTTTTTACCTTCTCCTGTTAAGTTGCGATTATGTGACTTAGGGCCTTTGTACATGAGACAATATAATACATACTATATACATACATATAAACATACATACAAAGCAACTAATCTGTATCACAGAGCCATTTACTTAAAATTTTTTAAAAATTAAAAATTATTTTACATTTTGTATATTTAAAAAAACGACTGCTTTAAAAAAACTCTTGATATTTTTATGCAAGTTTTGTGGTAAATTCATGACCGAAAATGTTGATCAACTTTTAAGTAAATATTAAAGTTTGGCTTTCAAACACTTTCGCTTAAATTCATGGCCAAATTGCAAATCTAAGCGAAAAAAAATATGTTTTCAAATAAAATGCAACGCCTTTAAATATTTTTATAATGAAAGAATAGTTTTGGTTTCTTAATAAGTTTTTTTTTTTCTTCTTTTGTGTGAAGTTGATTTGTTTTTAAATTAGTTTATCCATTATTTAGTATACATATAATTAACTTTCTTTTTAAGTTTAAGTTTTTTCTTTTAAAACTTGGTTATAATTAAATATATTTTTTTCTTTTATTTCTGTATTTCAATTTTGTGGTTTAAAGTGTTGTTTCTTGAGTATTTTTTTGTTGGTAACTGGCTGACAAATGCAGAAAACAAAAATTAGAAAAACACATCAAGCTAAAGAAAAGCTTGCGCTAAGGCCACAACATTATGATGTTTGGTAATTACTATTTAGTTTTTACACTTTTTTTTATTATTAATATTTAAGGTACATTCTTTTGATATGTAAGTACGTTCAGTGTTGAAGGTAAAAAAAAAAAAAATAAATAAACCGATAAAAAATATTAAATCTATGTGTCAATATTATTGCAGTCATTGTTGTGGAACCAATATTGCAAAAACGTAATAGCTTGTCTGTCAGTCAGTAAGTTAGCCCGTGCATTTAAGTGCCCCCGTTCTTACATGTTGTTTATTTAACACGTTTACGTAGGTCTTTTACAAAAGGACTGAAGACAATGATACTAGACAAAAAAAAAATTAACCCAAATGACCTTCAATGTAACATCGAGATTTTCAATCGAGATACACAGCCATGTCACAGAAAGAATTTCCGATTAAAAGTAATTAAAAACGAAAAAATTCTTTGAAATAAAACCACTTGAAATTTTGAAAGTGGAATTGCTATTTTGAATGATTTATTTAATAAAAATATTAATAAAACTAAATCAAAATTAACAATTAAGTAGTATGTTCAATTATTACATAAATTTCTTAAGCATTTTGTTTTATTACCTAAACTTGTTAATAAATAAAACAAACTGATGTATTTTTTAATCGAATTATTGCCACATTAGTTTTTTTTAGTGCAGACCACTATCACACAAAAATTTATGAAGTAAGACAAATTTAGGCGGTGGCAACGCAAACGATGAGCAAACCATGCACAACATTGCCATAATTTATTTGAAAACAGAGATTTTATAAGTTTTGGGAACAAACAAAATTGTTTGGAATCTAAAGAACCTTAAACCAAATCGATCGGAATTGCAAATACGGAATTGAATTAGTTTCGATCGGAATGTGTGGCCGATAGTAATTATGTTTATATTTATCGCCCATGTGCTTAGAACAGTGTTGCTAATTTAGCATTTTTCATCCTAGATCTAACATTTTTCAAGTCATTTGGCATGCAAAAAACTAATTTAGCATGTAGCATTTTTTCTAGCATTATTTAAAAATTCCTAGCATTTTTTAGTTCTTGTGATATTTTTAATATTTTCCATTTTTAAAATGTTTAATACAAATATAAAAGAAAAAAAAAACGCAAGATTCTAACATCGAATTATATCTAAAATATGCAACAATGTAAATGCCCATTAATGTTTCACTGAAATAAAAATCAAAAAAGGAGAAAATTCGAAAAAAAAATTATTAGAAACCTATACACAAAAGTTTCGCAAAGATTGGGGCAAGCACTAAAGTAAAAAGAATGGGTGAAAAGAACAGATGACTTAGAAAAAATTATTTTGCAATTACTGCAAATGCGATATTGTCTGACTTTATAAACGCAGTATTGCAATGCAACACTAAAAGGAATGACTTAATAAACTCAACAAATTTTCTGTAGACAATGCTTTGAGTTCATTATAGCATAGCAACTGTATTCACTGCACAACGTTTGCGTTATTCGTACATTGTTTTTATTTGTAATGCCTTTTCAGCGCATTTATTTTAAGTGACATTTTCCAACACTGCGTTTATGAAATCAGCCATTGTCTTTAATTAGTGGCCTAGAGCAACACGCAGAAATAAGAAAGCACAAAAGTGTTAGGTGCATAACTTAAAACTATCCTATACCTTTCTAAAGAATTTGTTACAATGTTCAGCAGAGGCGACATTAAGTTTATGTGGTGTGAATAGTTCGATTGCACCTGTCGAGTAGCTGACAAAACTTGTCGTTGTACCTGAAGCATATTATAAAAAATTTATTGGCCATTAATTTAATGAAGATCTTTCTATATTATTCATATACATTTTTTAGCATTTATTCCAGCATTTATTTAGCATTTTTCAGCATTTTTTTTTTTAATAAAATCTAGCATTTTTTTCTCAATAAGTTTTGGCAAAACTGGCTAATGAGAATCACATTTCGCAAGAAAAATGCGTTTACGATTCGAAATTACTAAATTGGTGTGTTAAAAATCGCAATTACAGAAAATTTGGTTATTTCAACTTCAAAGTGAACTTGCATTAATTATAAAAATTGTGTAGCATACAGCAGAAATAAGAACATGTTTAAGTAAAATTGTATGTGTTTTTATTTAATGTCTTTTAAAAATATACAAAATTGTAATCAATTTTAATAAAAAATACTACTTATTTTATTTGACTACTGTGTAACTTTTGTTTACTTCTGAATTAGCTTCTTCTTCTTCTTCTTCGTTCAATGTAAATCAAGCTGAATGTGCACGACATGGTTTTTACATCTGACTTGTCAAAATTTCCACAGCAAAATACATACATACATGTCGTGTTTTACCTTTATAACATTGCTTCTGTAAAAGTCAGATGCAAAGTCATCTGACAAAATTTCAATTAGAGCAAGCTCTATTTTCTTCTGACAAACCAACTGACATCAGCTGTGCCAGAAATCTATGCCGGGAAGAAATCGACAGCGTCGGTAAACTATTGACGGAATCATTGTCCGGCTGACGTTAATTTTACAATACCCATATATGCATGAGCATTTTTATTATAATATAATTTAAAGAAACAAATTTTAAGACGACTGAAGTCTTTTACGGGACAAATAAAAATTTTTGTGGCGGCAGCACGCTATTTTGAAACCGAGAACTACTTTGGTTTCTGCAATAACTATGCGAAAAAAAACAGAGACAATGTCAGAAGCAAATAACATGTACGTTTGTGACCGAATATTATAAACCTTCTGTAAAACAGCAATTTTGACAGACATGCACAATTACATGTAACTTGAAAAGTTGACAAGTCAGATGTAAAAAACATGTCGTCTACATGCACCTTTAGCACACGCAAAAACGAAATTGGCGACTTTGAACTCACAAGCGATTTTACAATCGCGCGTTTTTCAGCACATGAGTGTATGTTTTTTATGATTTTCAAATCGTTGTTCGGGCCAAAAATTCATAAAGGGCTTTTCATTAAAAAAAAAAAACATTATGAGATATCATTGAAATGCTTTATTAGTTTGAAAAACCTATCAATAATATATATAGCACCGTGCCAAAGTCGGCAGCGGCTTTGTTAAGTGGCGCGCATCGGAAATATCCTATTTTCCATGACTCTGGCGAATAAATCATGGTGCATTTGGTCGATCTGACTTAAGAAAACGTTTGATGACCGTGCCCTAAAATCGCTTGTGCAGAATGTCTAACATAGCATTAGCCTTTTGGCATGCAGCGCCGTATTTGGTGTATATATTATTCAATTTAGGCCAAAAGAAGTTGGTAATCATCGAACCATAGCAACTTAACCTATAGCGATGCAAAATCTAGGTTCTAACTTGCAAGATACCAACTTCTTGTGAGCGACACGAAATCTTCTGCATACTCTTCGTCGGCATGCGGGTGTTGGTTGATTGTTTACTGAAACATAGAAACAGAATTACATGAGTAACAATTGGCCTAAACTCGTGGTGGATCTTATCCACCGGCTGACAACCTATACGCGGATGTGAGAGGCACTATCACTACAGTGATGTTATATACTTTTTGAATAGTCCCCCACGAAAAAGATTGCCAAATTTATATAGTTTTGTCACATTATTGAAAAACCGCAACATATTAATAATTTCAAAAAATCTGTCCTTTTCCCTATGTTAATTATTTTTTTTAGAAATAATCAATTACGAATAACACTAAAACGTACTCAAAATATTCCTGAATGGGATTACTTTCGAAAATGAATCCCGCTATTTCTTGAAATAAGAGTCACTTGTGTTGTAAAAACAGCACATTTATCTATTTAATTTCTTTTCTTTGTTTTTTTAAGCATGATTCAATCTTAGTGTTACTTAAATCAATCTCATTTTCGAATTATTTCAAGTACGAAATCGGGATTGAATATGGATAATTTAATTATATTGGGATTAAAAATCCGTACTTGAATCAATCTTTCTGTACTTGAATCCGTACTCACCGTACTATTAAAACCGCTTCGGATTGATTTTTCTTTTGAGTGTAAATAGATTATATAGAGGTACAAATACAGCGATGAGAAAAAGATCGCAAGCTACCAGAACTCGCAAAATTTAACAGAAAAAAATTTTGAATATGTAAACAATAAAAAAACACCTTTTACAATTTGACTTCTGTTATTTTTAACCTTTATGTAAATTTGTTTTAAGCATATTTTCAATAATATGGGTGTGTTCTTGTTACATTTCCCTTTCTTTATAATTTAATTAAATAATTAAAAATTCATTCTGCTTATTTAATTAAATTTCAAAACTTAGAGTTTTTTGCTTCACAATCAATTATCAATAACAAAAAAAAGAAAACAAAATAAAAACTATTTGTAAATTGGCATAAAATTAAGAAAATTATAAAAAGTTCAAACTATTTTTAATCACTGCTGGGAACAAAAAAACAAGAAAAAGAAGACAAGAAACTAAAAATGTATTTCTTAGTTTAAATTAAAAGCGAAAATTAAAAACGAAAAATATGCAATATTTTTAATTAATTCCCTAAACATTTAAATTTACATCATTTGAGATTTGGATGGAAATACTTGTGGATAAGTGGATGGACGACGTTGGATGATGTTGATGACGATTTTATCATTTCCGCTAAATTCAAAAGCTTAACAGTAACAAACAAACAAATCATA
The DNA here is from genome assembly GCA_949318255.1 of Pollenia labialis. NCBI lineage: Eukaryota > Metazoa > Arthropoda > Insecta > Diptera > Polleniidae > Pollenia > Pollenia labialis. The sequence continues at coordinate 198,049,818 of OX439139.1, read as the reverse complement.
TCTACACAAAGAAATTTATGTGTTATTATGCTGCGGTAAACAAAGGAAAAAGTCTTTTTTTTTCAAATGTATAAAATGAAATGTTTGTTGAAGTGTTTGAGCGTACAATAATTTGAACAAAAGAAATTCGTTGCGCTTTGTAATTAAAAAGAAAATTTTATGAAAAATTCCACCATACTTTAGAAAAAAAACAATAACGATAATAATAAAAAAAAAAATCACTAAAATTATAATAATAAAAGTAGAAAAAAAAACAATCATAAAACGACATTATAATATTTGTATGTCTATATGTAGCTTAATATGTCAGAATTATAATTTAAAAAATAAAAAAAAATAAACTGTGTTAAAACTAATTCAAACTTACAAAAAATATGATAAATGAAGTTTCTTTATAATTAACTTAATTCAGGTGTGGTCCTTCGAACCAAAACTTTATTATACAGTTTAACGCAGATTTGAGTAAATTTTAATTAAATTATGTGTTTTTAGTTGTACAACATTGTATTAATAAAATGTGTTACAAGTTGAACGGTTAAGCCCAAACTACACCCTACATTTTCTCCTTAATGTGTCGTACATTACACCTGTTTAATGTTTACTTTCTTTATTAATTATAATTAAATAAATGTGTTTTTTTATGATATCCTTAGATTTAATAAGCGCCGCCATTTAAATGAAGCCAGACAAATAAAATGTTTATATTAGACACACCTTCTAAATTATAATTTTTCTTATGGCTAATAAATCAATGAATGTTTAAACGCTGGTTAAGTTGAACTAAACTTAAATTTACGTGTACTTTAAACTCAACAGCTGCAAATCAGTGTTCCATGAATTATATGAAGTTTAAAAAGTAACCTGTGGCAGAACTACAATAAAAATTGTCAAATTCATATGGTCTGTATTGGTAGTTTAAACGCCCAATTTTATGCGTTTAGAGATGGTTTACACATGTACTGATTTATAGATTTGTTGGTTTGAACACATTTTAAACTACAACGATAGTTTAACTTGCTTTGATTTATTAGTCTTCAAAGTGAAATAAGCAATCTCCCTTAATATGAAAGTCGACGTCGACTGAAGTGGACGGCAAAATAACAATAATTGTATTTATTTAGTCGCAATACACAACAATCGATTATTATTGACAAGGGTGTTCAGTCGACTAAATCTTTTTCGATTAATCGAACAATTTTAGTCGAATAATTGTTCGAATAATTTAAAATTGCTAAATTATTAAAGGATTAATCGAAGAACCTATACGGATTAATCGAATTATATAGTATTTCTGTTAAATGTATAATTTGTTAAGGTTTCATGTCGAATGAACAAACCAAATGTCATGTTTAGTGAGTAATTTAGTTTATATTTTTGTTAAATTTTTTTCAACGCAATTTAAAATTCATTTCACAAATTTCTCTATTTAGAATGAGTTTGTAACAAAATATTGTACGAAAGATAAATCTAAAACTGCTAAATGTAACAGGTGTCCAAAAACGTATTAACGTAAATGTTCTTCAACAACATCACTAATTTACCACTTACACAGTGACTATAAAATATTACATAAAGAGGATTCGTTAGCCACTGACAATTCTTCAGAGAATTTATATTCTCTTTTTTGAACACCTTACCACATTCTTTTTTGTTTGACTATCCTTAAAAAGTGCAACTTCAATAATGTCTGCCTTCCAATACTGTCAGCTCTTGTTTATAAAGCACCAACATTTCATCAACATGTTTAAAATAACGACATATACGAAAATGTGTTCAGAGCAGTGAATTAGAGTACGAAAAATGGCTTAAATTGCTTTGTTATAATATAAACATATACAAATATGTATGTACACACAAATGCTCTCTAAATTTGTATATGTTCTATTGGCTAACAGACGGCTTCGAGCCGCCGCCGAGTATTTTTTGCGTCATCCGCTGCCGCCGATAAAATCCCACGGGGCAGGGGTCTGACTTCGATCGAATTTCTAGAGGAAATTATATTCAACAAATTCAATGTTATATATGTACATATATGTATATAGACTCTTTTAAAATTTAAGTGCCCGAAAATTAAGCAACAATTTGGAGCTACATTCACAAATGTTTATTTACTCAAGTATGTACATACTAATTTTTTCTAAAATAATCGAAAAAAAATCTCGTCATATATAAAATTTCTGGATTCAAAATTATTCGATTAATCGAGTAATTTTAAAATTGAATTTGTTTAATCAAATAAGTTAAAAATGCCAAATATATATTAATCGTTTAATGGAACAAAAATAAAACCCGATTAATTGAGCACCCTACTATTGACAGTCACTTGGTATTTTCTACGGCCCGTTTTGAAGTTGACGTCGAGTAAAATTGACTCCCATAAGCTCGACAAAAAATATTGCGACGACTCAAATAAAAGTTAAAGGCAAATTTAATAAGAAAGTAAATATATTTTTTAAATACGTTTATAAATAAAAAATAGAAATTTAAAAATAGGTAAAAATTTTTTATTAATAATTCATCAGCTCATTATTGGTTTGGCGCATATGCCAAAAATGTAAATTTTTTTGAACGTTTATTAACAAACTTAGAAGTTGATGGTATTTAATTGAAAGTGAAAATTATTGTTTGTGCTGCATACACCACGTTTCTAAATTTATTTCTAAAAAGCTTTTTGTGCTGTGTACAACTTTTTTCTTACGGCAATAAAGCAAAGCTAGTGTAAAATTTATTTTCATGTTGCCATTTTATTTTGTTTGGCTGGAAAATTTGTAGCATTCGTCAAACGGTGAAGTATTGAGCAAATCAACACTTAATAAACTTAAAAAAAGTTGATAAGGAGCAAAATTAATGCTTAATATCACAGCAACCATACAAATTCCGTAAAAACGGATTTGCATTCAGAAATGGGGTATAAAAATTTATATGCACCATAAAATTTAAGGTTTAAATAAGTTCCAAAAAATTTGACCAACTGCTGTGTTTGAAATAAATAATAAAGCCGTTGGGATAAATATCTCGCTTTTAGTTTGTTTTAACTTAGAGTTTTCCAAAAACAATCTTTTTAATTTAATTTATTTTAATATAAAAGAAACAAATAAGAGATGGGATTTGTCAAATCTTCGATAAACAGTCGACATAGACGCAACATTCTTAGAAAATACCATATTAGCGTCGAAGTGATGCGGATGTCGACTTGATGTGACAACAACTAACAACTGACGTCGACAACGACTTACATAATAGGAGTTTATATTTTTTTTACGTTTTATTTGAATTGACCACATTCATAAGACGCCACTGTTACGCGACGGTTCCGTCTTACGTTGTGCCCCTTATTAGCTGTGACTTGTTTATATCGCTCTAAAAAGACTGCTTGCACATCTTTTGAGAATAGAAATTAATTAACCCATTAGTGAGGAGGGTATTATGCGTTTGTGCTGAACTTTTTAGAACCACATTTTAGCAACCGATTGACTAAGAATCCCTTTTTGAGTCAATTTTATGACGTCTGATCGTCTGACTCACTTTGTGCCCATATAGAAAATTTAATACATGTATTATGTATTTTATTCGACCATTATTATTTTAATATACATATAAATAAAATATTCGAGCTTCAGGTCTTATTTTTTATACTTCTTAGGGCACTCAAAGAAGTCCCGATATATTGGTTTTGAATAAATTTATAAAAAAAAAGGTTTTTTTATTAAAAAATGAGACCTTAAGCTCGAATATTTAATTTACATCTTGACAATTTAATACATTTGATGTTATTGATCGTAGAACGTAGCATATTGAAAATTGTGACAATCGGTCCATAGTTTTACGTACTCCCTACAGCAATTTTCCCCTTCATAAGTATTTTATGCTCAGAAACTATCCAGTTATATAGGTTTAACCTAAATCAAGGTACATACCAAATTTTATGAAAAACGGTCCATGTTGCAATAATTGTTAGTCCATTTTCGTTGACAATTATTGCTAACATAAAACGTTGCATTTAGTTGTCAATTGAAAAAAAGAAAAAAAATAGAAGCAAATTGTGTGAGAAAGAAATTAAATTTGTAAAATGCTAGCAAATTATAATTGTAGTAAAAGAATAAAATTAAAGAATTTTATAAACACTAAAATGAAATTACAAAAATTATTAACAAAATTACATTTTTGTATAAAAAAAAGACCTCAAGCTTAAACAAATTAATCCGGCATGTTCTACAAATAGAAATGAAGTGGAATTGAAATCGAACGAAATTTTAATTTCAATTATTTACAAAATTACTGTAGTTTTTCCTGTTTTTAAGAGCTGTTCTTACAAATTTATTTGGTTCTCAATATATGAAGTATAGAAAAAGGTATATTTTTGTGAACTTTCTTTACAGTCTCGTTTTCAAAATTTGTTCGGGTTTAAATCCACTTCATTTCGATTTACAGAACATACCCGAATATTCATTTAAATAATAAAGTCGAATAGGAAAGAATTTATATTAATAAAAATCATTTTTGCAAGGTAGCGTCAGTTTTTAAACTACACCTTCTTCCTTGATTTTTTTCAAATTATAAGTTAACATAAATACGTTTTCCCATGCCTTTAACATAAGCTGAGCAATAAGAAATATTGCTTTGTTATTCTGCCGACGTTATTGCCAACTTGCTGAGATATTTAACTTTAGTGTAGACCTGTGGTTAAAAGATGATCCAATCTCATTTTGTTACCGTCACTACAAAAGTGGCAACAAATTCTATTATTAATGTGGCAACACTGACAAAATAGCATTTTGTTTTTAAAGCAGCGTTACCATTTGTCAAGTTTTTATTTTTTTCAAGTCTTTTTTTTGTTAAATTTACACTATTAAATAAAATGAGTCCGAAAACGCATGCTTCACGTTTTCAACATCTTACATGCGTTCTTCCGAAATTTATAAAAGTCTACAAAGGGTATAATGGAGAAACGTAAAAAATTTGCTTACCATCCCGCTTACGGAAGACAGACATTTAAATGGCGAGTTCCCATTTTAAAGCAATACCTTTTTGACACATAAGTGCTTTATTGGTAAATGTATCTAACGATCAAAACTAAATTTTTGTTTTAACCGTTTTTCTTTAAAATGCTTTTTACAAACCCGCTTCGTACTAGCGGAATATCGTGGCTCTTCAAATGTTATATATCAGGCATGTTCTGAAAATCACAAAATTTCAAATCACTTGTGATTTTAAAATCACAATTATTATTTAAGGGTGTTTTGAAAACCACAAAAGTTTTAACTTGGTTTAAAATGGTGGAAAAAAATAAGCATGCAATTTTAAATCGGCGGCCACTTAGCTGAACGTTTTAAAATCACAATTATGGAAAAGGTTTTTTGTCCAGAACACCTTTCTTGTGATTTCAAATCACTTTCACAAAAAATGATTTTCAGAACATGCCTGTATGTCTTATTGCGCAGCTCATAAATGTGCGGTTGCTTTTCAAAATTAACTATGGATTAGTGCATTGCAAAACAAGAAAACTTTTTATTGGGATGCTATACTCTACTGCAAAGCAGCTTCTTTCTGTTGAATAGCAAGAGCACGCAAGGGCATTTGCCAGCAGGCCGAACTTTACGGGTAAAAACCAGATTCTAACAGTATTTTAAAGACATCTCTTCCAGCGATTTGTGTTTAAGCTACAGCGACCCAAGAGATCTCTGAAGGGTCCCTTAGTGAAGTAAAACCTTTACCGCCCATAGTTTTCCAAACAATTTTATCATGACTTCGTGTTTATAAATGTTTATTCAAAAGATGAAAAAAACCTACATTAAAGCACTTATTTCTATTTCTGGCAATATTGGCTTAAAAACTTTCTGTGAGAAAATCATTTACATCTCAATTTGCGTTGATCAATATTTTTCAATAAAATGTATCAATGATTTGGGCTTTAACTTACAAAACACCAGACTTTTGAAGTTTTGTTTAAAAAAATCTTAGATTTTGAAAAAAGCCGAAACTAATGCTTTGTTCACACCTATTACATATTTGACTTCCTACACGTAACCGCTAGTTTTTTTTTTTTTTTTTTTAATGAGTTGCTTTTGCAAAACGCCTGGCTAGATCAAACATCATTTAACAGTTTCTAAGTTACATTATAGAATTATCTTCTTAAAAATAAAATTAAGCTATAGTTTGATCAATTTACTGGTCACGCTATTTGTTTTTGGATTTTTTCGTTAAATATTTGTTAGGTCTGAGCATACCTTAAGATTTTTTGTTTGCTGTTGTATTTAACACAACAAAAAAAGGGCGAACAAATTTTAATTAAAAATATTTTGTTTTAGAATGTGGGAATTATTCTTTCTTTATTTATAAGTTACATATTTTATTATTTAAAAATTATTTCGAATGTGCTTCTTTGAGTTAAATTTCAAATTATAAAGCTTTTTTGTAATAGTCATACTTCTTCAATATTTCACCAAGGTTTTCTTAAGCAAAAGTATGTTGAAAATAATAATGAAAAAATAGGTTCACTAGAAAAAAGGCTTTATAAAGAAGTACGTACATACATTCGAAAAAATGTTTAACTATCTGCGGTTTCCACAATACAAATGATTGAACGTGTAGTAAAATTCATATGAAAAGCACTGTTTTATCAATTACTCGTGTTGTGAAAACAGCATATAAATAATAAAATTTTTAGTTTTGTTTAGCAATAGAAAAAATATTGAATTGAAAAATAAAACATGTTTATACACTTAGTAGCAAAAGTTTTCGTACGAGCCATTTATTCGCATCTAACGATTTGCAAGTAGCACCAGAGGCTTTATGCGTGCAAAGGAGTCGGAAAATTGGGTTTTATTCCTTCTAAAATGGATACATAAGTATATCTTCACACATATATTAAAAGTAAATCTGCCGCCCATTGAAACAAATTAAACCTACAGGGGTTTGCTGGAAATCGGCAACGTAAAACGCAAGAATTTTAAACGTCGTTTTTAATAAGATTTCTGTAATAAAAGAATTTTATGACAAATATTATATAAATATTTCTTAATTAAATAGAATTTTATAAAAAAAATTGTAATAATTAGATTAAAAGTGTTTTAAAAACACTTCCAAATTCTGGCGTTTTACGTTTACGATTTCCAGCACACCCCTGATAGGTAACGTTTACATGTTTCAACAAGATAACAATCCAACGCATACGGCTCGATTATACGAAGCTGTGGCTACTCTACAATGTCCCACAAAAGCTCAAAACTTCACCGCAGCCGACAGACTTAAATCGCAAACATTAAAACATATGATGATTGAAGAATGAAACAAAATTTCCGTTTAAGAAAAGTCGATGCTCGTCGATTCTGTGCCAAAACGTTAAGCGGCGGTTTTACAACGAAAAGGATGTTCAAGTTGTATTATTTTTGTTTTTTTTTTTTTAGATTACAAAAATGTTTGTACGCAGACTTTTTCATATGCGTTTTTGAATAGACTGTTATGGCCGGTTCGTAGATATGAAGACTTCGTTCGCTTAACTTACATGTTTTTGTTTTAAATGTAATTTAAGTGAACGAAGTCTTCAATCGTTATTGACGAACAGGCCCTTAGTTTCCTTTGTAAAGGGTGTCCAAAGTTGAGGTATCATCGGCCAATGAAAATTGAGGGAGATGATCCGAAGCTTTTTGAGGCGGAATATTGATGATTTAGACGTAGAGAATAAGTTGTTTCCACGGAATGGTCCCACTTGCCGCACATCAAGAGAAACAATGGATCTTTTGAAAGAAAAGTTCGAAAATCGCCTTATTTCTCATAGAGGAGAAGTAAATTGGCCACCAAGATCGTGCGATTTGACACCTTTAAACAATTTTTTGTGGGGTTTTTTGAAATCGAAAGTGAACAGCGAAAATCCGACAAAAGTTTAAGAACTTCTTACAAAACACATTATCGAGTAGATGTTAACCATTGACAGCAGTTTATTGAAAAACGTGATTGATAATTTTTAAAAGATTGGGAGCCTCTCGAGCCAGTAGGAGGGGTAATTTGACCAACATAATTTTTTATTTTTAACCGAAAACTACATATTTGTAATAAACTGAAATAAAAATATTTTTAATATCTCCAAAAAAACTCTTTTTCTGTTTTTTTTTTTTTTTTATTAAAATTAAAATGATACCTTGAGTTTGAACACCGTTTAGTTATTATTTTAAGGAGGATATGTTCCGATTAAGTATAGGGGCAATTCCACGCAAAAGTCTACCATAAATGGAAAAAATTAATATCTGATTTTGGTAGTAAAAATACTGAAGTATTGTGGCAACACCATATAGTGGCAACAATGTTTAGATTTTTTTTTTTAAATTTGATTTTTTTTTTTTAAATTTGATATTAATCCAAATTTTGATATTTAATTAGGCTTAAGTCCATCCAATTTAATTTTCATTAAATTATTTTTATGACGAAAGGAATTTCACAACATGAAATCAATTAAAATTCAATGATAATTTTCCATTATATTTTACTAAATAAATGATATATCAAAACATTGTTGGTTGCCATTTTTTCTCTATCGGATAATTGTTGAAACTGCTACATAGCCATGTTTAAATTTATACTAAAAAATTATTACTAATCGTAATATAAGACAAAACATAACGCAAATTGTTTCAAATGTAGAGTCGCATATGGAATTGCCCATAAAATCAAATATTGGTCAAATATCCCCAACAGGGCATTACTCTTTTCATGAAATATTCCATGAGTTTTTCACAGATTTGAGGCCTGATGATGCATGACAAGCACTTAACAAGTGTATTTGTCAACTAACGCCTTGTTCTTTCGTAAACATATGTGACAGCTGCCAAATTGTAAAGTTGCCACTTTCGCAAAAAAAATTAAACTACATTTATAAAATGCACTCTTACTAAGCACCCTAGATTTTTAAAAAACAAAATTTATTTTTTTTATTTTTTTTCACAAAATGTTTTTACTTTTTTAGTTCTTAAAAAAAAAAAATTCAATGGACTGTACGCTAACTTTTGCTGCAATATATAAATTGTATATATTTCCTAGGATTCCATGGGGGAACATGGGGCCACTGCTAAGTGTACTAGAAAATTTTTCATTTCGAAATATTATTATTTTTAATTTTTTTTTATTTTTTGAAAGACAAACAAAGTTCTAAAGTATAAAGCTATCATTACGAAAATATATATTAAAACATTATTTTTAAACAATTTTGCTTTTTATTAATAAAATAATTTTATTTTAAAACTTTTGTGTTACATTTTCAAAATTAGCTCTTCTTCTATGCAATAAAATCCATACAAAATAATAATTAAAATTAATGTAACAAACATTTAAAAGAACTACTGCAACACCACAAATCAACGTTGCAAGTTTGTTTAACTGTAAAAAATTTAACAGCAAAAAAAATAAATAATTATTTGCTGTTGAAGTCATGATCATAAGATTTTGTTTTTTTTTTTATTATTTTTAAGTTGTATTTTGTTTCATTTTAATGATTTCTACGAATGTCGGTCTGTTTTACAATTTATATTTTGTTTTTAATGTTTGTCATAATCATGAATTATAAGAGAGCAGGAGTAGTAATAGTAGTAGCTGCAACAACCGCAACAACAGTTTCACAGTTTCATTAAAATGGTACAATATTGAGTTTGTGTTGTGTTTGTAAAACAGTTGAATGCATCATGCAACAGCTGATTAACATAAAAACTACAACATTATTTTCATTTTTTTTTGTTCGTTGTTTATGGTGTATTCTTTTTTTAAACTTTTTGTATAGTTCTTTTTAATTTCTTTCATTTTATTTGGACGACTATTAATAATTTCCTAATTTAATGTTGAAAACACATTTTTTCACAATTTTACCAACGTCACTTCACTTCTTAAGTGGAATGAATGCATGAGCCGAAAGAGTGAATGAGTGTATCTGCATTTCACATCATTTTCAAAAAAAAAAAAATGAAATTAAACATTTTCCAATGTCTTTTCTTTTACTTCCCAATTTTTTGGTTTTTTTTTTCTTTTTGTTCGAAAAGAAACAAATATAAATTTGAAATAGAAGAAAAAGAAATTTAAAGTAAGAAAAAAAATAGTCGTTAATACACAATTTGATAAATTTGTACTAAAAATTAAATGAAGCATGCAAGTGCACATAAAACACACAATTCGAAAACATTTAAGCCCCTCCAAACACGATAGACAGACCGACCGACGATAGTGATAGTTGAACGAAAAAAATCAGTCAGAGACAGACGGACGGACGAAAAAAAGATAGAAAGAAGCCAGCCAGCCAATTCTTCTTGAGAATATGATTGTCCAAAATATAAAATTGTTAGGGAAAGAAAAGTTTTGTTGTCTTTAAGTTTTGTTTTATTTTAATATTTTTTTTTTTAAATTTTTTTAATCATATTAGAACTTTAAATGTATGAATTCAATTTGTAAGAAGTTTATGGTGTTTTCTTTTCTACAAAAAATGTCACATTTTATTTAAAAATTGCAATTTGGTGTTTGTTTCTTAAAAATGCTTTGCTCTCTAAAAGCGTGTTTTATTCTAAAAAATATTAACCCTTAAATGTACCTAACGTCTCGTATAAATCGAGAGTGTTGATAATGCCCTGTAAAAAGATGGCTTCTGTTTATATATATGGGGGATTCACAAGGTAGTCATAAAGTTGTAAAGTCATATGTCTTAAAATAATTATATTTCTTGTAATTATTTGATATGACTGCTGTGCGCTACCGCTTATAATTAAGATTTCTTCTGTACAGTTATGACGAATCAATGAACACAGCACTAAAATTTTGATTTTGCTTGAAACACAACAACATTTATTTTAAACAATTGTAAAATATTATTTAGGACATTATGACGATATCACTTTGAATGACTGTGCATATTTTTTTTTTATATTTCAAATTGTTTTAACGCAGAATCAAAGAATTCCTAAATTTCTATCATTTTTGGTCATTCATTGGACAAAAAGAATATTAAGGAGCTTTTTATACATGAAAAAACCATTTTTGGACCCATTTTGACGCGGTAGACCCCAATTATTTTGGGAATCTTCATAAAACATGTCAAAGATAATTTTCAGGGGGTACAACTCTAACTTTTGTTTTGCACATATAAGGTGAGTCGGTCCAATGTATATCCGTAAGAGACGTTTTTAACTTTCCAAAATAGGGTTTTATTTTTTTATTTTTAATCAACCAACTAAATAAGCGAAAAACGAAAATAGGTACTTGTTTTTGTTATTTCACAAGCGAAAGAATTTTTTTAATGAAATTTTACAATTTATAAGTTTCGAAGTAAATAAAATAAGTTCTTTTAAAATTCTGTACCCAATAAAGTTGCAATAGAACGGTAGGAAAGTACAGAAACTATTGCCGGAAAACAAACAAAAAATAAAATACAATACAGTAGAATGTAAAACAAAATAAAAAAAAACACATGAAAGAAATAAATAAAAACTTCTACTAACGATGTAAAAAATATTGTGAGAGTTTAGAAAGTCCCCTCCCCTTTACACAAAAACCCAAAAAATATAAAACTTTATTCCCAAAAATATAACAACAGGAAAAGAAAAGAAACTTTGAAATTGCATCTTAAAATAAAAAAATAAAAAAAAAACGATTATATCATGACTCATTTTAATAATTGTCTTAATCTTTTGATTTTTTTTTCTTTCACAAAAACAAATCGTTTTGTTAAGATTATGAAAATTGAAATTTGTTTAAAAGCTGAAATATGTAGTTACATATATAACAGAAGATAATAAATGGTTATAATAGTTTCTTTTTAAACAGATGTTGATTAATTTAAATTGTTTGAGCTCAATGTAAAAGGTTTATAGTCTAGTTTAGTTAGACAACTGCAGTGCAGCAATATTTTTCAATATTAATTTAAATTACTTTATTAGATTGGGAATGTGGCAGTTGAGAGAGATAAAAATAATTAAACAGTGACTGTGAAACAATTTAAAGTTTTTTTTTTTTTTTGTGAAATTAAATACTGCAATACATATTTGTTTAGTAATTTTTTTAGTTGGACAAAATTTAAATTACTTTTATCGTTGGAATAATGACAATCTTTTAAATTTTTTTAAATCAAATTTCATCTGACAACAATAGATTATGATTGTTTGAAGAAATCGTGGGAAATACAGAAAATGTTTGCATTTAAAAAAATAAGGTTTTTTTTTGGAAAGTAATTTCTATTTTTGCTTTGCGAAAAAAAATAAAAGCAAACAAATTTAAAAGGTAAATATTATTCACCTGTTTGTTATAACTGCTTTCTAGGGCTAGAAAGCTAGACGTTTTAAGTAAGCTGAAAGGTAAAATTGCTTTAAATGTAACCCCTTAATATTAACCGGGCGCCACGGAAGGCTAGTTGGCAGTGCGTGTTCGGTTCCCACCCTCACAATATTCTGTACGTAAAATTAACTGAATTTGTAATATAAAATAAATGAAAATTCAGTTCTAAACCGGTCTTCTTCGAAAAGTTTATTTAATTTTTATTGTCAAAAATTCAACTCCATGTTCCGAAAAATGAAATGAATTTTCAGTTATTTTATATAAATTAACTGAATATTTCGTAAAAATCAAAAAGGAATATTCAGTTATTTTATTAAATTCATGCTAGGAACACAACTGGGAATAAAAAATATTTGTGTATATGAAAATGCACACAATCAGGGCGCCGACGAAAATTCGCCGGACGTTGCAAACTTTAAATAGATTTAATTCTAATTCTTACGCCGGCGTACGACTTACAATTCAATACCGGGTAGCCATATTGTTTAAAAATGGTAAGTGTTTTAGTAAATAAAGTTACTTTTTACTTTAGAAATTGTAAAATTTTAACTGAATATAATTTGAAATACAAATTGTAAAAAAAATTGACAATAAAAAAGTATTTTAGTTAGTTGTTCTTAATGTTTTGTTTGTAAAGTATATTTTGTTCATATGGTACCACTATTTCTTGTTTATACAACATATTTTATTTCCATTTTGTTTTTTCGTCGTTATTGTGTTTCATACGCCGAATTTATACAGCGAATTTCTTCCGAATAATTCGTCGTGCTGGACGAAATTCGTCGTTCGTCCCAGTTGTAATTTTTGTTTACTCCACAAAAGAGCCGAATTTCTAAAAAATAGCGCTTGTTTTTCTTATGAGAGAGAGAGAATTTTATTATTTACTTACCCCATTACATACGTTTGTTTTACTTTTGTTGTACTGACCCCGTTTTGTTTACAGAAGAACTCTCAATGAGCCAATTTAGTTAGACTAGACGAATTTTTAGTGAGCCAATTTAGACTAGAGTAATTTTTAGTCGGATTAACTTTTGTTCTTTCCAAACTACACTGTATTAATTATTCGGGAAAAAGAAGGGGTACGGATGCCTTCTAGAAGGCCTCTGTACTCCTAAGTGAAACTTAAGTCACCGATGTGGTACACTTAATTTCAACTTAAGTTTCCATTGTAATATTTTAGCAAGGTGGCCTCAATATCACAAAAATACAACAACAACAGGCAAAGCATTAACAGTCAGCTGTTTTATCAGACCACCTTGTAGATAATTACACTTTTTTATATTTATATTTTATACTTTTGTCTTAATTAAATAAGACTTTTCAAATAAAACTTAAAAAACCAATCTGTTTTAAATACGATTTAAGTTTGTTATGAAAATTAACTTAATAAAGATTTAAATACTATCCTGAAAATTGGGCATTAGTCTAGTCTAAATTGGCTCAACAAGACTCCAGCAGCATGACCAATAAGGCTTCGCAAATATTTTACTTTTAAAATTTGATGTATTTAAAGAAATTATTTTAACAAATAGAATATGGGAATTTGTAGCACAAAACAAACAAATCGTTTTTTAGAGATAAGTAAAAAAATTATTTTTGGTGGTTAAATTATATAAAATAACTGAATGTTCATTTGTTTTAACGCAATATGTAGTTAATTTATATAAAATAACTGAATATTCATTTGTTTTTAAGGCGTTCGTGGTTGAATTTTTAACGGTTAAAATTAAATTAACTTTTCGTTACTTTAAATTACATTTTCATTTTTTTTTACATAAAGAAGAAATTAACTTAATCAACGGACAATATTAACTGCAACTGAAATTCCGTATTAATATGCACTTAGTTTTTTGAATAAATGTTAGAATCAGTTAAAAATAAATTTGCTTGGAATTTTAAATGTTTATTTATTTAAACATTACTGAACGGAATACTTCTTAAATAAACTACAGTCCGTTACTGTAATAATATTGTGACTCAACAGACTTTGGTATATTGGAGCACAACTTTACTACGCTTGGTTAATTAAGTTTATCGGTCAAAATGCTTAACATTTGCGATTCCGAATTGAAATCGCATAATAGTTGTTTTGTAAGTTGCAAAGATCGCAAGCAAAACGCATACGTTTCAGAATACCATAAAATAAATCTGTTGTTTTGCAATTTCAAATCGTACAGCTGTGTCAGAACATGGCCGATAATCAATCAATTGGAAAAACTTTTTCTAAAAAAAGGTTTAATTTGTAATGTCGAATAGAATTTTTATTTCCAAATAACATTTCATTGATTATTATACATATATGTTTGTACATATACTAGCCGACCCGGCAAACGTTGTTTGGCATATAACTTATATATAACATCTTTCAGACGTTACAGTGTCTGCATGCTAAATTTTAGGAAAACCGGTTGATTAGTTAAGAAGATATAGGGAGGGGGAGCTTTTACCCCTCCTGTCCTATTTTACGCCTCTAATAATAAAAAGCGATTTTACAATATTTGGCTGCCAAATTTCAAGAAAATCGGTTGATTAACTAAGAAGATATAGGGAGGGGGACCTTAAACCCCTCTTGCCCTATTTCGCGCCCTATTTCCATTCAGATGTAAAAGAGTCTACATGCCAAATTTTAAGAAACCCGGTTGATTAGTTAAGAAGATATTGATAGGGGGAGCTTTTACCCCTTTTATTTTATTTCCTTTCAGAAGTTTCAGTGTCTGCATGCCAATTTTTTAAGAAAACCGGTTGATTAGTTAAGTTCTTTTAAGTTTTTTAAAAAAACAGATATTTAAACTTTTTTGCTACCTTTCAACATTTCCAAAAGATAAAAAAAGTTCTTTTGTAAAATAATTAACAACTTAAGTTGCAAAATTTTAATTCCAGATTTGCACTTAAACAAAAATATAAGGTTATTAGTGCAAACTAAAATCTCATATTATCCTCCATTCTTTGTTTGTATTTAACTGTTATCCTCAGTTGGTTTATTAATTTGTTGGCACAGAAATGCATTAAATTTTTACACAATATTCTCGTTTCTCCTTTAAGGTTTTTATTTAATCGTAAATTTTCATAATCGCGATTAAGGTAAAAAAAAGACTTACAACAAGTAAGAAAGAACAGTCGGTCAAGTACGACCATATGATACCCTACACCACAGTATGTATATAAAAATATGTTTGCCAGTGTACCCTATTTTGGATCCATGGGCAACCATGGAACCGCCTGAACAAAATTATGTTATGAAGTAAAAGATTTATGTAAAAGTTCTTTGGGACGAATATTATTTAGATATCTTTATCGATATAAGATTTTATGAGGGAGATTTGTATGGGACCTATGCTTAATTTTGGACTTCCCAGGACAACATTTTGTCATGACATAGAACCTATCGTAAAAGTTATTATCGTCATATTATGTTATTATGTTAATATTAACATTTATAAGAAATGTATGACATAAAATGCTATTTTATATGGAAGTTTTGGTTATTTCATTAAATTATCTCCAAAAAAAACCTGTACTTTGCGGACAAGGTTTACATGGACAGCTAATCAGCCGGACGGACATTGTTAGATCGACTCATAAAGTGATTCTGAGCCGATCGGTATACCTAAAGGACCAATCGGCCTTATTGTGGTTGTCGTTGTCGTATACGACTGTGTAATAGATTAAAGTAATACACAACATGTGTTCTTTAATCTACTACAAAAAACGACACGTTTGTTAACGAAAACGACAACCACAATAAGGCTGAATATCTTAAGGTGTTACAAACATCAGCACAAATGCATAATACCCTCTTTCTCACCACTATTGCGGTTGGGGTATAAAAATGGTAAGGAAAGGCAGAAGACTGACTTTAAAAACGGTTGCAATTTTTTAATCAAATTGAGTTTGGAAAATGTTAAAGAAGAAAACTTAACGAAGAGAGTAACGCAAACGCAATTTTCGTGGTCTCTATAGATTTGATCTCGCATTTTTGAGATCGAATTTTTGTACAAAAATGGCCCGCTATAAAAAGTTTGCATTGCTTTGTACATAAAGGAAATATTTTTTGTTTTGTTATTTGTTTATTTGATATTAAACAAACTCTTGCCGAAATAAATCAAAATCTTTTTGAAAACAAGAATCAGCAAGGGCTGTTTTAATTTCGATTTGAAACTCAGATGCCATATTTTCTTCGCTCTCTTCGCTCTCATCACAATGTTTTTTTTTAATTTTCAATACCATAAAATCTTTCTAGCAAATGTGGCATAATTAATTAAATCTTTTTTTGGCTCTGTAACATGCATACATATATGTGGCAAACTCGTGTTGTTCCAACTTTATATGTTAAAATGATTTAAAGCGCACATTCAACTTGTATTTGCATCTGATCTACAAAGAACTTCAGGTGTGAGTTCAACTGGCAAAAAAACGGTTCCAAGTTGAGCTAAAAAAAATTAAAAATAATATTTTTTAACAGATATGAAAATGTGCACTAATTTTAATAAGGAATATAAAAACTACTGGAACCTTTATTTATTTTCTTTTCTTGCTCCTATGCTCCTATACCCTGTTCCACTATCAACTTTAAAAAAGCCAGATAAAAAGTATCGTCTAAATTCTTTATTACGTGTTTAACTTAATTAAGTACAATTTAGAAAATGTCATTTATCATCTCTGGTCTGGTGTTTTTTTTTTTAGAAATTCTGCTCTTTTGTGAAGTAAACGAAAATTACTGAATTTAAAAAAACAACTGAATATTCCTTTGTTTTTACGGAACATGGGGTTGAATTTTTATCAGTAAAAATTAAAAGAACTTTTCGTTTAAATTAAATGAAAAATAAGTAGACCGGGTTTTAACTCAATTTTCATTTATTTTATATTACAAATTCAGTTAATTTTACGTACAGAATATTGTGAGTGTACGAAATTTTTCGTTTTCGCAAGACCATTTGTAACAAAAACTGAACTCCGCTTATATTTATTGGGCAGTAAATACGAGTTGCCATTTTATATCAATTAACAATAGGTTTGAAAAATTTGGAAATATGTAGTACCAAATGATTCACGGGGATACCAGCGTACTTTTTAGTTTTGAATTGTACCAAAAAAAAGTACAATTCTATCCACTTTATCAACCTTGGTACATAAACAAAAAATATGTAAAATATTGAGGTAATAGGACTATTATAAAAGCTTTATAAATTGAAATTTGACTCATAGAAGTACACTCGAAAAAAATGTTTTATATAATATTAATAATACTACATATATTAAGAGTGCCCCGGTAGCCTAGCTGGTAGTGAGCTAGTCTATCAGCGCCAGGGTTGCGGGTTCGATTCCCGCCAAAGACTCTGGTTACTCTCCTGCAGACAAGCGAAGAGCTTCGCGGGATTAGTTTAGGTAATTAAAAAAAAAAAAAAAATAAAAAAAAAAAAAAAAAAAAAAAAAAAAAATTCTTTATATTTAAAATTTATTTTAATTAATAATAAATATTTTAAAAATTTAATTAATTTGTTTACTGCTCAAAATTTAATTAATTAATTTCACAAATTTTAATGAATTCAATTTGTATTTCTTTCTGTGCAATTTTTTACGAATAATTGAGATTTTCGATTTAACGGGGTTCGCACTATTGGGATTCTTCTGTACATACATATTTATGAATGTATATAAATAAATATATTTTTTTTTGTATTTAATATTTTTTGTTTCGTTGTAAAAATAAACATTTCACTGGTATTAGTCATATGTTGTGCATTCTAGTGTATAGAGAAAAAAAAAACTATGAGAAATATTTTTCATGTAAAATTTACATTACAAAAGTATGTATGTATGTCCATAATATGTATAGAGTAAATTATATATACATACATATATTAAGGGTTTAAAAAAAGGTATGAAATAATTTTTGTACTAAAAAATGGTTTTAACCAAAAGTTTTTGTTTCAACCTTTTATTTACATTCGGCAGACCCATGTTTAAAATCTGCCCATTTCGGTCAGGTTGACATACAGAAATGTTTACTTAATTTTTTTTACCTAAAAGTAACTACATAATAAAATACATAATTAATATACCTAACTATGTACATGTTTTTTCTACATATCAAAAGCTAAAGCCAATTAGGAAAGGTTAATAATATGTCAGGCATCTCCGGTGTAGAGGTTGTTCACAATCCTTAATTGTGAAACTTTTAAATGAATCATTATGAATCGCTTATAAGTCTTGTAACAAAGAAAGTCTTAAAATACATATGTGTGTAATATCAAATGAATATAATAAAAAAAAAAATTCCACTTGTGCTCAATAAATCCAAAACCAATGGAAAATTATATAAAAAAGACTTAAATCTGGTGTAATTTTTTGACGGATTGCCTAAGATTGCAAAGCTTTGGTTGCTTTTTAAGGTTCTCAAACGAATGCTCTTTCTATGGTACTAATCGTTAATTTGTTGACAATATCGGTAAACTATTTTATATATTAAGGCCCGTTTTTACAAATTACCGAAAGCTAAAGGTAGGATTTTATCGGCCCTATAAAAAGTGTTCCATTATTACAACTTTACTTTAACATACCAGGTAGGATTAACCTTAATTTACTTTATCGCTTACTTTCGGTTAAAGTAAAGTTTTAATAAGGGAACATAAGGGAACTTATAAAAAGGCCGGATAAAGTCTAAACTATCGGTAAGTTGTAAAAACGGGCCTTAATGTGTTTTCTTAGACTAGTTATAATTTTATTTTATTGCAATTTATTTCGAAAAAAGTCGGAATTTTTGTTTAATATTATCTAATGCCATGTTCGCACTGTGCTTTGGATTACTTCGCTCTCTGTTGTTATTACTTATTTGAATAACCATGTTCGCACGGCATTTTCCTAATCGGTTTTGACAGTTCTTCTTTTTTTTATTAATTTTGTTTATTGCTGAATTTAATTGTTTGTTTGCGGTGACTTGTATTAAGAATGAAAAGAAAAGTAAGTATAAAATATTATTTCAAAGAAATACATTCATATAAAATATTTATTTTCCTAGTAAATAGAAAAGCTGTTAGCAAATGGACTCAATGTAGCGTTTATGTTATATTTTGTTTGTTTTTTTAGTGCTTTGACAGCTGGTGATGGAAAAAAACCGATAAAAATTAGAGATCACATTGATTTTAAAGTCATCCACAGAGTAATAAAAATTGAACTATGTACTTACAAATGAGATGACATACTAGAAATTAATTTCGAGTTAAGAAAAGGTGTCATTGGCAACGTGTCGTTGCGCCACTTTCTTGCAATATTTTAAGTGTAATTATTATGTACGCCGACTTTTTGTCTAGTGTACATATCTTTATTGATTTTCTAATGCATAATATTTTGTAAAACCATTGAAACATCAAACAGTTGGTTGGTGGTGATGGTGGGTCCAATGATGTCTGCTTGTTGGTTAGTTGTCGTTTTTATTTTTACTCGATTCTTTGTGGTTTTTTTGAAGTCACCAAACTATATTGAGCTTAACTTACTTTTTTTTAATAAATAAATGGAAAAATAAATACATACACAAAAATTTTAAAATTAAAACAATAAAAAAAATAAAAGAAAAAAAACAGAAACCACTAATGCCATTCACCTAAAAAGTGCGAATGAAAGAATGAGTAGATGATTAGCGTGTATAAAATAATAATATTTTATAACACAAAACGCAAAAAGACAAGAGTTGATAACAAGGAGGGGTTACGTTGAAGCTGATTTGTCATGCTTCATTTCATTTGTTGTGTTATCTTCTCGGTATATCTATTAATTTAATTTAATTATCGAACAATTAACTAATAATCTATAAAATTTCTTAATTTGAATATGCAAACCTACACGTTTTTAATATATTTTTTTAGAACATATGCACATACTTATATGTATATGAATTTGGAAATTATTTCTATAATAAAATTTTCGAATTAACTTATCGTTTTAAATATTCCTTCGAAATTTATTTTAAATATAAATTTAAATAATACGACAATTAATATCTTTACTTCCATCATGTACTTGTTACAGACAATCATGCGTATATAAATAAAATTTTATAATTCCAAATATGTTTGCGTTAAGACTGCCATAGTTGTTGGACTATAAAAAAAAACCATAGTCATCCGCATCGTCAACACTATATTTTTGTTTACAACGATGACAACATACTACTGTTGCCGTATAAATGGGGTTTTTTTTCGTTGCATTTGTTGCTGCATGGCCAAATTTGTCACCAAAGAGATTTTAATATAGTTCCTATATGTTTATATTTATATACTATTTATGAACTTTTTTGTAGAACTTTCAAAGAATTAATTAACGAATACATAGTTGTTGATTTGTTTAAAATGTTCTATGAAAATCATTTGAGTTTTTTTTTATAAAATTGGAAATACTTAAATAATATGACAGATTATTACAAATATTTCTGTCCAATTTTTAATATGCAAAAGTCATCACTAGAAGAGTGGCAATAAATTGTATTATTATTGTGGCATCACTGACATTTTTATTGAAGGCAGCGTCACCATTTGTCAAGATTTTCCTTTTTTGCAAATCTTCCTTTGCATTGCAAATATAATTTGGTGTTTTCTTTTAAAGTTTTGTCACTTTTGTAGAAAAAAATATTTAAAAAATAGTTTTTTTTTCTGAAATGGTGAAATTTTTGATTGATAGTAGATGTTATATGTTTTAACTTAAAACTTTTAAGTCTGAATGCATATTTCACATTTTCAACATCTTCCATTTATTCCTCCGAAATGTAGGAGCGGAGGCAAGGAGGAACGTATGGAATATATTCAAAATTTTTCTTTAATTTAGATTTATTTTATTATTAATTAAAAATTAATTCTTCCCCGAGCTTTTTTTAAAAACTTTTTTGCTATCTTATCTCGACTTAAGTGGTTTGGTAAAAATGTCACAGATATTATCGTCTAAATTTATATTAATTTTAGCTTCGATAGTTTTTCTCTTTTGAAATAAGGCTCATGGCAAAATCAATGATAAGAAAAAGTTAACAACTTTTTTTTGTACTTTGTTTTAGGAGTTTAGACCTTTTTGAAAATCTCAATTTTTCATCCATTGAACCTTGGGTTAACAAACTTAGTTCCTAAAGTGGCCTATTCGGACTCGTGCCACCATGCAATAATTGATAAATGATATGCATAAAAACACTGGTCTACAAATTTGGAAAAAAAAATTGACTGCAGAAACGAAGCATGTTTTTTTAACTAATCTGAGTGCGCTGAATCCGAATCTGGCATAAAAATTGGGCTATCACTTGTTGTTCATTTTTTATCGCATGCTGGCAATACTGTTAAACAGGCAATACTGACGCTACAATTTCACAATTATTTATTTGACAGAAGCCCACATTCATTTGAAATCTTCATTATAGTAGCGTTTAAGGGAGATCGTGTGTTACTGATTCAAGCTGTTTTTGCTTTGTGTGTGGTGAATATTTGGTTGGAAAAAAAGGATATGCAATATCAGAATCAGTAAAATATGCATATTTACATTATTCTGGTTTTGTAGTCAGAATCTTGGACAAACCAAGAACACCGGCAATGTTTTGCATATTCTTCATTCGCATTTAGATTTTTTCAAAAAAAAAAACAAACAATCTAGACTAGGTGCTGTGAGCGCGAACAAGGTAAGCGTGCTCGCCAATATTTAATGAAAATTAAAAGAAGTTATCAAGAATTTTGTGACAAAAGCGTGCTGGGAGACTATTTTTGGACTCTAATACGTGAAACCGAACCAACAAAATACAATCGACGTTCAAATAACGCCCATTCACTTTTGAAAATTCATTGATTTTTAAATAAACTAGTGATTTTGTATGGTAGAAACGAATAAAAAAATGTTTTTTGTATCTCGAAGCGAAAAACTAACTACAGATTCGAACTCATCCAACCAAATTTCTCTAGGAAAGATATTTGGTTGCTCCAATCCAAAATATGCCATTTCAGATGATTCTGAACCTCTTTGTAACAATAATTAAATAGAATTAAAGGGTATAATTAAAAAAAAAAAAAAAAACATAAGGATCGCTCATTTACACCCCGACTTCACGAGTCATGAAATAACGTTTAGAAATATTATAAAAGAGCTTTTAAGACAGATTGCTTAACACCTTAGGTAACATAAGCAGTCCACACCTAGCATTAACGCGATGTTAGTGTTAATGTTAGTAAATTTATGACTTGTGAAGGCGGTTTGTTGTACAATTGACTATTTTTTGATTATTTTCCGTTTTAATTTAACAACAGAATTGCATTTCAAAATGGTATTTTTAATGCATTGAAAATCCCTACAAAATAATAAAACTGACATGGTCACTCTGAAATTTGGTTTTTTACACTTTCAAATTATAAAATTTACTCTAAATGGTCATCGAAATACATATGTACATAGATATAAAAATAAAACCATTTGAACTTTAAAAATCTAGTTTTAACATTAAATACGTTTATATGTATCGCAAAAAAAATGGACTTTGGCTAATATAATTAATGAAATCATTTGCAACTCTGGTAACGTATTAAAGCCAACTTTACAAAATTGTACAGTGACTGGTGTATGTGAGTTTTATTTTTCGCCATGTATTTTCTATTTTACTACCACGACCAACTTCTACCGGGGCGTCAACGTCTTAACTTTTTTTAGAGTTGTAAATACTTATATTTTGTCTTAGCTTTTTTTCATTTATTTATTTGAGTACGTTGTGCATTTTTATATTTGGTCTTAAAAAAATAAAATAAAAAATTGCCGGCATTTAAATGTTATTTACTGCGTGTTTTAGCGCTGCTGTTGTCTGCTGTCGGGTGTAGTTGCGAGAGCCATACAAAGAAAAGTCAAAAAGTAGCAGGCAGCCGCAGCAGTTGATGTCATCATTTTGGTAGATTTTATTTCTAGAAATATTATTTGTTGCCTTATTCATTCCAATGTACAATGAAGTACTTGCTGTTTTCATTTATTTATGATTATATATTACCAAAAAAAAATCCATATATATATATATATATATATATTTATGTTTGTATGTATGCATATTTAGATTGTACATATAAATACATATAAGATATAAAAAAGACAAATAATTAAGGAATATGTAGTTTGTATTTTTGGAATCGTATGAATATAAAGAACATGTCGTTCGCATCGAATGTATGAATCAACTTGATAAACAAGTACGATGAAGTTGTTTGGATTTACAATTTGTTAATATCTTTCATTTTAATATTTTATAAATAAATGTTTTGTACGTACTTGTAAATTTTTTTTTTTTTTATTTTAATAATGTTTATAGAAGGAATATTGGCCATATTAATGAAAACAAATGAATGTGTTTTTTGACGTTTTGTTGTTTTTCTTCTGCTTAAATGTATTTAGAGAATTTTGGCATCTCTTAGTTGTTAATTGTTTAGCAGTAGAATTTGAGAGAAATCTTAGAAAATCTTCCACATTTCTACAATTTACAGCCAATTTCATCAAGTTCACTAAGTTCAGTTAAAACTAACTATTACTTTAACATACAGTTAACAATATGATAGATAATTACATAGAACTGAACTTTGTGTAATTTAACTTCAATGTAATAAAAGTTTTTTCCAGAATTATAACGCAGTTCTGTTCTTAAATTTCGAAAAGAAAATGAGTATGTACAGTGGCAGTCAAAAAAATAGCACCAATGAACAACTCTTTGTTTATTCTTTTATTAAATTAAGTATGCAACAAAGTATATTTACACAAGGTAAACTCGTTGCTACAACAAGTACTACAAGTCAAACACAATAGGAAAAATTGTTTTTGTATTTTGAACCGAGACGTCAAAAAACATATGGGCCAACGAGTCTACCTTGTGTAAATATATGTACCTTGGTATTCAATACTGTTATGCTATGTATATACATACATACATATATTCTCTCTGAGCGTCTTTTTTCCCATAAAATGTTAACGGTTCTTTTCCAAAGATCGGAATTATAAAAAAAACTCTGCATCAATGCAGTCAATAAAATAGCACCAAATGACAAAACTTCTTTAAAAAATATTATTAGGTAAGATGTTTTTTTTTAATGAAATAACTCATCTCATATTTCATTATTTATTTTCATAGAAATGGGATGTGGAAAGCATTGTACACCTGAAAAACGTGCTATTATAAAAAATGATTTCTGAGCACAAATCATATTCTGAAATAAGAAACTTGATTGGGTGCTAGAATGAAATTATTGAAAATGCAATAAAATTAACGCAAAAGTCGGAAACACGTACCCTCAATATATTATGAAGTTACATTCAAACGAAAATTCATTTTATACAACTTAAAATTCATTTTAAAAAACGGATCATTTACATTTCATTTAAAACATTTTTACATTCATTTTTAAATTGTTTATTTATTAAACAGCATATTTCGTAAAGTTTAATAATTTTAACTTTAAAAATATATTTTAACTGACAAAAATCAAACTTCATAACAAAATAAACATAATGTTGAAAAATAAAATTATTCGTAAAATAACTATATTTTTATTCAATTTTAACAGTACGGAAAACGAATTTAATAACCCACCATCAGTTACTGTAATATTTTTATGAGTGTAGTCGCAAGAAAGTTTTGCTACCATTAATGGGTAAGCGTTTGGTCAGACAATGCAGAAGACCCCGTTTATGCCAGCTACAGAGCTAAAAAAGGAGCTAAGTGTGCATTTGGAATGGTCAACTGAAAAGTGGAAAGATGAATCCAAGGTTTTTTTTTTGGATGCAAAGGATCGCGTTCTTACGTCGGAAGACCCCCTTATGCTGAATTCAATCCAAAATTCACAACGAAAAGCATTAAACATGGCTGTTTAAGCATTATGGTATGGGGGGATCAGAACAATCATGGATAAGACACTTTGCGTTAATTTGCCAAAAAAGTGGTTTTAAGACAATAAAATAAACGTGATGAAATGGTCTGCTGAGTCCCCACATCTAAGTCTAATCGAGATCTTATGGACAGATACAAAGATAGGGAGTATCCCAAATAGAACCAACCAGTAACGAAAACCTTGGGGTGGCTGTTCAGCAAATCTGGATCAGAATTTTTTAAAAAGAGGTGCCAAAATCTGGTGAAATCGATGCAAAAACGTTGTGCAGAGGTTATTGCCAATGATGGGCACACAACAAAATATTTATTTCAATTAGTTATCAATCGGATAACACGGAGCGTTTTAATTCTAATAATCCCATCTACATTAATGAGAATTTAACGTCAAATAATTATAATATTTTTTTATCTGCACTACGCCTTAAGAAGAACAAAAACCTACAATCAGTATTCACAATGCGTGGACTAGTGTATGTCAAAAATGAAAGTACAGAACAGCCGGTGCGCATAGACTTCATCGAGCAATTGGATGAATTTTTTCTTCCGCCTAATAATTAACCATGCATTATTGTATTTTTTTACTTATAAATTATTTATGCTTAATATTATCTTGTTATTTACCTTATTTATCCTAATACTCCTTTTATATTACATGCATGTTTTACGCTTATTAACTAATGATCTTAGCTATGAAATAATTTTTAACAGAATGGATGCCATCATCAAAATGCGACTAACTTTACCCTTGACCATTGTTGTTTGTTATGTAATAAAACCTCGTTTTGATAACGATGAACACTCAGGATAATACACTCTTTGGTTCCAATGAAGGCTCAATGTATATGCTGCGTATCTTGACTAAGTTGAAGAAGGGTATAAACATATGTCATATCAATGCACAGAGCTTGAATAATAAAGCGGACGAATTTAGGCTCATGTTTGAAAATTCTTCAGTGGACGTCATATGTGTTTCAGAAACTTGGCTAAATCCCTCAACTGCTGTAACTTTAATAAATCTTAAAGGTTATAAAATTTTTAGAGCTGATCGTGAGACTCGTGGTGGCGGTGTAGCAATTTTTATAAAAAATAATATAAAATGTAATTTTATATCCTCAAACCTTACAAACACCAATGTAAAAACAAAAATTGAATACTTGTTCGTTGAAATTGTATCCTCTAACAGAAAATTACTTGTTGGTTGTGTGTATCGGCCTAATCGAAATATTTCCACTGACACCTTTTTTAATTATCTCGAACAACTTTCGTTATTATACGCGGACTGTGTCATTGCTGGAGACTTTAACTCAAATTTATTACGTGAAACCACACTCTCAGATAACCTATTATCGATTGGCATTGAACCTATCAACCGTTATACACCAACCCATTATACTACTACATGCAACACTCTCCTAGATCTGTTTCTAGTTTGTAACATCTCAAAAGTTCAAGTCTATGAGCAACTTTCTGCTCCTTGTTTTTCCAAACATGACCTAATTTTCACTTCGTATGATTTTGATTTAAAACATTGTGACCAAACCTTTTCATAGCGTGACTTCAAAAACATTAACTATGAAATGCTAGATGAGCATGTCTCAGCCATTAATTGGGATAATATATTTTATATGATATCTTCTAATCAGCAAACCACTTTTCTTGAGAATAACATTTCTGAATTATATGAACGCTTTGTTCCAATCAAAACAAAAACTGTCAAGGATAATACTGGGCCCTGGTTCAATCCAATCATAAAAAATTTAATTAAGAAAAGAGATGTTGCGCATTCCCGCTGGAAGCGTTTCAAAATCCCAATTGGAATCGGTAATCAAACCAAGGATATTGACAGCAATTTATCAGCGGACGACCACAACGTTATATTTTCGTCAATACCCTCATCAAATGATGATTCATACTCAAATGATTAT
This sequence comes from Pollenia labialis, assembly GCA_949318255.1. NCBI lineage: Eukaryota > Metazoa > Arthropoda > Insecta > Diptera > Polleniidae > Pollenia > Pollenia labialis. The sequence continues at coordinate 198,022,719 of OX439139.1, read as the reverse complement.
TTAAACTCATTGGAAGATAGTATAATAAATATCCAATTTAATTTTCGATGTGTCTATAATGATGAAGTCTTGACTTGCTTAAAATCTGTAAAATCAAATGCAATCGGATATGACAATTTAGACCCTCGATTTGTAAGAATATTGTTGCCAAGATTACTACCTTATTTAACCCACATTTTTAACACAATATTTACTACTAACATATTTCCAAGTAGCTGGAAACATGCTAAGATTATTCCGGTCCCTTAAAATAACTCGGAGTTTAGGCCTATTGCAATTCTGCCTTATCTTTCCAAAATAATGGAAAAACTTATGTATACACAAATAAATGAATTTATTGATCGGCATAATTTGCTCACGCCCCACCAATCTGGCTTTCGAGCTAAGCATAGTTGTGTTACAGCATTAATAAATCTGAGTGAGGATATTCGAAATGATATAGATATCGGGAAAGTTAATATACTGGTGCTTTTGGATCACTCCAAAGCTTTCGATGCAATTGACCATTCTCTGCTTTGCCTCAAACTTAAAAAGCTATTTGGTCTATCAGGGACCTCGAATAATCTACTTCAATCATACCTTGGTAATCGTTACCAATCAGTATTTATTAACGGAAGCTACTCGTCTGCACTCCCTGTCACCAAAGGTGTTCCACAGGGATCAATTTTGGGGCCACTTTTGTTTTCACTGTATGTTAATGATCTTTCTCAAACCTTATCATATTCTAAGTTACACTTATATGCCGATGATGTACAAATTTACATTGGCAGTTCTGTCGAAGATATTGCAGATAACGTACGTAAATTAAATAAGGACTTAGATAGTGTTTATAGATGGGCAACCGCTAATAGACTTCTAATTAATCCCCACAAATCCAAATGTATTATCATTCACCGTAAAACGATCCGTTTTAATATCAACATTGACATTATGCTTAATAATGAAAAAATTGAATGTGTACGCTAGGCAAAAAATCTTGGTGTTATATTCAATAATAATTTAGATTGGACTGACCATATTAATAAAACTGCATCGAATATTTACCTTAGATTACGTGAACTTTGGCCTACCCAATACTTTACGCCTTTAAAAATTAAAATACTTATTGCGAAAACATACTTAATGCCACGACTTTTATATGGTTGCGAGTTGTTCTCAAGTTGCGACTTTCGTAGCAAAAACGTGTTACAGAAAACATATAACAATATAATCAGATATGTTTTTGGCTTAGGAAAATACGATAGTATATCCCAGTTCACAAATAAACTTTATGGCATGACACTTAAAAACCTTTTAGATATGAGGGTATTGAAAATGCTACATAAAATAATTTATACGAAGAATCCTCCATATCTGTACAACAGATTAACCTTTGCGAGGTCTAACAGGGGTAATAAAATAATTCCCTTTACACACCGCAGCCTGATATCTGAATATCAATTTTTTATTCATTCTGTCCGTCTTTGGAACCTACTGCCCAATCATGTCCAAACAAACAACAATGAGTACAATTTTAGTAATCAATTAGTCAATTATTTCATAAGCTAAAACCTATAAAACTAATACAATTAATGTTTGCCATCAAAGCTATCTATTTATTTAGTTTATTTTTAATTAATAATTTATATGTTACATCAATTAATTTAAAAGTAATCATTCTTTAAAGTAAATGTTTAATTCCTTGCCATTTTGATATATTGTAAACTTTTTTCTTTTTGTTTTTTTTCTTCTTTTCAAACTTTATCGTTGAATTGTGATAACCTATTTATGTTTTAAACTAATTTAATTCCTGCACTTTAACTATAAGATTTATATCTTGTTGTGTAGGATAAGCAAGAAATTCTTAAATAAATAAATAAAAAATAAATAAATATGAGAAGCCATCATAAAAGTAAAGAATTCAAAATCTTTAGTTTATTCTTAGTTAAAGTATTTATTTTTAATACAATAGGAACCGAGGTGCTATTTTTTGACCGAGTGTTTTTTAAGTTGTTTTAAAAAAGTTAAAAATTTTATATCAATAAAAACCAAATTAGTTACCTGTTATTAAATATTGCTGTAAGAAATCAGTTTGAACTATTTACTGATATCTAACAAAGAATTTTGTTTATATCCTGGTGCTATTTTTTTGACCGCAGCTGTACATACAGTGAGTCTCAAAAATATTTTGCATATTTTTTACTCCATAAAGTTTAAAAACATTCATCAAAATGAAGTACAAGTAGTTTAATTTATGAATAAATTGTCCAATCATTATATACTGTGACGCGTTAAAAAGGGAGTAAATTAGTTTTTTATAGCATTGTTTTTGTTGTTTTTAAAGTATTTCAAATTTTTTATTTTATGTTGTCCAAAGTTTTGTAAATGATAATAAACTTCCAAAAATTTAAATTCTTTTTTAATAAAATAACACTTTTTATATTGAAAAACAAGCCGTTTACTTTCTTTTGACGCTCACTGTAGGTGATATGTGTTACAACGTAAATATGATAATAAAATTACGAAAACTTGAAATTCTATGGCCTTTTTCTGACATTAAAACTATTATGACCTTCTTATTAATACTCACAAAAGTATTTTGCTTTTTAAAACAAATCATCTTATCCTTGCAATTATTGTTATAAATTTTTACATTTTTTATGGGCCTGCTTCGTTTATACTTTTTAATCATATTTTCGTTCGAATAAGATAACATTTTCATGGTATTTTACTATTATTTATCTGATTAAAATGCCGAAACGAAATGAACCAAGTTTTTACTTTAGAAATCGTATGTACATATTTAACCAAAATTTACTTTTTAACCCTTCGTGGTACACATGAGTCTGGCCAGACCCTTTTTTCAATGTGTATAGAAAATCAAAACATGCACAAGCCGGAGGGTTGTATAAAAAATTTAAGAATTTTATACTTATTTCAAGAAATTTCGGGATTGATTTTCGAAAATAATGCCATTTAGGATTGTTTTAAGTACGTTTATAAGTGTTATTCGTACTTGAATTTTTAGGTATGACTCGTACTGAAAGTAATCATAAAAAACATAATTTATCCCGAGTGTTTTTCTTTCTGTGTAATTATAATATTCTATTTTGCTTAGAAATACTTTAAACGACTTTCTGTTCGAATTGTAATAGGTAAACGATTTAAAATTGTCTTTTAAAATTCAACCTCTCAAATTCGTTTCACACCTTGCCAAAATGAAACTGTAAACAATGTTATTCATACACATATCGAGCCTTTGCTGCAATAGAGTAATAACTGAAAAAAACAAATATTTGAGCTAATGTATTTGATTCTTTAATTCCCAGAGGAACATAGGGCCGCCTACAGGCAACAAATGTTGAGTAAATCGCCATATCGATTCTTCATATTGTGTAAAAATTTCATACAAATATGTTATATACATACTCAACTCTTGAGAGGAGAATTAAATTGTAAGGTGTTAGAAAATTCAAAATTAAGATATTACTCTATTGCAGCAAAGGCTCGAATATAAAAACATAACTCTTTGGGCAAACATTTCTTTAATAATGTCTGAAAGATTTTTTTATTTTATTTCAACATCAGCTGGTCAGTTTTCCTTTAAAAAGTACCATTTTAAAAAGTACCCTTTTAAAAAGTACCCTTTTAAAAAAAGTACCCTTTTAAAAAAGTACCCTTTTAAAAAAAGTACCCTTTTAAAAAAGGAGCTTTAAGGAGTGTTAATAAAGTATCAAAGAGAATTTAATAAAACAATATCTTAAAAATAGAAGCAAAAGTAAATTGCAAAGTTAACATTTACAATTCATAGCTGGGGTGCATGAAAAATTGAAAAAAAAACGCACAAGTATTTTTAAACCTACAGCTTTTATTAAATAAATAATTTTACAACCAACCAAAAAGATTAATTAGTCATAAAAATGTCTTGCAAACTCTTGTCAATCACAGCAGCTGGCAAACTGAATTTTGTATTTTGCAATGTAATAAAAGTATTGATAAGATTGTTTCGATTTTATAGATAAAAAATCGCATTTAATAAAGTAATACCTACATATGCACATATGTATGTACTTGAATATTTAAAGTAATTCGAGTTTTACACTAAAAACCCGAGGACAAGGCAAAAGATTTAATGAAAGTTATTAATTTAAAATAAAATTTAATTATTGTTGTAAATTTTCAATAAACTATTTTTTTATTGTTTTTATGAGGTTAAAAACCTAAAACGTTAAACAGAAATGGTGAATCATTCATTGTTAAGACAAAAATTGCCAAATTTATAACGGTTTGGAAATGTTAAAATATTAACACAACCAGTCGCACTTAACATTTAACGCTAAAAATAAATAATTGGATATATATTTTTTTAGCATTAGTATTTTATTAAAAATATATATGTGTACATACATACATATGTATGTATGTACGTAACTTGAATTTTAATAATTTTTAAGTGCAGAAAAATTAATTTTAGCATTTCGTCGTTATTATTTAGAGAGATGCGAATTGTTGTTAGAGAGCCAGTCTACAGCTATTTACATACTAACAAACACCTTTTTTATATAAACTTTGTATTGCATGCCAAACGAAGAAAATATGCTCAATCTAAACAACAACAAAAAAATTAACCAACATTGTAAAATGTACAGTACAACTTACAACATAGCTAATTTTAATAACTATGTATATATATGAGTACAACAACAGCTGCAGCAACAACAACAATAACAACTTGAGAATAATCCAATGAAACGAATTTTTAAACCACTTTGCATTATGAAAATTTTTTCAGGTGATGTATGTTTGGTACAACAATAACAGCAGCAGCAACTATCGGTTTGTACCAGAGCAATGGTAACAAAATTAAGAAATAATGCTACAAGATACAAAAGAGAAAAAAAATCTTACAAGCTTTAAGAAAAACAACAATATTAACAAAAGCAACAACAAATGTTTTGAAAAAAAAATTTTTTTAACTGGAGAGGAAGAGAGATAGAAACGAACAACACAAAATAATGATGAAACACTGAATAAATAGAATGTACTAGCTAGAAACAGCGTTTCTCAAAGTCAATTAAATTTCAATTAGTGATTTTTTTCTCTACACACTAGAGATGCCTATTTAAATCTATTTAATTGGTTCTTTTTTAAATATTTAGATTTACTTAACGCTGGTGGGTTCAACTTAAAATGTACCAAAACCGCAAAGCATGACTGAGTCAATTATTTTACGATTTTTTTTATTTAGGAACAGTTATAATTTTTTGTCAAAGCTACAAATTTAGATTTTCAAATACGAACTTATAATTTTTTTTTTCATTTTTGCTTACCTTTTCTTATATAAAAATTTAATTGAATTTTTATATTTTGTAAATGCAGAATGGTAGGAACTAAAGATTTTGCTGTAAATAACAGTAGCATTTTATTAAGAAAATCTGCAGTTTTACTTGAAATTATGAAGTGACTAAAGTTATTTATTTGTTGTTTGCTTGAAGAGTACTTTGATAAGTTTATTCGGGCCATAACATACCGTCCAGACTATCCATGAAAATGTTTAAGTTCAAACATAAGCATTTAAAGTGGACCAAGCAAAAACAAAAATGCGGAAAATATCAGAAGATAATTTTACAGATAACCTTAAATCCGATAGATAAGGAGGCAAATTACGGCATTCGATGTCAATCGAAGTTACAATACAATTTGCTGTTTAGACAAATCTTTGAAGCAAATTCGTAGAAATATTTAAATTGTTTATGCCCTGTTCGTCGATAAGAAATAAAGATTTCGTTCGCTTAAATTACATTTAAAACAAAAACAAATTATAAAATATTTAGCAGACATGTTGGATATTTGACAAACTTTTCGTTGTGTCTAGGGCTAAATGAAATCATTTCAGCGAAAACGTTGTAGAGTGAAGACGTTAAAGAAGAAGCATTAAAATACTTTTCAGTCGTTAATTCTAATTTTTTAAGCAGCATTGTTTGCCACAAAGAAGCTCGTTGTTTAAACTACTCTTTACTTCAAATGTTTTTCCCTTATTTTATACTTCTTCTCCGTTTTAAACAAACTGCCAGGAAATTTGCGGCATCACTATCGTCGACTGCATTTATTAAAACCAAACTAAAAAATTATTGTTTGTAAGAAATATGTTTGTGCAGTTTATTGGCAAATACAAAACGGAAACAAAGTGTGTGTTTGTTTCCCAATCTATTTAATTTTATTCCTTCCCCATAATCCATCATTCAATAAACTTATAACAAATTATGAGAATTTAAAATATCTGGCAACTTAAAACAGTAAAAAATACAAATATAACTGCTATAAGTGTTGCCAATGGCAAACTTTAAGAAACGCTTAACTGATACAAATAACTTATAGAAATAAAACACCTGATGCCAGTGACCGCTGCTTAAAAAATAACTCAATAAAATAATAAAAAGTTTAATTTTTTTTCGTTTATCTTCCTCTCTATTCTTTATTTTGCCGGTCGCTTCAAAAAGCAAGTAAATTTCTTTCTAACAATGCTAATAAGCATGTTGTTAGTTTTTTGTATACAACATTCTACAATTGAAAGCAACACATTTTTCCCGTTGTATTTATATGTTTGGTTATACTATGAAAAATGCCTCTATAAAAAGTTTAGTTATGATTTTATGAGTTCCTTAGCATTTGTTTAAGAAAAAATAAATTTAATAAAATAATATTTGCGACTAGCAATCCATGTCGAATACAACAAAATAAATAAAATAATAGATGAAATTAAAACAGAGTTGTAAAGAATCTTTTGTTAGGAAAATACAACATAAATAAAATACAATACTTAAATTTACAATGATCAACATCTTTTAGAGAGCATTATAAAAAGACTTAATACTTTTAAAAATCTATCAGTTTAGAACTGTTAACAACTGACCACTGTATGGATATGGTCATTGCCATTCGTGCACTCAATCATTCATAGTTACAGCATTTTTATTTTTGTTATTACCGGCTCAACAAATATTGGAGTTTTTCACTCTTTCGATGGCGTTTTCAACTTCAATTTTGTTGTTGCTATTGTTAGACAAACTATTGCTTTTGAAATATGCATTGATGAACAAAAGCCATCATCTGCCAATAGTTGTGATGTATGACCGATAACGAAAAATAAAATTAAAAATAAGTGTAGCTTAGTAGTGAACTGACTGCATGCTCGCGGGCCATAACAACAGCTGAACGTAGTATGTCCGTCCATCAAGCAGGCTGGCTGGATGGCTGGTTAGTTAGTTGGCTGTTTTCTGGGTATAATGGTGTGAAAATAGAATGGTTTTTGGCATTAAGATGTTTTATCTTGTGACTAATTACTTAAAGTACATTATTTGACTGGATATTAAACAAAAGAATTTTCATAGAAATACTATACTATTAACGTTAATATCAAATAAGGAAATACATTTAATTTATAATAAAACTTAAAATATTATTCTAAAAAGCCAAAGAATGCAACGCGTGTTTGCTTTAAAAAAATCTAAACAATGAAGAAAGATGTAGATAATGTAGATTTAAGGGTAACAAAAGTTAAAAAAAAAAAATATTTACGAAACTTAGTATGCATATAAAGCGTGTTTTTTCGAGTGTCACAAGTTTGACTTTTCTCGCTGCTTTATTTGAGCACCCATTAAACAGCTGATAGTTGCTTTTTGTTTAGTTTGCTTTGAAATTTCATTATGAATCGACTTACATCAGAGCAACGCAAATTTTGCAAATTGTTGAAATTTTTAATCAATTCGTTCAATTTGTTCTATTTGTCAAACTCATCGTCCACTTCTTCCATTTTATGGCGTACATAATCGTTCTTCAGAGCTGCTAATTCGAAGAACAATAGATCGTTGTCGGGCAACATTTACTGTAACTGACAATGTGCATCCCGTGAGACGCCGAACTGTGCGCACTGAAGCTGTAGCCGCTGTAAAGGGAAGCATTTAAGATGATCATTGTCCATCAATTCGTCGCCATTCTCAGCAACTGGGGTTGTGTCCTTCTTTTACGAAAGGATCTTGTGAGTCGACTTGTGCAGGAATTAGAGCCAAACGTATGCGCCGCCAATTCGGCGAATGGAGTGAAGCACAATTGATATTGATTTTGAATTTCCATAAAAATTTTATTTTCCGATGAAACCCATTTCTTGTTGAGTTGGTACGTAAATAAGCAGAATTGTCGCATTTGGAGTGAGGAGAATCCACAAGCTTTTTTTTTTGTCGAACCACCACTACATCCACAGAAAATTGCAAACCCGTCGAAGTTTATACACTCGTTCCTTGTTTGAGGACTGTAGCTATCTAACCTCCGCTGCTTCATTTGAATCCCAGCAGCATCTGTCGAATAGCAACAGCACCCAGGAACCCCCTCACAGCCCGAACTCTCACCGAAGGTGAAAAATCAGACTTTGACGTGAGCGAGTTCCTACCCGCGACTTTGAGTTTAACCCATAAATTAGCGTCCCTCCAAAGGGCATCGGCTTCCGCAAAGACAATCAACCTGAAAGACAGGAAGCATTTCTCGCAAGAAACCCACTAAACAGAGACCTCAACCACCCGTCAGCCCGGCTTGCACCGGGGGCAGCAGACGCCCGTAGCGCCTAGAGTTTAAGTCCTTAGGTCAGACTTCGAGCGAATTTGGTCTATCCAGACCAAACGAACTCTAGCTTTCGATAGTTTAATTGACGCTATCAAGCAGCATACGCTCTGATGGGTCGTATGAGACTCACTTGGAGTGCCAGTACACCCGGGTCAAGGATAATCCAAGACCATACGGAAGCCAATTGTCACCTTACGGATCCAGGGATGACCCCAACCTGATCATGTTAACTCAACCAACACCACCTCTAATTCAACATACTAGACGGGTACGTAATGGCCCAATTAATTGGCCACCAAGATCGTGTGATTAAGCCCCATTGGGTTATTTTCTTTGGGGTTTTGTTAAAAATGTGTGTTCCAGATTGCGCCTTCTACGGCGGCCACATAACAGAAATCATATTAAAACATTAATTTTAAAAAAAAATTTCCTTTCCAATAAAGCCCGGTTCATTGATATTAAAAATGTATTTCCTTGTTTTATTACGATTTTAACTTGTGTCACTCTATAAAAAACACCCTTTATCATCCATATCCTTTAGATAAGCGTACATTAAGCTTAAAATTTTATTTTCTACAATAAATCAGAAATTTTGAAACCCTCATTTACATTGTTTACATCTAACATCTACATCATAAATCAAAAATGTCACCATTTCTGAAAAAAAAAGTTTTTTTTAATACTTTTTTCTACAAAAGTGCCAAAATTGTAAATGAAAATAAAACACAAAAAAGATTTTTAATTAATTTTGTTCTTATGGGAAGATGTTAACATCTTCGCAAATCGATGGTAGATGTTGATCAGTTTAACCCTCCGATGAGTGACAGTTCTGAACTTCACGGCCGTGTGAAAATATCCCACGGACCTTTTTTGTAAATCATGTTTTTTTTCATATAAAAATTTTTTTTTGATTTTATTGTTTATAACTAAATTCTACATACAAAAATAATTTTTCAATTTTTTTAATAACAATATTCTAATTTTATACTACTAGCAATAAACCAGTTCTTAGAATTTTTTGTTCTTAGTAATTTGTTCTTAGTATTTTTTGTTCTTAGTATTTTTGTTCTTAGAATTTTTTCTTAAAATTTTTTGTTTTTATCATCATCCCTAATGTCTTTGAGTTTAGGCCTTTGTGTTCTGAACAAGTAAATTATGTGTTGAAACAATAAAAAAATTATGATGCCCAAAAACATGAATTTATTAGTGAAATTCAGTACAAGGTCCATACGGACCTATTCACACGTCCGCGTACTATTCTCACTAAAACCTCAATAACTCCTTAAGTAATGATCCGATCCGATCCCTAGGGACCTTCTCACTCATCGGAGGGTTAAAAAGGCTATTAGGGTGGAGCTTCATAATTTTTTCGCGAATTTAATTTTCGAATAGCTTTCAAACATTGTAATTTTATTCACAGGTAGATGGGAAAAATAATGAAAAAAAAATTATTGCAACGTACTTTTATTTTAGCCCTTTACCGCAGCATCATTATTTTGAACATGAGATCAAATTGATCAATTGAGAAATTCTCAAAAGTTATTTTATTTCGCGAGTATGTGCGTGTGTGCATTAAATTTTCTTTAATGTGGAGACAATTTAAAATTGTCTGTAAACACAAAATATATAGAGACCGATGAGTTCACCTTATGAATGTTCCATGAAAAAAGTACATCTTGTTGGTGGGATTGGGAGTAATTAAAAATCGAAACGATTGATTCCTATTGAACACTGTGAGGCAGAACTTTCCAAAGGACTGTTTTCAAATGAGATATTTTCAAACATGAAAATAGTTTTGTCCTTTCTGGCCAATCATAGGAATTTGGTTTGTTTAGGCATTTTCGGCTCTAGTTCATATGAAGACATCGAATTTGACTGTTTTCAAAACATTTCAAAAAGATACGAAATCTTTTCTTATCACTCCGTCTGGCAATAATCATTTTTGCATTATCGACAACTTTAAGATTCTGGTAAGATCTCAAATTGTTCTTAATTTAGGAAACTTATATGCTGTTATCCAAATAAAGGAGGGATAAAGCATTATTTTTTTTTTGGATTGTTCCTTCTCGATCCAAAAGTTAAATGGACCGTTTAATTATTTAATTTAATAATCTAAATTCATGTTTTTTCAGATTTACAAAATAAAACAAAAATATGAAAAAGCTTCTTTTATATAATTCATTCATAAACGTTTTTCAATTTCTAGAACAGGAGTCTAGTCTATTAAGCCGCAAACATTTGTAAATTTAATGTTTACCTTAAATTACAGATTTTAATTAAATTATATTGCAATAAAATCACCATTATCTATATTTCTACTACTATTTGATAAATCAATACATTAAAATGTAAAAAAAAATATTTCTCTAAAATTTAAACAGCGTATTGTAATCATTCATTTTCCTTAAGACTCATTGGTAAAAAAAAACATTTAAATTATAGATAAATTGATTGAAATTATTTTCCAATTGAATTAATTCCTACAAAAATACTTGGTACTATCTAAAATATGTAGATGCATACAATATTGATGCTGAAGTTGCTGTTGTAAATGGAGCAGCAGCAACAAAAAAAAAAAAAAAACAATAACAGCCAACATTCATCTCTTCACTGTTTAAACTCAACCCAGTCATCCAGCCAGCCAACCAGCTGTTTGTTCTTGAGTTCTAAATGGGTTTCTTTCGTTTTCTTTTTTGGAGTGCACCTCCTAAAGTATCTAAAACGTCGTTCGATGACTGAAAACTTTTCAATTTTTCGCAAGTTATAAAAGATTACATGAGATTATATTTTTGTTGTATCTATTTAACGAACAAGAATGAAAGGAAGAAAACTAAAGAGAATTATGGGAGACAACAGACTTTACAATATCTACAACATTTTAATTTTTTTTATTATGTATATTGTACCTACTTTTTCATTTTTCTTCTGTGTGTTTAAAAAAAAAAAAGAAAGGCAGTCAAGCTGACAGACGGGCAGGCAGGCAGTTTAACTAAAAGCTGAGTAAATGGGGAGAAAGGCAGACAGACAGACAAGACAAATCAAGGCGTAGTATAGTTTAGTACTCGTAACTTGAACATTTGAAAAAGTTGCTTGTTGGTCTACCTGCCAAAAACTTGGAAAAAAAATCTACAACATACAAAATAAAAACTAAACTAAAGCTTTCATGTTGTTGTTGTAAATATGGAGTTTGCTCCTCTGTGTTGTGTTATGTTGAGGTGCACAAAGAAAAATTCAAGTGAAGCCATTAAAAAACAAGTTTCATTTGTCGCAATACTTTAAGTTTTTTTCCCCAAAATATAATGAAAAATTAAGAAAAAAAAATCATGTAAAAAACCAAAGTATACAATAAGAAATAAATAAAAACTAAAATAAATATCAACTCTCACACAATTAACGAAGCAGGAAAGTACTCTTAAGTGAATGTGTGGGTTAACTGGATTTATGTCACTTCGTACACAATTTCGCAAAAAATTCAAAACGAAAAAAAACCTGTACGAATATTCGTGATAAAGACGATTTTCAACATACAAATTATATTCTTTTAGTTGAATCATTTAATTTGTACAAAATACAGGATCATTAAGAATAATTCAAATATTAAGAAATTTTTAGATATTTTCTGACTGAATTTTAGATTTTTTTTAGGTTATGATTAAAAAAAAAGATTCACTGACTTTATAGGAGTTTGCAAATTACACCGTATTAGAGTCTGTTTTAGAAAATGCTCGTCCCAAGCGAATAGTGCAATGTTAATTATATATCAGGAGGTGTGGCAGAGTTTAAAACAGCTATTTATGTCACAAAGCTTCGTCCGGCAAAGGCCTTAAACATTTTAAATTCGCAAGCCTTGAAGTAACAAGTGCAACAACGAGCGCAATATCCATTGAATTTTATATTTAATGCGTAACTTCGGTACAGCTTCTAAAACCCATTAAATCAGCCGAATACAGTCATAACCTTAAGGCTCAGTAAGCCGGGAGTAACAGTAACAGTAACCTGAGCCTTTAGCCGGGAGTAACAGTAACGTTGCAAATCAGCTGATTCATTTTGTTGTATGTAAAGCAATTAGAACGATTATAGGTAGAAGTAAGATGTTACGTCTCAATATGTAAGAAATAGATTGGTCTTACGTTTTTACGGTAAGGTTACTGTTACACCCGGCTAACTGAGCCTTTACACTTTTAGGCTGCCGTCATGCCTTGGACTACATGAACTGTAATAAGCCGTTAAATATTAATGGTGTTTTCTTTTCTAAAAAATAATAATGCATTATAATTGTGTAATATATTTATCAGGTTACACGCACCCTTACAAAGTGATAAATTTTTATTAATTACAATGGAACAAAATAGTATCTACTGTTTACACTCATCACCAGGGAAACCATAAATATGCAATTGCAATATACAAACAATATATTTATCTGTTTTAGAGCCTTTTATGAATTGTGGCATCGATTTGTTAGTGCATATTTTTGCATATTTTAACGTTTGTAGCATTTTTGTGCATAATTTAGTTAAACGAGCATTTTTGCAGCATATTTTAAGTTTATAGCGCATATTTTGACTTTTTAAGGCATATTTTGATACGTGTTCAATTTTTTTAGATGCTTATAGGAGTTTTCGCAGAAAATGATTTTTTTTTTTTGAAATTCTGTTTCTCCAATTTCGGCATCTACATTTAATTTTTACTCTCAAATTGCAAGACAAAGCAGGTTGTCATTAAGGATCAATGTTATGCTATGTATGTGTATAATACATAGAAATGTAGACCAATCTTTTAGTATGCCGATCGACTATTTTTAGGTGTTTTTTTCAAATTTTTTTTGCAAATTTTGTTATTAAATTGTGTAATATTTTGTCTTCAAATAAACAATTTTTGATTATTTAGGGCATATTTTTAATATTTTTTAGGGCATACTTTCCAGTTTTGACTGCATATTTTATGTGCATAAAACGTGTTTTTTAAGAGCATATTTCTGGTTTCCCTTCCCATCACTAATGCGTATTTGGCGTGTCAAATATTGAATGCAAAGTTCATACTAATGAGCGATATTCACCTCGGTTGTAGCGATTTTCAACATCAAATTTTCTTTGAATTCTAAAAAGCGTTAACAACACTGATTTTCAATAATTAAAGTCTGCTGCTGAAAAAATTTAGCGCAAAAAAAATTATTAAATAAAAGTAACACAAACGAAAAACAAACCGTTTTTATATCCATCGCAATACATATAACCAAAAATCACAATATAAAACAATTGTACGCAATTTATTTCTGCAACATATTTAGAAAACAAAATGACAACTTCTCGCATTTTTGCATATATTTTAAGATTAGAACGAAATCGTAGCATACATGGAATATTATTGTTAGAAAAGAAAACACGATAAGAAGTAGAACATGGGAAAATAAATAGAGAACTGTTTTTCTAATTTTGGTATTCACTAAAGCCCTCAGAATGTAGGCGAACACTTGATAAAGAACTGTTTCTCAACAAACCTGGGCGATTTGCACTGCTTTTGCGTCACCATTAAATTGATCATAAAATATTTCAGTGCAAAATTATTGCATTATCACTGAAGTAGTGTAAAGATTAGTAATGCATTATTATGGCATTAGCACGAAAACATATTGGGAACAATAACCTTAAATAAAACATGAACATTTTTTTTTATCGCATAAAGCTGCCTATTTGTGTTAAGCTGCCCACACATGAGCGATTTGTGCATGTGATTTGTTCGTGCTCGACGTTTTGTTACTTGTTAATTAGGGTAGTGCGAGCACAAATCGCAAGTAATTGAAAATTTTAATTTCTTGCCAGTTGTGTTAGTGAGCTTGTGCGCGGACATTTTACAATTTTTTCATTTTAGTGTAAAAAAACGTCAAATTGTATCTATTGCGAAGATGTTATATCCATATTTTTTTTTAATAAAATTATTTTTATAAAGCCAGTATTCGTATTCGTCCATTTGCTTCTACTTTTAATTTATTTTTTGTTGTGTACACAAATGAATTATCAAAAGTGCAATTGCATCATCCGCATCACAATTCATGTTTTTTTTTGCGTTTAAGTTTATTGTGATATGTTCGTCGTGTGTGGAGAAATGGTACGCGAACAAATCACTCGTTTGTAGGCAGCTTAGACCAAATAAGCAGGGACCGTACAAATTTTGACATAATAAAAATCAAAATATATTTTTTTTTGCACATTTACAATTTTATATTTTTTTTCGTTCATATATGGAGGGTTCAAAGCTGAACCGAACCAAGTAAAAAAAAAATGCATATATGTATTTCAAAACTGGTGTGAAATTCTTCGCAAAGTTTAACTCTATCGAGTTCTGTAACAGACTAAATCAAAAAGTTTTTCGTTCGAAAGGTAACGGTAATAAACCCATGTCAATGGCTCCAGAAATTAATGGAAATTCACGTACTCAAACTCAACATATTATCGAATTTTCATTTTTGACTTGGTTTGCTTCAGCTCTGAGCCCTCCATATGTTCCTTATAGTATAAAAGGAACATTGTCCCCAAATTTAATTCAAATCGAGAGAGAACTGGTCCCACTCTTGGTCGAGTTGCCATGTAATTACCCCTATACATTCAAATATTGACGACAGATTAAGCAAACCGTCATAAAACACATCTTTGGTGAACTCCCCTTAAACAGAAATTGCAGCAGTACCATTTAGTGATAATTCAGCAAAAAATTGCTTGTACACAACATTACATCAACTACATGTGAAGATCTTTGTAACATTTTGGCTCTTTTAAATTTATCTTGTTTTTTATGGTGTCGTCTTTTTTGCTCATAATTTAAAACAGCAACAAATAATTAAAGATTATTTATTTAAAAAGAAAAATTATTTTTAAAATGTCAATTTTATCAGTGCATCTCTTTGCTTTTACTTTCATCATTCAGGCATCCTCTTAGCCAACAATAACAGTCACTGAGACAGTCTGTCAGTCAGCCTGCCAGCCAGCCACGCAATGCGGTAGCAAATGGCCTAGACCATCGACTTTTTTCTTTGAAAAAGTAAAAAAAAAACGCAAAAAAGATTAAGTGAAAAACATTTCTGTAAAATATTTTTTCAATGTATCTTTTAGTGTGAGCATCTTTTTTCTACACTAAATGCGTGTGTGTACGAGTTTAAAATGAAGTGTGTGTATGTGCAAATCTATATTTAAATTGAGATTTTTTGCATTTTGTTTTTCTCAAAAAAAAAAAAAATAAAAAATTAAAGTTCAACAGTGCAACAAAAACAAAGTACGTACTTGTTACAATAAAACGCAAATCAAATAATATTTATAGAAGAAAAAATATCAGAGGAGGATTTTCTTTGGTAGTCGGTTGCAATAAAAAATTTGAAAGAATTAAATCGTATTGGGGAGTGATTTATTAAAGTATTTTTGTTTATTAATTACTTTTGGTTGTATATTGTCTTTTACCTTTTAATATTTTTCAAAAATTTTGTCTTTTACCTTTTAATATTTTTCAAAAATTTTTTAAGTCTTACCCATATTGTTAAAAAAAAGTGTTAAAGGACACATACCTAAAAAGAAAGATGCAAAAAAATGGAATAAATTTTAAATTATAAGTTAAATATAAAAAGTGTATTTTAAAATATATTGATTAAGGCCGTTTTACACTATAACACAAGTTTTAAGTTTTTTGACGAAAATTCTTCCGTGATCTAATTATTGTTTGAAATTTTTCAAAAAACAATAACAACTTATCACGACAGGGTTGTATTTTTCTTTAAATACGTAAGACTTACATAATAGTGTAAGGAACCCTTTAAGAGCTGTTGCATATAGTAGAGAATTTTCAAAGATAAAAGTAAAATACATAGTTTCTAAATAAAAATTTCACATATACATACATATTGTTGCTAGTAAAACCTTTTCCTTTTTTTAATGATTTAAGATTTGTATGTTTTGATTGTTGAGCGCCAAATAAACTACACAAACGGCTTGACAAGCAAGCCAAGATTTAATATTTGTACAACTTTTTGCGTTGGCTATTCGGGTGTTTGCTTGTTTGGATAAAGGTTTTTTAAACAAGTTTGAGAAGAAATAAAATAAAAATAAAATGATGTCATTGCAATTTAAAAAAAAAACTGTAAGAAAAGTTAAACTCACTGTTGTTGTCTTTGTTTAAGATTTGATATTGTTACAAGTAAAAAACACTATAATTCTTATTCGCTTAAAAGTTTTATTTGTATAATATCTTTAGTTTTTCTAAAATTTTTGGGTGAAGTTTCCTGATGATCTGGCCCAAGCAACCAGTGAAATGCGCAGAGGAATAGCTGATCCCATCAACAATAAATTTCAGTTTATCAATAGTATTATGTTTTATGGAAGAGAAACTTGGTTGATGAGTAACACTATAGCACAGAGACTTCAAGTACATATTTAAATATCACGTGTCTAAGAATAATATATAATATAATATTTTGGCCAAATAAAATCACAAACACAGAGCTCTGGAGGCTAACACAGGAAGAACCAAAAGTCCGCCGAAATTAAAATGATTTGTAATGATAGGATTATTTTGGATTTTTTTTTGTAGAAGTCCTATGTTCCCAAGTGGAATAAAGGAAAAAATAAAAAAAAAATCTCAACTCTACAGTTTTATTTGCATATCTAATAAACTTAGCTTTTCTAAAGTTTTTGGGATGAGGTTTCCTGATGATCTGGCTTGAGCAACCAGTAAAATGCGTATACTATACTGTTTGCACTGTCTAGTTCTAAAATTAACAGGTTGAAGAAAAAGCATAAGAAATTAACTAGGATAATGATAAGGTTTGTGTCGTTTATTTTCCAACGAAATGTGTGTTTGTCAAGCTGTTTTTTACTTTAGTTGGCGGTTTAGTCAATATTGATATTACGTGTTGCAAATTTAGCGAGTTAGAAGCTGGATTTTGCGTTTTTAACAAATTTACCTATGAAAAAATAAATTTAGCTATTAAACAATTTTTAAGCCATTTTTTTTAAACAAAACTTCTTTAAAATTTAAAAAGATTTAGGCCAAAAAACTAATAATAATTTTTTTCGATTATTTTGAATTTTCGGACGTACCTTAAAAAATATCATCGCACGATTGTAGGAACACGGTGCTTAATTAAGAAAAAAATCTTAGAGGAGATTAAAAAAGATTATTATATCTCCGAAGTTGTAGATATAGAAAAATTCGAAAAAGCTTTGCAAAAAATATGGTCGCGATTTTTTCTAAAAAACAAATTTAATTTATTATTTATGCTATATGATACGTGTTGCCAATTTACTATTTATTGGCTAGATCAAGCCTTTTTCATCTCGTTTAGAAATGAAAATTCAATTTATCCATTAGCCATTTTTGTTAAGTCATAGTTCGTTCATGTTTTGAAAACTTGGACACCAAAATATGTTTTAAATGCTGGATTGATTGTGTTTTAACGTCGTTTTCTTAAATATTTAACGCAAATACTATTTTACAAAAAAAAAAAAAAAAAAAAAAAAAAAAATTATTTATCGATTAATTGACCTTTTGGTTATTCTAAGATTTTTTAATGTTTAGTTAATTGTTATTATAAATGTATTAATTTGTACAAAATAATCTCTTATGTGCAATTTCAATGAAGTAAATAATTTTTTTTAATTATTTTAATACGGTTTTTGTTATAAAATCTTGTTTAGTGCTTTTTTAGCCATTTTTAGTAATAAAGAGTGAATATGATTGATATTATCATGGGGAAATACTCGAACCAGCAATACACAGTGGTTTTAATTTAAAAAAGGACACATATGCAATTCCAAATTTTTACTAAACTTAACATGATATAAAAAGATTTTTTTTTATAATTTTATTACTCACTGAACACGGGATTTTTTTTTTTTAATTTCCTAAGCTAATCCCGCGAAGCTCTACGCATGTCTTCAGGTAAGAAACCAAAGTCTCTGGCGGGAATTGAGCCCGCAACCCCGGCGCTGTTAGACTAGCTCTCTACCAGCTAGCCTACCGGGGCACTTAATTGAACTCGGGTCGAATTCACATGAGAGAATAACCACATTCCCATCACCAGAATTCTTTGCCATTCTACCTTCTTTACTACTACTTGGAATGAGCAGCGCATTCCAAGGACATCACGATACAGGGGGTCGTGATTTAAAAAATAAAAACAAAAGGAATTCCTCTTCCAGGCGATTAACTGCTTATATGTATTTAAGATCAATTTTTATATTATTAAGATAATTGTTTCTATCGAGGGAGAATTTTAAGAATTTACGGCAAATAATTTTCTAATCACTGTGCTCGCTGGGATAAATTATTTTTAAAGTTAATACTGTTCTGTCAAGAGAATTTAAAAACAAACATATTGTACATTTTGTCGAGCTTCTACTGCTGACAAACGCGAAATCTTCTACAAACATATTTTAAGTATTTTGACTTTACAGCCTGTGCCCGCCGTCGCTCTTTATTCTATCACTACATGCATTACACAAACAGCAAATATTTTAAAAATCAACATGACAAAAAAGTATTAAAGAAAAATTATTTTTATTATAATTTTTTTTTCGATTACATTTTTATTTAGTATTTTTTGTTTAGTCATCAAGTGCCAAGTTCAATATCTTTTCTTAAAATTGTAATGCATTCACATTCATTCATTTAAAACTAAAGACATCAGTGAACAAAAAATAAAAAAATCAAGCTAAAAAGATATTAAAGTCTCGTATAAACCACACCACACATGTGTCACCGGCTTATAACGCAACATGACATGCTGCACCCCAAAAAGTATATTAAAATGGTTAAAAAAAGAAGCAAGTAGAGTACTTTAAAATAAAACAGCCCTAAAAATAAAATAAAAAATGCTTTCCTTCTTTGGTTTTAAACACATTAAACATTTGAATGTTTTAAATATCAAATGCTATTTTATTTGGTCGTTGCACTATAGACTAATAATGCACGAGTGTTTATATAAAAACACATATTGTATGTACGTTTATACATATGTATGTATGTTCGTATATGCCACCATTGTGCCACCGTCAACGAATTTAAATTCATTACTGGCAGCTACCACACCACTGCTCCACACTCTACTCTATTCCGCTTGCAATACCACACGCCAAAGTTGACAAACAACGGATGACTCCTAAGCAGCATGTACGTAGTGCTAAGAAGACTTTCCTATTTTAACAGCCATCCAGCCAAGCAACCAACAAACCAAAAACAACCAGCCTGCCTGCCTGCCTACCTTTTTGCTGCATATCATCCAGCCATATATTTTGGTATCTTGTAGTTACTAAAAGTTGCACAGCACAGCTTATACAAACTTGTACTCTCTATTGTGACATATTAAATTCATCTTGCTCTGCCTCCTGCCGAGTAAATTGCGCATAATTACGACAAACGGGAAAAGAAATAACCAAAACTGAAATGAGGAGGCCCTGCAATGTGCCATATGTATGAAGTCATCTTAAACCAAAAATATTTTGTTTGAGAAAAAAACTAATTTCTTTATTAATTTTTTTTTTGTCTTTTTTAAATTTTGGTTGTTGCGGCCAACGCTTTGCAATTTTTTTTAATAATTTGAACTTAACAGAGTTGAGATAATTCACATTACTTTAAGTTGGATTCTATTATTACAGTATTTAGTGAAAATAATTTGTTTGTTAGTGAACTATCCCACAAGGAGTGTGTAGAGCAACATTTTAAGGATATCCACATAATGGTGTTACATTCTGTAGAGAAATCAGTTGTAGCCTACATATACCTGGAATTCTATAGAATGCGAAATTGACAGATGTCTTTGAGATCGCGGCTAGCCAGTGATGCAATCTGGTAGCACTTTAGTCAGTCGCGTACTTTTCTTGGTAAAAGATACTTTTTGTGAAATGAAAAGTGTACAAAGAGATACTCTTTTAAGGGAGGGGATTCTGTTGGATAGACACGATATCTAAAATCTTAAAGAAGCCTGATAAGAGGGTGAATTTCCCACTCACTTTCAGAAAATTTGGCCTGCTGGCAGTTGCTATTCAACAGATGCTGCTGGCTATCCCTAAAGCAGTGGAGGTAATATAGCTCCGACTTCTGAACAAGGGGTGTTGGTGTCGTTAACACACTGGGGCGGTTAATTAACTCATTGTTTGCTACCCAGTGTACAGACCTCCATTCGATTAGGGCGTAAAGCATGTGCTCATGTAAATATATCCCCATTTTTTAAATGAGTAGAAGCGCTACATTATTATCTTAATTAGCCACATTAATGCCTACCATTTTAATGGGCCCTCTGAATAAGACTACAGGAGCAAAGGCGCTTATAATTAATAAGTTAGATGAACAAAGTTAATTCTAAATGTCTATTGTTTCTTTAGCCCATTTGATTCTACGTTGCAGCTGTTTGGTGATTGGCACTCAACGGGAAGAATCATTTAACTTAGTTTGAAAGAAGAATGAGAATGATGGAAATAACGGTAACACGTGTCATTAGAATTACCCCTTCTTAGGCATTGTTTACTGGTTACCACCGGATATTTGGCACAAAAAAAGTTAGCTGCGGCCACTAGAGCATGGAGGGATTATAACATCGGACATGCTTAAAGCCTGTATAAGATCAAATGGCACTAGAAAGTTGATTACAACACACAAGAGCCAATCTTTGATCCTGGCTTGACCGTAAGAATTTTGGATAACATAGTTCACTACGGTTACCTACAAATTTCCGCGAATGCGATACAGATATTCATTGACAAGTCTAAAGCACTGCATGGTGTCGGTTCTGGCAGTTACTGCAGGAACATTGCAGTGTAATTCAGACCGAGGTAATGGGCTACACAGCAACAAGGCACATCCGGTCTGATGTAATATCTAGCAGGAATATTCACATTTTTAACGATAGTAAAGCGGCCATAAGATCCCTACAAAATGTGTTTTTAACATCGAAAATTCTCCAAGAGTGACGGTTGTCTCTGGAAGAGGTAGCTGACATTTAGTGGTAACCCTTAATTCTGGACGCAGAGCATACATGTAAAATGTATGGCTGGCTCGTTGGCGAATAAAATAGACGTTTCACTTTATTATAAGCAGATTATGGTAAGCAAATTTCATCTTATTGCCAGTTAGAGATTGTTTAATAAAACTACCAGTGATTGGGAAAGCTAGAAAGGTCTATTATAATATATTTTAGATGAAGGAAGGGCTAGGCGAGCTTTTAAATGGTCAAGACTTCACCTCAGGAACCTAATTGTGGAATAACTAGGAGTAGGAAGAGTCGAAGGAACATCTTCTGTCATTGTTCGGCATTCGGACTGAACGGATGGCCGAGTAAGAATGTCAGTAGTCAAGAAATAAAGGACCTCCTCTGGGAGGTGTTTTTTTTCTTTAGCAAAAACATCCAAAAAATTTATCTCGGCTTTGCATGATGAATTAAAGTTCCTTTTTTCAATAACTTTGGCTGATATATCCGGTTAAATTAAGTCGGTGATGATGTTAATTTTAAGGACTTCCGTTGATTTGTCCGTTCACTAACCAGATGTTACTTATATTTACATATGTCTAACAAGGCGGGGTAAGTTGTTCGTTGTAAAACTTTTGACCTAAGAATATTGAGATTCTTTATATATTTATTTCTAGGATAAAATTAACAAAATATTTGCACCGTTCACTTTTTATTTAAAAATTCGAAAGGGAATGAATCATGACTTTCAAAGTATAGTTTGTTTTACACTGGAGTTTAAGAAAAATCTTGCTAAATTCAAAGGCCAGCTCCTTAATTGGCATATGTATTATTCAAATTAGGTCCATTATTCTGAAGCGGTCCGTGTTTTTGATTTTTCTATTCTCACGGTTGATTTTTCGTTTATATGAAGTTTCAATGTGTGATGATTGTTAACCAAAGCTATTATGTAGAAGTAATCAGTGCTTTCAACTAATTTGAACTAATTTGTAAAAAGTGTGCGCAATGGATAAACTTGAGTGACAAGAATAATAAATATCAAAAATTTACCCAATGCGCAAAGCAAAATGTCCGTAATAAAAAAAAGCATTTTGACTATCAATAAAAAAAATGTAAAAATTTTATTATGAGTTGACAATACTCCAAAATTTCATTGTGAGTCTAATGTATTAACGAAGCCAATTTTGTTTTCGACGCTGCAAATAAATTAAAAAACTTGTTGCAAATGTATGTAAGTGCGTATTTGGAAATTTGTTTCTTAATACTACTTTATTAACCTATATAAGAGCGTCAAGCGTTTTTTTGGTTCATGTCAAAACTTTTCAGTTTTTTAGAGTTACTGCAGAACAAAACTTTAAAACGCCTTTTCAAACACCACCCAATTGGAAAATCTTTTTTGATAGATCGTTAGGTCTGTTTGTTTTATCAAAAATGTATTGGCAAAGCAATTTTCATGTCGAAAAAAAAGCTTCACACTCTTATTTAGGTAGCTCAGTAAGGTCTAGTTTTTCTTATGAAACAAAATTCTTATTTAGCAAGTCATTTGCATTAAAAAGTGGGATGAAATCACGCAGGCGCTAAATTGCTTGCGGCACCCTTTAAAATTTTGGCAAATGCCATTTTCCAATGCTTCCATATGGTTTGAATTCTTTATTACTTTTTTAATAATTATTTCTTCTGTCATAATATATACAGTCTGGTATCACCGGCGACGTCGAGTGATTGTTCAATTAAAGCACAACACCACGTTTCTTAGAAAGCTTTTGATTTTAAAAAACACAATTTATCTTATTTAAATAAACCTGAAGTTATGAAAATAGAAGACCCCGTGTTTTATTTAATACTATTACACTTTCTTTCGTTTTTTTCAGCATTTTGTGAAGGAGACTTGTGGAATTAATTATGAATCATTACACGATCGAATAACGCACAATAATAATTGAATTTTATTTTTCAAACCAACAGTCTTTTGTGTTGACACAGCGTGTATATCGCCCATTTCCTATTAAATGGGTATGTCAACAAGCAAAACTGCAGTATTTGGGCTATGGAAAATCCATGAGCAGTTCATCACACCCACTTAAGTGTACTGTTTGGTGTGGTGAATCCTCCGAAAGGATAATTGGCCCATATTTTTTTAAAATCAAAGTGGTGTCTCTATCTCTGTCAGCGGTTGTGCATATCAGACGATGTTGGAAAATATTTTTAGGCCAGCTATGGAAAACCATCCAAACTTGTGGCCCCAATGGCTTTGTTAAGGGACATATTCGGCGAACGCATTATTTCGCGCACAAGCAATTTTAGCAGGCCTCCACGTTCACCAGATTTAACAGCTCCTGACAGTTTTCTTTGGGGATATTTGAAAGAAAGAGTGTACGTTAATTAACCAAGAACCATACTCCAACTGAAAAACCAACATTCGAAATGAAATCATGGCCATTACACCCTAAATTTTGCGAAAACTTATGGAAAATATGCTAAAAAGAGCACGTATGTGCGAATATCATTTTTCAAAGGTTAGGTTAGGTTCCATTGGCAGCCGTGATTAAGTACAGCTTACGTGGGTCCATTAATTAGTTCCCGTTGTGCTACCATGTCACACCGTCTCCCATGGGTTCTATGTTATATGGCTGCTAGTGTCCCCACGCAGCCACCCGGTCGATTCAACAGAGGAGTAGATCCTGTTTAACTCAATATCAGAGAGACAAGTTTTTTCCCCAAGGGCTCTTCGACCAAACATTTCAATTCTTGAATCTCAGAATGCCGGTCAATTACAGAGATGTTCCGTTGACTCTTCCTCCTCCTCGTCACCGCAATTTCTGCGTTGGCCGTGCCTCCCAACGAGCCAGTGGCCAGTTATAACTGGACAGCTGTAATGCCCGCTGTGTCCTTTTTTTCATATATAGTGGGCCATTTTTCCTGCTTTCCCCAAAGGTAGTTTCATCGTGCCACCTAACTCGCTACTTAGGTTTAATAGGGACCAAATTAGAGCAGTGGTATTAGTTGTAACTGGACAACTGCCTGTTGGGACTCATGCTAGGAGAATGGGTCTGGAAATCAATGACTACTGTAGAAGTTTCCATGATGAGGAGAAAAAGGAAACTGTGCTTCACTTTCTTTGTTAATGTCCTGAGCTACAAGGCATCAGGGTGTGTTCCTGCTTGGAGGATCTATTAACGATAGAACTTAGGTCGCTTCTTCATTTTATTTAGAATAATTGGTTGAACTCTGCAGTGACACCATCTGAGTATTCGCTCTATAGGATGGGCATTGGCGCTGGGTGTCACAAAGGAAGGACCCAAGTGAGCTGTCTCTCGATGGCTGCCAATGGAACCTAACCTAACCTGTTATATACGGGGATTGATTTTCAGCCGTTTTTTCAACATTCACTGATTTATTAGCAATAAGTATATTTTTCATGCTATTTCTTTCTATGTATGATTATGTTTGTTTTAATTAATTTGTTTTTATACCCACACCACAATAGTGGAGAGGGTATAATGCATTTGTGCTGATGTGTGTAACACCTTTAAAGTATACCGATCGACTCAGAATCACTTTCTGAGTCGATCTAACGATGTCCGTTCGGCTGGCTGGCATGCTGGGTGTCCATATAATCTTGTGCGCACAGAACAGAGCGCTTATGGGTTCTTATTGCCAAAGGACCAAGCCTATTGAGGGGAGATAGGGGCAATTTATGCCTCTCAGAAACTATAAAACCGATTTTAATGAAATTTAAAGCATATATAGATTCATATTTATATGGACACATGAGCATGATTCTCCATGGAATAGGGTGACCTCTTGTAAATGTTTTTTACAATACTGTGGTGTAGGGTATCATATAGTCCGGATTGACCGACTGTACTTTCTTACTTGTTTTTTTTTTTATTTTATATTCAATAAACTAAAATTTAGTAATATCGAATTTCAATAGAGACTTTTGAAAGAAGTATATAACTTCTATTCGTATGACTAATTTTTAATATTCAATTTGCCCAAATATTTTGAATTTTGAATATATTTAATAATTTTTTTTATTTTAATTTGAATTAACGAGTTTGCAAAAAATAAAACAACTTAACTAAAAACAGCAGAGAAAAATTTAATTAAGACTAACAACTGAAATAAACCATCTATGAGTCATGATGTCTTACTTTTAAAGTTTGTCAAATAACCTCGCATACAATCTTATAATTTTTTTTGTTTGCAAAAAAAGCGTCTGTGTTTTTGTTAGCATTTAAAAAAAAAAAAAAAAAACTCATTCATCTAACTGACTGACTGTCTGTCTGTCTATCCATTCATCCATCTATCTATCAAACCTGACAAACAAAAATAAGCAACAACAAATTTTTCGAGTAAACTAAAAGCTGTTGTTTTAATTACATACTTGACTAAATTCAGTGCATGTCATTAATATTTTATCGCAATCACTTGATATGCGTGAATATATGTATGTATGTATGTATGTATATTGTATTTTAACACAAAACACAATAAAAAAAACAATACAGCACTCAATATATTTAAATTACAAATGTACTCATCTGTGTATGCACATACACTTACACAATACTGTATTAAAGTTTACGGCAAAAGAAGTGTATGTTGTATTGTTTTAATTAAATATTTATATTCAAAATTTATAGATATCAGATCAGTTTTAACATCAGAAATTGCTCTTTTTTATACTTGCACACCAGAAATAGCAAAAGATGAATAAACGGATTGCTTTTTACATTTATGATATTTAGATGAATATGTTCATGAAAGCTGTCCACTAACGCCCGTATTTATAAACTTTTTTTAAATTTAATAAAGGTTTACAAAACAAATTTTGTATGAAACTTTGACTTAATAAACGTTTGTTTAATTTAATAATCGTTTATAAATACGGGCGTAAATATGTACATACATGCATATCTTCTTACTACACATTTACTTACATAATAACTTGTTAATTCTAACAAAACCATAAAAACTGTATTAATTATTTTAATAAAATATTGCAACAATAATAAAAAGTGTCATAGAACATGACAAAACTATTAACGTTTTAATTGTGTGTGGAAAATTAAAAAGATTGTTTGATTAAGTTTTCTATTAAATCAATTAGTAAATAGTGTCTTCTTTTCATTCTTTAAAAAAAGTTTAGAGCAAACACAGTAAATTGCAATTATTAAGGATATAAAAAAATGCTCTGTTTTAAGCTTTACCCTACGTTTCCACATGCAAGCAGTGTGTACGTATTATTAACGAAAAATAGAGGAAACAGCCGATTGGCTGAAAGTACAAAAGTTGTGTGAATATAAAAAAGTGTGAGTGTATTGAGTTTTTCGAACTTGCACTTGCATTTGGAAACGGGGATTTAGCAAAAATGAATACATAATGAGAATCAGTGCTGCCAGATTGAGTCTTGATGAAACTTTATATAGTGACCTGCAAGGAATAAATTTCAAAAGTAGGAACACTATGTATGTCTGAATTTAAAGAAAGCATCATCAAATTTTATGACCACAAAATACGTGTCACCTAGATGATCTTGGAAATAACGATTATTTTTTCTACATTTTGTTGTTGGCACTGCAATCAAAGTGAGAAAAAGTACGAGAAAAAACAGAATGATGAAACGTGTAAATAAAATCGATAATGGATAAAGGAAATTTCGATCTAGCAATATCATTCGTTAAAGATTGATGTTTGATTCAAGACTGACAGGCGCCGCAGTAGTGCAAAAGGTAGAACGGCAAAGAATTCTAAAAATGGGTATGTGGTTATTCTTGAAACCAGGGTTCGAAAATAATTAATTAATTAATTATTTAGTGTTCGGCTCGCACACCCAGGAACGATATCTATTTTTTGTTTAGACAAACACAGCCCTTAATACCGTTCGTAACTATTTTCAAGAGAGAGTCTAACATTGTATAGTGTTCTGTTCTTCGTTAAAAACAGAACAATTGTAGTGATATTGTAGACAAACATTATATGTTAATGTTCTATAATTTTTCTTTTTTTACGTTGATAAAGAAACGAACAAAGAAGAAATTTTAACAACGACCGCAGCACGAACAGCTTGGGTGGATTGTGTATATGTATTGTTTGTGTAAAATTGTTTTGCTGGTTTCTTGTTTTGTTCGTATGTGTGTTTTGTTTTTGCAAAAGATGTTTAGTTTTTGTACCAGCCAAAGGGCGCTACGCACAACAGAAACGAACGAACATTAATGAGCTGAACCGAACGCAATGAGGTTTGTGGTTTAAAAAGAAAACCGAACGGAATTAAATGTTCTTATTTTTTTGTTAAGTTAGATAAGAACAGTATTATTTTTCTGTTCGAAAGATGAATTTCTACACAAACACTATTAGCCTTTGTGTTTTCCACAAATCTGCCGAACACAAAGGAGCGATATATTGTGTTTATTTTCAAACACTTCTCGAAACATGTAAATTCAATTCCGTGTTTAGTAAAAAAAAAAAAAATATCAAAAAAATTTTGATTAATTTCATGTTGTAAATTTCTCTCTTCACTAAAAATAATTTAATTAAAATAAAATTTTGATGAACTTAAAACTAATTAAAATATCAAAAACTTCATTAAAAACAAAACCAACATTTCGATGAAAAATCACAATTGTTTTCCTATTTATCGTAAAAAACTTTTGCAAAAACATTTTAATCTTCACTTGTTTTGTGTTGATTTTGCAATAGAAAATTAAAGACATAAAAACATTTTTTGGTTTTAACCTAAATGCAAATGTTCGTAATATATTTTCCTTCTTATTTCTGATTAAAAGAATGGAAAACAGACAAGGCCCACATGAATACAACTTTAATAGCCAAATGCAGAAATTCGGCTCATAATGAATCTGGCGCCGGTTCAAGTCAACCTCTGTTTTGTCTAGACTTGATTCTGCTTCTGCTTTTTGTTTTCCTCTTTGCGATTACTGTGAACAACACATGGCGTTTCACCTACTCTCATTTATAATATTTCATTTACAAAGTAGTTTAATGCCATTTCATGCAATTTGCTATCGATCTTAATGATTGTGTTGTAGACGAAGATTTATTTCTAAAAGCAGTGTCAAGAATTCCGCTTTAAAAATTGTTGAATTACGATTATTTATTTACTTGCACAAATACAATTTTTATAAAAGTAAATAAATCTACGCCAACATATAAATCCATAGCAAAAATAAGCCGGTAAATATTTAAGGAGTTTTATAAAGAGTAATTAAAAACATATTTTATTAACGACAAAATTAGGTTAAATATTACTTTTTTCAAGTATGGGTTCTTTAAATATTTTTTTAAGTAGGGGCCATAGGCGTTAAGTGTTTCTATGTAGGTTTAAAATTAATTTTTTTTTTCAAATTTCCTTAAGACCAAAATGCGGTCAAGTTGACAAAATATCTTAATTGTTTTTTATTTTTTTCATTTGATAATGTTTATTGTAGTTAATATTTTATTTTATTTAGGATTTTAGCATTTTAGAAATTTTTTTTCAAAAAGACTATTTATTCAATTCTAATAGGTTTGAAATTTAACTGTCAATGTTTATTTCAAATTTCTCTGCAGTTATTTAGTCCAACTGTTACGTCAGCTGCAAAATAAAGGGTGGTTAAATTTTAAGGGCCGATGTTGATTTTGAATAAAACACAAATTATTTAGGAAATTATTGTCATTTCTTTTTATTATGATAATATTGGTCGCCGCGACCTCGGCGGTACATCTCCATTCGATGGTCCAAATTTTCGATGACGCTGAGTCATAATTGAGGTTCTATGCATTTAATGTGCCAAATTATCTCATCCTTTAGCTCTTGAATTGTTGCTGGCTTATCGACGTACACCTTTTATTTCAAATTACCCCAAAGAAAGAAGTCCAACGGTGTCAAATCACATGATCTTGGCGGCCAATTGACATCGCCACGGCCATTTAATTTGTCGCGCAAAAGAGCCATTGTTTAGTTAGCTGTGTGGCAAGTGGCATCGTCCTGTTGAAACCACATATCATCAACATCCATATCTTCCAATTCGGGCCACAAAAAGTTCGTTTTCATCTCACGATAGCGAACACCATTCACAGTAACTGCCTGACCGGCCTCGTTTTGGAAAAAATACGGCCGGATGATGCCGCCAGCCCATAAACCGCACCAAACAGTTACTCTTATTGGGTGCATTGGTTTTTCGATAACCACTCTTGGATTATCATTCGCCCAAATGTGCCAAATCTGCTTATTGTCGAATCCACTGAGGTAAAAATGTGCCTCATCACTGAAGATGATTTTCTTTGAAAATTGATGATCATCCACTGTTGACATTTCTTGTTACTATTCTGATTATTGTAGACGTTTGGAATGGTCAAGTCTTTAGTTCTTGAGTCAATTGCACCTTGTAAGCGTGTAAATGCAAGTCTTTATGCATAATGTTTATCAACGCCCAGCGTGAGAGGTGCAATTGTTAGGTACGACGTCGAGTTGAGGCGGACGAGACTGCAGTACGAGCATGCACTGATGTTTTCACATCTCCTACAGACCCAGTTTGCTCAAATTTTTGCACGATTTTTCCGATTGTACGCACATTTAGACGATTAAATTGACCGACAAAATCACGAAGTGCACGATACGCATTTTTATTTGAACGCCCATTTTCATAATAAGCCTGAATAACTATCGCGTTGCTCGATTGTGTATCTTTCCATGGTTCAAATTGAGTAAGTCTAAAATGCAGAGAAAAACTTGACGTTTAGGTGTGGTTGGCATTCAACAGCGGCCCTTAAAATAAAACCATCCGTTAGTAGTAGTAGTAAAAGAAAAATCATAAACAAGAATATTCAATCTGAAATTTTGAGCCACTCGTTAATTCAAATTTAATTGAAAAATATCTCCTGATATTTTCGATAACAATAAATTGAAAAAAACTGTCACACTACTAAATTACATTATTATGAAAAAAAAAACTCGAAAATATGCACGCGAAAAAACAGAAACTCATCATTTTTTTTAATTCATTTTATTTAAACAAATGTTTTTTAAAAAAGTAAGAGTGCTACATTCGGCTAAGCCAAATTTGGAAATTTTCTCTTACCGACCTTTAGATATTAAAAAAACTACATTTTACCACCCCCACTTCTCCCGTCCTGCCAACATATTGGGGGACATTTGAACCTTATTTGGAAACTTTGGATTTTTCCCTTCTCCAGATATACAGAAACTTATACACCCCTATCGTTATAACAAGTGGAATTTTTGTTTCCATGAAATTTTTATTCCCCTCGAATAGAAAAATGCAATCGTGAATCTCCCGTGAAATATTTTTACGCTATCCGTACCACTGTTGTGATCTGACAATTCTTTAATTGTATTGTCTCATTGCCAAAATTGTACCAAATTGACATAAATTGTACCAAAATTTTGCTATAAAATAAAAAAGCACACATAGTAAGAATTCAAAACACCTTTTTTATTTAGTAAAAACAACAAACGAAACGAATTCATAAAGGTGACATTTTCGAGTCATCAGTTTAATGTTTATTTCCTTGTGTGTATACTGAATGTCAAGCGTTGTTAACATTTTATGAAAAAATTTGTTAAAATTTAAAATTCAATAAAAATATAAATTCTTGAAAAAAAAACCTATTTAAATGTTATAAAACAAAAAAGTAAACATTAAATTTAAACACAAGTATTTTAAAAGGCGTAAGGAATAACTGGAGCCACAATAAATTTGCAATACAGGAAAAAAATTTACCTTCTGAAGCAATTGTGTATATTTTATAAACAAATAATTTTTACTTTCACTCTCACTTTTTACAAAAATAAAATATCAAAAAGTAATTTCAATTTTTGGAAATACAAAATTTAAATTTTCAAAAGATTTTGTTATTCGTGCTTAATTCCCAGTTTTTATTATTAATAAAAACACTTGAAATTTATTGTTGATGGGATAAGCTATTCCTATGCGCATTTCACTGGTTGCTTAGGCCAGATCATCAGGAAACTTCATCCATAAAAATTTTGGAAAAACTAAAGATATTAAACCAAATAAAACTGTTAAACGTATAAGAATTATAGCAACAGTTCTACTTGTAATAATATCAAAGTTCAAACAAAACAACATCAACATCAACAATAAACAGTGGGTTCATCTCATCTTCCATTCCCCACTACAATTAGTTGAAATTCTCTCAACATTAATTGTAGTTGTAAGTAGGTTAATAAAAAGAAAATAAAAACAACAACAACTTACAAAAGATGTTGTCAATTAAGTGTTTTTTAGGCCGTGCACCTGCCTGTTTATTATCAAAAAGTAATTTCAATTTTTGGGAATACAAAATTTAAATTTTCAAAAAAAAAAAAATAAAATACTTAGTATTTTTCAAAAAAAAGGGATAATGCTAGCTCTATCTCATGATGCGGTCGCCTTAATAAATTTGCCTTAATCAAGCCTGAGCATTTGGTACTCTACACCACAGTGTATACAGACAAATTTTCAAGTGAAAGCCATGGGCAATCATGGACCCGCCATAACAAGATTATGTTATGAGGTTAAGATCTATGTAAAAGTTTGTGAGTCTACTATTATTATCACCTATATGAGATTTGTTTATCTTTGAGTGATTTAAGGAAGGGTCTTTATATGGGAGCTATGGTTAATTTTGGACTCGCCAGAGCAATATTTTGTGTTGACAAAATGGCTATCGTAAAATGTGTCGTCACTCATTGTTATATCAATACTAACATTTAGAAGGTAGTCTCCAAATAAGGGCCGATCCCAGTAAAAAATGGCAAGATGAATAAGATTGCAATAAATTAAGTATGGTCCAAATTTAATCTAAATACCAACGTAATAGGATGAAAGAAGTTTCTATGGGGTCACGTGAAATTATTGGCCTATTCTAACCATTTTTAGTATTTAGTTTATTGCACATTTTTACTTTTATGTACTAGTAAAATAATATTTAGTATTGTGATTATTTTGTTGAACTGTTTATGGTTTTTAATCCAAAGTTTGATATTTTAATCAGGCTAAAGTTCATCAAATTTAATTTATTTTAAATTATTTTTATGAAGAAAGGAATTTAACAACATGAAGTTTTTCGCGTTCAGGTTACCCTTACATGTTTCGACTGGCAGTCAATAGTCAAACATCAAACTTTGAGCCAAATTGTATTTAACCTTTGGTAGATCGAAATTAGCTTTTATTGATCATCTTTTTCTTTAATTGATTTACATGTTCTCCCTTAATTCTGTTTTTTTGCACTTTTTGTCAAGAATTCTTCTTGAAGTCCAAAGAACATTTTTCTGTTTTTCGTGCTTTTTTTGTTTTTCTTTTTAGTTAAATAATTTCCAAAATTAATTATCCTTATTAATGAATCTTGCCCTTAATATTAAATTTATAAGAACAACTACTTATTTACATGGTTTGTTCCCCAGCAAAAATAAAGTGAACAAATCAAAGGGAAAAGAGAAAAAATTACGTGAGAAAAAACTATTCACGATAAGGGGAATTTGTTGCCGTTAACAAAAATAGCTTTTAATGGCAATACCAATGTTTTTAACCCTGAAAGGCTACTCTTCATTTTATTACATTAAGGTTACTCTTCGTCGAATCGACGAACTTCTTAATAAATAAATTCAAGCGGAATGATTTTGAAGGTACAAAATAAAAAAAAAATCTGTTTTAGTTAAAAAATAAAAAAAAAATAATATATAAAAAATAAAAATTCTTTTTCTCTCTAAAATTCGATACGAATTTGAACTCTTTTTTTTATTTTTCGAATTAATTAACTTTTTAAAACAACAAAAACTAAAAAGGTAGAAAATAAATTACTTTTTTCTTTCTTAGGCTTTAACAATAATTAGTCAAATAATACAAAAGAAAAAAATATTTATTTATTAGCCTAATTTTACGCATGAGATACAAAGTTCAATTTTATGTTCACAACAGATGCTTTTCTGGCATATAAGTATTACATGTACTTCTCGTCATTCTGAGTTTGCTATAGGGACAGAGGTGACAAGTACTATGCTCTTTTGGTATTTTGACAACATTTTCGACGGATTCTTGCCGATTATGTATTTAATTTTGATTTTTTTTCCTAAGTTAATGAGGCCCTAATGAGGCCTTATAGGATAGAGGGGAATATATATAGGCTGCAAGGGTGGTGTCCCGAATCTGCCTCTTTAATAGGGAGCTTCGAGAGATTAATGAAGATTTTTAAGATACTGTCGTGGGTTTTTGGGTTTTCCATCTTTATGCAACATATTCTAAGTATATATGACGTAGGTGTTGACAAAAATAATATTTAAAATTTCAAAAATAGACAGAAAAACTTACACTAAGGTTACTCTTCGTCGTTGCGACGGGTACACACACACCTCTGAATTTTAACTTAAAAAAAATAAGGATCCAGCGTACGTCCGCTCGCTACAGGTTTACGGCATCAGCTAATGTAGTTGACAAAAATGGCGTTATTTGAACACTCATAAAAAAAGTTATAAAATAAAAAGTAAATGACCATCTAGGTTTAAGGACGTTATGGCATTAAAAGTTTTTTTCGGGAGTATTATTTGTATGATAGCTATGGTCAAATACGGATTAAAATTGTCGACATTAACTTTTACAATAGCCACTATGTCATGACAAAAATGTTGTGCTGGTTGGTCCGCAATTGACCATATGCCCCATTTATGCCCTAATCCTTAAATACCTTAAGAACAAACAAATATTATATAGATGAAGATATAGCACAAAGAACTTTTACATGAACCTTAACCTCATAATATAATATTGTTCTGGCAGTCCATGATTGCCCATGGATCTAGGGTTCCCCCCGTTCGGGAATTCCCGGGAATTTCAATTATTTTATTTCCCGTTTTCCCGGGATTTTTTTGGGGGTTCCCGGGAAATAAAAGTTCCTCATAGTATCAGAAAAAAGCTATTTATACTTTAAAATTTAGTTTTATATTCTCTAAAAATTAGCATCTGTTGATGGGTTGTCGATTAGATCAATAACAAGAAGTGACTACGTTCGTAAATCAATGTATACTGACACAATAAATCCACTAAAAGCAGAATGTGGCGTGCAACAGTTGATAATTAATAAATTTAGTTAAGTGAAGAGTTAATAAAGAACATAAATTCAAAATAAAATACACTCAGTAAATTTAAAATGTCCATGGACAAGTCTTCAAAATATGAGATATCCAAAAATATTGCAAAGTAAACAAAATGAGAAATATACTCTTTACCGACTTTCTAAGCGCATTGAGTGTGTCTTAATGTTATTTCCTAAGCTGTTAAAAAATGTTAATATATTTATTTAAAATAAATATATACTTATAAAACATATTTATTTAAAATCTCTTTTATGAATTTACTTCTTGATCTCATAACTTGAGTACCACAATTTTTGTTTGTTTTTATTATTGTTTTATGAATTAAATTGTTATGTTAATGTTATCTTTTTATTTTGTATCTAGAGCATAATGATTCGAAATTTACATATAAAAGCGTAAGGTAATAATAATTCAAGTTCCTCTTCCAACCTTTAATTAATTTTTGTAGTATTTAGGCATTTCTTTTACTTACTTTGTAAACAATTTCCCTTACGCTTTTTTAAAAAAAGTTTTTTTCATTATTTTAAAACAAATTTACTTTGTATTGTTTATATGGAGCGGGATCCCGGGAAATTTAAAAAATTTCCCGTTTTCCCGGGAATCGAAAAACTCTGGGAAAAAAACTCTACATGGATCCCATATACGAAACACTATTGAAAATTTGATTTAAAACTGTGGTATAAAGTATCGTATGATGGGGCTTAACCGACTATACTTTCTTACTAGTTTTTTTTTTTTGTAGCATATAATGTTATTACAAAAAAAAACTTCAAATAGGTGATTGCTATTAATATGTTCAAGGCGTTTATCTGGTGCACTTATGTCAAAATTTGTTACATTTAGTGTCGGCGATAATTTCTCTCGATTTAAATCGAGATTTCTTAACGAATTGTTTTAAATGGGGTTTCGTCAAACCATTTCAAGATTCATTCAGGGCTGCAGAAAGCTTCGTTCTTTCTCCTTCCTATTCTACTTATTATTTTTCTAAACGACCTCCTATGTCAAACTGCCAACCATATCTTCTCTTTTGCAGATGACAGCAACCTTTGCCATTCGTATTCTTTTTAATATAGATGAAGCGTATCAGCTGTTGGGTCTACGAGGCAAACCCTGAATAATACACTTTGCCGATACCTAGATATAGCCTCGGAATGGGGTCGTGCGAATAGGATCGATTTTAATGCCCGAAAGACCCAGTGGGGTGCACTAACGCATAAGAATACAATGTGATGTCCGATAAACAAAACATATATTCAAGGTGTCGAAAGAAGCATTCAAGTGCCTCGGTTTTTAAAACGTTATAAGATCTATTACACTCCATCTGATCTCCTTACTATTAATACCACCGATATCCGACCGAGAACGAAATACAACTCTCATGTGTGGAGCTACTCGACCGCGTGCATAATAGGGCAAAGGTTCTCATTGGTGACAGTAGGGTATCTGATTCTATCGAGTCCCTTGGGTACCGTCGAAATGTGAGTTGTATTTTACTGTTTTATCGTTACTACAATGAAAAGATGCACATTTGATAATTTAAGTATTTTTTCGATAAATGTTACCGTAAGCGAGTTTTTCTAAACCTTTAACTCCGCGCAACTTATTTAGCGGCGCATTAATCCACAGGGAGTCTTAATGCTAAAATGCATCTTTCCCTTAATCTATTCTTTATTATTGTTTTTTATTTGTTTACTGACAATAGAATTTGGATGTTGATTTCAAAGTATTTTAAACACGACCGTTAGGCGTTAAATAAAATAATATAAATAGTTTGTTTTTTATTGTTTTGTTATTTATTAAAATTGCTATACAAAAGTTCACCTTTAATGATAGAAATCACTCATTCATCACGTTTTGAAATCAACATTTCTATTTTTTAATGTCAGCTTAAATTTAAAATCACAATTATTTAATTTAACTCATTTAGCTAATCTCTTAAATCTTACTAATTATGCCATTAAGAACAAACTCATCTAAATTTGTTTTTATTTTCCCATTTGTATTTGTTTGTTTATAATTTTGCGTTTTTCCCTTGTAATACATATTTAAAAAAAGTAAAGAAATAATAAAAAAAAACACAAATCAAAACACTTGTACTTTCTGACAAAACATTTGAATTAAAGTGCAATTGGAGCCATAAGCTTATAATAAATTCAGGAAGAAGTGGCCGGCTCAACAATGCAACGGTAGCAACAAAAAAAGAATACAAATAAAAAAACACACACACAAAATATATATATATATAAATAGAGATAAAAAATCTAAAATAATAGTTTTGCCGAGTTATCATAATTTTTTTTTGTATGTGTATATTGCAATTATGCTTTACAATTTTTATAAAAGAAAGATAGAAAGAAGTACTTTTTGCCAATGGAGTATGCAAAAATATTGTTGCAACACAAGCAGTAACTTTAACATGAAATACATACAACAATAGCAAAAAATGAAACAAAATGTTGCTCTTTTGTTGCAGGAAGTTTGATAGTGATGACCCAATTTAATGAACCCCATAAAATGTGCGCGTATATTAATGTATGAAAGTAAATGAATTTGTGTGTGTTTGCATGATTGTGGTGTATGCGGCAATTATTTCATTTTTTGTTGTGTTTGTACATAAAACATGACTTTGCAGCTTATGTTAAACATACACACCACTTATACACAATGTACAATAAATTCAAATGCAAACATACTAGATGTGAGCTTGACATAATACGTACCTGCAAGAAATGCTTTACAACAATTCATAAATACAATTTTTATAAAAAATTTAAACTTTGTAATTTACTTAGACTTTTATTTAAAAGATACTGTTTTAATAAATTCTCTTCAATGTGGGTCCTTTGATACTTTGTTAACAGGCTCCTTTTTTAAAGGGGTAAATTTTTTAAAAGGGTTTTTTAAAGAGTACTTTTTTAAGAGTACTTTTTAAAAGTGTACTTAAGGTTACTTTTTATAAAAGGGTACTTTTTAAAAGCGTACTTAAGGGTACTTTTTTTAAAAGGGTACTTTTTTAAAAAGAGTACTTTTTTAAAAAGTACTTTTTTAAAGTTATACTTTTTTAAAAGGCTACTTTTTAGGTGAATGTAAAATCTCCTAATTGTAGGTGTTTTTATTTAATTTCTTACATTAAACCAAATATTTTTCAAGTGAAAAATTTTAGTCGGTCAAACCCTATACCACAGAATTAAAAAACAAATTTTCTTAACCTCATGACATAATCTTGTTATGGTGGGTCGATGATATATGAGAAAAATCTGGCACGTACGGTATGTCACAAATGATATTGAATTTTGGTTTATTATCAGCCGTATTTATAACGAAAGTGTGACATGAGGTTAGCACATAGTTTATTTTTTAAGCAAAGTTTACTAAAAAAAACTCTGGCTAAGGATTTGCTAAACTCTTGTTAACGAGTTGCCAAATTGTGAAAACAGCTGTTTAAGGTTTGCAATCTAATTTTTATGTTAAATTGTAGTCTTTTTTAATGTTGTACTTAAAATTTAAAAAACTTTTAAAAATATTTATTTCGTGGCATTTTGCCAAAAAAACAGGTTAGTGCAGGAAGGCTTTAGTCGAGATAAGATAGCAAGCAAAAACAGTAAAAAAAAAAATAGGTGAAAAAATAATTTTTGTTAAATAAGAAAAATTTCTTTTATAATACAAAATTTTAAAAACGTAAACAAAAACATTTTTTTGAATAAAAAATTCGCATTATAAACAACCTTTTTCCACTTTCTAAATTAGACTTAAGATGTTATGTCAAAATGCCACAGATATGTGGAGTGAAGCAAATATTTTATTTTATTTTAATGATAAAATTATTTTCCAATTACTATTACCTTTTTTAATTTAAAATTTTATAAAAAAAAATCTTTTTCCAGGTAACAAATAATAGTTTTTTTCTTAATAATTGTAATTTTTTTTAAGTTATGGTGTGTTATTTTCTACAAAAAAATTTGACATTAAAATATGGTTGTTTCCACAGAAAATTACTCCTTATAGCTCAAAAATGAAATTATTATTTTGATTTTTTTCCGCTAATATTATACAAAATAAATGTATCTGTTATTTTCCGAAAGATTTACTTTATTTTTCTTTATACTAACAAAAATATGTTACTTTGAAGTACCCATAATAAATGAATTCAAACACAAAAAACTGTCAACTTTTTAAAATGTAAAAAAAAAATTTTTTTTGGTAACTAATTTCTTTGGTTTGAAAATAAATTTATTCCTTAAACAAAATATTTCAAAGTATTTAAACAGATATTTTACTTGAGATATCCTGCGCATAATTTTACAATATTTTACAATTGTTTCCGACATTTGTAAACCGCACATTTATAAAGTAACGGCCGTTACTTTTTTAATGGTCAAAAAAAGTATTGAAATTACATTTTTTATGAATTCTTTCGGTTGCTGCCGTTGCTTGAACTTTCATAAGTCCAAAATGGAGAAATTCTCGTGGCATATTTGGGTAGGTTGGAATTTCATTTAAAAAATCTCCGAAACTCGGTTACGACCGTTACTTTGGAAACACCCATATGTAATTTAGTATTCGTTTCTTAAAAATGGTTTGCTCTCTTTAAGGGTACCGTGTTTTATTTTAAAAAGTAAACTCTAACTAATGGCATAACCTATTTTTGCCCCTTATAAATCGAGTGTTGATAGTTACCTATGGGTCTATTTTTATAACGGTGACGATTGACTCAAAGAGTTACGTGAAAATTGCAAAAATTCGGAAAAGTTTGCAAAAATAGGAAAAATTCGCAAAAAGTTTTAATATTTTAAAAAAGCCATAAAATTGATTTAAAGTCCCTTAAACTATAAGAAATGGCAAAATTTTTGTATATATTGCTCAATTAGTGGAAGTTTGCTAACAACGGCATAAAAGCAAAGTCTTATCATCCTTATTACGGTTCTCAATGTCGAAAGCGACTCTGTAATAGAATAAACTAACACAGATCTTTTTTCTTTAATCTACTACAAAATTCGACTTACGGTGTTACAGACAACGAGAACCGTTATAAGGCTGAATATTTATTAAAATTCGTTAAAGCTGTAAAGAATCAGAAAACTTACAAGAAAAGTTTGCTGCTTACGTGAACTTGGCTAACATTGGAAAATTGCAGAATTGGTTAAAAAACATAAAAATGCGTTATAAAGTGAGCTTTAATGGATGAAGAACAAAAAATAGGGCGTTCCACTTTTTTTATTACTTGTGCTTTTTTTGTGCTAGTCAAACAATAAATAGCATTATTACAGGTTTGGCACCTTTTCAGGTGATATTTTTTGAAAAATATAGAAAAGAGAACACCATTAGCTTTATATAAACAAAAATTTTGCCCAACATATTTTCTTTAATTTGTTTATAAAAATGTGTAATTCCTTCAAAGATATGTTGACGCTTGTTTTTAATATTTCTCTTATTTTCTTTTGTTTAGCATTATATGTATGGGGTTTAAAATAAAGCACCTAACTTAATTTCTGTTTTAAAAATATTAAAAATAAATTCTTTTTGTAAAAGATTAAACGAAAAGGATTTTATACTTCAACGGAAAATATTAACATTTCAACATTTGATAATTTATTCATTTAAAATTTAAATCAAAGTTAAGCAAATAAAAAGGTGTCTTCAATATTCATTAATTATATCTTCGAGAAAAAGAATTCAACAAATAAGTATTTTTAATTAATTGACAAAAAATCAAGTAAAATTAACCCAACTAATATATTTATTCGACTCATATACCCATTAAAACAAAAAAAAAAACGAAAGCGTGCTAACTAATTTAATGGACAACCGACTTTTAAAGATTGACCCTTGAAAACAAATTTTAAATTGAATCTTGCAACTCGACATTTGACACTTTCATCCCTTGTATACCTGTTCTACTTTTTTTTGAACTCCTAACAAATATTTCAGTTTTCCTAAACATGTACAAACTTGTTTATCTTAATAACTATTTTTAAATGGCACACAAATTTTTACAACTTATTTTAATCAATGAATTCCAAAAATATCTAACAAATTTGCAGCTGTTCAAGGGCGTGGTTCTCAAATACTTACGACTGCTTATTTTAAGCTAGACTACTACAGATACATTGTTGCATGAATGAAATTAAAACTCTTCTTTGTTTTCATATTCCAAATTTCATACCTGCAACCATA
The DNA here is from genome assembly GCA_949318255.1 of Pollenia labialis. NCBI lineage: Eukaryota > Metazoa > Arthropoda > Insecta > Diptera > Polleniidae > Pollenia > Pollenia labialis. The sequence goes on along the minus strand of OX439139.1, from coordinate 197,981,887 downwards.
ATTCATTTGTATATTTAAGTTCTTAGAAGAAAAGAAGCGATGGAAAATATGAAAAGGCGAAATAACAGGAAAACTAACCATAAAAGTATTTTTATGGTTGTTTCGTGTAATTTAAGGATAATAATAGACAGTCGTTAGTTACTAACTTTTGTTGATTTTGTGTTTGTAGTGCACCACAATGATGACGTTATGCTTATTATAAAACAATATACATATACAAAGAAATATTGTATTTTATTTGCATTTTCGACTGTTTGATTGTTACTTGTTTTATTTTATGCAATTTTTCCTTTATTGTACATACTTGTATTTAACATGCCTGTTTGCCTGTCCCTGTCTCTTTGATTGTCTGTTTATTATCTCGTTTTACGACTACTCTACTACTCTTGAAAAATCAACCCACAAGGAGAAATCGTTAAATCGTCATTTCTTATACCTACATGCGCATGTGGGCGCATGAACGAGCCGCCAGTCAGCCAACAATAGCAGCAGCAACCAAAAACAAACATGATGATTGCAATAACAACGACAATCGACAACAAAATACAGCACCGTAGACGAACACGTCTGAAAAAAAGAGTACCAACATGAAAGAAGATAATTGTGCCCCATTGGCAATGTAGTATATATTTACCAGGGTTTGGAACAAGTTGGTGTTACAATTCAGGGATATGTCAACATATCAAAAAATGTACCTATGATTTAAGAGGAGTTACATGATTTGACGGAGAGCGAGCAATTTAAGTGTAGCCGATAATGTTTCTCTGCAAGAATCAATATGCGGGTCTTGTTAAACCGATTTTATATTTTTAATTGTAATTTGACTTAGAATACACATTCGAATAATATGAAAATTTATTTAATAAATAACGTTTTAACCTAATCAAACCTTTTGATCCAACAACTATTCAAAAAATTACAAGTAAGAAAGTACAGTCGGTCAAGACTGCTATATGATACCCTACAAAACAGTATTTTAAAAAACACATTTACAAGAGTGCACCTTATTTTCTGCAAAATTGCGACCTGTACTTTTCCAGCCAGCCAGACAGCCAGCCGGACGGGCATCGGTGGTTCGACTCAGAAAGTGATTCTGAGGCGATCGGTATACTTTAAGGTGGGTCCAGGACCCATATCACACATCAGCACAAATGCATAATACCCTTTCCACTATTGTTGTGTGGGTATAATAACTTAAGAGGTAATAAAAAATTTTTGAATTACCGTTGGCTTCAATTCATTAGAAAAGTACCAACAAAATTCGCTATATCCTTTAAGTTTTAGGAAGGACAAGGACCAAATTTTTATTTTTACCCTAAACAAAAATAAGAGGCGAATGTAAGTATGTTATCATGCTGTTGAAACTTTTATGTACATTGTGGGTTATCGTTAAATTCTGAGATGATCTAGCTATGCATTTCCGTTCAGATGTGTACAAAAAATTTACAGACAGACTCGTTACAAATATTGAACCCCTATAATATTTAATAAGTTTTCTGAACTAGGTTTTCTGCACATTTTATCTACAAACATTTTTTTGTTGTTGGATATATGGCAAATCTGTGGCCGTATTCTGTAATTCGCTTAGCTAAAGCTAAATCTTGATCGCTAAATTGACCTGTATAGTTCGTTTGTATTTACAAGATCTGTTAGAAACCCCCAGATTATGATTCCCAGAATTTCCTCATCTTTTTTTAGTAGGTATTTTATAGTTAGGATTGCAAATAATGTATTTCGTTTAAAACTACTGGAATTCTTCGCTAATTTTACTTTTTAAGGATTTTCTATATCTCAACTAAATACATTTTAGCACTTTTTAAATTGTATTCCCATTTTACCTTATTTGGTTGTGCTATTTTCCTCTTAGTTTGTTACTGTCTGGACCTTTTTTAGGATATTTTTCATTTCTTTTTTCTCTTTGTTATTTGTTTATTGCGGCTGGGGAGCCATTAACCATTAACTATGATATGTTGTTTTTTGATAATAGCTTAATTATTTATTATTATTATTTTTAGTTTATTAGTGTACAAATATGTTTATAATTTGTTGTTAATTTCTCAGGATATATGATTTTAGCAATGCACGTTACAGTATTGCATTCGTAGCGAAAAATGGCTAAATCAACTTTTTATATTTTTAGCGATAGAGAATTAGCTTAGCGAATTACAGAATACGGCCACTGATCTATGCAAAGAAGTTAGCGAAGCCGTTGTTTGTTATACCATAGAGGAGAAAATCCAGAGAAGTTTTTATTAGCGAATCTTATGGGTTTTTAAACTTGGAATTTTTAAAAACATGATTTTGAAACTTGGTACATATTTTGAAATTCGGAATTTTCGAATTTGGGATTTTAGGTTTCATGTATATAACCCCAACCCAAATAAGTATGTATGTTTAAAAATACTTTGTACTTGAAAATTAACGTATCAGGTTATTTACCAAAAAACTAAAAAATGCAGATGGAAAATGTTAAAAAATTTAAAGAAATTAAATAACTCTCACAAATAATGAAATAACTCTTAAGTAAAATGTTTTTGGTACTTATTTCGTTTGGGTATTATTTCATTATGAAATATACAATTCCTAAGCAAAAAATAAAATAAAACCGAAAGGGCTGGGAGTTGTTTCGTAATAAAATAACTCCTACATTTATATGAAGAAATGTTGGGACTAATTTAATTTTTTATTGGGACTTACTTATTTCGGACTCATGCTGGAAGAATGGGTCTGGAATTTAACGACTACTGTAGAAGTTGTCAAAACGAGGATGAAGAGGAGACTGTGCTCCACTTTCTCTGTCATTGCCCTGGTTTGCGGGGTATTAGGGGGGAATGCCTGGGGGAACCGGTATATGCCTGCTTGGAGGATCTATCTGGGATGGAACTGAAATCGCTCCTTCTCTTCACTAGGAAGACGAGGTGGTTGGACTTTGCAGTGACGCCATCTGAGTAACTGCTCTAAGGGATGGGCATTGCCGCAGGGTATCACAAATGGACCAATAAGGGACCCAAGTGAGCTGTCTTTTGATGGCTGGCCATGGAACCTAACCTAACCTACTTATTTCGCAGAGGCTAATTCACTACGTTTATGTTTAAAGAAGTTAATATACAGTGAACTCGCGAAAACGTGAACACTCAAAAGGGTGAACGTCTCAAAAACGTGAACAAATTTATTTTTACACAGGCTATTCTAAAACGTGAACAAAATCTGGCAGCTCTAAAACGTGAACACATTTTTGTTTATTTTTATTTTCTGTTTAAAATGTTTTTTTTTTGGGAATTCCCCGAATTGAGTTCACTTATTGGTTTATGTTACAGTGTTTGTTTTTCTTAATTTTATGTATACGCTGACCTGTTAGTTGTTTTTTGACATTGCTACGTAAAAGTTGAAAGTTATTAAAAATTGTTTTTCGTGAAAGTAAAAAATGTCACTAAAAAAACCTAAAGTGTTATCTTTGAAAGATAAAGTGAATATTCTTGAGTTATTGCAAAAAGGTTATAGTGTCAGTGGCTTGGCAAGAAAATATGGTGTTGCTAAATCAACAGTTTGTTCCATTAAAAAGAAAAAACGGGAAATAACAAATCGTGTAAATAATACTCTTTATGGTACCGGAAAGCGTAAAACATTACGTTCTTCTGAGCTTCCGAAAATGGAAAAAACTCTTTACAAATGGTTTCTTAGCATGCGAAACAAAAAATTGCCGGTAAGCGGACTGATGCTAAAAGCGAAAGCTTTAGAAATTCACCAACAAATTAAAGAGAGTGATCGTGGTTTTAATGCCAGTGATGGATGGCTTCAAAAATTTAAGCAGAGGTTTGGTGTTCGTCTTCTCAAAATTTCCGGAGAAAAGCTTTCTGCTCAGCCACAGCTTGTTGACCCGTTTAAAGAAAAGTTAAGGGCAAAAATGGAGGAACTCTCTTTATGTGAAAAACAGCTTTATAATGCTGACGAATCCGGTTTGTACTGGAAGCAGCTACCAGATAAAACATACGTTTCATCGTTGGAGAAGAGTGCTCCAGGCGCAAAAATGGAGAAACAGCGGTTAACTTTCATGTGCTGTTCGAATGCGTCTGGGGCACACAAACTTAAACTACTGGTAATTGGAAAATCTAAGAATCCACGATGCTTTAAAAATTTTACATGTCCAGTGAATTATAAATGCTCAAAGTCAGCATGGATGACATCCACAATTTTTTATGCTTGGTTTCATCAATGTTTTGTTAAAGAAGTAAATTTAAAATGAACAATTTTAAACTAAAAGATTAATAACTTTTTACTTTAGGTAACTGAGTTTCTAACAAGAAAAAAGCTACCGGTAAAAGCCCTTCTGTTAATAGACAATGCCCCTTCACATCCCCCTGAAACGCAATTAATTTCTGCGGACGGAACTATTTGCGCAATGTTTTTGCCACCCAACGTCACGTCTTTAATTCAGCCGATGGACCAAAATATTTTTAAAATAACGAAATTGCATTATAGAAACAGCCTTTTAGCTCTTATCGCTGGAAAACAAACAGATTTGTTAGATTCTATTAAGATGTTGTCTATTAAAGATGGAATTAATCTTTTAGACTCAGCATGGAATCAAATTTCACAAGAAATTTTGCACAACTGCTGGAAAAACATTTTAAATTTATTTTCTGACCAAGATGACCCTGATGACAATATTCCCTTAAGTGTTTTAAGAGAAAGGTTTTCTCCTCCAGACATAATACATCTAGAAGAAACTGCCACTAGACTTCTTCAGGCTCTTAATCCTCAGGTTTGTTTTATTATAGGTTTTAGAGAGTTTTTTATAACTTAACTAATTTTTTGATAGATTGAAGTGACACTTTCTACGGTGAAAGACTGGAACAACAATCCTGAAGAAAATCGCATTGATGTAGAAAATTTAGAAATTCACGATGATACCGATGATGACGATTTACTGATATACCAGCCTCAAATTAAAGTAAGCCCAAAGGATGCTTTAGAAGCTCTTGATAAAGCTTTAATATGGGCTGAAAATTAAATGGTCGACCAAAGTGAAATTAGTGTGTTAAGAAAACTTAAAGAAAAAGCTTTGTTAAAGATGGTTGAGCAAAAGACTTGTCAAAAAAAGATGACCGATTTTTTCCTGTAAAATTTTTTTGCCTTATAAACATTCTTCGAAAAAAAAAGTTCCCATTAGTTTTTGTTAATTTTATGTGTATTTTTTTGTGATATTCATAAGAATTTTTTTTTTATAAATCAAATGCAAACTGAACTGAATTATTGCATATACATATATTTTATGTTATTAAAAATTAATAAAATATTTGTTTTAAAATACTTGTTTATCTATTTATTTATTTTTATTTATTTATTATTTATTTTTGAATAGTTAGAGGTGCTATTTTTTTTAAATTTTGGCATTCGATAACGTGAACAATCTCGAAAACGTGAACCGCCTTGGAAAAAATTAGTTCACGTTATCGCGAGTTCACGTATCTTTTCTTCAATAAAATTAGAGTTAAGGCCCAACCATAATGTGCTTAAGTTGGATTAAGCAAAAGTGCGAATACATGTTAATTATATGAGGCCAACCATATTGAACTTAACGAAACTTTTTGCTAAGTTTAATGAAACTGTAATTTGCTTAAGCAAGGTGCGAATCTAATCACACAAATGTTTTTTTATTTTGTTTTTGTTTTTTTAAATACATTTGAAAGACTTTTTGTTAATTTTTGACAGTAGGTTAAGCAAGGCTATGCATATTATGGTTAGGCCTTTACATGTCTATTGCTTTATCTATGGCACTAGTATTAAATCCAATTTTATTCCGTCATATCAATTTCTAAACTTGTATGCCTACTGTAGCATTACCGTGGTAGTAGTCATTTTTAACTCACATAAAATTACATATGTATGAAGAATAAATATTACAAAGAATTGTATGTGTATTCTGTTTTCACATATAGATAGGGGTTGATTGTAAGGTTGCTGACTGCCTGCCGGTTTGCCGGCAAATAAACAAGTTTTTGTTTTTTCGTTTGCTTTATTTTTCTGTGTTTGTTTTGAGGAACAACGTATGATCTATCATACAAGTCTTTATTTGTTGATATATACATACTAGTCATCATAATCATATCATTATTGAGTTTTATCGCACGTTGTTGTACCATTTTATTGAGAAGGGGATGTTTGTCAAACTCAATTCTTTTTCTATTTAAAATATTTTAATGAAAATCTGTTTTTCAAAAAGTTGCCTATATATTTTCAATTTTAGTTGATTCTTATTATATTTTTTTGTGGGGACATGGGAGAAATGTACTTTTTGGAATAATTTATTACTCATGTACATGTAATAATAATTTTGTTTTATTATATAGATATTTATTCGTTTATTTTAGTCATTTTACTTTTTTTATAATAAATCGGACCTTGAAAATGTAGTAATGATCTTGCAAATAGAACATACATATAAATAAATTAATTTTCCAAAAAAAAAAATAAATGACAAAATTGTTTACCACTTTTAATTATACGCCACACCAATAACATCGCAAATTTTGATATGAGTATCGTTTATATATGTAAGTTATAATAAAATATAAAAATATATAAATTTTAAAATAGCAAATTTCTGTGTTAAACTATTGGATTTTTTTAATATTTATGCTTTTTCACTGTTGAGCAGTAAATAAATAACTTATTAAAGGTTTTCATTGTATCGCTTAAAAGTTTAGCAATCTATGAATTTTTACCCCCTCGCAAATGAATTGTCAAAAATCGTTTGAGAATTCATTTAAACAAACTTCTTCATTTGCCTAGCAATTTTGATTCGTTAACTTGTGCTGTTCAATTGTGCATTTATACAGATTATTTGTGCTAACCGTTGTTTTTAACGAATAATTCAAGTGTTAAGAAATCACAAACAACAAATTCTTGGAACTAGTGTTTGCCCAGTAGTCGAAATTCGACCATAACTATGTATCCAAATATACAGAAAGCATATGTACATTAGGGAGACACCTTTTTGCAATTTTTGCATATATCAAAAATTCCAACTCATAGCCGTGTGGGGCATAAATAAATGTTAAAAAATATGGTTCACTTTTCCTCTATCGTGGATAACGTTTCCGCACCAAAGCGCTAAAATGTTGATATAATTATTTTCATCATTAACTCAGTTACACTTGTCATAAATAAGTTAGTTTTTGTTTTTAAATTCCTATATTATATTCAACAATAAACCAGTTTTCATAAGTCTTATGCAAAATCAAATGGGTTTTCAATTTTCAAAAATAAAATGCCGACATATATGGAGTTTTAGAAATCGCTAACGGTGCGGAAACTTTTTTCACCGAATCAACCTAAAAACAGTTTTTACTATCATAATAACATTCCCCACATGGTACTGGAGTGGTATTTTGCACTCAAAAAAAGTTACTAGCCTAATGTATGTACGTCTATGTATGTTTATAACATAAAAATATTATTAATTTACATGTTTCGAGCATTTGTTACTTTCCGTCTTAGTGGATCGATTTGGCAAGAGACTAACTTTGAGTGGAAGATAACAAATTCGTAAATGTTTAATTAAATATTGTAAGTTCAATAACATAAAAAAATTAGAAAGTACTTACTAATTGAAAAACAAAAAATATTAACGAAAATTAGAAAAAAGTACCAAAAATCTCCTCCTTACAGATTATTATTTACTTAGGGCCATGCATGTTTAATTTAATGTCTCTAGGTCCAAAATTAACGAAAATTCAAAAAGTATCAGTTGAGACACAAAAAAGTGTCAACATTTTCCATTTTATCGGTTATCATTCCATCAGGACCATATATATATTGAAAATAATCTCATGCAGCACGGGAAGTTTAAGAAAGTAATTTAATTTTTCGTGTTTCCCCTTATTTTATGATACCATGTTAAATCACACTAACTATTTACAAAAGTAATGGTTACGCTTATTTGGTTAAATATTTAATAAGTGTGACCTGACCGTAACTTTAATAATTTTTTTTATTTTTTTATAAAAAAAACATACCTGTGAAAGATGGCCATCGGTATTGTTTAACATCATCTCACCCATCTGTTGCTCCAATCCAGTCATTGAGAACAATGGTTGTTCTTTGGTTTCTTCCAGCAAATGTTTCTCGTCAGCTGTGTATGAAGTCGTCGTAATACCATCATTAAGATTAGTTTCTTGTTGACATTCAGGCGCATCAAAGTGAAGAGATTCCATAGCAGCTGGAGCATTAGAAACTTCATCGGATATTTTAAATGGAGAAAATGATTCATGAATTTCTTGTTGTTGCTCTTGGGTAGCTGGAGAATTATACAGGAAACTGTCATTTGCAATTAAGGGATTAGTAGTGTCAGCTAATAGACTTTCCTCGGCTAAATTGGTAGATGTATCGGCCATGAGATCTTGATTTGGCTGCTGATCGAGATCGTGTATTTCTTCGTGCTGATCTAAAGATAGTGGTTCTGATAATTTTTGATCTTGATGTGGCTCAGATTCAACTTGGTTTTTAAAATGTTCTTGCTCATCTTTTTGTAGGTCATGTTGTGGCTCCTCTGGTTGTTTTTCAGTTATAAGCTCTTCCTGGAATATGTGTGTTTCATCTTCATTTTGGCTTTGTTCAGCAAGCAAATCTTGTTGCAAGTGAATTTTGTCCATCTGAGTTTGAATATCCTCTTCTAGTTCTCCCTGTTCTTGTTGTTCTTCATGATGTATAGTTTCTTTCAAGTGTTGTTCTTCAACCTGGGGTTGTTCATTTGACATTTGTTCATGTTTAAATTTTTGTTCCTCCACTCGGAATTGTTTGTCATGTTCTTCATCTAATTCCAACTGTGCTTCTTGCTCCAAGTACATGGATTCTTGCATATTTTTTTCATTATCCATATCAATTGTTAATTGTGGTATATCCTTATTCGAGCAATTAAGAGTGTTTTGTAAATTCATTTGAATTTCCTCTGTCGATGGTGAATGGGAGACATTCTCTTTTTCTTCAATCTGCAAAAGTTCTTTGTCCCCAGCCAACTGGTTGGCAGCCGATTCGGTAGCAGATTCCTCGATAAACGAATTATTAACACTGTCTATTTCGGTTGGAATGGGCTGCACGCTATTCAAAACATCCTCAATAGCATCGTCGGTGGCCACATACATTGATCTTTTCATAACATCATCGTCATGTTGTAGGGATGATACAGCCGAGGGTTGGACATCTAAATCAGCATCAAGGTCTACACAGGTTTCTGGACCATGATCCATGAAGTTTGAAGGCTGGAAGTCAGTAGAGTCGGTAAGATGCTCATTTTCCGTGTCTTGGATTTCTACATCATCGAGTGGCAATTGTTGTGTAGCCTGATCGGGAGTCATGACTTCGTCTCTTTGATGGAAACCATCAATATCTTGAAGTTCTAATTCATGGGGTCGTTTATCGGCTTCTTGCTCAAATTCTGATAATTCTTTGGGCAGAGAAACAGTGTCCATGTTATTGTCATCCTTACCCTTGCGTGGACTTTGAGCCACGAAATCATCATCACCTAAAAGATGGCGTGGTACAACACTAGGAGCCTGACCAAAGATTTGTGTTTCCATAATATCGCTTAAAATGGTTTCATTTTGCTGCTCTAAGCCTGTGGCAAAGGGAGATGTTGGTGAAGAAGGATTTGAGCCAAAGTTAGGTACAAATTCCTTAGCATCTGGGTTAAGCTGGGATTGGGCTTGTTCTAAATCTAGTTCGTTTGGTATTTGTGGTGTAAGAGGATCTGAATTCTCTATATTTTCCAAAGTGCTCATAAAATCGTCAAATATATTGGAAAGGGGAGCCACAACAGCCTGTGGGGGAACATTTTCACTGAGACTACTGGTACCGTTTGTGGTATTGGTGGCCAAAGAAGAGGGCTCGTCTTCATCAATCATTTCAGCTTGATTTTCTTCTTTTGTTTCAATTTTGACATCTACTTGGGGCACAACACCATCTATTTCGCTTTTCATCACATGGAGTTTTTTCTCAAATCCTGTGGATACCAAATTGCCAAATTCTTCGTTTATATTAACATTAACATTATCATGACCATTGGTATCATGACCATTTCCCATGTTAAATAAATCACGATGTTGTTGCGGTTGCTGCTGATGATCTCCACCAAATACAAAGCCCCCATTTCCAAATTCATGAGCAGCATTGTTGCTAGTTTCTTTTTCTGCCAACTCATTGCATTCGAATGTACCATCATCATCTTCTTGGCTAAAGTTTTTTAACGTTTGCAGCTGTGGCTGCTGCTTCTCGCTCTGCTGCACTTCTTTAACGTACTTCAATTCGTCGTCGTCTCCAACATCGTGTTCTTCTTGGTGTTCATCGTATTTACCACCCAAGATCTCACTGGTAACTCCACCAACACCCGCACTGACAACTTCTGCTTGTAGTGCTCCAACTACTGCATCACAGTCCGCACTAGCAACATTCATATGCTGCATACTGTTGTTATCCATCATGTAATTTTGTCTGTTTTCCAAAAATTGATCCATGATTTCTTGGTTTTCTATTGCAAAGTTTCTTTCTCTAAATAAAACTTTTTTATTAAATTTTTAAATGCGCACAACACAAAAAAATTCCTTTTTTATTTTTTACAAATCCTTTTACAAGACTTTGTTTTTACTTTTTCTTTAAAATCGGTTATTTTTCTTTTTAGCAAATGAATTTTTTGTTGCTCTAATTTTTAGGTTATTTTTCTTTACTGTCCTGCGCTTAAATATTTAGAGTTGGATTGGTGTAGTGATTTTTTTGTTTTATTTATTCTTCTTTAAGTTTCTTTATTTAACTCCTTTTTACAAAATTCTCTTTTTTAGCTGAAATCAGAAAATTCGTTTTTAAAAGAAAATCTAAATTTAAAAACTTAAATTATTTTCAATTTAGATTTTATTTTTGCAAATTAAATTTTCGAACTTATTGAAAGATTCATAATAATTATTTTTAAATTAATTTGTACGCGTGATTCACCTTTTTAAATTTCGCAAATTCTCTTTTAAAATTCCTTTTTTATTCTTTATACCTATCTACTCATATATTTTTTGCACACTTTTTTTAGACAAAAAAAGTATACAAAATTTTAATTTCAAAAAAAATATCTCTTTTTAATAATTTGTTAACTCTTTGCAAAAATAAAACGCGTATATATGCACAAACAATAAATAAATGTGAAAATTGTTTAAATAAATTTTTGCAACACACACACACACAAACACACAGTTCAAATACTCTGCTTTTATAAACTTTTTTGTTGATGATTCTGGAATACAAGAACAAATATTGCCGACTTTCGCAGCTGCCGTCCTTTTACTTCAACGAACGCGAATTGAATATATGGAGAGCTCGTCATTCTGCAAAAGCGCTGTGCAGCTTATTCCAGTGCAGCCAAGTCTAATAAAAGCGAAGGCACTAAACAGCGTTGTCAACTATGAAATTTCAAAATGCACCAAAATGGAGAAAATCGCAAAAAAATTTTATTTAAAATGTTTATTGACTTAATTTAGCAATAACAATATAACAATTAAACTTCAACATTTTTCATTGAAATAAAGAAAATTTCTATTAAAATTGAGAATTTTAATTTGAGAAAATTCCAAATGAAATGGGGAAATTGTAATTCTAAATTGAGAAAATTCCAAATGAAATTGAGAATCTTTAATTTTAAAATGAAAAAATTCCAAACGAAATTGAGAAATTTTAAACTGATTAAATTGAATTATATCTGTAGCATTTTGACAAAACATCTTAAGTCGAATTTAAAAAGTTGAATAAAATGCTGTTAACAATACGAATTTTCATTCAAAATACATTTTTGTTAACGTTTTTAAAATTTTGTATTATAAGCGGAATTTTTCTTTAATTTTGGATTATTTTATTATTTAATAAAAATTATTGCTTCACCGAGCTTTTTTTTAAAACTTGTTTGCAATCTTATATCGACTAAAGATGTTTTGTCAAAATGCTACGGATATAATTTTTATTATATTCATATTCATTTGGAATTTTATCAATTTCGTTTGAAATTTTCTCATTTTCAGTGAAAAATTGTGTATGTAATAAATTTTTGAAAAGAGTTTAACGATTAATAGTATGGATTTAAAATTAATAATACAGCAAATTATATATGATGAAATTTTTTATTTTCTTTACATAATACAAATTATCTACAACTTTTGCTTAAAGCCGTTTTACACTATCCCACAAAGTATTTAGTAATTTACGTAAATGCAACCCTGTCATGATAAGTTGTTATTGTTTTTTGAAAATGTTCAAAGAATAATTAGATCAGGGAAGCATTTTTGAAAAATACGTAAGACTTTGTGGGATAGTGTGTAACGGCCTTTAGTGCATATTATTTGGTACGTCTTAAACATCATTTCTTGTTGTTCTTATTGTAGTCTGTAAAATTGTTTGTAAAACTTGTACACTGTTGAACACACCCAGTTTAGCATTTTTGTGTAAATATTAATAGTTGGGTGTTGTATTTCAACACATGGCTCATTACGTAAAATTTCTTTTATAAATTTAAATTATTTAAACAATTTCACAGTTTTATATAAACGCCAAATAATAAATATAACAATATACAAAATACTGTTATTATATTGCTTGAATTTCTATTTTGTAATCAGTTTTGGTCAGGAAAGGCTTTTGTTTACATTCAATTTAATAAATAAATAAAATTGGAAATTTTGAAAATGTTTCATATAACCAAATATGTTCTAATTATTTTACAGAGAACATTTTATTATTTCACTTTTATATCTAACAAAGTACAATTAAAAGTTGGAATTTTCAAAAATATTTCTTTAATTGCTTATTTTATGTTTATTACCGCAAGTATTTAAAAAAATTAAATTTTAAGCACGTTTATATGTAACTTGCTGCACGTAGATATTGAATTTTTTTGTATTTAAAGTATATTTAATAGGCGAGTAACAAAACAAAAATTTTGGGAAATTTTGTAAATTATTAATGAAAAATGTCTTGTTTAGTTTAATTAATTTTTTTATCTAATCTCTTTTTGTTCGTTATTTATAATTCTAGAAACAAAAAAAGACCAAATTCAAGACACAAAAATATTTCAAAAACCAACATATACTGCAGTTTGTTAGTGCCAACTAACTCTTTTCACAACACTACTTTTTTCTCTTTTTGTTTGTAAGCTTTTGTAGCGCATACATAATTTATTTAGTTAGTTTGAGTGTTAAAAATGCCAGCAAAGAGATTATCGTACGAATTTATTCAACTGATTTATTACAACCGCCAATTGGGGGCAAGTACTCAGGAGCTATTAGAAAGGTTCTTGGTATCAAGAAGAGCCATTTATAATGTGCTTCACCGTGCTGAAAAAGAGGGAAGGGTAGAATTAAAGCGTGGAGGTGGCCCTCTGAGCGCTTAATTCTAAGAAAAGTATACAAGAACCAAAAGATTTCTACAAGGAAACTTTCGAAGGAGCCACTACTTTCTGCAGTAAATATAGAAAAACGTTGTTCCTTCGCCATAAGAAACCTTTCGCAACTTGTAGACTATTGGGAAGATGTTATATTCAAAATAATGCTGTACTACAACGATGGAGCAACTGGAGTTTGGAAAAAATCCCTAACATTATCGCAACATTATTCCAACAATAAAATTTGGAAAAATGTCGACGATGATTTGGTGCTGCATTTCAAGCAAAGGGGTAGAAGATTTAGCTTTAATAGAGACGTAACAATATTTTTTTTTTCTTTATTAAATTTTTGATATAAAAAAGCCTTCATGTGGCCAACAGATATTACAGTGGAGTATGTCATTCATTTTGCTTTTACTCTATGAAACATATACATATATATGTATATATATATATATATATATATATATATATATATATATATATATATATGTATATTTACATATAAATCAATTTGAAAACTATAATATTTTATTATATACGGCGACAATTTTTAACTAAAGAATTAGAAATTATAAAATAGCGTAATATTAACCGACCTAGTGATGCCCAAAATACACATCCTCATACATACTTTAATTTCCTAATAGTTTATCCTTAATGCCCTATTCATAAAAAAGAATTTCAGGCTACCAAAAGTTTTTCAAATTCTCTGTGACAAATCATTCAATTAAGTTCAATCAGAAAGTATTCCCTGCGAACTAATCCCATATTCCGCTATATTTAATATTCTACCACATTCTTCCTTCTCTTCAATTTAATCATCGACTAAAATATTCTAAAAGCTTTTTCATTCTGCATTCTGCGGAACAATTTGAGTTCATATGAGATAATAAGAAAATGTATGGATTTTTTTGGAAAAAGGTAGATAAGACCGACAAGACAGCTCTTATAATGTTAATGCTTAATATAGATCGCAATATTTGTGAAAAGTCTCTTGAAAAAAACAAAAAAAATACAGTGTTCTGGTGTGGCAAATGGCTCCATTTTCTTCTAAATGTTTAATAACTTTGCGTAAGCTTTGTTTCTTAAGTCTTATATGAACTCCCAGCCTTTTATTGGATTAGAAATTAATATTTTAAAAAAAAGTTTAAATAATTTTGTCGGTCTATATATCCCTGTACAACAGCATGACACACAATACCATGGTCCAATTAGTCGCAATTTACACTATGGACATTTCTTGCCGGACAGAAAAGTTTGTTGATAAGGGGTTGACGCTGTATGCGTGACGCACTTACCTTCTGGCCTCTCTCGCGTACAAACTTTTTTGGTCCGGTAGGATATGCCAGCAGGCGTGTCGCGCAGATTTTTTTTGCAGAGGTGGGTTTTTTCTCGTGCAATTTTTTTTTGTGGCATTTGTTTTTGACATTTCTAACATTTTTTAACCAAACAAATTTTTTTGTTCCTTATCATTTTTTACACAAACAAAATGCGTGATGTTTTTCTATTGTTGGATTGTTGCAGCTGCGCGCAGACCTACTAATTGGGTCATGCCAAGGCCTATCGTATAGGTCTGCTTACCTCTACAACTATACAACTGTTTGTTTGTTAAAAATTTCTCGCCGTTGTGAAAATCTTTCTACTGCATAGGGAAACCACACCAAAACCAAAATATATAAATTGACTTTCGTACTACAAAGTATGATTCATTACCCTGCAAATCATAGGACTAGTCCAAACACGCGTGTAAAATGTAGCCCACAAGTGACTAGGACTAGTCCAAAAGTAACCCAAACGTATGGAAAAACATGGTCTATTTATCATTACGATGTCCTAGGGCAGGACCATATAACCCAGCTTTGGATCACAAAGGAGTAGTCTTAAAACTACTCCATTGTATACACAAGAGGATTAGTTTTAACTTCGTTAAAAAACGAAAACATGTCGTTAAAAAACGAAGACATGTCGTCTCAAACTTTAACAATGACATGGTCCATGCTTGCATTAGTCTGGGTTCACATTATGAAAGTTTTCTTTCAGAAAGTTTGAGTTTATTGGTGAGAGGGGAAGAGAATATGATTTTATCTCTCCTCTCTCACCCATAAACTCAGACTTTCTGAAAGAAATCTTTCCCAGACTTACATCGGACCAGTACATGGAGTAGTCCATTTAATCGAAATGGCACCTGATCCATTTCAATTCAATAAAATTTGCAGGGTAGTACGGCAGCAATATACAACGTACATACCCTACAAGAAATGAATGAGCGAGTAGTCACATTTTTCATTTTCTTAACACCAAAATGAAAAATGTGACTACTCGCTCATTCATTTCTTTTAGGGCGCTTTATCGTAGTAAGTGCCGGTTCACACACGTCAAGTTTGACTCGTCAAGTCATGAGCTTTTACGAGAGAAGGGAAAAGTGAATGCCATTACTTTTCCCCTCTTTCCTAAAAACTCAAAACTTGACGAGTCAAACTTGACGTGTGTGAACCGGCACTAACGTGTGTTTTCAGCATAAAACAAATGCAGCCTAGTTCTTAAAATATAAATATCGGCAACACCATTTGGAAATGAACTCTCTACTCTACAACTTTTTATTTCTGTTCTTATTTTCATATTTATAACAAATTATTTAATTTTTATTGACTATCTTTAAATAATTAATATTTATAATTGCTTTTAAAACTAGCGAATTTAGTGAATATTTTAATACTTTCTATGATATGTTTAATATATAAACATAGTAATCTAGTTTAAAACCGCTGAATTGTCATTACTACAGACCTTTTTGCAGCGTACAGTTCATCCCACAGGTTCATCCAGTTGTTGTTTATTGTATTGCATTCATTTTTACTGAACTCCACGTGAAATTCGTAAATCGTTAAAACACATTTAATAAAGATGAAAAAATTAAAAAACATTGAATTAAAAGAAACCAAGCCTTCATTGGAACACGCTAAACAAAGTATAGTTAAAAAGAACAAGCAGAAAAAGAAACTTAAAAATGTGGTAGCTAAAACGGAACCTCTAAATTTGGCTCCAGAAATAGAGCTCAAAAATAATGTTGCTGATATAATAAAAAAAAAGAACAAGAAAAAAAAATCAGCTAAACAGGAAGATAATCAAGTATTTACTGAAGAACCACCAAAAGTAGCAAATGATAAAAATAAAACTGAACAGCAAAAAAAGATTGAAAATAAATGCAAGAATAATGAAGAGGGAAATCCCCAGGTACAGGATGCTGAACTAAACAAGATTGAAAAGAAAAAGGCAAAAAAGCTGGCCCAAAAATTGAAGAAAAAACAAAATAAGTTGGAAAACAAAGTGCAAAACAAAATACCACATGCCGCCACTGCAAATGGTTTAAAGCAAGACAAAAATGTTGATGCCACCAGCAGTAAAGTATTAAATAAGAAAGAGAAGAAGGCAAAAAACAGACAATTGATTAAAGATCAACAACTTGCAAGTAAGTATTACTAAATTTTAAAAATGTTTTAATTTTTTTGTTACAGAAAAGTATTTTTTTAATAGAAAAACAAGACCGTAACCCAGCGGTAGCAGCTGCTACTGTATTTGTAGGAAATTTGCCCGTAAACACCAAACGCCCTCAACTGATCCATTTATTTAAAGATTTTGCTCCTGTTAACTTCATACGTATGCGTTCAGCTTGCGGAAAAGTGCTGTACACACATGCACAGCGTAAATCTGCTGGTTCCTTAAACGCCTATGTGGAGCTTAAAGACAAAGAAACTGCCGAAAAGGCTTTATCTTTAAATGGTGTGGAATTCAAGGGTCATCACTTAAGGGTCACTTTAGCTTCAAATAAATCTCAAAGCAATGAAAAAGATGTCAAAAAAACTATATTTGTAGGCAATCTTAAATACTGTGAGTATTAGAGTGGATTTTGAAGCTACCGTTTGTAGAAAAGAATCTTACCTTTTTTTCTCTAGCTGCTACTGAAGAATCTTTGCGTGAGATTTTCAGCAGTTGTGGTGAAATTGATTATGTTCGCTGCTTACGAGATGGCGATAAAGGTTGTAATGGTGTTGCTTATGTGTGCTTTAAAACTGCCGATGCTGTAGGCTTAGCTTTGGAACTTAATAAAACTGTTGTCGATGAACGTCCCATAAATGTAGAACGTTTTAGTGGTAAGAAACTAGGTGCCAAAAAAGCACGAGAAGATCAGGCGAAAAAAGAAGAAAAATCTAAAAAGGGTGCCAAAAAGAGATTAGATAATAAAAAAGACAAAGTCAACAAATCAGGTTCTAATAAACAGTTGGCTGCTGAGGTTGATGATGCCAAAAAGCCAAAGAAAAGTGAATTTAGAGGTGTTAAGGTTGAGGGCTTAAAAAAAAAACAAAAATCAAAAAAGAAAAAGTCTAACGATCAAATGTTGCAATTAGCAAAAAAAATTGCTCCCAAACCAAAATCTGAATAAAAAAAAAAACGTTTTATTCAAATGTTTTCCTATTCAATACTATTGATATGGTAAATTTATCATACTTTTAAAGCAAAATCTATATATAAAACGGCTAAGGCAAAACAGTTTGACTTGAAAAACGAATTTTAAACATAAATTGATATCTACATATGTATGTATGTACATATACATATATAAATCGGCTAAGACAAACAGTTCAGCACACTTCTCTGTTTGCCCAGCGACTAAAATAAAAAATACACCATGTGAAAGGTATTTACTGGCAGAAGTGCAAAATATATATTTTTTAAAATCTGTTCAATATTTTCAGAGTTATATGCGATACTAATACATATGCAAAACGCATAAATACAAATTTTGTTTCTTCCAATTATCAAATAACAAAAAAAATAGGGTTATTTTCAAAAAACCGGTTTTCGAATATTTTGACTATATATATAAGTCGGCACAGACAAACCAGTTAAGAACGATATCTTTCTTTGTTTGTGAACCACTCACGTGGAACATAACATGAAAATATCCACTAAGACGGAAAAAATAATGCTAGAAACATGTAAATTTATATACTTATATTTATGTACTATATTTTCTTCATATTAAAAAGAAATTATTGCCGAATTTCGACCATTAGGCAAACACTTGTATGTATATGTTATTTTATTATAAAATTGTGTACCTTAAAAATTTTAATAAAAACTATTTTTTTATGTTAATTTATGGAACATAACATTTAACTTATGACCAATTGTTTTTTTATTTTTTGTTGTATATCCAAAGGAAATGTGGTTGCTATTTTTTTAGCACATCTTAAACAATAGGTATTAATATAAAAGAAACTACATTCATTATCCTTACAAACCACGTTATCACATAATTTACAGTGAGCGCCAAGGGCCACGAAATATTCCGCCTTTGGTTTCCATTTGGGTGGAGGTGGTTGAAACGGATCCTTCATTACGTAAGTTGGCTCATTGAACTTAATGCCAAATACAAAGTTTGGCTCCAAACCAAAATAATGCACCATTTCCTCCATGTCACAGCTGCAACAAAGGAACTTAACTTTTGCGATACGTTCGTCATCCTGACTTACTTCTGGGTTGTCATCTTTGTTATCCGATTTATTATTTTCTGTTGATTCCAGAAGTTCTATCTCGGCTTTATCATTTTTTATGTATAATTCCAAATTATTCTCATCAAAGTTTACAGTAGATTTACTCGGTTCTGTCTTGTTGAAGCTGGAGGATGTTGGATTCTCATATGCCATTTTTTTAAATCCGTCTAAAGAACAAGATTAATTTAAAAAAAATGTAGGAATGGTATGAATATAATTCAGATATTTTCTTATTTCAAATTCAAATACACATTTAATGCAATTGAATTAAAGAAAGGTGTTAGAAAAAAAGAAAACGTTAGTATGTTCTGATAAAAAAAACTTTATTATGCGAATTAATATAATAATATCACAATACTGCCTAAACAAATCTAATTGAAAATAATAAATCTTCCTATTAGTATTTCATTTATTAAATCAAGTTTATATGGCCATTTATAATTTTTATTAAAAGTAATCAGCCCAATTATGAATACAAATTCCTCGGTAGTTTTTTCCTTTTCCCATTTTTACAATTGAATTTACATAGGAAAAATGGGAGAAGGGAGAAAACTCCCGGGGAATTTTTATTTATAATTTTTAATTGGGTTAAATATGTACATATATATTGATCAATTAAATTCGAGTGCACAATTTCATTCATTTTTTTCCTACATTTTTAGAAAGTGGTTGTTAATTCTTTCAAAAAAATAAACTGCTGCCAAAGTAAGTTTTTGAACAATTTTTTATTTATAGTTTATAATAAAACAACAAAAATATTTATGTAGTATCTTTGGTTTAGGGTTTCTTAAGTTAATATCAAATATCTCTTCGTATATCTTTCGGACCATTACGTTGTAATTCTTGGGGCCACCATGGAGGTATTTTCGTAAAACATGTTTTTCCATTAACTAATAATTTTTTAGCTTTTAGAACGTTTTCTACACGCAACAGACCAAGAGCACGATCGGCTGTGCTGCCATAAATTGTACCACAATTTCCTCCAGATTCATTTTGTACCGTGCTCGAGGTGTCTGCAGGAAGAGGTTCAGTTAACTTGACTGGCATATGACGTTTACGTATCATACCGGTATGATGTACACGTGCTGTCAATTCTTGGCCTATATAACAACCTTTGTGAAAACTTACACCGTTTAAGATATCACAATTTGCTTCCAAAGGAAAACATTTTCCTGGAGGCATATCAATAACTCCTTCAGCTACACCCAGGCTATACCTATGTAACCGGAAGTTACTACTGTTTGTGGCTATAGTTGTAGATTGTTTAAATAGTTTAGATAAGTCCGAGTATGATTTATCCCCACTAGCCAACAAACGTATACCCAACTCTTTAAGTCTTGGATCTGTACTAATGGCCAAATCCTTCGTGTCCTCTTTATTTATTGTATTTAAAGGAGTTTGTGTTTGTTTGTTAAGTTCAAAAGCTTGCCACACCTTAAATTCCTGATTCTCCGAATCTATGTCGATTTTACGTCTTACTCTATAAAGTTTTAAATGGCGTTGTAACTCACTTAATACATTTTTATCACATTCAATGAGAATCTTTGTCGGTTCTGAGGTGCTGTACAAAATGGTATCGTACATAACTCTGCCAGCTTTATTTAGGAACATGGCATAAATGGCCTTGTTCGATGAAGGATGTAAATGTTTAATGTCATTTGTAATAAGACCCTGCAGAAAAGGTACGACTTCATCGCCTTTCACCTGTATAACTTGTCTTTCTTCTAAAGGTTCAATAATTAAATGATTATTTATATTTGCAGTTACTGATGTTTGAATATATCGACGGGGTAACCATTTACAGGAAAATTTTGGCAACCGGTTAAGGTTATGAATTAAATTCATTGTGTAGCACTTGCCAACTACGTAAATAAAAGTGTTCGGTGAACTGTTTTGGCAGAATTTTTTGGAGATTTTTAATGAAACATTGAAAAACTGGATATAATGTAGGCTTTACTTACATTGTTACTTGTTAACAAAATATATAATAAATTTTATTTGTTGTGAAAGATTATAAAAAAAAAATCTGATCAAAACCACGAATTCGCCTTGAGTGTAAAGTTGTTGCCTTGGTTGTTGCTTTTCAATAATGTTTTTTTAATAACTCAGCTGTTAATAGAACTGCCATATCTTGAAAATTTTAAAAACGTTTAAAAACCCCTAAAATAAGTTTTCTAATATTTATCAAAAAATTACGAAAAAGGTTCTTATTTATCAAAATTATGATTAATCAAATGAATCATTATGAATCGCTTATAAATCTTGTAACAAATAAAGTGCGGTGTCAATGTATTTAACTCAACTATTTTAACAAATAGAAACTGGGAATTATTTCCTTATTATTATTATTATTCCCAGTTTCTATTTGTTAAAATAGTTGAGTTAAATACATTCAATTTATAAAGTATCACTATCCAGTGTGACACAAAGAATGCTGACGAAGGCCGTAGCGGGCCAGAAAATGCATTACATTCTGCTGGTGTCTAATAATTGTAAATTTTTCTGTTCATACAATATACCTCATTGCTTTCCAACGGAAAGCTAAGGTAAAATGTAACAAGAAAATACAATATAATAGTCTGATAGTGTATAAAGTCATTTCTGAAAAATTGAAGGAATATGACTATTACAAAAAAGCTTTATAAAATACATAACTGAAATTTAGCTCATAGAATAAATTCGAAAAATAAAAAATGTTGAATATAATATAAAGTAACCTTCAGAAGGAAATAATTCCCAGTTTCTAATTTGAAAATATTTTTCCTTTTTATGTATTTTTATTTGAATTCTGTTTTTCGATTTACATGAATCTTTTAGTATGGCAGAATCTTATATTACATTCACATGCTCTTTGTGCACTTGATGTCATTGAAATTGGTAGGCAACTTTTGAATTTATTCATAATGTAGTGATAGAACAAATCTAATAGTAATTGAAATTTCCATACAACTAATTTTTGATATTTTTAGTTAGGCTTCAGTTCATCAAATTTAATTTTAATTAAATTATTTTTACTGAAGGAAGGGTATCGAACATGGGTTGAATTTATATGTTTCAAGAATCACCACACTCTTTCATCAGAATTCTTACCCGTTTTAACCTCTGCACCACTGCGGTGCCTGCCAGCCAACAGTCAAACATCAACTACTAGTTTTTTCGATAGGGACAGGGGAAATGGTACCCTCCTTAGGATGCCAATATTAAGTATCGCTTATCTTAACAGCTGCTGAAACCATTTTCTTTAATTTTTTACAGTAAGAACCGAAATTGAAATAAGATTTCAGCAGGGGAAGTGTTACCCGCATAGGACGCCAATGTTTAATATCGCATATCTTAAGAACTGTTATATTAATAATGTTCTAAATTTGTAGGAGCCAATCTTATAGTAAACTACAACTATGAAAATTAAGGTGGTAGGCGCAGGTGGGGCAATACCCCCATAGAATACATATGTATATTATATATCGCGTAACTGAAGAACTATTATAGCAAGAGTCTTCAAACGTAGCTACAGCCAATATTATGGTAACCTATGTATAAGCCTTAAGCTTAATTAAAATATCAAAATTTGGATTAAAAAACAAAAACAGTTCCACAAAATAACCACAATACTAATTATTGTAAACTATAAATTTTAAAATAAAAATGGGCTGGGTAGACGGAGGAAGAGCAGTACACCTATAGAACGAAAATATTTCACACCGAATAAGTTAGGGAGAAATGAAAAGCGTATGGTTGTTTGTTTTCAATAGACTCTTTAACTACTGAAACGATTTTCCTGAAATTTTCACAGTAATTTTCTGATTACCCGATACATAGGCTAATAATATTTCTTAATTTTTAGGTGGGCGTGGAGTATAAAACAACTAAGTACCAGGAGCCCAGATTTGGGTTTTTAAATATTATTTTTGTTGTTAATAATTTTAAAAGTTCTTTTAAACATGTAAATTTATTTTGCTCCATAAAATAACGTTATTTAGAACGTTACTTCACAGGTGGGTAAAAACCGTCACTTACTGTTTCGCACAATCCTTTTTTACATAGGCTATATTAGTTTAAGGTGTAATAATTTAAATGAAAAACATTTATAACATTTGCATATTAAAAACCCAAGCATTTTGCTACTGACAGACGGGTTTCTTACTCATATGTACCTATGCAAGATGAGCAACAGAAAAAAGTGAAATTTTAAAAAAATCACCCAAAAACATGGCGCAAAAACGCCACGGAAAGGTACAAATTTCTACCTTCACTTTTAAAAATCTTTTATTTTTTTTAATTTCAAACGTATTTTTATAATAAAAATTAAAATTTAAATTTTTCTAAAAATAACTATACGTAGCTGGGAGTATGTATGTATTTCACAAAAATCTTTATTCGTTTACCCCAAAAAATATATTGTAAACCTCTCAAACCCGTAAAAAAGTCAATAAAAACGCATGAAATTTAGTCAACTTTCCTGGCTTGAACAGTGTCCTAAAATGACAAATCTCAAGTAAACGACTTGAAAATTGAATTTTTTGCCTAATGTCCGGCTAGATTTGCAAAAAAATTAAAGTGCCTTTCGGGAGTGTGAGTTATATGAGGAGTTTGGTCCAATTTGGACCGATTGTAAAAAAATTTAGTATATTTTATTTTCATACAAGAGTTATTCTGGGTTAATTTGATCGTTATATCTATTTTTGCTGGACATTTATAAGCGTTCAATTGGTTTCCGGAAGGTCATTTGTATGGGAGGTACCCGAAAAAAAAACGTTTAAATGAAACCCGTTTATTTCATAAAAATCCCTTTTGAAAATAAAAAGTTATAAGCGATTGAATTTTTAAAATTTATTACAAATTCATACTTTTCAGCCAGATAATTAAAAGGTGCATATTGAATCACCCTGTTTATAGGGAAAATGTTTACGTCCCTGCAAATAATAGGACTAGTCCAAACACTCGTGTTAAATGTAGCCCACAAGCGACTAGGACTAGTCCAAAAGTAACCCAACCGATTTCAAAACTAATCTTCTGGAGTATACCATGGAGTAGTTTTAAGACTACTCCTTTGTAATGTAAATCTGGGTTATATGGTCCTTCCATAGGACATCGTAATGGTAAATAGACCATGTTTTTCCATACATTAAGGTTACCTTTGGACTAGTCCTAGTCCCTTATGGGCTACATTTTACATGTGTGTATGGACTAGTCGCATTATTTGCAGTGAAGTGGTAAATCACACAATCCAAGTAAATCAAACGATATTTCCAACTTTTGATTATTTTATTAAGGATGTAACGCAAATTAAATTAATTTAAAAAAGTATATATGTATGTATGTATATTATGTATGTATGTATGTATAAATAGTTTTTTACATAATTACGAACTAAATATAAGCTTGAAGAAATTTTATTTCCATGTGCAAATGATTAACAACACCAGACTTTAGTATATTTTGTTTTTTAGAAGTATTAAGCAAAACAATTATTTTTACTTGTTGGCCAAAATTTCGAATTTAATGCCATGTTCATGTTTCTCCAACTCGCATATCAAACTGGTTTTAGCAAAAGCAGCTCCAGGTGGTAAAACTCCTCCGGAACCTGGCATTTTGTCACTTTCGTTAAGTATGGTCAAAGCACTGCAAAGTAAAGCAACACAGGTGGAACCATAGCCAGGATTCGGGCCAGATACCTTTACCATTAAAGATTTAGAAGGAGAAGTGGTGTATTGATCTGTTGGCTCGACTAAACGTTCCGATTGAGGCCAACCTAAAGCTTTCATGGTAATAGCAAAGTAGGTTCTCTCCATGGCAGCTTCTGATGGTCCTTCGTGAGAAGTAAAACCCAAAGAGAATATTTTAGGATATTTGAGCAGCAAACGGCGACCAAAGGAAAATTTGGTCATGATACCAAATAATACCGCAAACAGAGCCACCAAGGATGCAGTCAAATAAGAGCCGAATGCAACATAGGCATGCATTTGCACAGGACGTTTGCGTTCTTGTTCGTAGAGAAAACGTTGAGAACGCATTACTACCGATCGATCGGATCCTGGGAACGGTAAACACACACTGTTTATTATTTCAGAACGGAATAAAAGAGGGCGATGTTTTAGTACGGGTTGAAATTTAGGCAATCTTTCGCTGTACAATTGGCTTCGTATGCCGCGTAACTCGCCAGCATGAGCCAAACCGTAAACAGCACTTTCCCATGTACCATAATGTATAGCTGCTCCTCCAGGACGGCCACCTTTAACATAAGACTTTAAATAGGTTTCTACAGAATTAACGACACCATCAAAATTCTTTTCTATAAACACCACGCCCATGTCGGCTGGTATCGAATCAAATCCACAGGCCGAAACAATGTAAATTTTTTTTTCTTGGGCCTTGGCATGGTATTTTAATTGCATTGTTTCCATATATTGCGGTTCACCGCTTACGTCCACATGATGAGTACCGGCCTCAATGCAAGCACGAACTACGGGTTCTCCATAAAAACGGTAAGGTCCACACAAGTTCACTACAACACGGCACCGTTTTGCCATTTCCACTAGAGATTTTTCATCATTGACATCCGCAATTACAATGGGTGTATTCATTAAATTCTTATTAGCCTTGGCTCCCATGTCTTTAAGAACGGCTTCCAATTTGCCACGACTACGTCCGGCAATTCCCCACTTGAGGTTTTCCAAAACCGAGCTTGCTTCATACACGGTATATTTGCCGGTAAAGCCGGTGGCACCAAAAATAATGACATCTAATTTTTCTGCTGCCATGATTGTTCTATGCTTCTTTTTGTTGTTGTCGTACTAAACTTAATTAACAAACCTTTTTTCTTATCGCTTGCAAATAAACGAAGATTGTAGCAAAATAACCTTTGACAATGCTGTTGTGTGAGCAAACAAATAAAATGGTTTTGTCATGCATTTTCTTTTCGATTGTTCTAACTAAAGTACATATGTACTTTGGTTCTAACAAAAAATTAATAAAGGATAGACTTACCTTATGAAATAGACGGCAAAAGAGAAATGTTATTTGTAATTTTTTTGGAATGTTTAAAGTTTTTCGAATGCAGTTCGTCTTGTTCAGGGCCCATCTATTAATGGGCCTTGGTCTTGTTTTTTTTAAAGCTCATCGGTTAAGTAACTCACCATGGTACGTGTTGCCAAGTAAATTAAAAGAAATTACCCCAAATCAAAAAAATACCCCCTAAATTTGTACTTAGAAAAATAAAAAAACCCCAAAATAAAAAGAATAATTTTTTAAAATTTGTTTAAACATAAAATGGTATATTTTATTTCATTTAATTTTTTACATATGTATGTATGTAACTATATTTTAACATATACTTTCATAAAAAAAGCTTTTAGAAGAACAGAATATATTATTATAACTCATTAGGAACGTCTAGTACATTTTCATCCCTCTCGTCCACGTACATGTTTTCATAATTAAATAATTAAAGCTTTCAGAAGACGGAATAAGAATTTGGCCTTCATTGCCTAAAGAATATCTTAATGCCCGACCATAATGTGCTTAAGTTGGCTTAAGCAAATGTGCGAATACATGTTAATTATATGAGGAAAACCATTTTGAACTTAAGGAAACTTTTTGCTAAGTTTAATGAAACTGTCATTTGCTTAAGCAATGTACCAATATAATCGCACATTCCATACGGAATCAAATGTTTTTTATTTTATTATTAATACGATTTCCGTATGACGTGCTAAATTCCCAGTTTTTCATATTTGATAAATACACTGAAATTTATTGTTGAGGGAAAGCTAGCTTCTATGCGCATTTCACTGGTTGCTTAGGCCAGCTCATCAGGAAACCTTTTCCAAAGATTTTAGAAAGGCCAAAAATATTATACAAATAAAACCCTAAAGCGAATAAGAATTATAAACACTCAAAGTTTACTTGTAACAATATCAAAGCCAAAACAAAACACCAACAATAAACAGTGAGTTTATCTTTTCTTACATTCCCCTACAATTGGTTGGGTTCTTTCCGACTCGAATTGTAGTTGTAAGTGGGTAAAAAGAAAAAACAAAATTAAAAAACAAACTGCTTCATTCTACTGTCTTCGTAAGAAAACAACAGAAAAAAACCAATTTGCCAATTCAGTTTTAATGCACGGGCACATGCAAGTATGTATATTATCAAAGTTATTTTCGGGAATACAAACATTTATTATTAATACGATTTCCGTATGACGTGCTAAATTCCCAGTTTTTCATATTTGATAAATACACTGAAATTTATTGTTGAGGGAAAGCTAGCTTCTATGCGCATTTCACTGGTTGCTTAGGCCAGCTCATCAGGAAACCTTTTCCAAAGATTTTAGAAAGGCCAAAAATATTATACAAATAAAACCCTAAAGCGAATAAGAATTATAAACACTCAAAGTCTTACTTGTAACAATATCAAAGCCAAAACAAAACACCAACAATAAACAGTGAGTTTATCTTTTCTTACATTCCCCTACAATTGGTTGGGCTCTTTCCGACTCGAATTTTGCTAAATTACTCACTAAACATTACTGTTTTTTTTTAATTCCAACGGACACATATGTACATTTGGTTTGTTTATTCGAATTAAAACTTTAAAAAAAATTATACATACATATAACAGAAATACTATATATTATTATCATTCGGTTAATCGGTATAAATTCTTCGATTAATTCTTTAATTGAAATTAACAATTTTAAATAATTCGAACAATTAATCGTCTTAAATTGTTCGATTAATTGAACAAGAATTATCGCTTCATAATTTACCATAGGCCCCATATAAAACCCTTCTCGGAAATACTTAAATATGCATAAGACGTATCGAATAACGTTATTATAGTAAAATTTGGACTGTCATAGTTTAATAAAACTAAAAATCACACAACTAAATTTGGAGAAGATTGGTCCACAATGGAGCCCACTTTGGGAAATTATTTAAATATTCCTAAAACCGTCAAAATATCGATATTGTGGTAAAATATAGTCCAATTTAACTTTAAATGCCTAGAAATAACACGATGTAATTTTGTGATAATCGGCATACAACTCACTATATTTCCCGTAAAATGCGGGACTTAAAAACGGTTCAAAAAATGTATAATTGTATTGAAATTTAATCCAATTTATGTTTTTTAATACTTAAAATTACTCAACCGACCAAAAATCTCATTATTACGTCTTAACAAATAAAAATAATAGTTTATTAAAATTTGGTCAAATTAAGTTGTATATGATTAGCAAGTCGGTTAAGTCCGGATATTAAGTATGGCATACCTTATCAACTTTGTACTAAGTTTTCATTTTCACACTCTATTAGAAACCCTCAAATAATTATCCCTAGTATTAGATGTAGTTTTTTTTTTTGAAGGATCCTTTATTGCAAGGAACTGGAATTATCTGCCTGTTGATCTTCGGATATTCTCTTATTCCAATAATGGGTTTCGTTTGAAACTATTCAATTACCTTTCTGCTATTGCTTAAGGCTAGTTTACACGGTAATACATTGTATTACGACATTATGTAGAATGAGAAAAATCATACCATGTAAAAGCAAAATGTATTGAGTATAAGAGAATACGAACACAAAATCTGAAAAGCGGTCGGTAAATGATTTTTTCTAAACCATTTTAGAAACTTATGTATTTTTATCAAACCAGAGGTGTATTTTAACAAAGTATATTGAAGCTGGTAGCATTTTTATACAATTACAAAAACAACTTACATCAACTCAGAAAATTCTCATGTTTTTTTTTGTAAAAATTGTAAAACAGTAACCATCTGATTTTTTGTTTTTATTTTTGATTTAACTTGTACCATCCTTGAAACATGAAAAATACATAAAACAGATTCATATTTTTTTCTTTTAAACACGGAGAGAATTTCATAATATTTTGATTCTACAAAGTCGTTATACATTGTATTACCGTGTAAACTGGCCTTAAGGGTTTGATTTTGCGATGTTGTGATGATTGAACTTCATTTTCCATTACTAAATCTGTGCTTTATATTCTAGTGTGTTATTTTGACGTTGCATTTATTTAATTTAATAACGATTTTTAACTCTTTGTTATTTATCTCATCTTTGCAAAACTTTAAATTTCAATGAACAGTTGCCTAACTATTTCCTGTCAAGTAAAGTTAAGTTTGTTAAATTGCTCTTTTTTCCTTCTATAAATGTTATCTAATTTTCACAACAAATTCTAATTTTGTAGGTAAATATACATGAATCTCCATGTCTGTTCACAACATTGGGACAATAATTATTATTGTTTTGTTTATATTTTTATTTCTTAGGCTGGGTAGCCAATTGCAGAAATGTTGTATGTATTGCATATACATTTATTGATGTAAGATAATATTTAAGATATTATATAGTATTTTATTCAGGATGTATGTATCTTTGTAATATGAAATTTTTTTTGGCCTGTTTAGGCCAAACTATGAAATTATTAAATAAATAAATAAATATAAAAAAAAATATTTGAGACTGTACCTTTTTTGAGGCTCATGGGTAATCATGATCCCGATGAAATGAAATAAGATAACGAATCATATAAGAGTTTTTTACGCCAAATATTATCTATGTATATGTCTATATTTTTATGATATTTGTTATTCTTAAAGAAATTTTAGTATATATTATAAAAGCTATCGTCGCCTAATTTTTTATTGATACCAAAATTTTTAAGGAAGCTATCGTATTGGTAATATTTTTGGGAGTAGTATTTGTGCTCCTAGATGGGTCAAATTTTTGACCAACCCCACTTTATTTTTCATCTCAATAATTTATTTCTAACATACCTACCCGCTATCTCCATTTCTTAAGGGGGCTCCCATACAAAATGTTCAATGCAGACTAGAAATATATTGAAGAAAAAGTCCCAAAAATGCCCAGCAGCCGCCCCTAGGGGAATAAAATGTATGACCCACCGCAATTAGTTTTTGTCTCTTACAATTTCTCAAAACATACTTGCCCTTTATCTCCACTCCTTAAGGGGGCTCCCATACAAATATTGCGGCTTATTAGAATTCTTAAATTTGGCAACTGCAGTGACTCGGAATCTCCTAGATGGGTCAAATGTGAATAAAATCAAAAGTTGCTAACCGATTTTAATTATTTATGGCTTGTTTTGTTTGCAATCGTTTTTTATACGTCTGGAAAAATTAGAAGCCTAGCTGCAATTCCAATTTTTTCCAAATTTTAAAAAACAAAACGACTGCGTATATTAGAAAATAGTTTTACCTTTCTTAAAGGGAAGTTTATTGCGGAATTTCGATTTTTTTTTAGTAATTTTTTGAGTTACGCGAACATATGCTGTGAAACCTCCTACACTTTGAAAATAACGGTATATCTCGAAAACAAGAGCTAACCTAAAAAAATGCTTAGCACCATTGGATTCAGCGTACCCGAATTAAAAAAGCATTTTAAACCAACTTGAAAAACGCAACTCAAATATAATTTTTTGTACAGAGTAAATAACTCAATAAAAACGAACATTTTTGTACATAAAAGTTGATATATTAAAAAATCTAGAAAATCCCGTGATTTCTGGATTTGGGATTTTCCGTTTGGCTTCCCTAGTCCACACTATGAAAGTTTTCTTTCAGAAAGTTATGTTATGTTCTCTTTCCCTCTTACAAATAAATTCATAATATGAACCCAGACTTAAAGAAAAGTGTTTATTATTGGGAATGGGAACACAATAAAACTCATAACATTAGAAATTTTTGTTGATTAACTGCCTGTTTTTGAACTTAAATAAACATTTTCGCTTGGGAATTTATGGAATTTATATTGGAACAACAATAAAAAAAACTCAAATTGGTTTTTTGTTTTCAACACAAATTTCTAAACGAAAATTTTTATTTTAGTTTGAAAACAGGCGGTAAAATATTTAACCTATAAATTCTTCAAAATGTTTTGTGGGTATTTTGTGATTTTTAAATAATAAAATATATTCCATATTTTAAATTGTTTATTTCTTTTGCAGTTACGTTACGATACGTAGCATTAAAGAAAACAGTATGGCACCCTTACTTTTTGTCATTTCCTTTCATTGATTTCTTTAGCTGACAACAAAAATCAACCCTGTTAATACTAGTTTTATGTCAAACATTTATAGTATTTTTTTCTACTCGGTTTAGATTCTTTTCGTTTCGTTCAACCTTTTAGTTTTTATTAAATTTATTTATTATTTGTATGTTAAAATTAAAAAAATCACTTGCAACAAGTGTACGATATTGTGATTAAATGAAAACAATTCCAATTGTAGTGTTTACTGTGAAATGTGAACAAGAAAAAATGTTTTGAAAAAAAGTAAAGTTTCTATATAGTTTTTATTAAAAATTAATTGCTGCTGATGATGATGGTGCTGGCTGGCTGCTGAACTTTTTTAATCAATTTTTTTGTGTGTGAAGAAAAATCAAGCAAAAAAGCAATGCCTCCGCCTTCTAGAAACGCGTTTTGTTATGTCTGTGTTTTTGTTTTATTTCTGGCGTTGTGTATTATTTTCGTTTTTTTTTTTGTTTTCGTAAAACTGTGTGCTTGGCTGTGGCTGGATCGAGAGAGTAGCAGGCTAGGTTTTTGGTGTATTTGCTTTCTGGCTAACCGGCTGACTGGTGGGTTAGTTATCCAAAATAGAATTTATAGTAAAAGTTGGTAAAAATAAATACTACCATCACTAATACCACAGCAAAATAATAAGCTGCTCTAGCTTATGTAGTGTAAGCTGCTTGCTACGTTTATATTATATGTGGCACTACAGCAACATCAAACAAAAACAGGATCAAGATTAGTTTAACCGCAAAAGAAAAAATCAATTTAAAGTTTACACCGAATACATCATCTTTACTACTCAAATCATTAAAAAATAACAAGAGAACATTATCCAATCGTCCTCTACACCTATGAAAAGTTGAGAGATGCAACCAAAAATATTATTGTATACCTATATTTTACTTTTATTTAACTCTAAAGCGGTGCCCACATTTTATGTTGCATAGGTATGTCGTTAAAAATACTTTTGCGCTTTTTAGTGAAATCTTTGAGAAAAATACAAAAACTATAGATTTGGGTAGATTTTTTAAAAATTTTAATATAATACATATACCTACATATAAACAATATAAAAATCTAAAAATGTTTTTGAAATTGGATAATGGAAACTAATTTTCTTCCATTTCTTGGGTGGTTCTTTTAAAGTTCCCTATATAATCAAGTGTGCATATACATATGTTGGATAATGCATATTTTCTATAATTATCAAATACATTTTTGACGTAAATAAAATTTGGGAAACAATTCCTGTATTTAAGAAGTTTTGAGAAAATAATATTATAAATTAAACATACATACATATATGTGCAATGTACATAAGTACATGTACATATAGGTATCTATTTATATGCATGTCTTTAATAAAAGTCTACACTGTGCAACGTATGCTTGAAAAAATTGACGTTTTTTTAATGCTTTTTTGTGTGCACTTATTCATCAATAAAGTCAAAAGCAAACAGCACCAGCAACATCAACAGTAAAAAGTTTTTGTGCCAGACTTGTTGGCATTATAGGTATTTCTTATATCTTTCACTTCCATCCATTAATCTTAAGTAACTTACCAGATATACAAACAACAAAATTTATCGATTAAAGCAATAAACAAATTTGTTTAACCTTTTAGTTTCCTACGTGCAAACTTGGTTAATGTTGTCGCCTTTTAGTTCAATCTTAATGCCTTTATTTGTTTGATTTTCTTCTGTGATTGTTCATTAAACTTTTTCTCGCCTGTGTGTGTGCGTGTTGTGTGAGTACTGCTTTCGACAATATGTTGCGTTTTCTAAGTCGGCGTAAAGCTCGTAATAATTATGCGGATAGTGGTGCCGGTGGTAGTGGGAACGACCGCACAGATGCCAGAGGTCTATCGGTTGCAGGTGGTGGTGCTACTTCATCTCACATTAAACCACAACGTATACCAGTAAATAAGAATAAAATTGATTGTCGTGTTATATTACTGGATAATACTGATCTATCCATTGAATGTTCGGTAAGTATCATTTAGAGTAAGTCTTATCTTCCTTTAGTTATAATGCAAAATAATTATTTGATTTGAATGTCTTACTTTCTACATTTTAAAACACTGACACAAGAATCGTTTTAAGTTTCATTTATTATATACCTACATTTATTATTACTTTTATAAGAAATTGTACACTGCCATTCTCAGCACTATTACTTTATTTTTATATTGAATTCTTGACCTACGAAAACACCAAAATAATACAACCCATATGAAAAGACAAAAATTTTAGGTTTTGCTATTTGTTGTTTATGTGTGTTAAATTTGAGTTGCTGTAAAGAAGACTGGTTTTCTATATAGTTTTTTATTTGATTGTCTTTTCTCCTCATGCTAATATTGAGAAATTATAATTTTTGATTTCTTTTTGGTAGTTTTTAATATTATTTCTTAATTTAAATACCAAAAAAATCTTTACACCAATTTTTAACTTTGGGTATGGGACATCAAATTATTTAATTGTAAATAAAATTGTTGTACGTATTTGCAATTATCATTAACTTAGCTTTTTTTATTTAGGATGTCATATTAAAGGCACACAATCGTCTTTAAAATTGCATATCTTTTGGTTTTATTTTCTAATATTCTGAGGTTAAATTTTACTGAACTTTTGTTCGCAGACGATTTGCACGAAAAATTGTGTTTTTAAAATTCTTAAAAAAATATATGTATGTTGAATAAACTCCTTACTGCAGACATCTCAAAAGAAGTTTGAAAATCTGAGAGACTTGACAACCCTTGCCGTCTACAGACAACGGTATCGAACGGTATCTAATTACTAGCTCACCCGGCAAACTACGTACCGCCTTACAATCACTGAATGTCGTGTTACAGATACAAAGAAATCTATTTTGTGCCACGCCCACTTCTACAACCTATATATATATAAATATAACAGAGCTGTAAATGAATTATCATTTTTGAATTAATTCGTGAATCATTCATGCAGTGAATTAGCAAATTTTGAAATAATTCTTTTTACACAAAAAATTAATTGCATGAAATTTGAATCAACTCAATCGAATTAGGCAGAAATGAATTTCAATTCGTTTCCAATTCACATTAATCTGAAAAATTAATTGCAATCATTTTGACAAATTCAAATAAATCTGTAAAATGAAATGCATTTCGTTTCCAATTTAAATGAATTTGTTAAAATGAATTGCAATTCATTTAACAGCTTTGGAGATATATGTACATGCATACATACACACATATGAGGGTAGTGAACAAGAACAAACATACATACATATGTAGTAAAAAAGAATGAGGAACCCAAAAAATAAAATAATTCAAAGATTCCGGCGATTTAATTGTAAATAGTTATTATTATTGTTAGTAGTAGTATTTCAAATACTTTTATAACATTTCATTACATCTATAAACTCTGGTTAAAATTAAATATTTCTTATAAAAATAACAGTTTTTTTTCTAAATACATTTGGATTTATTTCATTTTTTATATTATTCGGCATCATGTTGTAGAGATTTAATCCCTTATAAAAAAGAGATCTTTTCATGTTATCTGCTCGTTGTAATCTGAAAACTTGAGCGTTCCTTAGGCTATAGGGTTGAAGATCTCCTACGTACCTTATTTGTTCAATTAAATAATCAGGCTCATTTCCCATTTTAATTTTTTGAATAAAATTAATTGTGTTTAGCTCTAGTCTTTGTTGTATGTTAAGCCATTTTAGTGTATCTTACATATCGTCATCTAAAAGACCTAATAACCTATCTGCAAAAATTTCAAAATTGATTTTTTTATGGATTTTTATTCCTTATATCATAACGCATATGTGTGCAAAATTTTGAACATATAATATTACAAATGACAAAGTTTTTCTACCTAGAGGACCGTTACGCACAAAAAAAGAGAAAAATAAATCATCAAAAATCACGATAAAAGTTTTATTTTGTTGCATAGTGTAATTTAAACAAACATTAAGTACTTGTTTTTGCTTAAACCAGTAAAAGAAACTACTACTTTAATTACACTAGGTCACAAATAACAAACTTTTGTCTGTTATTTGTTTCTAGCATACTTTTTCTCATGGATTTGGACCTACTGAACACGAAAATGAATTTTAAAAATTTTTCTGTCGATTGGTTTGCGAGATACAAATTTTTTAATTTTTTTTTTTTAATTTTTGGAGGTACACTTACTATTTTGAGCATATCTTTAGTCTTCTTTGACCTATTTTATCCTACTACTACTCAAATTAAAGACAATTGAGCCGTCTACAACTTATTCTCAGAAAATTTTCAAATCGGGTTAGTAGTTTTGATGTTGGCGGCTTAAAAAGGTTAAAAAACTGGGTTTTTTTAGTAAAAATGTGGCTGAAAAATTCATATAAAAATTCATATAAAATATAAAACGCGATGTTAACAGCGATTTTAATTTTTTTACGTATAGCTGACACTTTTCCAAAGAAAATAAGCCCTTACTTAACAAAATCTGATGACAAATGGCCGACTTATTATTTTTTTGGTAAACGACCGAAATTCCGCTATTTCACGATTTTTTGATTTTCATTATTTGCACAGCTTACCTACCCAACGCAAACGAATAAATACATTTGAACTTAATTTAAAATAAACAAATTAGTCTTCGTATATTATTTTTTAATTTATTTACAGCACTACATGCTCAATGTATCGCACAATTAGCTAAACTAACGAAATTAAACTAACTAATTAAATTAAGCAAATCAACGCACAAAAAAAATTAGTAAAAACAAAGATATAAGTGTACATTTTATGCCATGTGGAAAAACTGCTGACTTCTTCTTTGTTTTTTGTATTCGCTGCAATCGGTCTCACGTATTAGGGTCCAAATATAGTCACCCATCATAGCCGTGTCATACATGCCCTGATAGCGTCGTTCCATAGCCTTCAATTCCTGATGAAAGCGCTCGCCGTGTTCGTCGCTCACGTCTCCTAAATTCTCAGGGAAAAAATCCAAATGAGAATGCAGAAAGTGTATTTTAAGTGACATGTGCACTCCCATGGCTTCATAGTTCTTTACCAGATCCTCAACTATGTCCTTATAATTCGGGCTTTTGTTGTTTCCTAAAAAGTTTTCCACAACAAGCCTGAAGGAATTCCATGCTGCGGCTTCGATGGGTGATAACAGCTTTGGGAATTTTTCATCTTTCAAAATTTTTTTTATCTCGGGTCCTGCGAAGACTCCTTCTTTAATTTTTGCCAGCGAAAGGTAAGGGAAAATTGACCGTAAATAGGCAAAAGCTTCACCTTCTTTGTCTAATTTTTTGGCAAAATTTTTAATCAAACCCAATTTTATGTGCAGCGGCGGAAGTATTATATTTTCACGGTTCTCTATTAGTGGTTTGCGCTGAACATTCGCTTCTCCAACTACAGGTTTCGTTCGTACCGACCATTTTTTTTTTATATAATGCTGATCATCAGCGCGGCTATTCCAAAGGCACAGAAAACAGCAATGTCGCGTATAGCCTCCTTGGAGTCCACACAGAATGGCCACAACTTTAAGGTCGGCGCATATTTTCCAATTGTATTTCCTATACTCTATGCATTTCAGCAAAATGTCCATAGTTTCATAGTTCTCCTTTGAATGAACCGCATGAGCAATAGGAACAGATGGCTTTTCATTCCCATTATGTAAGAGAACTGCCTTCAAGCTCTCTTTGTTGCTGTCAATAAACAACCTCCATTCGTTGGGGTTGTGAATTTGGTGAAGCTCTTGGAACAAGCCTGAAATGTCGCTGCAAAAACATATTTGGTCTTTCTTTGTATAAAATTTTGCATACTCCTTGTGACGGTTTCTGTACGCTGATACTTTCACTTCTGAAGCCGCAAATCCACACTGTATCATCCGAGACGCAAAAAGTTCGGATTTCTCCTTAGTGAGACCAAAATCGCGCACCCAATCGTTTAGTTCGGCCTGTGACAGTAATTTTCGCTTTGCACCCGGCTCAAATTCGCTTGCATTTGACTCGGACTCTTCTTCTGACGATTCTGCTTTTTGAAGAGATGCACCAGGGCACACTGGATATGGCACATCATGCGAATGTGGTACTGGAAGCGCAAACGATCCCACTTGAGCGTAGTTCCATTTAAAAAATCTTCCTACCCCACTGTTTGTGGTGAGGCAAAAATAACAGTCTGTGGAATGGCATAGCGGCTTTTTCCACATCATTGGTGTATCGAATTTCATATGGCGGCTAAAATTAAAATAAATTACTATATTCGCTATGTATAATGTGTTTAAATAAAAATTCTTACCTTCCGCCAGCTGCCCAGTTGGTTAAGATTATATAGCAAAGATCACACAGCGACTTAGGTGTCCATGGTTCTGTGATATTTGGTGAAATACCAAAATAATTCAAATAGTGCAATTGTACTGCTGGAGTAAACTTGTGTGCGTGATTTTTTTTTATAAACTGGCCACAAACATTGCAGAAATTGTCTGGATCGTTCAAACACTCGAACACACGTAGTCTTTTACTCATTGTCTTCCTTGCGTTTTCTAAATATTAACTTCTTTACACTTTCACAGACAGTTTTGAAATGCAATTGATAACCGTGTCTCCTTATGTTTAAATATGTATGAGCATGTAGTGCTGTAAATAAATTAAAAAATAATATACGAAGACTAATTTGTTTATTTTAAATTAAGTTCAAATGTATTTATTCGTTTGCGTTGGGTAGGTAAGCTGTGCAAATAATGAAAATCAAAAAATCGTGAAATAGCGGAATTTCGGTCGTTTACCAAAAAAATAATAAGTCGGCCATTTGTCATCAGATTTTGTTAAGTAAGGGCTTATTTTCTTTGGAAAAGTGTCAGCTATACGTAAAAAAATTAAAATCGCTGTTAACATCGCGTTTTATATTTTATATGAATTTTTATATGAATTTTTCAGCCACATTTTTACTAAAAAAACCCAGTTTTTTAACCTTTTTAAGCCGCCAACATCAAAACTACTAACCCGATTTGAAAATTTTCTGAGAATAAGTTGTAGACGGCTCAATTGTCTTTAATTTGAGTAGTAGTAGGATAAAATAGGTCAAAGAAGACTAAAGATATGCTCAAAATAGTAAGTGTACCTCCAAAAATTAAAAAAAAAAAATTAAAAAATTTGTATCTCGCAAACCAATCGACAGAAAAATTTTTAAAATTCATTTTCGTGTTCAGTAGGTCCAAATCCATGAGAAAAAGTATGCTAGAACCAAATAACAAAATGGCTGTTGCCTAGTGTTATTTAATGTATATAATATTCATGTGTAAAGAAATTTTTATTTATTCATTCTAATTAGTACTGCAGATAGGTTATTTGGTTTCAGATTTTTACAATTCCAAAAAACCTAAGTGTCATAACATAAGCTGTGATTAGAAAAACAAAATTTTCTCACCCGATATATATTACTGGTTTCATTTTAATCAAAATGTGTAATTTTCGTTTCAATATCGTTAATAGTTTCAATTTTATAACGTTTTTCCCCACTCCTGTAAACTTTTGAAAACTGCAGATAGGTTATTTCGTCTTTTAGGTGACGATATGCTTTATTTAGGTAAATCGATAGTATTTAAGTATTGAGCGCATAGCTTAATTCAGCAGCTTTTGCAGTCTTGTTATTTGCTGTTCTGTGCAGCATGTATACAACACAGTTGATCCAAATTCAAAATGCGGTTTAATCACTACATTATAAATGGATATTGCTGTTATAACTGATATTTTGTTTCTTATACGTTTGAAGAACTCGATTTTTTTCCAATTTTGTTACATATGTATATATTCAATATGTTCTTTTAATTTTAAGTCTTTGTCTATTAGAAAACCCAGATATTTAATATTATTTACTTTTTCAATTGTTACATCATTTATTTTAAACGTTAAGTTAGTGTTCATATTTATTTCCATTATTTTAGTCTTATTTTCGTTTAATTTTAATTTATTCATTTTTAACCATTTATTTATATTGTCCATATCATTCGTTAAGTTAGTATAACATATTTCTTCCGTGGCCGTTTCTGTAAAAATTGGCGTATCGTCTGCATATAAAACAATTTCGCATTTTTCCAAAACTTTTTCCGTATCATTAATATTTTACATAAGCTTCATTATTATCACAACGGCATAAAAATCTGGTATTGGACAACGACACTCAAAAAATAACCATTTTGGCACTCCTTTAACTAAATAAACGACACTTCAGATGACAGATATTTTGCAGCTAATATCCTTGCAAAACCCTCGGTTTTTAAACCCTATATTTCCCGTTGTAGACTCTAAAAACATCCAACTGATGTGCTCTAAGCCAGTTTTATTCGAAGATTGTTTTAGGCTATACATATATTTTTTCCAAACTAAGACCACGAGTGGAGGTAGGAGGCAATTTCGGCCTCCGAAACTATTTAACAGATATTAGTGAAATTTAAAACATAGTTAGGTCACTATTTCGATAGACACATAAGCTAAACAAATTTGTATTTACAAAAAAAAAAACGTTTTTACTTTTTGCAGAAAAAAGCAATGGGTAGTTTTTTGTACGAACAAGTTTTCTATAATTTGGATATTATAGAAAAAGATTATTTTGGTTTGCAATTTATGGATGCTAATCATGTTAAACACTGGCTGGATCCGACAAAACCAATTAAGAAACAAGTTAAAAGTAAGTAATATAAATTTAAATTAAAATTTAAGAAGACATTACTATTAAATTATTTACCTACAGTTGGTCCACCTTATACATTTCGTTTAAAAGTGAAATTTTATTCTTCCGAGCCCAACACTCTACGTGAGGAATTAACACGTTATTTATTCTTTTTACAATTGAAGCATGATTTACTAGAGGGACGTTTAGATTGTCCAGATGATAAGGCAACCGAATTATGTGCCTTAGCACTGCAATGTAAGTATTTGAAGACAATTTGACAGATATATGTTTTCTATAGAAATTAAAATATTAATTTTATTTGCAGCCGAGTTGGGTGATTATGATGAACATGTTCATACAGCAGCTACCGTTTCGGAATTTCGTTTTGTTCCCGAACAAACTGAGGAATTGGAAATAGATATTTTAGAAGAATATAAAGCATGCCGTGGCTTAACTCCGGCACAAGCTGAAACTGCATTTTTGAATAAGGCTAAATGGCTGGATATGTATGGTGTTGATATGCATACTGTATTAGTAAGTATTTTTTTATAATAATATTTTTTTATAAATTGTTGATAATGTTTTATTATTAAAGGGCAAAGATGGCTGCGAATACCATTTGGGCTTGACACCTACTGGTATTTTGGTTTTTGAGCGTGATCAAAAAATAGGCTTATTCTTTTGGCCTAAAATTAGTAAACTTGATTTTAAAAAGAAAAAACTAACACTTATTGTCATTGAAGACGATGATGAGGGTCGTGAACAAGAACATACATTCGTTTTTCGCTTGTATAATGAGAAGGCCTGTAAACATTTGTGGAAATGTGCTGTTGAACATCACACATTCTTCCGTTTAAGAGCACCGGTTAAAGGTCCTTCGGCTCGTCAAAACTTTTTCCGTATGGGTTCTCGTTTTCGTTATTCTGGTCGCACAGAATTTCAAGCCACCGTACAAAGTCGTGCCCGACGTACGGTACAATTTGAACGAAGACCCTCACAGAGATTTGCCAGTCGTCAATCACATTTGCTGCGCGAAAGACAAAAGGCTTCACAAGAGAATGCTGTCTCTGCTTTGGCATCTGTTAATGCTAGAGCTGCGGCTGCTGCTGCAGCAGTAAACAATGCTCAGCCACTTCCAGCTGCGGAAAGTTTAAATGCAACTGTAGACTCGATGTTGTCATCAGCTTCGGTTGATAATCAACCCACAATAAATACCATAACACCTTCTCCTTCTATACAGACGGTCATACACAATACGTCTGCTGCCTACGATGATGCCATATGTGGTACTTCTGTACAATCGGGTTCACAACACAATGCATGTGCTTCATTAGGCCGCAATTCGATAAGATCGAATTCGAGTACTGATGATCCTGCTTATAGTAAAATTGGTTCTTTTGGCAAAGCTGGTCTAACTGTGAAGTGAGTATAAAAACTTTATGCAATTCTTTTTTTAATTTTTATTGATAAAAAAAATTAATATTTTATAACTTTTTAGATTGGATGCTGAATGTGCTGGTGCTAGTAGTATTGCTCCTTATTCACCTAATAACACTAAGAATTTCGAAGAAACCAATCCATTCCGTAACAATGCCTCACATAATAATTCATTTGGCAAAGCTTCCATACATTCAGGACTAAGGTAAGTTTATTTTTTTTCTTCGAGATTTACAATACATTAGCTTTTGTTTGTATGCTTTTATGTTTAAATTTGCTAGTGCAATTAATTTTACGTTTAAACATGCATTTAATTATGTTATAAAAAAAAAGATTTTGGCATCATTTCAAAATTTTTACAAACTATCAGCCATCGTCATCTATTTTATGTTTAAACTTACAAGTGTTTTCATTTATGTACACTACTTTATTTTTCTAATATGTAGTCATTTGTCTTTAATTTAATTTTTTTTTTTTTAATAAATTTTGTAATATGATTTATTTTATATGTTGTCTTTGTTTTATATCAAAAATTATTTATGTTATTTGTTTTGTATTTGTATACAGCATTAAAAGTGGCTTATCGGATAAAGATAAAGAGCTAGATTCATTACTAAAGTCCATAGTTAAAGACCCATCCCCATCTGTTTTAGCCACTGAGGCCATTAATGATGCTAACAGTATAAGGTAGTGTAAATCTACTTATATATAACAAACATTTTATTTAAAAACTTCTAATGTACATATAAATATTTTGTAAAAATTTCGGCAAATTTCACCAAGTTCTGTTATAATTAACTATCAGTTATAACTGTCAAAACGTATGGTTAACTGAAAGTTAAAGTAATAGTTAGTTTTAACTGAACTTGGTGAAACGGGCCGTTTATGTTATATTTATTTACTGCCTGTTTTTAGAAAACGTAAATAAGTGAGCTAGTGAGAAATTATATTGAAAACAACAATAAAAAACGAAAATTTGTTTTTGATTTCATATAATTTCTCACTCACTTGCTTACGTTTTCTAAAAACAGGCAGCTAATTACTTAAATTTGATAATTTTATTAATTTCAATAAATTTTTTTTTTCTATAGGGTGACTATAAATAAGACCTTCGATATGGATCATAATACAGAGACTTTAAAACGTTTATCGAATTCAGAGAAACCAAATAATCAAGTCAAATTAGCTAATGTTGGCGCGGGAGCTTTGCCACCGGGTCATATTAAATGTAATATATTGAAAGGTAAGTTAAATTTCAAAATTAAATACAAAAGTCATTGCAATTGATTGGCCAACTCTTATCAAAAACTTAGTTGAATTTGAGTTGTCTTTATCAAAAGATTGTATTTTTTCGCAAACTTTGGAAATAATTTGAATTAATTTGGTGAATTTAAAAATCAGTATAGTTTAATAATAATAAAACATCTAAATTTTGATGCAGCATATACAACCAATATGTCAAACTAGAAAACGTTTTGAATTGCCCAACTTATATATAGTATTTAGTGACATTAATATGTACTTACGAATGGCATATATCATAATTCCTGAGCAGGTATTTGTTGCGAAATAATTTATCACAAAAAATGGAAGTAATTTTAAAAGTTGAAGTGTG
Source organism: Pollenia labialis (assembly GCA_949318255.1). NCBI lineage: Eukaryota > Metazoa > Arthropoda > Insecta > Diptera > Polleniidae > Pollenia > Pollenia labialis. The sequence goes on along the minus strand of OX439139.1, from coordinate 197,939,166 downwards.
TTTTCATAACATTTAGCGAATTTTGCATCATAAGGTATACAAAATCTAATTCCTAAAAGAAAGATGAATATAAGACAATTCTAAAATTAATTATTCGCAGCCAAGATATGTGGTTTTTTGACAAAAGCTACAGTTTTTCCAGTAGTATATAATAAACACAATTTTTTTTATTTGAACAGAACAAATTACATTTTTAAATTAATTTTGTGATTATTAATTAATGAATATACATTTTTTTCAATGAAATTTATATTTTGATGAGTCTGCTGTAAGTGCTATTTTAAGCACACAAAGCACCTAAAATAATGTTAAATTCATGTATAACATTAAGAGATCAGGGGTTGGGTAAGATTTGGCAAGAATTATTGTATAATTGATCATCGAAATACATGTTTTTAATATACAAATGAAATTATACATCTAGTCTTATATTCCATTAAAAAAAAATTAATTTGAACAATTTTTGGGTGGTGGACTGTTTCTTTGATTTGCCCATATACTATTTTTCTATATATAAGCATATGTATAAACTTGTTTAAACAAACTCGTATTGTCTAAAAATTAGCACCAACATGAGAAAATAAATATATTACCTCATACTATTTACAAAAGAACAATGGCATTAAAAGCACAACTTTATTTGTAATTATGAACGCGAGAAACTCGATGGAATGAATGACTTGTTTATAATTAATTTATATAGTAATACTTATTACTTCTTTACTTTATTAAAAATATTTTATACATTATCATATAAAAAACATAGTCTTTACCCAGCGGTAACTAGAGTAAAGAGGCCTAAGATAAGGCCTTATTTAGCAGACACACGGCCTCCTCGCCGCATTTCATACTAATTTATTTTTTACACAGGTTGCCATTGGGCGCAGGCCCTTCCACAATCCCTTTAATAACAACTTCGATCCCTTCCCAAAGAAGGGAGTAAGGAAGGTCACTAAAAATAAAATATAAATAAAAAAAAATTAACAATTTCCTTTCTCCCTTCTTAAAGAACGGAGTAGCGAATGTGTACTGAATATTTTGGAAGGTCTTTCAAAAAGAAATTTATACCTTCTAGAAGGCATACTTCTGAAGGCAGGATATCATACGAAGCGAATCGTTTAGAAAGCTGTATAAAGGCCTGCCACTTGCGGTTCCCTCAATTTTTACCGCTGGGTATATATACATATATATGTATACATACATGCATATGTGTACCCTTTAGGCAGTCTAGCAAAGAAACATTTAGGGTATTTACTTCACACAAAATTTGTGCTATTGAAGTTGTAACATTGTAACCAATATTTTTGTATTGGTTTTTATAGGAAAAATTTCTTTGTAGAGTTTCTATAGAAAATTTTTGGAATTGCAAAACTTTTTCATAGAAAACTTCGAAAAACTATAATCCTCTTAGATTTCAGACTCCGATCCGTAAACTTTCCTTTGAACAATTTTGTATAGGAGAAGTTTTTTTTATAAAGAAAATTCTTTAAAGAGAATCTCTATATATAGGAAACTTTTCGAAGAGAAATATGTATATAGAAAACTTTAAAAAACAATATTCCAATATATTTCAGATTCCTTTCCGTAAACTTTATCTTTGAAAAATTTTGTATAGGAGAAGAGTTTTTTTTTGAAAAAACTTCGATGGAAAACTTTTTTTTATAAAAAAAACTCTCTTTAAAGCAAAAGTTTTCTATAAAAACTTTTTTGCCAAAATAGGTTTTCTATAAAAAATTCTTCGAAGAGAAAAGTTTAACAAAAAATTTATTGTTGAATTTCTTTTAAGAAAAAAAAACTCTTTAAATAAAAAAATTTTATATTGAATTGCTTTGAAGAAAAAGAAAAAGTTTTCAATATAAAACTCTGAAAAGAAAAGTTTTTAAAAAACATTTTCAAGAAAAAATTTTTTTTTTTAATAAAATCTCTTCGAAGAGAATCGATTTTTATAAAAAACTCTTCTATGTAAATCGCTTTTTATAGAAAACAATACAAAGATGTAGTACATGAAGATTTTTTCGAAGATAAATGTTTAAAATAAAAAAAAACAGTTTTTGGAAATATTGTTTTTATCTATGTTAAAGCATTTAAATGTTTTCCAAGTACATATGTATGTATATTGTAGGTATTTTAACCTTAAAATAACGATTCAGTTTAGATTAAACAAATAGTTAAGGTTGCAGCTAAATAAGACATTTTCAAACGCCAAATTTTCGAATATCACGCGATTGTACATTCATGTATGTACATAAAAAAATGCATATGAACAACATATTCATATTGTAATTAATATACGAACTTTATATGCACCCCAGTATCCCGTAGTTTTATAACAACAATACAAATAGATTGCACGACAATTTAATTAAACACTTCTCTACTAATATTATAAGTGTGAAAGTGTTAAGATGTTTGTTAGTTTGTGGCTTAAACACGCGAAAACAGGTTAGTGCATTTGGATGGAATTTAAAAGACGGATAGCATATGAGGTTAATTGAAAAAAATTGTTACTTTAATACTTTTTCTCTTTTTGATAAATTTGCTATGCAGATTGCACATGGTCCAGCAGCCGTATTCTGTAAGTCGCTCAGTTAAATCTCGATCGCTAAAATGCCATAGAGAATACAAAATTTAAATTTTTTTGCGATGACATTAAAAGCTTAAATTGCGGCGAATTAAATTTGTATGGCATTGCCAAATTTAGCAATGCACCTTACAGTATTGCATTCGTAGCCATCAACTTTATAAATTTTTAGCGATAGAGATTTAGCTTTAGCGAACTACGGAAAACGGCTGCAGATTAACATGTAGGTTACTTTTAAAAGGATTAAGGGGTAAAAAGGAAAAAAAATTTGTACATTTTCCCTTTTTTAAATTTATGTATATATATATATATATATATATATATATATTTGTTCCTTTTGCTCCTGCAAGGAGCATAGGCCCGCTTTTTTAAATTTGGTACACAGTAACATACTGGAAAAGCTTTTGGTACACTTTTACCTTTAAAACTTTTTCTCTTTGCGAAAAATTTTGGTATAGAGATAGCATGTGGTCCAGATTAATATACAGGTTACTTTTCATGATGTAAAAATGAACAAAATTGGTGCTTTTTCTATTTTTTGTTAAAATTAGTATCCATATTACTGCAGAGACCGGAATATACATACAATTTAGAGACCCATTTCTTTTCATATTGACAGTGTAATATCGGTTGCTCAAGAGTATCAAGTACTCAAAAATCATATGTACGTAGTATGTGTTGGCCAAAAATAATAATGGCTATAATGTTGTTTGTGGGTCAATTTAAAAAAAAACGTAATTTTTGTGTCCCCGTACTTAACACTTCTATTTTAGGTAAAAAAAACCCAAAAAAAAAAAACAAAAATGTCAGAGTGATCAGCGAGGAATATGTAACAAAAAAACGTAATTCTCAAATTTGTATGTTTGTTTTTTTGTTTATTCAGAATGGTGTTTTGTTTCTCCCTCTGACTCCTTCCATACAAAAGCATGTGTCCCCCGTTAGAATTTTTAGTAAACATAATAAAATAAAACCAAGAAAAAAGTAAATATGCAACATTTAATAAGAGTTTTCGAATTATTGCGTTTCTTTCTTGTGTTTTGATTTGTTATAGTCGTCAAAACTGAATTAGTGCGAATTTGGCGTTGCAAACAAAGGTTGTCCCCACAATTTGCAATGAGCGTCACTTTTTTATAATTCAAGTAATATTACTAGTTTTTAATTTTCATTTAAATAAAGTAAATAATGTAAGGAAAGTACAAACTTAAATTATTACAAAGTGAAAAAGCGAAAAAAAAAAATTAATTAAAAAAAGTGTCCATTTGCGTAGTTTTTGTGAACACCATGGTAAGGGCGCGATAAAATTTCATGAGCGTCACGCTAATTTTTTTAAAAGTGAATATATTAAATGTAAAAAATTGAAGTTGACAATCATTGTTTACATGGTTTCAACTCATTTTTTTATAATTTGTGAATTTGAGAAAAAAATTGCCTACGAAAAAAAACCAAAATAGGCAAACATTTCATGAGCGTCACTTTTGATTTATATTGCTTCATAGCTTAAAATGCTTAATTTTGATTTTATTTTTGTATTTACAAGGGTAAAACAACATAATTAATGGAGGTTGAAAGAGCACGAAGATATCGAGAGAAAATAAAGCTCGATAAAGCGCGTAATGGGGAATGTAAAAGAAAGAAGAACGAAAGAAAGGTATAATCGATATTCACCATATAATTACAAAATCCAGAGGTGAATTGAATTACAGATCTCGCTCGTGCTTTTGCAATTTAAACCTCTGGGGGACCGGAAACTTATGCAACTGCCACAAACTTAATTCGAAAGTGCTAAACATGAATGAGAATGAGAAAAACAAAACCGTTTGTCATTTCATAAAGAATTCGAATGAAAATTTATGAATTAAATTAAGTTAAGTTATTGTTTTGCGCCAAATATTTACATATGTGTATAAGTTTCTTCAAGAATTACTTCTTTTTTCCATTTTTGTTAAAGACATCAAAGAATATGTACATGTTTAGTTTTGTATGAAAATTTTTGTTTTTTTTAAGAATTTTTGTTTTTTTTTATTAAATTTTTGTAAAAGAATAAACTTTTTTTCGTTAAACTTTAAATTAGGCATTATTTCTTGTTTACGTGCAACAAAATCTCTTGATCGTCACAAAATATCTTGAGCGTCACACTTAGATTTTTTCCCTTAAAACGCTTATAATTGCAGTTTTTTTTAATACATTGTTACAAGCCTATTACTTTGCAAGTAACCTCTAAGTTCAAGTCTTTTTTCAACAAAAATTTACATATTTTCATCTTAAAATTTTAAAATAACTATAAATATAAAATAAAAATCAAAGTGAATCGTGATTTTGTGTTTATAATCAAAAAGTTGGTTTTCACAAAAGTCAATCTTGAGAAACAAAAGAACATCGTAGTAAGCTTGAATTTCAAATATTTTTGCATTTTTAGCGAATTCTTATACATATTTGGTGTGCGACGCTCAAGATCGAAATCATAGAAAACCTAAAAAAAATCAAAAAATATTGATTTTTTTGAAAGCCTAAAAGTACCACCGGATTGGATTCTTCATCAATTTCTACATAAATTTGCCACTCTTACGGGCGAATTGAAAAAACTTTAAAATAAGCAAAAAAAAAACTCGATGTGTACGTTTTTTTTGAAATTGACCCTTGTTGAAATATTTTTACATGAAATAAGTATACAAGTAAAAATCTTCTTAAAATTAATATAAATTTTGTATTATGATAAACCCTTATCTTTAAATCATTCACTAATTTTCACGTGAACCAAGTCACGAGTAAAATCTAGTAATTTTATAAGGACATTTCACTAAGCAGTAAAATAAAAAAAGATTTAAATACAAATTTTTGATATTAAACTCGGACATATACATATTTGTTTATAATAACTAAATTTCAATCTTATTGTTTATAATTTATTTAATGCACATTTTCATGGTTTAAAAAATTTTCGTAACCTATCTGATTTGATGTGGAATGACCCATATGCATGTATTTTATAAAATATTTTAATTTTATATTTTCTTCATTTCATAGCACGAGTTGAGGAAGAGCTTGGAGCTAATACAAATGCCAAGTTGACGAATCAAATGTTTGTGCCGGCAGCAACTTCAGTTAATAGTTCTGTCAATAACAATGTTACTACGAATTATCTACAAAATGCAACCACTATTCATCACAGTGATGGGCCAGACTCACTCAATGCCACCTACATTTCAGTTGTAAGTATTAGTTTCTTTTCATCGGTTCCTAATAGGATTTTCTTTATCCATTTATGAGTAAGTGTAGGTTTTTCATTAACTGTATACATACATACATATAAAATGTGAAAAAAGAAATAGACACATCAAATATGCTAATGACTTTATTTTATTTATGTGTTAAATGTAGAAGCTAAAGATTAAAACGTTAAAAGTTAATGTCTTATTTTCATATTATGTATTTTGTTTTAAACACGTTCAAATTTATTGTAAATTTTATTTTGCACTTTCATTTTATTTACGTTTCTGTTTATTATTATTTTTCTGTTTTGTTCTTTCTTTTTTTTTCACCTCACCCCGCCCCCCAAAAAAATGTTTGTATGTTAAACAATTCACTCGTAAATGTTTGTTGAAAAATCTTTACTATTACTTCGCGATCATGAATTTGTAATTAAACGAATCTAAAATTGTGTATGTGTTAATGTATAACGAAATAATGTGTACTGAATGGTATTGCAAATGGAAACTACGTAATAACAAAGGGTGGCGATAAATTGACATTGAGTATAACAGAACAAAAATCTAGCACGGCTGCCCATCAAAATTCTGGTAATAATATTTTTGGTTTTACTAATAATAACAATAGCACTGCAATTAGTAATAATAATGGAAGTAATACTTCGACACCAACATCTCCATATTCTAATGCAACTTTTATATCAGAATTTGAAACAAATACACCACCAACTTCATCCCATTATCCCACCTCCTCTATACATACCGGAAATTTTCACCCTCATCATCAATCTCCACCAAACTCTTTAACAATTATGAATACAAACGCCACCATACCAATGTCCACATACTTAAATCACAGCATTAACAATATAAACCACTCCTCCATTGCCTCCAATTGCTCCCTCAATCACACCAGCACAGCTACAACTCCATCCACATCTGCAAATACCACAAAAACTTCTCTTTTAAACTCATCTTCAATACAACCAACTCTAAATTCTTCTTCAACATTGTCCCCAACCAACTGCTCTGCATCAAATTTATCGGCCAACTGTAATAAAAATGAAACAATAATTTCTGCTCCTGTGCCACAAACAAAACCCACAACTCCAACTTTAACCTCCACAACAGCAGAAATGCTAATAAATGAAATTTTTATTAACAATATTATCAATAATAATGTTAAAGCCAGTACTACGGAAAAGCATACAAATGGCAGCTCAGAAGTAGATTCCTCGGATACATCTTCAACAACGACACATCAATTGTCACAAACGCCATCGGTAGGCACTTTACTGTTTTCCACATTGAGTGAACAGGAACGTCAACAAAAACAACGTGATGCCATCAAACAGCAACAGTCATGTAATAATGATTATAATAAAAGTATACACGATAAAAAGGTTTGTTTTTGTTTTCGTTTTGTTTTTTTTTCTTTTAATTTCTTTTAATAAATTTAATTTTATTCTATTTTCTATATTCATATGTATGTACTATAACTTTTATTTGTATTACATTTTGTTTTATATGTTTCACAAAAACTTAACTAATGTACAAGGTATATTTACACAAGGTAGACTCATTTGGGAGTGTAGACATGCTGCTCTATAAAAATAACCGAGTGGAACGGAATTGTCAAAATTGTCTTCATATAAATTTAACGCACACATGTACAAATTTTGGCTCATATACACGGAATTTGACATTGGTGTTCCAACTTAGGTAAACAGCTGACAAACATATGGGCCAACGAGTTTACCTTGTGTAAATATACCTTGCTAATGTACATTTTGTATAAAACTCGACAATAACATCTGTCATCTTTGGTCGTTTATAGATATACATAGTAAGAGTCGTTACACAAACATTCAAAATTTAAGTGTTTTATGACTGAAATGTTTTTATGAAAAACTCTTCAAAGCGACAAGTCTTTAGAAACATTTTCGATAAGTTTTCTTGAAAGCTTTTTAAAAGCTATTCGATGGAAAATGTTCTTGAATTTTACTTATGGTGTTTTCTTTTCTACAAAAAATGTCACATTTTATTTAAAATAATGCAATTTGATGTTCGTTTCTTAAAAATGATTTGCTTTATAAAAGGGTAGCGTGTTTTATTCTAAAAAAATTCACCCTTAAATGCCATAAGGCAGTGCACTTTGCGCCCCGTATAAATCGAAAGTGTTGATAATGCCCTGTAAAAAGATGGCTTCTGTTTATATGTACATATATGGGGTTACCAGACGAAGTTGGGAAAAATTTTTTTCTATTATTCAGTTTGAATTCGGTGTTATAAAATTATTTTTGAAAAAAAACGTCAAATCAAGAAATCGTAAAAATTTGGTGTTAATAAATCGGCAATCTGGCGAAGGTATTTTAGTGTTTACATTTTTTATGAGAAACAAACTAAAGAAATTGGAATTTCGTCATTCAATTTGTTTATATATTTATTTATTTTATATCAATCTATTAACAAATTTGGGTTTATGTATATTTTTTTTTATATTATGAAGAACACACTTTTTGATTTATGTACATATTTTTTTATATATACATATATAAGTCCTTTATTTATCTAAAAAAAAATAATATGAACACAAAAAAAAAAAATGTACAATTAAATATTTAAATAAAATGTTCACGGAGAACATAGGGCGTCAACGAATTCTCTCCATCTATTTCTATCTCTGGCAAGTAGTTTAATCTCGTTCCAGGTTCCAAGCAGTTTCATACTCTTTTCTGATGGTCCGGATCCAGGAATTACGTGGTCGACCAGGCTGTCGCTGACCTTGAGGATTCCAGTCAAGGGCAGCCCTTGCAATATCAGTTGATGGTGGGCACATTGCTGCCCTCTTCATTAGGGCAGCAATGTGCCAGATTCCACAGGGTTTCATTGGATACACAATTCGGCCAGTAAATCTTTAATATCTGTCTCAGACACCGGTTAACGAACGTTTGTATTTTGTTTGTAGTTAATTTTGTGAGGCTCCATGTAGTGCAACCATATAGCAGTACCGATTTAACGCTACAGTTAAATAAACGTAATTTGGTCCTCTGGGATAAGTTGTGGGCGCGCCAAACCTTCTGCAACTTGAGGAACGCAACACGTGCCTTGTTAATGCGGTCATCAACATCGGCTACAGAGCCACCGTTTTTTGTAATTTTGCATCCGAGATAATTGAAAGATTCTAAGTCTTCAAATATCATATTACCGACACTGAGTGGTGTTGTTATGTTAGTTCCTATACGCATCAGCTTTGTCTTCTTGATGTTTATTCTCAATCCTACTTTTTTTTGGCGTTTTCGGAGAGTCTTTTAAACTTTTCCTGAATATCCGCAAAGCGGTGGGCCATTAAACATATGCCATCTGCATAGTCTATATCATTCAGGTATTCCATCATATTCCATCGAATACCGGTGGGGCCTCCCTGTTGGTTGCTTCCATTACACAATCCAAGAGCAGAATGAATAATGTGGGAGACAGGATACAACCCTGTCTTACGCCAGCAGTAGTTGTGAAAGGTTGGCTTTCTTTTCCGTTGAAACGGACCTTACACTCTGCATCTCTGTACAACTCACGTATTAGGTTGACAATTTTTTCAGGTATGCCTTTACCAATTAGTGCAGACCACATTGAGTTTCGGGATATTGTGTCGAAAGCTCTCTCCAAATCTACGAAAATCAGGTAAAGGGGTGTGTTATACTCTGCGGATTGCTCAATAATTATACGTAGAGTATTGACGTGATCGACACATGATCGACCAGGCCTAAAACCAGCTTGTTCGTTTCGCACAATTTGTTCCACCACTGGTGATATTCGTTGCAGTATCAATGTCGCCATTATTTACCCTATGGCGTTAAGCACGGTAATAACACGCCAGTTTTTACACTGCGTTAGGTCGCCTCTTTTTGGGGATTGTTACAACTACACCTTCTTTCCACTCTGCAGGAATTTTATTGTTGAGCCATGCATTTTTGATCAGTGGGGTTAGAAATCCTGCTAACGTATCAGCACCATATTTCAACAGCTCTGCAGGGATGTTGTCGGGACCAGATGATTTACTATTTTTTAACTTCCTCAAATCCGCCGTAACTTCAGAAAATGTCGGGGGATCTGTTGAAACCTTCTTGGGTTGCGTCGCATAGAGAGCATCAACGTCTCGGCCTGGCTGTTATTGTTTTCAGTTGACGAGTGTGTTGAGAAGTGTTCGCGCCAACGTTCCAGAGTTGTTGTTAACTCTGAGCCATCATTTGCTTTTAACGTCGCAGTATCTCTGATGTTATTGCCACTCATTTGTTAAATGACAGAGTACACACCGCGTAAGTTGCCCGTATTTGCGGCTTTTTCGGCTTGTTCCGCAATATCATTGAAATATTTTTCGCGGTCAGCCCGAAAGTATTCTAATTTAGTTTGTTCTTTTGCAGCTGTTGTTTTGGCTCTCGCATGAGTTACGAAGACGTTTTCGATTTTTTATCTCGGCCCAAGAATCGGAGCTGATCCATTGTTTTATTTTATTTTGTTTTGGTCCCAGATTTGATTTTGCGGTATTCTTACAGGCCGTCACTACATCAGACTACGTAAGTTGGACGTTGTGTGTCAGCTTGGATCTTAGATTTAGGTTATATGCCGTTGAAACATCTGGGTCCTGAAGACGGGTTATGTTGCATTTATCAGATTTCGTTTTTCCCCGTTCACTGCTGCAGGTCGAAGACGGAGTACTGCTACGACTAGTAAGTGATCACTATCACCGTCGGCCCCTTGTCTAGCTCTAACATCCATAAGGGAGCCCAAGAAAAGTCTGCTTAAGATAATTTTGTCAATTTGGTTGAAATTTTGACCGTTTGGCGACTCCCAAGTGTATTTGTGGATGTTTTTATGTGGGAACTTAGTTCCGCCAATGAAAAGACGGTTTCAGGCGCAGAAATCCACTAGCCGGTCACCATTATTGTTTCGTATTGTACCTAGACCTTGCTTTCCCATTACCGCGTGTAGGTTGTTGTTGTCGTTTTTTTTTATACATACATATATTCAAGAACAAACTTTTTGTCAGCTGTTAAAAACAGGGCGATCCAATTTTGTGTTTTGTTCTCGTCAAATAAAAAATTGCAGGACATTTTATACATGCATCTTTTAAAATGTGGTATTTTTGTAGAAAAGAAAACACCATTAAAGGGGAAAGTTTTTAATAGAAAACAATTCAAAGAAAAGGGTTTTTATAAAAAACTATTTAAAAGAGAAAGTTTTTTAGAAAGTTATTTGAAGAACAAGATTTTCTGAAGAAAACTTATTAAATAGGAAGCGTGTTTTTTTAAAAACTCATCAAATTGAAAAGTTTTTGAAGAAAGCCTTTTAAATTGTAACAGAAACGCTTAATTTAGAAAAATCTTTGAAGGGAAAATATTTCTGAAGGAAACTCTTTGAAGAGAATGATTTTTCATTTTATGAAATGTATTAAATTCTCATTCTTGGCTCTTGAATAATTCTTTATTTATTCCTAATAATTAGCAAAGCTTAATCATGCTTTCTATAACTCATACTTATTAAACTACTTTAATACAGAGTACCGAAACGTTCGCTCATTTTTCAGTCATGAGCGAGCGTGAAAAATTTTAAATTGTACTGCTTTTTCTCATTCATGAGGGTGAGGAAAAAAAATATTTTGAATTTCCTCATTCATGAAAAATGAGCAAACAAAAAAATTCATATGTGAATTTGTCAGATATGAAAAATTTAAAAAAATTCACATTCAAATTCCTCATAAAGAAAAAAAAACGCGATTTGCCCGTCCATTAACAGCGGGAAAATGAAGAAGTAAAGAGGCCTTATAGAATGCCTTATTGGCGATATAAAGTTTTTCAGTCGCATTCCAACTGTATTTCTAATTTACACAGTATGTCATTGGATCTACTTTAACGATTTCGACAGGCCTTATCTTAGAATAGAAAATCCCAATTTCTAAAATATTTAATAAAAACTATTCTAAAAGAACTTTTAAAATAATGCAGAGTGGAATAAGTAAAAGTTTATTAAAAATACAGTTGTAAACCTTCTTTAAGGCCTGCAAAGTGAAAGCGCTGGCAATTTTTCCCGCTGGGCAACGTGAAAGCATGTGTGTGTGTTTTGTTTTGTAAAATTATTTGTTGGCTGCAGCACCATGGTGAACCAAAATGTATGTGCTGCTTTTTAGCAGGCATAAATTATTGGAAAAAAATTAAAAGAACTGCACATATCGTCATCTTAAATGCAGAATAACATAACATTTCATAAGTTTACATGCAGAGCAAAAAACTTTGTAAAATGTTAATTATTTGAGATTTAAAATCAATTTTAAATATTTCAGATAAAAATGCGATAACCCATATATTTTTGAAGAAAAATATCATTTTTATTATTTTTTAAAATGTGTTAATATTAATTTGTATTTTTTGGAAACAAAAAGACATATCGTAAAAGAAAGTATATTAGTATTAAGTGAAACAAACATATAATATATTAAATTATTAAATATTTGTGTTTAACTACCGGAAAATGGAATATATACCTATATATAAATATATGATAATCGCACGATTAATATGTAGCATCATAAGGATTGCGTTGACATGTTAAATAAGTTTGCTTTTCTGATGCAGCGCAGGCAGTAATGCATTTAACAATGTGGAGAACTTATATTGTTATAGATATTATGACATACCTATTATTTATAATTTTTTTTATTGATTTTAATTACTTATAAGTAGTGGTTTAAACTAAAATATGTACTTCATTAAATTTAGCTATGAATTGATTTTAAAAATACATCTTTTTCATTCTTATCTAAACGTATTTTGATCTCCATAAAATGAATTATCTTAATAAATTTTTTTTACAATGAACAAATTTTGCAAATAAATATTTGACTCATATTCATTCATACCTATTTGTCTCCAGTTCACGAATTATTTCAAAATAACTCTGCATCATATACTTTCAAAGCTAATGCAACAAGTTAATTTTAATTAGGTAATTTATGAAAAATATAAAAAAGATGGAAAGAGTAGTCCAACTAAGAGTAGTTGTTGATAGCAGCTCCGGTATTTAGTAAACGTAAATATTGGACAAAGTAGTACTTCTCCAAAGAAAGATATTATTAGAATTTAATAAAGCTGAAGAATTAACAAAATATAGCTAAACAGTCTATATTCCACTACTTATTTAAAAAAAAAATTGCGTTTATTCTAAAAATTTATAAAAATTGTCTTTTTTAAGGATATTGATGAAGGGCCACTTGGAAGAATGCAATTCTAACACAAAAAACCCCGAAAATTTTAAATAAACTAGTAAAAAATATTTCTTTTGTATTATAAACTTCATATTTTATGGTCCCATACAGATTTATTATAGGGAAGTTCGACTATATTTAAATTTATTAAAAAGGAAATACATATGTACATACATATATAAACTCAAAAATCTAAGGACCTGCAGATGTTGTCATTTATTCTTGGAAATTCTTAGCGTTTGGGAGTGCAATGGGGTAGGCTACACAATTTCAAGATTACTAACGGTTCGGTTCTTTTAATTTTACAGCACTTTTTTATTTTTTCTTATGCTATACTGAAAATTATTATTATTAATTATTATTTGATCACAAATTTCACTAGCACCGTAGTAACAGTAATCAAACAGATCACCCAATTTTGATGTTGTAAAAAAAATGTGTTCTTATAAAAATAATTAAAAACTCTGCTAATTTTTTTCTTGAGTGTGATTATACATTATGTTGTTAAGAACAATGATATACATATGTATTTGATAACACTTAATTTTTCATTTTGTAAATAACTTGGTTATTTTTTTTAGATAGAAGTTTAAAATTTTATAAAAATATGTTGTAACGTGAATTGTAATCAACAAAACAAGTCAATTTCAAATATTCCAATAATATCTTCATTGTTTTGCTTTTAAGCTACCGATATGTGTCTTGTTTGTGAAAAATAAAAATTCTTTGATGCCTTTAAAAAGGTCACTTTTTGTTTCGTTAAAAAGACGTACCTAAAGGCAGAAATATTAAGAGAAAAAATTGCCACAAGAACTTGTTGGTATTTTGTGCTTGTAAAAATATTTTGGTTTCTGTACCAATCGCGTCGGTGGGTTTTTTTTTTTTGAAAACACTTTTCTTAAGCAAGTAAAAATATTTAAAAAAAAAAAAATGAAAAGGTCTTGTTCTGCTACAATTTATGTGTAAATAACCTCTACACATAAAAGCAAATGTGACAGTAGGTAAAGTATTTGGTCAAGAAGGTGTTTTATTGACGGATTAATGAAAAATGTACAATAAGAAAAGGCAACAGGACAAATTATTCAAACATCTGTGCCTACATTTTAATTCTACCTATTGGTATCATAACTTTTTACAAAATATGCGCACCTGTGTTTGCCTGCAAAAATGTATAAAGTCATTATAACAGTTAAAATTTACGTCAAGTAAATTACCACAAAATGGTAAGGTTAACTCTTTGGGCTCTGTTATATAATTCTAGCATAAAAAAGTAAGCAATAAATTTCGTGCGAAACAATAAAGTTTCATTAATCCGTCAAAAACACATCTTCTTACCCAAATACTTTACCACCTGTCACATTTGCTTTTATGTGTAGAGGTTATTTACACATAAATTGTAGCAGAACAAGACCTTTTCATTTTTTTTTTTTTAAATATTTTTACTTGCTTAAGAAAAGTGTTTTCAAAAAAAAAAAAACCCACCGACGCGATTGGTACAGAAACCAAAATATTTTTACAAGCACAAAATACCAACAAGTTCTTGTGGCTATTTTTTCTCTTAATATTTCTGCCTTTAGGTACGTCTTTTTAACGAAACGAAAAAGTGACCTTTTTAAAGGCATCAAAGAATTTTTATTTTACACAAACAAGACACATATCGGTAGCTTAAAAGCAAAACAATGAAGATATTATTGGAATATTTGAAATTGACTTGTTTTGTTGATTACAATTCACGTTACAACATATTTTTATAAAATCTTAAACTTCTATCTAAAAAAAATAACCAAGTTATTTACAAAATGAAAAATTAAGTGTTATCAAATACATATGTATATCATTGTTCTTAACAACATAATGTATAATCACACTCAAGAAAAAAATTAGCAGAGTTTTTAATTATTTTTATAAGAACACATTTTTTTTACAACATCAAAATTGGGTGATCTGTTTGATTACTGTTACTACGGTGCTAGTGAAATTTGTGATCAAATAATAATTAATAATAATAATTTTCAGTATAGCATAAGAAAAAATAAAAAAGTGCTGTAAAATTAAAAGAACCGAACCGTTAGTAATCTTGAAATTGTGTAGCCTACCCCATTACACTCCCAAACGCTAAGAATTTCCAAGAATAAATGACAACATCTGCAGGTCCTTAGATTTTTGAGTTTATATATGTATGTACATATGTATTTCCTTTTTAATAAATTTAAATATAGTCGAACTTCCCTATAATAAATCTGTATGGGACCATAAAATATGAAGTTTATAATACAAAAGAAATATTTTTTATTAGTTTATTTAACATTTTAGGGGTTTTTTGTGTTAGAATTGCATTCATCCAAGTGGCCCTTCATCAATATCCCTCAAAAAGACAATTTTTATAAATTTTTAGAATAAACGCAATTTTTTTTTAAATAAGTAGTGGAATATAGACTGTTTAGCTATATTTTGTTAATTCTTCAGCTTTATTAAATTCTAATAATATCTTTCTTTGAAGAAGTACTACTTTGTCCAATATTTACGTTTACTAAATACCGCAAACTTATTTAACATGTCAACGCAATCCTTATGATGCTACATATTAATCGTGCGATTATCATATATTTATATATATGTATATATTCCATTTTCCGGTAATTAAACACACATATTTAATAATTTAATATATTATATGTTTGTTTCACTTAATACTAATATACTTTCTTTTACGATATGTCTTTTTGTTTCCAAAAAATACAAATTAATATTAACACATTTTAAAAAATAATAAAAATGATATTTTTCTTCAAAAATATATGGGTTATCGCATTTTTATCTGAAATATTTAAAATTGATTTTAAATCTCAAATAATTAACATTTTACAAAGTTTTTTTGCTCTGCATGTAAACTTATGAAATGTTATCTTATTCTGCATTTAAGATGACGATATGTGCAGTCCTTTTAATTTTTTTCCAATAATTTTTTCCTACAAAAAATGCAACAGACACTTTGGCTGGTTGCCTTTGCCAAAAATATTTTACACAAACAAATACACACACAGGCATTTCGAGCTGTAGTCATGCAAACTGTCGAGCAACAACAACATTACTAGTGAGGATCGTTTTTAAAACTTTTTTTTTCCTCATTTTACATGACTGAAGAAAGGCAAAATTGGATTTTTCCTCAAAAACAAGAATGAATTTGCCGAAATATTAACAATTCATTTATGACTGTGAAAAAAGTTACATATTTTACATTTTTCATTTATGTAAAAAATTCAAGAATGGTTGAATATGAGCGATCACATATGACTTTCTCTGAACTCTGCTTTAATATAAAAAAAATTCTTTAATTATTTACTTTGATTTTTAGCCGCTATCACACAAACAACATAACACTCACCATCATCATCTTCATCACGTTATTTCAACACAAAATGATGCAATGGTATCACCTTGGCTGGTGTCCTCGGAAGTCGTTTCGGCGCCCAAAGGTAAAGAACCGACGATTATACGAAAATCTGTTATAACAACACAGTTGTAAGCAGATCTTACATATGTATTTAGTTTTATTATTTATACTTTTAAAAATTATCTGCTTAATTTTAATCGTTAAACAAGTTAAGTAACAAATTCTTTTTTCAAATATAATTTTACACACCTTCTTCTACTTATTTATTCAACTAAAAATGATCTTGAATTTATAATAAAAATATACTTTATATCTATTCTATATATATATATATATTTATGTTATAAATCTAATTTTAATATACTCGACAAGTATATACAACAAACAAATAATGACAATGAAAAACGCAACGCAACTTTAAAAAAGTTATATTATTTATTTAGTAAGTGCCTTGAAAATATTTGTAACTATGTAAGACAAGAAAAATAATTTTTGTGCAGCTACTTAATACAAAAATTACATAATTTAAGTACTTAAAAGATGAAATATCAAACTATATTTCCAACCTGAAATAAAAATCCCACTTTTTACTAAAGAAATATTTAATAAAACAACACAAAAACCATCGTTTAAAAGGCATTTATATATTTACATTCCTCGTCATTTTAGAAATTATATTGTATGTAATTATAACTTTGTTTGATTCCTTCCATTTATTTTGTATAAGTAGTTAATATTTTTGTGGTTTATTTTATTGCTATATTATTTTTTATTTCTTCTAAATTTTATAAGATAAAAAAAACGTTTTTCTTTAAATGTATAACAGTTTTAAATAGTATTATTTTAATGGCAATAAAACAATATCAAACGAAAATTAAGCAAATAAATATGGCAATTTTTTTTTTTAAATAAAATAAAAATATAATTTTTTAAATATTATCCTTAACAGTAAACAACGATATTTTATATATTTTTAAGTATATACTATATACATACCTTCTTTTAAAAATATGTATACATAAAAATATAGTTATTTTTAATATGTTAAAATAAAAATTTATTGAATATTTAAATAAATATTTCCTTTCATTATTTATAGACATTAAGAAATGCTTTTTTAATTGATTTTAAAATTTATTTTTCTCCTAGTTTGAATTGTCAACAATCAAGTCGTCAAAAAGCAAATAATTCAAGATTCCCATATTAAGAATACCAAATCAATTACTATCTATTTTATTTCAAATCTTTACTACTTCATCAAACGGCTTAGGATTCCAATGCCAGGAAACAATTATTAATTAAGTTCCTATCTTTTTTAAAGTAATTTATTCCAAAGGTGATAAAGGGTAAGTGATATCCATAAACATACATACTTGTTATCAGGCTTGTTCTGAAAATCACTTTTTGTGGAAGTTATTTGAAATCACAAGAAAGGTGTTCTGAACAAAAAACTTTTTTCATAATTGTGATTTTAAACCGGTCAACTAAAGGCCAGTTTACACGGTAATACAATGTATTACGACTTTGTAAAATCAAAATATTATGAAATTCACTCCGTGTTTAAAAGAAAAAAATAAAAATCTGTTGTATGTATTTTTCATGTTTACACGGATGGTACAAGTAAAATCAAAAATAATGACAAAAAATCAGATGGTTGCAGTTTTACAGTTTTTACAAAACAACATGAAAATTTCCTGAGTTGATTTTAGTTGTTTTTGTAATTGTATAAAAATGCTACCACCTTTAATATACTCTGTTAAAATACAACTCTGGTGTGATGAAAATACATAAGTTTCTAAAATGGTTTAGAAAAAAATCATTTACCGACCGCTTGTCACATTTTGTGTTCGTATTCTCTCTTACTCAATACATTTTGCTTTTACATGGTATGATTTTTCTCATTCTACATAATGTCGTAATACAATGTATTACCGTGTAAACTAGCCTTAAGTGACCACCGATTTAAAATAACTTGGTTATGTTTTCAAAATATTTTGTTATTCGTGCTCAATTCCCAGTTTTTATTATTGATAAAAACACTTAAAATTTATTGTTGATGGGATAAGCTATTCCTATGCGCATTTCACTGGTTGCTTAGGCCAGATCATCAGGAAACTTCATCCATAAAGATTTTAGAAAACCTAAGCAACCAGTGAAATGCGCATAGGAATAGCTTATCCCATCAACAATAAATTTCAAGTGTTTTTATCAATAATAAAAACTGGGAATTAAGCACGAATAACAAAATCTTTTGAAAATTTAAATTTTGTATTCCCAAAAATTGAAATTACTTTTTGATAATAAACAGGCAGGTGCACGGCAAAAAAAAAACACTTAATTGACAACATCTTTTGTAAGTTGTTGTTGTTTTTATTTTGTTTTTCTTAACCTACTACAACTACAATTAATGTTGAGAGAATTTCAACTAATTGTAGCGGGGAATGTAAGATGAGATAAACCCACTGTTTATTGTTGATGTGTTTTTGTTTAAACTTTGATATTATTACAAGTAGAACTGTTGCTATTAGAGTTTTTTTCCCGGAGTTTTTCGATTCCCGGGAAAACGGGAACTGTTTTTAAATTTCCCGGGATCCCGGGATCCCGCTCCATATAAATAATACAAAGAAATTTGTTTTAAATTAATGAAAAATTTTTTTATAAAAAAAACGTAAGGGAACTTGTTTGCAAAGTAAGTGAAAGCAATGCCTAAATACTACAAAAATTAATTAAAGGTTGAAAGGGGAACTTGAATTATTATTACCTTACGGTTTTATATGTAAATTTCGTATCATTATGCTCTATATACAAGATAAAAAGATGCAATAAGCATAACAATTTAATTCATACAAAATAATAAAAACAAACAAAAATTGTGGTACTCAAGTTATGAGATCAAAAAGTAAATTCATTATATATGTAGATAAAATATTTTAAATAAATATGTTTTATAAGTATATATATTTTGAATAAATATATTAACATTTTTTAACAGCTTAGAAAATAACATTAAGTCACACTCAATGCGTTTATAAAGTCGGCAAAGAGTATATTTCTTATTTTATTTACTTATTACCATGTTTCCGAAAAATTTCGTTCACTTTTTTACCGGGATTGGACAAATAGTTTAAAGTGCAAAAGTTTAAAGTTGTTGCATATTTCTAGTTCACAATCCGAAGTAATTTTTCTTTTTTACAAGCATCGTCTATATCAGTCAAATGTATGTCAAGGTTGATGCAAAAAATAGCATCAAACGGACTTCTTCTGACAAGATCCACCTGTAATCTTTAAGACAATGTGTTTTTAAAATTGTATGTTGTAGAATCTTACACGAGTTTTCATATTTTTTTTTATTTAGGTTTCCCAGCACTTCCCGGTTATATAAGCCGTAACAAAATGAAACATATTTATGTTTATCACCTTATAAACATATCGTCATATCTCAAAAAATTTTAATTAATTTTAAGTTAACTAAGCAAAGTGTTCCTTCATACTTTCTCGTAACAAAAAATTGGTATTTTATCTCAAACTGAACCGAAGTTATAGCAAAATATATCTTTAAATCGGCACATTTTGAAAACTTCAATCGCATTTTGCCAAGATCGATTTTTTTGTAGATATGACTTTGCTGCAATAAAGGAGCGATATTTTTGGATATCTCCTATTTTTAAGATTTGTCCATGGACAATTAAAATTTACTGCCTGCATCTTATTTTGAATTTATGTTCTTTATTAACACTTCACTTCACTAAATTTATTAATAATCAACTGTTGCACGGCACATTCTGCTTTTGGTAGATTTATTGCGTCAGAAGACATTGATTTACGAACGTACTCACTTCTTGTTGTTGATCTAATCCACAACCCATCAACAGATGCTAATTTTTAGAGAATAGAAAACTAAATTTCAAAGTATACATAGCTGTTTTCTGAAATTATGAGGAACTTTTATTTCCCGGGATCCCGCAACAAAAATCCCGGGTAAACGGGAAATAAAATAAGTGAATAAGGGGAATTCCCGGGACGGGAAATCTCGGGAAAAAACCCTAGTTGCTATAATTCTTATACGTTTAACAGTTTTATTTGGTTTAATATCTTTAGTTTTTCTAAAATCTTTATGGATGAAGTTTCCTGATGATCTGGCCTAAGCAACCAGTGAAATGCGCATAGGAATAGCTTATCCCATCAACAATAAATTTCAAGTGTTTTTACCAATAATAAAAACTGGGAATTGAGCACGAATAACAAAATCTTTTGAAAATTTAAATTTTGTATTCCCAAAAATTGAAATTACTTTTTGATAACTTAGTTATGTTTTTCAACTATTTTAAACCAAGGTCAGTTTTTTGAAATGTTTGTGTTGCGAGATGGAAGGCGAGCCGCACTATAAGTATTTTTTAAAAAAATATTTATAATATTTTTTTTTTTGATATTTTTAGTTAGTACATATAAAATGCCGACGAAAGTGGAAAAAAAAACATAATAAACAAATGTATTCAGGTTTTCAAGACAAAGAAGCAACATGTGAATAAATTGAAAATGATAATTACAGCAAATTGCGAACCACCAGTATTACTGGTTAAAGAGTGATGGTTGGGGGGATTTTCTCTATTGCGATGCGAATGAAAGTGGTAGCAAATCTTGCGATTGGTACTCTTTAATGCGTTTTCGCTTTTGTCTTTCGCATCTATTAATTTTTTCTTTTCCCAAATCATCACTATTTATTTTATTTAAACTTTCCAATTTCAAATATTTTTACATATTTTAGCATTCAAAACATTTTGCGAATGTCATAGAGAGTACCAAGTTGGCATTTAGCTTTCGCATCGCAATAGAGAGTTGCCCCCCTGATGAAAGAATGTGGTGATTCTTGAAACATGTAAATTCAACCCAAGTTCGAGCCCCGGCTCAGCCAAGAAAATTATCAATAAATTTTAATAAAAATTCCTTCCTTCAGTAAAAATAATTTAATGAAAATTAAATTTGATGAACTCAAGCCTGAGTAAAACTATCAAAAAATTAAAACTAACAGTTCAACTAAAAATTACAATTGCTCTTAATATTTGAAAATGATAAAATTTATTCAATCGTCAGCTCATTATTGGCTTGGCGCATATGCCAAAAAGGTGTAGTGTAGAAAAGCGAAAATGAAGGTTACATGAAGTTTTCTGAAAATATACCAGATAGATTTTTTTTGTAGTTTCCGACATAAGTTTTGAAGATAAATGTTAATTTTTGTGAACTTTCATGAATCAAGTTGGAAGTTAATATGTAGTATTTTATTGAAAGTGAAAATTATTGTTTTGTGCCTCATACGCCACTAAATTTATTTTTGTGCTGCATTCT
This sequence comes from Pollenia labialis, assembly GCA_949318255.1. Lineage (NCBI taxonomy): Eukaryota > Metazoa > Arthropoda > Insecta > Diptera > Polleniidae > Pollenia > Pollenia labialis. The sequence goes on along the minus strand of OX439139.1, from coordinate 197,917,384 downwards.
AATACTTACTGCTGTGTATTGAGTTTTTGTCTCTTTGGTTTGCTCTTGCTTTAGCTACTTTTATTCTTACGGCAATGAAACAAAGTTTAGGTAAGGTTCCATTGGCAGCCGTGATCAAGCATAGCTCACGTGGGTCCACTAATTAGTTCCCGTTGTGCTATCATGTCACACCGTCTGCCATGGGTCCTATGTTATCTGGCTGCTAGTGTTCCCACGTAGCCACCCGGTCGATTCAACATAGGAGTGGATCCCGTTTAAATCAACATCAGAATGACAAGTCTGGTCCCAAAGGGATCTTCGACCAAACATTTCAAGTCTCAGATCTCCGAATGCCGAGCAATTACAGAGGAGATGTTCCGTTGACTCCTCCTCGTCGCCGCAACTTCTACAGAAGTCATTATAAGGGAGCGCCAGCCTCTGGGCGTGCCTCCCAATGGGCCAGTGGCCAGTTATATCCGCAATTAGGTTCCTTAGGTGATGTCTGGACAGCTGGAATGCCCGCCGTGCCACCTCTGACTGGCAATAAGGTGAAACTTGTGCGCTTTAAGTTGCTTACTCCCTGCATTATATGTTGAACCATCTATATTCAAGGTGGGTCCTGCATACGCCAACGAATCCGCCATGCTGTTTCCCTGTATGTCAACGTGTCCGGGGACCCAATTAAGGACGACCAGTGAATGTCTCGCTATCTCGCTGAAACAAAGCAAAAGTGAAATTTATTTTCTTGTAATTTTATTTCGCTTTGACTAGTGAAATTTATTTTGTAAGTTTTTGTATGAGGATTTTGCTGCAATTGCCAAGAAGTGGCGTGTAGAGCAAAACAATACTTAAACAATTTAAAATAGTTGATATTGAGCAAAATGAATGCTTAATATCTCACGAATCATAAACAATTTCGTGAAACAGCCCAGGCAGAAAAAGCAATCAGTACGACACTGTACCGACGTTGATGGGGTACTATCAACATCCGTACAACGTACTGTTTACCAAATTTACAATGTAGTCACAATATTGAAATGATAACGACGAATGCACGTCTTGCCACTCTTGTTTTTGTGTTGTCACCAGTGTTGGGCAAAATACATAGTTTGCGGTATTTAAAATACAAAATACTTGCTGGTCATGTATTTCAAATACAAAATGCAAAATACTTTCAGGTTATTTATTTAAAATACAAAATACAAAATATTTACACATCTGTATGTATTTAAAATACAAAATACTTCCATTTATTGTACGTATTTCAAATACAAAATACATTCACGCCATGTACCTGTATGTATTTAAAATACGAAATAAACTATTTTTATTCAAACCAAAAAATAAATTAGATAAAACTAATTAACAAAACAATTGTTTCCTTTCATAAATATCAGATTTTTGAATGTAGCATAAAACAGTTTCTTGTTGAAGAAAAAATAAAACCTGCTGAAGAAAAAAATCTTTCTACAGGTCCTGATGAGCACAAACTTGTATTAAATTCTATTATACTCTTTTTATATTTGGATAGCTGTCAAGAGTAATAATGTCATTGCTCTTGTCACTGAGGAAACTGACAAATTCCAACTCCAAATTTGATGTCCTAGATTCACCATCATCCCTATCTACGAAAACAACAAAATCATCGTCGTCTTTACTGGTGCTTCTACTTCTGATACGTTCTTTAGCGTTTCTAGTTTTTGGTAGATCATAATGCAAACAATCTTCAATAAACTGAAAAATATATTTTGTAAACTATGTTTTTAAAATACAAAATACTCCCATTTTTATGTATTTAAAATACAAACTACTTCTATTTATTGTATGTATTCAAAATACAAAATACTTGCTAGACACGTATTTAAAATACAAAATACTTGCACGTCATGTATTTAAAATACAAATACAAAATACGTATTTGTATTTTAAATACGTATTTCAAATACTGCCCAGCCCTGGTTGTCATAGTACTGTAAATTTAAATTTACAATATTGAATTTTCAAATTTACACAACATTAAAATGATAAAGCCAAATAACCGTCTTCCGACTCTTGTTTACAATAATGTCACAACGCCGTAAATTTAAATTTACTGCATTGAACCAATCAACATAAAAGTTTAAAATGAACAACCACAATCTTGATCTGATGTTGATATACTGAAAATATAATTTCCATACAATGTTGTATACATATTTGCAATTGTTGTACCCTAGCAACACCTCTTAATTAAAAAAACGTTTTTAAAATTATCTTTGAGTTTTATATGCAACATTTTACAGTATTCCACGGATAATTAGCTCGCCAAAAATTCCAATATTTTTGGGTTATTATGCGGGGTAAACATTTAAACGAATACGCTTAACTACCTCGTCAAGTTAATTAAGCGAATGCGTTTAAATTCCTCAGTGAGCTAACTCAATGTATTTATTTATAAGATACCTTAACTTTGATGTATGAAAAATGTTAAGACATACGAATTTTTACATGTACATATCAGCTAAATCTAAAGAGATAGCAATTTTTTAATACATATTCAGCACATAAAAATAAATTGCTTAAAATTCTGGTTAACAGATGAATTTCCACTGTACAATTGTAAACCAAAGCCAGTTTTTGCTTACAATAAATGTTATTTACAACTGTAAAGTTAAATATATGTACATAAATACAAAAATTAAGGAGAAAGCAATTATATAAATGTGTGCTGAGGCTTAGAAATCTAGACGCATCGTTTAGTAAACCGATCGAATCAGAAACACTTTTTAAAGTGATCTTTTCTTGTCCGTCCGTCCATCTGGCTGGTTGTCTGTCCATGTAAACCTTGCGCGGAAAGTAAAAGTAGCAGTTTTAGATACTTTGATAAAATTTGGTATGTACGTTTTAATTGTCATAAGAATGAAACCTATGTAAATTGTGCGAATCGGTCTATAATATCACATAATCCCAATGCAAACTTTTTCTGGCCAAAAATATCTTACTGCAAATTAAATATGGTTAAATCAGTTCAGATTTATTAATCCCTAAAATATTCAAGCTATTTTATCTTTATTTGGTGTATCTAGATAATATCACTGTGCTGGTTGCAGGGCGTTTTAACATGATCCGGGTACGCTGAATCCAATGGTGCTAACCGTTTTTTTTAAGTTAGCTCATGAGATAAACCGTATTTCGAATTTGAACCATCTATGGGCATCCTTGGCACTGCAGTAGCCAAATTTAAGAATTTCAACCATACACATAAAGCGATTCAATAAAATTTTTAAATTTGGCCCCTGCAGCGCCTAGGATGACCCTAGATGGGTCAAATGTATGACCAACCCCACTTTAGCTTTAATCTCAATCAGTTATTTCTAACATACATACCTACGCGCTATCTCCATTCCTTAAGGGGGCTCCTATACAAAATGTTCATTGCAGACTAGAGATATATTGAAGAAAAAGTCCCCTAACTGCCAAGGAATCGCCCCTAGTGGGATATAATGCATGACCGACCTCAATTAGTTTTTTGTCTTTAACATTTTCTCGAGACATACTTTCCCCTTATCATCACTTCTTAGCGGGGCTCCCATACAAATATTGGGTTTTATGAAGTTCTTAAATTAATTAAAATTTGTCGACTTTTGGGAATAAAATCAAAAGTTGTAAGTAGATTTTAATCATTTAAGGCTTGTTTTGTTTGCAGCTTCGTTTAGAAGCCTAAAAAACAAAATTTTAAAATGTGACTAAAAAAATAATTATTTTTTGCAAAAATAAATCATGTTTCTAAAACGACTGGGTGTCTTAGAAAAATGTTTTACTTTTCTTAAAGGAAATTTTATTGCGGAATTTCGAATTTTTTAAAGTAATTTCAATAAACTAAACCGTTTTTAAGTTACGCGAATTACATGTTGTGAAACCTCCTCCATTTTCGAAAACCAGCAGTCGTATTCTGGAATTCGCCTAGCTAAAGCTAAATCTCGATCGCTAAAATGCCTTACAGAATACAAAATTGAAAAATTTTAGCAATGAAATTAAAATCTTAAATGCGGCGAATTAAATTTTTATTGCAATGCAAAATTTAGCAATGCACGTTACAGTATTGCATTCGTAGCTAAAAATCGTTTAATCAACTTTGTAGATTTTTAGCGATAGAGATTTAGCTTTAGCGAATTACAGAATACGGCCACAGGGATAACATAAAAAAACGGCTAGCACCACTGGGATCAGCGTACCCGAATTAGGTTAAAACGCCAGGTGCCCAGCTTGTCTCAAAAAAAAGTGTCAATTTCTTGCACAGTGTTATTGATCGATTATCACAAAACTACATGGTGTAATTTCTAGTCATATAAAGCTAAATTGGACTAAATTTTACCACAAGAAATACATTTGTTTTGGTTTTTTTAGTCTAAATTTAAATGATTTCCCAAATTAGACTTTAAACGAGGCCTATTGTAAACTATGGACCGATCTTCACGAAATTTGGCGAAGTGATCAACGTTTTTCTTGGAAGAAAAAAATTCATTACAAATTCCTATGCGCAATTCACTAGTTGCTTCACAGATCTTCAGGAAACTTCATCCATCTTATCTTATCTTAATCTTATAAAACTACGATTGACTAAATTTTACTCCAATATTATTTTATGTTGCAGTTTCAGGCGTACTAAATTGTTTTCCGAGTGGGATTTATAAAAGGGTATGTTAAATTAAGAAACGATTTTCAAGAAATTTGAAGGAATGATTTCTAGTCTTGTGAAACTATGACAGGTAAAATTTTACCACAATAGTAGTGTTTGCTATGATTTTAGGCTAACTGAAGTATTTTCCGATACCGGGCTTTATATGTGGCCTATGGTAAGATATGGAACGATTTGCACGAAAGTTGCCGAGTGATTGCGTGTCTTATGAAACTATGGCATGATTCGTTACGGTTTAAGGCGTTTTAAAGTGTTTTCTGTAGTGGGCTTTATATGGATCGAGCTTAACAAAATTTAATCGTATGATTTCCAGACTTATAAAACGATATTTGGGCAACATTCAATGAGAATCGGTGCATTGTATCACCAATTTATGTTAGTGTTTTTGCCAATATATATAATTTTTTAAGGAGGTTGTTCCACAATTGGGTTATAACTCTCTCCCTACTGAACCGATTGTGCTGAATTTCAATCCCAAACTGTTAAGGAGAACTAAAAAGAAAGAAGTTGATACCAATTGTGTTCTTTTTTGTTGAGTCTTTCGGAAGTGAGCAGGCTTTCAACAGAAATACATGCTTTATACTTTATGAGGTCTTAGATGAATACATATTAAAAAACTTGATATACCCCCATTCACCACTAGTGGTGGAGGGTCTACTAGCAATATTCTATTTATTCAATATTAATTATCAGTTTTTATGTATCCATACGCAACATCTGCAACAACAGCTATTAACTTGAGTGGGATAGATGGATGAGATCAAAAAATATTTTTAGAAAACTTTGAAAATATCCATACGAGCAGATTTGTTGGTGCGAGCTCTTTTCATACACTTAAGAATACAATTTTTTATATGTATGTGGATTTGCTATATTCATATCATCTGGTATTGAAATATTTATTTAAACGCAAAAAAAAAGCGGAAGGAACTTGTGCACTCATATTCAGATTTATTTTGTAGACGTGTAAATTTTTGTGATGTTTTTACAGCTGCTGTTTGTTGTCTTCTTAAAGGAAATGCCATTATCTATCGATGTATTTAAATTAAAATTGGAATCAATATTGTATTAGTATGCAGATGTAGATGTGTAATTTATACCAGAGTGCACAGACTGTGTGTATGCGGCTTAAGTGCATATGCTGTTCATCTTGTATGTTGTTTACATCACTTGACTCTGACTCCCAGAGATTTTGTTGGAGGGAGTTCGAAATAGCGAAACATCTGGTTAACACATTATTCTTCGATTTAATGAATGTGTAGATACAAAAACACTCCCCACTTTTCGTTTTCTTTTACAAGATTCTGTTTTCGTTTCAATATTTTTAGAATACTGTAATGTTTGAAATGAAATTATACATTTTTACCTCCTTGATTGAATTTATATAGTTTTAGCTACACTGAGAAAAATAAAAGGGGTTTTTTTTTGTATTTTTTAAGGTGTTGATTTTGTATTTAACATTGTTTTTATCTTTCAATTTATCTTTGTTTTTCTTAAGTTTTTAATTGTTATCTCGTATAGTTCTAAAAAATTTACAATATCTTCTTCTTCTTCATCTTCATTATCAAGTCCATGTATAAATAGTTTCCATTTTTTTGATTTTAAACTTAAATGATTATAATAATAACATATAATAATTAAAAAGAAAAATTATAATAAAATATTTAAAATTAAAATGAAAAAAGTAAGTTGGTTTTTTGATGGAACGATGTTGATTGTCAGCAGAAGTGACAAACGCCACCGTTGAATGCAGCTGGGCGCGTCGCTTAGAAGCACTTGCGGTGGACAATGCCGGGGCCGGATTCGTCGTATTCTTGTTTGGAGATCCACATCTGTTGGAAGGTGGAGAGGGAAGCCAAGATGGAACCGCCGATCCATACGGAGTATTTGCGTTCTGGTGGGGCAATGATCTTGATCTTGATGGTGGATGGAGCCAAGGCAGTGATTTCCTTTTGCATACGATCGGCAATACCGGGGTACATGGTGGTGCCACCGGACATGACAATGTTGGCGTACAAGTCCTTACGGATATCAACGTCACACTTCATGATGGAATTGTAGACGGTTTCGTGGATACCGCAAGATTCCATACCCAAGAATGAGGGTTGGAAGAGGGATTCTGGGCAACGGAAACGTTCGTTACCGATGGTGATAACTTGACCGTCGGGAAGTTCATAGGATTTCTCCAATGAGGTGGAGGCGGCAGCGGTGGCCATTTCTTGTTCGAAGTCCAAGGCAACATAGCACAATTTTTCCTTGATGTCACGAACGATTTCACGTTCAGCGGTGGTGGTGAAGGAGTAGCCACGTTCGGTCAAGATCTTCATCAAGTAGTCGGTTAAATCGCGACCGGCCAAATCCAAACGGAGGATGGCGTGGGGCAAGGCATAACCTTCATAGATGGGTACGGTGTGTGAGACACCATCACCAGAATCCAAAACAATACCAGTGGTACGACCGGAAGCGTACAAGGAGAGTACAGCTTGAATGGCAACATACATGGCGGGTGCGTTGAAGGTTTCAAACATGATTTGGGTCATCTTCTCACGGTTAGCCTTGGGGTTCAATGGGGCTTCAGTCAACAAGACGGGGTGCTCTTCTGGAGCGACACGCAATTCATTGTAGAAAGTGTGATGCCAGATCTTTTCCATATCATCCCAGTTGGTGATGATACCGTGTTCAATGGGGTACTTAAGGGTCAAGATACCTCTCTTGGATTGGGCTTCATCGCCGACATAGGAGTCTTTTTGGCCCATACCGACCATGACACCTTGATGGCGGGGACGACCTACAATGGAGGGGAAGACGGCACGGGGAGCATCGTCACCGGCGAAACCGGCCTTGCACATACCGGAACCGTTATCAACGACTAAAGCGGCAACCTCATCATCACACATTTTGGAGTTTTTGTGTTGTTACTGTAATATGAATTAGACAGAAAAAGGATCAAAATTAATTATTTGTTTAGTTTTTCGAAATTTTTTTTGTAAGTGTCTTCAAGTGGATATTTGACTGTTTCGTGTAACAAGTAACGTTTTTTTTTCTAATATTATTATTTTATTTAGGAACTATTTATTGATTTGCCAAATTTAATATGTTTTTTTTTTATGAAATTTTATCCATTAAAAAAAAATTTACAAAATTTTATAGTTTGCAATTTTTAGATTTTTTTTTTAAATTATTGAATATTTTAAATAAATTTTTAACTTGTTAAGTGATAATTTAACTAAAATTTATTGAAATATTTTGAATGATTTTTTGAGGTTATAATTAATATATGAAATCGACGAAAAATAATTATTCTCCAACACACTTTCCGAATAGAAATGTATAGATTTTATATAAAAGGATGTTTTCATTATATGTATTAGACTTTTGTGGTTGTTGTTCAATTAAACATTTACCAACGATTGATATGTAATGTAAAATTTTTAATGTGTATCAAATTTCACGGTGAAAATTTTTTAACAATAAACAAATTGTAAATTAGATTAATTTTTTTTTTTCTAAAAATTTTGAAATAAATTATTACTTTTCTTTTTTTTAATGAAATTATTCCTTTAATTGTAAAATTCAATAAACTAAATTATTTTTTGGTGGCATGTTGATTTAAAGCACTTTGTTTTTTTTGAGTTTACAAGTTTTTTTTTTAACTCATAATACAAAATTTATTTAATATTATTTAAATCCAAAAAATTCCAAATGTTTTTCAATAATCCATTAAATTTGAGTAGAATAATCGTTTGTATTTCAAAATTTTGTAGAAGTAATCCTTGTAGTATGGCAAATATTCACTTGATTTTCTTTAACACTTTTTTTGTTTTTTTTTTTGGTAAATAATATTTTTTCAAATTTTTTTTTGAAAATATATTTCTTAAATCACTTTTTTTCTTTAAAATTTAAGTTTTTTTAATACTAACCGTTTCAACAAAAAGAAAAACTAAGAGACTAAATCAACACTTTCGCTGTAGAACTGCGAGTGCCTGCTGGATTCTGTTGTACTAATATTTATACCAGACGTTGGAATCTGCATATATGAACAATTTAAAACATATAGTTTTCAATACCACTACAACAACACATACACACACTAATACACAAAAGAAAATATGATTGATACACATGTATTGGGAAAAAAGCGCAGGCGTTGCATAGTTAGAGGGGAAATTTTAGAAAAACAAACGAAAATATTTAACAATTTTCATTGAATACAAAAACAAAACAATTTTTAAATCTTCAAGAAAAACATTCCACTCTATTTCTCTCATTTGCTTAGACTCTCAATCATTTTGAAAAATTAAAAATATATTGAAATTTATTTTTTAATGTATTTAAGATTATTTCTCTTTAAAGAATACAATCTTTTTTGTTTATATCCTCCATGTGGGAAATCGTTGTGTGGTTCTACTCAAATATGTACATACAAAATTGCATTTGGAAATATGTTGTTTTCATTTCAAAACGAAAAAAAAATCTATATTTCTTGGTTAGTTTGCTGTTTGTGTGAATATTAAAAGTTTTGAAAGCAGGAACAAATTTAGGTGCAGGGGGTCAAGGGAGCAAGAGCAGCATTTGTGGCAACATTATCAAAACATTTTTTTTTTTAGAATATTTATAAATATTGTGTTTTTTTTATTCCTTTCTCTTTGTAAGAAAAAGTGTATAAAGATTTTTGTGTCTGTACAAGAGTTTCAGTTTTATTATTATTTGTTTTTTCTTTAAATTTTCAAATCATATTGGTGGAATCTCAAACCATACATGGATTGGGTGGAAATTTATAAACAGAAGCGCAAAACCGATTTTTTTAATTAGAAAATTAAATTTAAATAAATTGGCCAAGAAGCGAGAAACTAAACAAGAAAATTTATAAGTAAAAATCGAAATATTTGAATAAAATTCACAACTTTTAAAAACTAATGTTGGGCTAACAGTTATTAGTTTGTGATTAACTGTCTTTTAAATATTTAGTATTATAATAACATCTTTTTAAGGAAATTTTTGATTTAATGATTTTCTAATAATTTTGCAAAATTGTTTCTTCGAGTGAAATATTTATTTGGATAAACTTTGAAATGCTTAATGTAAACATTTAAAATATTCAGATTGTATTGTTCATAAAAATTTCTTATTTGTTTTAAATATCTACTGAAAAAATACAAGTTTCATAAAATTAAAAGTTTCTGATAAAATATCCTTTTAATTTTTTAAATTTTTGACGCGGGCTAGATGAAGGCGGCTAAATTCAGTTTCGGATTGTCGTTTACATGTTTGTAATGGCCGTTCCCATCTTTGGCTGCCTTGAGGGTTCCACTTTGTGCTTTAATTAGCAATATTGTTCGACTGTTGACGATCAATATGGCCGATCCAGCACTACAAAGGCTTCCCAATTTCATGTGTGATTGGTGTTTAATTGGCCTCTGACCACAGCTGCCGATTTGAAATCGCCCTTGTCTAGTTAATTCGAAGAAACTTTCATAACCCCTTTTTGACCAGGAGCAATATGCACGCATACGATAGAGTGGATTTCATATTTGTATCCATAGTTGCCGGGTTAAATGTGTTGAAAATCGTAAAATTTTGCGGAAAAAACTGTCAAACTAGTCAAATTGACTCACTTAAATCATCATCACAAAAAGTAAATAAATAAATTCTCTCTCCTGTTAACTACATATGTTTGCAAGTTTTTACTTCTTTAAGAGGCCAACCTTAATAAGAATGGCAAGCGTTTTTAAACATGAAAAATTCAGTCTTTTAAAAATCCAAAATATGAAAATTTTTTAAACGCATACGTAATTCTCGAAGCCTGCAAACATTGCTTATTGTGTATTGTTAACGATGTCATTTAACCGAAAAGGCTACAAAAGTTTGAGAATCTAGAATTAGAGACGTGACACGATTAACACAATCAAAATTTATGCATTCATAACAATTTCTGTTTCAGGGCTTAAAAAAAGGATCTATTACCAGAACCCAAAACTATTTTATATAGAAAACAAGACCAACGACCAAAATGAACGCCAGAGGCAATAAAGATTATTATAAGGGTATTCACGTCACAAGTTGCACCCTTGCAAAAAAGGAAAAGTGCAAACACATAACAACCACAAAGAATATTATTAACGCACGACTAATTGTCTGTGTGGTTGTTGTTATATTTTTGCACTTTTGCTTATTCGAAAGGGTGTGACGTGAATACCCTTCATGTGTTATGACGAACTGCTCACACTTAAAAATTACTGCAAACAAAATTAACGAAAGTATCCAAGAAATTAATCAAAAATATGAAATAATTTGTAAGTAAGTGCAAACATTTTTTATCATTTAAAAGATCGTTATATCTAGGGCTTAAATCGTCAATAGGCCATTTTTGGACCCAAAAATCGCCAAAAAGACGATAAATCGTCAAAACTGGCAAACGTGTTTGTATCAATCAGTTTAAGGTTCGTTCGTATTGACATAAACGATGCGTTTCATACTGTTTAAAGTCAACCGAATTCTTGACGCCCTTTATTTATGCGGCCGGATATATCAGCATTGCATCCGCCACCCCTTTCTTGTATGCTTTCCATACAGCAGAAATATTCTACTTTTTCGAGCGCTTGTTCACACACGTAAAGTGTATTTTCGCTGTTTGTATTTAATCGCGATGTTTCGGCCTTGCCGAACTTTATTTTCAAGCTAACCTGCACTTAGGGCTCCTGGACCTCCGTCAGCTTAGATTGTATATCTTAAAAAGTGTCGGCAAGTTGGCAGATATCGTCAGGGTAGTCGAGGTCCTCCAGTCTTGCCTCAAGAACCTAGATGATTCCTCTTCTGTGTGACATTGTCTTATTCATAATTACGTCGAGTGCGCAATCGAAGATTAAGTGAATTTTAAAATTAAAAGTGAATTTTAATGCAAAGGATGTTTTTTTTTAGTTGCACGAGAACTTAAAACGATAATACAAGACAAGATATGGTTGGAATAAAATTTCTTTATTATAATCTGGTAGATAATTTAAAGGCATTTATTTTTTAAATATGATTTCAGGCATATGCCCACCGCGGTTTCGTGTTACTCGGTCCATTCTGTTCAATTTTGGACCACTTTTTCTAATAAATCTGGCAGTGTGGCTTCAGTGTTGGCTTGAATATTGGCTTCCAATAAACTATTAACCTAACTTTATTATTATTATTACATCCAAGTTCCTAGGTGGAACATAGGGCCACAACAAAATTTATCCAATTATTTCTTCTTAATGCTAACAATTTTATTTCACTCCACGTTGTATGCGCCATCTTAAGTTCATCTTGAACTTGTCGTCTCCATGTTTGAGTGGGCCTGCATCTGCGTCGGCTTCCCTGTGGGTTCCATTGTAGGGCTTTTTTGGCAATATTTCCTTCAGGCTTCCTCAATGTATGACTTATCCAACGCCACTTTCTGCTTTTGATTTCATTATACATTGGCTTTTGATTGCACCTTTCGTATAGATGTTGGTTCGATATTATGTTTGGCCAATGGATTCGCAGGATCCTCCTAAGACATCTGTTTACGAATGCCTGGATTCTGCTAATTATTCTTGCAGATGTATTCCATGTTTCGCACCCATAAGGCAATATAGATTTTACATTGGAGTTGAATATACGTATTTTGGTGCTACGTTTAATCTGTAATGATTTCCAGACATAATTCAAGGCTCCAAATGATTGTCTTGCTTTTTTCATACGATTATTTATGTCCATTTCGGAGCCTCCTGTGGATGTTAACATGCTACCAAGATAATTAAATAACCCTACTTCTTCCAGTGGTATATTGTCTAAAATTAGTGGTGTTGTAGTTCCAGCGTTTATGTGCAAGGATTTGGTTTTTGATGCGTTAAAAGACATATGCCATCAGCGTATTCAAGATCCTCTAGCCGGCTGTTGCTTCCTGAATCGCAGCTATCATAGTTGTTTCTAATATAATATTGAAAAGAAGAGGTGACAAGACACACCCTTGTGTTACCCCCGTATGAATTTAAATTTTCTTAATCTAATTTAGCCCCATGAAAAGTTGTCCAGATGCGTTCAATCGCACCTGAACAGGACAACTTCCTGAAATTGTCTTCGCTCCAAATACAGCAATCTTTCACTTCTTTCACAATCTTTCTTTATTCACTGATCACTAAACACAATTCTTTGATAAAAGTGCCCGCGAACAGGTTTATTTTTTCAAAGTAATTTGGAAGCGTTGCTGTATCATTAAACAATTCATAATGACTTGGCAAATCTTACTGAACAGAAATGTCTACACACTTTGACATTCTCAGCCCTAAAAGCATAGTTACGGATATCGATATTTCTAAAGCAGCTTAAAAAATGCCCTAACATTTTTTAGTTATTCTAACTAGTAAAAAATTATTTTGGGTTTAATTACAATATGATTTGAAAAAGTACAATTTTTTACTAAATTAAGTACAATTTTGGTAATGTCATTTATCATCCCTGATTTGGCCTAAGCAACCAGTGAAATGCGTATAGGAACAGATTATACCATTACCAATAAATTTGGGAATTTAGCACATTTAAAAGAAACATTTAAAAGTTAATTTACAAGAAAAACTTTAATAAATGTTTTTTTTTATTATTAAAAAAACAACGGCGTCTAGTTCATACAACGGATAAATGAGGGCCACCTTAATGGCCATTTAAGGTAGCCGAATGTTTTTCAGCCGTTTTTGTGCCATTTAAAAAAACAAATGAGCAAACTTAAGCCAATCTTGTGCTTTTCCAAAGAAATTGATGAAATCATGACACAATGAAATGATTTTAATATTGTTAAATCGACATTGAAAAAGTATTTTACATAATTTCATATAAAATATGTATGTATGTAGATGTTGGTCTAAATAATACAAATTTACCACATCATATTTATCAAATAACGGTACATTTGTGTAAACATCTTTTTCAGCAGTTATGCAGAGTTAAAGGCGAATTTAATCAAAACATCTTGTTGTTTGAAAGGCTACTAAATTACGCGTCGAATCGTGGCTATTTGGGTTTGAACGGATAAAAAATGCCTAAGCTATCTATAGTGGGGCAAAGCTAAAATCTTATGAAACTACATGTTAACGTTTTTCACCAATTATTTTCATTTCAGAAGATGTTTTGTGCCAAAATTTATAGCAAAATCCACAGTTTTTTATTAACTTAATTGTAAAGTCTATTTGATTACAAAAATTTTAAGATGAATGAACCAAAATCGGGTAGAAACTAAAAATCTTATAAAAAAACGTAAAATATAACTCTTTCAAATTCTTACCCCCGTATTTATAAACGATTATTAAATTTAACAAACGTTTATTAAGGCAAAATTTGTTCTGTCAACCTTTATTAAATTTAAAAAGATTTTTTAAATACGACCGTTAAAATTTAATCATACAAACATACTAGAGTATCGAATTATTTGACTTTTGGTTTTGTCCGAGTAAGAAATTAATCGATTTTTGAAATTTAAATTTGCTCGATTAATCGAGTAAGGGTTTTAAATTACTCGAATAATTGAAATAATTTTATCCAATGAGGAAGAAACATAAATCTCTACATGAATTGATACTTAAATTATATTAATAAACACAAAAAAACAATGATACAAACATGTAGTTTAACAATAAAACAACAACAATTCATATCGCTCCTTTAATGCAACATAGCCATATGTATCTCAAAAAATCAAAACTTTCAAGTTACTTTAGCAAAAGTGTTCATTCATACCTTCTTTATATGTAAAAATAAAGTCAGTATTATATCTCAAACTGAACCGAAGTTATAGCAAAATATATTTAATTAAATCTGTATCTAAAAGTTCATTTAGAAAACTTTAATCGCATTTTGGCAAGTTTGATTTTTTTTGAGATATGACTTTGTTGCAATAAATGAGCGATATGTGCTATGTAGATTAGCGTGGCCGCTAGTTGTATGGAGAACTTTTTTTTTTTGATTTCTTATATTCCCCTCCCCCAAATCGGTTCAGTTTTATGTAAAAAAAAATACAAAAAAATTTCGTAGCGAGAAATTGTGTTTTAGGGGGGGCGTCCGCCCCTCAAAGTTTGCCATCAAGCCATTTATTCAAATGTAATTTGTTTGCATATTACTATCTCTTAAAAACAACATTTTACAAGAATATGATATATGGCAATATTTTAGCTCTTCTAGTCAACAACATTAGCTTCGAAGAAAGTTTTTGGCTAAAATTAATATTTTAGAAAATAATTAAGAAAATAACAACAAAATTCCAAACTTTTTATATACGTTTTAAATATATAAAAGCCGGATTTAATGTCAAGTGACCCAATTTTGAAATCGATTTCTTCCGATTAGGATGAAATTTGCATTAAGGTTAGTCCTATTGGATAGTAGTTTAGACACAAATTTTCAACAAGATCGGTCAAAAAGTTTCAGAGTTAGAGGGGGTCAAAGTTTGCCATACAGGTGTTCTATCTCATACATGTAACTTATTACGTACTGGTGCTAGCAAAATTTGTCCCAAGTAGCTTCGATAGCTATTTGATCAATCTTTTTAAAAAAAAATTTTTCGTTTTTTTAAAAATTTTTTTAAATTTATTTTTTAAACTTAAAAATTTTTTTTTTTATTTGTTTGAGCCAAGTTTTAAATTTAAAAAAAAAAATTTTTAAATTTTTTAAAAAAACAAAAAAATTTTTTTCAAAAAGATTGTTAAAATAGCTATCGAAGCTACTTGGGACAAATTTTGCTAACACCAATAGGTAATAAGTTACATGGATGATAAAAAATACGTGTATGGCCAAAATTTCAAACTTTGACCCCCTCTAACTCTGAAACTTTTTGACCGATCTTGTTGAAAATTTGTGTCTAAACTACCATCCAATAGGACTAACCTTGGTGCAAATTTCATCCTAATCGGAAGACATCGATTTCAAAATTTTGTCACTTGACATTAAATCCGGCTTTTATATATTTAAAACGTATATAAAAAGTTTGGAATTTTGTTGTTATTTTCTTAATTATTTTCTAAAATATTAATTTTAGCAAAAAACTTTTTTCGAAGCTAATGTTGTTGACTAGAAGAGCTAAAATATTGCCATATATCATATTCTTGTAAAATGTTGTTTTTAAGAGATAGTAATATGCAAACAAATTACATTTGAATAAATGGCTTGATGGCAAACTTTGAGGGTCGGACGCCCCCCCTAAAACACAATTTCTCGCTACGAAATTTTTTTGTATTTTTTTTACATAAAACTGAACCGATTTGGGGGGCGAGAATCTAAGAAATAAAAAAAAGTAAATAACGGCCACCCTAATGTAGATACATAGTTTTAAAACTTTTAAATTAAATTAATAATTAAAAAAACCGGGCTGCAATAAATATAGTTTTTAAGGAAAACAAAATTAGATTTACACTAATTCGGTTTAAAGGGGTCTGTCCAAGTTTTTTTTGTAAGCGCTATCCCAATAAAAAATTGTATCATTTTGCGAAGCACTAACGATACATTTAAAAAATAAGCGCACAAAATTTTGCGCTAAGCAATAAGACATACAGAAATGCAGGAAAGTAAGTGAAAGAACTCTCAACAACTTTTATAAAAAAAAAATAACATTTCAAGTGCTACGGCATTCCCTTACTACGAAGCAGGTTTGTAAGGGAGAATACTAAAAAATAACTGTATCAAAACATTCAGTGTGTAAGGCCGATCGTTACATACAACAATTTTTATATGCGCTAAATAATGCGCTTTATGTGACAAAAATGTATTGCTTCAAAGCGGGAACTCGCCATATAAAATTCATGTCCTTTTTCAGCGCAATGGTAAGCGAAACGTTTATTTTTCTCCCTTACAAACCTGCTTCGTTGGAAGCTCCATTTTTTATTGGGATGGTAGTTAGGCTTGTCACCTTTTAAAATTGCCAAAACGGGACACTTATAAAAACTCATAGAAAAATTCAAAAAAATTCGTTTTAGTTAGCTCTTGTTTTCGAGATATACCGTTATTTCGAAAATGGAGGAGACTAGTATATTGAAATTTCAAAAAAAAAACCAAAATTCCGAAATAAAATTACTTTTAAGCAAAATAAAAAGATAATTTTTTAGCAGCATTTAAAAAAAACGGGACAAATGGCGTCAAGTTCATAGTATCGACGGGACATTCCACTCTAAAACTGGACTGTCCCGTCGAAAACTGGCCAGTTGGCAAGTCTTTTGGTAGTATTAGTGAACATGTGTTTAAATGTGTCACACCGATGATGCTGGATGGAAAATCAAAAAATTTAGATATGACAGTGAGTATTACATCCAGCACACGTATGTACATACACGAGTGAATTTGCTTGTTTATAATGATATACATAATTTGCCTCTCACACAACAACATCTAAAAAGGGTCTGAAATATGCTAAACAATTTGTGTGATAAAAATAAATAATATTAAGCAGTAAGAAATCTAAAAACCAATATTTTTATTTAAAAAAAGTAGATTTTTAAAGATATTCGTCTTAATCGATTAATTGACCTAAATTGTTCGAGTAATTCGTTATTTGAAATTGGCTATTTTGATTATTTGATCAAATAGTGGCGGAAAAATTCCTCGACTAATTGAACAACGATTAATCGAGTGGATACTCTATTACATACTTAAATGCTAGTAAATTTAAATTAAAGTGTTTTCGTTTTTTATACACACACCACAATAGTGGAGAGGGTATTATGCATTAGTGCTGATGTGTGTAACACCTTAAAATATTGGTCCTAGACCCACCTTAAAGTATACCGATCGACTTAGAATCACTTTCTGAGTTGATCTAACGATGTCCGTCCGGCTGGCTGGCTGTCCATGTAACCTTGTGCGCAAAGTACAAACAAAGGTTATTATTGGCACAAGGACCAAGCCTATTGAAAATGCGCCGAATCGAAGGACCACGAAGGGAGATAGGGAGCAATTTCTGCCTCTCGGATCTATCAAACCGATTTTAATGAAATTTTAAAGATAGATGGATCCATATTTGTACGGACATATAAGCCAAGCATTTAAAAAAAACCACGAGGGGAGATGGGGTGCAATATTTGCCTCTCGGAACTATCAAACCGATTTAAATGAAATTTAAAACATAAATAGATACCTATTCATATCGCCATACACTTTGGAAAATTTGTTTTTAAATACTGTGGTGTTGGGTACCATATGGCCGGGCTTAAACTACTATACTTTCTTAATTGTTTTATTATATGATTTTGAGTTTTTATTTATATGTGTACTTTATCCTCTAGTTTCCATATTTTTTTGTAAAATTATCCTGCTTTATCAGTTGCTTTAAAACGCCACCGCATGATGGCACTTATCCAGTATTTGCTAAAAAACTATACTAATTTGCCACTATTTGAAATTTTCGAGGTTGGTATCTTTACTAAAAATTAAGAAACAAGCGTTCTAACCAAATTGTAGAACATTGTTAAGTCATATTTTGAGGTTTGAAGGGTCCAATTGGCGATTTTCTTCAACAACAGAAAAATAAAAGTAAATTTTCGGATAGGCCAAACTTGAAAAAGTCGTAGAACAACTATTGTTTTCGAGGCCCCAAGGAACCATTTTCAACATTAAAAAAGTTCTTTTTCGCAAAAAGTCGAATTTAAAATATTGCTAATTATCAGGGAAACCAGAAATATGCTCTAAAAAACGCGTTCTATGCGCATAAAATATGCAGTAAAAACTTGAAAATATTCCCGGAAAATTGTTAAAAATATGACCCAAAAATTACAAAAGTTGCTTATTTCAAAACAAAATATTCAACAATTGAATAACAGTTCCATGTAATAAAAGCAATCTTAAAATTATAATTGGGAAATCCCAAACTGCAATTTATTTACAGACGAATTTTCGAGATGTTACCCTATTTGGCAACGATCGGCAGTAATCGGCTCACATAAACAAAGTTAAATTAATATCAGAGTTATTTGTGCCGAATATTATCTAGATAATAACATCCATATGAGATTTTTTGTCTTAAAGGACAGTCGCTAAATTGCTTATTAATGTTAACTTTTTAAAGGAAGTAAAAGCTATAAAGATGGAAACATTGGGAAAATGAGATCTGTTTCAAAAAAAATATAAGTTGCAGTAAAATATTTTTGGTTTACAGGCACAAAGAGTCTAATTTGGAAAAAATTATAATGGGTAATATGTGAAATTATAGATCGATTCTCACTTCGTCCTTAGTACAATTAAAATTTATTTACCAAATTTGATCAAATTATCTACCACACTGCAACTTGTACTTTGCGAACCAGCAAATACGGACGGATGGACATGGCTAGATCACTTAAAAAAGTGATTCTCAGTCGATCAGGATACTAAAAGATTTGTCCAGATTTCTATAGATTACACACATTTCCAAAACCTTATATTATTGATTTTTCCTTAACTTTTGCTTATTCAGTATTTGCAGTAACTAACGTATTCATAAAATATAAAAACAAGTTTGAAATGTGTTTTAAGGCAAAATTTTAATCCGGCAGTTAAAGTTTAAAATAACATTTGTCTTTTCTTACAATTTTCGAGTAAAATTTAAATGCAGATGGCGAAATTGAAGCAACATGTTGGGTAAATATTTTTTAAAACACAAAAGCCAAAATTCTGCAAAAAATTTTTTTCTTTTATTTGCTGCGAAAACTCTTGTAGGCATCTAAACAATTCAACGTGTATCAAAATATGCCTCAAAAAGGCAAATGCTAATTAACAAAATGTTAACAAAACAAGTTAGAGTGCTATATTCGGCTGTGCCGAATCTTTAATACCCTCCACCGACTGTTCGAATATTTCAAGAGGGATATCTATATGGTGTCTATTTATTATTAATTTATCTTTATAAAAACAGACATCAGCATTAAAATTGGTTGGTTTGAGGTTTAGATTTATATTAAATTATTTAGCAATTTAAACTAGCTTGAGTAACAGTTTCAATTCAAATTGTGTTATGATAGCATTATTTTTATCGGCTTTAGGCGAACTAAACTGTTTTTCGGGAGTAGTGTTTATATGGGGCCTAGGGTAAATTATGGACGGATCTTCACGAAATTTTACAGCGTGATTTCCAGTCGAATAAAACAAATTTTTGCAAAATCCGTGCCATTTCCACCATTTATGTTATTCTTTGTAACAAAATTATCATTTTTTTTTAGGTGGTGGTTCCACATTTTGATTCATAGCTCTGGTCCTACTGCACCGATTTTGCTGAATTTCAATCCCAAGCTGCCTAGGATAACTACAAGCAATTTGGAACTAAGTTTGTTCATTTCTTTTGAGTTGTTCGAAAGTGAGCGTGTTTTTAACAGACGGACAGACAGACGGACATGGCTAAATCGACTTAGAATCACTCAAGGAATAATAAAAAAGTTTCACACGGAATGACAAACTTAATATACCCTCTTCACAAATAATTGTGGTGGAGAGTTTAACAAGTATTGGTTTGCCCGTTGCTAAAGAAAATAAATTTTCAATGTAGGGAAAAGTGTAGGAACAATTGTTTTTGGTTTTAGGGGAAAAAGGGATTTTTTGTTAAGGACACGTAGAGATATTTTAAATTTCTACTGGCAGCACTGCACCGACCTCACGAGAAACCTCAGAGGCATCATGTGAAGCAAACAGTTAAACATGATGGCGGAAGTTTAATAGTTTGGGGATATCTTAATTGATCGAATGTGGGTCCGTTAATGAAAAGAGATGAATTAAAGAAATAAGAAAACCATCTCGACACCCTTCAAACGAGTTTGCCAGAAGTTGTCTGTCGAAACGTGCGCATTTCCTGAAGAGCAGATATTTTAGCTTAAATAGCACAAAATTTAATAAAAAATCAAAATGTTCAATAGAAATACATTTCATGAATGTTATTTTTGTCAAGCAAATAGCGCCTAAATTTCTTCAATGTAAGTAAAATTCAATTTAAATTTAATTACACTATTTTGTTCCCGACGTTTCGTCGATTGCTTGTGGACTTTGTCAAGGGATTGTAATATGGAATTTAATCACAATAAAAAGTTGTACATGTACCAAGGAACATACAAATATAAAACATAATTTTAATATTTTAACACATTTTCATGTTATTTCTCCTATACCAAATTAAAGAATACTAAACAAGAAAATAAAGCCGTTTTTTTTTTGAATTTTGTTTGTGTTTTTGTTTTTAATTCTTTAGGGCTTTTAGTGATCCATTTTGATCTTCATTTACTTCAATAGTGTCATAATTAAAAAAATACTTTTGTTTCAGTAGGGCCGCTTAAAGTTTTTAATAAAAAATATCGTTTTTATCACAAGCGGTAAATTTGGAACGATTCAGAGAGGATCTTTTCTGCATACTCAACTAAAACAATTGTACTTTTTGATCTTTGACACTATTGAAGTAAGTGGTGGTTTGGTTTTTTTTAAAAAAAAATTAATATTGTCCGAATAGATAACTCATTTGGAACATACATACGTCCCAAAATGTGAATAAATTCTAAATAAATAAAACGCATTCCCCAAAAGAATTGAAAACTTAATTATTCGGAAAATCATAAAAACACAACAAAATATTTATCATATGTATATCATTAACTACACCATATCCAAAAAGTATAGTAGAATCACGAAAAGGTTAACTCTCGTAAAAGTTAATCTCGCGGTTACGTTTAACGAACTTAAGCGTCCATGTGTCGCCCTGCAAAGTTAACTCTCAGTGAACTTTTCTATCCGATAAGTAAGGCAATGTTCAATGTTCAATGCTCTGAAATTTCGAAAGAAGAGTAAAAATGTACAGTATTTTGAATTTGTTTAAATGATTTTATATGCAGAGCAGCTTCATTAAAGATTTTCGAACAAGATTCTGTAAGAGATGATGACAAAAGTTTTTAATGAAAAAGAATTACAAGTTTTGAAGGAAGAGCTAAGAAAACTGAAAGTGTCTAGGGATTCGCCCCTATCGTGAATAATTTTTCCCTCGTAATTTTTTCCCTTAACACATATTTGCGATCATGAAAACCTCCAATGAAAAAATGTTCACGGGAAAAAATTCCCCTTATCGTGAAAAGTTTTTCGCTCGTAATTTGCTCACGTGTCCCTTAGATTTTCTCACTTTGTTTTTGATAGGGAACAGGGGTTTAATCACCGCATCCGTACTTTCGTATCGAATAAACTGTCGAATGTTTTTGCATACGATAGACACTGACGTATCAAATGAAAACTCGAGAAATGTAATGTCGAGTTACTCGATATCAAATGCCATTATTTCAAATTCAATAAATTTCTTATTAATACGATTTTTGTATGACGTGCTAAATTCCCAGTTTTTCATATTTGATAAATACACTGAAATTTATTGTTGAGGGAAAGCTAGCTTCTATGCGCATTTCACTGGTTGCTTAGGCCAGCTCATCAGGAAACCTTTTCCAAAGATTTTAGAAAGGCCAAAAATATTATACAAATAAAACCCTAAAGCGAATAAGAATTATAAACACTAAAAGTCTTATTTGTAACAATATCAAAGCCAAAACAAAACACCAACAATAAACAGTGAGTTTATCTTTTCTTACATTCCCCTACAATTGGTTGGGTTCTTTCCGACTCGAATTTCATTCGATATCGAGAGTCATGATACCAAAATAAATAATTTCGATCAATTTTGCTCGATATCGTATGCGGTGATTAGACCCCAGAACATGTATGTATGTAAGTAGTTCCTCCCATAAATCGAATATTAAGGGCTAACCCCCTTAAAAAGGCACAAACCGATATATTGGTCAACAAAATGCAGAACAACAGGTCGATTGGCTGCGGATTTGTGAAGCTTGGGAAAGACGTGGCGGCAGAATTTCGGAAAATATTGTACTACATAAAATTTTAAAAGTGCAAAAACTAACGTTGTAATCAAACTATCCCTCAAATACAGGGTGGCCCAGAAAGACCGAAGTGGTGTGAATTCCTTATAACTTTTTATTTGAGACATATTTTTTTAATTTTTTGTTTTTTTAATACAGTGAATTTATAGGGTATATTTTTAGATTAGTTATTAAAAATTATATCCTGCAAGTGGTGGCCATTTTCTGCTTCGCACAAATGTGCTCTTTCCAACACATTTTCCATGACCTTTCGCAAAACTTCCGGTGTAATGTTGTTAATTTCGTCTCGAATATTGGTTTTAAATTCCTCAATAGTCCTAGGCTTATTAACATAAACTTTCCCTTTTAAATAAGCCCTAAGGAAACAGTCTGGAGCGGTTAAATCCGGGGAACGCGGAGGCCAATTAAAATTGCTTCTACGCGAAATTATTCTTTCACCAAAGATGTCGCGTTAAAGAGCCATTGAGGCCCTCGCAGTGAGCGCTGTGGCTCCATCCTGTTGGAACCAAATTTTCGGATGGTTTTCCACGGCTGGCCTTACAAAATTTTCCAACATGGCCCGATATCGATCACCATTGATGGAAATGGCGACACCTAGCTCATTTTCAAAAAAATATGGACCAATGATCCTTTCTGAAGATCATCTCGGGTTTTCCGTAGCCCATATCCTACAGTTTTGCTTGTTAACGAACCCATTTAAATTGACGACGGTATGCACGCTGAGTCAACACAATGGACCGTTGATTTGAAAAGTAAATTTCAACGATTTGGGCACGTTGTTCAGTTGTGTATTGC
Source organism: Pollenia labialis (assembly GCA_949318255.1). Taxonomy (NCBI): domain Eukaryota; kingdom Metazoa; phylum Arthropoda; class Insecta; order Diptera; family Polleniidae; genus Pollenia; species Pollenia labialis. The sequence goes on along the minus strand of OX439139.1, from coordinate 197,894,065 downwards.
TCCATTATAAATTGTCCAAGTCTTTACAAAATACTGAAAAGAAAAGAAAAACAAAAATTATAATAAAAAAGTTATAAGGAATTCACACCACTTCGGTCTTTCTGAGCCACCCTGTACTAAATATTTTGCTTTATTATTATTTTAACTTTTCTTTAAAATATATACGTATATATTTTTGAACAAAAATTTCATTGATTTTTAATTTTTTATAATCTTTCTTCTTTTTTTACATTTACTGGCACTGAAAGCGTGAAAAATTTTTCACATCAGATTCACGATTGCTATTTTCCCTTCGAAGAAAATGAAAATTCCATGGGGAAGAAATGCAACTTGTTTTTCACGATAGGCAAACATCCCTAAAAAGAAAACGTGTTTTCTCATTGAAATCTTCTTGATAAAATTTCGAAATAGGCTTTTAAACGATTCTGTAAATGCTTATTCTGAACCAGGGATGTACAGTTAGTACAATTGTATTTTTTTCAGTACTATTTGCATTGCAAAAGTACTGAAGTACTCCAACGACATATTTAGTACAATTTAAAAATTTCCAAATATCAGAAGAATTGCCAAAGGCATATTGTCTACACAACATTGGTCGGCGAATATGGAAAGGAATTTTTCGTAGCAAAATATGATAAAAACAAAGCGAAGAAATCGCCTTGTTGGGATTATTGTATCATACTACAGTCTAATGAATCTTGTTGCTGTAAATAAACGAAAACTTTTAGCCTTGATTTCTTAAAGTATGGTGAAACGAGGTATAGTGTCACCCTACATATTGCGACTTGTTGCCCATCGAAAAAAAGATAACTAAAAAGTAATTTTGCTGTAACTTCCTCAAAAATCCTAAAACTCCTTTTGAACATGAAGATTTCAAGGTGCCGTGCCATTAAGTACTTTTTTCTTTTTGACACCGATAAAAAAGTTGAACGCATTTAAAAACTTATTTAATTGATCTCAGGAAATGTTATTTGTTCAAATAAATTTAATTAAAAAATATTTTGCATCGATTTGTATTGAGCGTGAATTCCCGGGATCCCGGGAAATTGAAAAAAATTCCGCTTTCCCGGGAAATATAATAGTCCGGGAAATAAAAAATTCTTTTTTTTTTAATAGGTATGTACTTAAAAAGATTTTGTCCTTAACAGCACGTGAATAAATCTCGTAGATATTTACAACAAAAATTTTACAAGAAGAGTTTTTTTAGGAAATGGTGTATTCAGGTATACAATTTTTTAATATTTCATTAATAAAATTCCTACATAATTATCTAAAAATAATTTTAAAAGTAGGTGGTTGTACATTTATTTTTTTTTTTAATTTTTTCAAAATATATTTTTTTCGAAATTGTGATTTTTATAATGCAAACCAATACCAACTTAATTTTTCTCTCTTTTTTTAATAAAAATGCTAAAAAAAATATTAATATATTTTTTATACAAAAATAACTTGAAAAATAAAAATGAAAAACTAAAACAAAAAATTGTCATCATCAAGAAATAAATGAGAGGAGTAGTATTCGAGAAAAGAAATGTAGATTTTGTTATATTTTGGCATTAAATTTTGTATTGTTTCAAAAAAGATATTAATAATCTTTTCATTTCATATTGTTGTAGCAGTTGTTGTAAAAACGTTTGTTTAATATACTATTTATAATTTAATTTGTCAATATAAATTGAATTTGGTGTTTTCTGCTATTTTCACTTTTTTTTTTTTTGATAAATTCTTTTTTAATGATGGTGGATAAGATTTTGAAAGCTGAAAAGAGATAAAAGTGTTTTGAAAATTGTTGTCATTGTCTACACCTGATACAAGTATCAACAGCAAAGAAAATAAAAGAAATTTTTACTATTTTTATCAAAGATTTTGAATACGAACACGAATATGTACGTTTCTATGTTTGCTGATGATATGATTAATATTTCTGTGTAGTGCGATATTTATACTTATATGGAATTTTTATACCCTTCATCGAACAAAAAGCGGTATATATAAGTTTGTCATTCCGTTTGTAATTTCTACAATACTAATGCTAGACCCTATAAGATTTAACGATGCCCGGCTTTCCGTGCGTATGTTGAAATTGGTTTTCCGATGTTGTTATATGCTAATGTCACAAATACTCTGTTATATAGTTTGCTATTGAAATTCAGCCAGATCGGCGCATAAATGACTGAGATATTAGTTGAAAACCACGACTGCCTCCAATTTTACCCATGTTGTTGTTTTTTCTTTTCTGTTAAGCTGGAGAACAGCAAGGGCCAAAGCATTTAAATTAGGTACAACAATCTTGGTTATCAAAACATTACCTCTCTAAAATATGAGTGGGATTGAAGAAGTGGGCGTGGCAGTTCCAATACAAATACATAATGGATTTCTGTATTTCTGGAGAACGACAAGTGCCAAAGTTTCCAAATTAGGTACAAGCATCTTAGTTATCAATAAACAACATCTGACAAAATGTGGGCGTGAGTAGAGAGGTGGGCGTGGCATAAAAAAGATTAATTTATATCTAAAGACCGGTAAGAACAACTTTTTACAAATTTTGTTCACATAGCTGGGTTATCACTACACAACTTCTAAAAGAAATGGGTGGGACTACAAAAGTCGTCGACGAACCTCCCATATACATATGTATACAAAGACATTTTAGTTTTCAGTATATCTTACTAATAAGTGCAATAATTTTATTTAAATTTAGATTTCTGCATGTTTTTAAGGTTTTTAAAATTAAGTTTATGAGAAATTCAAAAAGATTTTGTTAGTTGTGCTTAATTCCCTTGATAAAGTGGTTAGTTTTTCCGTAAATGCCGATTCACACACGTCAAGTTTGACTCGTCAAGTCTTGAACTTTTAGGATAGAAGGGAAAAGAGGATGCCATTTCTTTTCCTCTCTCCCCAACAAACTCAAAACTTGATGGCTAAAACTTGATGAGTGTGAACCAGCACTAAGCCTTCACAGAAAAAAATTATCAGTAGTTTTTTTTTATCAATTAAAGAAATTGTTTTAAAAGTATTTCAATTTAATTAATGTAATAATTGAATCAATTATTTTTTTGTTAAAAGAAAATTAAAAATATAATTTTTATTTAATTAACTCATTAAGGCCTTAAGACACTACATTTTTAATGCATGGTTCAAGTTTTGGTGAATAATACAAATATAATGTAAAATAACAATTTACCAAGTGCAAAGAGTTCAGCTGTATTGAGATAAATAGCAAGCTGTAACAAATTTTAAAAAAGTTATCGATAAAAAATGAAGTAATGTCAAAGAAAATGCAAAATTGTTCAACTTACAATTGACATTTCAAGCTTGAAATATTAAAAGTGTTGCTGAATCAGCGGTTTCACAGAAAAAATAGAAAATCAACTTTAATTAAACAACTCGTTCAGACAATTAAATATTTAACTAATTTTGCCCCTGCAAAGGAATTGATCATATCAATTAACGGATTTGTATTTTCGAGACATGGGACACAAATTTAGTCAATTAAAAAATTAATTGTATAAACAAAAAAATACACCACATATACACAAACATTTAATTTTATAGGTTTTGATTAAAAAAATTAATTGAATAATTAATGTACACCAATTAATTATTTAATTGAATAATTTTTTGCAAACATTTTTTCTGTGTATATTAAACATAATAATAAGCGGGGTTATAACAAAAATTAAATTTTTTTTAGTTTCTTAACCAAAATATTTTATTTTAGTTTTATGTATTTTTGTTTATTATTTTTAAGTTTGTTTTTTCAATAAAAAAATATGTTTGAAAAAAGTACTCCATTGCTTGTTGGTCAGTACCATCTCGATTTTTCAATTTTCCATCACTGGTTCATCATCAGGATCTGCGCAAATCCTGAAGATGAACTGTATGTATGCTAAAGAAATTTATTACAATTATCTAATACTACAGTTAACAGAAAACAATTTCCAATACATATTCAATTTCAGACAATATTTCAGAAAATGCTTAAATTTAGACTTATTTTCATTAAAAAATTGTTGCATCTAGGTGCCAAAATATTATTTCGATTTAAAAATAATTACAAAACATTTAAAGACAAGAGCAAAAGATTAAAAAGAGGTACATGAAAAAAATTTTTCTTTTTAGCCTCTAATCATAATTATTTTTGATGTTTCTATACTTTTCCCGTACGTCAGTTCTTTTTCTTGGCTTTTTTTAATTTTTTTGTTTTTGCGAATGTGTGTCATGCCGTCCATATGTCGTGCTGATGAGTTGTTTCAGCATGCAGTGTTGTCAGATGTTATTCAAATTTTATCCCCGATTTGAGTATTTGTATCACCAAAAATTATTTTTTTGTATCCCCAAAAATCCCCACCAACTACTCATCAATTTTAATAATTTTTTTTTAAATTGATTTTACATCAACTCAATAAATGTTAATTTGATTAACAAACGAAAAGAGTTTACAAAAAAATGTATCATCCTCCCAAATTTTGGGTAATTTGTTTTTTTAATTTAACAGCTTTGTAATTTGTGAGGATGATTTAAACGTAATGCAACAAATTGAATTACTTTTAAAATAAGTACTTATTCGTCATAATGATTCAAGCAATTTCATTTATAGCATTTTATTTTTAACAAAATTACCGGAAACCCCGTTTAACACAAGAATTGCTTGTTGGTATATAAAGCAGGGAGGAGAAAATCCTTGTACGCGGCTATACTTGCTATCGCGATTTTTAAAACGAAAACTGTACAATTATTAATATATTAAAATTTAGGAATTTCAAATTCGAGGTTCTAAAATTTTGAAGTTCGGGACTTTAAGTTTCGAGCATATGACCCCAGTCCAAACTTCTGTCTAAAATTCGTTCAAGTTATTCAATTTTTGCACGTCATTTACATCTTTTCAATTAACAAATCTTAGTTTTTCGCCTTTGTGAGTTTCTTTACTGCCTGTTTTTAGAAAACGTAAGCAAGTAAGAAAACAACAATAGAAAACGAAAATTTGTTTTCAATATAATTTCTCACTCACTCACTTGTTAACGTTTTCTAAAAACAGGCAGTTAATGTTTCTTGAAACATTGAATATATTAGACTTACGTACGTGCTCACTGGTCATTGGACGATCGGCAAGCACGCTATGAGACTCGGCCTCCCTTTCAATGAATGCTGCCGCAGCTGCAGGGAACCTGGAACTGAGGAGACAGTATTTCATCTTCTATGTGATTGCCCGGCGTTTAACTCTATACGACATGGACTGTTCGGGAATTACCTTCTACAAGGACTCTCGGAGATATCGCGGGTGGGACTCAACAGCCTGCTGAAATATCTCAACGCAACGGGCTGGCTCTAGCCACCTCAGCATTGCCTCTGGGTCAAGTTTTGATCGGGGGGCTCCGATTTCTTGACGAGTTGTGTGGTGTCAAAACGGAGCCACCGTCGGCTCTACTTGTTGCGCGCCGGGAACTGTGCGTGCTGCCACGTTAACCAACCAACCAACCAACTGGTTAAAATTAGTGAAATTAGGCTGTCCTAATGTTTGTTAAGGCCCAAATACACTGATCAAAGTACTCATCAAGCATTGTGGTAGTATTAGTGAAAATGTGTTTGCATGTGTGACACCGACAACGCTTGATGAAAAATCAAAAAATTTAGATATGACGGCGAATCATGTGCTGGACACGTACACGTTGAATTCGCCGGCTGGACAAGCATTTGACAAGTGTATTTGGCCCTTAAGTCTTGAAAAAGTTCAGATTTGCTGGAAAACGCTTTAACATATCGTCGGCTTAATATGCAAACCTGCTAACTCTGTTTCAACACATTTTACAGGAGAGTCAAAAAACTTTTTATTTTTTCAATCCAAATTTTCAATATTTCTAATTAGGCTTAAGTTCATCAAATTTAATTTTCATTAAATTATTTTTATGAAGAAAGGAATTTTACAAAATGAAAATTAATTAAAATTTTTATTGATAATTTTTCATTCTTGACTCAATCTGGGCTCGAACCCAGGTGTTTACGGACAGGTTACCCTGACATGTTTCGATTGCAACCACTCAATCTCTTCAGAGGGCTTGCCGTTTAACACTCGCAGCCATCGACGACTGCTGACGTCATTAGTCAAACATCAATCCTTAAACCAAATTGTATTCAACCCTTTGGTAGATCGAAATTTGCTTTTGAATGATTATCTATTTTAATTTATTTTAACATGTTATTCCTTTACTTCTCTTTTTTTGTACTTTTGTCAAGAATTCTTCTTGAAGTTCAAAGTACATATATTTTCTGTTTTTTCATTTTTTTGTCCTTCTTTTTCTTGTTGACCTTTTCAGCACAACTTGAAGGACAAATGCAAACATAGAGCTCGTGCCCTAGCTCTAACAATTATTAGTATTGTGGTTATTTTATTGAACTATTCATGGTTCTCAATCCAAATTTTCAATATTTTATTTTTTCTAACTATTTGCTGCTTGAGACGAAAACCAAAAATATAATTGGTTTTACACACTTCAAGACTCAAATTGAAGAAGAACAACATGCTGGTCGAGGAGGCGTATCTTTCTCCACCACACGGCATCAAAATCTCAAGTTACTTAAAAAGTGGATTTAGCAGGTTTGCATATTAAGGCGACGATGTGTTGCAGTAAATTCTGAAGACAAAAAACATGAAAAACAGAAAAATGTTCTTTGGACTTTAAGAAGAATTCTTGAAAAAAAGTACGAAAAAACTAAAGTAAGTGCTGGTTTACACACGTCAAGTTTGACTCGTCAAGTTTTGAGTTTTTAGGAGAGAGGAAGAGTCAAACTTGACGTGTGTGAACTGGCTCTAAGGAAGAACATGTAAATCATTTAAAAAAAAAACTAATATCGGTCTACCAAAATTGAAAAACCATTTGGCTTAAAGACTGATGTTTTACTATTGACTGCCAGCCGTTGTTAATGGCGGTGAGTGTTAAACGACAAAACTCTCTGAAGAGATTGTGTGGTTACAATCGAAAAGTAAGGGCAACCTGTCCGTAAAAACCTGGGTTCGGTTCGCAGCTCAGTCAAGAATAAAAATTATCAATAAATTTCAATTCATTGCATGTTGTAAAATTCATTTCTTCATAAAAATAATTGAGTAAAAATTTAATTTGATGAATTTTAGCCTGATTAAAATATCAAAATTTTCATTAAAAACCATACACAGTTCAGTAAATTAACACAATGCTAATTAAAAAAAATATGTATATATTTTTAGTCGAAGCAAATTAAATGGAAAAATATGTATGAAAACAAAAATCTATATACATATATATAAAATTGTAACGTTATTGACTGATTCATCCTCGCACAGCCTAAACGCCTGAAGCTCAAAACTTGAAATTTGGACCAGAGATTGGTCACTCCCCAAATCGATCCAAAAATTCGAATGTTTAGGCAGTAAAAAGGGGGGGGGGGGAATTATGTAACCTTATATCTCCAAAACTAAAAGAGATACAAAAAAAAAAATGTAATACTTATCGTTGTTCTATAGAAAATAAGCGGACAGGTTTCTGGTACTTTTTTGAAAGTCGGCCCTATTAGGGAGTAAACGGGTAAAACTTGAATTTTATCTTTTGAACCAATGAACATAGAAACCAAGTTTATACCACATTCGAAACTTATCAAAAAAATACGAATAAAAGTTTTTTACTTCTTTGAAATTCGAACATTTAAGGGGTGAAAATCGTAACTATTTTTGGTACTTTTTTTACAAAACATTTTTCTCCATTCATTGACATATTCGTACTAAATTATAGGCTCCCACTACAATTCTAAAAATTTTGAATACTTTAATGGGGGAATAAATAGTACCAAAAAGGGGAAATACGGAAAATTTGATATTTTACTTAAGGTTTTTGGTTCTACAACTGGAATTTTTTAATTATCGTTAATGTTGGACCTTAAAACATAAGATTCAACATGCAATGTCCTGAGTGGATAACTTTTTTGTTCTCTAACTGGTACTTTTACATAAAATTCAAGATGCAATGTCCTGGGTGGATGAGAGTCTATAAGATGAAACTTTTTGGTAATTTTTCATTCGAAACTTATCAAAAAATACGAATACGAATTTGGTACTTTTTCGAAATTCGAAATTGGGTGAAAATCGTAACTATTTTTGGTACTTTATTTTACAAAACAGTTTTCTCCATTCATTGGAATATTCGTACTTAATTATGGGCTGCCACTACAACACAGAAATTTTTGATATTTTAATGGGGGCAAAAATAGTACAGTATACGCTCAGAAATTCGAACTCTCAGAAATTCGAATCAGTAATTTCATTACATTTGCCGCCCTAAAATTTTTTCTTTTTTATTGTAAACACTAAAATTTTGACAACTTAGATTAACTAAATACAAAGTAAAAAGGAGAATCCCATTTTAATGGATGATTTACAGATCTTGTTGATGTTGTTAGAGTGTAAAAGTCAGTTTTTTGGTATTTGTATTATACATACTGAAGGCAAATAAACTGAATTGTTATTTTTTTTTGTTGTACTTCGTTAAGGTTTTTAAAGTTTTTATGTTAAATAAACTAAAATTAAAAAAACCTAGTTTTTTATATCTTTATGGTCAAGTTTACCTAAATTTTTGTATATAAAAACCGTCCAGAAATTCGAATAATTCGGAAATTCGAATAGCCCTAAAATCAAAGTGGTTCGAATTTCCGTACCCAAAAAAGTAAATACGAGAAATTTTATATTTTTCTTTAGCTTTTTGGTTCTACAACGAAGTAGCGGGTTAAATGCTAGTGTAATTATAAAAAGAAAACTGACAAACCCCAAAATTAAAAAAAAAATCAGGAAATTAAAATTTTTATATCCCAGTTTCCAAAATTAAGTCCCCAATTTGGGGATCAATTACCTAATCTGACGACTCTGTCAACATGTATTATTTGTATGTACATATATGTGTACGGACGTATAAATGTGCATGTGTGCGTACGATATCGCACTTTGGTGTTTTTTGTAAATTTTCCGCTGCATCGCATCCTTAAAAGGTGCGCTCTTTGGATCATCATCATGCTGATAATGTTCGTTCATCTTTAAATTATGATGTTTGTTTTTTAAATTTACCTCAATTTGTATTATTTGTTTCATTTATGACTTTCTAATAAATATTCATTTTTTTTTGTTGTTTTTCTTTTAATTTATTTTTTTCGATACGATTTTCAAAGTACACAACGCATTCTTTATGTCATGTTTTTTTGTTGAAAATTTTTAAAAAGGAATTTTTGTGGTTGTAAGAAAAATAGATTTAAAATAAATGACAGGAAGAGTGTTTTCAATAAGATTTTAATTAGTGAAATAACTAATAGACGACAATTATAATGAATATTTGTGTGATGTCTATTTATAATTTTATTATAAATTATGTTGTAATATTTATTAATTTATGTAGAAAATCTCATTCAATTTTTTTTTTTCAAAAACTAATTGACTAAAATAGCATTATTTGTTTAATAGTTTATGCATTATGCATGTTTTTTTTTGGTATAGTTAAAAGATTTGAAGGTGCCGGCCGACTGCTCGTGACAATTGATAAACTGTGAATCACTTGAATAAGGAATTTAACTTCATTACAATAAGCATGTTTTTTTTTTACTTTTTATTTTGTTCTAGTAAACACACAATTTTTGTAAGTTTTATATTTATAGCATAGATGCGTCCTATTGGGGTAGTGCCTTAATTTTGCAGTTTCAACTCACACTTATTGATAGTGCAAACATATTGCAATCATTTTGTTCATGTTGAGTGATGAATTAAAAAATGTTGCACTCAAAAAAAAAAAAAAATTTGATTTAAAAAAAAGCAATCATCAGTTAATTGCAACTTTTTTCTTCTTCACTCATTTGAGTGCAACTAAAATGGTTGCCCTAAATTTAAAATCAAAAACTTGTTTTTTCATTATTAAAGCCAATAATTATACCGTTATTGATAAAATTTCATTCTGTTCAATGTTCTTTGCTTATGCATGTTGAAATAATTTGTTAAAAAATATTACTTGTTCATAATTTTACTTTGATAAATTTAATTATTTCAATTGAATATGTTTTGTATTTTTTGTTACTTAAATATTTTTCTATTTTATATAAAAAATAAAATTTTTCTTTATTCTTAAATTTGAATCAGCAAATAAAAGTCGTTTTTTGTCAAAAGGTTATGGGCCCAGATTACGTCGGTAAATTTAAACTATAATTTAAAGAAAAAAAAATAATTATTAAACAATGGAGTCTGAAAGCAAGATTGAAAAATTGAATGACGCAAGTCAATGGTCAACATGGAAGTTTCAAGTTAAAATCACATTGATTGCTGCTGATGTTTATGAAGTAGTTACTGGGGATGAAGAATGTCCACTAAGTGATGATTGTAAGATTCGTGCGTGGCGAAAAAAGGATGCCAAGGCTCAACAAATTATAGGGATTTCGGTTGGAAATAAGCACATTATACATATTACTAATTGTGATTCTGCTAAAGCTATGTGGACTAAATTAAATGATGTTTTCGAAAGGAAAAATGAATCTAGTTTGTTGATGCTCCATCAACAGTTTTTTAATTTTACGAAAGACGCTGGTGAAAATATGATATCCTACATTGCAAGAATTGAAGAATTGGTTCAACGTTTAAGAGATTTAAAAGAAACAATATCAGAAGATATGGTAATAACAAAGATAATATTATCCCTACCTTCTGAATATGCATTTTTTAGTAGTGCATGGGAGTCGGCAAGTAAGACAACGCACATTGAATACCCTAAGATCAAGATTAGTTATTGAAGAAGAACGTTTAATCTCTCGTGGACAAATTGAGCGAGTTGAAGCACTGACTGCATCAAAGGGTTTAAAAAATTATAGTAATAAAGGTGTTAAAAATGCAAAGAAAAGTGAAAATGACCACAATGGTGGCAATTTAAACAATTTCAAATCTAATAGCCGATGTTACATATGTGGTGAAGAAGGTCATTGGAAGCATAATTGTCCTGAACGCAACTCGACTAGAAATTTTACAGCTTTAAATTCCGATGCAAATGATTTCAAAGTTACAAATAAAAATTGGTTATTAGACTCTGGTGCAAGTCATCACATGACATCTAATCGTAGCTGGTTTCATTCTTATCATTCAGAAGTAAGAAATGTACAAATTGCAAGAGGCACTATTCAAGCACATGGAATTGGAACAATTTACGTAAGAATATTTGATGGTGTCAACTGGAGAAATGGAATTCTTAAAGATGTTCTTTTCGTTCCTCAAATTGAAACAAATTTATTTTCACAAAACCATGCTTTGGATCAGGGTTTAAATGTCGAAGGTAACAGCAATGAAATAAAATTTAAGCGAAAATCTGATCAAAAGGTTGTTGTTGTTGGACAACGTCATGGAAATTTAACTGTTATCTGTATAAAAGTATTAATGACTCAGGCTAATTTAGCATCAAACGAAAATTCAACACTACAACTATGGCACGAAAGATTAGCCCATCAAAATAATGAACAAATTCGAAAAATTTTGAAAGAAAATAATATCACTTACAAAGATGAAAATTTTGTGTGTGAAGCTTGCATGTATGGGAAACATCATAGAAGTAGTTTTAAAGCTCGTGAAATTGTATCAAATAAGTGTGGTCAAATTGTTCATGCTGACGTTTGTGGACCAATTCAAGTTGAATCTATTGGTGGCTCAAGGTATTTTCTTATTATAAAAGATGGTTTTTCTCATTATCGTTTCGTTTTTTTTATGAAATATAAATCTGAGGTACATATATGATAAAGTAAAAATTTTTTTGAGACTAAAAAAAAATTCATATGGCCATAATATACAAATTTTTCGTTCTGACCAGCGCTGCCAGAAGTAAGATTTTACCTTATTTTTTAAGATTTTTTAACCGAAAAAAGATTTTAAGATTTTTTCCCCAAAAACAAGATTTTTTGTTTTGCCTAGACGAAGGTTAGGTTCAATTAAAAAAACCTTCTTTGTTCCCATTTAAAAAATTTTAAACTAAATTATACAATTTAGTATAATAAAATAAATTTTTTGTTATGTTTATTTTATGTATTAAATAAAATATGAATTGTTTTTATTATTTATAATAAGAAAAAAACAACTTTTTTCCAAAAATAAGATTTTTTCTTCAAAAATAAGATTTTTTTTGGTCAAATTAAGATTTTTTGCTGAAAATTTCTGGCAGCCCTGGTTCTGACAATGGAACGGAATTTGTAAATAATAAAATGAAAAGGCTATTTGAAAACGAAGGTGTTCGTCATCAAAGAACTGTCCCTTATACTCGACAGCAAAACGGTTCTGCAGAAAGGGAAATAAGAACTATAATGGAAGCTGCTCGTACAATGATTTATGCAAAAGACATTCCCTTAAAATTTTGGGCAGAAGCAGTTAACACAGTTGTATATGTAATTAATCGCTCAGGAACTAGTACTGTAGCAAAGAAAACTCCTTACGAACTCTGGATGGGTAAGAAGTGTAAAATAAATTTTTTTTAAGCCATTTGGTAGTGAAATTTTTACTCACATACCAAAAGAAAAACGAAGTAAATTAAATGCTAAATCAGTAAGGTGCATCTTTGTTGGTTATGATGAAAATGTAAAGGGATATCGTGTATGGAATCCTAACAAAAATATAATTGAATATTCAAGAGATGTAAAGTTATTAAATTCAGATTCAACTGTTAACAATGCCAAGAAAGAACCTTTAATAGAAAATGTTGTATTAGAACTAGGGAAGGAAAATACAGATATAGAAATGCATGGAAATGAAATTGATACCCACAATTCCGGTAACGAAGATTTTGAAGATGCTTGCGAAAATTTAGCTGGCGATGCTGACCCAAGTGAACCACTTTTAGCATCAGAATTGGTTGAAAGTTCTAATAACAATGATGCCAATAATTTACAGCCAAATTTAATTGAAATAGAACAAAATCAAAACACTCAACGTCCTAAGAAAAACACTAGAGAGCTTTCTTACTTAAACGAGCATAATATATTAGAAAATCAGCTAAGAGAAAAATCGAAACGTGTAATAAATACTACGGATGCTAGTGGTTTTATGTCTTTGATTATGGAGGAACATAAGAGTTTTAAACAAGCAATGAGCTCTCCAAATAAGGATAAATGGTTAACTGCCATGAATGATGAAGTAAAATCTTTAGAAGAAAATCAAACATGGACGTTAGTAGAATCTCCACCAGGTAAAAAAATAATAGATAATAAATGGATATTTAAAATAAAGCATCGGTTAGATGGAAGTATAGAAAGATTTAAAGCTCGACTTGTTGCGCGTGGTTTTACCCAAGAATACGGAATCGATTACGAGGAAGTTTTTAGTCCTGTTGTAAAATTTACTTCGATTCGTATAGTTTTATCTCTAGTATCAATAATGAATATGGCAATACAGCAATTTGATGTTAAGACTGCATTTCTTTATGGAGATTTAGATAAAGATGTGTATATGTATCAGCCTGAGGGTTTTAATGATGGTTCTGGTCAAGTCTGCAAATTACAAAAAAGTTTGTATGGACTTAAGCAAGCATCACGGTGCTGGAATCTGAAATTCACCACATTTATTAAAAAATACAAACTTAAACAATTGGAATCTGATCCATGTGTATTTGTGAATTTAGATAAAACTCTTATTTTGGCCTTGTATGTTGATGATGGATTAATTGCAGCGATGTCTAAAGAACAAATCAAAAGCGTAATTGCCTATTTACAAACTAATTTTGAAGTAAAATTTTTTGAGGCTGAATGCTTCCTTGGCTTAGAGATAGGTCGTTATACTGATGGGTCTATATACTTATGCCAATCAAATTATACTAAAAAGATACTTAAAAGATTTAAGATGGATGATTGTAATGGAGTTTCAACACCCATAGATGCTAATAAAGTATTTGAAAAATTTGAGAATTCAAACAATTCTATTTTCCATACCGTGAAGCTGTTGGAAGTTTACTTTATTTAGCAATTGCAACAAGACCTGATTTAAGTTTTGCAGTGGGAGTTGTAAGTCGTTTTATGGAAAATCCTAATGAGGCACAAGTGAATGCTGTAAAGCGTATTTTAAAGTATTTAAAGGCAACTACTAATTATGGACTTAATTTTAATACAAATACAAGTTTGAAGTTACTTGGGTACAGTGACGCAGATTATGCGGGCGATAAAGAAACTAGGAGATCAACATCTGGTTATGTGTTTCTTTTTGGTGAAAATGTTGTAAGCTGGGGTTCAGAAAGGCAAAAATCTGTTTCTTTATCAACAACAGAATCGGAGTATATAGCTGCAAGTACGGCCATAAAAGAATGAGTTTGGTTGCAACGTTTGATAAAGGACTTAACTTCTATCACTATTTCAACTGAATTCAATATGGATAATCAAAGTGCAATACGATTAATTAAGAATCCAGAATTTCATAAGCGCACAAAGCACATAGACGTGCGTTATCACTTTATTAGAGAAAAATATGAAGAAAATGTATTCTGTTTAAATTATGTTTCCTTCGATGAACAATTAGCGGATATTTTTACAAAAGCCCTCGCTAAGTCAAGATTTGAATTATTAAGACAATTAATTTATGTTAAAGAAAAATAGATGCTATATTTTTAACAAATTGTGGGAGTGTTGAAATAATTTGTTAAAAAATATTACTTGTTCATAATTTTACTTTGATAAATTTAATTATTTCAATTGAATATGTTTTGTATTTTTTGTTACTTAAATATTTTTCTATTTTATATAAAAAATAAAATTTTTCTTTATTCTTAAATTTGAATCAGCAAATAAAAGTCGTTTTTTGTCAAAAATGCATATCCTCAAAAGAAATCAAAAAACCTTGCACATACAAAGATACATTTTTTAAATTTTAGTGAGACATTAATCGTATGCAACGTTTTTGATTGCAATCCCAAATTTTGCACTACTTGAACTGAGTGCAGATTTTTGCATCATCGCTTAAGCTGGTAAAAAAGAGTGCAAACAAATTTTTTTGTAGTTTTATTTAGTGATAGTGCACTGCTGATTTAAATCAATATTTAGTGCACTACCCCCAACTATGATTTAAAGCAATACTAGCTGTTTGCTCCTGCGCTTATAATATGCATTAAAAAACCTAAAATATGCACTAAAAAAATAAAAAATGTTCAAAAAAATCGTTTCTTAATTTTACTAAAAACAATATAAAAAATTCAATCGATTGTTATTCAAATATCTTTAAAAAATTACATAACCAATTAAAATTTCAGATTGTTTAAAGAAATAAGTACTGTTTTATTAAAAGTAAAACTTTTTCTTGTACTTGAAGAATGCCAATGCATTTTGAAAAAATTTATTTTCCGATCCCACTTTGATTTTAGATCAGATCAAAAATATATGGTGCTGCTCTGGATTTTCTAAATAAAAATAAAAACTGGAGAATTTTGTTAATAAATTGGCCCCAGCGCTATCTAGAGGGCCAACATTTTTTGTTTAATAATGATTTTTTGTGAATTTCAGCCAACTATGTATATATGTACACTCACAATATTATTACAGTAACGGACTGTAGTTTATTTAAGAAATATTCCGTTCAGTCATTTTTAAATAAATAAACATTTAAAATTCCAAGCAAATTTATTTTTAACTGATTCTAACAGTTATTCAAAAAACTAAGTGCATATTAATACGGATTTTCAGTTGCAGTTAATATTGTCCGTTGATTGAGTTGAATTCTTCTTTATGTTAAAGTAAATAAAAATGTAATTTAAAGCAACGAAAAGTTCGTTTAATTTTTACTGTCAAAAATTCAACCGCGAATTCCGTAAAAACAAATCAATATTCAGTTATCTTTTATAAATTAATTGTCAAAAAATTAACTACATATTCCGTAAAAACAAATAAATATGCAGTTATTTTATAAAATTTTACTGTCAAAAATTCAACACCATATTCAGTAAAAACAATTAAACATTCAGTTATTTTATATAATTTTACTACCAAAAATTAATTTTTACTTATCTATAAAAAATGAATTGCTTGTATTGTGTAAGCAATTCCCATTTTCTATTTGTGTAAATAATTTAGTTAAATACATCAAATTTTAAAAGTAAAATAATTGCGAAGCCATATCGGTCATGCTGCTGGTGTCTTATAATTGAGAGTTCTTCTGTAAACAACGTGGTCAGTACAACAAAAGTAAAACAAACGTGTGGAACTGGGTAACTAAATAAAAATATTCTCCCTCTCTCGCTTATAAGAAAAACAAGCGGACAGGTGTCTGTCTGGTATTTTTTTAGAAATTCGGCTCTTTTGTGGAGTAAACGAAAATTTAATAAAATAACTGAATATTTAATTGTTTTTACTGAATATGGGGTCAATTTGACAGTAAAAAATTGACAGTAAAATTTTAATAAATAACTGAATATTTAATCGTTTTTACTGAATATGGTGTTGAATTTTTGACAGTAAAAATTAAATGAACTTTTTGTTAAAAATAAATGAAAAGTAGGTAGACCGGTTTTTAATTGAACTTTCATTTATTTTATATTACAATTTCAGTTAATTTTACGTACAGAATATTGTGAGTGTACATACATACATATTGTGGTTATTGCATAAAATTGTTATCAGAACCATTTTGATGCTTCGAGAGTAAAATGGAAAAAGTGTATACGAAATTAGAATTATTCCAAATTATACAAGAATGTAATGCTAAGCTCGTTGAAATTTTTAGCTAGAAAATTGTGCGAAATTTCAAAATGTCAAGGAGATAGTGACATATCAGTAGTAAATCAGTGCTTAAAGGAAATTAGCAAAAAAAAATTTGGAAATTAGCAAAAAAAAAAAAATTTTTTTTGCAGGTTCGTGGGGGGTGAGTTTGGAGGGATTCCTGCCCCTGTCCATAAAAGTTAAAAAATTTAATTTTTATAGTATTAGGGCGTTAGTAATCTATTTCTTTAAAGTTGGCGGGAGCGAAAAGTGAAATTTTACGATCTCCTGGGTCCAATTTTAGGTTTAACTTTCGCCGACGTTAAAAGTATCATTTGCCAAACAAAGCTATGGGAAAACTTTGCAGAGGTTGGATTAGTTCTTCTAGGGGGAACTTTTCCTCAATGGTCCGATTTTATTTATTTTTAAGGTTTTCCTGCCTATGACAATAACACATATTTCTGCCAAGTTTCATCGATCTAGGGGCACTCAATAACTTTTAAGAAGAAATAAAAGCTAAAACAAAAAGTAAGTCCGGCAAAAAAACCCCTATGTGCGCCGTCATTAAACAGATCTGATACGATTTTTGGGGTTCCTACCTTTTTTTAAATTTTTTTTTGCACCCATAGTTTTCTATATGACTTTTGAAAAATAAAGCGGTTAAAAATCTGTAACGGACTTCAATTTTGAGCTCTACTCTCACTTTTATTACTTAATATTTCAATGTGTGTATTTGCCGGACTCTGCTCTATACAATTGAGTATATCGATGGACCCAGAATCACCTTCTGAATCGTTTTGTTAAAAGCATTAAGATTTTCTTTAAAACTATAATAATAAATTTTTTATGTATTTTTTTAGTATTACTATATTTTAATTGAAAACTATTTAAAGCCAAATATTGTTTATACTTTATGTACTTAAATACATACATTTTGGAACAATCTGTTTAAGATATTTAGTCTTGTTATTTAAAGTTATAATATAGAAATAAATAACAAAAATCTTATTTACTTTTAGAAATTTTTAATGCGATCATTAACATTTGAAATTGTTCAACAGGCAGAAAATATTTCCATACTTTATTTTACCTTAAATAAACAAAAAGGTAAAAATTAAATTACATTATAATTAGGAAAAACTATTTAAAAATACTTTGTAGCTGTGTTAACACTACAAGTTTGAAAATTTTTTGTTTTTCTTTATACACAAATATTGTATCTAAATACCTACATATCGCTCTTGATCAACAAAAGGGGATTAACTTGAAATTAAAAAATTTTCAGTAGAAGCAAAACAATTTTTAAAAAGTGGACAAAATAGCACGATATCAGGTAGATATAAATATTACGTGACGATTTTTTTCAAAAAGTGAAAAAATAAACATTTTGAGTTAATACTCTCTCGTTGTTAAAGCGCGGTATGTATGCAGGCCTGCCATATTTGCCGATTTTTTGCCTTTAAATTATCAAAGTGCCAATATGCCGATTTTTGCTCAAAAAAATGCCGATTTTTTTGACAAACATCTAAAAAACGGCAACTTTTTTTTGAATTTAGTATAACTTATTAATTTTGGGTAACATTGACATACTTGTTTGATGAAAAAAAGAATTGTTGTTCATTCAGCGCTTCTACATAAAAAAGGGGTAGATTTGTTCAAAATTATATACAGTGATTCTTATGTTTTTATGTCTAACCCAATACACACATGTTATTTTAAAATGTTTCAATTGTAAAGAATAAAAGAACTTGATCAAAACAAAAGAAAAAAATCAACAATTTTTTTTTGACAAAAGATAAAAGAAGAAAAATGTTTAATTTTAAAGTATAAAGTACTTTATGTTGAAGTTTGGAAATAGATTATTACTTACAAAAAAGTTGAGGCAAGCTTAATTCATATTCACTTTTAATGGAAAAAATTAAATCAAATAAGCGCATTTGAGGATAATGCAGGTACATGTCAATCTTTTGTAAGAAAGTCAAGTAAATTTACAAACTTGCTGGCAAAAAAATCAGGCCTAAAAGTGAGAATTCTCCTGGTGCATTTCTAACAAATTATGGTGCTTTGAAAAATCAATCTTTGCAAGGAATTCTTGATTCCAAAGATTTAAGAAATTTAAGAATTTAAAAATTTAACTATTTTGATGCTGATATTAAAATTTAGGATTTAATAAAAATGTCAAGCTCATATTTTCTATTCTATATATGTACATATATAACACAGAATGTGTGTATGTATGTATGGATGTATGTATGTAACGTATGGACTCCAAATGATCCAATATCAAAATTGGATTGGATTGGATTGGCTGAGCGAACGTGCAATTTTAGCACCAAAAAATTATGATGTCAACAAGCTCAATGAGCAAATTCAATTGAAACTGCCCGGCAAATTAATCAAATACAGATTGATCGACACCGTAATGGATGGAGAACAAGCCGTCAATTATCCCACTGAATTTTTGAATTCTTTGGAACCACCCGGAATGCCACGGCATGTACTAACATTAAAGGTTGGATCACCGGTAATTCTTATTCGCAACTTAAACCCACCAAAGTTATGCAACGGAACCAGATTGACCACCAAAAACTGTTCACCAAATTTAATCGAGGCAACAATCATCGGTGACAGATTCAAAGGAGAAGACGTACTTATTCCACGAATTCCGATGATTTCCAACGATTTACGATTCCAATTCCCTTTGAGTCTTGCCTTGGCTATTACCATCAACAAGGCCAATCATTGACTATTGCTGGCTTAATTTTGGAAAATTCATGTTTTTCACACGGCCAGTTGTATTTGGCTTGCTCCCGTAATAAATAAATATAAATTCCAATTTGCCTTAAAAACATGCGTTTCATTTTTGATTAAACCCATATCTACACCATATGTAAGTTAGTCTGTAAAAAAAACTTTATGATAGGTATTCCATTGATTATTATTTAAAGGCCGTAAATTTCGTTATAAGCTCAATTTAAATCGTGTGGGCCAGCAACGCGGAGCAGGTCAGCTAGTGTATCTCTAAAATCAAAAAGTACAAAACTTTAAAACAATTTACCCTAAAGAACAGAATATACACATACATTTTTGTGTCTAATTAATAACAATTTAATTGTTAAACGTTTATTTTTATTTGTTTTTATGTATTTTTGTGTTATAATCATAAGGTTATGCTGAATTGTTCTGTTTGGTTATTTTTTGCCACTAAAAAATGTTTTACTGTATTTAAAATAGGTATTTTTGGTTTGCCGATTTTTCGACTATTTTTTTATATTAAAGTGCCGATAATGCTGATTTTTTTTTTTGAAAATATGTCAATTTCTTACCGAAATCATCTGGCACCCCTGTATGTTTGTGAGGATTTTCCTTGAAGTTCTATTAATTTTTATATGCTGTGAAGAGGGTATACTAAGGTTGTCATTTTGTGTAAAACATTTTTAATATTCATCCAAGACCTTATAAAGTATATTTGTTCTTGGTCTTTGAATAATTTTATAGTCGATTTAATCATGACCATCTGCTATTCACGCTCACTTTCGAACGGCCGAATAGAAATGAATAATTTTTGTGCCATGTTCTGTCTAGTTATCCTCAGCAGTTTAGGCTTGAAATCCAGCACAATCGGTAGGAAAATAGCTAAAGATCCAAAAATAGACAGCAGCTTTATAAAACGCCAAAGATAAGTGTTACGCCGACAAGCCAGAGACAATTTACGCTTTAAAGGACAATATTCGTGAAGCCATTGGTGAAATACAGCTGCACACAATCGATTATGTGCTTAAAAATTGCATTTTAATGAAATTATTTTCCATTATTACCCGGAAGGATTGTACTTTCAAATAAAAAAAGAAATTTGAGAAAATATTCAGAAGTTTTTTTTATAGCATTTTCAAAAAAAAAAAGTTATTTGGCAGATCCTTTACAAAAGGTATGTGTTTAGAAAATATTTTTCATCCAAACAAAGAATGTGTTCAGTGAAATTCATTTTAACCTATTTTCCTCCGAATGGTGTTAAAAATTGCAAGCACTCTTACTCTTTTTTTCGATCTCTTTATAATCCATCAACAGGCATGTGGCGAAAAATGGCTTAAATGTTTGATTGCCAGTCTTTAAATAATTACAAGAAATATATATCGTCGGCTTAATATACAAACCACCTTTTTAATTAAATGGAGATTTTGATACCGTGTGGTAGAGAAAGATACGCCTAATCGACCAGCATGTAGTTTTTCTTCTATTTAAGTCTTGAATTGTGTAAAACTTACTGTATCTTATAATTCCTATTAAGCTGCAAATAGGAAAAATAAAAAAAATTTTGTCTGTCCTGTAAAATGTGCTGAAAGGGATTTAGCAGGTTTGCATATTAAGCCAACGATATGACTTGTAGGCTACCTTTATAATTTAGATTTCTACGGTACAATTATGACAAATCAAAGCATTAAAATTTTTATTTTGTTTGAAACACAACAATATTTATTTTAAGCAATTGTAAAATATTATTTAGGACATTATGACGATATGACTTGATAGCACACCTTGTGAATCCCCCAATTATGTATTAATTGAAAAATGCATATTACATATTTATGAAATGGTTTTTTTCATTGCTCGTTTTAGTTCAATAATTGTTATGCTTGGTATGTTATTGTTATTTTCTACTAATAAACTCCAAATAATTTATAATTAATGCATTTTTATATATTGAAAATACTAAATTATAAAACAAAAAAATTTGTATTAATCGATTAACCGATCAAAAACAAAATTAACCGATTATTAACCGATTAAACCAATACCTCGGTTAATTACTCGAGCGGTTAAATGGATTATAACAGTTTTTATAATCAAATCTTGACAAAACATTAATTAAATCGGCTGACGTATTGTTCATTAAATCAATGTTAGAGTCTCCAAATATAATATGAGGATAGCGACCATAACTTTCAACTACATTTTCAATAAAACTCAAAAATTTTTCTACATTGCATTTCTGAGATCTATAAAACGTTGTTAATTTTATACTTTTTCCAATGATTTTTCGCTGCGTGTATTACGCTATTGTGCCAGATCCATTATAACGTAGTAAAAGGGAGTTACCTTTCTATAACTCGTTCATTTATGAACGGCTAAGCTAATTTTACTCATAGCATTTTACTTATCTTATCAAAGATGAAAGTGAAAAAAGAAAGTTCCTAAATTATACCGGGATATGAAAAAGTGATGGTTTATGGGTGATGCTTCCTCAAAAGAATCCAGAGTGTATATACCTTTTTTACCCTTCCACACAGGTGGAAAGGGTATATATTCCTTTTTAATTTTATACAATATTGATGTTAGACCATATAAAGTATACATATTCTGAGTCCTTATGAGCGGCGAAGTTTATTTAATGATGTTGAAGACCCCAGATATGATGCAGACTAAGTTGGTGTACATTTATGTTGCATAAAGTCTGGAATTGTTTGCTATTGAATTTTAGCCTGATCGGTCCACAAATTGCTGAGATATAAGTTAAAAACTACGACTGACTGTTACTCTAAAGAACGACAAGAGCCAAAGTTTCTTAATAAGCTACACGCATCTTGGCTATCAATTAGGGTTGCCAAACGGGAAATCCCAAAATCCCGGGATTTTTCGGGACTGACAAATCCCGAATCCCGGGATTTATTTTTATGAATCCCAGGATTTTTAATATTAACAACTTTTATGTATGAACAATTTTTATTTGCATAAAAATTTTCGTTTTTATTGAATTTTTATAATTTCTTATTATTCATTGGCCGTTTTCTCATTACGATTATCTTTTTCCCAACGAAAAACTGCACATTAAATAAATTTAGTTTTCTCAATCTCTCATTTGTTTTCTTCTCTGTCGCAAAGCTAACCGGCACTCATCTGCAATTTATTTATTTTCCTTTTATGTATTTGCCGTACAGATAAATTCCAAGGTACACTAACACAAAGTATACTTGGGAGTGTAGACATGCTGCTCTAAAAAAAGAACCGAGTTGTCAAAATTGTCTTCATATAAAACAATAATAATTTAACGCACACATGCACAAATTTTGGCTCATACACACGAAATTTGACGTTTGGGTTCTAACTGGGGTAAACAGCTGGCAAACATATGGGCTAACGAGTCTACCTTGTGTAAATATACCTTGGTAAATTCAATCAGCTGACGCCCAACTTTTATATGTATTGTGAGAGGTGCTGCCAACTGAAAACAATGCTTTTTGTCGGTATATTGACGACATGTTTTGCATTTTGTATAGTGTTTTTGGTCGATAAAGTAGTTATTAACAAATATTGCAGATTTATGACTGTATTCATAAAAAATTTTAAAACTTAATAAAGGTTTACAAAACAAATTATTTCTGAAATTTCGTTCAAAAAACGTTGTTAAATTTAATAATTATTAAAGTATAATTCCCGGAATTTGTTAAAATCGATCCCATTTGGCATCCTTACTATCAATAGACAACACCCGACAAAACGTCGAACAAGTTAGAGTGCTATATTCGGCTGTGCCGAATCTTTAATACCCTCCACCGACTGTTCGAATATTTCAGGAGGGATATCTATATGGTGTCTATTTATTATTAATTTATCTTTATAAAAACAGACATCAGCATTAAAATTGGTTGGTTTGAGGTTTAGATTTATATTAAATTATTTAGCAATTTAAACTAGCTTGAGTAACAGTTTCAATTCAAATTGTGTTATGATAGCATTATTTTTATCGGTTTTAGGCGTACTAAACTGTTTTCCGGTGGTAGGGTTTATATGGGACCTAAGGTAAATTATGGACCGATTTTCACGAAATTTCACAGTGTTATTTCTAGTCGAATAACACAAATTTTTGCAAAATATTATCTCATTCCGTGACTTTTTCCACCATTTATGTTATTTTTTTGTAACAAAATTATCATTTTTTTAGGTGGTGGTTCCACATTTTGATTCATAGCTCTGGTCCTACTGCACCCACCGATTTTGCTTAATTTCAATCCCAAACTCCTTAGGATAACTACAAGCAATTTGGCATTTTTTGGTTTTATCATTTCTTTTGAGTTGTTCGAAAGTGAGCGTGTTTTCAACAGACGGACAGAAAGACGGACATGACTAAATCGACTTAAAATCACTCAAGGACCCAGAATATATATACTTTATGGGGTCTGAGATAAATAATAAAAAAGTTTCACACGGAATGACAAACTCAATATACCCTCTTCACAACTAATTGTGGTGGAGGGTATAATGAATGGTTATCGCACCATGGTGAAAGGTGTATAAGATTCAGCATAGCCGAATAAAGCACTTTTATTATACCCTCCACTACAATTAGTTGTGAAGAGGGTATACTAAGTTTGTCATTCCGTGTGAAACTTTTTTATTATTCATCTTAGACCCCATAAAGCATATATATTCTGGGTCCTTGGGTGATTCTAAGTCGATTTAGCCATGTCCGTCTGTTGAAAACACGCTCACTTTCGAACAACTCAAAAGAAATGAACAAACTTGGTGACAAATTGCTTGTAGTTACCCTAAGCAGTTTGGGATTAAAATCCAGCAAAATCGGTTCAGTAGGACCAGAGGTATTAATCAAAATGTGGAACCACCACCTTAAAAAATTGATAATTTTGTTACAAAAAATACCATAAATGGTGGAACAAGGCACGTTTTATTCGACTGGAAATCACGCTGTAAAATTTCGTGAAGATCCGTCCATAATTTACCCTAGGCCCCATATAAACACAACTTCCGTCACAGTTTTAAAGGCCTATAAATGATACTGTGAAATTTCGTGAAAATCGCTACATAATTTGCTCTAGGCCCCATGGAAACGCTTCTACAGGAAAACAGTTTAGTATGCCTAAAACCATAATTAATAATATTATCATAACAAAATTAAATACTTAACAGTTTTATATGACTAGAAGGACACTAATAAATTTCGTTATATACGTTCCCTAATTTACCTTAGATCCCATATTTAGGAGCCTTCTGAAATTCACTGTAAACGCTCAAACGAATTGAAACTGTTACGAATCATGATATTTTACTCAAGCTAGTTTAAATTGCTTAATAATTTAATACAGGTCTAAACCTCAAAACAACCAATGTTAATGCTGATGTCTGTTTTTATAAAGATACATTAATAATAAATAGACATCATATAGATATCCCTCCTGAAATATTCGAACAGTCGGTGGAGGGTATCAAAGATTCGGCACAGCCGAATATAGCACTCTAACTTGTTTTAATCTAAAATCGATATTGTAGAAATTACGAACTGAATAATAAACTTATATCAACCCTTTCCTCCTGTAGTGAAAAGTATTAAAACAAACTCAAAATTCTATAAACATGTTTTTAAACTGCTTGTATTTCTATTCTTATCTTAGTGTGGGTGTGTTATTTCTAAATAAAATCTATCTACACACACGCATAATCAAAATACAGATACCGAACTGTACAGATTCATAATTTTCTTCTAGTTGAATGAAATAAAAATCTTTTTTTTTTGCTCAAGATTTTCATTTAAACGCTTGTTCTCTCTCAGTACGTACGTCTTCACGTTTGTCCAATTCTTTGCGGGTTTTATTGTTTGTAAATTTTGGAAATTATTCAAACAAAGAAATTTTAGTTTTTGCAAAAAGAAATCATTTAATGTAAACATTTAATATGAGAACAATACCAGGCGTTAAATAAATATAAAAAAAATTATTTTTTCTTGTGGATGTTAGAAAATCAATAAAACGAAAGAAATTAGAATATAATTTTATCTGGAAATAGAAATATTATCATGGAATTATTACACAGAGTGATTTTTTAAAAGCAAATGTAAATTTAAGCTAAAATATTTTTTTAAAATTTATTGTAAATTTATGCTCAAATGCAAAAAATGAGACCCTTTCGGAGTAAAGCCACTACATATCGAAATTTGGGTTTTGCTATTTAAGCTGCCGTTCGTAAATTCCAAACGAAAAAAAGTTTGCACTCGATAACTTTTAAAATGTTGCACAAACAGTTTTATTTTACCAAGTGTTCGCCTAGCGGTAAAAATTCGACCATAAATTTTTTTGTAAATATAAAGAAGAAATCATAGTTCATCTATGTACTTATATATGAATTTATATGTTTCTAGCATTTGTTTTTCCGTCTTATCAATATCAATTGAAAACAAAAAAGTATCAAAAAATCTTCTTTATAGATTGTCTACTCAGGACACTGCATGCTTAATTTTATGTTCCTATGTCTAAGGCCTGTAACAGAATTAAGAAGTTGTAGTAGTAACTGAAGCTGAAAAATGCTTTGTAGCACAACAAAGTTAAATATTTCGAATTTTGCGCTTGAACTTCAACTGCAACGACTGATACGACTGCGTATTCTGTTGACAACATTTTGAAACAGCCGTTTTTACCTTTTGAAAGCTTGCAGGGCTATTCGTAACGTTGTACTGCAGCGTACCAGATGTAGAACGAAAAAGTACCAGAAAGCTCCCTCTTAGATTAGACATTCTTATCTTTGTAGGTCGAATATTAACAGAAATTAAAAAGTACCAGATGAAAAACAAAAAGTACCAACATTTTTCGTCTTATAGGTTCTCATTCACTCCGTAACCTGCACCTATAATATAATGATTCTTAGTTCAATATTATAGACAATTTAAAAATGATCACATGAAGCACGGAAAAGTTAAATAAAGAATTTTAATTTCCCGTCTATCCCCTTTTTGATACTTTTTTCCCCATAGAGATTCGATTGACAAACAAAAGAAGAAAGCGTTTTTATCCGTTTTGCCTGTGCCGATTTATATAGTCGAAATATTCGAAAACCGGTTGCTGAAAAATTTCGAATAATCGACCACCCTTTTTTTATTATTTGATAATTGAAAGTAGTGGTGTATATTTTGTTCAAATCTGTTGACATACAGAGGAGAAAAGTGTTCTTAACTGTTTTGCCTTTGCCGCTTTATATATAGATTAATTTAAGAACTTGAATTCTTTGGATTTTTTATGTACGATTTGGAGAATATGTTGGAGAAAATTAACTGAAACCGTTTGCTCCCAAGTTGAAGAATAGCGGATTTAAATATGTATGTCGAAGATTGTGACTCCTGTATGGATTCGAATTAAAAAAAATGTTTTTTTTTTAAACATTAAATAGGGACTACAAATAAATAATGCAAACAAACAATATATTTTCCGCCAATGGGCATTAAGCCGCCTTTCACACCAACTTTCTGTGCATATATTTGGCCAACTTTAATCTAGTCTTACGTTTTACAACCAACCAATGCACTGCATGTTCCATGGCAAACATCCATGAAGCAAATAATAATAGAAGGCCACTCAATAAAAAACTACCACCAATTTCTGACAAGGTCAAACTTTTAATCGGCTCCTTACGAGCCCGTTGTATTTCTTCGATAATCTTGCGACGCATGTCCAAATCTCGTGCCCATTTTTGCATGTGACCTGATTCGATTATGTGCTGTATAACTGGATTGATTTTGTGCAATAAATGATATTTCTTTGGCATCAACATAACCACCAAATAAACATTAATGTTTTCATTGCGATCGAAGCAATAGAGACTATCGCGTGGTATGCGAGGATTGTAGAAGGAGTGATGGCGGGAGACGGCCACAGCTAGTTTTGAGTCTTTAGCGGCACGTTGCAAACACTCTTCAATGTTGTAGCACATTTGAAACTGTTCGCGTACATAACGATAGATCTGTAAATAGAAAATGAAATTGTTAATCGAATTTTTTTCTTAAATTTGATAAATATGTTTGTATACCTCTCCTTCCTTGTTTAAATGTCTTATATTATCCACACTGCCCATGATGTGCATACGATTTTGATAAATCTCATCTAAATGACTTATTTGATATGATGACTTGGGCGTTGTTAATGTGCTGACCAAAAAGCTTTGATAGATATTGCTAAACATAAGACCCATGAAAAATGCTGCTCCAAAACACAATTTTAAACTGGTGCGCATGGGCCTTAAGTGTACGGCCTGACTAAGTACAATACCCATAACATAGATATTTATGCTGAAGTAACTCTTAATTAAAGCCAAACGTAAGTTAAGACATTGTTGAGACACAAAAATCGTTAACGAAGCTGAGAGTATAAAGAGTAGTGTAAGTATCCAGGCACCGATTTCAAATGTGTTCATAAAGTTAAATATATTGTGGGTATACCGAGCTTTGGCAACACACCAAGTTAAGTCGTCTTGATGATATGGTATGGTACTGGACACAAATTGGCTTATGCTAGGATCTTCGTCAATGCCCCCAACAACCATTTCAATGTCGCTGAAAATAATGAAGTGGTAAAAATTTTAAATTAATTAGTTTGTACTACAAGTAAATCCAAATTAAATTTTTCTTATTGAAACGCAAG
The DNA here is from genome assembly GCA_949318255.1 of Pollenia labialis. Taxonomy (NCBI): domain Eukaryota; kingdom Metazoa; phylum Arthropoda; class Insecta; order Diptera; family Polleniidae; genus Pollenia; species Pollenia labialis. The sequence continues at coordinate 197,865,950 of OX439139.1, read as the reverse complement.
TAATTTTGTTATGACATGATTGTCGGGTAGTATAAAGATATGTTAGTTTTTATAACCTTCACCTCAGGAGAAAACGGCGTACCTACATAAGGGGTATGAATCATCTTTACAACAAATGTTCCCATCACCACGAGGTAGCCAATACTAAATGAGTGATTGAAACCGTGTTTGCTGGTTATATTGGCGGAAAAACCTTCTGTACCAAATGAAGTTCCTAAAAATGTACACATATTTTTTTTTTCTAAAGGGTGGTGTAATTTTAAAAGCCAATGTTTAACGTGATCCACACCTAAACGTCAAGTTTTTTTTTGCATTTCATTTGACATTTCACACTTTCAGACTAACTCAATTTGAACCATGGAAAATACAAAATCGAGCAACACTTTAAAGTTATAACGAAAATGAGCGTTCAAATCAAAATGCATATCGTGCACTTCGTGATTTTTTCGGTCAATTAAATCGTCCAAATGTGCGTACAATCGAAAAAATCGTGCAAAAAATTTGAGCAAACCGGGTCTTTAGGAGATGTGAAAACACCAGGGCATGATAGTGAAGTTGAAGAGTCGTCCACCTCAACTCGTCGTCGTGCCAAACAATTGCACCTCTCACGCTCGTCGTTGATGAACATTATGTATAAAGACTTGCATTTACACGCTTACAAGGTGCAATTGACTCAAAAACTAGAGCCTCTTAACCATTCCAAATGTCGTCAATGGTCAAAATGGTAACAAGAAATGGCAACAGTGGATGATCATCAATTTTCGAAGGAAATCATCTTCAGTGATGAGGATCATTTTCATCTCAGTGAAGTCGTCAATAAGCAGAATTGCCACATTTTGGCGAATGCTAATTTAAGAATGATTGTCGAAAAACCAATGGCTGGCGGCATCATCGGGCCGATTTTTTTCCAAAATGAGGCCGGCCAGGCAGTTACTGTGAATGGTGTTCGCTATCGTGAGATGATAACGAACTTTTTATGGCCCGAACTGGAAGATATGGATGTGGACGATACGTGGTTTCAACAGGACGGTGCTACTTGCCCCACAGCTAACGAAACAGTTGCTCGTTTGCACGACAAATTCACTGGTCGTATTATGCCATCATGTGATTTGACACCGTTGGACTTCTTTCTTTGGGGTTATTTGAAAGAAAAGGTGTACATCGATAAGCCAGCAACAATTTAAGAGCTAAAGGATGAGATAATTCGGTACATTAACGGCATAAAACCTCAATTATGCCTCAGCGTCATCGAAAATTTGGACCATCGGATGGAGGTGTGCCGCTGAGGTCGCCGCGCCCATTTGTCCGATATTTTGTTCCATACATAATTGAACCATACCAATATATATTATCATAATAAAAAAATAACAATAATTTCCTAAATAATTTGTGTTTTATTCAAAATCAACATCGGCCCTTAAAATTTAACCACCCTTTACATTAGCGGTGTTCTGAAAGAGCAAATGCACAGAATTTAGGTTTTCTGTTAAATCTCATAATAAAATACAAAGACTTTCCGTTAGATTTCCTAAAAGAGCTACGATATACTTTAGCCGTTTAAAATTGTGACAGTGGTAAATTTAATAGTTTATTTTTTTTTTAATATAAAACAAATTTCAAATCGTTTGGTGCCGGAACTTTTTTAAAACAGCGAATTAGAATAATTTTTTATGGACATTTTGGCTATGGCATGTTCAATTTGGTAATTGCAAAAAATTTAAAAAAGTTATAACGCTAGTATACTTATATACACGCAGAGAAAAAACATGTTTAAATATGGTCACCTCCAACAAAACTATTTTTAAAGAAAATTTTAAACAAACTATGATTAATATAACCATATTATTGCCACCTACAAGCATACTATGATTGAATTAATCCTCCATCAAGAAGCCACTACCATATTATGGTTGCCTCTAAATATGTTATGGTTAAATATGACAATACTTTGTTTTAAAATTAACAATAGTATTTTGCTCTTTTCCAAGAGCAACATGCTATGGTTGAAAACCAACCATGCAATTATTAGTGTTAAACATGTTTAAGTTATATTTGACCATAACATGTTCGGAGGCAACCGTTATATGGTTGTGGCTTCTTGATGGAGGACTAATTCAACCATAATATGGTTGTCGTTAACAATAATATTGTTAAATGAATCATAATATGTTTAAAATTTTCTTTAAATATAGTTTTGTTGAAGGTGACCATATTTAAATATGTTTTTTCTCTGGGTGTAGTAAGTTCGTTTTTTTATAAAAGTTTGTAATTTCTTTTAAAGAAAAATACTCCAAAAAAATAAAAAATTATAACAGGTATTAAAAAATCAAAGTTAATAAGCAATTGTTAAAATACACAACTTAAACTTATTTTACAATTAAATATCTAGCCAAATCGATGGGTTTTTTCATATTTTGAGGCACCCTACGGATAGCCTCTTGAATCACCTATGTGTACATTTTCTATAACATCCATTTAATTTGATTGATAAAACTGCCTAGGTTTCTTGGTTCCTATCCCCATTTAGAGAAATTTCTTTTAAAAATCGCCTAAAAAGTTTGAAGCTCCCATCATCCATGATACGATTCATGGCCAGCCTGGAGCAAAAAAATTTTGTAAAAAAGCCCGTATTAGATGTTTGATGATAACTGACTCTTTTTTTAAACTGCTGGGACGGATTTCTTTGCATATTTGATTACTCTGATTTGTGCTACGTACTTCTAATTTTTAACTCTTCATTTATTTGCAAATGCATGGTAAGATTTTGAAGAATATCCGGCAACTTCTACCTTAAACATAGCTCTGGTTTGGTTACCATTGTATCAAAAATTTTTACCGGAGCGACGTTTTCTATTGACCGGTTTTTTTATTTTCGAAAGCTTTTACTGTCTTATAAACAAAAGATTTTTCAATTTGGATTTCAGAAAAGTGACGAAAGAATTCAATTTTTTTTTAATGAGGATTATTTTCATAAAATTTACAAATCAACTTACGACCTTTTAATTCGTTTTATAATATTTTCTCTACTTATTATCAATTAATTGAACTGATCTCTAGCCAAATATGGGAAAGTGCCGTTATTTTTTTTAAATATTTTGTTTTTATATTACATTTTGCTTTATTTTTGCAGTGATGGTTAAAAATCAGTCCATATTTCATTCCGCATACGTTATTCAAAACTCCTCCTTATGGAAACTACATTGGGAGCAAAAACAGGCAGAATTTTTGCGGCTTTAAATTTCTCTTCATTGAAGAAAATATATATACTCCAAAAAATTCTTTATTTTCTTTATATTAGCAAAACATCCGTTTCAACTAATACTGTTCCAATAAATCATCAAAATGCAACAAATCCTGTTGATTTGATAAATAGTGGATATAACTGTGCTGCTGTAAGAGATCTGAGAGTGATTCCTCAAAAAAAAAAAATACAAACAAATCTTTGTATCTCGTTTTGCAAGTTATCTGCCCTCTAACTGCTTGTTCATCTATTTTGCACAAAAAAAATACAAAATATTTTTTTTATTTTACATTTAAGTTAAGCGAACCAAGTCTTCGTTCGAAATCGATGAACAGGCCATCAATCAATAACATTTTTTTTTCCAAATTTTGATATTTTAATTAGGCTTAAGTTCATCAAATTAAATTTTCATTAAATTATTTTTATAAAGAACGGAAATTTACAACATGAAATGAATTAAAATTTATTGATAATTTTTCATTCTTGACTGACCTGAGGCTCGAACCCAGACGTTTTTTACGGACCACTCAATCTCTTCATAGGGGTTTGCCGTTTAACACTCGCCGCCATCGACGACTGCTGGCAGTCAATAGTCAAACATCAATCTTTAAACCAAATTGTATTTAACCTTTGGTAGATCGAAATTTGCCTTGAATCCAATTTAATTGATTTTACATGTTCCCCCTTACTTCCGTTTTTTCGTACTTTTTGAAGTCCAAAGTACAATTTATTCCATTTTCCATTTTTTAGGAAAGTATTTAAATCTATATTGTGTTAATTTTCATATAAACTAAAATCTTATTTAAATACAGTTTGATTTTTATTTAATGTTATTTAAAAAGCCTTATTTAATTAAGACAAAAGTGTGGTAGCACTACTTAATACATACAATAACATATCACAGGGCGAATTTAACTACAGGTGGTGTCGGAACTACAACAATCCAAAAACAGCAGAAACAATATAGGGGGTTTTGCATTGTTAGTGTTTACGGCTCGAAATGTCAACTATTCTTAGCAACACACTAACAAATCAAAACAAATAGGCTCGAACTGTGAAAATCAGAAGGCGTTTCGAGACCACCTGTAGTTAATTCGCCTTGAAAATATCATAAAAAAGTTGGTCTCAAAAAACAGCTGACTGTTATTGCTTTGCTTGTTGTTGTATTGTTGTGATATTAAAACGACCTCGCTATGTTTTACATAACGAACACTTAAATTGCATTTAAATGTACAATATTGGTGAATTAAGTTTCATTTAAGTGTTTAGTGAAAAACAGCATTTTGTATATAAAACTCTATTTTAAATATAAATGTGATTTTGAATCAAACCTAAAACTTGGCCGTAACTCACCCATCTATTAATTGCTGGAAAAGATGATAAAGATTTGTGTTCTCTACTTGTATTTCAATACTAATATGCAATCTCTCCGCTATGGTTTGTAACATTTTGTATTCAATGCCATTCAAAAGAATTTCCGAAGAACCACTTGGATCTTCAGCTTCCATACCCTGTTGTTTATCGTAAACAACAATATCATCATTATCATTATCATCATCTTCACCAATTTCTTCTTCTCCTCCATAAGTGCTGTTAAAAAAGGTTTGATAAGCCGTTTTACTTTCTGTTGATGTGGCATATTGACCATTGTCTAAGGCTTCATTAAATATATACGGTTCCCAAGGACGAAAGGCAGCCACTAAAGGACAACCACTTAAATCTCTAGGAAACTTATCCAAAAATAAAGCACGATGTAATTCTTCGATATAAAGCTTAGGATATTCGGATGGTAATGAATAATCAGTGAAGGCAGCAAGAGTTTTATAATCTTCTAATATTTTATTCGAATCATCGACATATTCTACATTTGAAGGAGCTGTAGGTTTAGAAGAATCATGAGTATTAGAATTTTTAAATGTTCTGGCAGTATTGTTTGTTTCATTTTTATCCTGTTTTTTATCTAATCCTCCCTCCCGGTTATTATGTTCAAAATCTGCACGTTTCACTTCTTTAACTACATGTTCTTTATTGTTTTTCATTTGTTCGTTTTCCTCATCAACTTCATATTCAATACCAATATTTTCCAGCTCCTCTGTCCCATCTTCGACTTCTTTATTACCTTTATTCACTTTATTATTCTCGTCATCTTCTTCATCTTCTTCTTCTTTAATCTTCTGATAATCACAAATATCCAGTGTATCAATTGAAATAACCCGATTGCCGCAGTTGTTATTCGGATGATAAGGAAAAACAGACCTGCCATATAACAGACTGCTCTCTGCACTTTGTCCGATTATATTAACGTTATAGATTTTCTTATTCATGAAATATAATAAAATCTCTATCATAACATCGTTCATTTCCTCGTCGGTTTCCTCCACTGTCGACAAGTACACCACAAACTGGGCCAAAGGATTCCAATTCCAATTAGACTTCCAACTTTCAAACAATTCATTCATATCTTCATCTTCCATATTTTGTATAACGAAGAAATAACATTGAGGTTTCTCATGCAAAACGTGTTGGGTGTTAACTTCTCCATCAGCATCACGATGGGTATTTTTTAAGAGTATAGTCCAGTGATAATCGGAATCTGTATGCAATGCATGTAACAAGGATTGTTGGACATATGTTGAAGCTGATGTAATGCTCATGTGAAGCACAAAACCCGAGAGAGATTCGCCAGAATAAAAATATTTCGCAAGCAAAGATACGGTACATACTATTTCAGCAGAATTATCTTCGGTTGTTTTAATTAGATTTAAGCCAAAAATTTGAGCTTCACTATTCAGGGATACATTTAATACCAACAGCAACACCCACAGGTATGTCATACTTATTGCTTTGCACGAACTTTGTGTTCAACTGAATTGAGTTTTTAAATTGAAATGGTCATAAAGATTTGGTTATGTTACGGCCTTTAGCGAAACAAATATGTATGTATGTTATATGTTTATAATTTAATTATATTTACAAAATACTAATTGGAGGTATCATTACAGTACAGTGAGCGCCTAAAAAGGACGGATTTTAGGTTAAAATAGTTAGGTTAAATTTTCTATATGATTTGGATAGAGGAAATTTTGAATCTAAAAGTAATTGAAATTATAAAAAATATTTAAATTGTTTTTTTGAAGGAAAGCATTTATTTTATTGGTGTTTCATTAAAGGATGCTGTTAAAGTTTTATTAAGAGCATAATTGAGGCCGTCAGCGCAATGTGTGTGGTGTAAGCCTCAATTTTGCATACCCTGCGAAAATAAAATAACAAATTAGTTTATCTCTTGTTTTACCAATAACTAAAAGAAATCTATGCAAAAGTTTGTGTTGCATTAATTTATTTTTGCTTCGCCTCGCCCCAATGTTAAGCCTTCAGACAAACTTTAGAGTAATAATACAACACAAATATTTAAATTTTCAATGTGATTTATTTGAATGGAATCAGTAGAGAGCGATTTGATGAACAATGTTTTTCGATTTCTTTTCCGATTTCCACAATTATCATCAAAATAAATAAATTGCTGCAAGAAAAATAGCACATTTACTGTAGAAAATTACAATGCCAAAATGACACCTGCCAGATTGCGCAATATCTAAGTCAACGTATAACGCCATCTATCGGATTTTGGCTGGGAACTTTCTATTTTTTCATTTGGAAAGTTTTTAAGGAATAATTTTATTTATTTATTTATTTGCCTATGGAATATAATCCTTACAGACTTCATAATTAAATACAAATTAATTTTCACAAAATATATACAAATGTGAAATAAAAATTACAAAAATTATGTGTTTAAATGGATTAATAATTTAGTTTAAATATCATTGGGACTAGAAGAAGAGTCAATAAATTTATAAAACTTGTTGAACTCAATACACATCCTTCTTAACGGATCACTATTAGCATAATTAGCTCTTGAAAATTGAACTGATAAAGGAACTAAATGACGTGATGGGCGTTGAGGAACATTAAATGTTATATTGTTGATTAGGTATCCAGAGCATACGTCGCCAACAGTTATGTTAAAAATAAACGTGACGTTCATCACAGTTCTACGGCTTTTTAGGGTTGGCAGCTTGATGAGGCCTAGTCTTGCAGAATAAGACGGCATATTCCATAGGTTAAAGTTCAACCCACGCAGACAAAAATTCAGAAACTGTTTTTGAACTGATTCAATTTGGTTGGAATATTTATTATATATAGGGTCCCATATTACAGATCCATACTACAATACAGGTCGTACAAGGGAAGTATAGAGACTTTTCGTAACATATGGATCCTTGAACTCTTTAGCCCACCGTTTTACAAACCGATTTCACACAAAATTTTGTACAAAAAAACCAGTTTTCGATTTTTCCGACTTTTGTGGAGAGATTTTCCAAATCCGCAATGATGCTTTAGTTAGCGGAGCTAGTGTTCGGTATACCATTGAGAAGAAAATCCTTGCACCCGGCCGAATGGCAGCTATAACGTAAAGTTTTTTGCGCAAATCAAGTGTTCGTTATACATACCATTGAGAAAAAAATCCTTGCGCATGGCCAAAAGCCCAACCATGCTATCAATCGTACGATTTTTAAAACCAAACCCGTATAATTATTCGGATTTTGAAATCGGGATTCTAAATTTGAGATTTTAGTTTCGGGCATAATAACTCCACCCAAAAAATTTCATATAACTTTCCTTGTGTTCTTTTTTGGGGATAAAATTCATTATAAATTTTGAGGTTATTTTTCATAATGAAGAATTACCCCAAATTTTGGATCTTTTCATTTTATTTTTAGGGTTATTTTTCATTTTTTTGGGTAATTTTTCATTCAAAAAATGGAGTCATATTGCATTATGAAAAATAACCCCAAATTTGAGGTAAATTTTCAGTTATTTTTTGGGGCCATATTTCGCAGCGCCACGAATATCGTAAAACGGACCTTTTACTGCTCAGTACAAAAAATTTTAGAATCCTTTTTTCGAATAGTTCGATTTTTTGAAATTATAATAAAACTTATTATTCTTATGCTTAAACTATCACCAGTGACACACAAAGGTAAAAAGATTCAATAATGGGACAATATAGGATAAAAATTCATTCTTTTTGCAAACATGTTTGTATAAAGGTACCAAGCAAATAATGTACATTTGAGGGCAAAACAGGGTAAAGATTCGTCCTTTTAGTACTTATTGCAAACACGGTTTTTTTTAAATAATTTTACTTAAATTTGAAACTTTTGTTCTTTAACATAAATTTCAGAGGCAGCACTGGCTTAAAATTTTTTACTTTTGGTACTTTTTGTGAAAACGTTTTTTTGCCGTAATTTTAATGGTTTGAGCCCGGGCACACCGAGACTTAACAGCTTGTATATACATATATATGAGAGGTAGTTGGTATCACTTTTTACTGATAAGATAATACCAAGTTTGTACTTAAAGATTTTTTTAAAGACAAAAAAATTTTGATGCTCAAAAATCCTTTACTAGCTGCTGAGACTCAAAAAAGCTGTATGAAAATTTTTTATTTTTAAAGCATTTTTCAGTGCTGTGCATATATGTTAAAATACATACATATGTAATATATTGCCGTTTTTTTTGCAAAAGCGTCGATATCGTTATGTTTTAGCGTTTTTAAAAAATAACAGTAACAACATGCTTTAAACCAGCACTGGGTGCAAAGAAAACGAATATTGTTTCAAACATTTAACACCATAAGACACGCTTACGTATTTTAAGTAACTATCAACTATTGAAGTCGACCGCAACGTTTACGTATCCGCAACATTTACGTAAGAGCAACGAGGCCTTTACTGCTAACTACAATAATCGTTTTAATTGCTTTATATACAACAAAATCAAGCAGCTGATTTGCAACGTTACTGTTACGCCCGGCTAACTGAGCCTTTTTTTCTGGGTTTGACATTAACTACATGTTTTTGTTTTTAACATTACTTTTTAAATGGTGGAGAACAAATTTAAATTCAAATTAACTTGGACTTTAACTTCTAACTAATTAGCAACCAGTGAATTGCGCATAGGAATAGCTTAACCCACCAACAATAAATTTCAGTTATCCAATAGTAAGAATTGGGAACTTAGCACAATAAAACTACATAAATCTTATTAATGGAAAAACAATTTTTTTTAAAACAATCTCTTAGTGAGAAGATGTTTTGCACAAATTTTTAATTTTCAGTCAACTATTTACACATGTACATTTATTACCCACTGTGTGAATAAATGTATACTGGATAACTAGAACTTACTAAAACTATTAAAAAGCAATCTAATTGATTTAGATCTTTCGTTATTAACCAAATATTATACCTATACTTACATAGTTAAATAATACCAGTTAAAAAAAAAACAAAACATTATGACTTAGCATGTAAACGACCCCAATTCAAACAAAGATTTTTGATATAATTTTTTCTTTACTTCCGAAACTTTGTTTCTTCTTATTTAAAATACAAAGTAAATATATTTTATAACCATATGCTTATAAATAACCAACAAGACCACTCCTTGGGGTGTTTGCCTTTTAAATGTCTACCTGATGCGAGTAAACAAGCTGGCAAGTAACACACACAAATCAATCCACCACTCCAACTCAATTGAATCCAAATGAACCATACAGTTCTAAACTCCATTGCAGGTAACTTTTTGCAAAAGAATTAGAAAACAAAGAACAAAAATTGTTAGGAAAAAGTGTTAAATATCTTAATATGGAGTTTCTCAACTGTAGTTGTAGCCAACTTTTAAGACAGCCGACCAATCACTTTTACGTTCTAAAATCATTAAGGCCTTAATATGTATCGCATTTTTCTGCAGCTTTTATATTGCTAAAGTATTAATTACACTGGTCGCCAAAAAAATTGTTAAAAATAATTATATATAAATAAAAATGAAAAATTTTAAATAATTTTCAGTTTTTTCCTATCAAGTCTAATATTTTTTTTAGGGATATGAATAATATTTCGCCCGAATCATTACTTTAGAACGATTTATCCCATTTGGATAAAATTTCTAGAGCTTTTTAGAAAACGGTTGACAAATCGTCAGCTCATTATTGGCTTGTCGCATATACCAAAAAGTCTTAGTAGAAAAACGTCAATGAAGGCGTCTTTCTGCATATGATTTAAAGAAAAATTTAAATTTTTGTGAACGTTCATTCATATTTATATAGTATTTTATTGAAAGTGAACATTATTGTTTTGTGCCGCATACGCCACTTTTCTAAATTTATTTCAAAAAAGTTGCTTTTTGCGCTGCATATCTATCTACGTATGCTTACTGCAGCGTATTAAGTTCAGTGTTGCCAATGAAGAATTCGGAAATTACACATGACTGTGTTCCAAATAACACATTTATAGAAAAATTACACATACGAATCGAAAAAGTTGCGTTGATAGAATCAATTCAACGTGCAAAAACTTATTGTTATTCCATACTTGCCATTAAATGTAAGATTTACAAAAAAAACAATGATTACCAATTGCTGTAATAAGAAAGAACTGGGTGAACATTAGAGAACGGCTTTGTGTGGTTGCAAAAATTCATATTTTATGAACACCATTAAAATACACTTTTTTACGTTCATACAATCAAACTTGATGAGCCACACACATTCGCTGCAGGTTTTAAATCATTTGAATTAGGGATTGCTGTTCGGTTTTAATCGAAATCAACACCGCGGTATTAAATGCCTAAAACCCGAAACCGAAAACCGACAAAAAACCACGGTATTAGCTTTTACTTTAACAATATATTTATGCATAATACTGTCTTCATATACAAAAACGTTATACATAACAGCCTGCAACAATGACAAGGTATTTCAAAATTATAAAAATTCAAAATAACTCTTAAGTAGACACAACTTATTTGTGTGGAACAAACTACCTCCTTGGCCTGGCTGGGACTGCTAGTTTTTGTATGAAGTTTTTGTGACTATAGAAAAAACGCACACTAACAAACGCCTTGGCAAGGCTGGGACTCCTTTTTATATATTTATATGTTTGGAGTTTGATGGCTATAGCAGGAACTTTTTGTTGGGAAATAGAATACTTCTACGAAAAAACAGTAAAGGAAGAATGCCATTTCTTTTCCCCTCTCTCCTGAAAACTCAAGACTTGGCGAGTCAAACTTGACGTGTGTGAACCGGCACTTAATGTTCTAACAGCAAATCTTGGCTGTCAAAAATTGAACTTCGTACAAACGGTGGTCAGATCTTACAATGTTGTAATTTTTCTGAAAATTGTGCCGTTGTCAGATGCATTATTTTTACACATCTGCCAAATGACAACATTGTAAGATCTGACCACCGTCTGTACGAAGCTTTATTAAAAAATGTTTAAATTAAATTAAAACTACACAAAAATTACCCACAATATGTGTTATTACACATGGATTGGCAACAGTGATTGAGTTGTTGACATTTTATTATGCTTTTGCTTTTAATACTTTTTTTCTTAAGTCAATAAAGCGAAGAAAGAGTAAAATTTATTTTCTTTTTGTCATTTTATTTTGCTTTCGCGTAAGCTATTTGTATTTCTTACGGCAATGAAACAAAGCAAAGGAGTAAAATTTATTTTGTACGTTTTTGTATGACGAATTTGCAGTATTCGCCAAGCAGTGGCGTGAAGGGCAAAACAATACTTAATGAACTTTAAAATAGTAAAAATGAAGGAACATTAATGATTAAAATCTCAGAAACCAATAATGAGCTGACGAAATGTTGAACCAAATCGGACAAATCGTTTTCAATTTATGATAAAATGTATTAGCATAACCACTAATACAGTGTTCTAGAAATTGAAACTTTTTTAGACAAGCTGGGCACTTGTCGTTTTAACCTTATTCGGGTACGCTGAATCCAGTGGTGGTAGCCGTTTTTTAGGTTAGCTCTGGTTTTCGAAATATACCGTTATTTCGAAAATGGAGGAGGTTGCACAACATATATTCGCGTAACTCAAAAACCCTTTAGATTATTGAAAAAACTAAAAAAACCAAAATTCCGCAATAACATTTCCTTTAATAAATTTAATAAAAACTAATTTCTTATATGCGCAGTCGTTTTAGCAACATCATTTTTTTTTTTTTTGGAAAAAAAATAATTTTTTTTATCAAAATTTCGTAATTTTTGTTTTTTAAAAATTCATAAAAAATTGGAAAATGCAGCTAGGATTCTAGTTTTTTCCAGACGTATAAAAATTGCAAGCATAACAAGCCATAAATGATTAAAATCCGCTGCCAACTTTTGATTTAATTCACAAAAGTCGGAAAATTTTAATTAATTTAAGATTTTTATAAAATGCAATATTTGTATGGGAGCGCCCCTAAGAAGTGGTGATAAGGGGCAAGTATGTCTCGAGAAAATGTTAAGGATAAAAAACTAATTGAGGTCGGTCCTACATTTTATTCCACTAGGAGCGACTCCTGAGCATTTATGAGAAGTCTTCTTCAATATATTTCTAGTCTGCATTGATCATTTTGTATGGGAGCCCCCTTAACACCCAGTCTCCACCTAACATGAAATGCAGTTAAAACATGAAGTTAAGACTTGCTGTTTAAATGATTAAATGTTTATGGGGGCGTACACGTAGTGAAGTTAGAGTTAAAACTTTTCATTATTTTCAGTTCGTTGACGTGTCAAGTATGTAAATAGCTACAGTGTGTTTGTGGGGTTGGTCATCCTTGGCACTGCTGGGGCCAAACTGAAGAATTTTATTAAACTGCCATATTTGTATGGTTGAAATTCTTAAACTTAGTTGCTGCAGTGCCAAGGATGCCCATAGATCGGTCAAATGTATGACCTACCAAACTTTATTTTTCATCTAAACCATTGCCCGGCTTGTCTATTTTTCAACTAGCACAGTGATATTAATCAAGCAAAAAAAAAAAAATAAATAAATAAATTAAAGTGATAGGGTATGTTTAGACCTAACAAACACTTGACGAAAAACTCCAAAAAAGCGTGACCAGTCAAAGTTTAGTTTTATTATTAACAATTTCTATTGATTAACTAAACTTTATTTGTGAGAAGTTAATTGTATAATATTATTTATAAACTGTTAAATGATGTTTCATCTAGCGGTTACGTCTAGGACGTCAAATATTTATTGGGTGTTAACATTGCTATACAATTAATATGTTAACAGATTTGAATTTGAATTTTTTGTATTTTGTCGACCAGTGTTATAATAATTATATTGTACTGTATGTAATGCTTGTACTATTCGTATGCTTTCAATCCTAAAATAGAGAGTTGGCGTTGTGTAATTGTGTATTCATAAAGAATACATAATTTTCTTATGTGAATAATTCGTTTAACATGGTCTTTTTGAGTTCATTTTGAAACTAAGTTTATACGAGGTCTAGCATAAATGCGTTTTTTAAATGACAATACTCGATTTCGGTATTTTATCTAAACTAAGATGTTAAGCATGTTGCAAAATACTTTTTCCGTAAAACATTCTATTGATATACCTCAAGATGGTATATACAGGCCTGTCATAGAATTCCTTTCCGTATTTTGCTTCTTCAAAAAACGAAAAACGAAAAATTTTTTCGGAATGAAACCACTTTTGGTTTTTAAGTGGAATTGATTGTTTCAGTATTTTATAACCGACAAAAACTACTTTAAACTATTTTTTATGGATAAATAAATGTTTTTTATGATATAGATTGAAGAAACAACACACTTTTGATTTATTTATTTTACTTAATATTGATTTTATTAAAAACATAATAAATTCTTTACCGTTGCGTTGCCACCTTTTTTTTCCTCACAAACCACTTTTTTCTGAACATTGCCATACTTAACACAACAATCATATGGTTTTTATGTAAAGTTTTATGTATGTATACATAACTAATACTTGCTTACTTAGTTGGCCATTTATAGCGAACCATGTGGATTATGGGCTGAACTGAGAATTGATTTCAAGGCGCCTCTGTCTTCTGCGCTTCTTCACCAATTTTTAACGTTGAGTTTGGAATTGTATTCCTGTTCAGCCGTCCTCTTTTTGCGTCTTTGCTCGGGATCATATTTTATCGCCTTTTTTCTAAAGCATCGACATTTGTTCGGACAACAGGACCAAGCCAGCGCAATTTTTGGATTTGTACGTGTTTAACTTCATCGCTGTCGGCGTTCAGATTTATCTGCATTTTTGGCTGAAAAATTCATTTTTTTTCTAGCTCGGTAGAAACTTCTTTACTTTGTCACTAATGTTTTTACTATAAGCACTGCTGTAACTACTGAGTTAAAGTTGTTGTGGTTTCAGCATTAACCGCATGTAATCGTTTATAACCTAGACATTTATTTGGTGGAGAACCAAAAAAATCTCATGTGTGACTGGTGGAGTATCATGAAAAAACTCAAGACGTTTTACTTGGCGAGACCAATATACTCAGGAAGCTCTTCGCTTTCCTGAACGGAGGTCAAGGTCGACCGAGGCGTTGCTCATGAGGCTCTCAACAAATCTTGTGATACCCTGGCAATATAAATACAGATAGTTAGCCAAAAACATTTTTAAAATAAAAACAAGTAAGAAAGTATATTCGGCCAAGCCCGACAATATGATACCCTACACCACAGTATTTAAAAACAAATTTCCGAGAGGGATCCATCTATTTTAAATTTCATTAAAATCAGTTTGATAGTTTCTGAGAGACATAAATTGCCACCCTATCTCCGCTCGTGGTCCTATTTTTAAAAAAATGCATAGTTTATGTGTCCATATAAATAGGGATCGATCTATGTTTTAAATTTCATTAAAATTGATTTGATAGTAGACACAAATACCCTATTCCGGAAAGCATTATGGACTTATTCGCCATTTTCAATAGGCTGGACCCTTGTGTCAATTAGAACCTATGTACCAAACTTCATAAAATTCACAAAAGTTACATGGACAGACAGACAGACAGCCATCCTGCCGGACGGACATCGTTAGATCGACTCAGAAAGTGATTCTGAGTCGATCAGTTTAGGAAAGTATAAACAAAGATTGCTTTAGAAAAAATATATAACGGTTGTCACATCAAGCGAACCAATTTTGAGCATAAACAAGTTTTAAAAGAAAAATAAAAAGAATAAAAAAAAAATATTATGATGTCGAGCCGTTTTGAAATTGATTCATTAGTAGGACTTTTATTCACAAAAGATTACTTAAAAATTAAAAATTCGCATTGTCTTGACACATTTAGATCGCTGGACTTATTTCATCTGATATTTACACGAAATAATATGATAACTACGTAAAAAATATACTAAATGTGTTTTTTTTTTGAAAATTTTAAAATCTAGACGCAGATTTTTTGATGAAAAATTATGGGTTTTTGCTAATTTTACCTCTAAAACTTCTGGCAACACTGCATAGATCTTGCGAAGTATTTTTCGCTTGGACACTCCAAGACCAAAGCTTTGCAAAGCTGTGCAAATAGAATTCTAAGTTCGGATTTCCTTAAATTTAGTACTGATTATTTAAATGCCCGGTACTTAAAATAATCCGAAAACGGTATTTATTTAAGTAAAATTGAGATAAAAATTCGCAAATTCATACTTGAAATAATCGGAAAGTGAGATTTTGGTTCTAATCTAAACACTTACCCCAGAACCTGAGAGAGCGAGAGAATAATAGTATTTAGTTGTCCGCTGACACGTATGGCTGTTTCAAACTTGTAGTATTTTCCCCTTGGTCACAGAAGAACTCTCAATGATTAGACCCCAGCAGCGTGTCCGATATGGTTTTCGTAATCATTCTTCTTTGAAAATTTGACAAATAAAATTCGAAAATTTTTGCTTCTTATTTTCATTTCCAAACTTAAAAAAAATTGTATGGTTTTCTTCTTGTAGTGTTGTTGTTGTTTCTACAACAAACTTTTACAAACGCACGCATACGCACACATATTTTCTTTCGAAAGTAATCTAATTTTGGATAGTTGTAGGTACTTTTTAGTGTTATTCGTCCTTAAAGTTTTAATTGCGACTCGTAATAAAAGTAAATAGAAAACACTTAAATTTAGTACGAGTTTTTTCTTTCTTTGTACATTAGCGAAGGCAGCAATGACATCTCGCAACGTTCGTGCCATGATGTTGACATCATCGGCATATGCGAAAAGCTTGTGGCTTGGCTTTTGGTGAAAATTGTGCTGTTTATATTTACGGCCGCGTCACGTACGACCTCCTCCAAAAAACTATTGACTTTCACCTTGCTTAGAGCCGCGTTAAGTGGTAAATGACTCAGGGAGATAGATCCTTTCAAATTTTCACTAAAGATTTTGTATCAGTTTTAGTCATCTTTCCCTATCTGGTTAGCTTTGCAGTTTTGCCGAACTCAAACCGAATTCATGCGCGTATCGGATGCATAAAGCGGCATTGTAATCGACAAATAGGTAGTAACTGGCGATCAGTTTTTCATGGGCAGTCTATTCCGTCGACCTTTAATTTTTCTGCAATGGGTAGAGGACTTATCGCTCTATAGTTCGCGCATATTGTTTTAAATAATGTCAGTTTTTCACTTAAACTTCAGTTTTTAAGCGCTGGTTCCAACATACAAAGACATACAAATGTGGAACATTATCCATTGGTATGATCAACCTTCCGTTATATTGCTTTGCAATATAACAGCCTGGCGCCCGATGTCGATCGACAACTAAAGCGAGCGACAACAAGTCACTCATTATCGTTCTATTAAGCGACCCACTAACTATCGACTTGTCGGTCTACTAGTTTAACATTTCTAACGTAGTTATTTGTTTATTAATATTAATAAGGCAAAAGTCAAATAACTACAACTTAAAAAGTTATTTAAGCTATTTTTTTACTTTTAACCAATAATTATTGTTTGCACCTCGTTAAAACCAAATTATTTTACTTTGAGAATTTAATACCACATTCAAAAATTAAAAAAAAAATAAAATTAAAAAAAAAACAAATACATTAGACCTACTTTAAGTGTCAAATGTCTTAGTCCGTTTTCTAAATTAAAATAAATTTGTATGTTCATGTCATATGCCTTTAGTTAGTGTCGGTCCACTACGATAAATTTATTTTTGTGTCAAAAATTCTATCGCGTTTCCAAAATTTAAGATAAAGTTTTTTGTTTGTTTAACTGCATGCATAGAAAGGGTTCTTCAATAAAAATAAAATTAAAATATAATATCTTAACTCAACTCTGTTTTAATACATAAAAGTTTTTTGTTTGTTGAAAATATGCACCCAGTATTTTCTTATTTTTTTTTGCTTTGTCATGGTGACTACTTGAAAAGCAGTTTTACTAACTTCATATTTAACACATGCAATACTTGTATTTCGCAATTTGTTTTTTATATTGGGGCTATTTAATTAATCAGAAACAGAAATTTGGCACATTAACATTCTAACGAAAAAATACAAAATGTAATTAAAAAGTTGAAAACTTTTAAAAGTGTAAGAACTTGCAGGGAATGATGAAGAATATCTTTAATGTTATATTTTTTGGTTTTAAATAGAGACGCGGCTTAAGGGCCGTGCATTTAGCTAAGTCACATGCGACTCCGAGCACTTTGAAAATTTAATATGTACTTGAACTCTTTGTACATTTTAATTTACAAATTAAAGATTTTTTGTTTTTATTAATTTGTAATACTCTTCACCAAAGGTAGAAGGGTATATCATTACCAAATAAAAAGTTATAACGAATTTAAACCCCTTCGTTATCTTCTATCTATATATATATATAAACCAAAAGTTGCATTGTGTTGGTAATTGATGTTCTCTGTAATGCGTGAACCGATTTTGTTTCGGCAAAGTTCACGTGGAAAGAGACGTCAATGCCAAGGTTTTTATGTATCAACGGTCTTCAAATGTGTATTGGTTCATGAGTTATAGCCATTTTAGTGAACACGTTATCCAAGAACTTTGGTTTCGGACACAATCATTGGAAATGATGGTTACCCATTATATCGTCGTGGATCAACTCAAGATAATGGCAGGTCTGTTACCATAAGAGTTCGAAATCAAAACGCTGAGGTCGATAATCGTTGGATTGTGCCATATACACCTTTATTGTTGAAATTATTCAAAGCTCATTTTAATGTCGAATGCTGCAATTCTGTCAAGTCCCTTATATACATTTGCAAGTATATAAATAAAGGTATATGGAGCTACTGATCCAAATAGAGGGGACGTTACATTAGCAGTAATGAGGCGATTTAGCTTATTTTTTCGTTTCAAATTCACGAGAGATATCCAGCTGTCCATCTTGAAAATGGCCAACGTGTGTATTTCACTGCCGAAAATGCTGCACAGAGAGCTCTATCACCACCTAATACAACTCTAAAGCTGGGATCACACGATTGCCGCAATGCACCAATTTTCACATTTTTTAATACCCCAATCGTGTGACCGCACAACCAAATGGCTCATGTACCAATCGAGGACAATATTGTGCTTACTTTTACCAATCAAATGCAACCCTGGTGCGGCAATCGTGTGACTGTTTGCTATGCAACCGCGCGTCAATAAAAATGATAAAAATGCACCAATATTTATTGTGTTCTTGTGCGGCAATCAAACAACACAATACCCGCCAATATTTGCCTTTTTTATTAGATTTACTTTTTTGTGTTTCTTTTATTAGGTAATGAAAATAAATATGTATGTATTTATTTATTTTGCATTTAAATTTTTTTAATTAATTATTTTAAGTTCACAAGCATATTTAGCTGTTCTGTGCGAATATTTTTATTAAAGATATTTCTATTCGAACCTAAACATACGAAATTGTTGAACAGACTGTTAATTTTTGGAATATCTTAAAAAATTAAATAAAACTTTTCAACAATAATTTGTTTAAGTATATGATTTGTATCATTTATCATTTAATTTTTTTCAATGAACAATCCAACAAGAACTTTCAAACAAATAAAAAAGCTACCACAACAGCTGTTTTCGCAGTTAATATACATACATACATAAGTAAGAACAATCGTGTGACTGTTCTGCAGCAATTGTTGTAACCATTTCGCTTTGTGCCAACTAGCGGCAATTAAATTTGTATAAAACAGGGCAATCGTGTGATTTCAGAAAATTTGGTTGGGGCAATTTCATTATTGTGCGTCAATAAAGCACAATAATAATTGTGTCATATTGGTGCATTTGCGGCAATCGTGTGATCCCAGCTTTACTGCATTTTTTAAATTGTGGAAAGTTGATGCTTTTGCCAGAACGTTATTGTATGCAGAAGTGCCAATGTATTTTACGTGGAGTGCCTCAAAAAAGGAGTTCCAACGCCGTAAGCAAGGAAAAAGTGTTGATGGACATCAAAATTTATATTCAAGTGATGCTTTGGGACGTATTTATACTGTTCACGCAAATAATGCAGAGCATTACAATAAAAACAATTTATCACTGATTTAAATGAATTCGAATTGATTTTAATTATCTCTTTTTCACTACGAAGTGTGCAAGGGGTTCGATAGTATGCAGATAAAATAAATGTCTCTTTAATTTTGTGTTTGAATGCTAGTTTTTTTGCTACCTTCAAAAAAGTATAATGTAAACGCACTAGATTTTGAGGAAGATATCAAATGAAATCTACTAGATTTCGTTGTCATGTAAATAAAAAAGTTGAATGCTTGTAGATATATTTGTACTTATTTGATTGATAAAATGTTATTTGTTGAAAAAAAATTGAATTAAATAATATTTTGCATCGATTTTTATTGAGCGGGAATTCCCGGGATCCAGGGAAATTGAAAAATAAACCCCGCCTTCCCGGGAAATGAAAAAGTCCGCGAAAAGAAAAACTCTAGTCAATGTCAAAATACTCATATGTATTTGAAAAAATTACATTTAAAGTTTTAATAATTTTTTTTTTTAATTATATGTAGCTAAGAATAATTCCAGACTTTACTTATCAACTTTGACTTTGACATATAATAGCAGAAACATGCCAGTAGAGAGTAAATTTAAAATTTACAAATTTTTTTTTTCATTTACCAAAAAAAAAAAAAAAAAGTAAATGACCGCTTTACCAGCGAAAACTAGACATGCCAACACTATTCAGATGTAATAAAATAGATTATATCGTAATTAATTTAATTGTTTTAAACTATTTGCTGACGAATATTGTTCTTCAATTTTAGAAAAATAAATATTTTATATTATTGAAAAACTTTTAATTTAAAAATTTTGAATATTATTTTTTTTTTTTTTAAATATGAAGCAGTTTAAATAATTCTTAAAAAAAATAGTTGACGAGTCGTTGTCGTGCCAGAAGTGCAGATTTATCTTCATTTTGCAGATTTTATACCCCAAAATTGCCAAAATGCAGATTTGAAGATTTTTGGTTTAAAATTGCATTTTTTTTTTTAGCTCGGTGAAAACTTCTCTACGTTGTAACTTATGTTTGTACTATTTCCACTTCTTGTATTGTTCTTTCCAGGCCATCGTTAATATACTGTCAAAAAAGTCGGCCCAGAGGTTTATGAGCCTACAAGATTAAAAAACAACTTTCTTCTTAAGACATATTTTTAAACTGATGTGCGAATAAAATATTACTTTTGGCACAAAATAATTCTGATTAATTTTTGTCTCTTTTGGTTACTGTATTCTTACATTTTGGTTGTGGCAACGCTGATCATAATACCTATTTTTATAAACGACTATTTTTCAACCCCGACAACAGCACACATAAGAAGGCCAAACATATTTTTCATTGATACACCAAAAAATAATTTTTTTCAAGTTGAGTGTTAATGGCAAAAATTAAAATTAAAAATTTAATTCTTAGTTCCTTCATATGGTTTGAGGCCTCGAAAATGAAAAAAAACGCAGAACGTTTTGAACTTACTATTTATTCAAAAAATATTTAGAAGTGTAACTCTTGACAAAAATTCTTAACTTAAAAAAAAAATTTAACTTTTTTATTTCCCCCTGTCAGCACTGTTGTGTATGTTGGTCAAATCTGCAACAGCGATTTCTTGTTCGCTGCCAGACTTTTACCCTTTAAACTCAATCACACAAAAGTTTATTTGGATAAACTGTTTTATTTATGTTAAAATATAAAAAAACACGAAATGGAAATTAAAAAAAGGGCTAGAAAAGGCTAAATGCATTGTTGAAAAAAGCCGAAAAAAGCTTAAAGCTAAATGGAATATCTTAAGCTTAACATGAAAAATAAAGCTAAATTTAGCTCGAAAAAAGCTAATATGGTCACACTGAATATGAACAAAATCAAGGCGAAGCGATGTCAATAATACGATAAGTACAGATTTCCTCAAATCAAGTACAGAATGCCTGATTCAAGTACGGATTTTTCAAGTGCCCCGTAATTGATATATGAAAACAGGATTGACTTAATTAAAGGTGAAATAAAATGAATCTCAAACTGTGCGTGATTCAAAAATTTTTAACATGGCTTAATTTCGAAAGTGAGATTAGATTGATTCTAACCTAAACACTTACCCTACAGAACCAGAAAGAATATTATAATTTTGTTTTCCCGTTACGCATCCCAATAAAAAAATTAAGCTTCAAACGAAGCAGGTTTGTAAAGGAGAAATGTAAAAGTTTCGCTTGCCTTCTCGCTTATATTTTACAGTAATTTTTTAGAATTCTCCCTTACAAACCTGCTTCGTAGTAAGGGAATGACGTGGCCTTGGAAATTAATTTTTTTTTTATAAAACTTGGTGTAATTCTTCATTATGAAAAATTACCTTAAAATTTATAATGAATTTGAACCCCAAAAAAGAACACAAAGAAAATTATATTAAAAATTCTGGCTGGAGTTCATATGCCCGAAACTAAAAATCCAAAATTTTGAATCCCGGTTTCAATATCCGAATAATAATTCAGTTTTGGTTTTAAAAATCGTACGATTGATAGCATGGCAGGGCTGTCGGCCAAGCGCAAGGATTTTTTTACTTTATGGTATAACGAACACTGGCTTTGCTTACTAAAGCTTCACGTTATAGCCGTCCTTCGCCCAGGCGGAAGGATTTTTTCCTCTATGGTATTACAAACACAGCCTTCGCGAACTATAGCATCTCTACATAATTGGCAAGGATTTTCTCCACTTTGGTATAAGAATTCGAGTGTTTTATACCATCGCTAAAAACTTTTACATAAAATTGTATATAATTTGTGTAAAAATGTTATGGGTGATTTTTCATTTCTTGAAATTTGCATTTTTTTTTATTAGCAAACGAAAAATAGCCCCAACGTAAAAATTGTGATTTTATTTGGGTCAATTTTTCATTGCATGATATTGGGGTAGTTTTTCAATACACTTAAAATGCATAAAAAAACCCTAACGAAAAAATGAAAAATAACCCCAAAAAAAAACCAAAAAATTTCCCCAAAATTGCGTGTTGTTGTGTCTTATGTAAAATTTTGGGGTCGTTCTTCACTTTCCTTTTGGGGCCATATTTCCTGGGGTAATTTTGCGCACCTCCCCAAATTTGGTCTTATTTAGGGTTTTGAATATAAGAAGTCTGTGATAATTGATCCATAATCGGCACAGCCAAATAAAGTATATATATCGACCCCTAACCGCGAAAATAACGTATGTGCCAAAAAACCAATTTTACAGGAGAGAGTTTTTTTTGTTTTTTTTCATAAAAATTTTGTATGAAATTTGTCGCTTATGATAAAATTGTTCTTGCTGTAAAATCGTAACGGTTCCTTATGTGACCATGATATTTTCGGAGAGGATGCAAGTGTTGACAATTAAGTCAATTATTAAAAAAAACAAAATTGGAAATGATGTCGCCTACGATATTTTCGCGGTTAGGGCTCGATATGAACTTATCGAAAAATTATACACTTTTGCTACTCATACGATATCGGCATGTTTCATATTGAGAGGTTATTTATTTCCAATCTTGCTGTTACATTTTCCTTAAATTAAACCTGTTAATTTAACACTTTCATAACTGCTTAAAAAATTAAAATTTCATTTCATTTCTAATAATCATTTGCTTGCATTCGACTACGGGTGCATAAAACAATTTAACTGACATTCTTATATGTACATATTTTAATTTTAACGCATGTCCATTTTCAAAGAAACTTAAACTTTTTAATATATTTTTCTGACAAAATAAAATAAAAGACCAAAATTAACATTCAAAATTCAATAGCAAATTCACGTTGTCTGTCTTTATTGAAGTTAAAAATTAAAACGGATATACTGTCAGCGTCAAAATAAAGTGTACAACTGGTTTTCCAATATTAAAAGTGTTATTTTAGTAAAAAAAATTCCAATTTTTAGAAGTTTATTATCATTTACAAAAAATTAAAAATTTGAAATACTTTAAAAACAACAAAAACAGAACAATAAAAAAACAATTTTACTCCGTTTTTAACACGTCAAAAAAAGTGTACAGTTTTAAAATACTAAGAAAAGTGTAGCGGCTAATATTTCTTTTTGCTTTTAGGACGACTTGTAGTTCCTTTGGCATCGATTCCACCCATTTTAAAGTTAGTGCAGTAGACAATTTTGGCTACTCTTCCTGCTGAATTTTCTTCAGAGAGTGATTGCTGCTTATGTTTTTTTTTTAATTTGTCTGCCCAAATGTTCCCATATGTTTAGTTGAGTTGATATCGAGCGACTATTGGGCCGATCCATCTGTTTTAGGACGAATTACAAAAGCCAACCCTATCAGGCTTCACTATAGATACTGTATTTTTCCGTTGAATTTCTTATTTCTAGCTTTTATCACGTTTTTTTTGTTCAACTTGCTTCGTCAATTTTTGGAGCAACGTATTTTTCACAAGATGACAAGCTTGAAGTCTAATCAAAGTGCCGGTTCACACACGTCAAGTTTGACTCGTCAAGTCTTGAGCTTTTAGGAAAGAAGGGAAAAAAGAATGCCAGTTTTTTTTCCCTCTCGCCTAAAAACTCATGACTTGACGAGTTAAACTTGACGTGTGTGAACCGGCACAAATTGGGCAAAGTAGAAATTTAACTTTTTATAACTAACATAACCATTTTTTATATTGGAAAACAAGATGTACACTTTATTTTGACGCTCACAGTACTTCTAATATTCCAAATACATACATAAGCTTGATATGTATAGACATGACCAGTTAGTTAACCGGTTGGGGTCTGCCTAAAAACAAACCATTATTAATTTATTCCATAAAATTTCAAATACTTTATTTAAAATACATACATCCAGGTATTTTTCTTTAATTAATTGCATTTTTTTAATGCAGAGCGGAGTTCAGTGTTTGTTGTAAATTAATGGTCTTGCGAAAGAGAAAATGCAAAATTATTGCCCCTATTGCGGTTCTCCACTCAACTCAGTTTGGTCGTGTGGGAGTCAACCCAACTTATGCACAACCAAACTCATAAAACTTTTGTATGGATGCGTTTAGTACAAGAAGACAAATTCGTGATGATACCAACCCTCTTAAACTTCCCAGTGCCAAGTAAGATCTAATAAGTAACGAAACTATCTTGTGCCTGATGAGTTCTTCTTCTTTTTGGTGTAGCTGACTCAGTAAAGTTGTCACTTGATGGTGGAATATTTGCAATACGAAATACTTGGCCGGACTTGCAATACAAGAGCTGCGAAACAGTATCCTCAAGGCTGTTTAATGGAAATTCTTGTGATAGCCCTTCCCCAGTCGCTAGAGTGTTCCTTCTATTGTTGGCAAAATTTTTCTTTATACTTGTCTTGTTCACACAGAAAAAAATACCAATGTAAAATTAACATGGAAAAATGTTGATTGAGAATCATAGTAAATTTCTGCTACAAACCTGCTTCGTGGTAAGGGAATGCCGTAGCACTTGAAATGTTATTTTTTTTTTATAAAAGTTGTTGAGAGTTCCTTCACTTATTTTACTGCATTTCTGTATGTCTTATTGCTTAGCGCATAAATGTGCGCCTATTTTTTTAAATGTACCATTAAGCCTATAGTACACGGAATGTAAAAAGCCACATGCGCGTGCGGTTCTGACGTAATTCTGACGACACTACAAAGCCACAATAGCAAGTTCGTGTTGTGTGATGACGACAAAATTACGTCAGAACCACATGCGCATGTAGCTTTTTACATTCCGTGTACTATAGGCTTTAGTGCTTCGCAAAATGATACAATTTTTTATTGGGTATCGCATTGTTTACGTTAGCTTAATCATTATGCTATGTTTCCACTGTACGTGCTTCGCTCCCTAATCATGTTAAACACCCTTATTACGAACGAAGCCACTTCTCAGCGGGAAAATGTAATCAATAGGAATCGAGAATGCATTACATATCTTGTATGTATAATAGTTTATTTTAGAATTCATTATTCTTAACACGGAACATGTCCTAGGATTGTAAAATAACGAATTTTTATTAAGAAAATATGTATATAAAAACACGAATAATAGTCACGAACAGAAACAATACATTTCTTGTTCTGTTAATGTGGGAATATACATACGTAGTAATTAATGCCAATTTATTTTGTCTGATAAAATTACCTTTTCGATTCCAATTAATGCATTATTATTATTTCAGAAATAATACATTATTTTTTAAGTTATTTATGTAATCAATCCCTTATTTTCCCAAAATTTTGTGAGCACGAAAAATTCCTCTCTTCTCTAAATTTTATCGCAAGTTTATCTGAACAAACTGTACAAATCGTTTGTTTTAGCGTTGTCAACTTGGTCGTTTCGCACCATTTTGGTGCTTTTTGAATTTTTTAAAAAGTTTTAAGCAATATTTTTAAAATTAATTCAAGAAAATGTATCATGTTGTTAGGCCTTTAACATTTTAGAGCAGCACATGGGCGCTAAGATTAACTTTTATGCTAGTCAATTTTTTTGCGATTCAATTGTATTTTTAATAAAAAAAATATTATACTTTTTGTGGAAAATTAATTCGATAACCATTTTTAATAAAAAAGAGAAAGTCTAAACTGGATTAGTTTTTTCAAATGGCGCGGGGTTTCTCCATTTTGGTGCGTTTTGAAAATTCAAAGTTGACAACGCTGGTGTGTTTATCAAAAACAACTGCAACAAATCGAAGCAAGTAGATGAGTCGCGTGAACAGCATGATTCATAAACATGATTGAGAAAGCGAAGCTGGTGATTCAAATCGTAGTGGAAACATATCATTAGTTGGTAATAATTGCCCTTCGATTATTTTGGTAATTCTGAGTCGATTGGCACTAAAAGTTGGATCTAGACCAGCGACGACCATTTCTTATATTCATATACTTGCGAGTATAGGACAAAAAACTTTACTGCAGCGATGGAGACACACCTTCTATTATTGATTTGAATGCCGATGATCAGTGATGCGAGCTTTTTGAAAACGGGTATAAAATATTTAATTTGGGGATTGGGAATTATGTTGGGGATTTTTTAAACTTTGGGAAAGTTTTGTGGATTTTTTTTTTCTTTTTTTTATTTCGGTATCGGTATCAGAATTTCAATTATATCGGTATACTGGTATATTAACTTTTAAAACGGTATATACCTACCGGTATTACAATTAAATGAAAAAAACAAAAAATCACAATCAACACAAATTGCGTGATCAAAGCAAACATGCAAAAAGGGCAGCTTTTGAAGAAAAATACAGAAAAAAACGCAATATTTTCTGTCTCGTGACTCCTCTGTGTGCTCTGTGGTTTGAAGAAGGATTACGCCACGAAACTTTCTTAAATTCCTTAAAATCTTAACGTTGGGTTTTGCTGCTCCTGCCACATTTATATAATGTTTACTGGTCTAAAACCAATATTTCTATGTATTACACGCATTAGCACAATTGCATAACCCTCCTAACCTTTGGTGGTGTAGGGTATACCAATAAAAAAATATCCCATCATCGCAAAGAAGGCAACAATAAAAATTGCAGGCAACAAAAAAAAAAAAAGAAAAAGATTAAATAAGAAAGAACTAGTTAGTATGTATGTATGTATCAACAACACAAAAATATTTTGCTAGAAATGTTGCATTCATCGTTCGTTATTATTCAATTATGTTGCCGCCAAGACGTAGAACAATTACTCGTTTCTTTGCTTGGTCAAAACTTGCTAACAGGTTTTTGTTTTTGGCGATTTGAAAAAATTTGTCTTAGAATCTAAAATATTTTAATGTCGATTTTACTACATTGCTGTGACGAACCTGTTGAATAGAAGAAATACAATTGTTTAGCTAGTATGTACCATTACAGAAATTTTTTTAAACATTTGCCGAGGGTGGTGACGAGGTTAAGGCTTGTTAAATACTTTTTTTTAAAATACATTTTTTTATTTCGGAAGTTATTTCTTTTTAAATTAAAGAATTTGCTAATGCTGGCATTTTTTTTTTTTTTGTTTTCAAAAATTACAAAGTGCAACTTTTTTGAAGCCCCCGAGTCCAAACTCCTTCTCGTGTCAAAGCTGGCCTCTTAAACTTTTCGTTGTGATCGATCGTCCTTTAAAAAGGGAAAATTAAAACAAATATCAAAATTTCAAATTCTCATAATTTGTTGCACCCCAAACTTGACAATTTGCCTTTAATCTATTTGTGATTAAACATCAAAGATAACAAATCCCATATAGTCGATTTAAATCGCAACACTTTTTGACTATGTTAGACAAAATGTTTTGAAGTAAAAATATTGCATAGAACAAACAAATGCCAGTGAAGGTTATAATAAACATTTTAACATTTATGGTCACATTTAGTTTCAATAACAGAAAAAAAACGAAACAAAATACAACAAAATGTCAATCTAATGCTAATTGAGTCTAGCAAATACATGGAACAAATTGAATAAAATATTAAATAAAACCAAGTCACCACATCCTTTTAATGACGGGTATACTATAGGTGCATACATACATTCATATATGTATGTAATAAAACCAGAATTTTTGTCAATGGATTGATCAAAAGAATGGTTGTTTGTTTAGGAGCTAACCAAGATCTCGTATGCACTTGTTAAATATCAATTTCAATACATTTAAGTTTAAAAAAAAAACATAAACAAAAACTCTAATAATTTTCTATATACGCTACAATTTATTTGTTTTTTAATTTTGTTTTTGCCATGGACTTTTAAACAATAAATGTGGCTCTAAACCTTTCGTATTTTTTTTTTTTGATCGCTCACCGATCCACCAGGTGGTGTTTTCATTATGTTTGTTTTTGTTTTGCTACAGTTAGCATTAAATTTTAAAGCACACATTTTCATTTAACCACATTTAAATAAAAACTCATAACAAAATCCAGTATTTAATAGAGGGCGAGTTTAAATATTTTTTTTGTTGTTCAATAAAATACATTTAAGGAAAGGAATGTAATGTTTGCTAATTTATAATATACAATGTGCAGTTAAAATGTTGCTTAAATCCAATTTTGGTTAATGTTTACAAAACTTCATTAAATATTAATATACAAAAATAAAAATTTACATGACAAGTTATGATTTACAAGTCCAAATAAATGTATACCCTGCCGTCAATTGAGTAGCTAACTACAAAAAAAGCCTACTTTAAGTTAGCTTGTTTAGACTAACTTAAAGCCAACTACTACGCAATGCAAAATTTACAATAACCAAAGTGTATTCAAACACTGTGTTGTATATTTTAATTAGAGAGAGCCAAGTCGATTGGCAAACAAACGGCTCCAAGATCCAGAAAAGGTTTAATCTATTTAGAGCCATTATTACAACATACGGAGTAGAAATTGGTAATCGGTTATAACCAGGTTAAAGTATAATTAAAAAATTAAATAAAAAAACTAAATACAATTCTTCGATTTCGACAGGTGATGCAAATCGAAGTAAAAACAAAGCATTACTTATAGTTTTGCATTATAATAACTTTTTATTGTCATTATTTTTAAAAATATCAATTTTGTAACAATCGGCCTTAATATCGTTTTTATATGTATATTTGCATACGAGGGTATATAGAAACTAACATATGAAGATTAAATATTTATATTATCAGTAACTTTTGTATTCTTTCAACAAAATAATTTTTAATTATGTCATTAAATATCGGCTTCATTCATATTGAATCAGCTAACGGCCACCGACGCTGTCCAATTTTGAGCGCCGTCGAATTTAGTTAACGTCCTAGACATTTGATTAGTTGTTAAAATTACATATATTAAAAAAATAAACAGTTTGTGATATATTCAAAAGGTTTAAAGTGTTTAAGAGTGGAAATTAATTTAATATTATTGTGTGTGGTTGTTTTTTTATTTATTACAAAACAAACATGTAAGGTGCAAGTAAAATACATTTGAGGAGACTTTAAAAAAAAAAGAATTTTTTTATTCCACACAACTTACACCGTGCAATTTTGAAGATTTAGAATCGTTAAGCCAATCAGTTGACTTACCAAGCGTATATATATATATATCAACCAAATATTATTTACACTTTTCATGTTTTTATGTGGCTTCTGCAAATATTATGGCGATTTTTCTAAAAAAAGTGTTGCATAAGTGTAACATGTTAATTTGCAACATTTTTAAATGCTCAAATAATTTTTAAGATGTGTTTCATATTTTACGTTTACAAAAGAACACAAATTTCGGCATTAAACAATAAAGTACAATCCAAAGCCAACAGAAACAACAGATGTTTTTTGTATTGCATTGTTAGTGTTTACGGCTCGAAACTTGCCACCACCTTGTATTGAATTCGCCTTGATCTAGTGCTGAGCTCATGCCCGTGTAATTAAAATGAGTGTTGAACATGTTGGATTTTTTTTTTATTTTTAAAGGGAACATCATCAGAAAAGAACGCTTTAAACTGTTAAAATAACACATGTATTTCAGAAAAGAACATTAAAAAAATGTAAAAGGCAGAATAAATGCAGAAATTTACTCAGAAAAGAAAACGATATTAAAGATGATAGACATAAGTATGTCTGTATATTTTTGAACAGGTGCGGAACCAGCCTTAACGTAGGCGGGAGGGGGTTCTAGTCACCTCTAACAAAACTATTTTTAATAAAATTTTTTTAACATATCATCGTTAATACAACCATATTATTGTCACCAGCAACCCTATAATGGGTTAATTAGTCCACCATCACAAGCCACAACTAGGGATGGGCAAGTTGAAAAAATATATCGATATATATCGAATCGATATTTTTTAGAGTATCGATATTTATTATTTCAAAAATATCGATATATCGATATATCGAACGTATTTTGCTGAAACTATTACCACATTAAAAAATTCAGTATACCTTTGTACAAACATATTTATGAACAAACAAATTATATGTTATTACATTGTTACTTTTTATTGTTTCATTTTATTTAAAAAAAATAATAAAAACAAAAAAATTAATTTAAACAAAAAATTCAATTATAACAAACACAAAAGGGAAGAATACAAATAAACCATATGAAAAAAAAAAATAAATTACGAAAAATTTAAATGGAAGTAAATATGTCATGGAAGTACCAATTTTCCTTAAAATTTGAATTGCAAACCAAAAGTACCAACTGGTTTTAGTCAAACCAGTAATCATCAGATATGGACATCAGGAGCACTCACTGTTTTATGTGCTCTCCAGTCAATCTGCTTCTTGTATCCGGCACTGCTTCTTATAAATGCCAATCATTTTAGATCTTCATATTAGTTTAAAACACATATGATGCATGCAATGATTCCAATTCTTAAAAAAAAAATATTGTTTGAAAAACGGCTAAAATTTTGAGTTCTTAATGAAGACTGACTTTAAAAAATATCGAATTCGATAGTCGTATTTCAATATCGATACATCGATAAATCGGTATTTAAAATATTGGCGATATATATCGATTATATTTTTTTAAATATCGATATTTTGATATATCGATATTTTTTGCCCATTCCTAGCCACAACCATATAGGTTTTTTTTTCAAAACATTTTTGTCAAAAATTATGTTCTCGAAGGCACAAATTTAGAATTGCAAAAATATAATCACGAAAATTCACAGTGTGATTTCTAGTCATATAAAGATGTTTTTTGAGAGTGGGCTTTATGTTGGGCATATCACTAATTCTGGGAAAATCTCCACGTAATTAACCAGTATGGTTTTTATTCATATAAAATATCTAAAATCAATATGTGCATTCCGCCACAAGTTATGCTAGTTTTTGTAACAAAATTATTTTTAGGGTAGTTGTTTGACATTTTGATTTATAACTCTTTTCCTATTGATTTTGCTGGATTTCAATCGCAAGCTGCTTAGAAGAACTAGAAACAATTGTATACCAATATTTAGGTTTTCTTTTAGAGTCATTCGAAAGTGAGCGTGATTGCTTAATCGGCTTAGAATTACTCAAGGACCCAGGGATCTGAGATGAATATGAAAAAGTTTCACCCGGAATGACAAACTTAGTATACCCTTATCACAACTAGTTGTGGTGGAGGGTATACCAAAAACGCAAACAAACGCAAAAAAAGTTTATAACATTTACGCTATTTTAAGCAATGAGATAAAATTATTTGCATGAAAGTGAGTGAAATATATTGCTTGCGATCTATCGATACAATTTAGATCAATACCTTACCCTTTGTTTCAAAATTTTTAGCAAGCTTAGTTGTGAATTGTCAGCCCTAAAAATATACTAACTGAAAATCGAAAAAAAAATGTCACATACAATCTTCAGTTCACTCAAACTGCAAAAGTCAGTGAGACCGTGAACATAAACTAGAAGTTTTTAGTCGGAAAAACAAAAAAAATTAATAGAAAAAGGTATAAAATCAGTATATTTAAAATTTAAGAAAGGTTTTTGAAATTGAAAAATGATGTTTGAAAATCGCTAGGTTTCCCGCATATCGCTTAAACGTATTTTTTTCCCGCGATTGACAGTTCAAAAACGGTGGATTTAGCGGAAAAATCTCTAAATTGGCAACAGTGAATTTAAACTTATTTGAAAAACAACCATTATACCAATAGCTATCAAAGTGTTAAGATACATGAATTGAACAAGAAAATCCATCTTAAGCTGCTTTAAAGAGCATTCTGCGCACAGTTACTAATTTGAGAAAACACTTTTTCATAAATATTATTATATTTATATACATATGTTTATACATTTTGTAATTACCCTGCAAGCAATTTGGTAGTCGACTACGAATATAACGCATTTATAATTAACTTTTTAACAACTAACTATAAGCTACATAAATATAAATAAATGCAAAAATTCCCCGAAATCAATGCGAGTGAATTCTGTGCGGCGTTTTTTAAAATTTTCGTTTGTTTCTTATCTTTGTTTTCTTTTGCTTTTTCGAATTTTGATTTTTTTTAACTGTTAATTGTTTTCTATATGCTAAATTTTAGTGTGTCGCAGTGGCGCCTGCCGATCAATTGTCTCAAATGAGGGAGATACGGACATTAGAAATGCCTTTAAGTTTATAAAAAAAAAACAAAAAGTCCATGCAGACTGCTTAAAAAATAGAAGTAAAAATAATTAAAGTATTAAGATAACTAAATTTAATATAAAAAGAAAAAATATTAAAATAAAATAGTTTTCAATAATTAAAAATAAAATCATTCCCTTAATAAACTTATGGTGTATTAACATAAAGTTAGCTAAAAGCTAACTGTTACCTTACTAACTTTTAGCTAACTACTACCTAACTCACTTTAAGCTAATTACTAAGTTAGTTGAAAAGTCATGCAGAGTAGGACAATTGCCTCCTTCCAATGACATGCCAATGTCAAAATAGTCAGTTGGCTCCATTAAAAATAATCCAGGCATCAAATTGGTTTCTTCACAGGAAAAATTAAAAATTGTCTCTAATCCCCAAATTTATACAAAATTCATAGAAACAAGCAAAGCAACCCATTTGTTGATTTTGCACCTACCCAGCAAAAACTTTACTTACCTGGTAAGTTAGCAAGTAATGTTGGAGAAAATTAAACACTACTAATTTTTCAGCTGAATAACTACTTAATTTTTTTCGAGGTGTCCACAGAATTCAGTTCTTACAATACACTTACTAGAAGTCAAAAAATATCTAGTTATTATTTAACTACGAATTAGTTGAATTGTAAGTACTTACAAAATACTAGTTAAAATAGTAGTTATTGAGCACGTTACCATTAAGTCAATATTCAGTACTAAAAAACAACACAACTAATACGTAGTTTTTGAGCTGATTATCAGTAAGAAAATTATCAGTAGTGAAAATAATAAAAGGAGTTGCTGAGGTTCTTAAGTAAAAATTATTTTTGCTATAAAATCGTTTAACGAAAGCATTCTCTTAAATAGCTGTTTGCATGGGTTTACATATTATTTTCTATGACACTGTTGTAAAGCAAGATTTATTGCACTTGTTTTTTTTCTAAATTTCAGTTGTTACAAATTTTTAAATAGGAATTTTGTTGATTTTGCATATTAAAGCCACACTTGATCATGAGCTGTAATGATAAAAAAAATGTTGGCTGATCCAATCTATCACGAAAATGTTAATAAGAAATACTAAAGAGGAACCCTCTTTATATCATTATTTCTCAGACCACCTGGGAAATATTTATTTTAGTTAATGGTTAAACAAATTTGCGCATCATTGAGCGTGACTAATAAATGTGATAATTCATTAGATTTAAATGAAATTACAAAGACTTATCATGGAAATTATGAAGATTTGTATCTTTTGCTTTGCTTAACATTTATATTTACAATCCAACACTCATTTCAGCACTCTCGTTGTTGAAAAATATAAAATTACAGCTTTAATGACTGGTTATGTATGAATGTTTTGTTGTTTAATTTAAAATTTATATTAAAGGTTTTTTGTTTTAGGAAAAAGAAAATTATATACATTGTTATTTTTTTTTGTAAAGGCCGTTAAATGACCACATTAGATTACTACTGCAAGTCCATTCATTAAGTTATTTAAAAATAATAGTTTCCGTCGTGCTGGGATAAAAAAATCGCCTTCGCTGTCACAACAAAATCACCTTTGAGCTAAAAAAAAAACAATGGCTAAAACTAAATGTTTAAATTATTTAGTCCAATTAGTTTCATACAAAAAATTTTATTATTTTTTTATTTAAAACAAGATTTTTTCTTTCTCGAAACTCGCAACAGGAACTAATTCAATTACTGCTTTCCCGAGAATTTAATGTTGCATTATTGATGATGTATCTATGGATGAAATTAAGTTTCGGTATTTTAAAAACTTACACTCACAATATTCTGCACGTAAAATTAACTGAAATTGTAAAAAATAAATGAAAATTCATTTAAAAACCGGTCTACTTATTTTTAATTTATTTTTAATGAAAAGTTCATTTAATTTTTACTGACAAAAATTCAACACCATGTTCCGTAAAAACAAAAGAATTTTCAGTTATTTTATATAAAATAACTATCAAAAAATTAACTACATATTCCGTTAAAACAAAGGAATATTCAGTTATTTTATTAAATTCAGTAATTTTCGTTGACTCCACAAAAGAGCCGAATTTCGAAAAAACAACAGACAGACACCTGTCTGCTTACTTTTCTAATGAGAGAGAGAACATTATTATTTACTTACCCGGTTACACGCGTTTGTTTTACTTTTGTTTAGAAGAACTCTCAATTATAATACACCAGCAGCATGACCAAACGGTGTTAAGAATCATTCCTAGGAAGTTCATATGCATTAGAAAGTTGTTAATTGAGATCTTAGGTACATTTTTGTAGTTGATTGTTTCCTTGAATTTTGAACGGTATGGACCTTAACAATGGAAAAAGGTAAAAAAACGAATTAAAAAAAATCGCTTAGAACTTTTGTTCTTAATGAGAGCTACAACTTTGTCTCAAAGTGTAAATCAAAATTCCGAACGGGTTGCAAGATATGAGCCTGAGAAAATTATCATTTTTTTTGCAAAAATGACACCGAGGCCCAAAATCTTTAAGGGCCCATAAATTGAAAAGTGCATGACTTTGGGCAAAACTGGGAGACACGGGTCTTTTTTTTTTTTTTTGGTACTTTATGGTTTTTTATTGTCCGTATATGGTTATTTTTTTTCGTGTTGCACTGTGTTATATCAAATAACTGAATATTCATTTGTTTTTACAAAATTATCTGTTGAATTTTTAACAATAAAAATTAAATGAACTTTTCGTTATTTTAAATTACATTTTCATTAAATTTTACATAAAAAAGAAGAAATTAACTTAATCAACGGACAATATTAACTGCAACTGAAAATCCGTATTAATATGCACCTAGTTTTTTTAATAAATGTTAGAATTTTAAATGTTTATTTATTTAAAAATTACTGAACGGAAAACTGTAATAATATTGTGAGTGTAGCATTATTTTTGCGAGTTCTTAAAGTTTACTATAATATTATCTAAGCAATTTTTATTTACAATAATATTAAATTGTTACAATAATATTAAAAAAAAGTTAGTAATGACTAATTTTGAGTAAACTACCTCTATCATGTAAGACGTTGTCGTCGTCAATTTAAGGTGTTGTCACATTAAGTTGACGATAATTTGGTATTTTTTAAAAGTATTGTGCCGATGTCGACAATTTATCGAAAATCTGGAAAAATACAAAAGTTGTGGTAATATTAAATAGAATTGAAATCATCCCAGCTAGCATTTTTTAAAATTTTTAATCATAATCGAGTCTTTTTTGACTCTTCAACGCGATTAAAAAATCAGAATATGCGCTCATTTTCTGATCATAAATGATACTGTTGTCGGGAGAAAATGGTACCCTACCCGCGACTCTTCTTGATGAGTCATTTATGATTGGTTTTTTTTATTAGTTTAGAGTCACTTAAGACTCTTTTCTAATGGTATTTATGATTATTTTCGAATAATTTTCTAGTCATTTATCAGTCTTTTTTAACTTCTATTCTGCGTCTTTTTCGATTCCTATATAAGACATATTTCTAATCAACTATGAGTCATTTATCAATAGTAAATAACAAAAAAAATAATCACTTTTCGAACGCATGCAGAAGCAGTTTGTGATCAAACAGTTTATAACCTTCTAGCTGCGCGAAATTTGATTATGAATAACGGATGAAATACTCACATTTTAAGCGTCAAGATGATCCATTTGCGGTTTCAATACGATTTGTTATTGCATTTTAAATCAAACAGTTTAGAATCATAAGCGTGGGTAATTTTCGAGTCTATTTTTAAGCGTGTAGCGGATTAATCAGTTTTTGATCACCAAAAGCACTCGAAAAAGACTCATACTCTGATTTTTTAAAAAACAATCTTCCAAATGCTAGCAGGGATTTGTCAAATAACAAAATTTCAAGACTTTAATAAATACATGTTTCAACAAAATATAAAAAAGATTTGAAGAAATTACATGCACACACATCAAACTGGCGTCAAATTTTTATAAAAATAAAAAAATTAAAAATTTTGAGCACCGGCCCACACATGAGAGTTGTATTCCATACGCGGTCGGATATAGGTGGTATAAATATTAAGGAGATCAGATGGAGTGAAGAATATCCTACACCGTCTTAAAAAATCGAAGCACTTGAATGCTTCTTTCAACACCTTGAATATATGTATGTTCTGTCCGGACATCACATTGTATCCTCATGCCCAGAACATCAAGAGACTCTGATTCCTCAATAATATACAGATGAGGCACCTTGATCTGTCGCTCGTTTATCTGTCAGTACGCAACATTAAAAATGTCCAAATTGTATGCAAAAAAAAAAATCTTCAAAAACATTTAATAACTTTTTTTGAGCTCTGCTTAAAATACAAGATTTCGACAAAAGATCCTTAAATTTTTAAAGGATGCAGCATCTTACTTGGTTAAGGCTACCAATTGTCCTAAAACAATTTATAAAAAAATTGTTACATGTTACTTGCTTGGCACATGGGTTACACCGAGAAACCAATTCGATAATATTGATTTATTGGTTTTATACAGGAAAAAATATTTTGAAAGACTCCTTCACGAGTTGCAATTTTTAATGAAATGTATCTCTTGGTACCGTCAGCACAGCAGCCAGTATTAACAAGAAGGGGAACCTGGATAGATGCTTCAGAATTCTATTGAAAAAACTTTGAGCAATTTAAGAATGTTATTGAAGAACTTGTTGCTATCGATGCATATGCAATAAAAAAAAGTAAAACATCAAAAGTCATTTGAATTTTCCAACTTCGGATATATTGGTTAAACACTAATTAAATTGGAAGGATTTAGTTCACTTAATAGTCAACTCAAATTAATTGATATGGAAGAAAGCAAAATTAACATGTGAAAAGAAAAATAGCCCGACAAATTAAAAACAAAATCAAAAACGTGTTGCAAAAAAGAATACAGGATTTCAAAAAATAAAACATATATCAATTTTTTTTTGATTTGGAATCAAATGTGGGATCTGAATTAATATATGAATATTCCTTCAAGTATGCCTCAACTTCGGTTGACGGCAAAAGCTTACTTTTGATAATATAAAGAAGTATTTTTTGACTATGCAAATTAGGTTTTAATACCTTTGAATAACAATAGAATAAAAACAACAATAGAATTTTTTATTTTGTTTTGTTTTAAATAAAAAAAACCCTTTTTATTGAAAATGGTTAAGTTTTTAGTGCATATTTTTTTTAATGCGTATTTTTGAGTTTTTAGTGCATATTTAATGCGCATTTTTTCGATTTTTTAGTGCAAGAAATCTCATCCCTAGTTATCAGTATACACCATCTTTAAATGGGCAAGATTGTAGAAATGGCCGTAGTGCTTTCCCCACGAATGCATTATTGATTTCTGTATATCTGAAAAACGGCTACAGGCAAAGTTTTCAATTTAAGTACAACCAACCTTTGATTTATCTTTATCTTTCTATTCTTATCGAAACATGGTGAAGAGTAAAAAAGATTCGACATAGCCGAACATAAATATCACTCTTACTTGTCTTTTAATGTGGTTTTTTTCAAAATAAAGTGATTTAAGTTGGCCAAATTATAGTCTGATTTTAGACATTGACAATCGCTTTTTGGGTAGTTGTTAATGCATTTTTTGTGGTTGTAACTGTGGCCATACCCCCTTCACGCCACACGTATGGGTGGGTGTGTTTTTACCGTGAGAGTTTTAATTTTAATTATATAATAATTCTATCAAAAGCAACTTATTTAATTGTCTCGTTTAAAACATTAATAGTTTTTTTTTTAAGTTGCAATTATTTTAAATTACTTCACCACGGATATTTAATTTAAATTTCTTAATTTGAAATAATTTTTTTGCAATATGAACAATTTTTGCTAACCTGGCCTTTACACATGCAAGTGCAAGTTCGAAAAACTCAATACACTCACACGTTTTTACTAACACAATCACATTTTTCGTACTTGCAGACAGCTTGCAGCTCAACTTGCAAGACATTTCTAAAGACAGTGATTTTTTGACACTTGCTGCAAGTTAATGTCAGAAACATAAACAGTGTTACCAAATTTAATTAATTGCGGAAATAATAATTAAATATTTAATTTTTTTAAAGTATATTTAAAAATATTTCTTGATTGTTTTTGCATACATAAATACATAAAGTAGACAATTAATTTATTTTTCATACATCAATCTAATTTGAAAAAGTAATAATAATTATTAATGCCTAATGTTTATTTATAAATTAAGCTCTGTTTTGCACTTGGTAACTCTGATTTATAATGAACTTTTACTTGACTGTGTAAACATTCATGCAACTTGTATGCCATTTGACTATTTCGCCGACATTTTCGATGTTAATACGTATAGCCTACTTGCAAGTAATAACTTGCATGTGTAAAGGCAGGGTAAAATAATAAAATTTCAAGAATAAAGTTCAGTTTGAATCCGTTTGAACTTTTGATGAGTCTTGATAATGTTTCAAAATATCAATTTGTTAGTTAGTCGTTCGTTGTTTTTATTCGTCTTAATAAAATAATCTTCTTCATCTGAATCATCGTGGTAAAAGTCTTTTCTAAACATTTGTTGAAATAAGTTTTTCAATCGTGTTAGCTTTTGTTTTTATAGTTTTTATATTGTTAAATTATTGTCATTCTAAAGAAAATATTTGAATTAAATAAACGTTCCTTAATTTATTTTTTTTATATAAACTATTCTGTGTCATTATTTCTGTGTATATTACTAGAGGTTATGGGCGATAGTAAAGATATACACGGTATTCCTCAATTTAAAGGTGAGGGATTTGACGACTGGCAGTTCCGGGTGAAAACTCATCTGGATTCACTCAACTTATTGGATGTTCTAACCGGCACTCCTCCAAGTGAAGCAACTGCTTTAGAAGAGTTTTCTAAGAAGGACAAGAAAGCAAAAGATAGAATCGTAAGCTTTGTTCATTCGGATTGTTTAAGCTTTATACGGGAAAAAGAAACTGCTTTTGAGATGTGGACTAGTTTGCAAACCGCCTTTGCTAAACAATCTGTTGTGAACCAACTGCTTTTAAGGAAGAAACTGGTTAAGTTAAGAATGAACGATGGGGACTCAATTGTGTCTCACATATTGGTTTTTGAAAACTTAATTCGTCAACTGAAATTGGCTGGTGCTAAGATGGAAGACTCTGATGTATTAGCACAGCTATTTCTAACACTTCCAGAGAAATACGACCCTCTCGTTACGGCTCTTCAAAATGTAGAAGATGGCAAATTAAATTTAAATTTGGTGAAAGAGCGCTTGATTTCAGAAGAAGCGAAGTTTTCTGACCGTAATAATGAAATCCCTGATGAAAAATTGGCATTTTCTAGCAAGAAGTTCCATAATAAGAAGAGATTTAAAGGTAAATGCTTCAAATGCAATAAATTTGGTCATCAAGCCAAAAATTGCTTGCAAGGTGAGGCGAAAGTGGCAAATACTAAAGCGGTTGCCTTCATGGTAAAAAGGAAAAATGATGATAAACGGTATGTTGCTGATAAAATTAGTTTTAAATTAGATTCTGGTGCAAGTGATCACTTGGCAAATCAGAAAACATATTTTTCCTTAATTAAAAAGCTAAAAATTCCGGTGGAAATAAATGTTGCTAAAAACAATGAGTCAATAGTTGCAAATCATGTCGGAAACATAAATGGTATTACTGACAGAGGTGTTGAAGTTACAATAGAAGATGTTTTATATACTCCAGACTTAAGAGATAATTTGATATCTGTGCGGAAATTAACTAAATCTGGCCTTTCAGTAAATTTTTTAAATAAAAAAGCTGTTATATTGAAAGGAAAATTAGAAATCGCAACAGCCTATCTTATTGGTAACTTATATGAATTACATTTAACTTGTGGAACGGGTTATGCGTTATCGTGCAGTCAAAATGAATTTGAGTTGTGGCATAAGCGTCTGGGGCATATTGGTATTTCTGGATTCGAGCAGCTTAAGAAATTTGGATTTATAAATCGTGAACTGAAACAAAATCAGCTTGGCTTTTGTGATGTTTGTATGGAATCCAAGATTTGTCGAAATACTTTTGATGGTAAAAGACCCAGAGCTACTAGAGTTATTCAAAGAATTCACTCTGATGTATGCGGACCAATCACACCTACGGCTTGGAATGGTTCAAATTATATTGTAACATTCATTGATGATTTCACACATTTCGCAATGATCTTTTGTATCAAAAAGAAGTCAGAAGTTTTTGAAAAGATTCTAGAATATGAGGCTTTGGTAAGTGCAATGTTTCCTGAATCTAAAATATCCACACTTACCATTGATCAAGGAAGAGAATACCTGTCATTAAAGCAACTAAATTGGTACA
This sequence comes from Pollenia labialis, assembly GCA_949318255.1. Lineage (NCBI taxonomy): Eukaryota > Metazoa > Arthropoda > Insecta > Diptera > Polleniidae > Pollenia > Pollenia labialis. The sequence goes on along the minus strand of OX439139.1, from coordinate 197,825,047 downwards.
AGTCTAAAGGTATTCAAGTCGAAACTACTATTGCTTATACCCCACAACAAAACGGGGTTTCGGAACGATTCAACAGAACAGTTTTTGACAAGGTAAGATCAATGCTATCAGAATCTGGAGTGCCCAAATTTCTATGGAACGAAGCTGCCTTATCTGCAGTTTACATTATTAATAGATGTCCTACTAGAGCGATTGAAGGTAATGCAACTCCAGCCGAATTATGGTATCGTAATAAGATAAACCTCCAGAAAATCAGAGTTTTTGGATGCAAAGCTTATTGTTGGGTGCCTGATGCCAAGCGAAAGAAACTTGATCCTAAAGGAAAGAAAATGGTAATGATTGGTTACGCTCCAAATGGATTCCGTTTATGGGACATGGAAAACCGTAAAGTTATTTTGGCTCGTGATGTGAAATTTGAAGAGACTTTCTATCCTTTCAAATCGGTCATAAAACCCTTAAAAATTCCAAATATAATTGTACGAAACAGCCACGAGCAAGAGGGGGAAGAAGATGAATATGTTGCTGTGTCTGATTCCAATCGCAAAATTGACACTTCTACTTCAATTGAATCAACACCAGAATTCGACATAACAGACGATGAAAATATATCACTTTCTCCGGCCGTTGGGTCCGATGTTGTGGATATAGACGAAAGTAACCAAGATATATCTAGAGAAATATCACTTTCGGAAAATGAATTACGAAGAAGTGGAAGAATAAGTCGATTACCAGGCAAATTTTTCGATTATATAACTGGTTTCAATGCTGAAGTGATTAAAAATCAAGAACCTCAAACATATGCTGATATTTTTAATAGAGATGACTCAAAGCAGTGGGAGAATGCTATTAAAGATGAATTAAATTCTATGAAGGTAAATCATGTTTGGGATGAAGTTAAAGTTCCACCTAATGTTAAGTTGTTAAAATCGAAATGGGTGTTTCGAATAAAAGAGGATAACAACGGAAACCTTACAAGGTATAAAGCACGATTGGTTGTCAAAGGGTTTCTCCAAAACTATGGTACTGACTACTGGCAAACATATGCTCCTGTTGCAAAATTAAGCACAATAAGAATAGTGCTGGCTATTGGCCTTCATTATGGTTACAAATTTCATCAACTGGATGTTAAAACGGCATTTCTACATGGAGAATTAAAGGAAATAATTTACATGGCTCAACCGGAAGGTGTAGAAGGAAATAACGATGTATGTTGCAAATTAGTGAAATCTCTTTATGGTTTAAAACAAGCTCCTAAATGCTGGAATGACAAATTCAATAACTTCATTGAATCATTAGGTTTTTCAAGATCAAAACATGACTACTGTTTATATGTTAAAATCGACAAAAATAAAACTGATGCGTTGTTTTTAATTTTGTATGTGGATGATCTGCTTATTGTTGGAAGTAAAATCGAGAGCATAGACAAGTTAAAAACTGATCTTAAAAGAAAATTTGAAATGTCAGATTGTGGCGATTTAAAATACTTTTTAGGGATGAAAATAACACTAAGTAATGGAAGCTTATGTATATCGCAGGAATCAAGTATTAACAAGATTTTGAATAAATTTGGAATGTCGGAGTGCAAATTAGTAAAGACTCCAATGGAAAAAGGATTGCAGATGGAAATTAATAGAACCGGCCAAGGTACAAACCAACCATATCGTGAACTTTTAGGTAGCTTGATGTACATTATGTTATGTTCACGGCCAGATATAAGCTATCATGTCGGCTACCTAGGTAGATTTCAACAAAGTCCAAATGACATACATTGGCAACATTTGAAGAGAGTTTTGAGGTATATTAAAGGAACTTCGTCTATGAAACTAAATTTTTCAAAGAACAACAATGAACCAGTAATTGGATATGCAGATGCAGATTGGGCTTCAGACATATCAGATCGAAAGTCAGTAAGTGGCTACGTATTTAAAGTCTATGGCTGTACAATTTCTTGGTGCAGTAAGAAGCAACAAACAGTAGCCACATCATCGTCAGAAGCTGAATACATAGCTCTTAGTTTAGCGACAACAGAAGCAATTTGGATAAGAGGAATAATGAAAGATCTCAAGGAAATAGATGACAACTATCAAATAAAGATTTTTGAAGATAACAGAGGATGTATTGGAATGGCAACAAATATTGAAACGAAACATGTAAAGCATATAGATATAAAACACCATTTTATTCGAGATAATATTGCCAGTGGCATAATAAGTGTTGAATCAATATCTTCCGAGATGCAGTTGGCAGATATTTTTACAAAGTCAACAGACTCCTGTCGTTTTATTAAACTACGTGATCAACTTGGACTAATCGATTGAGAGGGGGTGTTGAAATAAGTTTTTCAATCGTGTTAGCTTTTGTTTTTATAGTTTTTATATTGTTAAATTATTGTCATTCTAAAGAAAATATTTGAATTAAATAAACGTTCCTTAATTTATTTTTTTATATAAACTATTCTGTGTCATTATTTCTGTGTATATTACTAGAACATTCTTAAAAATAAATTATTCCCAAACTCTTTGGTTTCAGTCTCTGTGCTATATTTTAAAAAGGGTATTTAAAACGTAACGAATTGTTTTTTTTTTTCATTAAAGAATAAAACTAATACTTTGAAAGACAAATTTTCGATTAATTGACATAAATTATTCGAATGATTCCTTAAACGAAAATAAGCAATTTAAAATTATTCGAACAGTTAATCGCCTAAAATTAATCGATTAATCAAACAACGGTAAATCGTTTAAATACCCTACTAGTTATCTACAGATACAATAAATTATTATGTAAAAGGGAACATGCGTTAATTTGTGTGCTCCTAGAGATTTCTTAACAACTGAACCGATTTTCCTAAAACATTCAGCTTTATAAAATTTCCACTCATTTAAAATTTACCACGTCCAAACAAAGACAATAAAGATTTCTGTATATCTGTGCCCATGTTCTGTAACTCTCGCGCCGAGAAACTTTTCGATTGAAATGTGTGAAATGAAACAAAAATGCCATATATTGAAACAAACAGCTGTTTTTCTCACTTAACTGTGGCTGTAACTTTTTTTTTTACTAGCTGTCACAAAAGAAATTACTCGCCAATTTACAGAAAAAGTGTGCCTGTAACATTTTTGTCAGAAAAGCTCCCGCCTGTCAAAAAAAATCTCGAATAAAAATGGGGCGTGAAAAAGTAGAGCTGATAGAGAAAAATGGAGATTAGATTTGAAATCAGCGACATCAAATTAGTAAAAATTTGGAATCAAATTCCAGACCGCACAAAAAAGTTTAAATTTGTTCAATACTCGAAATCTGCTTTAAAAAAATGGACTGGGTCAATCTAATTTATTTTTTTTATATTAGGGTAGTTGAGCGCTAACATTTGATATATGTGCCCTTCTCCGAGAAATGGGACCTAGTGCGTGAAATGAAGTTTTGAGAAAAACGCATTTAAAGTTTCATAACATAATGCGTTATGAAACTTTACCAGAATCCACTCTTTAATCCAAACCCGTTTTTTGACACAAGGTCCCTTTTCTCGGAGAAGGTCACATATGTACGTATATCGTAAGCTAAAATGCCAAATCACGTAACTAACAAAAAAATCTAAGTCAGATTTTGATCGATTTTGATGCATATTAATATCATGTTCTCTTCAATTTTTATACAAAATTTTTGTATCAAAATTCGGTCCATTATTAAGAAAGTTATGAACAAAAAAAAAAAAAAAAAAACGTCAAATGTTATCAGAAAGGCCCATTTGAAGTGTACTAAAAAAATATATATTTTTTTGGAGAAAAATATATTAAATAACTAAATAATAGCGCTTAACACCCCCACCCCCCCCCCCCCCCCCTTATTTAGCAGGTGCTTAAAACTGAACCGTTAATTGTTAACTATTCCACCTTTCGCTAAATTTATGAAAAAGAATACTTTATCATTCATAAAATAAATTCATAATTAAATTAAAAAAAGTAAATCGTTACTTGAATTTACAAAAGGCGTAACTAACATCAGGGCTGTTATGCACTTTTTTCCTTGTCCCCAAAAAATTAAAAAAAATCCCAAAAAATTCCCAAATTAAAAAAAAATAACTTTTTAATATTTTTTATTGATTTTTTCTGACCAAATTTAAATTTGTTAAAAAATTAGTAAGAAAAATTTTAGTGAGAAATCCCTAAAAATCCCAACATAAAAATTTTTATTACAAAATTTATTTAATTTTGTTTGTAGGTTTCGGCATGTTTTTTTAAATCCCTTTTATGCGATTCCAGTAAGGAATTACAAGCAGAACAATATGCTGTTTTTCAAGACGAATGAGTCAAATTATAAGAATTTGGAGCTTGTTCAATCGGTTTAAGCCATCCTTAAAATCAACAATAAAAATACATATTTCCCAAACTTTGTAATATTGTCTTTCATATTTACTTATTTTTGGGGAAGACATACTATTTTCTTGAAAATTGTCTTTAAGAAATTAAGAATTGTATGTGTCAAGGTATTATATTCTTTTTTTTTAAACACACAAATAATAAATAAAGTGAAGTAGGACCATTTACACCGTATACGTTGTTGATAAGAGTAAGATAAAAGCTTTGCTACTTTTTTGATATCTTATATGTATACGAAACAAAGAAAAATATGCGTAAATAATAAAAGAAGGGAAAACATATTAAAAATGTGTAAAATCCCCAAAAAATCCCCGATTATTTTTATTAAATCCTCAAATGACTTTTTGCTTGCATGAAATCCCCAACTTTGGGGATAAATCCTCAAGTCTGGCAGCCCTGACTAACATGAAAAAAGTTTTTTCTGTTTGAGACAGAAACCTGAATTAAAAACATATACAAAAAAGCTTAGATTTAGTTCAAAACTATAAAGTCTTTAGTACACGGAATGTTAAAAGCTACATGCGCATGAGGTTCTGACGTAATTGTGTCGTCATCACACAACACGAACACGAACCACATGCGCATGTGGCTTTTTACATTCCGTGTACTATAGGCTTAAGCAATTTAGGAAATATCCTACATTTCTTATAAGGCTCTTTTTTTAACCATGTTTTATATCTCAAATTAAAAAAAAGGTTTTATGGTAGATACGCCTTTTGTTAATTAAAGCAACAAAAGTTACTTTCGATTCTTAATAAACAAACAATACAAAACACATACTTAATCCAATAATTAAATTAAATTAAATTCAAACATTAATTTATTAATATTATTGTACAGCTTATTTCATTATTATTGTATAAAACAATAAGATTTATTGCACTTAATTTAGAAATTTATTTCTTGACTTGCACTTTTTTTTATTTAACAATTATTTTGTGAATTCTTTGCTGCCACATTTATTTCTTGTATTTAATTAATTTCTGTTGTTTTTTTCCCAATTTATTTTTTGCGCAAGCGATTTCTTTAGTTTTGAAATGCCTGCATTTTTAGTAATACAAAGTTTTGAATGGATGTTTTTGGTTTGCAGAGGATATCAATTTAATTAATTTTCAGCTAATTTGGAAAATACGTCAAAAATGTTTACTGTTTGCAAAAATACTTTGAATTTTAAGTTAGATAATTGAATTTTAATTGAAACTCTATTAATAATATTTTTGGCTAAACATTTCGGTGACAGTGGTTTCTAATAATTGTTATTGAGTATTGAGGTTTTATAATTTCGATGTTGGCATGGCTTAAAAGAAACCAAATATAAGGAGAAAAATAAGATTCAATCACAAAATTTCGTTAGGAATTAGTTAATTGAAAGTATTGCTAAACTTTTTCCTAATCTGCGCAGTTTAGCCTTGCTTAATGGTTATTTTTTTTTGCAGAATTTCGGTTTTTTTTTAGTTAAATCAATAAATTTGATTTACGCGAATATATGTTGTGCTACTTCCTCCCGTTTTCATTTTCGATATAACGGTATATTAAAAAAAAAAAAAAAAAAAAGAACTAACCTAAAAATCGGATTCAACGTACGTAATTATGACCCTTATTCTGTAAAACGCAACAAAAACGAGAAAAATAGTCATACAAGGTTTTTCTAGATTTATATTTTTAATTTTTTCTTACAGCTGGAGGTCCACACCATGCGTTTCAGTCCTTTTCGCTGCCAGGCAAAAATCATAAAGCCCATTATTAAAACGTCGGCAGTAACTTCAAATTTTCTCACATTTTATTGTTTTAATTTTTTATTTTCTTTTGTTTTTCATTTTCTGTTCACAAAATGCATAAAATTTAACGAAAGTATGGTAGCATTGTTGGGTAAATAAGTGTCTATATGTGAGCAGTGCTGCCACAAATTTTATAGGTAAATCAGCAAAAAAAAACCATAAATTTTTATCAAAAAATCTGCGTTAAGATTTAAAAAATCTTTAAAACACATTTACTACATTTTTTATGTAGTTCATTTAGACAAATATACGATTTCAAAATATACGATTTTAAAAGTAGTCCTGGTAAATATGTATATGTGTTCCTCAAAGTATGAGGTATAAAAGATTAAATATTTTTTTGAACTTTCAACACAGAAAAGTTGTACCAATTTGTTCGATTTTAATTTCACTCGAATGCGGTTTTAAGAATATGGCTGCTAATTTCTTTTACATTAAAAATATCTATCCAAATTTATTTAACCAGGCTGAATAATAACTAATAAGATCTTTGTTATTTATTTAAACTATTAATGGTCTTATTGAAAGTTAACAAGAAATCAAATTTTTCAATTATTAAAGTGCATTAGAATATAAACATATGCACATATGCATATTATTTCGTGTAAAATCATATGACATAAGTCCGGCGATATACATTTTTTAAGGCAATGCGAATTTTTAATTTTTAAGTAATCTTTTGTGAATTAAATTCTTAATCAATTTTCAAACGGTTCTTCCATCAATGTTTGATAAATTTCGTTTATCAATGCAAGAAGTGGAAATAGTACAAACATAAGTGACAATGTAAAAAAGTTTCCACCGAGCTGCAGATTTTTTGGAAATCTGCATTTCGGCAATTTTGGGGTATAAAATCTGCAAAATCCAGACAAATCTGCACTTCTGGGATCACTGTATGTGAGATCATTAGAAATAACGTTCTCGAAATAAATTGTATTGAAAATGTGTTCTCGACGCCGTTCTGTTTGAACAATAAATCCTTTTCAAATGTACATAGATACCAAACCACTGTGCCTTACATTGTTGCATCTTTTTTTTTATTTATTTTATTCATATAAATTAAACTTTATATTAATGATTATTTAACTTGAATTCGATGAAGCACGCGTAAATTATATAATTTTAACAACTGACAAATTTCAAAAATAAAACTCCAAAAATATTTAGTTTGAAAAGTATCCTTTCAAGTAAAACCATAAATTCAAAGTTAATACGTACAGACAGTTTGAAAGTTTTGGAAATGACCGCTACAAATTTGACTGTTACATACTTTTTAAAAAAACCTGAAAATTCCGAAAAAATTGCAATGATGTTTACCAAACTTGTCTTAAATACCCATACACACTAAAAAATTTACTATCTTAGGAAAATTAGATTACTTTTCATTTCCTTTCACTTTTTTAAAGCATATACAATTACCACATTCATAATTAATTTATTAAAGTTTCTAAAAAAAAACAAAAAGAAAACAAAAAATTATTTCCCTTAATATGACACAAATCAATGAGCCATGGCCACATGTGGAATAGTACTTGCAATTCAATAGGGCTTTTGTAATGCTTGCATCAGTGAAACAATCTTAAAAAAATATTACGGCACCCAACAACAAACAAAATTCATTGAGTTCAAATAGTATTTTATTGCATTGAAAATAAATGCCTACCACAAATTGATTTTTTTTTCTTAATATAATTTCGGCTTTATTTAAACTAAATTTACATTTGACTACAGTTGAATAACAACAAACAACTAAACCATGTTGTTGACATTTAAAATTGTCATACTTAAACGTTTGTTAGTCAAGCGCAGCTTTAAGTTTAATTAATCGTTCTTGGTTTCGTGTTCGTTATCTTACCAATGTTAATGACTTCAAATAGTTTTAGTTCAGTTGTATGCAACTTCTTATATAATCATAATTGACATGCCTATTAGGTGGCTCCAAAAAAAAAAAGACTTTGCAACTTTGATTCTTAAGCAGTGTGGCCAGCAGTCGATACTATCGACTGCAACCTAGAAATAAAGACTGTGTTAGTGTATGCTTGCCCTGCAAATAATAGGACCAGTCCAAACACGCGTGTAAAGAGTAGTCCACAAAGGACCAGGACTAGTCCAAAAGTAACCCAAACGTATGGAAAAAACCTGGTCTATTTAACATTACGATGTCCTAGGAGAGGATCATATAACCCACCTTTGGACCACTAAGGAGTAGTTTTAAAACTACTCCATGGTATATAACCCACCTTTGGACCACTAAGGAGTAGTTTTAAAACTACTCCATGGTATACAAAAGAGGATTAGTTTTGAAGTCGTTTAAAAACGAAAGCACGTCGTTAAAAAACGAAGACATGTCGTCTCACTACAAACACTTTTTAACAATGACATGGTCCATGCTTGCATAACATCGGACCAGTCCATGGAGTAGTTCATTTTATCAAAATGGGTCAGGTGGTCCAATTTCCCTGCAAATAATAGGACCAGTCCAAACACGCGTGTAAAGAGTAGTCCACAAAGGACCAGGACTAGTCCAAAAGTAACCCAAACGTATGGAAAAAACCTGGTCTATTTAACATTACGATGTCCTAGGAGAGGATCATATAACCCACCTTTGGACCACTAAGGAGTAGTTTTAAAACTACTCCATGGTATACAAAAGAGGATTAGTTTTGAAGTCGTTTAAAAACGAAAGCACGTCGTTAAAAAACGAAGACATGTCGTCTCACTACAAACACTTTTTAACAATGACATGGTCCATGCTTGCATTACATCGGACCAGTCCATGGAGTAGTCCATTTTATCAAAATGGGTCAGGTGGTCCAATTTTATTTGCTGGGTTTATTTGCTGGGTGCCAGCTAAACGGATTTAGTCGATTGGTGCACTAAAAGGGGCGTTCAGAACCAGTGGTGCCAACTTAGCCGTTTTCTGGCTAGATTATGCCCTTTTTTTAAGTACTTGAAACGCGAACAAAATGTTTAGCACTAAAGTAAACAACGTGCAGTGTTGGTCCTTTTGGTTGTTGCTATTTAGCTCGTTTTTGCTTTTAGTTCCATATGATTATATTTTGTGTTTTTCGTACAATATCGAATGGTTAAACTGACCTAGAAATTTTAAAACGTGCGAATAGAAAAACATTGAAAATACGGTTACGTTTTGGATCGAGGAGTAAAAAAATTATAATAAAAAAGCTATGAGCAATTCAAACCCCTTCGGTAATTTTCGGCCACGTTGTATTAGTTAAGTTTACCTCTCTAATGGAAGTAAATTTTAATAAAATTTTCGTTCATTTAAAAATATGAAAGTAAAAGTAAAATTCAGCCTTTAATGTTAATATCGGGTTCAATTTTGGAACCAAAACAAATTGTAATTTATTATGAAGGCACAAAATATATCATGCTTTTTGCGTTAAATGTTATAGATACTATATACATATGTATGTATGTATGTACTTGCTTTACAATATTTTTTGTATTTAACTTAGAGTGGGTTTTTAACATCGAGTTTAATCTTAACGGCAAACTATAATTAATAAATCTGAGAATCGAGTATTAATTGTGTTTGCCGTTTTTAAGAGGTAGTTTAAACCTCGCAGCATTGCCATACTGAATAACAACAAATGGCAACAAAATATTTAAAAATGGCAACTTGTTATCAATCCACTTAGCATTTTATACAGAAGAAGAAGAATTTTCGCCCTTTTAATTCTTATAAAAAGAAAATTAATTCTTATAATTATTTTATTTAGGTTTTCATATGTTTCAGAATCACTAAAGTCTTCATCTTTACTAGAATAATACATTTTTCTGTTTTCTAAAAAAAAAAAATTAACAGCTGCTTTTATTATACATATGTATGTGTTGACATTTGATGATTAAGTTTAAACCACCAACATTGGCCGCTTAAACTGGCAAATAAAAGTAATTAATCCTCATCTTAAAAACTAAAAACACAGATAAAAGATGACTAAATCTCTAATCTCCATGTTAAAAACCCACCCTTAGAGTATCAAAGAAAACTATTTTAGTTTGGTCCTTTATTCAGAAGAAATTTTATAATATTACAACAAATACTTATTACAGCAGTAACCAAATTAATTCCCTTATTTCAAATTTGAAATTATAATATAGTACAATTTTCTGCCTGTTCATCGGTTTCAAGCGTTAACGTTAGCATAGAAAATTACACTTAAAACAAAATTTTAAAAAATGTTTTGGTTTTAAAACATACATACAAACGATAATGTTATTTAAAGTTTTATGCATTTAAGTAAATACATATCGAGCCCTAACCGCGAAAATAATGTAAGCGACATCATTTTAAATTTTCGTTTTTTTACTAAATGACTTTATTGGCAACACTTGCATCATCTCCTAAAATGTCATGGTCACAGAATGTACCGTTACGATTTTATAGCAATAACAATTTTATAGTAAGCGACAAATTTCATACAAAATGTATATGCAATAAAATAAAAAAAACTCTCTCCTGTAAAATTTGATTTTGGCTCTTACGTTATTTTCGAGGTTAGGGCTCGATAGGTATGTATTTATGTACACATGTAATATTAAAAAACGAAAAAAATTGGGAAAACAAAAACACAACGTCCCATATTCGTTAACTACGGGACTTTTTAAAAGTTTCAGTATGTCAAACCAAACATTTCCGAACATGTCGACTGCCGATGTTCTTTGTTGTGTAATACTTCAGAAGTGAAGGCAACAGTTAATTTCATCCAATGACAAATGAAGAAGTCGAAGTTACAGCACAATATTATGACTCATACTATCTCAACTGCAGCTTTTAAAAGACTGGTTAGAAAATGACAAAAGTCTTCGTCAGTTATTTAACGGGTCCGCCATCTAACGTTTTTTTTCAACTAGTGCTTATTTCGTGAATGGTAACACTTAGCTCATGTCTGGATTTGACAGATAATTTGTTTTATCCTTCCGCTGAACGAACATGGTTATGTATACGCTTGAACAACGCTGGGAAATATGCGTTTTTGCTTCGCTAAGTGGGCCTGCGATCGACTTACAGAAGATGCCGATTTTGCCAAAAAAAATCATCTTTTCAGATGAAGCTCATTTTGATCTTGGCGGATATGAAAACAAGCAAAATTGTCGCATTTGGGGCACAGAAACATTGAAAGGCCGTTGCACAAAAGGGAGTCACTGTTTGGTGCAGATTTTGGTCCAGAGGCATTTAATGTCAATGGCGATCGTTATCGGGCCATGTTGAACGAATTTTTGTTCACAAAAATTTAAGAGGAGGATATTGGCAACATTTGGTTTCAACAGGACGGCGCTACGTGCCACACAACCGAAGCTACACTCGATGTTTTGCGCAATGTTTTTGATGATTGCATTATCAGCCGTGGATCTGATGTCGTTTGGCCACCTCGGAGCTGCGATGTGACACCGTTGGACTATTATTTGTGGGGTGCCGTCAAAGATAAGTGTTACGCCGACAAGCCAGAGACAATTGACGCTTTAAAAGACAATATTCTTGAAGCATTGGTGAAATACAGCTGCACTCAATCGATAATGTGCTTAAAAATTGGACCGATCGTGTAGGCTACTGCATGGCCAGCCGATGCAGCCATTTGAATGAAATTATTTTCCATTATTCACCGGAAGGATTGTACTTTGAAATAAAAAAAAAATTGAGAAAATATTCAGTAGTTTTTTTTTATAGCAGTTTCAAAAAAAAGGTCTTTGTCGGACCCTGTACATTTATTTGATATATGAGCACCACAATCGCTTGAATTTTTTTTAAAATAATATGTAAATTTTCATATTATTCGAATATGTATTCTTAGTCAAATTACAATCCTCAAAAGCTTTTATACTTTAATAGTCTTATTCCTTCAATATTTTCCAGGTGCATCTTCTATGCACTATCAGAATTTTTGTTTGTATATTTCTGTTACGAGGCTTACTTTAGCTATCCTTATACAACTATACAACTACATATTAGATACCAGCAGAGTGTAATGCAATTTCATTCCCGCTACGGCCTTCGGCAGCATTTTTTGAATCTTAAAGCTGGATAGAACATAGAAAATATTCCTGGAAAATATTAAAGGAATAAGTCTAGGAAGGTATAAAAGGTTTTCAGGATTGTAAGTTGACTTAGAATTCACAATCGAATAATATAATACATGTTACTCACCATGAGAAATATGCATATGCCAATAAATAAAATAGGTATTGGTATGTCAATAAAGAGAGAAAAAGGTTTTGTAAAAAAAAGGACCAAACTTAGTCTGGGATCACACTATGAAAGTTTTCTTTCAGAAAGTCTGAGTTTATTGGTGAGAGGGGAAGAGAATATGCTTTTCTCCTCTCTCACCCATAAACTCAGACTTTCTGAAACAAAACTTTCATAGTGTGAACCCAGACTTAAGGAAGATTTTCGCCCTTAAATGTTTGAATTTCGAAAAAGTAGCAAATTCATGCTTGAATTTTAAGATAAGTAACAAATTTGATATAACTTTTTTTCATTACTTGTTTTACTGATAGATGAAGTGACAAAAAAGTACCCGTTTACTCCCCAAAGGTACTTAATGTGAAGAAAGTACCAGACACCTGTCCGATTTTTTTTTTAATGAACAACGGTTGGTAATAATTTGTAACACTTTTAGTTAACGTTTATTATCCTTGAAATTAGGGCAACCTCAGGTTTTTAGCTTTAGGCGATCTGATACACATATGCAGCGTTTCAAAAACTGCAGTCAACGTAGAAACACTGCCATTTCTTCCACTTCTACATTTATCATTGGCCAAAAAAACCCTGCATATATGTAAATAAATAAAGGAGTAAGAATTTTTAACATAATTTGCAATTTAACCTTGCAAGGAAATTCCCGTACTTTCTTTAAGAAATATAAAATTAAAGGTGCTTTCAAGTGCGTTAAGATAACGATGTCATTTCCCGCGATTGTCTGAAAATGGTTTGTGATAATAAAACAACGTATGTATGAATTAGGGTGATCGATCGAATAGTATTCGACCGGTTTTAACCGGTTATTTTAGTTTTGCCCAAGTCGAATATTTCAAAATGTCCATTTTTCGAATATCGAATAAACCGGTTATTTTAGTAAAATAACCCGGTTATTTAAGTAATGTGTAATTTATATACGTTTTCCTTACTTTTGTTATAAGTGAACCCGTAATTTAAGTATTTTTCTAATTGAATATTTGGTAAACTTAAACTTTTTATAAAAAATGTCAAAACAAAATGAAACAAAAGTCAAAAAACATTATGAGCAATGTAAATACAAATCGCTTATATAAGTGTGTGTTCTTGTAACAAAAACCAAAAACAATTTAAAGTACTACAAAAAAAGTTCAGCTTAAACTGACTTAAAAGAAAATTGTGCTTAAACGGCCCTAAAATGATAAGTTGCAAAGGTTCTTTAACGTCACGACTTATTAATCACTTTAAATTAGTCTACAAGCTTGACATAAATATACGCCAAGTAAAACTTGACTCTGTTCCAAGTAGTTTTTAAGAGACTGCAAATAATACTTTACAAAAAATACTTTAATAAAAATAATGACTGAAAAACTCTTAAGTAGTTCTAGCATATCTTCATGCTTAAAACAAAAACATACCGGCGGAATCAACGTTATGGGAAAATTCATCAGTTTTATTTATTAAAACACCAAGAACTTAAACCAAATTGAAGGAATCAAAAATGTCCTGGAAGGGTTTAAATTGTGTGATCGATGAATTGAAAGATATTTCATACAAAAAGCATGTTTTCTTGTCTTTAATGCTGAAACAAAAAAAAAATTGAAATATATAATCGTGGATAAGAGGTTTTGTTTCCCATTTTTCAAACATATGGCTGATGTTTACTGCTTCATATAGACATGCTTAACCAGCAACAAATTAAAACTCATTGACTGGTCAGGTTTTTTTTTGATTTTATCGTCAAATATATCTAAGTCATATCTATAGAGTTTTTTGGTTCCATACCTTCGTGAATTGTTTTGTTTTTATTCTTATTTAATTTTTATTACAAAAACTAATTTGATTTTTGTATTTTTATGTATTCGAATTAAAACCGGTTAACCGGTTATTTTTGAAATGTCTAACCGAAAACCGGTTTTTTTTAAATAGCAACTATTCGGAATATTCGAAGACCGGTTATTGAAAAAAGTCGAATAATCGATCACCCTAGTATGTATGCTAAAAAGGGTGACCAAAACCGCAGTTAACAATAGGATGAGCAAAAATACAGGTTTGTCTACACACTCTATTAAAGCTGAAATCAGTATAGAAATAACGTTCTTATAAGAATCGAATCGGCTTAGCAAAAGTAGTGTAAAAAATATTACAATTAAGCTCATTAATTTACTTATAATCATCTAATATTGAAATTTTGTACTACCTAATCTCTTACTTTCGAATTTAACTTATTTAAATAAAAAATTTTATATAAAAATCCCTTCGAGAATCGTTCAAATTACATGTTAACAGAAATTAGCAACAATTTACCCCGAGAAACCATTAACGTTTCAAGAAAGGGCCTTAAAGCTATAACAAATTATTAACTTAGCACGTTTTGTTAATGAATATTTATCAGCCAACTATTTTTAAAGGTTGAATTGATTGAATTATTTCTCACATCATAATTACAAAATAATGCAAAAAAAAAAAAAAAAATATATCCCGTGGGTAAGATAAAAACATATTTTTTGTTGTGCGTCATGAAACACAAACAAAAACGTTCTTACATTTGCACATTTTAACATGACATTACCCAGCAAAATATTTTCTAACCATGGTAATTGTTGGTAGTTGTTTAACTGATTACAAAATTATGTGGTAATTACCCCGTCAGTAATCTTACGGTGTTTTCTTTAAAAAAAAACCACACAAAAAAATAAAAAAAGCCTTATATTCAAGGCGATTTCATACAAGGTGGTCTTATTTTGAAAAAGGATACAACACTGTGAAATAAATTCTTTAACGTTGTGTCAAAATAATACAAAAATGGAGTGAAAAACCACAAAAAAACAGAGAAAATAAGCTGTTAAAATTAATAAAAGCAATTTAAATTTATTTTTTATTTTCCACTTTATTCGTTTCAAACGTTGTTACAGTAAATTATAAATTGATGCGTTTACAGATGTTAAGGGAGCATACTTAAAATTGAGTATTTGCTCTTAAGTAAATTTTATACGATTGCCTCCCAAAATATCCCCAATATCTTCTAGTACCGAAAATCCTTAATTTTTTAATAAAACTAATTTAAAATTTTTTATTAATTTTGTCTCCTATACACATAACCTGGAACACCGGACATTTTTCGTAAGCTCTCCAAAACTATATTCACTTGGGAAACCAATGAGAGATTTTTTGTTTCCAATTTCATTACCACTTCATGTAAAAACCCAAAATTTGCAGACATTAACAAGAGAGGGGAAAAGAAATGACCTGTTTTCCCTTCTATCCTAAAAGCTCAAGACTGGACGATTCAAAATTGACGGGTGTAAACCGGCACTTTCAGAAGACTGTGCATTTTTTAGCAACAATATTTAAAAGAAATAAATGACATCACTGAAATCGAATCTTGATTTTATTTGGATGTCTAAAGTAAGAATTTCAAATAACACCTGAATTACACCTAAGAGAAATTACCCACGCTCTACCCACGACAGTAAAAATTATACCAAATTCGGTAAAAATTACCCACCAAGTGGCAACACTGCTCTTACTTGTTCCATATTTCAATAGAGCAAAGTAATTGGGGGCATTCACAGGGTGTGCTATCATATTATATTGTCATAATGTTCTATCATTTTACAATGGTTTACAAAATGTGTCTTAAATTAATAGAACTTTGCTTGCTATGTTTGTTGTGCTATCGTAACTAATTAAAAGAGACATGCGCTGAGCGGCTGAGCCAAGCCGCATTAGTTTTTATGTATAAACCTTCGCCGTTGAGGGTATAATAATATCCGACTAGCAACCGAATTTAACCTGCGTCAAGCAATTTTTGCTACAAATCACTTTCGGCGTCAAATAAGATCGGCTTAGGACTCTACTGTTTGGTAAATAAACAAAATAAAATTTATTTGTGATTTGCGTCTGAAGAATAGTCTAATATAATAATCTAATCTCATTTAATTTATTAATTCATGGATTAGAATTAAAAATATTTTTATTTTAGGTAAATATTAATAAGATTTTGTTAGTCGTGCTTAATTCCCAATTTTTATTATTGATAAAAACACTGAAATTTATTGTTGAAGGGATAAGCTATTCCTATACGCATTTCACTGGTTGCTTAGGCCAGTTCGTCAGGAAACTTCATTTAAAGATTTTAAAAAAATCTAAAGATATTACACAAATAAGAATTATAAGCAACAGTTCTACTTGTAACAATATTAAAGGTTAAACAAAAACATTAAAATTAAACAGTGAGTTTTTCTTTGCATTTCTTTGATTTTCAATAGTAACTTGGTTAGTAAAATTGAAAATTATGGGTTGTTATACAAGACCAATTTTACCGATAAAATTCTTTAGTCGGCGGAAAACTCATATTTTTGATACTTATTAACTGATCCATCCACAAAAATTGTATTGAGGAATTTTAGGGAACGATGTAAGACGCTTTAGGCTCGTTAAAATTTAGACAGATACCTTAAACGATAAATCTCTTTAGTCGGCAACCAAAAAATTAGTAGTGAACAGTTTTTTGCAATGTTGTTTGCTGCCTTACAAGGTATTAAAGTATTTGCTGGGTATGCACTCATATTTTAGCGTAGACAACATATGGCTGGCTATAATGAATCTTTTATCTGCCGCTCAGATTCAGTTCACTGTTTGTTTTATTTCATATATTTTTGTTTTCTTATACTTATGGTGTTGTATCTGAAAGGTGTGAAGATCGTTTATTTTTATTAAACTGGAGTAGCTTTGGTACCAATGGCGGTTTTTTTTTTTTTAATTATTACTTCATTTGTTATTTTGTCCGTTTGTTTATGGTGCATTTAAGATCACACGTTGCAGTTGTTTTATTTTGTTTTGATTTTTGGGTTTCTCAATTTTATTCCGAAATGTTATGAATGAATTTAAAAGAAGTTAATAGGAAAAATAAAAGAAAGGTTTGAGGTCTGTGAAACTAGACTAGAAGAAATAATCTTTTTTTTTTAGTAAAAATATAAATTTTCACCAAAAATTTATTTTTTTTTAGCGAAAATCGAAAATCAAAGGAAAGAGATGGTTAAAATTTAATTTAATTTTGTAATTCCATTAATGTAAAAAAAAAATTCAAAAAGTACCAGTTGAAGAACAAAAAAGTACCATAAAGGTTCCCTCTTATAGATTCTCATCCCCTCAAGATATTGCATGTTTAATTATATGTTCCTAAATTAACAAAAATTAAAAAAGTACCCCTTGTATAACGAAAAAGGGCCAAAAAGCTCTCCCTTACAGATTCTTAATCATTTAGGACCATACATGTTAAATTTTATGTTTCTTGGTTTAATATTAAAGAACGAAAAGGTTATCATTCACTTGGGACGGTGCACCAGCAAGGAAAAGTAAAACAGAAATTTAATTTCCCGTTTTCCGACTTTTTTCTTCCTATTGAAGTTTAAAAGAATTTCAATATTGTAGTGGGAGCCCATAATTGAATACGTATATGTTAACGAACGGAGAATAATGTTTTGTAAAAATGTACCAAAAATATGTACGATTTTTACCCCTTTCGAAAAAGTACCACATTTATATTCGTGCTTTTTTTAGATAAGTTACGAATTTGGTGTAATCTTTATTTCTATGCTTATTGGCTTAAAATATAGATGGGCTGAAATCCCCAAAAGGGCCGAATTTATATAAAGGACATCTGTCCGCTTATTTTTCCAAGAAACAACGATAAGTTTAAAATGTTTTAATATCTTTTAATTTTGGAGATTTCAGATATCATGCACTTCTGTAAGTTAATACTTTTCAAATGGTGTGCTCAGCGTTACCGTTGGATATTTTAACCAAAAAGGTGTGAACCAAAGAATGGCAGCACTGCTGAACCTTGGTGCTAAACAAATGTTTTCAAAATAAGCGGAGATTGAGGAATGGACTTCAAGTGAAGATTTAATACCAAAATATAGAACGCACATTCCTAAAAAGTAGTTAGTATTCGTAAAAATTTTGAGTTAAATGATTTTTTACGACTTTTAAATTAGATTTTCGATAGTAAAGTACTATTTCCCCAATACCATATAACTTATGGTGGCTTCTTTTCACAAAAATGCGACGTTTTTTTAAGAAATGCAATTAGTAATTAGCATTAAAGCGTAGCAAGTTTTATGCTAAAAAATTCACCTTTGATAATGGCATAAGGCATTAAACTTTTCGTCCCCTTTAAAATCGACAATGTTAAGAGTGACTTCGGTTTATGTATGAGGCTATTTTTAAAACGGAGAGCAACAAAGTTTAAAAGACCCTAAGACTAACAGGAATGACAAAATTCGGTAAAAACTACTGAAATTCCCAAATATTTGGTAACGATAGTAAAGTCTTATATTTATTAAAAATCGTAAAAGCTTTAAAGAATCAGAAAACCAACAGAAAAAATCGCTTCAATCGCGAACAGGGCTAAAATTTGCGAACGATCGCAAAATTGGGAACAAACCCTAAAATTTATTTAAAATCGCTTAATTGGTAAAAAACGAAATTGTCAGAACATAACATAAGAAGTATTAAAAAAATTAGTTATGCTGATGAAGAACAAACTTTTTGCCAGGAGTTAAAAACAGGAAAAGGCATTCCATAAAAAATTAAGTTTTTTAAACACTGCCTACCTGAAATAAATGTTGTTTGTTTGTTTATAAAAAACTTGATGTTATCATATTTATTAAAATGGAAAATACTGCTTTTAAAAAACTTGACCCTTTTTTTATTGAAATACCCTTTTTTGACCCCTTTTTCTGGAAAATCCACTTTTTGTGACCCTTATCGGAAATTTCCAACGGTAACCCTGGCAGTGTTACATAAAAAATCAAATCTTGCGATTTACTTCGCATTTTTTTGTGCATATGAAAATCAAGGGGTATATTGTATGTATGTATGTAAATGTGTTTGTATGTATATTCCGACCTTTGGACTTTATGGAGGGCTCAAAGCTAAACCGAACCAATTCATAAAATAAATTACATATGGGCATTTCCACAGAAATGTCAACCGCAGCCAACAAATTCAAAGTCTATAAAAGTATGTTGTTTTAACATATTTTTATAGGGAATCTATCAACCTTAAAAAATGTAAACAAATTTTACATTTAATCATAACACACTTTGAAATATTCAAATGCAAAGTCGAACAAGTGCAAAAGTCCTGTTTTGAACATTTCTATTGCACGTTTTGTTTTGCTAAATGATCCTAATGAGAAACATTATGCATTGACAATTGCTTTTTAAATCTCGGTTTATATTCAAATAATATAAGAAAAATGTAAACGGAACGATGCGATATCCAGTTGCGGCAATTTTTTTCTTTGCTTTACAATATATTTCGATGTAGCGTGCGACATTGAAAAAGAACATTTGTTATTAGTGCGTCGAGGGTATTTGCACAATGCGCATCAAATATTAGTAACAAACAGATATTTTTGTTGCAAATTTAATAAAAAAAAATTTTGCTGGAAAATAATCAGTGCTTTTCTCTTGGTACTTATTTCAAATTTGTAGCGTGCGACATCGTAAGTGTTAAATGCATAAATTAAAAAAAAAAATTCTAAAATATCTTTATTTGCGATGGCCAATAACTACAAGCAGCAAGGACAGCTTATTCAATATATATAATATAGGCTATAATCTGTATGTTTATCAAATTTATAGAAAAGAAAGACAGTTTTATTTGTATAATATCTTACGCTCTCTAAAATCTTTGGATGAAGTTTCCTGACGATCTGGCCTAAGCAACCAGTGAAATGCGCATGGGAATAGCTTATCCCTTCAACCATAAATTTCACTTTCTCAATAGTATGAAATGGGAATTTAGCACATTTTAAAGAAACCTAGAAAAAAGTACCAATTTTAACCTGTTTTTCCCATTATTAAGTACAAATTTTATCTCTTAAAAAGTACGCTATTTTTTAATCTGGACCATATGCAATCTGCGTACCAAATTTATCAAAAAGAGTAAAATAACCAAAATACTAATTTTTTCCCCGATTTACCTTTTAAAAAAGTACCCTGGGTTATATCCATTTAACCATTTCTGCTTGACTGAGCAACAAACATAATAACTTTTACAATTATATTATTAGTAGGATTAAACAAATACAATTAATTTTAAATAGTTTTCCTTATACTAATTCCATTAATATCAGTCCTAATGTCAAGTTTTCAAAACCAAATTCAATAAATAAATCAAAATGAATTGAACAAAAGAAAAAATTTAACAATAACCACAGTTTTTATTTACACATTTTGATGCAACGTGTATAAGAGATTTTCGTTTATACGAAAAGTTTAAAAATACAAAAAAGAAACAAAAACAATGGGAGCAGCGTTAATTCAGTTTTATATTATTTCAAGTCAATTTCATCTGAACATTCATCCATCCGCTTCTTGTGTGTAAAGTTACTTACAAACAACTCCGCTTGATTAAAGCTAAAGTAGAGTCGTGTCGAGTCGAGTAACGTAGTCCAGTGAAGTGTGTAAAATGTATGTATGCTATTTTGCGGTAGTATCTTTAAGATTCGTTTAGTTTGGCTCGTTTTGTAGTTTTTTTTTTACTCTTATAAAACTAAAGGTTTTCAGCGGCGCACTAACAGTCAAATTGCAACTACTGAACAATTCGGTCGGTCGGTCGCCCCCATTTGGTTGAAGAGCGGTTTATTTGAAATAATTTTTTTTTTCAAACTAACGGTAATAAAGCATTTATAAAGATACAACATTAATTATTAAAAAAAAACCACAATAAAAATCAAGTTAATTAGGCTGCGTTGTTTTCATTATTTAAAATAAAACAAATGTTTAACATTATTTTATGAAAAATGGGCCCTTTTAAAAAAGTGATTAAAAAACTTTTTAAAGTAATTCACATAATAAATGTTGTACCAGTTTACCTTAAATTTTGTTTATGTCCGGTTTTCTATCGCCAAAGACAAGAAAGTGTAAAAATAGCCGGGGAAAGACTAAAACGAGATTCACTCAAATTAAAGTAAAAGTAACGCCCATAAAGTAAATTTATTATGCAAAAATCTTGTCAGTGTTACACAATTTCGCATTCAATTTAAATAATAAAAAATATGTAAATGACTACAAAAGAATTAAAAAAAGTAAATAAAACTTGAATCAAACTTCGTAGTTAAATTAAAAAAAAAAAAAACAAAATAGTGATACAATTAAATAAAATAAAACGATATTTTTTTTTACTTTCAAAAAACCTTGTACTGTTTTATTTTACAAAAGAAAAAAAAACCAGGATACAAGAATTGTTTTATTTTTAATGTTCCATTAAAAACACACACACTAACCTCAAAAGAGTTTTAATTTATAAAGAAATGTGTTTATTTTTTGTAAAAGTGCTAAAGTCGGGTTTGCCGAATCTTATTTACCCTTCACTATATCATTTAAAATAGTATGAAACTCCAAATTCGGGAGTACAGTTTTGGCTTATTTTTAATACTAAATATTACATGTAAATATATAGGGTGGCTAATAAGTAACGTAATGATCGCAAAAAAAGAGGCATAGTTGAACGTACTGTGTCAGTGTAATGAGTTTCAGATGTGACAACATCATTAAAGCATAGGCTTCCAAGAGGGTATAAATAGGTACAGAATCATGAGCCTTGACGACGCAAAGTTACGAGTTGGCGTAACGTAAAATAAGATTTTAAGTCACACCTTACACTACACAACCTGGACTACGGGAGGCTGCAGTGGTTAGGGGGTTCGCTCCTTTCCTATAACTCCGAGTTTTACATACTTATTAAAGAATCCAGTTTTTTTCGATTTTTTACTGTGGCAGGGCCAAAATGACTAGATATCTATAAAATTCTTCTATTACTGGCTACTTTTGTGCGCCCTTAAAAATAAAATATTTAAGCTGCTGATCTGTATTTTGCTTTGAAAATATTTGATCACCGGGAGGGATTATAACATAATTGACCATTGTAATGACTGGCCAATAACGATCATTACATCAGCTGTGGCTCGATCTTGGAGGCAACACAATTTTGGATTGTTCTCTACCAATTATTTTCCGGTATTAAAGGCCATTCACATTACCAACAACTTGTTCGTTGTTTTCGAAAAAAATATGTTCCAATGATATTTTCTGAATTTATTTCACATCATACTGAGCATCTGTGGGTGCATTTGATGTGCAACAAATATTCCTGAATTTTGGTTGCCCCATATTTTTGAGTTGACCATTGAGGTGAAAATGAGCCGGACTCATCGCTCATTATCCAATATGATCTTTTAGTCTGACTTGCAAGCCGTTGCTTGAACTTCTGATGCATTTAATTAAAACAGTCACTGTCAATCCAACTCAAAAAGCGAAAAGTTGTACACACATTTTTGTTCGACAGTTTTTGGTGTCGACTGCGGTTTTTTAAACCCTGATGCCTCCCAAGTTTTTTAAAGTTAATAATGAAAAAAAAACGTAAAAGAAATGTTTATTCACTTATTGAGCCACAATACGCCTCCCTGTATAAGAAATATCTAAGGTAAGTTTGGTCCTCCTAGCATATTGGGTGCTATTGTGCAAAAAACAATTATTTTAGAAAAAAGGGAGTTATTGCTTGATTAAACAGCATTAAACATTCTATTAATTACATTGTTCTTTAATTTTTTTTTAGTAATTTTGTTTAGAAGATCAACAAAAATTATTAAAACGATTGTGAAAAGTAAATCACTTTATTGGTCACGCATTTTTTTCGTCAAATATTTTTTAAATGTGAATATACATTTAGGCAGACGGACAAGTGGACTTGGTTAAATCAACTCCGCTTTTCAGACAGACTTATACAGTGAGCCCTTCTATTTAGAGTAAACATCAATTTAGATCGGTTCAATTTGAGCGGTTGAGTTTCAAAATGACTTTTAATGTAAAATGCGACAGAGTTGTCTCTGGCAAAATTCTTCAAACAGGCAATTTGTTTTAATGCTTAATCATAAGAATTTATGGGAGCCGATATTTCTACATGTATCTATCTCTTCTTCAGACTGACTAATCTCCACCATTGTGCTTGAATTTTATGTTTCAATACAATCAACTTCGGTGTAGACGCTTTCATCTAGTTTTAAAACAGTGAAATTTGCATAGTCTGTGTTTATACGGCTCATGTCTTATTGACATGAATCCTTCATTTTCTTCTTTGAACTTTCATTGACATGTTTTTTTTGTATAGTTTTCGAATTCATCCCAGGTAATCTCGGTACTACAACAAGTAAATCTCGTACAAAAACCACAAGCAATTTGTTTTGATAAAATCATTGTAGTTACAATGTCAAAAACAGAAATAAAACAAAACAGAAACAAAGATAATAAACAAACATTTGAAATCAGCTGTTCTGCAAGTTTTTTGTTTGTATCGGCATTAGAGTCGATTAAAAACAATTCGATTAATCGATCAAACAAAACCAAACTCTTGTTCAAATAATTTTAAAACGACGAATTTCGAATAACAAATATATCGATTAATTAATGTCGATTTTTCGAACTATTTTTCTTTATTAAAAGCTTAGAATGTGATTTATTCTCATACGTTTTTAGTGATTTTATATAATGTTTGGTAAGCAAAAACCCGTGTTGAGTACTCATAGTATTTCAAAAAAGTATTTTATATTCTTATTAAACAAATCATAACAAACAATTGAGTACCCTACAAGAAATAAATGAGCGAGTTGTCACATTTTTCATTTTGGTGTTAAGAAAATGATAGAATGAAATGGCTGAATGTGACCAAAAACTAGATTTCGGTCATGTCTTTCTATTATTTTCTTAACACCAAAATGAAAATGTGTCTACTCGCTCATTTATTTCTTCTAGGGTAGGTGCAATTCGAATTCAACTTAAGGTGGTGTCGGAAATACAACAATCCAAAAACAACAGAAACAACATTGGGTTTTTTGCATTGCATTGTAAGTGGCATTAGCTCGAAATGTCAACCATTATTAGCAAAACACTAACAAATAAGCTCGAATTGTTAAAATCAGATGCCGTTTCGACACCACCTGTAGTTAATTCGCCTTGGGTAGGTGAGTTGCAAAACTCGTTCGCTACAAAATTTAAAATACGAGATGACAATTGATTCTGATAATTCTTTTATATAGCACTCTTACTTGCTTTCAAAAAAAAAAACGTTAAAATATTTTCAAGAAAAAGGATTTTTCAATTTCGGGTGAAAAATTTAGAAATAAACAAAAAGATTAAAATTAAAGATTTGAATTATATAAATCATAATTTGAAAGTAGAAAATGTTGCTATTGTAGTATAATTTTTTTTTAAATTAACATTTGCGTTAGTGCCACAATATTACCATTGAAAACGATGTATTGGAAGATTATCCAACGAATGGAAAATACATTAAGAGAGACATCGGCTGTTCTTTAGAAGAATTTGTATAAAGAAGTTTGGCTGAAGATGGTAGGTCCTCCAACGCCTTTCGAAAATCGAGAGTAATATCGGATTATTAATTAATTAAGGGTTTTACGATGTCTTTAAGTAATATGGAGTGAAAAGATGAAAAGTTTTATGCATCAAAAAAGAAGAAGTCATAGCGGATGGAATGGAAGATTTTCCATAGTAATTTTTTGTAAAAATAATTTTTTTATTCGTTATTCTCGTCGATTAATCGAATAATTTTTTATATTTTATCGTTTGATCGAACGAACAAAAACAATTTTTTTTTAATTATTCGAACATATGTTCATTCGTTTAGAAATTTATATTGAAAACAAAAACAAATTTAAATTTTTTTTATTGTTGTTTCAATATAAATTCCCAAGCGCAAATTCTAGTTTTCTTTTGAAAAAACAGGCAGATACTCTTAAAAAAACAAAATGTTTAATCAACTGAATTACAACTTAAAGTGAATAAAAATATAAATATGTAAATTATTTGCTGTTATGAACGATTTAAGTTTATGTCAGATGAAACCAAAACCTAATGTTTATAAGCAAAAATTATAAACCTTTTGTATGTGTTAATTTTGACATAAATATATGCAATTATGCATATGGATTTTACATCTAAGAAAGCCACTGCGTGTAAAAGTGCCTTAAGCAAACAACTTCTGCAAATAAACAGCGATTTCTTTGCCATCCTCAACACATGAGTATGTACATACATATGTATTTTTGTGTTAGCTAGGGAGTGGAGTTATAAATTTAATTGGCATTAACACAAATATGAATCAGCCCTTCAAGCAATTGGTAGAGTTATTTTCGATTGTCTACGCATTTTAAACTACTTCGTCTCATTTGGTAGTTTAACAGTAGATTTTGCGGAATCAAACAACAAAAAAATACGTTAGAATCAAATAATAAATTCTAAAATTATGCTTTTTCGTCACTTTAAAGAGTGGTTCAGATAATTGCAACAGTAATACAATAACAACTATAGCACAAGTGAACATTGTCCATATAATATTATTGATTTCTTCGCAACGATTTGCAGTTAAAAAGTGAATACCAAGTACAAAAGAAATTTGCCTAAGTTTTGACAGTTTTTATTAAAATTTCAATGTGCGTGAGTGTAAAATAATAAAAGAACATGTAAAATCAATTGAAATAGATAATTATTCAAAGCAAATTTCGATCTTCCAAAGGTTAAATACAATTTGGTTTAAAGATTAATGTTTGAGTATTGACTGCCAGCAGTCGTCGATGACGGCGTATGTTAAACGGCAAACCCCTATAAAGAGATTGAGTGGTTGCAATCGAAACAGCGGTTAAGAATGAAGAATTATCAATAAATTTAAGTTAATTTTCATGTTGTAAAATTCCTTCTTCATAAAAATAATTTAATGAAAATTAAATATGATGAACTTTAGCCTAATTAAAATATCAAAATTTGGATTAAAAACCATAAATAGTTCAACAAAATAACCACAATACCAATTATATAAAATAAATATTTTAAAATAAAATAGTTATATTGTACTCAAAGTTCTAGTACGCGAAAGTTTTTAAAATAAGTGCGTTTGGGTAATTTTTTAATAATTTCCTATACATATCTTTTTTAAAGCTAATAAAAGTTAACTTAAAATGTCTTTTTTAAATGATTTTAATGATTTTTTGAACTATTTGTTTATTCAATGACATTAAAAATATTTGTTGAGAATACATAAGGGTTTTTATATTATTTTTCAAGTAAAAATAAATCAACGTTAGCAGTGAAAAAAATTTATAAAATAAGTTTTGTAAAGCTTTAACAAAATATGCTAGTCAACAAATTTTCGACTCTTTCTAAATTTCTTTAAAAAAATTTGTCCATATTGGGTTCTTAACTTAAAAACATTAAAAATTATTTGATATTTAATTATTTGTCCCACTTTTTATTGTAAAGAACAATAACTGCCCGTCTACACCTGACATGATTTGCTGTTATAACTTGATGTTATAAAAGCGTTGTTAAAAAATTTGCATTAACAACCGTGTTATAACATGAGAAAATTTCTAACATGATGAGTCTATACTTAACACTAACATCATATTAGAGTTAAAGTTAAGAATTTCATGTCAGTTGTAGACTGCATGTAAGGAACTTCAAAAGTGTTTTCTTTTTAGAGAGAAAAGCGATACTACTAAATTCAATTGATATTTAACTGCTAAAGCGCTCTAATTCACAATAAAATATACAAACTAAGTAGATTCATAATGTAAATATTACCATACTTCCCGAACGATGTTACTACATCAATATGAATTGAATAGCAAAAGCGATAGATTTTTGCTAAAAATGGGGACACTATTTAGCTTATTTTTCGATCGAAATTGTTTGCAGGGAGAGCTGCAAAAAGAAGAGCTAATAATAAATTAGAGTTGCCACGACCAAAAGATTATTACAATTATTACAGTTATTAAATGCGAAAAAATATAACAAATTTTCAATGCCTTTTGTTAATTGAAAAAAAATCCAAAATAAATTTTAAGCTGCATTGTAATAAACATGTTTTTTGCACTTTAGATTTAAATAATTATTACAAATCAAGAAATCAAAACAAGAAATTTAATTTTTTTTTCATATTGGAAAAAATAACGAGAAATCTTATTCATTAAAAATATTTTTATTTTATAAGAGTAAAATCCTTCAAGTTTTCTTACAAAATTCAGTTTATTAAAAGTGAAATTGGAAATGGTTAAGGCTAGTTTACACTATTATACTTTGAATTAATTCATGTCAAAAACTCAAGTAATATGTAAAAGTCTGATAGTGTGAAGGCATGTATGATAAAAATAACAAGTATTATAAAAAAAAGTCTGACATCCCATACAACTTCATCGTTTTTCAAAAAATGTCTAAACAATAATACTTTTATTGGATCAGGGTTGCATCTTATTTCATGTGTGAGTGTTTATACTTTGTGTGATGGTGTGAACACAAACTGTTATGTTTAATTAAATTTTTTTTTACGTCGCAACAAAACTCATTAGATTTCTATATCACAAAGTATTAAGGAATACGTAAGACATGTTAAATAGTGTAAACTAGCCTTTAAGACCATAAGCTCTTTTATACATTTTATACCTATCTTTACTACTCTTAAAATATGGAAAAACTACGCTTGTTAAAAAAATTTTTTTAAAAAAATTAAATTTGGCGAATTTTCCAAGTGCATAGAATTTGTGTTAGGCAACCAAGTAATAAAAAAGGCATATAAAAATATTAAAAAAATGTGATTGATTTAAAAGCTTACCAAGAAATATAATAAAGAAAAGAATATTCAAACGTGGTTTTATTATTTTAGAAAAAAGTAACCAAAATGCCATTTGCACATTGAAAAATTCCAATTTTGGTTAGAAATAAACAAAACCTGCAGCTGTGAACAAAATTGTTACAACTCTTGTTTAATGTATTTAAACGCTTCTGTCCGTTTATGGGAAATATTTAAAAAACCAAATTTTTTTTATTTAGTATGGCTATAAGGATGTCCGGTTATGGGAATACATTTTGTATGGAAAACTAATGAACAGCTCTGATGGAATATTGCCGACTAAATTATAAAAACTATAGTAAAAAGGGCAAGGGGTACAATGGGTTAAAGAGTGGGTACGTTCGTAAATGCATCGAAACTGTGCATCATCTGCTGCAGTGATGTAGAATATTGTTGCTGATCTGTGGTAGCCAATTGCGCTTGTGATGCTGATGCATTTTTAATGCACAACAGCTGTGCAAAGCTAGCATTTTTGAATACGATCTAAATAAAAAAAAGTTTTATAAGCGAACATTAAATAATAATAAAAATGTTATCAAATAGCGAAGCCAAATTTTATTGAAAAAAAGCAGAAAAATGTAACTTTTTTATGTTAAAAGTTATTGTATCAGAAAATTACCTTTGGTCCCCACGTAGCAATATTTATTGCGGCAAACTTCCAATTTGATTGCTATACATATTAAATTTGCGACGCGTGGAGCGCATATTGCGCAAAAATTGCTCTTCTGATTGCTTAAGCTATTATTGCTTAGCAATCTGCTGTTAAATCAGTTGCCTTTTATTTGACATTTTATTTCTCTGTGCGTTTGTTAATGGCAAAGCAATTTCACATGCTTTGCAGCAATATAATCAGAAATAATTGCGCCATTGTTCTGCTGACGTTTTTGCTTAGTGCCGGTTCACACACGTCA
Organism: Pollenia labialis; assembly: GCA_949318255.1. Lineage (NCBI taxonomy): Eukaryota > Metazoa > Arthropoda > Insecta > Diptera > Polleniidae > Pollenia > Pollenia labialis. Next base: position 197,796,075 of record OX439139.1, on the reverse strand, counting down.
AGTTTGTCTCTTCAAGTCAAGAGTTTTTAGGAGAGAGGGGAAAAGAAATGGCATTCTTTATTCTAATATTTTTCCAAGAAGAAGAATTTTTTATTTGTAAATTAAACCGGACTGCAACAATTGTGCGTATCCTGTAAAAAAGGATGAAGGGTCTTACTGGCAAAGCTTAATATTCTATATGTTTTATGTACACAGACATGGCAGGATTCAAAAATTTAGATAAATCTGTCACTGGGATCGCCTATAGGTCGGAAAGGGATATAAGATCAATGTCTTCCGAATTCGAATTTTTTGTATCTTATCCGCGAAATACATTACAATTAACTCTAAATTTTTCGCCCCGACTTTGGTATGTTAAATACATAAGTACTTATGTATATTTAAAAACACACATATTTGGGAATGTTTGATTTCTAATTGTTAAAAAATATAAAATTGGCTTTATATTGCTGATATATGTACATAAAAAAAACAAGTGGCTATAACATGAATATTTCTACTATCGTACCAAAGAAATATTTACATTGTGTCCATTGCGAGTACACTGACTGTTTGAAATGAGCTTTTGGATTAAAATCATTTCTTGATGTTGGACAAAAACGATTGAATCACAAAATTAGAGTGGTCCTAATAAAATCATGTTCGAATCACCGAGCCGAAAGCCGAGTACAAGTTAGCTGTTGTTCATAAACAGATGCATCGCTTTTAAATAAACAAATACAAGCATAATTTTGCAATTAGTTCATACTTCCTACTGAATTTTTTGGTTCGTGCTAACGGTTGAACGAGAACAAACCTGTTAATTACTATTTTGATTCCTCAACGTCTATCCCGGAATTACATAGTACCTTTATAAGAAAATCTTTTTTGAGCTAATTATTCTGACCCTTTCAGGAGATTATAAATGCTTTAATTTAAAAAAAATGTACCTATTATACATATGTACATATATTCTTCTAGCACAATTTTGATAAAATGATTTACTAGAACCCCTTTTTTTTGTAATTTTGTATTTAAGTATTGAACTGAAAACCATCTAAATGCTGTTAAAAGTCACAATACGAGTATCTGTTAAGTTTTGCTTAGTTTAAACAATTTGTCTTATTGACTTAATTTTAAATTTGAAAGTTTCAACAAAAAATAAAGATTTTCGATATTAAACAAAAAAAGTGGCATTTAACCAAATTATTGGTGGCATTCAAATAAGAATCAACAATTATTTTGCAATACTTGGGCTTACCATATGTTGTAAAATAAACAACAGAGTGTTAAAAGAATTTCATTTTTAAATATGAATACTGAAATTGTTAAACTAAGTTAGGAGTGTAAAAAGTTTTTTTATTCCCGGGATTTTATTTATGGAATAATGTGCTGATGTATATTAGATTTTATTAAGATTAATAATGATTTTTAGCAATTAAGTGTGCTAAATGAGAACAAACTTAGTGTTTTGGGTACAAAAAAAAAAACAAAAGATGATCTTCATTCCTTTTGTTCCAAAACATTAATTGTCGTCATTCACTTTAACATAGATCAACAATATTTTTCACGGGAACTCTTGGGAATTTTTTTTTTACCGAATTGGCACCCTAAACCTAAGAGAACGTTAGCACAAACAATATGTCGCATATTCAGAAATCATAAAGGCTTGTTTACACTATTATACTTTGTATTTTACATGCCAAAAACTCAAGTAATATGTAATAGTTCGGCAGTGTAAACGCATGTGTGATGAAAATGACAAGTATTATGAAAAAAGTTTCCAAACAATAATACTTTTCATTGGATCAGGGTTGCATTTTATTTCATGTGTGAGTTTTTATACTCTGTGTGATGGTGTAAACATAAACTGTCATGTAAAATTAGGTTTTTTTACAGTCGCAACAAAACTCATTAGATTTCTATCTCACAAAGTATTATGGAAAACGTTAGACTTGTAAGATAGTGTAAACTATCCTTAACTAAAGTCGCAACTAACAAAACAAACACTAAAAAATAGTTCATAGATATTTATAGATCTTATTCATAATTCATAACTAGCTTAGCAACCGCTTTCCGCTGGTTGAAGAAATACAACCAAGGCGAATTCATTTTTAAGGTGGCGTTGAAAGCACATCTGTGCTACGTTTTTTTCTAAATTAGAGAGAGGAATGTCAAAAGTTACTTGTGTTTTTGACATATCGACCAACGAAAGCAACAAATAAAACACAATGTTGTGTTTTTGGTGTTGTTACTTGTTGTAGTATCGCCAACACCGTTTACATGAATTCGCCTAGAATACAACCATGCATATTGGCATGTAGAGAAAACAAAATTTCGATATTTTAAACGATAGATATACATATACTGTAGTAAATTTAAAAGCCCATTAAGCTGTTAAAAAGACAATTATTGTTCGTAAGAAAATGCATACAAATTCTAAAAAAGTAATTTTTTGGTTATAGTTTTTATATAAATCAATTAAAATAGGGGCTTGTAAAAATATAAATTTTCAATAAAATTTCATGACTTAACCCTTTACGGCGTCATGTTGTATTTCTGCAACATACCCTTAAATGTAGTGTAAAAATATTATGTATGGTAGCATAGCAATTTTAGTCGATGTTGCAGCTTGGCATTAGCATTCTTGCGGCTTAAAAACTATAAGCTTTCTAGACAGCAACAAGTTTGTATCAATTTCATTCAAGTGAGACGTGTGTAGAAATCTGTTGCTCGCTCTTTGAATTAGATAATTTTCAATTATTTTTTTAAGTAATAGTGATATTTGGCTATTGATATTGGTTTGAGTGAAAGGTAAGAGGATTTATTTCAATAGTCAATTACATATTTTTTTCGCAAAACCAATTTCGTTTACGTTTTATGCTGATTTTGGTTTGTTGTATATATGCAACATTGCCTATTGAGGTGTATTATTTTACTATTTTTTCAACATTGTGAATGATTTTTCTTTAGTATCAAAATGAAACGCAATAAATAAGATCTTAAATATGAACAAATTTTTTTTATTAATTTTTCCAAACCAAAAACTAACGAAATTGGCGTTCTTGCGCCGTAAAGGGTTAAAACACATCTCTAGTTTATTTTAATTTTTGTATGGATGTTTTTGGACGCAAGTGACATATGTAAAAAGGAAAGTTTATTATTTACGATATTGTAAAGGCCCAACCATAATTGCTTAAATTGGCTTAAGCAAATGTACAAATGCATGTAAATTATATGAGGCAAACCATATTGAACTTATGAAAACTTTTTGCTAAGTTAAATGAAACTGTCATTTGCTTAGGCAAGGTGCGAATCTAATCGCACATTCCGTACGGAATCAAATGTTTTTTTATTTTGTTTTTTTATTTTTAAATACATTTGAGAGACTTTTTGTTAATTTTTGACAGTAGGTTAAGCAAGGCTATGCATATCATGGTTAGGCCTTAAGAGTATTTATTGTTTTCTGTATTTTAGAGTGATACAAATTGGTGTTCTAAAATTTTTTTGTTTTGCTTTTCAAATAAATAATAAGATAGTATTAATGAGCTGTTCTTTGTATGTATGTATTAGTTAGTTGGCATTTAGTTACATCCTTACCCATAATTATGTGCCGGTTCACACACAATAAGAATTGAAATATTTTTTGATATAAACAACATTTTCTGCAGTAATGTTGTCGATATAAGTAAACGTTTTATTCACTTGATTAAATGTTTAATTAAAACTGATTTTATTTTTGATTAATGGTTTTATTGAAAGAAAAAAAAATTTGTCGAGAATTTTTTCTGTGTAAAAAAATGTGTATACACAAAAAAAATGTTCGTATTTTTTTGTTAATTAAAAAAATGGTTTAAAACGTATTTAAATTTAATTAATGTGATAATTGAATTAATTATTTTTTTGTTGAAAGAAAACTAATTATGTAAACTGGATTTAATTAACATTTTAGTTATTTTGAAATAAATTTTTAATTAAAATATTAATTAAATAACAAAAACTCTTAATTGATTTTTTTTTGTTTAAAATAAAATAATTTAAACTGTTGTTGGGAATTGTCACAACCGGAGCTATATTTAATTAAATCAATTATCACATTGTTTGAAACGGCAAAGCTATTGGATCATTTTTTTAATTAATTTTAAAAATATCATTTGTTGTAAAATATTCACAGTTTAAAATTTTAAGTTATCTATATAATCGTTTTGGTAATAGGTGCAATCAAATTGTTTGTTTGATTCTATGAATTTGGTAATTAGAGACAATTTTTAATTTTTCTGTGCAGTTTTGTAAAAAATTGTGCATTCTGTTTGACACGAGAATTTATTTATACGTTTTGAGTTATTTTCTTTGAGCAGCTCTATAAGTGGTCTCCTAAAAGGATCTTTGTTATTGAAATTTGGTAGAAATATTTCTTACATATAAATTTTCATTGTATTCGAATGTGTATTCTAAGTCAATTTACAATCCTCAAAAGCTTTTATACTTTAATAGTCTTATTCCTTCAATATTTTCCAGGAATACACATTCGCATAATATGAAAATTTGTATAATAAAATGTTACTCAACAGGAGAAATAAATTCCCAGATTCTATTTATTTCTTACATATTTTCAATTTCAAATCTAAAAGTCTTAATTATTTCAATATTCTGTAACTAAAATATATAAAAATGCCAATAATAAAATCCTAATAATAAAACAAATATGATTTTAGATTGAAAACAATGAAATTATTCATATGCATTCAATTCCATACAACTGCTTTTAGAACACGCCCACTTCTTTTTGTTCGAAACTGTAACACAAAAAAAAAAAAACAAACTGACATTTGCACAACATGTAGAGCAATTTATTTGCCATACAATTGTTAGAAATTCTTGTTAAAAAACCTCAAGAACCAAAAAAAAAACAACTAAACGTTTATTTAAAAGGTGGGGTTGTTGGTATTAACGGATATTTACGAATAAAAAATGTTAAACTACCAACATACAAAAACAATTTAACAAAAATAAAAAATAAAAAACTTAAAACCAGTTGGTATTATTTACTTATGAAAATTTACTTAATAAAAAAGGTCAATTTAGAAAAAACAGAACACTTTAAATTTTATAATACTTTGTAAAATATTAAATATTAACTCGGTATAAAAACTAAATTTAGAAACCAACAAGCATAAATCAGAGATTTGAAAAGATATGATTTTTTTTTATTTGTTATTAATTATGACATTTAGACCTTCTTCGAATCTTATTTAAAAATATGGTTAAGCATATAAAAACGTATTCTTATTGTTGATACTTTTGACATTTGAGAACGTTTTTCAATTAGTCAATTGAGCAGAATACATTGATGCCAAAGTGTGCCTGTAATCTTTCCTACCGGCCATATTATATTACATATTGTATTTAAATCAGAATGTTATTTATTGCATGAGTAAAAATAAAATATAGTGCAAAAACATTGATAATTATTGCATTTACATTTTCAGCACACACACACATGATACCAGCAACACACAATAAAATGTTTAAAAGAATGACTATAAAAATCGACGACAGGTTGGTTGTCTTATCAAGATTTTCAAATACAACAAGACTGTGACTTGTACGTAGGAAGATCGAACGGTTATTATTTGATCGGTTTTTTTAAGAGTTACTCGAGCCGGTTATATTTAAATTTTTCGAATATCGAATAAACCATCAATTTCGGTATAATAAACTGTTACTTCAAAAATGTGTAATTTACAGACCTGTCACAAATTCCGATCGAAATGGTTTTAAATTTTTTTGGTGGTTTTGGAGAAGAAAAATACGGAAATACTTGCTTTGTTTAAATGTAATTCACGGATAAACAAATCTCAAACAATTAGAGTGCATAATACGCTCTTCACTATTGTGGTGTGGGTAAAATTAGTAGCAAATTTGACAGTTTATGTTTCACATAACTTCTTAATAAAAGGGCAAACAACTATTTCGCAATATATGAGAAATGTTTCTGCGGTCCACACGTGAACATATGTTGTTGCCAGTGATGTTAACTTTTATTTTTTCATTACCTTACGGTCCTCTTAAAATTACCGTTTTTGAGAAGAAATTACCTTACGCAAAGATTTTTAATCAAAACATTAATGTGCTGTTTCCAAATGAAAGGCGATTGATTGTTTCATTTGTTAACAGCATATAAGAGCTTAATTTATAAACAGACAAGACAAATTTGAATGTAAATTTTTGTCTTAAAATACATTTTTAACCAAAATTGTTGCATTTTTATGGATAAGGTAGTAAAATAATTATGAATTTGATCCGTACTTAAAATAATCTGAAAATTATAGATAAATTTATAACATTGCGGCCATTTCATATGTTTAAGAATTGTTGATTTTTACAAACAAAAAGTTAAATATAAAATTAATATTAAGTTGAAATGCTTAAGCTCGAGGTCTGTTGTATGTAAGATTTTTCTTTATTATATTATCATCACATATGGGGGATTCACAAGGTGTGCTATCAAGTCATATCGTCATAATGTCCTAAATAATAAATTTACAATTGTTTAAAACAAATGATGTTGTGTTTTAAACCAAATAAAAATGTTAAAGCTGTGTTCATTGATACGTCATCACTGTACAGTGGAAACCTAAATTGTTAGCGGTAGCCCACAGCTGTTATATTTATTTCTTGTAATTATTATAAGACATATGACTGTACAACATTATGACAACCTTGTGAATACCCCAATGGTGTAGTTTTTGATGCTGAAACGTGAAGAGCTATTACTCCTTTATTGTGGTTAATTAAACATTCCCTGATGATGGTATTCAAAGAATATCGAAATATCGGAAACAAATAAAGAAAAATCTTACATACAACAGACCTCGAGCTTAAGCATTTTAACTTAATATTGAATTTTAAAGGTCGAATAAAAATACAACTTAAGAAAAATATAAAATTAATAATATACAAGAGTAATTTAAGTTTTCTTATTTTGCACTTATCGGTGTTACGAAAACATTTATAGAAACATAATGTTGTTAATTTGTTTGTTATAATATTTATCTATGTATTTTTAAATTGAAAATCACCTCTCAAAAGTTAAAACTTTAAACCCTACATATGTAAGTGGCTCAAAATTACCCTAAAAAAGGGTAAATACCGTACGGTTAACATCACTGGTTGTTGCCAACAGAATTTGACAATTGAGTACATAATAACTTTACAAGTTACCTTTGCGCACTTTTTTATTTTTATTCAAATAAACTTCTAATTTCAAATACTTATTTGATTTTTGAGTCGTTATTTATTTGAATAAAACCAATGATTGCCGGGTGGGGTGGTGGTTTAATAGCAACTATTCGGAATAACTGAAATTCGGTTTTTGAAAGAAGTCAAATAATCGAACTCCCTACTTGCTCTAGTAATAAGAATGGTATTAAAGTGCTGTGTATACGAGAGAATAACAAAAAAAAAAAATAATTAAAAATAAACCAAGCCAAAAACAGCATACAATGAAACAATTTAATTAACAATGTATCAATTTTGGCCATCTTTTGTTGTAGTTTCAATTAAATTCACACATTTTACAGTAAATTAAAAACAAACTGTGGGAAAATGTGCTATTGAGGTAACAAAAATTAAAAACGGTAACAAATATTCAAATCTCTTGATGGTTGAAGTTAAAAAATAAAAAACATTTTGAACATTTGCGAAATGGGTTCATCAGATGCCTTCTTTTAAAGTTTAATTTAGAGAGAAGTGTCCCTTCCTATGATAAACTTTCTCCTAAAAAAGTTTTTCGGACTTAAAGCAACCTTTCACAATTTGACAATTGGCTTATTATGTTTGACCCTAATGAGTCTACCTTGGTTAATGTGTTTTCCAAACTCCGAGCAACTTTTGGAATAGATTTTTTTTTAATTGTGAGCAACTAAGATGCTAGTTAAGTTTGTTCACACCTTTTATTTTTCGTACTAGTAGAAGAGTTGTTAAGAAACTGAGCAACTTTTGAACAAGACAAGTTGTGCAGACTTTAAGCAAATCTTGTATTTAAAAAGTATTTCAAACTCTGTGCTATAACAGTTAATCCGGCACTGAGAAACTTTGTTGTTAAAGACATTTTAATCATTTTTATGAATCCTGACATACCGTTGGATATTTATGAAGCACAATGGACAACATTACCTCTTGTTAATAGTTTTTTGGCCAAAAGTTTGAACCTATAAGAATACCGTAGGATACTGTAGGTACGTAATAACTTGCTTCCATCTACTTTATATGCTGGCAAATCCAACTAGTAATGCCTGTGTTGAAAGAGTATTTGTAATAATGAACTCCATTAAACAGTGTTTACTAATTAATCACTTTTGCATTTTCTTAAAAAAACAAAAAAAAAAACATCAATACACAGAAAAAATTATTGCCGAATTAATTTCAAAAAAACGGTTGTTTGAAAATTTTTTTAATTTCTACAAATTTTTTGTACTGATTCAATTAATATTTTTTTATTTAACCAACAAAAATGTTGACAATTGCACATCCCATTGATGTAAATTGTTGAACAATGATATACTACTGTCGAAACGGAATTTTGTTGAAAAGCGTACTTACTCCAACTCATTATATTTCGAATATGATGCTTTAAAATAATTATGTATATGTATATACAAACTAATAATTATAACTTATGTGCCATACTTTATGTACTTATCTCCAAAATTGGCCACATGTACCTCGAGCACAAGGTTTACATGGACAGCAAGCCAGCCACTCTGCTAGCCGGACGGACGGACATCTTTAGATGTACTCAGAAAGTGATCCTGAAGCGATTGATACACTTAAAGGCGGTACAAACATTAGCACAAACGCATAATACCCACTCCACTATTGTGGTGTGGGTCTTAAAAGCTTTGGTAATTTTTGACATTGAATTTGGCGAGAATCTAAAACGGCCAGTGTAGGTAGTAGTGCTGGGAAACTATCGATAGTACTATCGATAATAGCGATAGTCTTTAAATATCGAAAATATCGATTGGAAATATATCGATATTATTATTATTTAAAATACAGCTATGAAGACATGTAACAGCAGCTATACACATACACTTTTTACTTGTTATTATTAATTCTCGCTGAATTACATCAATGAATACAAACAACAAGACTGGCAGGTGGTATGGATTTGTTAAGCCTATAGTACACGGAATGTAAAAAGTCACATGCGCATGTGGTTCTGACGTAACTTTGTCGTCATCACACAACACGAACTTGCTATTGTGGCTTTGTAGTGACAAAATAACGTCAGAACCACATGCGCATGTGGCTTTTTAAATTCCGTGTACCCAATCCTGTTTTTACACGATCTTTTTTTACGCGATTTTGAAATAACACGGTTAACAAAAACAATCCTTTCCTGTTTTTATACGTCTTTTTTTACACGAATAAAAATATTTTTGGGGAATTTTCAGTTCATGTAATTTACTCATACGTATGTAAAAAAGAGCTGCCACAAACTTTTGATAACTTTCATGATTTGATTAAACATATGTATGTACTTTAAAAAAACGTATCATGTGGTAACATTATTCTTTTTGTATTTCCAGTTAGGGGATTTACAAATTATGTGCTTGTCTTTGCACACAAATGTTTCAGACTTTTTTGTTATTTTTTTTTTTTTTTTAATAAAATACATAATAAAATTAAATAAAAGCAACACTTTATGAAGAAATAAAATGTTTGTGTTTCATAGAAATATTAAACCCTAAGACAACTTTCAAGGTTTAATTAATCGAATATAACCTTATGAATATGTACTGTTTTTTTTGCACGATTTTATTTTTACACGCTGTTCCCTGGAACGTATGTACCGTGTAAAAACGTACTATAAATCGCACGATCTGTAAACGCATAACGCCAGTTTTATTTTTCGGTGATCTGAAACTCGTGCGTTTTGCTTACGATCTGGCACACACTCAAAAGAAAAATCAATCCATCTTTACTCAAATCAATCCTAAGTGGCACTAAAAGTACGAATTTTCTTGAATCAAGTACAGAAAGATTGATTAAAGTAGATTTTCCATCGCAAAATACTTAAATTATTCTTATTCCATCTCGATGTCGTACTAAAAAATAATCCGAAAATGAGACTTCGTGCGATTACGATTTATATATAATCAGGGGTGTCATGGAAATCGAAAAGGTAAAACGAAAGAATTTTAAGAGTCGTTTTTCAATAAGGTTTCTGTAATAAAATAACTGATAATTATTATACAAATAATGCTCTAGTAAACCGAATTCTTTAACAAATATTGTAAAAATAAGATTAAAAGATTAATAAAATGAACTGCCAAATTCTTTCGTTTTACGTTTTCGATTTCCATGACACCCCTGAATATTTAGCGAAAAATTCAAGTTTAGTTCAACTAAACGTTTAAACACTCACTGATTTTTTAGCCACAAGTGTCAAAAAGTCCTCTGATTGTTGCAACAAAAAAGTCTTCATCTAACTAAGCATAATGGCACTTAAAAAGAGACAGTAGAAATTGTCACAGCGTTATCACCCTTAATGTAAATCGGCTCGAAAAAATGTTCTAACCAAGGCCCATTGAAAAGGTCTGCGCAAGAAGCCTGATGATCATTGTTTATGTTCTTTTTAGTTTTCAAAAGTTGTTTACATTTTGCTTACATGTGCATGTATACGTTTGTTAACTTCACTCATACACGTTTTTTCCTTTTGCTTTGTATATGTGGTAGTAAATTTTTGACAACTAAAAAGAATCGAATTTTGTTTTTGTACAAGTAAGCAGACCTGATAGATGGGCCTTGGTTCTAACTTTGTTGTTACACGTACGGAATTGTGAATTTTTTTTTTTTTTTGTATTTTTTAGGGACAGTTTTGATTCTAGTCACTCTTCTATGTTTGCTATTCTCAAAGCAACATTTTACTAGAAAATCCAAACTTTATAGGTACTCTCAGCAAATTTTTGGAGAAAACAAATAATTTGAGCAAGTTTTGGTAAAAAAAAATGTTCAGACTTTAAGCAACGTTGTACTGAAAAGTTGTTTAGAGAGAAAACAGAACTTATTGTCTTATTAACTTGTTTTGTAGCTACTTAAATTACATATAAAATTATTCCATTTAAATAATAGTTAAAATGGCAAAATACTTTTGTTAGGCACGACTGCTTACAGCCTTACAGTGAAATTTGACCATTATTTGTTCAACTAAATTAAAAAAAAAATTTGTATGACCAATTTTCTTAAGTGCCTGTTCAAGTGTTAGTGCCGTTTCAAGTTTTAAGACGTTTAATTGTAAACATGACCTAAAAAAAGCAACATTTATTTTAAAACGGAAGAGACCTATTTTCTTAATGACAGTAAATCCAGAAAATAAAATAACTTTTTTTTAGGTGTAATTAGAATTTATAAGTAAAAACTCTATACGAATTCAGTCAAATAATTTTTATTTGACATTTTTAATATAAAAACAAATTTAAAAGAATAATAAAAATTCAACACATCTTAGACATGTCTTTAAATGAACATTAAAAATAAATGTGTTAAAAAAAATAAAAGATTTACATACAATTTGTTTAAACAACATGTTAAACTAATTTTAGTCCCACATAAATTAATGAAACAATTTTTATTGCCAATGTCAAGGTATAATTTTGTTCTTCTTTTGTTAAATTAAATATTGAGAAGTTTCTTTATTTTGTCTGTCAGCAAGTTGGTACTGTACACGTACATACGTAAAAAAGAAATTTTTTCATTTGCTTAAAAAATAACAATTGAATTCAATGTCATACAACTCTATTGAGTTGAAACGAATTAAATTATTAATCGTATTGTCTGTTATCTGATCAGGCCATAATTAACTTTGTATGTATTGTTCTTTGTTTAAAGAGCTTTCACTGTAAATGACGGCAATCTGTTAAAAATGTGCCTTTTGTTTACGTAAAACATAAATAAATTGAAACTAAATTATGGTACTTCTGTTTTATAACATTTAATTAAAAAAATGTAAGAGAGCTGAGCAAATTAAAAGAAATTTCCCAGGTACATGTCGCACACTAAACAGGCACAACTCAAAATTCATCAAAATCTTTATTTTTTATAAACCAGTTTACAAATAAAATCTATAGCGACCACGATTATTTCGTTTGGATCATCGTCTTCTCAAAATTTTCTTCTTAAACATTTGTGGAACTCAATTTGAATAAAAATTTGCAACCATTATTTTGAATCCAGTTTTCTGCCTCTCCTTATCATTTTTGAATTTTGAGTTGTGCCTGTTTATGATTTGGTGTGCGATATCTACATATGCAGAATTGTTTTAGTGGCAAGCAACTTTTATCAGAGAAAATTAATCAGTCTGTAAGCAATTCGGGTTGAACAGACTCTGGAAAATTTTTGTTTTTAATAAATGTTGCACATGATCATATCAACAATTATAGTATTAGAGTTTGATTTAGAGTTTAAGCAACTTTTTCTTTCGCGCCTAATAAAGTTTCACCTCACCACCTTATTCAAATGAATATTTTGGATTTTTATAGAAAATGCGGCATCTTCTATTTCCTTCATCTGATATTGAAAAACCAATCCCTATCTCAAGTTGTCCAATTTGGCTCATTTTCATTGACAAACTTATAAAAAACAAAATTATGCGTAGTACTTTTATAAGTTTTGGTACACGGTTTTTATGCGATAAAACTAGATGTATTTTATTTGTTACATATTTCGATTAAAAAAATATTTAAAATGGCTTTCGTCTATCACAGTACGCACTACATCCATACAAAATTTATTCACAAGTATATTTCTAATCATTTCAACAAGCAACTGAAGTCGTTCCAAGAGTTCAAAGGGGATACGATTCCGTTGCTGTGATGGTATGAAGCCGTTTTACAATTCCTTGTTTGAAAACTGGCTCTGGACCTTTTGTTGGCGTTAGAGACCATGGTCTGCCCTAAGCGTCATCCAAATTTGGAATCCCAAGGGCGATAGACGAATTCGTGCTGGAAGGCAAATGATGGCCATTTTGAATCATATTTGTTTAAATATGTTATTAATAAAATACAACTAATATAAAAAAAACTTATGAATTTTAATCAGAAAAAGAGCATAATTTTATTTAACGTAACGTGTAAACGTAAGAATTTGGAGTGTGAAGTGTGCTTTTGTCGATGTTTTGGTTTTTGTTAAAACTGCGTTGTTTAAACTAGTGTTTAAAAAACTGCAGTCAAAGTAGAAAAACTGCAATTACTTCCACTTCTTCATTTGTCATTGTTAAAAAAAAAATGGTTGCTTTAACTTTTGATTCATTAAATGTAACCAGTCGCTGTCAAACCAACTCAAAAAGCGAAAAGTTGTATGTACACGAATTTAAATTTTTTTGTTCGACAGTTTTAGGTTTTGACTGCAGTTTCTTGAACCCTGGTTAATGCAATTGCTTACACGGCGATGTGTAACATCACTGCTGTATTGCCATAAGAAAAAACGCCATTTGATTTTTACTGTTGCTTTTTATATGGGTTTTCTTGTCAAACGTTTTCCCCATATCAAAGAACATAAACAATTGTGCATCGCTAATTCTGTCAATGTTTTGTTCTTGAGCAAACATAAAAATGAAAGGTCTGGACGACGTGTAAAGCAGCCCATACACGATTCAATTCAATTGTCAACTGAGTCGGTTGTTGTCCAAATCAAAGCGTGTATGGCTTTGTCAATTGATTAGTTTAGAAGAAAAATGAAAAGATTTCAATTTTTTTAAGTTGACTACTAAGTCTTTCAATTCGATTGTACTGTGTCTGATCGAGTCTCTTGATCAGCTGTCAAAATTAATGTTTGCAGTTTCAGTTTTAATAAAGAAGAATAGTTTTCTTTTACCAAAAAAAAAATTAGTATTTTAAAAATTATCTTTTAATTAATTAAAAATCTTCAATTCAGTTGATGAAGTGTGTGACCAAGCATCAATTATTTCATTTAAAAGACTGAGTTGACAATTGAATTGAAACGTGTATGGGATGCATAACAGACACGTTTGTTTTGTTTGTAGGCGATCGGATAAATTAAGAAAGTGGGGTTGCCAAACAGACACGAAATGAGTTTTCTTGTTTGTTAATAAAAGTTTTTATGTTTGTTTATTTTTTAATATCTCTGAAAAGAAGATTAGACAATGAAAAAATACATGTTTGGAAAGACATTGTTAAAACGCAAATGTTTTTGGCAGCATATTCAAAAAAAAACAGACTTGTCTGAAAAGACATCGTATAAATGCCGCCTAAGAAAAGTTGATGACATTGATGACCCTTTTTTTAATTGTTAATATAATTCATTCTTAAAACTATTCTGGGCGGAAAAGTTACACAAACATCGGTGTTATTATATTTTAAGGGTTATCAGGCCTCTTTGTTTGTTTGCCTTGTGACCGCTTTACGGTTTATGGCCAATTAATTTGCGTCGTAAAAGCTTACTGAATAACTGCTGTGTGGTTTCAACTCTACATTTTTAACTTCTTTGTCTGGTGGAGAACCATACATCCCTCATTTGCAGCAACGTCGTCATAACTAGAAAAAACAAATTTCGAAATAAAGGTGTTTCAAATTTTAAATTTGCTCGCACCGCTTAGAAAAAAATAAGCAAACATTCTAGGGATGCGCAAATTGGAAAAATTAATCGATATATATCGAATCGATATTTTTAAGAGTATCGATATTAATTATTTCATAAATATCGATATATCGAACGTATTTTGCTGAAACTATTACCAAATTAAAGAATTTAATATACCTTTGTACATACATATTTATGAGCAATCCTTTTATCAGCCCAATTATGTAAATCTTCACGGAATTTTTCCCTTTTAAAATTTTTTGCCCCCTAGGAAAAATCCTCCTATTCTATAAACTTGAGGATTTGGTAAATTAGAGGAAGGGAATTTCATAAACAGCTGATTGGTGTTTGACATTTTATTTTGTAATTGTGATTTTATTTGCAATTGTGAATTAATTTACGGATGTAATTTTAATAAATTTCTAAATTTGTTTTTCCTAAAATTGTGTATATTTTAAAAAAATAATGAAAAATGAATAGTAGTATAGCTTTGCAAGTGGTAGCGGAGGAAATTTATCAAGAAAATGATGAAAAGCACATCCAAAGAATTGTTAGACGGAAGATACGCGATGCATCAAATCCGCTTGAGTTGGAGCCATAATTTTAAGAAAAAAATAAAAAAAGATTTGATTGAAAGTAACAAATTTTTCTTGTAATAGGTTTCAAAAATGCTACAGAGTTAACAAAAGTGCAATTACTTATTTATGTGAAGTGCAGGATTCTCCTCCATAAGGGTCAGTAAATGTTGCACCTGTTGTTTATTTGAGCTTTTGGACCTGAATATGTGTTAAAACATTATTTTGTAAAACATAAATTTTTTTGTTTATACAATTTTATTTATTTTTAATAAAATACTTACATGTTTACTCTATATCCTTTTAAAATTGTTTGGGAAAAAACACTAGCAAAATAAAAGCGGGTTTCCCTGTTTTTAAAATTATAGAATACCTACTTTTTTTCCCTGCACAAAAAAAGGGAAAAATCCCCAAGTTATTTTATTACAAAATAGGAGGAATGCGGAAAGGGGAAAATTCCCTACGGAATTCTCATACATAATTGGGCTGTATATGTTATTACATTCTTACTTTTTATTGTTTAGTTTTATTTCAAAAAATTAATAAAAACAAAAAAATCAATCAAAACAAAAAATTCAATTATAACAAAACAAAAGGGAAGAACACAAAAAAAACCATATGAAATCCACAAAAAAAAAATACGAAAAATTAAAATGGAAGAAAATAAGTCATGGAAGTACCAACTTACCTTAAAATTTGAATTGCACCCCAAAATTATCAACTTTAACTAGAAATGTTTTTGATTGTTTTAGTCATACCAATAATCATCAGATATGGACATCAGGAGCACTTTCTGTTTTATGTGCTCTCCTGTCAATCTGTTTATTGTATCCGGCACTGCTTTTTATAAATGCCAATGATTTTAGATGTTCATATTAGTTTAAAAAACAAATGATGCGTGCAATGATGCCAATACTAAAAAAACATATTGTTTGAAAAACTGCTAAAATTTTGAGTTTTTAATGAAGACTGACTTAAAAAAATATCTAATTCGATAGTCGTATTTCAATATCGATATTTTGATATATCGATATTTTAAATATCGGCGATATTTATCGATTTTTTTTTAAATATCTATATTTTGATATATCGATTTTTTCGCCCATTCCTAAAACATTCTCTTAAAACGGGGAAAGTAAAAAGGATATTAAAATGAATTTTCTGCATCACTTCCTTAAAAATTGAATTTTTTGAGTTATGACGATGTTGCAAATTTGCGATTAGAGGGCCATACATATATGTGACTTAACCAATTCACATTATAATGCGACACACTGGAGCGGATTCTGGTAATTTTTGCCTTCTCTTAGAAGGTTTATCTCGACCTATTAGTTTGAGGAGACCACTAATTTTTGTGTCATACCCTGGTCATATACAAATTGTAAGCCAAAAAAAAAATTTGTAGAATAACAAAAATTAATCAAAAGTGCTATTTCTTTTTTGCATAATCAGCACTGAAAACAACTTTTCTGTAGAATAATTGCATAAGATACGGTCATACTTATTAAATATTTGACCAAATAAGCGTTACTCCTACTTTTGTTTTTAATTATTAAGATTTTACAAGCTCTTAATATCACAGAATAAACTAATTATAAGTACTACTAGACACTTATAATCAAAATAAATACTGGAATTGAAGGGAAAGATTATTTAGTTTGCTTGTCGGTCCCTTTTTTTTGGTCAAATAGTTGGCAAGTGTGACCGTATATTTTGAATCAAGGACCCTAAATAATAATAATGTTCATTTTTCAAGTACCAAAAAATTGACCACTTTTAAGAAATATTCTATAAAAATTGCTTTGTATAACTATTATATCCAATTAATATCTTTTTACATTGGCTTTTAACTATTATGATCGATAAATATTTATTTCTCTTACAGATAACTATTACCAAAGATTTTTATGGTTTTTATTTACGATAATAATTATTTTGAATATTTTCTTGATTTTAATTGTTTTATTTTTGTAGATTATAATTATGCATGTGCATGTATAAAGATTGTTTTTTATAGAGTGATACAAGTTTAAATCATATTAAAACTTAGTAATATATTTTTAATATCAATGAAACGGTCTTAATTGGATAGAAAATTCGCATTCTGAGCACCATCGTTTTTGAAGACTTGTACACAGTCATTTTCTGTGGTTTTAATGGTGTTTCGACAAAAGCTTGTAGATTCTCCTCACTCCAAATGCGACAATTCTGCTTATTTACGTACCCATTCAAGCAGAAATGGGCTTCATCGGTAAATAAAATTTTGAATGGAAATTAAAAATTAATATCGATTTGTGTTTCAGCCCATTTTCCGAATTATTTTGATTCAAAATTTCCACAATTTGCAACCGTTGCCCTGGTGTAAGTCGATCCATAATGAAATGTCAAAGAAAACTTAACAAAAAGCAACTATCAGCTGTTAAATGGGTGGTCAATTAAAGCAGTGATGCCAAATCAAAATTGTATTACTCCAAAAAAAAAAAAACCATTTGCATACATATTAAAATGAGTTATAACGGCTATGTTATTTCTTATTTATAACTATTAAAAATAATTAGTAATATATCTATCGAATAGTACCCTGCAGATAGCGAGACTAGTCAATACTAAAGGGTTACTTTCAAAAGTACTCCATGTCACTACTGAATGGAGTGCACTTAAGGGGTAGTTTGAAAACTATTTCACTACTGAATGAAAGACTTAAAATAACTTTACGATTAAGCTTTTTTGTTTTTGTTTATTAAAAATAAAATAGTAATAAAAGCAATCCTTTTCTCACTCATATAATATATTTATATGTATATGTATACGGTGAAGGACTTAAGTTTGCATGTAGTGTTGTTTTGAAGAAAATGTTTATTTAATAAAAAAATAGTGTTCCATTTTTTTTTAATTATCCTTATAAAAAACCTAAGTTAAATTAATTAATTTGTTGTCTTGGAAAAAAACCTAATAACTAAAATATAGTATCATATGTCATGCCTTTTTTCAAAAATTTCACAAACTTTCCTCTTTCACTTTTAAATAAACAATTAATAATGGACACCATCAGGGCTACCAATGTGTAATACTGTAAACTATAGAAAAGTATACATCATGCGGTTGTTGGCAGCACTGCATGCTAATTTCTTATAACATGGTGCATACTACAGTACATTGGACCATGTGGTAAGTAGTCCATTTAAGCCACAATGTACCAAGTAGTCCAATATTATCTGTAGGGTAATAGTTATGTTTGAGATATACCATAATAGTTATTATAAATTTTTAAAAATAAAAATTGGAAGTAATAATTATTCTTAATAAATAAAATATAAATTTTTTCGTAATAATTATTAGCAATTTTTATAGAATACAATTTATAACTATTAAGTCCTTGTTTAGAATGTTTACAATTTTAGGCGTATTCTAACCAATGTATAATAGTCTAACTCTCAAAAACTTAGAATAAAAGTTTGTTTGAATTCTAAACATTAATTCACTGGAAATTTTTTGGATTCAATGCAACTGTTAATTAAAAATTTTAATCGGATTATAAGCGGTTTAAGTCTAACTTTTAATGAAAACTTAACGTTTTTCTGTTTAATTACTTAAAATTCAAATACTACACCCAGAGAAAAAACATGTTTAAATATGGTCACTTCCAACAAAGCTATTTTTAAAGAACATTTAAACATATTTTAACCATATTGTTTTGACAAATAGAGCACAAAATTAAAATATGCTGTTAGACAAAGTAGTTCTTCCATTAATAAATGAAATAAACAACGATTTTATGCATTTTAGACAAAATGAGTTAATCACCTGTGCGTTAAAATATTTAAAAACTTAAAAACTAACGACTTTTTACAAATATGTACAGCTCTTATTTAATTAAAAAACAAATACTGAGAAATAAAAATGCTTTTAAAAATGGAACTTTTGTTAAAAAAAATAATAAAAATATTTATTAATAGCAAAAAACAAACAAACAAATTCGCAAAAATAAAAGTCCAAAAGCAAACATCAAATTTTAAAGACCATGGGACTGAAATCATGTTGAGGCAACAACAAAAACTCTAAACAAAAATAAAATACTCCAATAACAACAAAAAAAAAAAATAAAAAGTTGACACAGAAAACAAAAACGTTAAAACTGCAATCCACACGCTATTTAATGAATGGAGTGAGTGCAGGCAGACATGATCATAGTTAAACGTCCAATTGGACCATGGAATATGTATTTGTTTATAATATCAACCACAGTATTATTAGCAATAGAAAAACAATCTGGTCCACGGTGGCAGCCAATAATATATAGTTTGTTAAAGCCAAAGTGACAATGACAGCAACATGTTCCTTTTTAAAAATGCAAATTTATTAAGAAAAAGTAGAAAAATATTTCAAAGTATTAAAACTGTTAAAACTTAAAATTTTCTTGCTTTTCTTGGACGTTTCGTTTTTATAAAAAAAAATATTCAATCAAATGTATTAAGTCCTTTTTGGATCTGTCTAGCCATTTATGTTCATTTACGGTGTGTTTTTTTTTCTATGCGCTTATTTATTTAACATTTAAGTTTGTTAAACAAAATGCTTTTTATATGTTATTTTTTTTATTATAACTTTTTTTTAAAGTACTTTAAAGTGTACCAATGTAACCGATTAACATTGCCACAAAGTTGAGATTGTTTGTCTACTACATCTAACTTCACTTATAAGAAATTCCATTATGTGCATTACATATTGATCTTGCATTAACTCTTTCATAACTTTAGAGTTTAAAGCGGCCTTTAAGTTTGTAAGTAAATTTTAAGAAATTTGTGGTAAGAAGGTTCATGACTTTTAACAATTGGATTAAATTGCAATAAGCGTGTATGACCTTACAATTACATTCTTTTAAATCTTTGACGATTTTTCAGTGTACTACCTGACAGATTTCGACAATAACTAAGTTTTCGTTCGAAATCGTGGGTCAGGCAGGTAGTTTTAATAAAGGGCTTTTCAACAAGAGCTTTATTTTTTAATGCGGCAACACCAACAACATGATAGTTTTGACATTTGGCTTTTTTACGTATTCGAAGTAGATGCATTGGCAGTTGTTACAAAGATTTCAACTTCGCTCAAAAATCGCATTAAAATAATTAAAATCCACTATGAAAATGGTGGTTCTGTTGAAGTAACATTACACACAGCCAATGAAACGATAAAATTATTGCAAACCAAATTTCACATCTCATAATTTCACGAACATCAGCTGTTAACTGGCCAGCCAGATCGTGTAATTTAACACCACCGGATTATTTTTTGTGGGGCTATGCTAAGAACAGTGTCTACACACAGCACTTCTTTTTATATTTTGGCCGCTATTACGGTTTACAACTCAACTCAGTTGAGTTGTTATTAAGACAACTGGAAATGATCAGTTGTAATATTTGTTAATTGAAAAAAATCAGATTTTTGCAATGAATGTTTCTGACGGAAAAAATAAAACACCTAAAATGAGTTTTATTTTAGGCGGAAAAAATAAAACTCCAAAAATGAGTTTTACTTTAGACGGAAAAAATAAAACACCAAAAATGAGTTTTATTTTATGATGGCAAAATAAAAATTCATTTTTAAGAGTTTGTTTCGACCTTTTATTTTTACGTTGAAAAATAACTGTTAAAGATTGAGTTGTTTTTTAATTCTAAAAAGTGACTAAAAACTTTGGTGAAAGAATCGACATCTGTCAGTGTGCTCATGGTGGATATTTGCCAGCTATCATTTTTCATTCATAATTGTCGAACTTTTCTCTTATCATCTAAATTTTTTGCTTTAGAAAGCAAAGTTCTTGTTGAAAACCCCAATATAAGTTCAATAATACATTTTTATTGTTGCTTAAAGTTGCTTAGAGACTGGGCAATTTTTTTATTAAAAATTGGTCTGAGTCGCAATTATTTGTATACCCTTTACTACCGGTAGAAAAAGTATATATTAGCGTGGCCGTTAGTTGTATGGATGTTTTACATAAGGTTTATAATATTCGGTCACAAACGTACATGTAATTTTCTTCTGACATTGTCTATTATTTTTTTTCGCATATTTATTGCAGAAACCAAAGTATTTCTCGGTTTCAAAATAGCGTGCAGCCGCCTTACAAATCTTTGTTTACGCCGAAAAAGAGTTCAGCCATCTAAACATTTCTTTCTTTAAATTGGAAGATACCAATTTAGGATATATGTACATAATTTCTATTCAATGGTGAAATTATCATACATGTATCGGTATTGTGAAATATTTACTTTAGCCGGCTAATAATTCAGTCATAGTGGACGCCGCTGCCGGTTGCTTCCCGGCAAAGATTTCTGATGTCAGATGGTTTGTCAGAAGAAAATAGAGCACGCTCTAATTGAAATTTTGTCAGATGACTTTGCGTCTGACTTTTACAGAAGCAAAGTTAAAAAGGTAACACACGACATGCATATTGCATTGGGAAATTTGACATTTCAGATGACAAATACATGTCGTGTACGGTCGCCTTATCCTTCTAAAAAAACATTTTACAAGAATATGATTTATGGCAATATTTAAATCTTCTAGTCAACAACATTAGCCTCAAAGGAAGTTTTTTTTTGCTAAAATTAATATTATTGAAAATAATGAAGAAAATAACCAACAAAATACCAATTATTATATACATCCATATACCAAAATTATTTTTTTTATATCAAACTAGTGCGAAATTCTCTGCAAAGTTTGACTATCCAGTTCTGTAACGTACTAAATTGAAAAGTGTTTAGTATTAATAAATTAATTACCAAATTTAATTTTTTTAAAAATTTTTTTTTGATTGGGCTCGTTTTAGCTTTGAGCCCTCCCAATAAAGTTTATGTCAACTTCATGCTAACTTTTTATTTTGAATAGGGCCGTAACAATGCAATGCAAAGAATTTACATTATAGAATAAAAAATTTCTAGTGTTAAGCAGTATCCAATTTGCAGAAATTCGTTTCATAAGACTATAAATCAGCAAATTTCGTAAAAATCGGTTTATATATTCGATAGAACCCATATAAAGCCACCTTGCAAAAGCCTATTAAAGTGTAAAGTAAAGTCGTTATTATTTAGTTTTATAAGACAAAAAATTACGCTTAACAAGTTTATGATAATCGATTCAGAATTTGGCATAGGTGACATATAAAGCTGCAATTCGAAAAGCGCTTTAATAAGATATTAAATTGTATTATGGAAGGTTCCATTGGCAGCCGCAATCAAGCATAGCTCTAATTGAGTTGCTATGTTCAACTGCCAACCGTTCGTCATATATTTAATTGCCTTCTAACATTTTTCCTCAGCCAACCGGTCAATTAAATGAAGGTAGGAATCCTAACTAATTCAGTGTCAAAGACAAGCTGCACTGGAAAGAAAAATCAACCCATCTTTGCTTAGTTCAGGTTCAGATTATTCAGTGCCCCGTACCTAAAATAATCGGAAAATGGGATTAACTAAAATAAAACTGAGTTTGATTCAAGAATTTCTAAGTTGGTGAAAATAAATTGATTCTAACCTAAACACTGACCCCCAAAAACTAGAGAAAATATTATTATTTACTTTAGTTTCCACCAGCTCGTCACACATGTTTGTTTCACTTTTGTTGTATGTATTCTCCCTTGGTTTAAAGAAGAACTGTCAATAATAAGACACCAGCAGCATGTCACATATGGTTGTCGTAATCAATCTTTTTTAAAAATATGATGTATTTAACTAAATAATTTTTACAAATACAATTCTGGATTTTTACTTCTTAGTTTACTTTTTAACTGATGTATGATTTTTGTTCTTGCAGGTTTGCTCTTGTTGCTTCTACACAAAACAAGCAAACAGCTTTTTAACTGCTTTTGTAGTGTTGATGTTGTTGCTTCTGCAACAAATTTTTACAAGCAGACGCATAGAATATAAAGTGGCACGACCAATGAAAAGTTCAACCTTTTATTTACTTGATTTAAGAATGTTATACTTATTTTAACAAATTGCGGGATTGGTTTTCAAAAGTAATCCCATTTTGGATTGTTTTAAGTACTTTCATTCTTTAATTTTTAAGTACGTGGAAAAACTTTAATTTAGTATGAATTTTTTCTTTCTGTGTGGCTATGTCCCTAAGGTCGCAATTTACACTATGGACATTTCTTGCCGTACAGAAAATATTGATATGATTCAAACAAAATAAAAATTTGAATGATGTGTTAATTGATTCGTCATAACTGTACAGTATAAATCTAAATTATAAGCGGTTGCCCACTACAATCATATATATTTCTTGTGATTATTTTAGGACATATGACTTTATGACTACCTTGTGAATACCCCATATATGTACAAAAGTTAAATTTTAATGAAAAAACGTTTCGTTTTGACCAAATGAAAGACTATTTTATATGTATGTATGTATTTATGTATTTTTAAAAATCGTAACGCAGTTTGAATACATACTATTATCTAATCAAATTGGAACAAAGTCCATACATACATATATTGCATAATAGGATTTTATATAATTATTTTTGACAAAATTAGTTTCTGCTTGTTCACAATTGTTGACTAGTTACCATGTCTTGGTCATCATGAAACACCAAAAAACTTGCAAACAATAAATTCGCAAATTGACCTTATTTGCAAATTTCCTGGGTCTTTAAAGTGTTAAATTTATTAGCAACAATGGTTTCATTTTTAACAACTTTTTTTTGGTTTGCTCTTTTTTCTTATGTCTTCGAAAATAGTCTTGTCTAGTGCACAGAAAGCATAAAAAAAAAAAAAAAAAAAGATGAGATTGAAATCTTTCGCAAAACCAATTTTTTAACCAACAAATATTTTTACGAAACTTTAAAATGTTTTTTGTGTAAATTGTTTTTTTTTCTTTCTTGAGTTTGATACAGTTTTTGATTGTCTGTTGTTGTTGTTGTTTTGATTAGACCGATATTGCAGGAAACAACTCATAGGGTTACAAATGTCATGCGGTAGGTAACTGGCGCTGTTTTAATTTTTTTCAGTTGATTATTTGTTTGTGCTCGTATTGAATTCTATTTCATTGGATATATTTTTGCATAAAAAACATTAATTAAGGCTAAAATGAAAATAGATTGCATGCTGTATGCAAATATTGATAAAATATTTAGTAAAATCAAACAAAACTAAAAATTTAGTTTAACATCATTTGTGCATGTTATGCCATTTTTTAAATTTTATATTAATGTTGAGCTTTTTTTTATTTATTGTACTAGTTTGGCTTGCAGATATAAATCCATAATTACGATTATCAAATTAAAATTTATGTAGCAAATTTACAATCATCATACGCATGTCTTACATCATTTTATTTTTTTTTTGCTTATGTCGGTTCAGTGTTTGGGTTTTCTTTAGGTCTGTTTTAATGGTTCGTTGACTGCATAATTGGCCCTGTACAATATCTGCCCCTGTCATGATATAATTTACAACTTGACACAAAAATTTTTTTTTTAGAAATTGTTAGTTAGATTTAAAAAAACTTAACTCATGTAAGTGTTTATAAATAAAATTACTAACAAAAATAATAAAAAAAATATATAAATATGGAGTAAAATACTGTTCGTTTTGACGCACCTTTTTTATTGCAGACTTGATTTAAATTTATTTAAAGCATGTCAATACGGGGGTAATGCTCATATTCTTTGTAATATAAATTTCGTAAACGATTGCTTAAAGGCTAAACATATTGAGGGTTTTAAAAAAATACTTAAATGTAAAGAAATTGCTACTCTAACGTAAACGTTAACATTGCAGCCATATTCTGACAATCGCACGATTTGAAATCGAAAAACGCCAGATTTTTTTATGGTGTTCTGAAACTTGTGCGTTTAGCTTGTAATCTGCCATAGTTTCTAACATATGATATTATAGTTCCCTTGATTATTCTTTTGGAATTTGAGTTCCCCAAACTTCTTGATATCGCAATTTACAGAACACCTTTTTTGCTATTTTAAGCCAGAAACTCCAATGTTAAGAGATTTGCGATTGTCAGAACAAGCTAAGGTAGATGCGACGTTGTGGATGAACCTGATAAAATTAAAAATTAAATAAAGCGCTAATTTACTGCCTGTTTTTAGAAAACGTAAGCAAGTGAGTGAGAAATTATATTGAAAACAAAAATAAAAAACGAAAATTTGTTTTTATTTTCAAAATAATTTCACACTCACTCACATGCAGGCAGTTATTCGAAGTATATACACGAAGTTTTTTGTATATTTTTGCTCAAAACATAAAAAAAAGCTTTTGTGCAATTTTCACAACAGCAGTCCAGTCTGTATTGACAATTTTGTATGGGAGTCCCCTTAAGAAATGGTGATAGACACAAACGCAAATATTTAAGCTGAATTGATATGTGTACGAAAAAATTGTTCTAAAGAAAAAATTCGCATCAATGCTGCTATTTGCTCTTTTTTTTGATTACGTTTGTAAAATATGAAATTTAGAAAAAACTTATTAAGACAAAAGTTGTTGAAAACTTTAAAAATAACAACTTCTTTGTAAAATATTTTTATGTAAAATTAATATTTTCCAAGTTTAAAGGCATACAAGTCGGACTTAACGATTTTTTTCAAACTTTGGCGGACGTGAGGGACGGTTTAGCCTTCACCGATTGTCCTAAAACTTTTTTTGGTGTCGTTTTTTTTATCAATACCCACCGAGCATGGAAAAATAGAAAACAAATAGGTGTGCTCCATACAGACAACGACCACCCTAGTAATAAATCCTATGAATATTAATCGTTTTTCAAATTTATTTATTCATAATGTTATGATTACCACAAAAAAAAAAAAAATTTAATACACATAGTTTGTATAATAAATTTATTCAAACACGTGCCAAACTGCCATTCAAAACAAGCACCTCAACGGTCACCTACTAACTGCAGTCATTACAAGCGCCTAAATAAACATCATAATTTCAAGAGTCAATCGTATTTATAATTAAGTATCATTTGGTTCTAAAGTTATGATTATAATAAATTAAAAAATTTAGCAATAATAAAAAATAAAGCAAAAAGAGAATCAAAAAAAGTCAAAAGGGTGTGCCATAAAATAAGAAATCTAATAAAAAGAATCTTGAGTGCAGGTTTAAGGGCACCATACACTATCAATATGATTGATATCAATGCGAATTAACTCCTGAACGTGAATTCGCCTTGTATTCTAGATTGGTTTAATTTTCATTAAGCGTAGTCGGTTTCAAACATACAAACACATTTTTACTAACACTTCCATAGCGCTTGATGAGTATTTTTATAAGTTTATGGTGCCCTTTGGACATGCCAGGCTTAGATGTCGTTGGCGTTCAAACGCAATCTTTTTGTGTCGTCAATTTTCTTAAATTTGAACTCATCTAGCATATTGCGAATACGAAAACAAAAGGAAAATTTGTAACTGACTGGTACGGTCACGTCTGTATCAGTGATGGAACTTATGTCACAATCGGGCCGTTTTAAGATTTAGAATGAAAAAAAGTAAACTTTGAAAGTGTTATTTCTATAATAAAAGGGGTTTGGCCCCTTTTCACATAATTTAGCCGTTTGGGTTTCATTACGATTTTGGCACAAAATGAAAATATTCGAATTTCATTACTGGTTTCTTCTCTCTTTCCTAGAAACCCAAGACTTGACGAGTCAAACTGGGTGTGTGTGAACCAACACTAAGAAACTCCGCTCCACTACTTCATTTGCAACTTTATTTCAAAGCTTTAAAAATAATTTATAAAATTGAATCTATGATTGTGTTAGAGGGAGAAATTTTCTCAAGGCTTTCTTAGTTACAAGATTATAAGCGATTTATTTGATTATGATATGAGCACAACTGGGACGAACGACGAACTTCGCATAACATGACGAATTCGCCGAATGAGACACAATAAGTGCGTGAAGATCAGATATTAATGATCTTAACATTTTTTTTGGAATTTATAAAGCTAAATGCCTTGATCGCCAGACTATATAAGCATTCGTTTTTCTTAACTTCTTCTTAAATTATTTCACTGCTGTGTATCTATTTTTTTCTTTTTTAAATAGAACTACATATGTTAATTCGACTAAAAGTTTTTTGTAAATAAATTTTTATTATTTGTTTATTTATATTTATCAAGTTGTGCTGTGACCATATTTCAACAAAACCAAAAATATACTATGTAGTAAAAAATACAAATACTGACAAAAAAAAGTTTTTAACAATGTTATATCTACTCTGTATTTATGTACATATGTATGTATATGTATTTAAACAAATGTGGTAATTAACTTTATAAGGTAGAAATACATATAAAATAAAAACATTTTTCAAATTTACTAAAACATGAAAGAAATTCAAATTAAATGCGGTCACCCAGTCCCAATTTATAGAGTTCGTTACACACGACGAATTGCGGTCTACGCAATGAGTGTGTATATATTCTATACACCAATGCATTCTATTTCTGGCGACGAATATTCGTTGCGAATAATTCGTCGTTCGTCCCAGTTGTGTTTCTGTTTTCTCCTTCCTATTTAAATTAACTGTTTACCACCGGATACCTAGTTTATTATGTTGAGCTACAAATCCCCGCGGATGCATTGCAGATATTCACTGACGGGTCTCATTTACTCGAAGCAATTAAACTGGATCATTCCTCTTAGACTGCCGGATTATTACAGTGTCATTCAGGCCGAGATAATGTCAAACTATACAGCCGCGAGGTACTTTCTAGGCTTTTGCACTAAGTACATTTAAATTCAAGAACATTTGCTTTTTTAAAAATTCTCAGATTAAAGCTAAGTACAAAAGAGGATCAAAGCAAACAAATTAAAAAAAAAAAAAAAAACAGAAATAAAAAAATTATTCTCTTTATACGCTCAGAGTTCTTGTATTTACTCATTCTTACTCACTATAAATAAATTAAAGTAAACATTTTTTTTCTAATGTTCTGTAGGTGCCGGTTCACACACGTCAAGTTTGACTCGTCAAGTCTTGAGCTTAAAGCAGAGAAGGGAAGAGAGAATGCCATTTCTTTTCCCCTCTCTCCTAAAAACTCAAGACTTAACGAGTCAAACTTGACGTGTGTGAACCGGCACTAAGTATTTTGCAATATTCTTATTTTACAATGTAACCACATTTAAGCATTAAATGCAAGCAATGGTTATTGCTTTTTAATTTGTCTTATTTGCAGATTATTACTAATTATTAAAATAAAAACTATTACTTTGTGTAACCGTTGTTTATATTTTGTCTCTTCTGGTAATTTTAATAGTTTTAATACAGTATATTTGAAACAATTGTATCAGAAAAGAATTCAGAAGTTGAAGTATAAAAACTTTGATTTAAATAAAAAATAATAATGGAAAATGATCAAGTAAGTTAAATTATTAAAAATACATATGTATGTGCCATACGTGTTTAAGGGCCATTATTACAACTTGCCAATAGTTAAAAGTTTTCATCTATTAAATATTATTATTATTGAAAATAACAGCAATAAAAAATGGAAGTTGTAATAATGCAAAGCTATTTATCGGTCCAACAAAATCCGACTTTTAACTATTGGCAAGTTGTAAGCCCTAAGTGTGTGTTTAAGTTTCAATAAAAAAGTTACTTTTAAAAAAAATTTTATATTATATTATACCTGACATGGGAAGACATAAACAAAGCAGCGGCGAATCGTGTCAGATGGCCATGCTTCGTGGAAGACATATTCTCCCTAGAGGGAGGATACGAAAAAAAAGACAAACATTTTTCAAGTTTTGATTTTAGAGTCTTTTTCTTCTCCTGTAAAATTTTTCCAACGCAACTTATGGCTTTTTACGGAAATTCTCTTGGTTTTTATTTTTAGCATTAATTTAGCAGTTGATTTTATGGAATATAACTATTGGTATGTTCATAATTTGATCTCAACATCAAGTTAAACAAAAGCGAAATTTCATACAGACAAAATAAAGCGGCATATGAGAACTAAATTTATTTAATTTCCAAGCAACATGATTAAATAAAAACCAAACAAAATTCCTTAAGAAGGAATAATAATATGTTTTATTTTAATATACATATTTTTAAATATCTTTAATAAGAATATTTATACCGCACAGCTTTGAAATAAATAAATGTGTGACCGTATATATATTCCTATAAATCTTTAATTTTACAGAAAAACAGCATCTGAATTTCGGTGCGAACCGATATAGTTTTATCTGTACAACAATAAAACACATACTCTTACCCTACAATTACACAATCGTTGTTTTTGCTTCTTTAAAGCTGCTTAAACTTTACCTCAGGGATCTAATTGCGGTTATAACTGGCCTATTATATAGGTAATAT
The DNA here is from genome assembly GCA_949318255.1 of Pollenia labialis. Classification (NCBI taxonomy): domain Eukaryota; kingdom Metazoa; phylum Arthropoda; class Insecta; order Diptera; family Polleniidae; genus Pollenia; species Pollenia labialis. Next base: position 197,766,588 of record OX439139.1, on the reverse strand, counting down.
GCGCAAAGGCTGGGCTCGTTTTTAATGACCTGCGTCATTGTCCGGTATTCGGAGATCACCAACTGTTTGGTCGAAACCCCCTTTAGGACAAAACTCGTGTCTTTAAAATTGAGACACTATTTTATTTGGCTTCGTGGGAGTACATAGGACCCCTGGGAATCAGTGAAATATGGTAACACAACAGGAACTTATTGTTGAACCCACGTAAGCTGTTCTTGCGACTGCCAACGGAAACTTTAATCTATTTAAATACTTGGCCAAAAAAACTTCACTATTGTGAAATAGCGGCCATGTTATGACAATAACACGATTTGAATTTTCAAAGCGCCACTTTTACTTAATGGTGTTCTGAAACTCGTGCGTTTAAAAAATTTATCTTCCTTTCTTTTGCAATTTGAAGTCGACCAAAAATGTTTATTAAATTTCAGAGACTTTTGAACAATATTTTTTTAACCTTTCTTTTTTATATGTATTATAAATAGAAATTCGCGAAATAAAGTTTATAAATATATAAAATTCAATTGAAAATAGTGTTAAAATATTCTTTGGGTTACCCTTAAATTTAGATTCTTAACGGTTTGTTAATTCAAATACTGTTTCAAACGTTACCGAATAGGCGTTACAAAAACATTAAAATAAAATGAATAAAAACTGTTAAAAACATGTCTCAAAACATGCTGTCTGCAACAGCGATAAATCACTTAAATGTTGGAACATTTTGTTAATGAGCTCATAAATTTGATTATTAAGCAAAATTTAACTATTTCTAATTTAAGCCGCCAAAAAAATATTTACTTTGTTTATCTTGTCTTGTTTTCTTATTTACAGATTTCTTGTGTTTTTGTTTTTTTTTTTTTTTGCTAACAAGTTGTTGTCTGTGTCCTCAGTCCACTATAAAGCAGCTGTAACAACTAGCACTGGTTCAATAACTTTTTTATGAGATTTTTAAAAGATTGAAACAATTTTTGCATATTCATTCACCATTCATACACACATGATAAACGAGCAAGAGCTTTAAAAAAAAATGATGAAGCAGCTTTTGCCGGCTGAGACTAGTAGTATGAGTAGTTGCAATGCAACAATTTCCAGTCCAAGACTACCGTGTCTAAAAATTAATCATAATAAACGTAAACATAAAAGTGCTGGAAATAACATTATGTTTGCATTTGGATTTTTGATCGTGGTCACACTCTTGAACTTGTGTAGTGGCGTGCAACACCAGCCGCAACACAACAATCATCGTCTTCTTGAGGCACATCGACCGACGACATCGTCATTTCAACTGGCCAAACAATGGAAACTGTTTACGTTCAATTTCCTGCCGCATGCCCCCATACAAGACATGAATTTTTACAATCCATCAAATATTTTAGCAACTGGTGTGGTTATAACGGAAAATCGGCTTTTTATTGCAACGCCAAAGTTGTTCTCTGGTGTGCCGTCAACATTGAATTGGGTTTCAAGATCAGACTATGAAGATTCACCAGTTTTACAGGTATGTTGTCTGATTGTTTTATGAATTATGTTTTTAAGGATGTTTACAATGCTTTAAAGAAACAAGTTAGAGTTCAAGTTCACAGTGTTTCAAATTTACAAAGAAAATGCTAATTTAGTATAAGTTTTAAAATACGGGTTTAATTGTCTGAACCGGATGCATTAAAAAAGAAGTTTTTTAAATAATTAATGTAGGAAAGTGTAATTCAAAACCTTTTAAATATAATAAGAGTGTTCCAAATTAGATTAAAAAAAATGCAATCAGATGTCTAAAATCTTTATAGGAAATAATTAATTACACTGTGCTAGTTAAAAAAAAAACAGACAAGCTGGGCACCTGGCGTTTTGACCTAATTCGGGTACGCTGAATCCAGTGATGCTAGCCGTTGTTTTTTTTATGTAAGCTCTGGTTTTCGAAAATCGAGGAGGTTGCACAACATATCGACACCTTTGCGCAAAATTATCGTATGTTACAAATAACAAATTTTACAGGACAGCAATTTTTCTACTTATCTCTGCTTTCACTTGCAATATCAACATGAAAATATACATGTGCTTAGATAAGATGAGACGAAGTTGAATTCGGCTGCAATATTTTGCCAGGTGACGTCTCTTTGAATGTAGAACAAGATTGCATCAAAAACTAAATTTCAAAAAAAAATTGGCATATACGATAATTTCGCGCAAAGGGGTCGATATGTTCGCGTAACTCAAAAACGCATTATTAGCTTATTGAAAAAAAACCACGAAAAAAACCGAAATTCCGCAATAAAATTTCCTTCACGGTTTTCTAATATGAGCAGTCATTTTAGAAACATAATTTTTTTTTTGAAAAAAATCTTTTTTTTTCCAAAATTTCGAAATGTTTGTTTTTTAAAAATTCATAAAAAATTGGAAAATGCAGCTAGGCTTCTATTTTTTTCGAGAAGTATAAACAATGAAATTACAAACAAAACAAGCCATAATCTGCTTACAACTTTTAATTTTATTCACAAAAGATAAAAAATGTTAATTAAATCTAAGAATTTCAAAAAAACGCAATATTTGTATGGGAGGGGTGCTGATAAAGGGAAAGCATGATTTGAGAAAATGTTAAGGACGAAAAACGAATGGAGGTCCGTCATACATTTTATCCCCCTAGGAGTGACTCCTGGGCAGTTGTTTTTCTTCAATATATATGGGGATTATAATTTACATGAAGCTTTTCATAGGACTTTTTTTTAATTATAAAATTCTTTATTCAACATTATGTATTTTCAATGACATTTTGACGTTTCATTTTTTAAATGTGGTTTTTGTGCATTTAAAATGCGAGTTGCTTTGCAACCAATTAAAAAAAATATGGTTTAATACTAAAAAAAATTAAAAATTTTGTTATATCGGTTAATAGACTGAAATTAACCGGTTTAATCGTTAGTCGAAAAAGGAAATTTTAAATTAACGGATCAGTTAATCGGATAGTAATTAACCGAATGAATACCCTAGTGCCTAACTTATGTGACCATGACATTTTAGGAGATGACGCAAGCATTGCCAATAAAGTATTTATTAAAAAGAGCAAAAATTGAAAATGATGTCGCTTACGTTATTTTCGCGGTTATAGCAATCTTACACTGATCAACATCTAACTTTTACCATCAATTTGCGAAGATGTTAACATCTTTGTATAAGAAAAACAGCATCTGGGCAATTCCATATGTGACTGACTCTACATTTGAAACAATATGCGTTTTGTTTTGTCTTATATTGCGATACGTAATATTTTTTTAAGTATCAATTTAAACATGGCTTTGTAGCAGCATTAACAATTATCCGATAGAGAAAACAATGGCAACCAACGATATTTTGAAATATCATTTATTTAGTAAAATGTAAACGTGACTGACACTGCATGCAAAAGGAAGTCCTTTTCGATAGTGTTTTCTAACTTCAATAATCTTCCTCTGCACTTTCGTAATTACTTTAATTAGTGTTTTTATCGAAAGTTCAAGAATCAAACTATTATAAAATGCTTAAATAAAAGCGGTAAGTTATTTAAAAAAATATTTATTAGTAAAATAAATTGTGACTGACACTACAGCCCAAAACGTGGCCGACACTACACTCACTTTGTGTTAGTATTTTTACGTAAAACGTTAGAATTGAAATCACAGCGCATAAAATAGGAACTCTAAAATTATTTGAAAGATACAAAATTTAATTAATGAACTCGTTAAAACGCTACTTTTGAATATAAACACCACATAAACGAAATCACTAATAAAAAGTTAGAAAACATCATTGAAACTAAAAAATTTCAAAACAAACTTCAACAGTTCTTTTTTAAATGTTTTAAAAAAAATTTTTTATTTTTAAATAGCAAATTTTTTAAAAAATATCAAAAAAATTTTTCCACTATAAAAACTTAAAAGTTACATAATGTTGCCACCATACTTAAGTAGTTTTACTACCAAAATCCGATATTAATTTTTCCATTTATGGTAGATTTTTGCGTGGAATTGCCCATCTTTAAAAGATGTTCCTATCTCATTTTATTCCATTCTACATCTTTCGATTATCTTAGTGTCATCACTAGAAAAGTGGCAATAACTTATTTTATTATTGTGGCATCACTGACAAAAAACGTTTGTTTTGAAAGAAGTGTTACCATTTGCCAAGTTTTCTTTTTTATTGCAATGTTGTTTAGTTAAGTATTTTTTTTTATTTTAAACAAAACATGTTAGTTGTTGATCAGTGTAAAAAGCCTCTTAGTGCTCGATATTATAATACATACTACATATTTATCAAGCTCCAAAAAATATTTCTTTTCTCTAGGCTTATCCCGACTGGTCTTTTGCCATCACCGGACGCACCGATTTCAATTGCAGCGATTTGATTTTAGTTTCCGTATATCGCCTACGCTTAGATTCCTGTAATCGTTTATGGGTTTTGGATGCTGGCATATCACGTTCCCTAGAAGATTACGAAAAGACGTGTCCACCAAAAATATTAGTCTTTGACTTAAAAAAAAATCGAGTTGTTCGACGCATTGATTTTCCAGCGGGTGTGCTGAGAGGAGAATCTCTATTTACCAATTTGATTATAGATGAGACAACATCTAAAGCTGGTACTTGTGATGATGTTTTTATTTATATATCGGATACAGTAGAACCTGGTAAGTGTAATTTTTGAGTGTGTTTATGTATTGTATTTTTTTGTAATAATTGCACTAAATTATTAGTAAATATGCTTCACACGTTATTAGATTGCCATTTGCGCAATGTTTTATTTTTATTATTGTTTATTGTTGTCTGGTTAGCCTTAATTACTTATGGGTCTTTGCCGGTATTTTTGATTACCAAAAAATATTGTGTGAAATACTTTTAACAAAAAGAACAATTGCTTACTCAAGCAGCAATTTTTTAAGCGTGAATTGTAATTGTCTCTACAATAAGTAGGGGAATGTATTTAGTTTGCCAAACTATTTCAAATTTATCTTATATTTTTTTAATTCCTCTTTTGAATATTTCAAACAAAATCTTGAGAAAAAATTACTGTTAAGAAGGCAGAAAGTGGGACAGTCGAACATGCTTATTAATATGAGGCTAATTTAAAACAATAAGCTAATTGGTATTCAAAAATAATCTTATGTTTTAACATAAAACGAGCGAAATAGCATCTATCTTCTTTTCTCTGCAAAGCACTCATTTAACAGCTGATAGTTGCGTTTTGTTAAGTTTGCTTTGAAATTTCATGATTAATCGACTTACACCAGAGCAAGGCGTACAAACTGTTGAAATGTTTAGTCAAAATAATTCGGCGAATGGGCTGAAGCTCAAATTGATAATATGGATTTTGAATTTCCATTAAAAATTGTTTTTTCCGATTAAGCCTTTTTCTGGAAACGTAAATAAGCAGAATTGTCGCATTTGAAGTGAGGAGAATCCACAAGCTTTTGTCGAAACACCATTACATCCACAGAAAATTATTGTTTGGTGCACTTCGTGGGCTGACAATGGTGGTCAGAATGCGAAAAGTTGTTGGAAATTGGTGTTCTAGATTGCGCTTTCTACACGGCCACATGAGATAAATCATATGTAAACAATAATTTCAATAAATTTTCTTTCCACAAAACCCGTTTCATTGATATTTAAAATATATTTCCTTGTTTGATTATAATTTAAACTTGTATTATACTATGGGGTCATTTACACGGAGTCTTTTCCAGACAAGTCGGTTTTTGACATTCTATTTTAAACATGCTACGAAAAACCTTTCTTTCCAAACATGCTGTTTTTATGTATACTTGTCTAATCTTCTTCATATACAAAAACAAAAATACGATAAACAAACAAGAAAACTCATTTCGTGTCTGTTTGGCAACCCCTCTTTCTCCTCTACCTCGATCTCCAACAAACAAAACAAACATGTTGTTAGACATTTCTGAAAAGACACCGTGTGAACTCCCTCTATAAAAAAACGCCCTTTATAACTATTATTAATCATTATGTAGAATGTTTACGAGTTGGTACTACCCATGACTAAAATTAGATGACGTTTTATTATTATTATTTTTTTTAATTTTATTTTGCAAGTGAAATATTTAGAGCTTAAATTAAATTAACAGTGTATTAAATTTAAATTTTATTAAAACCTGATTTGATATTGAATGTTTTAATACTAGTTTATTTCTGGGTTAAAAAAAAGTTTAAAGAATTTATTTAAAATTAAAATTTTAAATGTATGAAGAAATAAATGAAATATGTTATATGAAGATTAAAAAAATTATTCTTAAATTTTAGTATTAACAGTAGGTACCTGATATAAAAACGTCTTCCTATTTAAGAAAGTATGGCAAAAGCACCGTGTCTTTTTTAATATTGTCAAATGTATTCAGAATAAGAAAAATCCTCTAAGAAAAAAACTGATACAAGACATATTTTGCCATGGACCAATAATAAAAAAAGGACAAAAACTATTTTGTTAAGAACATTTTTTGTAAACGGCAAAATTGTATTTGGTTACGCAAAATATCCAAAAGAGTGCCTACATTTGAGTGCATATATTATGAATGTGTACAATTGCATGTTGATACAAACTATTGTTATAAAACAAGTTTCTTATAAAAGCAAAGACTTTTATCAATTAAAGTTTAATCATTAAGCAGAACTTTTTGCCATTTAGTTTGGAAATTTCTCAGAGAAATTTTTTTTAAGTCTCTTTTTATTAAATAAATTTTGTACAAAAAAGTGTGACATTTCACTTAAAAAAATGCAATTTGGTGTTCGAACTTGGTGAAATTGGCCGTTAGGGCGTGTGTGAAACGGTAGCAAAGTACTCATGGAAGTAAAATTTTTTAAACTGTTGAGGTGAATAAAATTTCAGTAGCCCTGGGCAAGAATAATATCATTCTTGAGCCCTGGGGGCTAGTATAAATTTTGACATTAACGTAGAAATCCTTGGCAATTTTAGTTCACCTTAGAACTTTGCTACGGTTTCACACACACACCCTAAGTGCAGAAAAGGAACTAAATTAGTCTGTAGTAATAAATATTTACATATATAAAAAAATACATTTATAATTTTTGATTATTTTTTTTTTGAAGGCATTGTGGTCTATGACAGTATACGTGATACAACTTGGAGAGTTTCCCATCCGGCTATGTATCCAGATCCAGATTTTGCTCAAGCTGAAATTTTAAATGATCGTTTTGTGTTAATGGATGGTATAGTCGGGATGGCATTTGATGCCAAAAAGGGTTTAATCTATTTTCAACCTTTTGCCACAGACAGGTATGTTTCAAAATACAGAATTTAATATCACAGTTAAATCTATACAGTATTTCTCGCTGCATTTCATAATTCGCACGTCTTTTGGGGATTTTTTTAACGAGGAAGGCATCTATAACAGATCGCCTTTATGCACATACAAGGCTTGAACAACTCTTTTAAATTGATCCGCAGCATGAATAAAAACTATTTTGCTTGCATGTTTTATACATTTAAAGTTAAATTAAAAAAAATTAGCAAATTTTATGTATATTGATTGAATAAAAACAGTACGGGGGTTTTTTTTTTAGTAATTAACTCAAGTTTTAAACCACGCTTATATAAAAATTAAGTTTATTAAAATTGTATTTAAGTATATTATGATGAATTAATGAGGAAATTGCTTATAAACAAAGAAGTTTGGGCTATTTTGCATTCCAAATTATAGTTATACACAAGCTACTGATCTACCTTTATAAGTGAGTAAAGCGTAAAAAACGAAACAAGCCTTTGGATCGCGAACTCAACACCACTCAGCTGTAAAATCTTATTTGACTGATCGCTAGGTCGGTTTGTTTTATTCAAAATGTGCTGGCAATACAATTTTCATGTTTAAAAATCGCTTGACGATCTTGTTTAGGTAGCTCAGAAAGGATGAAGAAAAGTGTTAAAAGCTTTAACTGGTGCACATACCGGCGATAAATGCTGTATTTGATTTTTTTTTATTATGAATTTAATTGAAAAAGAAAGTTTCTGAAAACTATTATTGGCCTTACTAAAAGATATTTTCTGTCTACTTTTATAGAATTTTTTCAGTTACACGTGAAGTTCTTAGAGCTGGACCTATCGCCATAAATCAAGTGTTGCCCGTAAAGTTGGTGGGTAAAAAGTCGTCACAAGGTATTGGATTAGCCGTTGCAGCAGATGGTACTCTATTCTTTAGCCCGTCATCAGAAACTGCAGTAGCTACTTGGAATCCAAGCACAAATGAACAAAATGTATTAGCCCAAGATAGAGATCATTTGCAATTCATATCTGATATCACTTTGACTTCCCACGATCCAGGTTATATATACGTAATATCATCGAAATTCCATAGATTTTTTTTGAAAAATTTAAATACAGAAGAAGTGAATAATCGTATTATAAGAATACCATTACCAGGACACATGCCTGCTGTACCAGCTTTGCAGCCATCTCTATCATATTCCCTTAAACCTTATGCCATACAAAGTAATCTAAATTCCTTCTACCAGCTAACTAATTCCATACAACCTAAATCACCAAGCATAACTCCCTACTTCAGTAGACCGGCAGCTGCTAGTAGTCATCCTTACAATTTTGAAAATAGTGGTATAATAAATTATTCCATAAAGAATCCGTTTACTGTCCTAAATCACGGTGAGGCATTCCCACCACGTAAAGAGCAGCGTAATCAAGATCAATATTCATTCCTCGAAAGTTTAGCAGGCATAACATCTGCAGGTCCTGCAGATTCCTCATCAATCTTAAATATACATCCGAATAGTGGCAGTGGAGCAGAATATTATTATTCCAGATCAGCGCGCAGTGCTAATAAAGAACCGGAAAATTTAAGTGATCAAAAAATTAGTAAATAATTTTTAAATGTTTTATTCGTTTTGATTTTGTTTCTATTTCCTGAGTGTAAAATTATTTTTGGCGTAGAGTGTAGTAGTGGCTAGTTAAAGTGCAATTTTATGTGTATATAAAATGATTACAAACAAATTTTTGTTGAAACTGAAAAAAATATTTGCATACTTTAAGGCAGCTATCAATAATTTAATAACAAAGCCTGTAAATATATTACAAATAATGTTTCGTTAGCGTGTGTGTAAATAAATAAATAATTTATTTAGAAATATAATTTAAGAAAATAAGAAATTTGTTTTTATTAAACAAAACTGAATGAAGTAGTTCCTATCCCATATTATGAAACATTTGTTGTATAAACTTTTTAATTCTCTTTTGAACTGTCCATGCAATAAAACTTTTGTTTTGCAGCATTTAAGCATTTAGTACACGTTTCCATTCGCCTTTCGCCTTTCATCAGCAAACTCAAATGTTTCGCAATTTCATAATATGGACGAGGACTTAGCAGTGAAACTTTTGGTTTGTATGTTTTAATTATTTTGAATGCGTAATTTGTCTCTTCTTCTTCCTCATAACATAAGCATGATTCTCAATGGGTCCCGAATAGGCTGCATGCACTCTCGTAAATGTGTTTTAAAATACTGTTGTGATGGGTATTATATAGTCGGGCTTGTCCGACTGTACTTTCTTAATTATTTTTTTTTATTGAAAAAATATAAAGATATCTTATATTAAAATGTTTGGTCTTTTCTGCCCTTTTCTAAATGACTTCACAAAAAAATAAAGAATTTCAACAGAGCTAATAGTAAGTCCTCCAGATATTGATAGAGCGCAAAACACCTATGGGAATGGGAACCGTGATCAGCAGAATTTTTTTCCGTCATTAAATTAAAATAAAATTTCATTAAGTATTGTCAGTTCATATTTTCATATGTACGAAGATTCGGGTAATAAATAAACCATGAAAAAATAATCGAAATATTTTATAACATTTTATTGTTTAAATAAAAAGCTTTGTTCGAATTAATTAGCGATTTTAATCAAAAATTCTGTGGGAAAAAGGAAAAAGTGCTAAAGTTGACTTACCCCCCGTTTCCACATGCAACTGTAAGTTCGAAAAACTAAAATCACTCACACTTTTTTACCAACATTCACACAATTTTTTTACTTTCGGCCAATCGGGGTTTTCCTCGATTTTTCGTTGATAATACGTATACACTACTTCCAACTAATTACTTGCATCACCATTAGGGTTTAAAATTGCTCTCCCATAAAACTTAAAAGTCGACTTAAGCACTTTTTCCTTATTGCCACATAAATATAAAATAAGTTTTAAATATTTTACGACAGCTGGAATAAATAAAAAAATATTTTTAGTCGATAATGTACATTTTTAATAGTTAATAACTAAAATTGCTAATTTTGTCAGTAATTGATTACTAAATTAATAAAATTGTTGTTTAATTAAAAAGTTTTGGCACATGTACTTTTTTATTAGCCCGAGAGTTTGTAAATAAATAATTTAGTTAATTACATGGTGTAATAAACAAGGTAAATAAATGCATTAGGTCGAGTTGTCACTGTCCACCCATTTGATGTCTGCCAAACAACGAAATCTTACTGGACAGCAAATATTTAAAATTTTTTTACATACAATTTCGCATTATTAAGATATTGCAAACTTAGTTACTTTTTTAAATGTATATGTCGAATTATATTCATTCTTATCGTGGTTGGCAAATTTAAAATATGCCTGCGACTGTTTGGTAATAGATTCAAGAGAACGTGAGTGTATTTTCCTTAATCTATTACTAAACAGTCGTAGGCGTATTATAAACCCGCCAACCATGATAAGGGTAATTATATTTTACATATTTATACCCACACCACAATAGGGGAGAAGGTACCCTGCAGGAAATGTCACTAGTGAACTGTGATGATTCACTATTGCCACAGTCACCAGTACTAGTGACTTGTTGAACCCCAGACAGTGTTATTTACTATAGACATTTAACACGTGCGTGTCATTGGAAATCTACTACTGACGTTGGTACTACTGACTATGTAGTTCCTTTGGGAACATATGTAGACATTGGAGCCAATAGTCGACAAAACTGGTGACTTGGAGACACTTGCACCCAGGTTTCCTTCAGGGGTATTATGCGTTTGTGCTGATGTGGTTAACACATACAAAAACTTAGTTATACCCTGCAAATAATAGGGCTAGTCGAAACACGCGTGTAAAATGTAGGCTACAAGGGACTAGGTCTAGTCCAAAAGTAACCCAAACATATAGAAAAATATGGTATGTTTAACATTACGATGTCCTAGGGCAGGACCATATAACGCAGCTTTGGATTACAAAGGAGTAGTCTTAAAACTAATCCATGGTATACTCTAGAGGATTAGTTTTAAAGTCGTTTAAAACGAAAACATGTCGTCTCACTACAGACTCTTTTGAACAATGACATGGTTCATGCTTGTATTATATTTGGCCAGTCCATGGAGTAGACCATTTGATCAAAATGGTTCAGGTAGCCCCATATTATTTGCAGGGTATGTGTAGACTGTACCTCAAAAATAGGGTTTTACAAAAAAAAAAAGTATGTTACTAAGACTATATAGCCTTCCATAAAGGTAATTTACTGCGGGTTTTTTAGTTTATTTAATAAACTTAACCGTTTTTGAGTTACGCGAATATTTGTTGTGCAGCTTCTTCCATTTTCGAATAAACGGTACAATATATTTTCTATAATTAAATTTAAAATGTTCTGCTGGAATTATCGAATTACTTCCTAAGCAAAAGTTTAATAGTTTCTTGCGTGCCTTAATTTTCTGACATTAGGGGCATACAATAGGGTAGTACAAACAGAAATATGGTGGATAAATATGCTACTTGAACATGATACTTTAATTTATATAATACTTTAAGATCGGACTGTAAATGCCGAAGATATAACGAAAAATTAAAAAAGGTGACCCCTACGCTCGGCAGTAAAAAATGTTTTTGTTCGAAACCTCCTTGCAAAACTACTTTATTTTAGAAGGTGTACGGTGCACTTTTTTTCTTTGTAAGGAAGTACGCTCTAATTTAGTATACCGATCGTCTCAGAAAGTGATGTTAACGATGTCCGTCCGGCCACTTGGATGGTTGTCTGTGTATGTTAAGCTGTGCGCAAATTACATGTCGCAATTTTGAAGATTATTTGATGATATTTGCTGAATATGTTTCAACTGTCATATGGACGAAGCCTATTTTGATAATGGTCAGAGTTAGCCCATAATTTCACATGGCCTTAATACAAACTTATTTGGGAAATAGTCTTTGTGCCCATATACATACATCCCCTCTCTAAAATCGCTTTTAGACGAACAAGTCTCATTTATGGCTAATTTCACCAAATTCAGTTATATTTAACTATCATTTTAACTATCAAAAAATATATTGTTAACTGGCAGTTTAAGTAATAGTTAACTATAAATGAACTTGGCGAAATTGGCTGTTAGCTACTATATGACACAAAGAACTTATATGTTAAAATGCTATAAAAAAAACTACTGAATATTTTCTCAAATTTCTTTTTTCATTTGAAAGTACAATCCTTCCGGTTAGTAATGGAAACTAATTTCATTCAAATGGCTGCCTCGGCTGGCCATGCAGTAGCCTACACGATCGGTCCAATTTTTAAGCACATTATCGATTGTGTGCAGCTGTATTTCACCAATGGCTTCACGAATATTGTCTTTTAAAGCGTCAATTGTCTCTGGCTTGTCGGCGTAACACTTATCTTTGACGGCACCCCACAAATAATAGTCCAACGGTGTCAAATCGCAGCTCCGAGGTGGCCAACCGACATCAGCTCAGCGGCTGATAATGCGTATTAGTTTATTTTATTTTTGACGCTTGTTTTGATTTGCTTCTTATTATTGACACTATGTGCCGGTTCATACACGTCAAGTTTGACTCGTCAAGTCTTGAGTTTTTAGGAGAGAAGGGAAAAGATATGGCATTCTCTTTTCCCATCTCTCCTATAAGCTTAAGACTTGACGAGTCAAATTTGACGTGTGCGAACGAAGATACAAAGGATGAGAATCATGTAGTGTTAACATTCATATTATTTATGACTCGAGATCATTACGCGTCAAGAAGTTCGTAGTGCATTCGACTTAGAAGGCGAGTTTTAGGGGAGTTCAAAGCACTTTCAACACAGGTGTTACTAGTTGGATTTTCCACAAATGCTAGTTCTTTTGAAAGGTACGTACTAAAGACCTGCACGAGTGTATCAGTAAGTATTGTTGAAACAGATACACCAGATATTTATCTGTTACTACTGATATAAATGAGAGAATGAGTGTAACTGATATTGTATGGTTTTGCTTTTGCCCACTCACCATATCTTAAAAACCAAAACAGTTGCTTATGGTTTTGGATTGAGTATGACATAACATTTTTTTTACTTAAAAATATCTGTTGTCACCATAAGTATTTCTACAATATATGTGGTTATCTGTTGTATTTTAAAATATTGTTGGCGAGTTGATGAAAATAAGAAAGTTTATAAAAACTTGTATACGATCTCAACCAGGGGTGCCAGATGGGTTTGGTAAGAAATCGGCATATTTTCAAAAACAAATCAGAAATTAAATTAAACAAAAAAATCGGCAAATTACTATTACGATTTTAAACACAATAAAACAAAAATAAAAAAGCAAAACAATTAACCATTACCTAATGCTTTAAAAAAATTAATAAAATTAAACTTTTTAGAAATAAATTTTAGTTAATTAAAAAATCGCAAGGACCGTAAATAAGAGTTATCTATAAAATTTTAGCTTAAAACGGAGTCAACCAATAGGTTTGTTCTAAAGTTCTCTTTAAGAACCTATGGTGATCTAGAAAAAAAAATCTCAACTCCACAGTTAAAAATCATTTTTCAACGAAAAAATAAAAGTTTGGATGAACTCTTAAAAAGAGAGTTTTATTTCGCAATCATAAAATATTCGCCCTAAAATAGAAATCACACCATCAACAAATACAACTCTTTTAAGGATTTTAATTTTTGCGTCTAAACACTCATTATGTTTTTCTTCTTTTTTTATTTTTACGTTGAAATTGTAGTGATCTGACCAGCGCTTTGGTTGTTAATGTACAAAAAATTAGTTTAATAAAATGCTGGTTAAAATCAAACTCCTGAAATGAGTTTTATTTTTTGACGGCTGAATAAAATTCTCGTTTTAACAGTTTTATTCGATGTTTTATTCCTCAACTGAGTTTTAATTTATGACGGCTTAATAAAACGCTCTTTTTAATAGTTAAATTTTACCTTTTATTTTTACGTTGAAAAATAACTGTTTTATATGGCCTTGTTTGTTTTTAAATCAAAAAATAACTTAGGGCCTGAAAATAATTACTGCATATTATTATTTTTTGTAAAGGTAACGAGAAATATTCCTTTATTTTCAATTGGGAATATTTAACCATTATCGTTATATATGTATATTTTATTTTGTTTGTGGTAACCAATGAAAGTAAAATTTTTTTTTGGTTAATGATAACCAAATTGGTTACAAATATCTATTGGAAAAAATATATATTTTTCTGGTTATATTTTTTGGATACAAATATCCAACCTCCTCCATTTTCGAAATAACGGTATATCTCTAAAACCAGAGCCAATCTAAAAAAACGGCGAGTACCACTGGATTCAGTGTAGCCGAATTATTTTTTTAAACGCCATGTGCCCGGCTTGTCTGTTTTTCCAACTAGCGTAGTGTAATTTATATAAAACAAACCAAAAATTACCGTGTTGTAAGTATTTCTCAAAAAATATGCACTTTGATAATTTAGAGGAAAATATCGCCAAAATGCCTAAAAATCGTGAAATATGGCCTGATAACAACGATTCTCGCTTGTGTTGCTGTTGTTGCTCGGCAATTTGTACTGCCACCCAGCAAATAAAGTTGGACCACCTGACCCATTTTGATAAAATGGACTACTCCATGGACTGGTCCGATGTAATGCAAGCATGGACCATGTCATTGTTAAAAAGTGTTTGTACCCAGCAAATAAAATTGGAACACCTGACCCATTTTGATAAAATGGACTACTCCTTGGACTGGTCCGATGTAATGCAAGCATGGACCATGTCATTGTTAAAAAGTGTTTGTAGTGAGACGACATGTCTTCGTTTTTTAACGACGTGCTTTCGTTTTTAAACGACTTCAAAACTAATCCTCTTGAGTATACCATGGAGTAGTTTTAAAACTACTCCTTAGTGGTCCAAAGGTGGGTTATATACCATGGAGTAGTTTTAAAACTACTCCTTAGTGGTCCAAAGGTGGGTTATATGATCCTCTCCTAGGACATCGTAATGTTAAATAGACCAGGTTTTTTCCATACGTTTGGGTTACTTTTGGACTAGTCCTGGTCCTTTGTGGACTACTCTTTACACGCGTGTTTGGACTGGTCCTATTATTTGCAGGGTAGTGAGACGACATGTCTTCGTTTTTTAACGACGTGCTTTCGTTTTTAAACGACTTCAAAACTAATCCTCTTGAGTATACCATGGAGTAGTTTTAAAACTACTCCTTAGTGGTCCAAAGGTGGGTTATATACCATGGAGTAGTTTTAAAACTACTCCTTAGTGGTCCAAAGGTGGGTTATATGATCCTCTCCTAGGACATCGTAATGTTAAATAGACCAGGTTTTTTCCATACGTTTGGGTTACTTTTGGACTAGTCCTGGTCCTTTGTGGACTACTCTTTACACGCGTGTTTGGACTGGTCCTATTATTATCCGCCACAACTAGCTGGGTATACTTAGTTTGTCATTCCGTGTGAAACATTTTTATTATTCGAGCCTTAACCGCGAAAATAACGTAAGCACCAAAATCAATTTTATAGGTGAGAGTTTTTTTT
The DNA here is from genome assembly GCA_949318255.1 of Pollenia labialis. Taxonomy (NCBI): domain Eukaryota; kingdom Metazoa; phylum Arthropoda; class Insecta; order Diptera; family Polleniidae; genus Pollenia; species Pollenia labialis. The sequence goes on along the minus strand of OX439139.1, from coordinate 197,750,817 downwards.
ATTCTAATTCATATAAATTTTGTATTAAATTTGTCGCTCACGATAAAATCAGGGACCAAACATAATGGTTATTGTATTTTATTTAAGATTACTGGAAAATTCCTTTTATTTTCATTTGGTTATTTTTAACCATTATCGTTACATATATTTTATATTGGTTATCTTAACCAATTACAGTAAAAAATATTTTTTTTTGTTATACATAAATAACCATTACTTCAACCACAAATTTTTTTTGGTTACAAACAACTATGAAACCAAATAATTAATTTTTAAAAGATTTGTTATTCGTGCTTAATTCCCAGTTTTTATTATTAATAAAAACACTTGAAATTTATTGTTGATGGGATAAGCTATTCCTTTGCGCATTTCACTGGTTGCTTAGGCCAGATCATCAGGAAACTTCATCCATAAAGATTTTAGAAAAACTAAAGATATTAAACCAAATAAAACTGTTAAACGTATAAGAATTATAGCAACAGTTCTACTTGTAATAATATCAAAGTTTAAACAAAACAACATCAACAATAAACAGTGCGTTCATCTCATCTTACATTCCCCGCTACAATTAGTTGAAATTCTCTCAACATTAATTGTAGTAGTAGGTTAAGAAAAACAAAATAAAAACAACAACAACTTACAAAAGATGTTGTCAATTAAGTGTTTTTAGTTTGTAACCAAAAAAAATTTTTAGGTGAATTAATGGTTATTTATGAAGGTACATATAACCAAAAAAAATATATTTTTCTTTAATTGGTTACGATAACCAGAATAAAATATATATATTAAATGATAATTGTAATTTTTAACCTTTACCTATAATTAATCAATATCAATGGTTATATTTATATGATTTTTTGTCGTTTCCTTTAAAGGGTCCCTGGATAAAATTGTTTTTGCTATAAAATCGTGAAAGTCATTTATTTAGAAAAAAACAAAAATCTAAAATGATGCCGCTTACGTTATTTTCGCGGTTAGGGCTCAAATTCAACTGTTAGTCAAACAATTCTTTTCAAAATAAAAATATTTCAAAACGTTAATATGAATTTTTTATTTTTTTCTACATAATACGGTTATATTAAATAAAAAACCTAAAGTATAACTTATTAAATTTTCGAGCTTAAGGGTTGTTTTTGATATAAAATTTATTTAAATCAATATTTCAGCACTCCTTTGAGTGTCTTTTTCAGGGGTTTTTTCTTGATTGTTTGCTATTTTTTTTAAATTTCGGTGCGTTTTTTAATTTTTCTAACCCAACAATTATACTTACTGTAACATTTGCATTTATGTATGTAGGTTATTTCAACATAAAATGTAGCATACTTCTTTTTTAATGTGTTCAAATAGTTTTGGTTGGTAAAAACCCAAGTTTTTTTACAAAAACAAATTACATGTGTTCAGTTCTTTCAGTAATTTTTTTTTACAATAATTTTTGTCTACATGTCTTTTTAACAAAAACAACCATAGGCATCAAAGAATTTAAGAAAAAAAATATTACCGTTACTAAAATCTTCAAAAATGTTTGCTTTAAAAAAAAGCAGCATACACATTTTTACAAGAACAAATCATGTACGCAGCAGACACAAAGGCTAATCGTGCTGCTCATCAAGAAAAATTGCAAGCGCTTCCACTTGTATCTTCGTCGTAGGTATAATACGTAACTAGTAGTGTTGTTGTTGCTTGGCAATTTGTACGACCATAGTACAAGCAGCCTGTGTATTTTGTTTTTGTAAAATTTTTTGTTTGGCTTTTTTTTTCGGTCGTAATACATTCACGCTCTTTTTCGTTGAAAAATAATTGAAAATAACGGCATCGTACAATAAGTAACTTATTGTATTCCATCAGTATCCACTAGTATCTGCTTTTGCGAAACAGATATTAACAGATATGATACTCTCTTTCGCTTTTGTATCAACTTACATCCACTCTTTTACAAATCATATCAATATCAACTCATATCAGAAACACAAGAGCACTCATCCATACGCATCCACTTTAGAAAAAACACAGAAACAGATATAAACAGATACATCTGTGCAGGTCTTTAAACTACACACTGGAGTTATGTGATTTTATATTTCTAAACTTAATCCAGATGCTATAAAATTTTATTTATCAAAATAATGTTTTTCAAAGATTTTGACTAAAAAAAATATCTTTTAGGAAATTTACCAAGACTTTTATGATCACTTTAGGGCTCAAGGCTCAGATAACAAAAAACTACGCACTTTTTTTTAATAATTTGACAACTTTATTTTATTTATTTATAATTTTTGTTTTCATTGTCATTTGTTTTATTACATTGTTTTGATCTTTATGTAATGCCACAATTGTTTTTAATTAGTTTATTTAGTTTTTTTTTTAAATCTTTTCTTTTTTTCCACTTGCTATGTTTTTGTTTATTTATTTTACAATCTTGTTTTCGTTATTTTGTTCACTTTGTTTACTGTTTTAAATCGACCGTGTAAATATTTGTTTAAAAGTATGATAAAAGTCGCAAACTGCGTTTCAATATTTTTTTAGAGAAAACTTTTTTACTGTTTTGGTTTGGTTTCCAAAAAATCTTTGTTCTTCTAAAATGGATATTTTTTAAAAAAAATCTCTTATACAATCCGTACCGTAAAATCTTAAACTGAAATGTCCTGCAAGTCATAGTTACACACAGAAAAAAATCAAGTTAAAACGTCGAAAACAAGGTTGATTTAAAATTGTTCGGTGGTGATTTTGCTTCATACGTGTTTCATGTTAATTCAACCTGATTTTATAATTACTTGCGAACAACATTTTTTTCTTTTAAAATAACTATAATTCATGTTAATTTAACATTGCAGTAAAGTTAGAGCAAAATGTCATTTATATTGCAATAACAATCCGAATCACGTTGAGTGAAAGTTATTTCATGTTGAAACAACGTGAATTTCATGTAGAAACTAATTGGTGTGAAGAAGCTTCAGAGACAACATATGCATTTATTTAAGAATAATTCAAAACACTTACCCCTGTAACACACAATTATTTTACCTGGCCCCCATACAAGTGTCCGTTCAAAACAAGTTGAGTGCATGAAATTTAGGTCAAAATTTTCGGATGTAGCAAGTACTGAGGATCGCGTATTGAAAAATATTTCTATGTTGCAAAAATCGAGGTGTGGAAGTATCAAGTATGTGTAAGAATCGAGTTACTTCTGTATTGGTAACTAAAATCAGCCGAATTCACGAATTTTTTTTATCTGGCGCGACCAATAAGCCCAATTATTGTACTTCCCATCCAAACAATTTCGGATTAAAATCCAGAACAATCGTTTCAGTAGCAAAAATAGTTATGAACCCAAATGTGGAACAATCTTTTTAAAAAATTTGTATTTTTGTTACAAAAACTAGCATAAGGGAATGACAGAATGTATCGATTGTCATTTAATTTTGCAAAAATTCGTTTTTTATGAATGTGAAATTTACACGTCATTATTAAACTTAACCGCATTGATGATAATAGGCCCATTTTGAGAAAGTGAGAGCCAACTGTGTTTAGCCAATATCAGCGTTGCCGTTGTGACACTAAAGTTTCACTTTTGACCACTTTTTGTGACCCTTTTTTTATTTATCCCTTTGTATTATTTTAACAAAATTTATGACACTTTTTGAACCTTTTTGAAAATAACTACAAGTTTACATATCCTTACGAAAGTTTTCATGAGTTTTGTTAACAAACATTTGAATATTGGAAGCATGTCATAACGTCCAGAGTCATAGTCTCCACGGACACTATTTACAAACAAACTTAAACCGAAACTTGTGAGTCCACGTTTTCCTCTCTCAATTTGCTAGCATCAGAGCTGGATGGACTCCAAGTGAAGAATTTATTACAAAATATAGAATAAGTATTTCTAAAAAGTGATAAGCATTATCAAAGGTTTTTGTAAAAGTAACTTCTTTTTTAAAAATATGACTTTTATTGGAATGTATCAGTGAACTGTTTCTTAGTTTTAACATTGATTTATAATTCAAGTAGTATGTATAATTACTTTTATTTTAGTCTAATGTATTTAATTAAAACATACTTATTTTTTTATAAGTTAATTTACACAATGTTCGTTTTTTGCCGGACAAACAAAGTTTGACGTTAAGGGGGCGACGCTGTTTACTCTTTTCCTCTCTCGCCCGTTTCTTTCGCTTAGCTTTTACGATAATATGCCATACCAAAGCAAGAGCGTCAACGTTGTGTCACGAACAGTTGTTATAGCTTTCTTGTTTAATAAAACCCACAAATTATAAATAAAAATAGAGATAAAAACGCTAGATTGACCAAAAAATAGCTCAAATTGCCATTATTAATTAACAATAGCGGCAAACTTCACTACTAAACGAGCTGTCAAAATCGGGTTTTCCTATTGCAAAGCGTTCAGGCCGCTCTATTCAAAAACAAGAGAACGCGTGCCGCTTTTGTTTACCCTACGTTTCCACATGCAAGTAATTACTTGCAAGTAGTGTATTCGTATTGTCAACGAAAAATCGAGTAAACAGCCGATTGGCTGAATGTATGAAAATCGTGTGAATGTAAGTGAAAATGTGTAAGTGCATTGAGTGTTTCGAACTTGCACTTGCATGTGGAAGCGGGGGGTTAGGTACGGCTGTAATATGCAAGTCTCAAGAAAATCTTTGATTATTTTCAGAGTACAAAAACATCAAAGATAAACTTTGTTTATCTTTCTTCAAACCATAATCGAATGAACTTTTTACGTCTCTCTGTATAAATCATATTTTCAACCATTATACGGCGAGTATTTCACAATTTTTTATTTGTTCTCAGGAAACTGACCATTTCCTCACAAATTTATCTGGCAGCCCTGCTAGCAACCTTTTAAAATGATGCCAGATTATTAAAACCAAATGTTACTCATAAGCCATAAAAAAAATTAGTGCGTCAAATTAAAATATTTTAAAACTACTCTCATTCTATCAAAGAGGGAAATAATTTAAAGACAAGTTCAGTAAATAAATTAAATTTGTTAGTTGCAGAGACTTAAAATAATTATTATTATTACCATTTTTTTTAAAAGGTTTTGAGAAAAATTTCTTTTTTTTTCAATTGGAAATTTTTAACCATTATCGCTACATGTATTCAATTTTGGTTATCGTATCCAATTAAAGTAAAAATTATTTTTTTGTTATTAATAACAAACTCTTTAACCCAAAAAATTTTGTGTTTACAAATATCCATTGTAAAAATTTTTCTATTTTTCTGTTTTAAAATATCCATTACAAACGAGTAGTTAATTGTTTTAGTTACAAATATTCATTATAAACAAATAAGAAAGTATAGTCGGTAGAGCGCGACCCTATAATATTTTGAGATAATTTGTTAAGAGTGAACCTTATCTAAGACCCATTTGCAATCATGGACCCAGTCAAATAAAATTATATTATGAACTAAAGATTGATGTTAAAATTTTCGCCATTTGCAATATGACAATTAGAACCAAAGTGCACCAAATTTGAGCAATTTATCTTCAAAATTGCCACCTGAACTTGGCGAACAAGGTTTTAATCGTCATCCGGATGGATAAATATCATTAGATCGATTGAAAAATTGAAACATATACACCAATTTGAGTCTTCTTAAATAATTCATCACTGACGACCAAAAAAATTTTTTTTTCTTTTTAATAAATATTTGAACCAAAAAATCTTTTTGGTTGGTAAAATTGTTATTTATAACCAAAATAAAATGTTTGTTTGATATAATGGATACTCGACCAATTAAGGCAGAAACAAAATATTTATCCGCGTTAGAGCTTTTTACTAATTTTGGCATCGATTTGTTAGTATATATTTTTTTTGAAAGAGTCTTATTGCAACATTTTTTAAGTTTTTAGTGCATATTTTGCCTTTTTGAGGCATATTTTGGTCCATGTTAATTTTTTAGATACCTACATATAGTTTTTGCAATATTTTGGCTTTCCGTTTTAAATATCTATTTGTATACCCAACATGTTGCTTCAATTTTCCCATCTATATTTAATTTTTTCTCTAAAATTGTAAGACAAAGCAGGTTGTCATTAAATATAAATGTTATTTTAAGCTTTAACAGTTTATATATAAGAAAAAATTAAGGAAAAAAGCAATTACATATGTTTTTGGCGATATGAGTAATACAGTAACACATTGCCATAAGTCAAAATACACTTAAAGTACTTCTGAGCTAAAATGCTATTTCAAATTCTTTCTGTAGAATTGTATGGCGATTTTTTTCTTAGATTATATTAAACCTCTAACACTCGTTTTTGAGTTATTTTTGTCCTTTTTAATATGATGTTTCTGCCGTTTATCTTATGACCATTAAGGTTTCCGGTTAGTTGTAAATCAATCAAATTGCCAAAATTTTCTGAAAATAATCTTCCTCGAATCACAGTGGTTTTTAAGAAATTTGTGGCGGCAAATCTACATTAAAATTCATTTATTTACACATGTTCTTAAAAAACACATTTTAAAATTTAAATTTACTGAAGTACAATTAACTCCAACACTGATGTGGAGTGAAATTTTAGTTCCCAAAAAGATACACTTTTTCGCAAAAGATACAAACATAGGTAATGTTTTCTTTCACCATTAATAAAGCTGCTTTTGTATTAGGATTGAGTCGGTTACGATGATCAGTCTTATTAAGTTTTAGTTGGCTAAAAATGCTCTCCACACATGCATTTGAAAATGGAATTACCAAAGTTAAAAAAACTACTTTTTCAAATTTTTAAACATTGGATTATTAGACTTTATCCATATTATGAAACATTTGCTGCAGAAACTTTATTCAATTCTCTTTTAAAACTGCATTCGTGTCAGTGCAATAAAACTTTTGTTTTGCATCATTATCACTTTGTAGCTTACTGTCAATAACAAACTCACAAAAACTTCTCCATTCGTCTTTTCCCTTTCATCATCAAACTCAAATGTTTCGCAGCAAATGTTTTATAATATGGACTAGGAATTAACAACATTTTTTAAATAAAACACTTTTTCCCAATACTCAGCGGTCATCAGACGGTTAAACTAAAGCTTAATATTTTATTTTGCGTACAGATTCAAAAGATACGAAAAATTTCAGGATTATACATGGTACCTGAAGTCATCAAAAGATCGTATCCTAATGGCAATTCTGCTCCACATCTCCATTAGCAATTACGTCGGCAGAATAACAGCACCAATATGTTTATGTTCAGGCTTAAAAGTTTTCTGGTAGAGAACACGTATTGTGTGCTCAACGTAAATTCGCCGTGAATGGCTGTATGCAAATAAAAACCTACACTTATACCCTTTGTACACTTGCATACATTTCGGAGGAACGAATGGAAGATGTTGAAAATGTGAAATACGCGTTCACACTTGAAACATCTAACATCTTCTATCAACAAAAAATTTCACCATATCTGAAAAAAAAACTTTTATTTTTTTTAAATATTTTTTCTACAAAAGAGCCAAAATTTTAAAAGATAACACCAAAATTTATTTAGAACTCATTTTGTTTAATAAAATAAAAAAAATCAAGTAACATAAGGCTTCCAAAAAAGAAAAAACTTAAAAAATGGTAACGCTGCTTACAAACCAAATGCCATTTGTCAGTGATGCCACAATAATAATAGAATTTATTTCCACTTTTCTAGTGATTACACTAAAATAATCGGAAGATGTAGTATGAAATTAGGGATGCCAAATGGGACCAGGTTTTTTGAATCCCGGGATTCGGGATTTGTTATTAAAAAAAACGGGATCCCGAGACGGATCGGGATTTTTCGGGATTTCATATATAAAGGCCAATTTTTTTAAATTCATATACATTTTTATAATAAAATGTTTATGTAAAGGTATTAAAACAAATAAATTCATGAAGAATATTAAATTCATTACATAATAAAACAGTTTAATGTATTCTTTTAAAGTAATATGGAAAAATGATGTATTAAAACTTACATATATTTTAAAAAGCTTCTAAAGCAAATTAATGGCGTCTGATAATCGATACCTTATTTATTGCAAACATATGCTGCCGACGCAAAATATATGCTATATGACAATATTTAATTTATTTTATATCAAATATATACATATAAAAGTATTAATCTAATAAAATCAACTTAAGCAAATGTGTCAAAAGACCTTTTGTAGAATTCCCTAATGTTTTTAACACCTTTTTGTACAACTTGCATTGTGCGTGCGCAGTTCTATTATCATTCACTTAGAAAAAAAACCACACAGAACTTTATCTTCTGATTTCATTTCTGTGGTACAAAATGCATTGCATGTAACATTTATTCACTTGCGACATCTTTTTGTAACCAGTTAAAAAATAGATTCATTGCCAGTATTTTTAACTTATTTTTAACAGGGTCACTCACGTTTATTTAAATATAAAAAATATATAAATCTCGGGATTTTTACATAAAAAATCCCGGGATTCGGGACTTAAATTTTTAGAATATTCCCGGGATTTCGGTATTCGGGATTGGCATCCCTATATGAAATATAATGCGATAGGAACATTTTGTAAAGATGTTGAAAAATTTTGATTTTTAGCCCTATCGGTATTGTTGACAAGTGTGAAAAGGCTATTACCAAGGCCCATTGAAAAGGTCTGCACAAGAAGCCTTATGATCATTGTTTATGTTCTTTTTAGTTGTCAAAAGTTGTTTACATGTGCATGTATACGTTTATGGTATGCCACACATACACGTTTTTTCCTTTTGCTTTGTATATGTGGTAGTAAATTTTTGACAACTAAAAAGAATCGTTTTTTGTTTTTGTACAAGTAAGCAGACCTGATAGATGGGCCTTGGCTATTACTGTATTTGTTTGAAAAAACGATACATTTTCAAATATGTACATATGTATAAATTAAATAAATATTCTTATTTTAATTTACTTATTCGTTTTCACTTTTTATTTGTTTAAATTTTTTTACTTTTTTACAAACTTCTTTTACCCACATATGTACATTCGTATGTACATAAATCGCCGAAAAGCAAATGCAATTTAAGGCCCAAATACACTGATCAAAATACTCATGAAGCGTTATGGTAGTATTAATGAAAATGTGCTTGTATGTTTCACACCGACGATGCTGGATGGAACATTTAGATATGACGGCGAATATTACGTCCAGCACATGAACACGATTAAAGGCTCAGTTAGCCGGGAGTAACAGTAACCTTACCGTAAAAAAGTAAGACCAATCTATTTCTTACAGATTAAGACGTAACATCTTACTGCTAACTATAATCGTTCTAATTGCTTTACATAAAACAAAATGAATCAGCTGATTTGCAACGTTACTGTTACTCCCGGCTAACTGAGCCTTAAATTCGCCTGCCGGACAAAAGTTTAGACAAACGGTCAAGTATTTCTCATCAAGCGCTATGGTAGTATTAAGAGGCTCATACACTTGCAATAAAATTGTTAAATTTTACGTACTTTATAATTATATCGCCAATGTGTTTGTGATATTCGAAGGTGGCACAGTATATTGGCGCTGTTGGATGAACCAAACGTAATGTTACGGTGCCCAAAGAAAGTGAAATGTGTTGGCAATATTATGCGTTGCTGTTTATATTATTCCTATTGATTATGTTAACCTTTGTATTGTATGAAAGTTGAGCAATATTTAAATTGAAGCCATTGTGCGACTTATTGCATAATATAGGATATCATATATAATAATATTGCAAGTGTATGGGCCGCTTTAGTAAAAATATGTTTGTATTTGTGACACGGACGATGCTGGATGGAAAATCAAAAAATTTAGATATGACGGTCTGCATGATAAGCATTTTGACCGAGTAAAGACCCTTTTAAAAATTATAGACAAATTCGACAGTTTATGTTTCACAAAATTTCTTGAAAAGAAATTTAAGCAATTATTTCGTAATATTATAATAAATTTGAAAGTTGAACGGTGTAAAAGTAAATATTATAAACCTTCTGTATTTGTAAATTTTGACAGATATAAGCCATTACATATGGATCTTACATCTGACAAAGCCACTTCAAATACATGACATCTAAAAGTAGCTTTAGCAACGTCTGGTGTTAAGGACGCCAACAAAATAGGGGGAACTAACGTTATTATCAGAATAAATGGTATGATTGAAATTCGTGTGAAAAACAAAATCTATCCATAAACTTTTATTGGAAATACTGGGTAACAAACCCAAAACAAAAATTAAGTAATAAAAATATTTTAAAAATTATAAGGAACACGTTAAACAAACGATAGCTCACCAGTTATTATTTTGCTGACAATAATAACCGCAACTCTAAAATATTTGCGACTTTGCATCCGTATCACATACTAAAATACTTATTTTTTGAAAATTTCGAGTTTTTTACTTATTGTTGTTTTTTTTAAATATTACCGCAGCAATTAGTTTTTGTCAACATTTAAATAAACAAATTTTTAAACAATAATTATTGAAATTAATTTTTTTTTTTTGAAGCAAATGTTTATTAGGTTTAAAAATAAATTTGTTTTAAAATAAAAAAAACTGGGGAAATTTAAATGTGTTAATGATGATCGTTAAGTCATAAATAATAAGTTGTAATGAGGATTTAAATTCGTTTTAATAATTTATTATTTCAACTCAAATACTAGATCACAGTGGGTTGAAATGTAAAAAAATCACACTAATTTTTGATTATTTTCAATTTTTACACATCGAGCCCCAACCGCGAAAATAACGTAAGCGCCAAAAACCAAATTTTAAATGAGACTGAATTTTTGCAGTGACTGTGAGATTTTGATAAATCTGAGCTTTAAAGTGATTTAGAACCCGAAGTTTTTGATGAGGAAGACAGTTTCCAATACTACAAAAAGCAATTGTTTTTTTTTATTTTGCCATTTTTAAATTCTTTTTTTGTGCGAATATAAAGCAACCTTGACATTTGTTAAACCGATTTGGGCAACAGACTGGCATTTGAAACCAAAATTCAGTGGATGACTCAATATTACACTCCCTTCGAAATCCGTATGTAATTGGCAAAGACATACTTAATACCAACACTAATGTATGGATGTGAACTATTCGCAAGCTGTGATTCGGCAAGTAAGAAAAGACTCAATGTAACTTTCAATAATATCGCCAGATACGTTTTTGGTCTAACACGATTCTCAAGAATTTCCCGTTTTGCAAAGCAGTTATATAACATATCTTTTGATAACCTGTTGAAATGCCGCTGCCTAATATTCTTACATAAAACTATTTACACAAAACAACCAGGCTATTTATTTAATCGAATTATCTTCTCCAGATCAAATAGAGGAAAAAAGATTAACAGTAATCGATATCGTAGTCAGATATCGGAAAGGCATTTTTTTATAAACTCCATCCAGCTTTGGAACCAATTACCCAACAATATTCAAACAACCAGCAATGCTCAGCACTTTAAACGCGAAGTATTTAGGCATTTTAGTTAACTTCTTTAAATGGAAAAATTACTACTTTTTTTTTTAATATGTACTAAGTATTTTTATTAAATCACTGAGAATTGTAAAATAAAATTATTTATTTATTTGCTGCCTACTGTTTTTTGCCTTATTGTATTGTAATCTATTGTATTAATCAAACTTTTTTATATTTGTTACATTTGTGTATAACGTTATATGTACAGTGCTTTAAAAAGACTCGTTCTTGTTGCACTGTGTACCAAATAAATAAATAAATAAATAAATTTGAAACCATTACATGAATTTTATTTATTAAAGAAGGAATACAAACGAACGGAAATTAATATGTATTCTTAAAATATATATGGAATGAAAACTCATTATTTTATGTTTTTAAAATAATTTTTGTAAATATATTTTATGTTACTATAGGCCGTTTTACACTATCACACAAGTCTTAAGTATTTTAATAAAAATACGTCCCTGCTAAGATAATTATTGTTAGAAAATTTTCAAAAAAAACAGTAACAACTTATAATGACAGGTTTATATTTTTCTTACTTGTGGGATAGTGTAAAGTACCCTTATATGAATCTAAATAGTATGATGTTTTTGATCTGTTTTAAATAAATGTGATTTTAAATTTTTTTTTTAAATAAAATTGTAATTTGTTATCAGGTGCAATTGGATTAAAATCGTGTAGTTTTGTTTAATCTCAAGAATAATTTCGAATTTTGCTGGTGATAGTTATGTTGTGTACGAAATACTTGAAGTATGTACTTAAAGTCTGGTCAAAAAATATTTACTGTATCCAAAGGGTTTGAAAGAAAAAAACACTGCCTGAAGATTATTTCTTTGAGGTCTTGTAACCCGAGAAGACAATTAAAATTGTGCGGCGAGCAGTACCGCATAACATTTGTAATTGCAGTTGTACAAAAACGTTTTGTACACACATTAGATTTTTAGTGGGTGTTAAACTACCGTCCCACTTATTAACTATTTGCCCATATCAGCATAATCCCTTTTTTTATTAGTAGCTAGTGAGATTTAACATGATCCTAATATTGAAAAATAAAACTAATTATAGTGCCAAAAACAGCAAAAATCTGTTTTTGTAAGATGAATTACTGAAATCAAAATAAATATTGCAATTAATTTAAATTAGTTTGCCTGTTGGTTACGTCTTTTTCGTCAAATATTTTTTTTTTTTTTTTTTAAACTGTTAAGCGAATAAGAATTATAAGCAACAGCTTTACTTGTAACAATTATATATTTATAAATTTATTTACATCGTTAAAAAGGTTTAATATAAAATATTAGAATTCTATCAATTCTTAGTAATAATTTTATTTCGCCATAAATCCCTTTCTCAATTCGTAACACTGTGGGAAATCTTTTAAAGTTTATTACGTTCAAAAATGTGTGTAGTTTTCAAGCTAAATAGTATAAATAAATATATAATGAGTCTGAATGAACTACTACTCATCATAAAGCCATCATCAATGGCACTAGTTATCAACAGTAGGATGAGTATTCGGAAATACACATGCCTACTACCACATAAATATACACACACAATATAAAAGCTAATCCAATACTAATCAATCGAATAATCTTTAAAATATATTTAGTAAATTTATGAATGTTATGATATGAGTATGAGTATGCGAAGAAAAGGGTTTGCAAAAGCGAGTTTGATTAAAGATATTTCAGTTTTATAAAAAGTTTTCGAACAAATTTCATAAAAGAAATCTTTTTATAAACTGATATAAAAAAATATTCCGTATTAAAAATAATTTAAGTTTAAATTCTGTGCCAACAAGCGTTAGCAACTAAGGGCGGGTTTTTAAAATGGAGATTAGAGATTAAGTCATCTTTAATCTGTGTTTTTAGTTTTTAAGATGTGGATTAATTATTTTTACTTGCAAGTTTAAGCGCCCAAAGTTTGGTGGTTTAAACTTAATCATCAAATGTCATCACATACACATGTATAACAAAAGCAGCTGTTAAATTTATTTTTTTAGAAAACAGAAAAATGGATTATTCTAGTAAAGATGAAGGAAGACATTAGTGATTCTGAAACATATGAAAACCTAAATAAAATAATTTTAAGAATTAATTTTCTTCTTCTGTATAAAATGTTAAGTGGTTTGATAAAAAGTTGCCAATTAAACATATGTATTTGGTGCCAATTGTTGTTATTCAGTATGGCAATGCTGCGAGGTTTAAACTACCTCTTAAAAACGGCAAACACAATTAGTACTTAATTAAATTTATTCTCTGATTAATTAATTATAGTTTGCCGCTAAGATTAAACTCGATGTTAAAAACCCACTCTAAGTCGATTTCGGTAAGTGATTGGCAAATCATTTTTAAATTGAAAAACCGTTGCCCAAATTAGGGAATGAAGATTAAACTTATATTTGCAGGTTCTGTGTTAGCAATTTTATAATATTTTAATTCTTAATTAAATTGTTAAAAAGAGCAATTAGATAAGGTGAAGTAATAAGTCAAATTTGTCATAACTCGACAATTGATTTCCTAATATCAGCCCTATATTGCAAACCCTACTGAACAGTATTTAGTAAAAAAAAATAATCAGGAAAATTGTTTAGACTAATCAAAGTCGACACTAAAAAACTTTACATCTTAGAATTTTTATAAGCTTTAAATGAGAGCTACTTAAATATTTCTATTGGCCAAATTCGAAATCAGTTGACAACGATTGGTATAAAAGAAAGGACATGATTTGGCACATGGAATGTACAAACGCTACTAGATGTGGCCCTTCGTTCTTCCTAGACATCTAAAAGGGTTAAATATTTATTTTATTATTTGTAAAAGAAAAACTGTTATAAATTATGTTCTAACTTAGTTTTACCTACCAACAGACCAAAGTATCTGGGAAGAATCAAACCCGCAACCCTCATACTTTCGGTCAAGAAAATGTATTTACACACAAAAAAATTCATAGGTAAAATTACCGAAAAATGTGGTATAAAAGTAACTAAGCGCAAGGGTAGCATGTCAGTATCAAAGTTTCTTAGGTTATACATATAACTATTAACTTTGATAATTTCCATGTTTGAAAAAGTATCTAAAAATGTTGTCAAAATTACTTAAAAACTTTGAACATACACATAGCAAAGTTATAGCCTGTTCGTCGATTTCGAGCGTTAACGTTCGCATAGAAAAAAAATATTTAAAACAAAATTCGAAAATTAGTTTTCGTTTTAAATGTAATTTTCTATACGAACGTAAACGTTTGAAATCGACGAACAGGCTGTTAATTTATATTTTTTATGTTTGGAAACATATCCATAAAGAATAGTAATTTTATATTTGAATTTGTGTAACATTATATACATAAGTTAAATAAGTTAATAGGTTTAATTCAACAGTTTTCCATAAAGAAATCAGTTTTAAAGAAAACTATCAGCCGTGTCACAGATTCCGTTCGTAATGCTGTCAATTCCGTATTCCGTTCGAAATAATTTTTGATGCTTTAGCTTCAAATACATAGCTTTCAACAATCCGACAAATGTTGTAAAATAAGTAAAACTTTTTTACAACAGGCTTCGCGTATTGATAATGAAGCAGTTTGTACCAAATTGCCAATTTCTGCTATTAGCCTTCTCTAAGAAATGATACGCTTACTTTTCTAGTCCCACCCACATTTTGTCAGATGTTGTGTATTAATAACGAAGATGCTTCTACCTTATTTGGAAACTTCCAAAATATCTTTGTATGGGAAGTGCCGCAATGTTAACGATTTCGCAACATTTGCGTATGAGTAACGGGGCCTTTACTTGAAAACATTGACTACTAGTTAGAGACTTCTAGATTATAGTTGGTTTTTCCCAGGGATACCGTAAATATGCAGTTGCGTGTTCTTGTTGCCGTATTCTGTAATTCGCTAAAGCTAAATCTCTATCGCTAAAAATCTTTTAAGTTGATTAAGCGATTTTTGGCTATGAGTGCAATACTGTAACGTGCATTGTTAAATTTGGCAAGGCCATAAAAATTTAATTCGCCGCAATTTTAGCTTTTCATGACACCGCAATTTAGCGACCGAGATTTATCTTTGGCTGAGAGAATTACAGAATACGCCTGCAGTTTAAAAGTTTTTTGTGAATTTTAGCAACGATTTGTTAGTGCAATTTTTACATGTTTCGCCCTTTGTTCACAGAAGAACTCACAATTATAGGACACCAGCATGCTGCTTTATATAATTTTCGTAATCATTCTACTTTGAAAATTTAATATATATAACTCAATAAGCTTAAACATAGAATTTGGGAATTTTTGCTTCTTATTTTACTTTTTAAACGTAAAGATAAGGTTTGGTTTTCTTCTTGTAGTGTTGTTATTATTAAAACAAGCCAACCTTCTTTTTTAGTGCCGTCGCTGTTTCTTCAACAAACTTTTACAAACACACGCGTATACACGCATATAGAATATAGAGTGGCACAACCAACGAAAAGTTCAAGCTCCTTTAATACCAGATTTAAAAATAACTTATTTTAAGAAATTCCAGGATTGGTTTTTGAAGGTAATCCCATTTTGAATTGTACTAAGTACTTTCGTACTTAAATTTTTAAGTACTATTCGTACTAAGAGTAAGTGGAAACAACTTGAATTTAGTACGACTTTTTTTTCTTTCTATGTAATGCATACTTTGGCCATAACTTCCTTAAAAATATTAATATTGTTATATTTAACTGCAATAACTTTTATAAATGCACTATGTTATGGCAGAATTTTGCAATGGTAGGTCCAGAATTGACACATAAAAACCTAGTTTTTTCCTAAAATTACCTTAACTTAAACAGCATAAATAACTTAAACAGCATATTATAGTTTTGCTTTTAATTGTGATTACTAATGTCCTTAAATCCCAAATAAGGAACAATGGGAAATTACTTAATTGTTGAATGGTTTGTTTTCAAACAAGCAATTTTTGTTTTTAGCGCATATTTTTTAAAATTTTTAGTTTATATTTTTAAGTTATCACAGCATATATAATGCGCATAAAACACATTTTATAGGAAATATTTCCGGTTTCCCTGGTTATTACTAAGGTATAAAAAAAAAATTGATTAAAATTAATATGGAAATTCCGACATGCTTAATCAAAAAAATTATTATGTACCAGTCAACGTCAAATTAAATATGTAAACATAAAGTAATGTTACAAAGCTCATAAGAGTATTAACATGCCACCCTTTTTCCAAACATAAGAGAGTTAAGTAGAATCAAATATGTATAAAACATGTGCACACGAGTAAAAAAGAAACAAAAAAAGTCTCGTAGGAGCTTTAAATATTCTTTAATCTATTGCATCTCTTATTCTAAAATAGTTTTTTAAGCTGTTAAGACGTGCATCTGAAGCATCTTCTTTAAAAATTTAAAAGCCCGTGTAACGAGTTTCGACTTTAAAAATTAAAAATACAATTTTGGCTTAGCCAAAACAAGTTTAAGACCTAAAAAAAATCTTTAAATTAATAATTTTTGCGGCAAAAGCAAGGTACTAACAATAACCACAGCAGCCAAAAACAACAGGTCCTTTATTTAAAAAAAAGTGTTTCTTCTCCCTCTTTGTTAATGAATTTTATCCATAATTATCGTAAAAGTTCAAATAAAAATAAAATTTTTTAAGATTTTATAACAAAAAAAAATTAGTTTCTATTTGTTTTTGTCGCTAATAAACGAACAAATTTGAAAAAAAAAATATAATAATAAATGTTTGCTTATGTAAATCAGTGCTGAAATTTAAAACAAATTTATTTACTTTTAAATAAAATTCCAAATTAATTTGTCTTTTTTAAAGGTTATCATCATAAAAACAAATTTTGTGCTAAAAAAAAAAAATGTAGATCCCAAAAAATATTCAAATTTTTTTTCTATTACGCACAAATTTTAAAAAGTTTTAATAAAATACAAAAAATAAAGCAATTTAAAAAAAAAACTAATATGTTAGTGTTAAGGAAATAATATAAGGTTCGTCAAGTGTAATTATATTATTTTATTACACGTTATTAGGAAAACATGCTACAGGTCTGCTCCCAGCAAAAAATTAAAAATTGATTTTAATTAATAAATTTGAGACATTGATTGAAAAAAAAATAATTAAATTTGCATCAGTAAAAAAATTAATAGTATCAATTAAACATTTAATTCACATGACTTAACACTTAATTCACTTGATTAAACGATTAAATTAAGTATTATTAAATTTTTTATTGGCACTGATTTTATTTTTGAATAGTTGATTCATTTTGGAGAATTTTTTCTATGTTTTATTATTTTTAATTCCCTACGCTAATCCCCGCGAAGCTGTACGCTTGTCTGCAGGAAAGAAACCAGAGTCTCTGGCGGGAATCGAACCCGCAACCCCGGGGCTGATAGACTAGCTCAATACCAGCTAGCCTACCATGAATAGTTTATTTGTATGAGGGCTATGAGCAATAATGGACAGATTTGACCCATATTTTTCTCCACATAAGCAATATTTTTTTTACTACACCCTTCACCGACGGTAAAAGGCTATACATATATAACTTTGTCATTCCGTTTGTAATTTCTTCAAAATAAATCGTAGACCCTATAAAGTATATATATTCTGGATCCATAGGAGAAGAGAAATTTAAATCACGGTCTCCGTCAGTCCGTGTATCTGTTGATGATGACCTGTTGTTAACATATTTACATGTGTATGTCACATATACTGCGGAATTCTGCCTGGCCGGTCAACAAATTGTTAATATATGAGCAAAAACCACGACTGCCTCATATTATATCTTTGTTTAAATCCTAGGGTGATCGTTCGAATAGTATTCGACCGGTTTTAACCGGTTATTTTAGTTTTGCCCAAGTCGAATATTTTAAAATGTCCATTTTTCGTATATCGAATAATCCGGTTATTTTAGTAAAATAAACCTGTCATTTTAGTTATGTGTAATTTATATACGTTTTCCTTACTTTTGCTATAAATTTACCCGTAATTTAGGTATTTTTCTAATTGATTATTTGGCGAACTTAAACTTTCAAAAAGTCAAAAAAAAAAAAACATTATGAGCAATGTAAATACAAATCGCGTAGACCCCTTTCAGACTCGGCAAGTTAGTTGCGCAAGTAACTTGCCGAGTACAACAAATTCTGTACAAAATTTTTTTTTGCCTTACCCCGACCTTACCGCTGACGTCTACAAACCAAGAGTTGCGCGAGAGACTTGCGCAAGTAAAAGTGAAAGTGAAAGGGGTCTTAGTGCCCATTCACATTATACGATTTTTGTCGTTGCGATTCTTACCGTATGGACAATAGGGGAGAGAGGAATTAAAAGGGATACACAAGCGAGTGTACACTTCGATTCATTTTGTTCTCATTGTTCTCTCATTTGACCAGTGTTACCGTCGGATATTTTCAATAAGTACCAAAAAAAGGGGATATCCAAAAAAAAAGTGGCACCGAAAAGGGGATTTTTATAAAAAAAAGTGGCACAACTTTTCAAATTAAAATAGGTGTACTTATTATGTATTTTTTACGTTTTTTCTATTTATTATAATTTTAAATAACATTTTATAAATGGTATAAAAACATAACAAAAAAACATATATCTAGTAATTATATACACTAAAAAACAATTGATCGTATTACAATAGACATACATACTTATGGCTCATTTGTTGCAAAAATTAAAATAAATATTTCTCTCGAGAAGTAATTTTTATAAAATATTTTCTTTAATGTTTTGGTAATTCAAAAACGTTAAACTCGTTTTCTGCCAAACATGTTTTTTGAATTCTGACATTGTTGCAGCAATTAGAAGATTTTTATGTAATTTGTTTTATATCGATGGCTAAATAAAGGCGTAACTCGTTTACAAGGGAAGGAAAAAACTAATTAAAATCCATAAAATGTTTGATTAATAAAAAGTTTTAAAGCAATAAATAATAAAAAGATGCAACAAATTTTTTATACTATAGCTCCCTAAACCTTAAAGCAAGCCGCGTTTGGTATTTATCTACCAGAATAAACGAAAACTTTTTTTTTGAAAGAAATTGACTTACGCCTTTTTTATATTAAGCCATCGATATATACATACATTAAGTAATATATTTCTTGTACTTTTCTTTCTGAATAAATTTTCTTTGATTTATTTAAGACATTGTATTGCACAGGTTTTAAAATTTTTTTTAGAAGTTTATTTGCCTATTCCACCAGATTCTTATGTTTTTAGAATGCTATGGCCAAATATGAGTAAAGTTTTTTCCCATCACGTCACATTTATCAGAAATCCTAAACAAAAAAACGAAAATATCACTTTTTAAAATTCGTTATATTTAATCAGTTTCGCACTTTAATACAAAAAAATACACGGCATTCATACATGCTACTAAATTTAAATGCAAGTCTTTTAATTTCTTTAGTATGGGATATTTAGTTTTTATCCTAATTCGTCTATTATTGCTTCAAATTATTGTAATCAGGTTTACAAATAGAACAAAACCATAGGAATAGCTTATCCCATCAACAATAAATTTCAAGTGTTTTTATCAAGAATAAAAACTGGGAATTGAGCACGAATAACAGAAACTTTTGAAATTAATAGAACAAAACTATACTACTCGATTTTGTTATTAATTGTGGTACAAAACATCTTCCGAAATTACAATAATTGGTGTATCTGATAAATGTGACGTGATGGGAGAAAACTGTGCTCATTTTGTCTTAAGCATTCCAAAAAATATAAGAATCAGTTAGAATGGTTAAACAAACTTTTTCAATGTGTTATTTATTAATGGTCAGTTACATACATATTTTTTTAAAATTAGTTGTTCTTAAAACGACTTCTATACTTTCGTAGAATGTCTTCACTTGGAACCCAATTTTCAAGGCTAGTATCTAACAAATTTAAAGATAAAAGCATGGATTCGCAAGTATTTACTTTTAGCCTATTTGTTACTTTATTTTTGATTAAAGCTAACTTAGAAAAAACACGCTCAGCAGAAGCGTGGCAATGTAAAAATATGAGAGATCAATTTGTACAAGTTTGAATATATATATTCATCAAATCTATTTTTCAATGTTCCTATTTCACGCCAAAAATCTTCAGCATTTGAAATTTTAAATATGTGTTCATAATTCGTGTCATTTACTTTACTCTCTAGACGTTTAAATTCATGTATAAATGCATCTGGGTCAGTTATTATATCTTTAAACTCTGAAACTAATTCGAAATAGAATGAAAAAAAAGTATCTTTTCCTAACGTAAAAAGTATCAAAAAAGTGGCAAGAATTACAAAAAGTATCACATTTGGGTGCATTTTGTAAAAGTGGCCAAATAGTATCCAAGCAGTCGAAAAAGTGGCAAATTGCTACTTTAGTGGCACCAACGGTAACGCTGCATTTGACGAAAAATGTATTGAAGTTCGGTTGAAAAAGAAAAAGTCGTAACGACAAAAATCTCACAATGTAAACATCAGACCGACTTCAAAGAGGAAACGACAATAACCGCAACGACAAAAATCGTATAATGTGAATTGAAACTTAAATTAGCGTGTGTTCTCGTAACAAAAACCAAAAACAATTCAAAATACTACAAAAAAAAGTTCAGCTTAGAAAGTAATTAGCAATTTGATTTATAAAGATGTCATCTCTGGTGATAATTTCGAACTGATTTAAAAGACAATGGTGCTTAAACGGCCCTAAAGTTATAAGTTGCAAAGGTTCTTCAACGTCACGACTTATTAATCACTTTTAATTAGTCTACAAGCTTGACCATTAATAAGTCTACGCCAAGTAAATCTTGACCCTGTTCCAAGTAGTTTTTATGAGACTGCAAATAACACTTTACCAAAATATGCTGCCAATAATGATTGAAAAACTCTTAAGTAGTTCTAGCATATCTTCATGCTTAAAACTAAACCATACCGGCGAAATCAACGATATGGAAAAATTCTTCAGTTTTATTTATTAAATTACCAAGAACTTAAAACAAAATTAAAGGAATCAAACAATCTCATGGAAGGGTTTGAATTGTGATCGACGAATTGACAGATATTTTATACAACAAGCATGTTTATATTACTATTGTTTCAATAAGGCTGAACCAAAAAAAAATATTAAATAAATAATCCTGGATAAGAGGTTTTGTTTGCAACTTATGAAAAATATGGCTGAAGTCTACTGATCCGTATAGACATGATTAGCCACTAACAAATTAAAACTCATTTAAAATAAATTTGGGAGAATATCTCAAATAATAAATTTATTAAATTCCTATAATTTTTTAAAACCAAAGTTTTTCAAAAATTCTAAAGATATGTTCACACCTTTTAAATACTTGAGGTCCTACACGTAACCACTAATTTTCTTAAAGAGCAAACATTATTTAACGGTTTCTTAACTACTTTATACATAAATACAAATCTCATCTTAGACATAAAGTTTAGCAAATAAATAGAAATTGTTAAAAATAAAGCTTAAGCTTAATAAATTTACTGCTCACGTTTTTTTTTATTTTATCGTCAAATATTATATTTGCATATAATAAATAAAAAAAATTATTATTTTAATTTAAAGATATTTTTTTAATTGGACGAATTCTATTTGTCCTGGTAACTGGACAAGACCCAAAAAAAACTGGACAATCCAGGCCGTCTGGCAGCCTTCATTCAAGGATATACAAACGATTGAGTTTCTACTGAGAATGCATGGTTTATTCCAATAAACTGCAAACGATTGATTACACTTAATATACTTTTTATTGTCGTTCTTTACAAAAAAATTTCCCGGCAACGAAAGAAAAATATTCTGAGCCTCCGAAATTAGATTCCCGATATCGCACAGCAAAATTAACTTTAATTTTCTGCTCATTAACCGTACTCTGTCATTCGCTCAGCCAACGCTAAATCTCGATCGCTAAAATGCCTTAGAGAATACAAAATTTTAAAATGTTAGCGATGACATTAAAAGATAAAATTGCGACGAATTAAATCTGTTTGGCACTGCCAAATTTAGCAATGCACGTTTCAAAATTGCATTCATATCCAAAAATCGCTTAATCAACTTTATAGATTAAAGAACACGGCTGCAGGTCTGGGTTTTAAATTTCGTATATACATTTTAATTGTCATAAGCACAAAACCGATTGAGAATGTTAGGAATCGGTCCATAACTTTCTTATAAATGTATAAAGGTATTGACATAGAATTTGCGACAGTAAACCCCTTTATCGTGTCAAAAATGTTTCCCTAAAACCTTTTACTGTCAAACAAATTCTCATATAGATATATCTTCATCTTTCTTAATGAAGTTCGGCACAAAAAACTTTTAAATATGTACCTATACCCGCGAAAGTTATTTTAAAAAACTGTAGTGTAGAGTATCAAATGGTTGGGCTTGATCGAATATTATTTCTTACTTGTAAATTTGTCTCACACTTCACTAATGCGTTATTCCCTGCAAATATTATTGGACCACCTGATCCATTTTGATTAAATGGACTACTCCATGAACTGGTCCGATGTAATGCAAGCATGGACCATGTCATTGTTAAAAAGTGCTTGTAGTGAGACGACATGTCTTCGTTTTTAAACGACATGTTTTCGTTTTTAAACGAAGTTAAAACTAACCCTCTTGTGTATACAATGGAGTAGTTTTAAAACTACTCCGTTGTAGTCCAAAGCTGGGTTATATGGTCCTGCCCTAGGACCATGTTTTTTCCATACGTTTGGGTTACTTTTGGACTAGTCCTAGTCCCTTGTGGGCTACACTTTACACGCGTGTTTGGACTAGTCCTAAAATTTGCAGGGTTACTACAGCATTATAAAAGGATATAAAATAAGCGTGTGATCTAAATGGAAAATAAGTAGGAAACTCCTTCTTAATTAAAAAACATAATGGGATTTAAAGATAGAAAGAAAAAAAATTAAAACACTATTTATACATTTCTGAAAATATTGGTTTGGTGTTAAAAAATTGTTGACGTGAAATCAAATATATTAAAATACATACATAAATCCCTTTTTTAACCAGTAGTGGAATTCTCTAACTTTTAAGGATTAAAGTTAACGTTAATTTTACCGGCACAGTTTATTGCTTACGGCAACAATACAGCAATTCAGTAACTCAATTTTAACAACTTAGCTAAAGATTTCAATCAAGTTGCATCTTTGTTAATTAATTAGTATATTTAACGAACACTGTCATCGAGGGCAAACAATTTATCGCGTGGATCGACTTAAAGTACTTTTAAAACAAACAAAACCCCATTTAGGTTTTGCTAGTCTAGCGAAAATTGCAAAAATTCTGAAAATTTGAAAAAATAACGAAAATTTTTTTTAAAAGTAGAGTTTTTTTCCCCGGAGTTTTTCGATTCCCGGGAAAACGGGAAAATTTTTTAAATTTCCCGGTATCCCGCTCCATGTAAATAATACAAAGTAAATTTGTTTTAAATTAATTAAAAAAGCGTAAGGGAACTTGTTTGAAAAGTAAGTAAAAGAAATGCCTAAATACTCCCAAAAATTAATTAAAGATTGAAGGGAACTTGAATTATTATTAGCTTACGCTTTTATATATACATGTTTCTATCATTATGCTCTAGATACAAGATAAACAGATAACATAAACATAACAATTTAATTCATAAAACAATAATAAAAACAAACAAAAATTATGGTACTCAAGTTTTGAGATCAAAAAGTAAATTTATAAAATAGATAAAATATTTTAAATAAATATGTTTTATATATATATTAACATTTTTTAACAGCTTAGGAAATAACATCAAGACGCATTCAATGCGTTTAGAAAGTCGGCAAAGAGTATATGTCTTATTTTATTTACTTATTAGTGCCGGTTCACACAAGTCAAGACAAGTCAAGTCAAGTTTTGAGTTTTTAGGAGAGAAGGGAAAAGAGAATGCCATTTCTTTTCCCCTCTCTCCTAAAAACTCAAGACTTGACGAGTCAAACTTGACTTGTGTGAACCGGCACTTACCATGTTTCCGAAACATTTCGTTCACTTGTTTACCGAGATTAGACAAATATTTTAAAGTGCAAATGTTTAAAGTTGTTGCATATTTCTAATTCACAATCCGAAGTAATTTTTCTTTTTTATAAACAACGTCTATATCAGTAAAATTTATGTCCAGGTTGATGCAAAAACTAGCATCAAACGGACTTCTTCTTACAATATCCACCTGTAATCTTTTGGACAATGTGTTTTTAAAATTGTATGTTGTAGAATCTTACACGAGTTTCCATAGTTTTTTTTATTTCTGTTTCCCAGCACTTCCTGGTTATATAAGCTGTCACAA
Source organism: Pollenia labialis (assembly GCA_949318255.1). Classification (NCBI taxonomy): domain Eukaryota; kingdom Metazoa; phylum Arthropoda; class Insecta; order Diptera; family Polleniidae; genus Pollenia; species Pollenia labialis. The sequence continues at coordinate 197,726,069 of OX439139.1, read as the reverse complement.
AATGAAACAAATTTATGTTTATCACCATATGTTTATCTTCATATCTCAAAATTTTTTTTTAATTTTAAGTAAATTAAGCAAAGTGTTCCTTCTACTTTCTCGTAACAAAACATCGGTTTTTATCTCAAACTGAACCGAAGTTATAGCAAAATATATGTAGGAATGTATCTTTAAAGCGGTACATTTTAACTTTAATCGCATTTTGCCATTTTGTATATATGACTTTGCTGCAATTAAGGAGCGATATTTTTGGATATCTCCTATATGTAAGACTTGTCCATGGACAATTAAAATTTACTGCCTGCATCTTATTTTGAATTTATGTTCTTTATAAACTCTTCACTTCACTAAATTAATTAATTATCAATTGTTGCACGGCACATTCTGCTTTTGGTAGATTTATTGCGTCAGAACACATTGATTTACGAACGTACTCACTTCTTGTTGTTGATCTAAACGACAACCCATCAACAGATGCTAATTAATGGAGAATATAAAACTAAATTTCAAAGTATAAATAGCTTTTTTCTGAAACTATGAGGAACTTTTATTTCCCGGGATCCCGCAACAAAAATCCCGGGAAAACGGGAAAGAAAATAATTTAAATTACCGGGAATTCCCGGGACGGGAAATCTCGGGAAAAAACCCTAATTAAAAGTCGCTAAAATTATAAGGAATTGCAAAATTTCGGTAAAAATTGTTAATTAGCGGAAATTCGCAAAACAGCGGCTATTTATTAAAAATCGTTAGCTCTAAAGAACCACAGGAAAAAATCGCTGATATCGCGAACATGGCTAAAATTCGAAAAAATGGCAAACTTGCAAAAAAAAAACGTAAAATTTATTGGAAATCGCTTAAAAACAAATTGTCGGAATACATAAATTTATTTTTTTTTTTCTAAAAATAGCGAAATTCGCGAAATTTTTTAATATATCGAACAAACCATAAAATTGTATTAAAGCTACTAAAACTATAAGGAATGGCAAAAATTCGGTGAAAATTGCTAAATTAGGGGAAATTCGCAAAAATTTGCTAACAGCGGCATGATTGGAAAGTCTACCACTTATTTTTTGTGTAGAAATGAAAACACTATTAGTGATTTCCATAAGCTGCATCTAAAATGTAATATTTTTAATGATATTTGTAAATACCCAAAAAAACAAATTTTTAAATATTATTTTGGCAATATGTATGTAAATAACCTGAATTTTAAAAATGTTAATGTGTCTTTTATTTGCCAAATTTTTGTTTGTTTGTTTGTTTTTTTTTTTTTTTTTTTTGAAAAATAACTACGATTTTAAAAATAAGCAATGAAAAATATTTTGCCGTATAGATAAATTAAATACCGGACGTTAAGATAGAACATAGCTGTAAACGTTATTGTTAAAAAAGTTACTGAGTACGTAAACTTTACTGTTAAATATTTTTAACAATTTAAATTATGTTAAAATTGAATAGAGAATCGCACTACAGGCTTAGCAATTGTGAAAATCTCTTTTAAAATTACTAATTGTACCGCCTTAATGCAAACATTTTTTTTTTACTTTTAACGAAAGGGGATATAGCTTAAATAAAAAAATTCAATAAAACAATTAAAAATACTAAAATTTAATAGAATATAAAAGCTTTTATATTTGAACAAAAAATTATAAATTGGCACATGTTTAAAATTTGAACACAGATCACCCAGTATTGTTTTTTGTTTAAGATATTTTCGTCAATTGTTCAAATGTTTCGAAAGCTAACAACGTACGTGCCTTGGCGTGTGACTTTTTTTTCTTTTGACAAAAAACGATATTATTAATACTTTCAAAGTAAACTAAGGCCCGCTTTTACAACTTACCGATAGCTAAAGGTAGGATTTTATCGGCCGTATAAAAAGTTATCCATTATTACAACTTTACTTTTACCTACCAATTACGATGAACCTTAATTTATTTTATCGTTCACTTCAGACTAAAGTAAAGTTTTAATAATGGAACACTATTTACAAGGCCGGTTAAAGTCTACTTTTAGCTATCGGTAAACTGTGAAAACGGACCTAAGACAATTATGTACAAAAACAAAGACAATTGGGGGCTTTTCTATTACTAGTCTGTTAAACACTAAAACATTTTTATATAAATTTTTAAAAACAAAATGTGTTTTACCAATTCCATAAAAAAAATTAGAAACCGGTGGAAAAAATTACACAATATATTTCTTGTCAAGATGTTCTACCAAATCTGTTCTAACGATAACTTCAGCGGAGTTACGGCGAATTTCAATTCGAAGCAAATAATTTACAAGTTCGAACAATTTGTAGTATGTATTACGATTTTCGTTTGAAAACAAAAAAAAACTCTGGCGAAACAGCAAGTCTCTATTCTCTCGAAAGGGATTTTTGTTCTCGATAGAGTATAAAAAAATTTACGTTCATTTTTAACAAAGAGTAAGAAAATTGAAATGCACAGTACAAATTTATTTTGTCAAGAATAAAAATTCGGAATTAAGCACGAAAAACAAAATTTTTTAAATTAAAAATTTTTTGTATTCCCACAAAATTACTTTGATAATATATAATAATAATAATATAATAATTGTGTAAATGTACAAACTTAACTAACCAGCCTACATAAACAACATTGCAATAACCACTTGTACGAGTGTAAAGAAATTTGCATAACTTTTAAACTAATAGAGGTCCCACAATTAAACTTTAACAATATAATAGGGACACTACAGGCTTATTTTGGTAAAACAATAAAAATTAGGACTTAATTAGACAAATTTTTACTTAAAATGTTCATTTTCGGATTTGCAGATAAAAAAAAAAATTTTCAAATTGATTTTTTTTTTAATTTAAAGATCTATCGATTTTTTGTAAGAATCACTTAAAATTGTTTTTGTTTGGTTTTTTTAGTTCGAAAAAAAAATATAAAGGAATTCCAACAAAAATTTTTAATTTGGTTGCCCGCTTAACAAATAATGCCCCATATGTACTATAATTTATCCTTTATGTCACATAGAAGTTTTGATCGAACCCAAAGCCTAATCGAATTATATGCCGGAAATACACCAATACCCCGGAAGGCGTCGCTTCGGTTTACGTCGTTTTTGAAGTTGTGTCTTTCTAAAATTTCTGTGATTTCAAAGTTGCGTGTTCTTGTTTCACTTTGCATTGCATGGCTTCGAAGTAGCGTCGCTAGTGCTTCAATTTGCGTCGTTAATAGAAAAATTTTTGTACAGAGCTTAAACAGAAAAAGGTGATTTCCCGTTTAAGTCCAATGCAATTATATATGTGAAGGTTGTCTGTTGATTGCAACTGGTTTCAAATTACATTTGCTGAACTAAAGATATATTAAAATATTTTGCAACAACGAGTCAAATAAAGCAAATAAGCTTTGAACAAAAACTGGTCATTTTGACTCGTTCTAAATCAGGGGCCTGATTCTGGCAGTCGTGATCGAGTAATTTCTCGATTCGAAAGCAATTTATTATCTAATCGGAACGAATCGGAATTATTTTTTCAGGTTTAGAAAGCATTAATTTGAGTTTCACACACGCAGAGAAAAAACATGATTAATGAGTGGTCACTACAACCATTTTTATTCATATTTGCCAACTATGTTTGCCATAATACAGTTTTTATAGTCCTCATGTAACTTGAAAACATATTTTTTGTCGTAAACATTTTTATATTCACTATTATAATATTATATGGTGTTTTACTTCTAAAAAGTTACTCTGATCTAGCTAAACATGTTAAATTATGTTAAATGTGTAAAATTCTCTAAATGAGCAAACATTTATTTTCAAAACAAACAGTGTGTGTTTATAAAGACAATCAAATTTTCTCCCACGTTATTTCTGTCCGCGAGCGTCAGTTACATGACTGATAACAAGAGCATTAAAACGTTTTTCGGGGAGAAAAAGGTAATGCTGCCTTGCAAATAAACGAAATAAATTCTTACAAGTTTATTGAAATAGGTAAGTTATTTATGTATGTATAGATAGCTATAAAAATTAATATATAATAACGTTGTTTTTTTTCGCAGCCAAAAAAACCTACAGGCATATAGTACATTTTGTCACAAAATTTTGTCGTTAGCCCAAATAAAATAAAAAGTGGCTGATGCGTTGTGGTAATTCTTAGAGATTCACCACAAGATATTGTGGACTTGCCAGAAATTCCAGGTATTTGAGATTGTTGCAGGAGACGTTTTGTATGCAGACATTTTATATTAAACAGAAAAACTACCTTCAACACAAGTAAGTTATTACATTTGTACTTATGTACGTATGTATATATATAACACATGCATTTGTTTAATTTAATTTTTCAATATATGACATTCTGTGTCGGTATATATAATACAAAGTGCATGTACATGTAATTTAAATAAAAAAATAGATGTTTGAAATTAAATTCTTATTGGTTTTATTTGTGAGAATCATTTAACATGTTTAAATAGACATTTAACATGGTGTTAGGAATCTGAAAATAATTATATGTTTGAGACAATAATTAGCTATTAACATTATGTCTGAACATATATTGTTACTTAAGACGTGTTTGACACAACCATTACTACAAACATTAATGATAGTTTGCGATTGTGATTGTATCAACCATGTTTTTTCTTTGCGTGCAATACTAAAAAAATAATTCCGATTCGTTAAGTATCGACTGAAATAAAATTGCTTTCGAACAGAGAAAGTACTCGATCACGACTGCCAGAATCAGGCCCCTGATTTAGAACGAGTCAAAATGACCAGTTTTTGTTCAAAGCTTATTTGCTTTATTTGACTCGTTGTTGCAAAATATTTTACTATATATCTTTAGTTCAGCCCCAGGAGAAAAGGCTGTTGGTATTGAAAGAAACCTTGAACTAGTCCCATCTACAATAAAATCCGTTTGCACTTAATTTGATTTTCGACAGCAGTTGAATTAGCTGATCGAATGAATTTTCATTTGGTATTATGGCGCGCATTCGATAAAAATTTACTATTGTGATATTGTTAATTCACAGTAGTACATACATTTTCGATCAGCTGTCACTTAAAATAAAAAATTTTTGTTTACAAATTTAAATAATAAAATTAAAGTTAAAGTTAAACATGACCACGGCGGAATTATGATTGTTTTCAAATAATTGAGCTTCAGTGGGGTTTCATCCCACTTTTTTACATGCTGAACTTTGCTGCAAATCATTTAGTCAAAAAAGAATTTTGTTCCATAAGGAATATCAGCGTTTCCAATTGCTGTTTGCGACGTTGGACTTGCATTTGCATTTATTTGGTATACGAACACAAAAAAATATAAAAATAGTTACATTTTCAACAAGTTTTTTACATTTATTTGCACCGTCGAAAGCAAATTTGTTTTGGTTGAAAAATTCGATGTACAACGAAATTTTCGACAGTGCCGCCAACTTCTAATACCAAATTAACATTCGATAGTCGATGTTCGATAGCCAGCGAACATCTTAAAAAAAATACACAAAAGATGATTTATTACAAAACTTTATGTTTCTTAAGTGTTTAAATAGATGTACGTGATTAAAATTATAGTTAAGTTAATAATATACTTATGTAGGCATTCCCATGCAAATTAAAGTTATTAAAAGTAATATTTTTGTTATTCAAAATTATTTAATATCCAAAGCATTTAAATAAAATTAAAGTCAAGCAATTAAGATAATTCATATAATTCTTAAATAAATAAAATACAATTAGCCAATTCATGTTAGTCTATGCAAGTCTAAATAGCACTCTCATATTATGGTACTATGAATTAAATAACCGAACTCTTTGGTCAAAGCAAATTAAAAGATAGGGTAAGCCACTTGGCGGGTTTGTCTCATAAACATCCAGTACCACTGTTCTGCTTTTCCCTCAAGAAGCACATGGAAATTCGATAAAACATGTTCATCTGAGCATCTTGTGCGAGTAGTGAGAGTTTCGACTTTAAATAAAAAATCGTAAACTATTTTCCATTTTTCAAGTTTTATATTCGGAAGAATCGGAAGAATGAATTATATTGGTATTCGGTGTATCAGAATAAATGGTCTTCTTTTAGAAGTTGTGTCGCTGGCGCTTCCTATTTGTGATATAAATACTATCCCTTTTTGACAAAAGTTATTTTCTAAATTCCTCCCTTCTATTTCTCATGGTTTGTTCCATTATTGTAATAAGATTGTCAAAGGGAGTTGTGTTGTTGGAATTACTACCATTGCTAGTTGTTATAGGTGGATTATTTGCCATCTCTATATTTGAAAAACTACTACTTTGTTTTTCTAAAGCAAAAAAAATTTGTGGCAAAGAATTTGGGTTGTTATCCATTATAAAAACGTTAGTTTTATCAGAATTTATTGGTAAGTTTTTAAAATATATAGAACTATATTTTTTTTTTGGTTTTAACTTAGTAAATAAATAAATATTCAAAGAAAAATAATGACTTCAAAGTTATTTTTGGAAATACAAAATTTATTACTAACAAGATTTCTGTATGACCTGCTAAATTCCCAATTTTTCATATTTGATAAATACACTGAAATTTATTGTTGAGTTTCCCTCAAGCTTCTATACAAAAAACCAGCTCAAAATACATACATTATTTTTAAATATTAAAAATAAAACAAAATTTTTATGACAGCCATTAAATTATAGCAAATACCACCAACATTACATTATATCACACTTTGTGAATTGCCTTAATAAATTGTTAAAGTAGAATTATAATCAGCGGAAACGTTAATTAGCACTAAACACCAATATTTATATAATATTTGCATACAATAAACAATTAAGAAAGTATAGTCGGTCAAGTCTGACCATATGAAACCCTACACCACAGTATTAAGAGACAAATTTTCGAGAGTGAAATACGCAATAATGGATCCGCCAGACAAAAATATGTTAAGAGCTTAAGATTCAAGTAAAAGTTTGTTGTGCCGAATATTATTTAGATATATTCATATCATAAATGAGATTTTTTGCCATTAAGCGATTTTATTTTGACACGATAAAGAAGTTGTCGTCGAAATTACTGTAGCTCAGGGATGATAAAGTCAGTACAATTATACTTTTTTCAGTACTATTAGCATTGCAAAAGTACTGAAGTACTCCAGTGACATGTTTAGTACAATTTAAAAATGTCAAACATTGAACACTGAAGTATTTTGATCTAGGGTTGGAGAATTGAAACATAAAATTAATTAAATGTTTCCAGATATCTGTAGAATTGTCAATTATATATATAAACATTTATACTACATTCGTCGGTGAATGTGAAACTTATTTGTTCACACCATAAATTATTAAAAACAAAGCAAAGATATCTCCTTTATGGGACTACTGTATCGAATTTATTTCAGACTTAATATTAACTACAGTCTAATGAATCTTGTTGCTATTAAATTAACGAAAAACTTATCTTGGCTTTAATTTATTAAGTTTTATGTCTCAAACATTTTGTTCAGTTTGATAAAAACAGTATGATAAAAACAGTATTAACAGGGAAACATTATTTTTTTTAATGATTTTCCACACAAACTATATAAGCGTTTGTGTTTTCCACAAATCTACCGAGCCGAACATTAAGTATCGATATTTAGTGTTTATTTTCGAACACTATTTTCAAATTAGATCGATATGATTTAGATGGCAATTAAATAAGTTTGGGCCAAATTTAATCTAAAAACGAACATAATAAGGTGGTCAATGGGTACAAAGACTTTATTCCGAAAATGCCTTGTATGGGGGGTATGTGAAATAACATAAAAGTGATAGCTGTGGACCAATTGGCACCATTACCAATTCTTAGACCTATGTACCCAATTTCGTCAAATTGCGAACTGCACTTTGCTCACAATGTTAACATGGACAGCCAGGCAGCAGGACTGACGGACGAACATCGTAAGATCAACTTAAAAAGGTATTCTAGGTCGATCAGTATACTAAAAGGTCTAGGTGTTGGACAAGTAAAAGAGTATTGTCGGTCCATCCGACATACAAATGTTCGATTGTTCCTATTTGGGGCCCATGGGCAGTAATGGACCAACGAGAATAAAATTATGTTATGAGGTTAAGATTCATATATGGTTTAATATCTTTAATTTTTCTAAAATCTTTATGGATAAAGTTTCCTGATGATCTGGCCTAAGCAACCAGTGAAATGCGCATAGGAATAGCTTATCCCATCAACAATAAATTTCAGAGTTTTTATCAAATAATAAAAATTGGGAATTAAGCACGAATAACAAAATCATTGAAATAAAATTGTGTATTCCCACGAAAGTTATTTGTGAATTTAAAAAAAATCAACAAGTATCAAAATATGCTTCAAATAGGTGAAATGAACTTATGAACTTAAAAAAAGGAAAAACTTAAAGTTGATTACACAGCTATTGGATGAAATTCTTTTTTAAATCTGTATGTATGTATGACATTCTCAGGTCACGGTGTTTGTAACTGAACTCTTCCGCAACGGCTTCACCGATTTTTATGAAATTTAGTTTTAGGTATGAGAATAAGGTATATTTCATATCGCTAAATAGCGTAAAATAGGACATATTAATATCTTCTCAACTTATCAACCGAAAGGAATCAATCTGACAGGAAACAGGGAGAAAGGCGTGAATAGGGCAAGAGGGGTAAAATCTTCGCTACCCACATATATCTTCTCAACTAACCAACCAGTTTTCTTTAAATTTGACATGCAGACACTGTAACGTTTGAAAGGAAATAGGGCGTGATATAGGGCAAGAGGGGTAACTAATCAAACGGTTTTCTTAAAATTTGGCATGCAGACAGTGTAACATCAATAAGAAATAAGTTATATGGCAAAACAACGTTTGCCCTGCCAGCTAGAATTTTAATATAAAACAGGTTGAAAACAGATGTTGCTTTATATCTCACACTAATTTAACCGGTGCGCTTTGCTACCCCTAATCGAAATAAAATTGGTACAATTTATTTTTTTTGAAACAGATCTCGTGAATCGATAACAAAGCAGCTTGTACTAAAATTTAATTTTATGGGAGGTGCCATGCCTACTTTCCCATTGAACCTGCTTTTTAAAAGATGTTGTGTATTATTATCTATGTTATTTGTAAAAAATTGTAGAAATCTTTATTGTCTGGGTGGTACCATGCCCACTTCAAAATTAAAAAAAAATTTAATAGCCTATGTTGAAATCCGGGTAATCAGAAAATTACTGTGAAAATTTCAGGAAAATAGGTTCAGTAGTTTAGGAGTCTATGGGGAACAAGCACAGATAAGTTTTTTAATTTATATATTACTTAATGCTCCCCTTGAAAGGTGTAGTTTCCCATAAGCGTGGGTCCTACAAAGCTTGAAGTCTTTTGTCTTCAGATATTTGATATTTAGTGTTCTCGTCCGTCAACCCCGCCCATTTCTAAAATTTACCATAATCGTGGCTTTAACCACGTTTGAAGACTCTAGCTATCATAGTTCTATGGGGTACCACTTCCCCTGCTGTTATCTTATTTCAATTTTGCGGCTTTAGATATGCTATCACTTTCCCTGCTCCCTATTGAAAATATAAGTAGCCCATTTTATTTTCGGGGCTCACGTGATGTTACTGTAAACATTTCAGGAAAATCGGTTTGGTAGTTTATATCTATATATATATATAGATAGAAAGATTTGCGAAATAAAGGTATATTTGTATTTTTCGATGCGTACTTAACTTTAAGGCGTCATCCAGAGTGAAAGGCTAATTATATTTGATCGGATAAAAAAATCGCTAATTTATAGTGGAGCAAATCGAATATTTAATGGAAATTTCAACGGTTTTCATCAATTTCGTCATTTGGAAGATGTTTTTTATATCACAAATAATAACAAAATTTTAAGTTTTATAGCTTAATTCATAGTACATTTGATAACAACATTTTAAGTAGAGTTAAAACCGTAAAAATGTGAAACCCCCGTTTCGGGCTTAAAATGTTTAAGACCGGCCGGTTTCGGTTCGGTTTTCGGTTTTGAAAATATCCAAGTAAATACATAAATATTTTTTATGTGTTCCTTCAGGTACTTTTATTTAAGTGAAACATCTGTTCTTCTTAGTACTTATTTAATGTTTAAAGAATTTTGAAATACCTTGCCATTGTTTTAGGCTGTTATGTATAAATTTTTTTAAATGTCGTTCGAGTTTTATGTTTAATTTTTTTAGCATAAATATATTTAAAGTAAAAGCTAAAACCGAGGGTTTTTGGCATCGCGGTTTCGATTTCGGTTGAAAAAACAGCAATCCCGAACCACTCTGGATGACGCCTAAAAGAGAAATATACAAGTGTTTTGTTATCTCGCAAATGTGACCTGCTATGAATTATATCAATATCGTTTCCGATTACTTTCACAACAATAAATACAAATAATAATAGTTTGAGAAAAATTTTCAAAAACTATTCCTTCGGAGGCCTGTGTTGTTTACGATTTTACTGATTAGAATTTTGGTAAAATATATTATATTATATTTCGTAAATTTAAATGTTATCTTCATGAATGTTTAATATTGTTAGGTACATTTTTTTTTCGAAAATTATAGTATATTATAGTAGAAAGTCTTGCACACGATTTGCGGATATTTAAAAAAATTACTTAAAGCAACCTTATTTTTTAAAGAAATTTCACTGCATTTTTATTCGAAATCTATTCCACTTATCTCCTTCTGAATCTCTTTACAGAACATGAATACCTTATATCTCATTTTAAGTGCATTAATAGTATTGAGCCCCTACACACATGGTATGCAAAGGAATAAACCATCACGTGGATATCAGCCAGCACCAAGACAAAATAATGCCGAAATACCATATAAATGGAATGTTTTGGAATTTGATTTTCCTAATGATCAGGACAGACAACAAGCAGAAGCTAGTGGAAATTTAATACCCACTATTGCTATGCCCATAGATGTGCAACCTCATTATCATAGTGCGTAACTCCTTATAAAAATTGTTTAAAACTTTTTAAAGTAAACGCATATTTATTGTAGATAAAAATCGTTTGAGAACATTTGTCACCGTACCAAAATTTCAAAAAGGCGTACCCTACTCTTTGGCTACAATATCAGAAAAAATGGGAGCTAATGGACCATTCTTGGAACCTTATCCCAATTATGAAGCACATAACAATAAAAATGGAAACAATTGTAATGCTATAACCTCGGCTTTTCGTGTGGCGGTAAGTTAGACAACAACTTCTAAAAATATACGCAATGTGTTATTTGAAATTTATCCCAATATTTGTCGTAGATTACTGAATGTAATCAAATGTGGGTAATTGATTCTGGCAGGGACAACGGAGAAGATAAATGCCCTCCCCAATTATTATTGTTCGATTTGAATACAGATCAAATTATACATCGCTATCGATTTAACACAGATATACACATACCCAGGGCTTCACTATTTATCACCCCTATAGTGGATGTTAGAGACCCTCCCCCCCGAGGTAGTTGCAGACGTGCCATGGTCTACGTAGCCGATGTTGGCTTTCATGGTTTGGTGGTCTATGATTTTATGCAAAATAAGGCCTGGCGTATTGAGAATACATTCATGTATCCCGATCCAAATTACGGATTTCACACTGTCGCCGGTGAAACTTTTATTCTAATGGATGGTATTTTCGGCATGTCAACAGATAAAGAAAATTTATATTTCCATCCCTTGTCCAGTGTAACGGAATATGCTGTTCCTCTCAAAGTAATCGATAATAGTACTCTATTTGAACACAATATCGAGAATATGCCCGAGGCATTTAGGCCTTTGGGTAAACGTAGTAGTCCGTGTGCAGCCGCGGCTATAGATGACAACAACAATATTTATTGTGTCACTTTTAATCCCATTGAATTGATTTCGTGGAATGTAAATTCTCCTTATGACAGTAAAAATATTAAAAAGATTCCCATAAGTTCGGAGGAATTGCAATTTGTTAGTGGCATGAAAGTCGTGAGAAATCATCAAGGAAACGAAGAATTATGGATGATATCAATTAGATATCAGGTAAAAAAAATAAATTTAAAAATAAACTTTAGATCGATGACAAATAATTTCTTTTTTAATACAGAAAATGGCTGCTGGCACCCGAAATTTGAATGAAGTTAATTATCGAATTGTTGTATATCCTTTGGTGAACGTTACTCCCATGACCCCTAATCAAGATTTGCACAATAAATTAGTTTTTAAAGGTTAAAATTGTATCTTAACACAACTTAAATTTATTTATTATTAAAGGTTTTTATGAAATCGCTTAAAATTGCTATTTGTAATGTTAAACAATCAATGGCAGTTTTTAAGAAACGTCAATAAAAAAAATTAATTTAAAAAAAAGGTTAAAATAAAAAAGTATGTTTTAACTTCTTCAGGGGGGCGTCCCTTTAAATATGTGTAAAAACTTACATTACAATGCAATATTTTTTGTTATTTCAAAAATATTTAACATATTTAATAAAAAAATTAAAACAATTAAAAAAAATACCGTCCAAACACATACTATTCTAATATTACAGTTCAAATGTTTTTTAATTTTGTTCATCAATTTAAAACAATCCTGTAATGTTGTCTGCGTCTTCTTCAAAAAATAAATCTTATCATGTAAAAGCAAAATGTATGGATTGAGGAGAATACGGATACAAAATTCAACAAGCGGTCGGAAAATGTTTATTTTCTAAACCATATTGGAAACTTATGTCTTCTCGTCATACCTGAAGTGTATTTTAGAGTTAAAATTGACTCAAAGTTATTTTGAAGTTGTTTACATTTTTATACAATTACAAAACCAACCAAAATCAGCTGCTTAATATCTCTGCTTTGATTTTACTTATACCAAGGCCCATCTATTAGGTCTGCTTACCTGTATAAAAAACGAAAAACGACATGTATTTTGTTAGTGCAAAATTTCTTTTAAGCTGTCAAAAACTTACTACCACATATACAAAGCAAAAGGGAAAAACGTGTATGTGTGGCATAACATCAATGGCGCTTCAATTTGTGTGAGAAAAAACAATAAACGTAAACAAACATATACATGCACATGTAAGCAAAATGTAAACAACTTTTGACACCTAAAAAGAATAAAAACAATTATCATCAGGCTTAATGCGAAGAAATGTTCAATGGGCCTTGACTTATACCATCCGTGTTAATATGAAAAATACTTAAAACAGACTTTTGTTCTCTTTTCTTAAACACGCAAAAAGTTTCATAATATATTGATTGTTAAAGTGTTAATACTTTATATTACCATGTACAGATACCTTTTATTTTTAATACCCCGAATACATACATACCCAACAAACACGGAGGTTTGATTTCAAATTGAAAGTGATTTGAAATCAAACGTTTTCTCAAACGACAAACGTTTGATAATGATTTGAAAATCATTTGTAAATCATAGCGTTCTCAACAAAAAGGGGAAATTATTTTCAAATTGAAAAATGCCTTTATTTTCAACTTGCTTTCAAACGTTATTCTCAAATGTTTTTCAAATGTGGATTATAATAGAATGTGGAATATAAATAAAACTATTTAATTTTTTTAATTTAAATTTATTATTAATTAAATAAACTTTGAGATAAACATTCGGTACCATAGCAAAAAGATGAAATAGTGTTCTTTCCGTCTTCTAATTCTTGGAAAGACAAAATACTTGGCTCCCTTTTATTTTGAGGATTGTAGCACTGCGATCGTTCAACAATCTTTCTTCACTTTCTTGTTTTATTATTTTTCTTTTTTTTTCGTATTTTTAAACATTGTAATTTCTCACAAATAATTTTTATTTTTCACTAGAAATAAACTGTTCACTTTATATTAAAATTTATTTCTAATAGTAAAACACATGTAACCACAAGGAAAAATAATTTAACTTTAATCGCCATTTTTAATGCTTACATTTATTTTTAGCTTTAGTACTGCCAAGTTTATTTTTGATTTGATTTTAACTTTGACAAACATTTGACATCAAATTGAAAAAACATTTGATATCAAATGTTTATTTTCAAATCATTATCAATTTGAATTTAAATCTTAAATCAAACAATTGAAAAACGTTTGAGAATTGCGTTTGATGTCAAATGATAAAGTCATTTCATATCAAAGGTTTGACTTCGTGTTTGTTGGGTTAGAGCGAATAAAAAAGGAAAGTTGTTGATGTACCTAGCTCAAAGCTAACTTTGGCATATTTTATGAAGATTCCCAAAATATTCTGGCTCTAGCGATAACCTCCCGTGAACTAAACCGCGTCAAAAATAGTATTTTGCATGATTAAAAAATTTGATAAATTTATTTTTGTCCAATGAATTACCAAATATGATCGATATTTAAGAATTCCTTAAATTCTGCATTAAAACATTTTAAAAATCTAATTACAGACTCGATATAGTGCGATGTTTATGTCGGGTTTTTGATGCTTTTCAATTCGATTTTAATGATTGGATTTCAATAGTTGCCCATTTATTGGACAAACAAATTTTACCGATTTTTTTTATTCATGATAAATACCATTTTTGGACCCTTTTTTGACGCAGTTTAACTCACAGGATATTATCGCTAGAGTCAAAATATTTTGGGAATCATCATAAAAAATGTCGAAGTTAATTTTCAGGCGGATACAACTTTAACTGTTTTTTGCCCACGTAAGGTGATCTGGTCTAATGTACATAAGTTCTTGCATCGAAAATGCAAAGTTGATTAGGAAAATAAATAATTGTATCTTAAAATTTGTAAAGTTATTTTGAAACTAATTAACACATTTTGTAAATATCTACATCTGCTAATTAGACAAATAACAGAGAGAAAGTTATAATAAAAAGTGTGGTATTAACCTCAATTGCCAAGGTTGGTAACCGGAAAGAATATCAGTATCGAATAAAAATTTTTATTATTTCGTTATCAGTATTTTAATTATATCGCTACAGAAACATTTATAGGTGTATATTTTATTTACCAAACATGAACTTTAAAAACCATAGAAGTGGTCTGAACGACTAACGGCCTCGTTACATTTACGTAAACGTATACGTTGCGGATCAGATGTTAATTGTATAAATAGGTGCTCTAACGTAAACATGACGTTGCGTGGCCTGATAAAATTAAAATTTGTCCATGTTCTATAAAGAGTGATCCAAACAAAACCCACGATGTTAATTGTAAATAAAACAAAAAGTTTTCTAGGTATTATCTTAATATTATTCATTATGATAGAAGGAAGGATCTATGAAAATTATGTGTGAAACAAAATATCGGCCAAATGCTCGCCACGGCTTCGGTGGCATACCTCTATCTGATAGTACATATTTTCAATAACTCTGAGACATAATTGAGGTTCAATGTCGTTAATGTGCCGAATTATCTCATTTTATATGAATATTGAGTTTCGGTGTCAGTATCAATAGCGGTATTAAATTGTTAACGGTATTAAAGCGGTGTTGGCATTAAAAACGGTACCAGTTGCCAATCTTGCAATTAGTTATCAAGCAACTATAAGTTAACATGCAGGCACGGATAATATATTTTTTTTGCATTTGACACCACTGTTTTCTAACTTTTGCACTTGTATAGATTTTAACACGATATGTATTTTACAGTGGCTTTGTAAGTTGTACGATCCATCTGTAATTGCAAATGTCTGTCAAAATTTACAATATTCAAACGATTTATAATTTTTGCCTTCACACATGCATACACGCAGAGAAAAAACATGATTAATGAGTGGTCACTACAACCATTTTTATTCATATTTGCCAACTATGTTTGCCATAATACAGTTTTTATAGTCCTCATGTAACTTGAAAACATATTTTTTGTCGTAAACATTTTTATATTCACTATTATAATATTATATGGTGTTTTACTTCTAAAAAGTTACTCTGATCTAGCTAAACATGTTAAATTATGTTAAATGTGTAAAATTCTCTAAATGAGCAAACATTTATTTTCAAAACAAACAGTGTGTGTTTATAAAGACAATCAAATTTTCTCCCACGTTATTTCTGTCCGCGAGCGTCAGTTACATGACTGATAACAAGAGCATTAAAACGTTTTTCGGGGAGAAAAAGGTAATGCTGCCTTGCAAATAAACGAAATAAATTCTTACAAGTTTATTGAAATAGGTAAGTTATTTATGTATGTATAGATAGCTATAAAAATTAATATATAATAACGTTGTTTTTTTTCGCAGCCAAAAAAACCTACAGGCATATAGTACATTTTGTCACAAAATTTTGTCGTTAGCCCAAATAAAATAAAAAGTGGCTGATGCGTTGTGGTAATTCTTAGAGATTCACCACAAGATATTGTGGACTTGCCAGAAATTCCAGGTATTTGAGATTGTTGCAGGAGACGTTTTGTATGCAGACATTTTATATTAAACAGAAAAACTACCTTCAACACAAGTAAGTTATTACATTTGTACTTATGTACGTATGTATATATATAACACATGCATTTGTTTAATTTAATTTTTCAATATATGACATTCTGTGTCGGTATATATAATACAAAGTGCATGTACATGTAATTTAAATAAAAAAATAGATGTTTGAAATTAAATTCTTATTGGTTTTATTTGTGAGAATCATTTAACATGTTTAAATAGACATTTAACATGGTGTTAGGAATCTGAAAATAATTATATGTTTGAGACAATAATTAGCTATTAACATTATGTCTGAACATATATTGTTACTTAAGACGTGTTTGACACAACCATTACTACAAACATTAATGATAGTTTGCGATTGTGATTGTATCAACCATGTTTTTTCTTTGCGTGTACATACGTTGTCAGCATCTTCTGACATAACCTATAATCGTTTACAGCAGCAAATTATTTACTGATGTTTATTTTTGTTAATTTTTGAATTGTATTTTAGTAAATTGACAAGTAAGACTGCTATATTCGGTTGTGCCGAATCTTTGATACCCTCCGCCTACAGTTAGAATATTTCAGCAGTTGTCCGTATTATACTTTCTTGCGTTTTAAAGATATGTTAAATTATAAGCCGTCATCTAAACGTTTTATGCTTTTGTTTCTAGACCTTAAAAACTTAATTTGAACTAATTTGAGTAAAAAAAACATGATTTGTTACGATTTTAGCCCTTGTAAAATAATTTTCAGGGGAGGAATTTATTTTGGACCGATGGTAAGTTATGAATCAATCGTCACAAAATTCTGTAGAGTGATTTCTGGTATTAAAAAAACTATAAGTTTTAAAGTCCTTTTCAGAAGGCTGCTTTCTATGGGACATATGTGACCTTCTCCGAGAAAAGGGACCTTGTGTGTGAAAATTAAGTTATCAGAAAAACCAATTTCATCTTATTCTACACCCTTTTAGGTACCAGAATCCACTATAAAGTCCAAACCCTTTTTTTGTCGCAGTAGGTCCCTTTTCTTGGAGAAGGTCACATATGGTTAACTATGGATTAATTATCAAAAATATTGTGTTGTGTTTTTTCTGGCCATGATCTCAATTGAGTGGGTTTTGTGTGGGGTCTTTGGTAACCCTGCAAATATTATTGGGCCACCTGATCCATTTTGATTAAATGGACTACTCCATGGACTGGTCCGATGTAATGCAAGCATGGACCATGTCATTGTTAAAAAGTGTTTGTAGTGACGCGACATGTCTTCGTTTTTTAAAGACATGTTTTCGTTTTTAAACGAAGTTAAAACTAATCCTCTTGTGTACACGCAAAGAAAAAACATGGTTGATTCAACCACAATCGCAAACTATCATTAATGTTTGTGGTTATGATTGTGGCAAACACGTCTTAAGTAACAATATATGTTCAGGCACAATGTAAATAGCTTGTTATTGTCTCAAACATATTATTATGTTTAGATGAAAAACGCAAACGATCTTTGAAACCATGTTTCTATAGTTCCTAATACCATGCAACATGTCTATATCAACATGTTATATTCTCAATAAAACCAAACAAAATTGTGTCTCAAAAAAGATATTTTTTATTAATAAATTTATGAACATATTCTTTGTATTATATCTTAATTAAATAAAATAAAATTAAATACATACAATTTAAATATTTATATGTATATACATGTGTGTGTGTTTTTATGTTTTTAAACATTGTATATTATGTTTTGTGTTACAAATATATTTCTTCAAATCAGCATACGCTTGATGACTTCTTTTTAAAAATTCTTTGTTGCTTAACTTCGGCATGCAATAACACTCTTTATTATAATTTTTTCCGTCCACTTAAGAACGTTTGGATGGCAGAATGGCCTTTTTCCCGAAAAACATTTTAATTATTGTGTTCCCATTCATGCGACTCGATGAACTGACGCTCGCGTACGGAAAATAACTTTGGAGAAAATTTAATTTTCATTATACACACACACTGTTTGTTTTGACAATAAATGTTTGCTCATTTAGAGAATGTGTTTTAAAGCAACAAAAAAATCATGGTATTTAACATACCTTCTGTAAGCAACTTACAGTACGATTTTACTGGTATAATTAAAAATAAATATATTATAGTAGCAAACATTTCACATAATTTAATATGTTTAGCTTGATCAGAGTTACTTTTTATGTGTAAAAGACCATATAATATCATTATAGCGAATAAAAAAATGTTAAGGACAAAAATTATTTTTTTAGTTATATAAGGACTATAATAAATTAATTGGGGTAAACATATTAGGCAAATATGAATAAAAATGGTCGTAGTGATCACTCATTAATCATATTTTTTCTCTGCGTGTATACAATGGAGTAGTTTTAAAACTACTCCTTTGTAGTCCAAAGCTGGGTTATATGGTCCTGCCCTAGGACATCGTAATGTTAAATAGACCATGTATTTTCCATACGTGTGGGTTACTTTTGGACTAGTCGTAGTCCCTTGTGGCTACACTTTACACGCGTGTTTGGACTAGTCCTATTATTTGCAGGGAAATTATGAATCGATCTTTTGACCTTGTGATCAGGGTCGACTGATGTGCCGATTTCTCGCAAAACGTGGCGATTTTTTAACTTATTTGGCGACCTAATTTTTTATTTGGCGACATGGCGATTTCTAAAAGTGTTGGCTATTTTTAGTGAGCTGTTTTTGTTTTGAAATTCGTTAAATTCAAAACTTAGAAATAATATAATTTAATTCGAAACGCAATGCGAACTTCTAGACGCGTTATAAGGAGTTATATATGGGAATAGTGCATGTTGCACTTCTTTTGTGCCTTCGTTTAATCAATGTAATACCCTCACAATGTATTACAAAAAAGAAGACAAATGGGGAGTCTTGGCGGTGAAGCGTTTTAGATATATAATAAAATTGCAACTTTATATAAATGGATATCTAAAATTTGCTTAATTAATTATTTTTCTTTTTATTAGTAATGTTAAACTACTTATTACTTTAAAGCTTGTCTTTTTAACAAAATTCAGTAATTGAGATTTTTTGGACTATAAGAGGCAATACAAAATAAAAACTCAATAATATAATTTGATCCAGCAATACAAAATATTAATCCAAAATTCAGAAAGTGTTTATAGATAAAATCAAAACAAAAAATATCGCTCTATTCGGCAATATCGAATCTCATAAACTCTTCACGGTGGTATGAAAAGTATGAAAGGGTAAAATATGCAATATTTTTTGCATGTTATACATCAACATATTCACATAAAATCTTACACGGAAAGAATTATTTACTTAATCACCAGAAAATATGGCTTGAACCAGGAACATTTTGCATGATCTCGTCTAAGGCTTGGTTTAAGCAAAATGTTTCTTTATTTAAGAAAATGTTACTAAATACGAACAAAATAAGTTAAAATCAAGAAATTTTTATGGATTTTCTTGCTTTAAGAAACGAAATTGATTACTTAAGAAAATAAACTTCTTTCAGTGTATAATAATTCCTGCATTATGCCACCATTTATGTTAGTTTTAGTAACAAAATGATAAATTTTTTAGGGTTGTGATTCTATATTAGGGATCGTTGCTCTTGTTCTACAGAACTGATTTTGCTGGATTTCAATCCCCAATTGCGTAGAATATTTAGTAGCAATTTGACACAAATATTTAAGTGTATGTTTATTTTAATACTAGAAAGCACTCTATCGCATTTTGTGATGAACGATCCATAGGTTAAATTAAGCAACGTACCATAATACTGCGCGGTCATTTTTAATAAAGATTGGTTCAATTGATCCCATTTAAAGGCCACTCCTCAAACATTCGAACCCTCGGTGGAGGGTATTAAAGATTCGGCACAGCTGCTGGTAAAAGTCTTACTTGGTTTTCTATTGTGTTTTGAATAGTTAAATTTTGGAATCTTATTCAATTAATTTTAAAAAAAGATAACCTTGTCCTTATTTTTAAAAAGTTAAACATCTAAATAAATATTTAAATATAAGTTAAAAAATTGTAATTATTATTTACTTTTTATTGAATAATGTTTGACGTCTTAGAAACAGTATGTATCTGAAAAACAACTGTGCAAAGATAGTTTTCTACATTGTTTTTTTTAATTAGAGCAACAACTTGCTTCTATTTTCTAAAAGTTATTTTGTACATTAATTTTAACTTAAAACTTTTTAATACAGTTCAATATAAATTTTCGAAACAGTTTCCCCAGTTTATAAACGATTATTAAATTTAACAAACGTTTATTAAGGCAAATTTTCATAAAAAATTTGTTTTGTAAACCTCTATTAAATTTAAAAAAATTTTTATAAATACAATTAAAATAAATTGAATTATTTGTTTGAAAGTGTGTAAATAAATGCTTTAACCAAATGCTTGTTTACAGCATTATTTAAATGCAAATAAATACCAGTAAAAATTCCTATTTTGTCAGGTGTTTAAAAGAGTTGTCACCAATTTAAATCGACATACCCCCAAAATATTTTATTTCCATTTTACAAACATCTCCCAGCTTCATAAATTAACACCCAATGCAGTGATGGATAAAATTGAAAAATTTATATGATACTGACCACCAAGCAAAAGAGTACTATTTTCAACATTGTGGTACTTTTTCAAAAAAAAAATTTGTTTTTTTAAATAAACTTAAAAATAAAAAACTAAAATACATATATTTTTTTGCTCATATCTCAGTCATTTATGGACTGAGCTGGCTAAATTTCAACAGCAAAATTCTGATATCTGACATTAAAATATACCAACAAACTGTGGAGTAGGAGTTGTAGAGTCGGTGTTGAGGTTTTTGTACCGGAGTCGGAATTGAAGTACCCACAAAAAATTCGCGACGCCGACTCCAAAATTTTTCGACATGAAAAATTTAAAAAAATATTTGAATAATTTCCAAAATAAAAATACTTCGAAATTTAAAAGGTACTGGTTTAAAAAAGAGTTTAAGTCAAATAAGGATCAGTCTCGTATACATTTAGCGTTAAGGTTAGATTAGAAGTAGAAGTTGGAATTTCAGCGGTTCTTTTTGTTGATGATTCCACCAACAGCCCTAGTTGTCGATGTTAAAAAAATATCAACGCAAAATTTCTAAACAAAGAAGCATAACAAGAAAAGAGTACTAAAACGGATGTAGTGGTACCGTGGTATTTTTGAAAGGAAAAAGTACTGAAAATAGTACCATAGTACTGAATTTTCCTTCACTGACCCAATCGCTATTCGCAGCATTACATAACACCAGAAGTTACATTCCCGGAACTTAAGCAGTTATTGGAGAGTGAACAAAAATTAAAAATCAGCGAAATAAAACAAAGCAGTATGCACCTTTTCGAGTTAGCACATATTTTTTACAATTTTCTAAATTTTATCAAAATAGTAAATATATTTCTTTACAGTATAAAGTCTGTGTTTAACATTTTAATTATTCGACATATTTGAAAAAGGTCTTAAAACTTTTGATCGTTTTCGTTTACACTTATATTTATTTAAGGTCTTCAAAAACTTTAGGTGAATAATTTTTGGAAAATATTTTTGATATCCATAAATAAAATATGGAAATATATCGTCACCTTTAACGCAAAAGGCCCTCTCTAACATTTTTAAATGGAGAAGCAAAAAATATTTAAAATGATAAATCTTAGACCAAGTCAGTTTTAATTTTATTTGTCCTCTATTATTCTTCTAAAACCTACCAGGGGCCTATTTCACTAAACTACAATTCTACAAGTTAGAATCACTAGTCTTATTCTTACAAGTGCTGGTGAGTTGTATTTTTTTATAAAATTTTTACAACACTTGTAGCTTTTTGCACTTGAAAACTACAATTTCTACAATTACAAGTTCTTGTATATATTGTGATATTTCTTAAACAATTCTTATTTATTATTACTCAAAATGCTAAAATATCATATAAAAACGCAATGTAACACATTTAAATTATATTTCTTTTTTTCGACCCAATCTATCGTAAAAATGACTACTTTTACAATTATGGGTACTCTAATGTATATAGATAATTGGGCTATTCACAAGGATATGAATATAAAGGAAATATAAATGACTGCTGTGGGCAAGCGCTTATAATTTAGATTTCTAATGTACAGTTACGACAAAATAATGAACACAGCATTAAAATTTTTATTTTGTTTCAAACACAACAATATTTTTTTTTAAACAATTGTAAAATTTTATTTATGACAATATGACTTGATAGCACACCTTGTGAACAGCCCAAATTTGTTTTGATTGTAATCACACCACTAATCAAACAAAACAGTTGTAGTTTTAAAGTTGCTTGCCGCTTGTTTTAAAAAAGTTGAAAATTATTGTTTTGTTATGGCAAATCCAGGGAGATTTTAGCTGCCAAAAACGCTTATCGCTTAACTTACCAAAGAGTGGGAGAACGTTCGTATGAGGTTTCTTGCACTTGGATTGATGACAAGTGCAAAAGAAGCCCAATACGTGCGTGATTTTTTTTGGGCAAACATCAAAAGGGTGACACCAGTAAGTTGGTTTTATAAAGTTCTGTGTGACTAGGGTTACCAGTCAGGCTGGATTCGACTGGATTGTCCAGCTTTTCTATTACTTGTCCATTTCAAGCTAAACTTGAATTTGTCCAGCTACACGTGTATTTTGTTATGAACTTAAAATAAAACTACCATTATGAAAACAAACGTAAATAAAGTATCAAGGCTCTTAATGTCTCAGAAATTCTCTCAACCTATTTCGAATTTTGCTGTGCCGACAGAGACAACAATTTAAACTCAAATTTCTAGTGCAGAGTTGGTTTGTTGTCTACAACAGTCTCGATTTTCAAATAAAACTATGCGCAGTTTTATTTTGTGATAGCAAAATTGCTAATAAAATCACTTGTGGTAGAACAAAAGCAGCAGCAATTTCCAGAAATGCTTTAGCCCCTTCAACAAGTGACAGTCAATGCTCTGAAGAAAAACTATTATTTTTCTGTAAGTTACGACTCTTTCAATATTGGTAATGTAAAGACCTACCCATACGCTGCCTCAATCAGGGCTGTCAGATATGACGATTTCTCGCCAAACGTGGCGATTTTTAAATGTGTTTGGCGGCGGGATTTTCCATTTGGCGACTGGCGAATTTTATGGCGATTTTTGATATAACTGGCGATTTACTTGGCTATTTTTACCATTTATATTCACCCTTATTGTGTTCGGCGTATTTAAAATACGCCTACGACTGTTTGGTAATAGATTAAAGAGAAGGTGAACTTATTTCCTTTAATCTATTACCAAGCAGTCGTAGGCGTATTTTAAATACGCCAAACACAATAAGGGTGATTATTTCAGCGTTTTTTTTACAGTTTTACATCATTCACATCACTCTTTTCACATTTATGTTTAAATTTTTTTCAAGCATTTTTTCAACTTTTTCAATCCCGTTTTCTTCCCTACACCTCTTGCTAACAAACAAAAAGTTGCATGCGAAAGTTGCGGCGCTAATTGCATAGTGTAAATATGGACTTTGTCATTTTTTGTTATCATTACTAATATTAAAAAAACTTGCAACTTTTTGTTACATGATTTTTGTTTTGTTATCATTTTAAGTGAATTTTATATTCAGTCACTATTTAATTCTAAAAGGTCAAAAATCGGTGAGGCTGAAGTGAACGATCTTATAGACTTGTGTTCTTAATTTTTGTTTTTAAACCGAATATATGATCTTCATTTTATGTTATTTAAAAAAAACAGAAACAAAACGAAATTTACTTTCGGCGTTTTTTTGTATTTTTTCTCAGTTTTTGGCGATTTTTGACTGCAAAATTATACTTGCTTTTTTTGTATGCAAAATTTAATTTAAAAAAAAGAAAAATAAATTTAATAAAAAAAACGTTTGGCGATTTTTGGCGATTTCTGGCATCAGGTTTGGCGATGGAGCTCAAAAAAATCTGACAACCCTGGCCTCAATAGATATTTATTCAAATATGATGTAAATAACTATAGACTTTAATTTGGTGACCAAACAAATTACTGCCTATAGTGCGGATAACGCTGCAGTTAACTACGGTATTCACAATTCGGTTTATCAAAAATTTAAAGATTCATCGAAGAAAATTATTAAAGCAAACTGTAACTGTCATATTATAAACAACTGCGTTAAAAATCCCTAAATGCGTTCTATATTAATATAGAAAACATTATTATACAAATAGTTAATAAGTTTAGTTCGACTGTTAAATATTGTTTTGAATTTGCTGTTATAGAATATAAAGAACTTTTGTGACATATTCTATCAAGCACTTGATAGTCTAACTTTTTGTTGGTTTGCTGTCAAAATGTATTTCTTAAAAAAAGGCGAAAGAAGTGTCAAAAAATTGTATGGGAATTCGCTTCACATGGAATATAAAACCGATATAAATGAAACTGATGAATATAAAATTGAATTTTTTTACAAAACTTAATGCAGGAATTTCATACAACTATTTTAGCACTTGATAATGACTATTGCACAGTTTTGGAGTTCCACGATATAATGACTCGATTTATGAATAGCCTCAAATGTAGAAAACATGAGAAAATTTTCGGCAGTAAAGTTAACACAATTTTAAAAACCTTTCTCCTAATAAGCAGATCACTTTTCAGACTGAAGCAGAAGACTTTTTAGACATAGCCGTTAATTATATGCAAAAGCGTTATGATTTTGAAAATTACGCTTTTCTCAAAATGATCGCATTTTTAAATTTGAAGAAATTATTTTCTTGAGAAGATTTACAACAATTTTAACAATTTTCAGTGCATCTTTTCAAGTTTTAACTGCATATTTAATGCACATAAAACGCATTTTTAGAGCATATTTGTAGTTTCCCTGGTGACAATATTATATTATAATATTTTTTGATCCATGTTTTCTGGCCAGCTAACATGCGTTGTAAACGAAGCGGTATTAATTGCAGTTACTACGTTTTTTACAACTCTGCACACAGTAGTTTTGCTTACACCATGCAAGTCACCTATTGCGTGATATGTGGTTCCTGTTCCTAGCCAGCGTAAGGTTATCAGCAGCTGCTGTTGCACCGTGAGAGAATGGCTTCTATTTGTCTCCCTCTCCAGTATTAAAGACAAAAAATTTAATAGCAACAGAAATTTGTCCCGTTTTAGCCTGAAACGCTCATTGTGCTCCAATGTGTATTCCAGGAATTCATATTCCAGGGGGGCAAATTATATCAGTCGTGTCGAATACTTTTTCGATTCGAAAGCACTTTTATTTTCAATTCTTTTTGTCCATACTGAACGTTTTGAAATTATTTTTTTAGTGTTGTAAATCATTTATTTGAGATTTACGATTCCTTCAGTATCAACTGAAATGAAACTTCTTTCGAATCGAAAAAGTATTCGATCACGACTGCTATAATTTTCCCCTGACGTGGTCTAAAGAGTCTTCATCTTCTTAATGCGATTTCATTATCGCTTTCGTCACTGGAAGGAATCGTAGTCAAAAAAAAAAAAAAAAAAAAATAACAAATATAAACATTTCAATATCTTATAATATGTTTCACTTGCACGCGTATTTATTATTGTTTATAAGTGCTGGTTCACACACGTCAAGTCTTTAGTTTTTGGGAAAGCTTAAGCTTAAGACATGACGAGTCAATTTTGACGTGTGTGAACCGGCACTAACATATGATTAGTGGTGCTGTCGCTTATTAATATTAAAATTTTTGTATTTTCTGTTTATTTTAACCAATCAAGTTTTAATTAAATTTATGAATGTAACTTGTAAAATTTATTCTGAGGATCTGTCGACCATAAGCTTTGTTTCTACAATTCTACAAGAATAAAAGTGCAAATTAAGTTTTGCGAAACAAGAACCACTTGTAGAAGTATGACTTGTACAAATCACGTGTAGCCACAAACTTGTAATTGCAGTTTTATGAACACAATTATTCACAAGTTCACAATTTTACAGGCAAAAACGCTTGAAATTGTGAACTTTAAGCTTAGTGAAATAGGGCCAAGTTGTTTTGACAATTGACAATGTTGCATATTATGTACTATTAGTAAGGCCTTTTAGCTTTTACCTTATAATCTTTTGTAGATACGGTCTTTTGTTTTTTACTAATAAAATCGCAAGCTTTGGTCGAAAGATTCCAAAATTTTTTTGTGGACAGTTGTGTTGATGCAAAACATCAGAATCAATGAAAAAGTCGATTTTGAATTTAAAGTTAGATAGGGCCTTTTGCGTTTTAGGCTTTTCCGCGTTTTTGGAATCTTTTATTCAAGTTTTTTTTTTTCTTTTTTCTATTTATAAAATTTAATTAAAATAGGAAAAAATGGGAGACGACAAAGAACTTCCTGGGAATTATTATTTTAAATTGTATTGATTATATTTCCATGAAAAGTTTAAACTATTATTAATTCGACTCCCCTTCGCTCTACAACCCACACAGAAAAATACACTGCATATTGATTACAATTTGTATACAATTTATGACAAAAAGGTAAATGAATGATGTTGCAACTTTATTCTGGCCACACCTTAAACACTTCTCAATTACACAATCAATACGTTAACTTTTAGACATTTATTTATAAATTAAATAATATTTAAGATTTTATATCATTCAGAGGGGTACACAAGAAGATTAACTTTTTAATTAATCAGATATACGTTTTTTTACTTTTGAGTTAAAGTGGAAGCTTCCGCAGACGGACACCCAACGTCGACACAATTTTGCGAACTAAGAAAAGCTTGGCATATGAGAGCTGTCCGGCTAGAAGAGCTGTCCGTAAATAGAGCTTCCACGAATATAAAATGTCTTTGTGTTTGTAACTTGTTTTCTTTTCAATACAAAAAATTCGTTATGTTGGTGCTAAATGTGACTTGCCTTTCTTTTATTAAAGACGAGTATTCAGGGTTACGAATAAAGTTTATTATCAAAATCAAAAAGAAAAATATTTTTAAATAATCAAGAAATTTTTACAACTTGTTTCGCAGATTAAAAGGCAAATGGTTTCGCGGGATCAAACTAAAAGTGAAATGGTCCTATACAAATCAAAATATGTGAATTTAATGTTTATATAAAAATTACCCGTGCAAAGTTTTGTCATGATTCTAATTTTTTTACAGCGATTTATGCTGGTCAAAACAACTTATTTCCAGAGATTATTTGTATGAACTGGAAAAAGCTTTTAAGCCAATTTCTATCAAATTAAAAAAGCAACATAATATCATCTTTAAGGGGGTAGGGTAAAATTATGCAAAATGTGTACCCAATTTCAATGGACACTGTTCTTGGAGTAAAAAATCATTCGGTACGTAATTCTAACAAAGTATCTTCACCAAACCGGCAGGACACAGTGTGTTATTTTTGATAATACCACCTCCAAAGAAATTTCTGCTATCTCCGGTGTCCCCCAAGGAGGTCACCTAGGCCCTTTGCTATTTTCGTTTTTCATAAACGATTTGCCGCTTGAAGTGAAGCATTGTAATATTTTAATGGGCGCTGATGATGTTAAGATGTTTCTCAGCTACAAATTATCTTCAGATGGGGGCGTATTTGCAGCAGAATTTAAATAGTTTTTACACATGGTGTAAATATAACCAAATGGAGCTTAACTTAAAAAAAATGAAAGCACATGCGATTTTCTAGAAATTGCACTTCAATGCTACACTATTTCCTGGACGGGTATCAACTAGAGTTAGTTGACGAATTTCTGGATCTTGGTATTCTACTTGATCCTAATCTACTTGATCCTAACAATGACGATAAATAAAGCTCGCGGTGTGCTTGCTTATACTTAACGATGGTCTTAAGAGTTTACAGAACCCAATGTAACGAAACAACTATACACATCCCTACACACAGAAAAAAATACCAATGTAAAATTGACATGGAAAAATGTTGATTGAGAATCATGTTTAATTTCTGCAAAAGTATGCCCTTTATTTAAATTTATCATTATTTCATATTAATTTTAAATGAAATATATTGAAATAATCCTAAATCACGCTTATTTAATATTATTCACTGTTAAAATAAATAAAAAAAATATTAAAATTTCAATAAATATGGATTCGATATTGAATCCATTAAAAAACCTGTTTTATATTAAAATCAAAAGTTTATCTTGTAAAATTAACATGCATACATAGTTAAGTATGTTAATTTTTTAATTTTCATTCTTAAAATATGTTATACAATGAAAACAATTCCCGTATTCTTTTAATTAAAAATATTTAGTTAAATAGTACATCAAGTTTTCAAAGTATAATGATGACAAAAACCATATCGGGCGATTCTGCTGATGCTTCTGTTGACAAAGGAGAATACAAAATAAGTGAAACATGTGTTACAGTTGTAAGTGTATTGAATTATTCTTAAATAAATGTATATGTTCTCTGTGAAGCTTCTTCACACTGTTATAACACACTCAAACCAATTTGATTCTACATGAAATTCACGTTGTTTCAACTTGAAATAACTTTCATTCAACGTGATTCGGATTTTGATTTCAATATAAATGACATTTTGCTCTAACTTTACTGCAATGTTAAATTAACATGAATAATAGTTATTTTAAAAGAAAAAAATGTTGTTCGCAAGCAATTATAAAATCAGGTTGAATTAACATGAAACACGTATGAAGCAAAATCACCACCGAAAAATTTTAAATCAACCTTGTTTTCGACGTTTTTAACCTGATTTTTTTCTGTGTGTAGTAAGACCAATTTTGGAATATGGAATAGAATCTGCTCAAAAGCAGTTTCTCTTATTCTGCCTGAGGAGCTCATTTGGTCGTTATGCTGGTAATCTTCCTTCGTATACTGCGAGGTTATCATTAATTAAACTACCTACCTAAAAAAGCCGAAGGACTATGCTAAATGTGGCATTTCTGATTAATTTGATTAATGGCGATGTCTTCTCCGACTTCCTTCTTCGTAACATAAATTTTAATATTCCACGACGTTTTACCCGACACCAAATACCTCTGCACCTTCCTGTAATTCAAAAAATGATGCTTCTTTAAGGAGAAAATGCAAAAATTGCAATGAATTGTATAGCTTAATCGATTTTTCTATTAATGTAAATGTAATTAAACGCAATATTATCCTGTTTCTAAATACTTAATATGCCTTTACAAAATTTGTTCGTTATTAATGCCTTTAAATAAAATCTTGTAATAGTCTGTAAGGATTCATATCCATAGATTTAAATCAAATAAACTAATTAAAATAAAATAAAAAAACAAACAAATTAACTCTCCAAATTCGGTTAAGTTCAAAAAAGTTTACAATGCCAAGCATCAATATAAGCGAATACTGGAGGGTCATTTTAGGGATTCCGTAAAAGCTTTGGGTCTCAGTGAACGGTGGGGTTTT
Organism: Pollenia labialis; assembly: GCA_949318255.1. NCBI lineage: Eukaryota > Metazoa > Arthropoda > Insecta > Diptera > Polleniidae > Pollenia > Pollenia labialis. The sequence goes on along the minus strand of OX439139.1, from coordinate 197,696,307 downwards.
CAATAGGATAATTACCCCAAACATACAGCACGTTCGATTGCTTTATTATTATTAAATATTAAATACACTCCACAATGACCTGAGCACTTTTGGGATCATTAAAACGTTAAGTTGGTAAAAAGAACGGTCGAAATAAGAATGCTTTTGGGGAAGCCTGGTAGGAAATATCTCCAGATTTAACAAAAAAATTAAGTGCGGTCAATGCCCAGAAGACTGCAGGCCGTGATTGTTGCGAACGGAGTACTTAATGAGTATACAAAAATGTACAATTACTTATGTCCTAATGAATTTAACTTTTTCTTATAAATAAACGGAATAATAATTTTTGTTATCTAAAACTGCATTTCTTTTTTTAAATTTTTCATATACATAATTTCAAGAATATATGCGATGTACGAATAAGTTATATTCTCAAATGTAATTGCTTGGTTTGTCTAAAATTCTCACATTCTTTTTCTTTTAATTACCTAGACCAAACAATTTTAAGCCCATGTACCATGTAGCTAAATTCGAACCGGTGCTCAGAATCTCTCCATAACATTAGGCTTTCTAGGTATTTGAGCCTGCAGTTAACAAAAACCTGTTTTTCGCCAAATTCAGGGGGTTATAACTGTGCGAAATTATCATTATTAATAAAACCTGATATGTCGTCTGTAAAGCTTACAATTACCGTTTAAACAAATGTTTAGCCTATAAAATATCTTGTTTCCCACAGATCTGGCTGTTTGTCTTCCCAAGTATACATTTAATAGATGAAAATTGGAACATATGTTTAAGTTTTAATCAGGACAAATTCAATCGGTCTATAATTAATTTCATATAGCTCCCATATAAACTATTTTCAGCATAGAGTCTTTTGTGTACAAAAAACATAGAGGAACCTTAAAATCTCATCTATGGTATATGTTGATATTTAGATAATATTCGGCGCAAAGAACTCCTTTATGAAATTAACCTCATTAGATAATTTTATTTTGGCGGGGGCATGATTGCACATAGTCCCCAAACGGATGCACTCACAAAAATACTAACTTTTTTTTTAACCAAACCAAATTTTAAATTTAAATTTTCGTAAAAAATCTTAAAGTTGGAGAATGTTGAGATTTACGACGAATAAGTGGAATTACGGTTAAAAGAATGTAGTCTAACGAAAAATGAACTTCGTGCTGGTTCACACTCTTCCAGTTTAAGTCGTTAAGTCTTGACCTTTTAGGAGAGAAGGGAAATTAAAATGCCATTTCTTTTCCTCTCTCTCTCTCTCCTAAAAACCCGAGACTTGACGCCTAAATTTTGAAGTGTTGTAAACCAGCACTAAAACTTCCATTTAAAATAACTCCTCTCACAGTTTTAAATAATTTGGAAACCAATCGAAATCAGTAAATTTAAACTTCTCCAATAAAAATGTGATTTTAATTTCAAATGTAGTTAAAATTTATCTGACTAATGGCCGTTTTCTCAAAATATCGACAAACTGCCTGAAATATCTATACCGTTGAGAAAATCTATTTGTACTGTTGACTGTATTGATTTTCTCAACAAACCGACAAAAACATTATTTTCTATTGGCAATATCTCCCAAAATAGATGTGAAGTTGGGAGCCAGAATTTATATGGCAAGGCAACAAAATAATTGAGCAAATGAGAAACCAAATTTCTTTAATCATTAGCGGACAGACTTATGCTTGTATTCACAAAAAATTTTTAAATCTAGTAATGTAAATTTACTATGAAAATAATCCTTAATAAACGTTTGTTAAATTAAATGATCGTTTGTGAATACGGGTGTTAAACTCTAATTGTCAAATTCCTATTTATGAGCCGAAATAGTTGCAAGTGTGCGTTAAATTGTTTTTGTTTTATATGGATTTGTAATGCTCTTCAAAATGAGTTTACCTTGTTTAAATGTATGTACCTTGATTTTCAGTTTCTCGTTCGGAAAAAAGATAATCGCCTAATGAGAAAACAGACATAAGAGAATTTTAACGAACTAAATGAAGGCGGATTCAACTACAGGTGGTGTCGGAACTGCAAAAAATCCAAAAACTACAGAAACAACATAGGGTTTTTTGCACTGCATTGTAAGCAGGCCAGACATATTCGCCAATTTATTGGCATTTTGCCGATTTTTTGCCTCTAAATTATCGAATTCCCGATTTGCCGATTTTTTGCTCAAAAAATGCCGATTTTTCAATAAACTACTAAAACATGATAACTTTCTGTTTGTTTTGGTATATTTTTAAAATTTTATTTGAAAAATGTTCAATTATGAAGAATGAAAGAACTAAATCCAAATAAAAGAAAAAAGCCATCGGTTAAAATATCTTTTTCTATAAGGAAAATATAAAGAACTTTATATTTAAGTTTGAAAATGAATAGACGCTTACAAAGCAGTAAGGCTAAGCTAAATTTATATTCACTATCAATAAAAATAGTTTGAAAAAAAAAATTATTCTTAAAGGATTATACCGAATTGAGGATGTTGCAGCTATATCCGATAGTTAATCTAATGTAAGGGAATGAAGTAAATTTGCAAGCTTTTTGGCAAAAATTCAGATTTAAAATTGTAGTGGCGCATTTCCAAAAAAATATTTTCCTTCCAATCTTTCGAAAATTATGAAAGAATTTGAAGCCAAGTCAACCTAAATAGAACAAAATTTTGATGCTCCCTAAAAAATTTAAATTTGCAAGGAAGTTTAGTCTTTCAAGTTAAATAATTCGAATTGTTTTGAAACTGATTTCAGGGGTCTGATTCTGAAAGTCGTGTTCAAATACTACCTTTTCAATAAATACGTTTCGAAAGCAATTTTAGTTCTAATTCATTCAGTCAAACTCAAATAAATGCTTTACAACATTGAAAAAAAATTCGATTCGTTCAGCATCGACTGAAAGAATTAGAAATAAAATAGATTTCGAATCGAAAAAGTATTCGAGCACCACTGCCGGAATTAGCAAGTATGAGTTATGCCCGTAATTTCTACAAAAACAAAGCTGGTCGTCTTCGTAACTAACAGTTAAATTTACCTATTTCAACCAACGTCTGGCCAACGTGTTTTAACCTTCAGTTTTCTTTTAAAATATGGCAGATTTTTATACAAACCTAGATTTCTTTTGCAGAAATAACGGGCATTAAAAAATAGTCAAACTCAAATATTTGTCTATAATAAAAAAAATTACTCTAAAGTACAAAATATATACATTTGTTTTTAATTTACTACAAATTATTTATAAAACATTTCTTTTGTTATTGATTATTCTGTTCCAAACATTAGTTAATGGTGAATTTTTCTGTTTTGTCAATAAAAATATGTTTTATTGTATTTAAAAGAGGTATTTTAAATTTGGCGATTTTTTGCCTTTTTTTAATTAAAGTGCCGATAATGCCGATTTTTTTTTAAAATATGCCTTTTTCTTATCAAAATCTTTTGGCACCCCTGATTGTAAGTGCTTATAGCTCGAAATGTCAACCATTATGTATTAGCAAAACACTAACAAATTAAAACAAATAAGATCGAATTGTCAAAATCAGATGCCGTTTCGACACCACCTGTAGTTAATTCGCCTTGAACTAAATTTTAAAAAAATATTCTCAAAAATTAGCATAATTTTCGGGGTTTCCCATAACTTCTGGTATTTGAGCAAAATTTACAAACATTAAAAGTTATTTGCACAACACATTAACATTTTATAAAAATATGGTTATATGAAGGTATGTATGTATCTTTAATGACCAAATTTTTTAACAATAAAATGAAGACGAATTCAATTAAATGAATTTACTTAGAATGCTAGTAAAAAAAATAAAATAATCTCAAAATATTAATTAATATAAATTTCAAACCATCAGGTATTAGAAGTTGTTAATATGACCTTGTCATGAAAGTCAACGATCTTAATAAGTAACTAATTAATAATAAAAAAATTATTAAAGTAAATTAAAAAAAATAGTAAGATTTATATATTCAGCTGTACCGAATCTTTAATGCCCTCCACCGAGAGTTCGAATATTTCAGGAGTGGGCATTATAAAACCTGACCTCACAGTATTATAAGTCGTGGCCTAATTTAAATAAAATATTATGATTTTTTTCAGATATTTTATTAGGCGTATTAAAGTGATTGGGGTTTATATGAGGCATATGATAAATTATCGACCGATCTTAACGAAATTTGGCAGTGAGGTTTCCTGTCACATGAAACTATGGCAGACCAAATATTACTGCAATAACATGATTCGTTATGGTTTTAGGCAAACTAAAGTGTTTTCCGAGAGTCGGATTTATAAGGGGTAAAAATGATCATGATTCGTTACGGTTTGAGGCTTACTAAAGTGTTTTCCGAGGGTGGGCTTTATATGGGCCATATGGTAAATAAAAAGCCGATCTTCAAAGCAAAGTTGTAATAATGGAACACTTTTTATACGGCCGGTAAAATCCTACCTTTAGCTATCGGTAAGTTGTGAAAACGGGCCTTAGTGGAATAGTGTATAACGGCCAGTAGGAGAACTAGAATCAATTTGACACCAATTTTGTTCTTTTATGATTTAAACAGACGGGCAACAGACTCTAGTACCCCGAATAATTATACCGTATGGGGTCTTTGATTAATATTTGAAAAGTTTTACACGGAATGACAATTGAAAATAATTTATGAATGCCTTAGCTACTATTTTCCTAAAGAACGAAATAAGAATTTATCAATTGTCTTGCTGTAATAGTTCAAAAACCAAGCAAACAAACATTTAGATATGAAAAGAATATAAAAAGGTCATATGTAAAACCTACTAGCATTAGGCCCAAGAATACTGGGACAGTACCTTTACCCTCACCTGAACTATTCTCACCAACCAGAATGACTGATGCACTGTTTTATTTATTTATAGAAAAAAATAAGTGTCAATCCACCCCTAATTTAATATTATATAAATATGTATAATCAATATGCATTTTCTTTTGATGATTAACAAAATATCAAAAAGCTATAAAAACATCAATACAATTCTGATAATCGTGTTAATGAAAGTTTAATTAAACAAGTTAAATGCAAAAAAAAAAGCTAAGAAACTGAAAATACGATAATAAAACCTGTTGGAAGAGGGAGAACAGTCTAAAATTAAACTGTTAGAAAGACAAACTGATGTTTTCGTACTTACTGAACGTAAATAATTTGTTCGTGTATAATTAGTATTTTACTTTTTTCGGCTAGTTATTAAGTATAAAATGTGATAACAACAAAATAAGTATGTTAAAAACGTATTTTAATAAAAAACAAAAATGATTAAATTCAAATTAAAAAAAAATTCACACAATAATATCAGTCGCCATCGTCTACCGTTCAGTTCAGTCCACTTGTGTCCAAGAGAAACCATCAACAGCAAAACTCGGCGCATTAATAAAAAAAAGATATTAAGCGCAGATACTTTTTTGGCTTGTCTAAAAAGACACACACATACAAACATACATACATATGTATATTATTCATTATTTTAGACTTAAAAAAAAATAACAAAATTTGGTCTACCATATTCCAACCTATTTAATTTAAAACGAGCCCTGTGATTTTGTTTTCAATGAAAGTGAAATTTTTATGTTTGTTAAACAATCAAAAATAATACCGAAAAACAAAGTTAAAGAAAAACGGACAGACAAACAAACAATTAAATAAACAAAAGAGAAATGTGAGTGCAGAGTTTATAAATTACAAATAATTGAAATGATTGCTTTTTAATTCTGCTACAAAACAAAGGATACCTTAATTATAAAGGTACGTTCACATTTAACAAATGTTTGGCGAAAACAAATCCGTTAAAAACGTGACCGCTTAAGTTATTAATCATTAACTACACTTATAAAAGTTTTTATGGATTAAGAAAACTTTATTTTTTAAAAGGAAATCAAGGCAAATTCATACAGGTAGTCCCGGTACTAGAACAATTACAACTCGTTCAACAACCACAACCAATTTGTTTTTCATTACAGGTAATCTCGGATCTTCCACAACTACAACTCGTACAAAAACCACAAGCAAATTGATTTTGGAAAATCAATTTACAATGTCAAAAACAGAAACAAAAAAAAATAAACAAAATTTTGACATCCAACAATTATAAAGCTAAAAAAAAGTTGACAGCAGGGATTTTAAGATCACCTGTAATGAATTCGCCTTGAAATAAATCAAAGTTAATTGTTATTGTAATATTACAAAAAAAAAACAATGAAAACCCAAATGAATGTTTGATAAAAAAATAAAAATAGTGGTTACGTGTGGGTGGAGCCTCAAATATTTGTTAAGTGTGACCATAGCAATTCAATATAAATAAGTTCAATATACAAATTTACAGTGCATATTTAATTTATTAACTCAAAGTTTGAGTGAATTTTTGAAAACGATTGCATTTAATGAGCAAATTTTTAAAATCTTAGATGACAAAAACTTAATTTATTACTTTTCAATTAATAGGTACATAAAACTCGTATGTGTCATTTAAAAAAAAAAAGAGGAACCCGTTTTAATAAAATCGATTTTTTCGGATTACTGGTGTTATTTTGTTAAATGTTTAAATTCAGGTTCTAAATTCTTTGTTGGATTAATTAATAAAAAACAATAACTTGACTTGTTTAAGCAAAATCGCTTAAAGCTCGTAGTGTAATTGAATCATTTATTTCGAAGAGGGCTCAGGTACAAATTTTTGGATTTTGTTGTTTTTAAAGGAACACATATAGACCGACATGCTTTGAAAAACAGATGGCTTTTTAAAATTAATTTCGAAAGGGCTCATCTCCATATTTATTTATATTACTTAATATTTGAACCTTAGTTAAGCGGCCCACACACTTGCAATAACATTGTTAATGATATTCACCATATTATTTCCATTTTCACATTTCACTTTCTTTTCGTTGTGCAATAAAAATCAAACGCCAATTTATTATGCTACCTTCGAATATCACATACACATTGGTGATATAATTGTACAATACGTAAAATTGAACAATTTTATTGCAATTGTATGAGCGGCTTTAGCAATTGAAAAAAACTTGCATTCAAAATTTTTACACTAATAGGTAAGTTTTGAATATGTGCCCAAATTGTTATAAAAAACTATTTTTGGTTTTGCCATGATTAAAAAATCTGAATCTGGCTGAATGCGACAGATTGCCCATTTCCGACATGTATCATTACAGGCACATATGTGACCTTTTCCGAGAAAAGGGACTTAGTGTGTCAAAAAACGGGTTTGGACTAAAGTGTGGATTCTGGTACCTAAAAGGGTGTAGAATAAGATGAAATGCGTTTTTCTCAAAAATTCTTTTCACGGAGAAAGTCACGTATAGAAAGAAGTAGATTTTTAATTCATATGTTTATCTTGTTGAAAATTTTTTGTTTTTTTGTATGAATGTTCTTATGTGTTTTCTAATTTGTAATCTTAATAAACAGATACAAATTTGCCGAAATGTTCTTATTGTTCTTGTGTTTATAATAAAAAGTTTTTGTTGAAAATTTTGTTTATTTTTATTAAAATTATGGAGTTTTTAAATTAATCTTCAAAGAAGTTTATCTTATCTTTTAATGCAAATATGTTTTTAAAAGTTTTCGATTATTTGAATATTTGTGTATTTCAAAAATCATTTTTGTAAAGGGCTAATCTCCTGAAACTGTAATGATCATTTCCTCCTTCAAATATTACTTAAAATATTTTTTTGTTTTTCCTAGAATTATAACATAAACAGAGACCTAAGGCTCAGTTAGCCGGGAGTAACAGTAACGTTGCAAATCAGCAGATTCATTTTGTTGTATGTAAAGCAATTAGAACGATTATAGTTAGCAGTAAGATGTTGCGTCCCAATCTGTAAGAAATAGATTGGTCTTACTGTTACTCCCGGCTAACTGAGCCTTTACAATTTTAGGAAAAAACTCTGCTTCAAAAAGACAAGAGGTTCAAGAAATATTAAGATTTATGTTTCTCCTGAATACTTCGTATTTTTGTACCTGAGTCCTTTTCGAAATAAATGATTCAATTGTGTTTTAAAGGTTTAGTTTTTTACTAAATTGTATCGAGCTATTAAAAAAAGTTTGGTTTTCTAAGGAAACCCCCTTTTTTGGTTGCATTAACTTGCTGTGTTGTTGGCAAATAGTACTGAGGCAATTAAACGAATGAAATTTAGGTGTAATTTTGTTTTGGGTGTTTAATTTTAAAGGCAATTACCCGAATTGTGCAATTAAGTTTGTGGCAATTTAACGTGGATTTTTGTTTGAAAAAATGGAAGAAAAAAACGGGGATTTAATCGTGAAAGGCATTTAAGCGTGGGGTAATTAACCGGGTTATACTGTATACTGGAGATGGAGTTGCAAGGCGTATATATGCCCTTCTTCTATGCCAGTTTCAAGCATAATTTGGTATGTTTATTGGGAGTTTTAACACTCTTTTTAGAAGGATTCTATGAAGCTTAACTACTTCTTCGAAAAGGCCATAGCGCCAAACCTGTGCTGAATATGCTTGAACGGATCTGCATACTGCCATTAAGAGTTCATTTCATTTCTAGTGTTATATCATTCTTTTTTTTGTAAGTTTTGCCATATGACATTTATTTTAAAAAATTACATTTTAGTAGTTAGGATGACACCAAGATAGTTGTATTCTGCTTCTATATCTATTTATTCTCCTTTGAAGAGCCACTTTTTCTGCACACTTAGTCTTCCCTCATTCCTAAATGATGTCATCTTTCTTTTTGTATGTTCACTTCACGTATATTAACATTCGGATATTGATTCCTTTAATCTCAAGTCCACCTTCTAAATATTCATGTAAATCCTGCATATTTAGACAAAAATTCGCACGCTGTCGTGATTGAAAAACTTAACGACAGTGTTTGCAACAAGTACACCAACAGCGTTAACGTATTTTTGTAATAGATTTGTAAGCAATGTCGTATTTGTTGACGTTTTTTTGTTAACCACGATACCATTTTTTCAAAACGCCAACCACAATAAGCGGGATTATGTATATTAAAGTTTATTTAAGTTTAATACAATGTAAAAATTCTCAATTGAAAAACTTAACGATTAATTTTAGGCGTTTGCAGTATAATCCTTGGCAACTGCTTTTACTACTTATAACCGCCGCTCAAAATAATATTTATGCCTATAGCTACGCTAATGGGAATATTGCATCAGTTAGTCGATATAAAGAACTTATACGTATTTATGAAGGACTTAATATAGAATTTGCTTTTCCTTCGGAAGTTATACGCAGAGCAGCTTTGAATACCGGACAATATGATCCAGACAGTCCCATACCCATCGATGTAGATGTCTATTATCCAGGTGAGTAGTAAGTGGATTGGGAAAATTTGTATATTTTGAAATCATTTAAAGTCGATAAACTTTAGGTGGCCAAGCTGAACCAAAAATTTTTATAACAATTCCACGTTTTGGCTCTGGTGTGCCCTATTCTTTGGCCCTACTGACAAATCAGAAAAGACCAAATGGTTCAGTATTTCAAGCCTATCCCGACTACTTCTGGCATAGTTCTCATGGCCGCGATTGCAATGGTTTGACTTCGATTTACCGGGTGCAAGTAAGTTTAATAACATCCTTCTCAGTGTACATGTCGCACTTGATCAACAAGAGGCTATTAACTTAAATTTTTTTTTTTTGAAACGTTATATTTATATCTATCTGCTGTCCAAATATTTGGGTGATTTACAAGGCGGCAATCAAGTCATATCGTCATAAAGTCCTAAATATTATTTTTCAATTGTTTAAACAAAATATTGTTGTGTTTGAAATAAAAGAAAAATTTTAATGCTGTGTTCATTTCTTTGTCCTAACTGTACATAAGAAATCAAAATTATAAGCGGTTTCGCACAGCAGTCATATTTATTTCTTGTAAATATTTTAAGGCATATGACTTTACAACTTTATGACTACCTTGTGAATCCCCCAATTATACATATGTATGTATATGTATGTAATAAATCGCCGCTTTATCACATGTTATTTTTTATATTGTTTTACATACTTATGTTTCATAAGATCACGTTTTATTAGTGGTCGGAATAAAATATTCGGTACAACCTTCTTCTCCTAAATCAAAATGTAAAAAAATATTCTTCTTTTTTAGATTGATCCCTGTGGTCGCATGTGGATTTTGGACAGCGGTGAAATCGAATTCGTACAACATTGTCAACCACAGGTGGTAGTTTATGATATTGCAACTGACACCCTAGTGCATCGCTATCGCTTACCACCAAAAGTCTTTAGAACTGGGGTAAGCCGTTTTGTAACACCTCTCGTTGACATTGAAGATGGCCCGCCATTCGGTACTTGTTCTAAGGCATTTGTTTACATGGCTGATGCAACTGGCACTTCTCTGATTGTATACGACGTCGTAAATGGGGACTCCTGGCGTATTGAGAACCGATATACCTTCCCTGATCCTGATTTCAGTAAACACACAATAGCGGGCGAAAGTTTTGAACTACTGGATGGCGTATTTGGCCTATCGGTTACGCCTAAAGATTTAGGTTTAAGACGACAATTATATTTTCATTCTTTGTCAAACGATGTTCAAGTGGCAGTGCCTTTAGATGTTGTAAATAACATTACAAACTGGGGTTACGGTTTAGGATCTTCTCTCGACGAATTTACAATGCTTGGAAGAAGAGGTGTACAATGTGCAGCATCTGCCATGTCCGCGCAAGGGTATCTATTATGTGGTTTCTTAAATCCCATAGCTTTAGTTGGTTGGAATATACGTACTTCCTATACAGAACGTAATCGTTTGAGTTTAGTTGAAAATCCTCAGACCTTACAATTTATTAGTGGTCTTAAGGTGATACGCAATCCACAGGGCAAGGAAGAAGTGTGGATGTTATCGAATCGCTTGCAAAAGGCTTTCACAGCTACCACAAATTACGATGAGATTAATTATCGTATACAAAAGTGTGGTATGGATGAATTACTATTGGGTAAACAATGCCGAAATTAACGTAAGATTACACTTAAGTCAACAATTTTATGGATTTTAAAGTGGAAGATCCAGTACAAAAAAAAACTACTACCTATAATATTATAAATTAAAAAATTTTATTTGGTCATGCTGAAGTTCAGCAAGTTTATCTTATTTTTTAAACAATAAATCAAATTTTGTAACTTTTTTTTTGTTTTATGAAAACCGAACCAACATGTTGTTCTGACTAATTTTTTAATTTACATTTGTTGTCCAATTTCATAGTTTTTTTTTGTTTCTTACTTTATATTATTTTAATTGTTTAAAAAAAACCATATTGTGTGAAGGTTCCATCTCTATACAGTAGGTAATTAAAAAATATGTGATAGTTGTCCCCTTTTTGGGAAAGGAAAACAAAAACTTATATCTTTTCACCTTTTGACAGTTGTAATAATTCTTAGCCTCACTGCACCATAACAAATGCTAAAGGCTAATAGAAAGAGTCTTAACGACAAAGTTCAAAGGGAATATATGTATTTTATACAATTCGATGATAACAAACGAATATGGGGGTTTACATACATATGAACACAGGAAAAAAATTGTTTTTATACCTACACCATGTAACAAAAATCTACATACGATAAAAGCTAGTATGTATGTAGACATTCGTTTAATTGTTTATGCATTGGTATATGCTGTTTAGCGTTTTAAAGGCAAGAGGTTTATAAAATGGCATTTATATTTACACCTCCTGAAATAGTATACATACATACATCGTCACCTTTAGTGCAAACTTTTTACAGGAGAAGCAGAAAACTTTACAAAATAAATAATAATAAAGAATTTTTTTTGCAATTTTCTTAATTTACTTATGTATATTTAGTATTTAGAATTATTTATCGTGATTTATTTTTAAAAAAAATATGTTGCCTATATGTGACATGTTCTACATTTTTCTGTTTGTTTGTACTTTTGCACAATTGTGAGAAACATTTTCAATTTCGTTTGTAAATATGTTGGATGAAAAAAATGTAAGCACGTTGCATTTTTTACCGTCACTTCTATTCCAAAACTGTATAACCAATTATTTCGTTTGTCATTATTAGGGCTGAGATTTTTATGGACTAATTAATTCAAAATAGACACTAAGAACTTAAAAAAATTTCCATTAAAAACTGTTTTTTCAGACTTTGTTAAGCTGTTTAGGTTTACACGATATGTTGCAACGAGTTTAGATAATGTTCTAAAATAGTTTTGTATCTCGATCTAGTGAACTTTTCCTCTAATAGTCGCTCATTGTATTGCCTTATGCATGGTGAAATTACTAGAAGGTGGCAGCACTAGGAGTTGTTGTACAACAATACAACAAAAACAGGCAAATTTGTTTGTGTAAAATAGTCCATTATGTCAAAAAAATAGATTTTCACCACACCAAAATATTATTGTTTTTTTTTATTAAATGAAACGTTTGAATCATGGTGAAATAATTAGAAGGTGGCAGCACTACGGAATCTATTATTTTTTGCTCAATTCATGGTGAACTTTCATTATGTCAAAATTATTTGTTTGTTTTTTGATGTAATGCCACTTAAATACACAAAAGATTATAAAAATTATTCTTCTAGATAAAAACACAAAATTGAAAGTGTAGTGTAAGTGAATTTGAGAATTTTGTGTATGTGAACTGGTTTGGTTGGGTTTGTTGATTTGTGAACCACCCAACAACAGCTAAAGTGGAATATGAATAACATCGTTGTACCGCTACATAACTTTTCCACCAAAATCTACAACTATAAATCACCCGCCCATGCTAAAAGATTGTTTTTAAGAAATGGTTTCTTTTAAAGTTTTAAACCTATTATTACCGGTGCGCCAGAGGAGCATGTAAAGGGTAGACGTAGACGCATCTATATGTCACCTAAAAATGCCATGCAAAGTGTTACCAACAATGTGAACACATGACAAATTGATATCGACAGTCGTGAATGTTGAGAGAATCCCTTAATGGGATGCTAATCATCGTAAGTCAAATTTGAGATAGTGTAAAGGCAAATTTATTTAAGTCCTCCGTTTCATTGGAAATCCCTTGTCTAATATGCTAGTCAGCTTTGCTTTCCATGATAAAGCCATTACTTTCTTAAATAATTATTTCAAAGTATTCTTTGTTCTTGATATTTGTGTCATGTAAAATTGTCTTCTTTAACATTGCCTTTTTGGCTACTACCTTACTGTTGCTTTTGGTCTTTATTGCCTAAAACCAAACTAAAAGCTTTTGTTCCCGGGAAAACTTCGCCTATAGTTCATTTAAACTGCGGTGAGCTTCATTCCTTTGTAAAATTTCTCGATGTTAATATTCAGGTTTATGACGATTCATTAAATAAAAACAATAATATTTTGGTGTGGTGAAAATCCATATTTTTGACATAATGGACTATTTTACACAAACAAATTTGCCTGTTTTTGTTGTATTGTTGTACAACAACTCCTAGTGCTGCCACCTTCTAGTAATTTCACCATGGTTTGAATAATCATTTGGCCAAATAAATAAATACGAAGAAACGTCATTAAATTTAACTAAAAATTTCACAAACAAGAAGTAATAGGTATAATTTTCTTTAAAAAAATTGTACTGCTGAAGGATAATATACAAATGCAGGCTTTGCAGCAGTTTTTAGGCAATACAGACCAAAAGCAACATCCAGGTAGTAGCCACAAAGGCAGGGGACAAATATCATGAATAAAGAAGAAGGAAAAACAAACTCATGAACATATTCAGTCATAGAAAACATAATTCCTATCTTGAAAAGGCAGGGAAAAGGAGTTCTTATTAAAAAAAAATATTATGACAGATAATGTAAAAGTCCAAAAAGGGGATATTAAAATCGAGTTATCGCGAGAAATGCCGCTTATCATGTACATATATCAAAGTTTCAAACAAAATAGAAAGTAGGTGCACAACAATAGTCCAGTCATAGGTAAATATGATAGAGATAAAAGGAATCTCTACGACCTTACTAAAGATATTGTCGGCTTAGTATGCAAACCTGCTTAATCTGCTTTTTAACTGAATTGAGATTTTGATGCCATGTGATAGAGAATGAGACGCATCGTCCAACAGCATGTAGTTTTTCTTCAATTTGAGTCGAAGTGTGTAAAACCAACAATATTTTTGGTTTTCCTCTCAAGCAGAAAATAAAAAATATAAAAAGTTTTTTTACTCTCGTGTAAAATGTGTTAAAACGGAGTAAGCAGGCTTGCATATTATGCCGACAATATCTGAAATTACAAAAGATATAAACACAAATGATGATAAAACAATAAAGATTTTAAATAAAATCCCGCACAAATATTTTTTTTATCACACAAATTATCTTGAAAATTAACAATATTATGAAAGTTCACCACGAATTGAGCAAAAAATAATACATTCCGTAGTGCCGCCACCTTCTAATTATTTCACCATGGCCTTATGCTAGCATTTGCATTTCCCCTTTTTTTTTGACATTTGACATTTCAGTTCACATCTAAACATATACAAATTTGTACACAAGGACCTCTAATTAACAGTACAAATTAACAGCTGAGCTCGATATTGAATTTTTCCTATCGATATTTTTGATATCTTAAGACTATCAATAGTTTCCCAGCACTAGTCTGTCATAGATTCATAAAACTATAAATCATGCAACTAAATTTTGGTAAAGATGGGCCCACAATTTACCCAAAGCTCACTTTGGAAAATCATTTAAATATTTACGCCTAAAACCTTAAAAAATATCGATATTGTGGTAAAATAAAGTCTAATTTAGCTTTAAATAACTATAAGTAACACGATTCAAGTTTAATCAGTCTATAAATCACTATAGGTCACGTATAAATTGGTATTTTAAAATGGTTAAAAAAAAATTGTATAACTGTTCTGAAATTCGGTCCAATTAGCAAAATAAAATAATACTAGGAATTACTCAAACAAATGTTGTATTGATCGATCCAAAAACCCTTCACTGATACAAATCATGATTGGTTATTAAAATTTGGTCGAATTAAGTTAGGTATGATTAACAAGTATGATAAAGCGTTTTTCAACAGGGACGCTACAAAAGTATACCGATAGGGACAGCAAACGACGCCATATTTTTTGCCGCTCTTTTGCCATTTCATGATGGAAAGATATACGAGCCAACAATGAGTCGAAACTATTAAAATTTACTACCGAAATTCGTTGTCAGTGGCCTCAACGTTAAGAGCGCTACGTCTAATTTATGATCGTCATAATCGTCCTACCAGATCTACAATTGAGCGTCTAGTTGAAAAATTTAAATCCACAGGCGCAGTACAAAATGTTCCTGTGCCAGTGAGACAAAGAAGTGCCCGTAGTGTCGAGAATATTGCTGCCGCTGAGGCTTCAGTTGAAGAAAGCCCAAATGTGTCTCTCACACGTCGTTCTCAAGCGTTGGGCATCTCTGTGACGTCGTTTTGGCGAATTTTGCAAAAAGATCTTGGCCTACATCCTTACAAGATCAAATTGACGCAAGAACTGAAGCCGCTTGGCCACCAGAAGCGTCGTTTGTTCGTGAATTGGGCTGAGCAACAACTTGAAAATGATTCGGATTTTCATCGAAAAATCATCTTCAGCGATGTGGCTCATTTCTGGCTGAATGGCTTCGTCAATAAGCAAAATATTGGTCAGACAGCAATCCACACGTACTCCATAAGTCATCATTGCATCCCGAAAAAATTATTTATGGGCCGGCGGCGTCATTGGGCTGTACTTCTTTCGTGATGATCAAGACCGGCACGTTACTGTGAATGGGAATCACATGATGATGATATGGACTTGGAGGACATTTGGTTCTAACAGGACGGCGCCACAAGCCACACAGCGAATGTCGCAATCAATTTATTGGAAACCAAGTTTGGAGAACGTGTTATCTCACGAAATGGTCCAGTCGATTGGCCGCCTCGGCTGTGAGATTTGACGCCGTTAGACTGTTTCCTGTTAAATGAGATTAAAACGCTTCCCAGCGGGAAAATGTAATCAAAATAGGAATCGAGAATGTATTACATATCTTGTATAATATTTGATTACAGAATTCATTATTCTTAACACGGAACATGTCCTAGGATTGTAATAAATTATTTAAATGCATCCTGCGAATGTATTAAATAATGCATCCTTTATGATCAAAATTTGTAAACGAAATAAAGGCAGCAAAAAATAACGATTTTTTATAAAGAAAATATATAAAAACACGAGTAATAGTCACAAACAGAAACAAAACATTCCTTGTTCTGCAAATGTGGGAATATACGTGGTAATCAATGCCACTTTATTTTATCTGATAAAATTAACCTCCTCGATTCCAATGAATGCATTATTATTCTTTCGGAAATAATACAATATTTGAAAAATTTTGATTTTCAAATGATCCACTTTCTTCTTTATTTTAAGAAAATATGCATGTAGATTTGTTTATAGTTACTTATTAATAAAAAGTAGAGTTTGCTAAAAACCGTAAAAATGTGAAATCGCGGTTTCGGTTTTAAAATGGTTAAAACCGGTCGGTGTCAGTTCGGTTTTAAAAATATCCAAGTAAAACTACATACATAAAAATTTGTGTGTATGTAATATAATGTTTTTATTTGTTTCAATTCAGGTACTTTAATTAAAAAATAAAAATTTATTATCTATAATTTGCAATTTCTTTTGGCATAAATATACATATATTTAAGGTAAAAGCTAAAACCGAGGATTTTTGGTCGGTTTTCGGTTTTGTAGGCATTTAAAACGCCGTTTCGATTTCGGTTAAAACCGAACAGCAATCCATAATAAAAGGAACCATAAAACACATTTTTTGTAATTAACATTTTTTCAAATTTTGATATTTTAATTAGGCTTTTAAGTTCATCAAATTTAATTTTCATTAAATTATTTTTATGAAGAAAGGAATTTTACAACATGAAATTAATTAAAATTTATTGATAATTTTTCATTCTTGAGTGACCTGAGATTCGAACCCAGGCGTTCTACGGACAGGTTACCTTTACATGTTTCGATTGCAACCACTCAATCTCTTCAGAGGGGTTTGCCGTTCGACACTCGCAGCCATCGACGACTGCTGGCAGTCAATAGTCAAACATCAATCTTTAAACCGAATTGTATTTAACCTTTTAGTAGATCGAAATTTGCTTTGAATGATTATCTATTTTAATTGATTTTACATGTTCTTCCTTACCTCTGTTTTTTCGTAACTTTTGTCAAGAATTTTTCCTGAAGACCAATGTACATTTTTTTGTTTTTTTTTTCCTTTTTTTGTCCTTCTTTTTTCCTGTTGACCTTTTCCAGCACAACTTGAAGGACACATGTAAACATAGAGCTCGTGCATTAGCATTAACAATTATTAGTATTGTGGTTTTTTTGTTGAACTGTTCTACGGGTTTTAATCCAAATTTTGATATTTTCATACAAATAGTTTTGTAAGATCTTCGGATGCAACCGTAATATGGTGAGTGACGGGGGACTGATTTAACCATAATATGGTTGGCAATGGCAATAGTATAATAAAGGTAACCTAAAATGTTTAGAGATTTTTTATTAAAAATTATTTTTCTGGTGGTGACCATAAAGAAAAATGTGTTTTCTCTGCGATTAAGAAACGATTTTGTTCACTTTTCTTGAAACTATTCGATTAAGCTATACCGATTATTGCAAATAAAGCAAAATAACTTCATAGTTGTGATTAAAAAACAAATATTTGCATGGAAACACCCATATTGATTGCACACAAAAAAGAAAAAAAAACTAAAGCGGCATCAATAAAAAGAAATCAAATGTTCACAGCAACATAATAAACAATGTTTATATTGATCCTAAAGAATACAATAAAATGTTTCTGCTACAGAGACAACAAACAGTAATACATACGAATACAATCATCATACATTCCTATAGAATCCCATATACTCGTACATCATACAAGGAACTAGCAGTCCATTTAAAAAAAAAACTTACTAACGCAGCTAATAAGTGAAAATAAAACCCAAAAAAATATGAAAGAGGTGGTAAAGGAAAGAAACTCTCACACGTAAAAAAATAAACGAGTGGCTTTAACTAAAGGGTGACTTCAAAAAAGGTATTATTAAGAACTAAAACACATTATTTTTTTATAATTTTTCATTATTTATTTAGATTCCCTTTATGTAGAACCTCGGTTAAAGCAACCAATAGATACTTAGAGTATTCCAATTCCAATACTGAGGATGTTGCGAAAACCGAGTCAAAAACTTCAATGCTTTTGTTTCGATTAAAGCGCCTAAAGAACTGTTAGAATCAATTGTCATCTCGTATTTTTAATTTTGTAACAAACGAGTTTTGCAACTTACCTACTCATATGTACATACATACATGTGGGTTAAAAAAATTTACGATTTATTTTAAATAAGATTTATGTACAGGGTGGCCCAAAATTTCCGAAGGGGTTTGAATTGCTTATAACTTTTTTATTATAATTTTTTTTCTTTTCTTTTCAGCATTTTGTAAAGAAGACTTGGGGAATTTTAAATGGAGCAGTACTCAATTGAACAACGTGCCCAAATTGTTAAGCATTATTAAATCATAATTTTATTTCTAATTAAGTTAATAAGCAAAACTGCAGGATATGGGCTACGGAAAATCCGAGAGTAGTTCAACAGCGAGAATTACACCAACCTAAGTGTACGGTTTGGTGTGGTGTTTCATCGGAAAGGATTATTGGTCCTTATTTTTTTGAAAATGAACACGGGGGTTATGGAAAATGTGTTGGAAGGAGCACGAATTTGCGAAGCAGAATATGGCCACCACTTGCGAGATATATGTATGTGTGTTTTTTTGCACGCATTTGATTTTCCTTATTATAACAAAATCCTTAACTCTTACTTTAAAAAATTCATTCCGCTACGTATCTAACCAATGATTTTTATATTCCAACAGGTTTCTACACTAACTTTTAATGCACCCTTCACAACAGCATTACAGTTTGGTCAAAACTTCAAACAGTCACAAGATAAACAACCGTAGATAAAGGGCATAAATAGTCAATTAGAACTTGTTAGCGCCTAAATACACACTGATCTTCACGATTTTCGGCTGGAACTTGTACTAGGAATCGAGACAAGTGCACAATATGTTTTATGTTCGTGTTCATAAAAGGAAGATGCGGATGGTGCTTCATGATGTACGTGCAACAAAATCGAAATTGAATGGTTTGTTTAGATTAGAAGATTATATTTGTTTTCATTCAAACAGATAGACAAACAGACAGCCGGCCAGACAAGAATGAAAATGAGAGAGTAAACAGAAAAGACACAGATATTCGAAGAAGGGATTTCCTTAGAGTCTGCTTGACTGTTTGTTCAACTGACTGATTCTCTTAATGTTGCATGTTTATGTCTGGCTAGAAAGATTGATGCTGGGTTAGATGGATGATATTCTGTTAAGTCAGTTGGTGGTTTGTCTGATGGCTGTTTGTTGGCTGTTCGAGTTTGTGTTGTATTATGTTGTTGTTCAATAAAAATCTTAAAACTTACCTGATTCTCAGTTGGTATTTGTTGAAGGTGTGGTAAAGACGTGCCTTATTTTAAAACTCCTTATGTGAATAAAAATTAATAATAGAGAAAATGTGCGGATTTATATTGTGTTCGTTAATAAGCCTAATCCTTTTTAATGCAATGTTTGAGATTCAAGGAACTGTACTGCTTCAGAGACAGTTTTATACATTACACCAGTGGTCTCACGGTATTAACATGACATTTCCAACTTCAATCGATAGAGAATTTGCTGTTAATAATGGTTATTATAACGTTAATCTTATACAATTACCAGTGGATATAAGTGTCGAATATAAAGGTAACTTAATTGTTATTAATGAAAAAGTGATATGAATTACAAAATAATATTTAAAATAAAACAATGTTTTTTTTTAAACGTACCTTTTTGAAAAGTAATTTTTGAAAATGCCCTTTTAAAAAGTAACTCTTACAAATAATCTATTTGTATTTTATATGGAAACTACTTTTATTACAAGGGTCATAATTGAAAAGGAAATTTTTTAAAAATTAACCTTTTAGTGAGTGCATAATTGCAGAACATTTGGCAAAAACCCTTGGTTGTGGTTATTAGTACAATATAAAATAATTTAAAGTGTTGGCTTTCCTCAGCTATCACCTTTTCTCTTTTCTATAATAGCACATGGATTTTGCATCAAAAAAAAAACTCGACCTAATCGTCGTCGCATTCGTGATCAAAAAAGGTTTTCCATCAAATACAATTTCGTGACGTATCGAAAAGCGAATTGCGGGATTTGGGAACGTTCGAATCGAAGCTTGTTTAAAAATGTAATAGATTTCTTTCGCTTTGTAGTTGAATAAACAAATATGAATCATTTAAAATATTAAGAAACAAAAAACAAGTGTGATATTTGGCTGTGCCGAATCTTTAATACCCTCTACCGCACAGTAGGGTCAATGGAAAATAAGTGGTAATTAATATGAATCTTTTAAACTACTGGCCGGATTGTAAAATAATGTATGAACGAGTCGATAAGGTGGACATAAGCAGGGTTGTCAGATTGATTTTGACCTTGTTCGCCAAATTCAATGTCAAAAATCGCCAAAATCGCCAAATCCTTTATTTTCAAGTTTTTGGCAGTAAAATACTTATTTTTTAATTTATTATAAATATTCTTTATAAATCCTAAAAAAATTAATTTGTTCCGTATCGCTAAAATGCGCCAAAAATTCAAAAAAGTCGCCATGATATATATTTTGCTTAATTTTTATTTAGAAAAAAGTAAAAATAGCTAGTAAATACAATAATGTTTTTTTTGCGGCCAGTATTAAACAAATATTGGATATATTTACATTTTTATATATGTAGTATTATATATATAAAACGCTTCACCGGCAAAGCTACCTATTTGTCTTCTTTTTTTTGAAATACATTGTAAGGGTATTTCATTTATTCAACGATGGTACAAAAGAAGTGCAACTTATAACTCGTAATAACGCGTCTAGAAGTTCGTATTGCATTCTACTTCGAAGGCGAGTTTTAGTGGAGTTCATAGCTTAAACACAGGCATTACTTATAGCAATTACCAGCATATAAAGAACAGTCAAAGTAAGTTCCTTGAAATTGTACGTACCTGCCGTATCGGTTTTGGCATAAACTTATTTATCTTTCCAATTTTTTCATTGGGTTTCAAAAATGTCCAAAGGTATGTAAGAGTTCATAAAAATCTTTAAAATATCACTGACAACAACTTATTGTATCTGTGATAAAAAAATTGGCACATACATATAATGAAAAAATGTTCATAGACTTTAAATATATTTATGTTAATTTCTATTTATTGATTCTTTCAAAAGCACTTTTAAATATGAAAAACAATTTTCTCTAAGATATTCATTATCTTCATCAGTCATTTGAACATAGTTTCAAATACTGACCATACATATGAATGCCTCAAACTTCATACATAAAAATACTATAAGTATAATAAAAATAATATTATTTCTTAGTATTGAATTTAACGATTTTCAAAGCAAATGCATAGCTCATCAAAAATAGCCAACAAAATAGCCAAATCAAAAATTAGGTCGCCAAACAAGTTTGAAAATCGCCACATCTGACAACCCTGGACATAGGCTTTAAGAAAACGGTGTTTGTGACCAACCTGTTATGTTAACTTTGTAAAAATTGTAACTTGTGCAACCGTTGACAGATTTTAATGAAAGAAACTTTGCAACTTTGCTAGTAGGAAGATTAACAAATTCCAGTTTACTTCACTAGGCTAGCTCTAGTAGTTTTAAAAATATTTTAGTTAAAAATTTGTTTTCCGTTTTATACCATAACTGTATTTTTCGCAAATATAGTCGGCAATGAAGGTCCAATTATTTTTCTAAAAACATCCTCTTATTTCTAATAAATTCAGAAATGACACGCAAGGCGGTCTTTTGTAATATCTCATTCCGCCTATTCGTGAAGAATAATCAAAGTAGGAATTGTTAAATGTGCTGGAAAGATGGCTTAATTTTGCCAAAAATTAAGCATATTTATTTTTAATATAGCTCAATTATTTAAAAAAAAAATTACATAATTAATAAGAACTGGTTTCGAAAATGACTCTTAAGCAATTGTCTTATCGATAACCACATACGTGCCACATTTTGTTTGAATTTTTTTTTTTAAATTATAAAAACATGTCTATTTCTATTAATCTACCATTTAAACTATACTTGCCCTTCTCGCCTACGTGGACAAAAAAAAATACTTTTAAAAATTTTTCGTTCAATAATTCATTAAAACATAATAATCTATTAAAATGTTAAAAACTGTTAAGATATTTTGAAAAAATATATGTATCATTGATGGGGGTAGTGCACTCATTTTACAGTTTCAACTCACACTTACCTGGCCTTTACACATGCAAGTGCAAGTTCGAAAAACTCAAAACACTCACACTTTTTACTAACACCATCACATTTTTCGTACTTGCAGACACTTGCATTGCATTTCTGAAGACAGTGATTTTTTGACACTTGCAGGAATTTACCACACGTTTCCACATGCAAGTACAAGTTCGAAAAACTCAATACACTCACACTTTTTTACTAACACCATCACATGTTTCGTACTTTCAGCAAATCGGCTGCTTCCTCGATTTTTCGTCGATAATACGTATACACTACTTGCAAGTAATTACTTGCATGTGGAAACGCCGGGTTAATGTCAAAAACCTAAACAGTGTTACCAAATTTACATGATTGCGGAAATAATAATTATAAATTATATTTAAAAATATTTCTTGATTTTTTTGCATACATAAAGTAGACAATTTATTTAATTTTTAAACATCAATCTAATTTGAAAAAGTAATAATACTTATTAATGCCAAATGTTTATTTAGAAATGAAGCTCTGTTTCGCACTTGGTAACTCTGATTTATAAGGAACTTTCAATTGACTGTGTAAACATTCATGCAACTTGTATGACATTCGACTATTTCGCCAACATTTTCGATGTTAATACGTATAGCCTACTTGCAAGTAATTACATACTTGCATGTATAAAGGCAGGGTTAGAGATTGTGCAAAAATATTGCAATCATTTTGTTGATGTCGAGTGATGAATAAAAAATTTGAAGCCTCACTAGACATGAGTGATAGTGATGTTAAAAAAATTTGCACTCAAAAAGATTAAGTTTGATTTAAGAAAAAACTATCATCAGTTTATTACATTTATTTGAGTGCAACTTAAAATTTTAAATTTATTTGTGTTTATTTTTGTGCACTAATTTAAATCTCAAGACTAAATAAACTTCATAAGAAAAAAAAGTAAAAAATAGTTATATGTTTATTTTGGTATGTCAAATTCTGTATCTATAAGCCTTGCAAAAGTAAGATCAATTGTCTGTTATTGACAGCCCAATTTTATTGTTGACGAGTCGACACTTTGTGTGGATGTGGTTCACAATTTCCACGATTTTTTCGTAAGTGTGATTTCATTGTGTAAACAGGTTAACATATTCGTATTTGTCTTCAAAAATTTCATGACCAATAATTTTTGAAAGATTAGTGAGTTTATGTTTATATGCAGCTTTGAATTAAGTGCAGATTTTTCCGCGGTTAGCAATAGTGAAAATATTTGCAATATCACTAAAAATTTTTGGTGGTAGTTAAAAAAATACCAATCATCACTAAAGCTGGTAAAAAAGAGTACAAGTTTTATTAAGTGATAGTGCACTGCTGATTTAAATCAATATTAAGTGCACTACCTCCAACTTTGGTATGTACAATTGTGCTGGAAAATATTAAGCATTTCGGATTAAACTTGCATGTGTGTTCCTTGTTTTTAATGGATCGTGGCGCTTTCAAACGTTCTGATTAAGTGGCTTCTAATGATTTTGCAAGTGTTTCTTGAATTTGATTACAAACTTCGATTCATTTCCCTGGAACTTTTTTAGCTGACATGAATTGTCTTGGCATTTCGTGTCAAAACAACCACCTCTAAGACGCAGAAATCATATTTTTTGCGTTGAAATCGATAAAACAAATTTTTTAATAGACACATTTTAAATATTTTCTTTCAGAATATAACAAACATCGAATATTTTTAACAATACCACGATTAAATTTCGGGGTGCCCTACTCATTGGCTACAATTACACCAGAAGATCACAATGTTACAAACAATCCAAGAGCAGAATCTTATCCCAGCTATGAATGGCATAAAACTCATGGGTCCAATTGTACTTTAATAACATCGGCTCTACGAACTTTTGTAAGCATTCTTTTATCACTATAATCTATTACAACAAATAATTATTATCTTCCATCTACCTGTTCCTAATAGATCGATGATTGCAACAGATTATGGGTAATGGACTCAGGACAAATTAATGCCTTGCAATGGTGTGCCCCTCAACTATTAGTCTTTAATTTAAAAACGGATAAATTAATACATCGTTATAAATTTCCTAGTAACAATTATAAAGCCGGTATTTCGGTGTATACCGATATGACCGCCGATGTGAGTTTAGATGATTGTCTAGATACTACTGTCTACATATCAGATGCTTGGGGTCATGGTTTAATCGTTTATAATATGTTAAGACAAAAATCCTGGCGCATAGAACATGATCTCATGAAACCAGATAAAACTTTTAGAAATAATGCTCATGATGGTATCTTTACGGTCAGCTTAAGCCCAAAAAATATTAAATTAGAAGGCAAGTAATTTTTTTTTTTTTTTTTTGTTATAAAAATGTTCAGTTAATAAATTTGAATCTTTTTACGTTTTGCAGAACGTTATTTATATTTTCATTCCTTAAATAGTTTCAACGAAATCCGCATACCTTTAAAATATGTTAATAACGAATCATTATGGTATTATCCCAAGGGCTATTCTTTGTTCGATAATTATTTTACTTTATTAGGCTCTAGGGGACTGCAATGTGAATCGGAAACTATGGACAATTATGGTAATTTATATTGCAGTATAATCGGTTCAAGTGCTTTAATTCAATGGAAGGAAGGTAAAAACTATACCGCAGATGATTTAAATGTGGTGGCTTACGGTCCACAACAATGGCGTTTTGTTACGGGTCTTAAATTGAGTACAACTATGCAACAGGAACAAGAGTTATGGGCCTTAAGCACAGAACCAAAGGTAAAAAAACTGTAAAATTTATTGGTAATGTTAAAAAAAATTAAACTAACTAACATCGAAAAGAAACCGTAAAACACCAATATGAACAAGTAAAAGTGATATACAACGGTTGTCTAAATATCTATATCTATATTCCGGCCACTAGGCCGTATGCAAAAAGAGAAAAAGTACCAATTTTTTCCTTTTTAACATCACAAAAAGTACTCTTTATTTTAATCTGAGCTATATTCTATCTCTGCACCGAATTTTTCGAAAAGAGAAAGAATTACCAAAGATAAAAGAGTAAATGCTTATCTCATTTTAGGCTCTAGAAAGTAGACTGTTGTTAATGTAAGCTTTAAGGCCCAGCCAGAACATGAATAAGGTCGCTTATGTCAACTTAAGTAGCTGTGCGAATACATATAAAACATATATGGAAAGCTACAATGTACTTATTGATGCTTTTCGTCAAGTTTCGTCAAATGTCATTTGCTTAAGCAAAGTGCCAAACTGAACGCACATTCCGTACGAAAACACCTGTGTATGTATAACAATAAAAAAATAAAACAAAATGGAAAAGGACAAGGAAGACGATTTAACATATTTTAATTTATTTTCCATTTTTTTAAGACACTCACAAATTATCTATTTTTAAATTCCTTACAAATTAAATGGCATAAAATAAACGCATACACGGTTGGACTTTTTGGTACTTTTTAGTTTAAAGTACTCACAAAAAAACAAAATATTGCACAAATATGCAACAACGGTTTAATAGATATTAAGGCCCTTATTCTGTAAAACGCAACCGCGACGCCAAAAATTACATTAAAAGCAAAAACAAAATAAAAAATATTTCATTATTTTGTTGTTGTTTTCCACAGAAATTCATATTGAATTTTTAAATTTCAAACGTTGCATATCTTGTGGCGTTGAAATTTTTAAAAAGCAGTATGAATTGCTTTAGAAAGCAACAACAAAATTATGACAAATTTTTGACATTGTTTTTGCTTTTAATGATATTTTTTGGCGTTGTGGTTGCGTTTTACAGAATTATGGCCTAAGTACATTATGGCCACCTAAAAGTCTTTTTTTATTTGCTTATGAATTTGACAGACTTTTCGTTAATTTTTGACAGTTGCTTAAGCTAATACATGCATGTTCTGGTTGGGCCTTTAATCTGTATGTATATCATATTTATCGAAAAGAGAAAAAGTACCCATTTTATTACGTTTAACCCCCGAAAAAGTACCAATTTTATCAATTTAAAAGTATTCTATATATAAATCCTGACCACATGTAATCTGCATACCAAATTTATCAAGAAGAGAAAAAGTACCAAAGTAACTATTTTTTCCACGATTTCACTTTTTAAAATTTTATCTGGGCTTAGCTATCTGTCTAAAAAAAAATCATTTTGCGTATTTGACCCACAAACTAACAAACATACAAACCTTCACATTTATAATACTAGAAGAATGACAGACTTAATTCTATTACAATAGTAATATTCATTAAGGGTTTGGCCTTACTAAAATGTTTTTCGAGTGTTGGCTTTATATAATACCTATGGTATATTACGTACCAATGTTCGCTCACAAATTTTTGAAGTATGATTTCTACTTAAATAAAACGGTATTGTGAAAAATGTAATCAAAATCGGTGCATTCCGTGACCAATTTATGTTCTTTTTTGCAATAAATATTTTAAGTTCTTCGGGAGATTGTTCCACATTGTGTTCATAACTCGTTTTCTACTGAATCGTTAGTGCGGGATTTCCCTAGTTACTTAAGAGAACTAGAAAGAATTTGATACTACCAATATCGTTATTTTCTTTTGAATTGTTTGGATATGAGCGTGATTTTAACAGGCGGACAGATAAACGGGCATGGTTAACTTGACGTAGAACTACTCTAGGGGCCAGAATATATAAACACATTATTGGGTCTGATATGAATAATAAAAAAGTTTCACAATAAATTACAAATATTTTAACCCTAGAAATTAGTCAGTTCTGCTTTCTTCTTTATTTTTTAGTTATTTAATTTTAAATGACGGCCTTTTTTATCTTAAATTATTTTAGCTTTTTGTTGGCAACGCTGTGCAGAAGGATCTAATAATGTATCAAATCATGGGCTGTCGGGTACGAAATCTTTTACGGTCAGAAATTTGCACAATTGCAATTCAGGATTTTAAATAGTACTAAAATTAAAACAAAATTATGTCTGTAAATATTATTATATTAGAATATAAATAAAATAAAAGAAAAACATTTTTTATACATAAAGAAATTTGTAAAAATGACGAAATAATTACAGGTTCTTAATAAATAAATAAAAACGATAAACAAATAAATACATATCAAATTGCTATTCTTCAAAGACCATTTAATTTATCCCAGCAAAAACTTTACTTACCTGGTAAGTTAGCAAGTAATGTTGGAGAAAACTAAACAGTACTTATTTTTCAGCTGAACAACTATTTTTTTTTGTTCGAGGTGTCCACAGAATTCAGTACTTCCAATACACTTACTAGAAGTCAAAAAATATCTAGTTATTATTTAACTACGAGTTAGTTGAATTGTAAGTACTTACAAAATACAAAAATATCACTAGTTAAAAGACCCAATAAGTAGTTATTGAATACGTTACCAGTAAGTAAATATTCAGTACTGAAAACAACACTACTAATACGTAGTTTTTGAGCTGATTATCAGTAAGAAAATTTTCAGTAGTGAAAAAATAGAAGTAGTTGCTGTGGTCATTACTAGTAAGTACTTATTGAAGATTTGAACTACACTCGGATTTTCCGTAGCCCATGTACCGCAGTTTTGCTTATTAACGAACCCACTAAATTGGAAATGGGCTTCGTCGCTCATAATTAAATTATGAATAAAATTTGATTTTCATCTACACGTTGTTGGGCACGTTGTTCAATTGAGTACTGCTTCATTTTTAATTCCCCAAGTCTTCTTTACAAAATACTGAAAAGAAAAGAAAAAAAAATTCAAATAAAAAAGTTATAATGCTGGGTACACACAGTGCAACCTACATGCAATCTGTTTCAATGCAACCTCAAAATTAAATCAAAGCGTTTTGATGTTGATGCAATCTGGAATGAATGAAAATGAATTTAATTCACTAGATTGCGTAAATGTGTTGCATAGTGTGTACCAATTATAAGCAATTCAAACCCCTTCGGTAATTTAGGGCCACCCTGTATTAAAAAATTCCGCCATATTACAAATTTTCAAAATCGAATAACAGATTCCTGATCCCAAAAACCGCTGAGTGACGAGTTCCAAGTAAATCCAATAAGAGCATCAAAATCAATTTGGTTACTTTTATTGTCACATATACATAATTAAATAAAAAACTAAACTGTTTTGCAATGCGTTAAGTTTTTTTTTAAATTGTTGGTGTCAACTTTTAGGATTGTTAATTAACTTTACTTTGATACCCATATTATTCCATTGAATTTTATTATCTTAATTCTCGGTTCAGAAAGTTTAGGTTATGTTTAATGGATAGTAATCAAGAGACAACTCACTTGGGTCCTTCAGTAGTCCCTTTGTAATACGCAGGGCCAATGCCCATCCTATAGAGCAGTTACTCAGATGGCGTCACTGCAAAGTTCCAACAATTCGTCTTCAGATAGTTTAGAAATAAATTTATTTATGATTAACCCATCATGATCTAAACCGACATAAATACGATTTCATAAAATAAAAACATTAACTGCTTTAACATGGGTTAATGTTCTGACTTTTTCGATGACCAAAAAATTTTCGAAATTTCGGAGTCCCATAAATCTGAAAATAATTGTTTGCCTCCTTTTTTTTTTTTTTTGTTTAATTTTATATTTTCTGCCCCAAAAACCATTTTTTTATTCCAATAATTCTTTAACTATAATTTACCCACTATATTTGTTTAAATTTAACGGTTTATTTACGTTGCCAACTACCTCAAATAAAATATTTTTTATTTAACAGTTGGTATCATTTTTCATATTTGGCACAGCTGTTTTTGTTGACACATCTCCACTAACGAAATACAGAAATACTTGTCCATGGTCTACTTGTCAGTGTTTTGTTATCAAAGCTTTTTGTACAGATTTTGCCAGCATTTCCTAAAACATTCCTTTTAATAATTAAAATATAAATAAATACAAGCAAAATGACAAATCTACAGCGTTGGTTAATGTATTTAATGTTGTTTTTAGTGCCATATTTTGGTATAATCTTTGCCACCATTACAAAGCCGGCTTTGGGACAGTTGCTATTTCCTTTGCAACTAGTGCCTTACATTCTAGTTATTATATTTGGAGTAAGTCTATTTAAATTGCAAATTAAATAAGAGATTGATAATAATAAATTAATGTTTTTTCATTTCAGTTATATGCAGCCGGCACTGTTTTATATCGCACTTTTACTTTCAACGATTGCCCTGAAGCTGCCAAAGAATTGCAAGAGCAAATTCAAGAAGCTCGTAAGGATTTAATAGCGCAAGGTTTTAAATTTCGGGATTAGCTTATTGTACTTAATATATTTGTACTAATAATGTAAATAAAATAAAGTTAATTTATGTATATTTATAAAAAAAAACAACTAAACACTGATAGGTGGCAGTGAAATTTCGAGAAAGATACATACATTTTAGCATCGGTACCTCTAGCAAAATTCAAAATTAAAATTGAGATAAAGCAAAATTACCGGATTTAAATGAAATTACACCTGATTGAAGTTTTATTAAATAAAATTAATGTTACTATTTTTTAACTTTTCTATGGAATAGGTACTTCTTTATAACACGGCGTGGAAGAAAACCTTAATGGTTTTTTGTAAATATTTTAAAACGTAAAAATAAGTTTTATTTTATATGTACATCTAATAAATATTTGGTTATACATATATTATTTAAATTAAAACAAAAAAAGTTATGGGAAAGCTTATAACTGCGAATAAACAAATTAAAACTTAAGCATTTAAAATTTCTATACTGTAATAAACCTTAAACATTAAATAATGAGTTTTGCAGTTCCTTTTTAGTTGATATACATACTTACATATTTACATAGTTTAATGGTAAGTATGAAGAAACGTTCCTTTAAAATTAGAAACTTTTAATTTAAAAACACATTTTTAGTTTAGAAATATTACATTCTTTATTTAAGAGTGATATATTCTTGTTTTAAAAACTATAATTTTTATACAAAAATTGTCAATTTGCTATTAAAATGCTTATCGTTTTAAAACAATCAATAAATATTGCAGTTTTTAAGATAAAAACGAAAATCTTTAAAACAAAAAAAACCAGCTTGGCTGTATTTCATAGCATTTTTTTGTTTAAAATTTTTTATTTAAAATAATACAGTTTCTATTATATGTTTACCTTCTTCTGTAAAGTTGCAATTTTGTGAGTTAAGGCCTTTCTACATGAGACCAAGGATAGAATATTTTTATGGGGTACATATATGCCAGTGCTGCCAGGTATTCCCCCCCGCTCCATCACAAAATTTCAAAACCCCAAACAACGTATTTTTAAAAAATCCCCCTAAATGTAAAAGTTTAGATAATATGTAATTTAATTTCAATTAATTTAACTTAACTTGGTTTTTATTTGCGTACTAATATCATTACCTAATTAAAGCAAAAATTGCCATTTTTTAAAATTTTACTGAAAAAATATTTTTTAAAGTTTCTTGAATATTTTTTAATAAAATATTTAAAAACCAAATTATACACAGACTGCAACATATGGATGCGCCCGAAGCTAAAACTTTTAACTCCACACAATAAAAAGTAGAATAAACAAGTGATGCGTGAAAAATTGATTTTCAAGATTAAAGATGCTTTAAAACACAAGTTGCCGAATATAGCACTTTAATTACACACTTTCATTCAACGGCCACATTTGTATGGTTGAAATTCTTTAATTTGGCTGCTGCAGTGCATAGGATGCCCCTAGATGGGCCAAATGTATGACCAACCCCACTTTTTTTCATCACAATCATTTATTTCTAACAAACCTGCCCGCTAACTCCATTCCTTAAGAGGGCTCTCCCATACAAAATGTTCAATGCAGAATAGAAATATATTGAAGAAAAAGTCCCATAACTGCAAAGAAATCGACCCTAGTGGGCTATAATGTATGACCGACCTCAATTAATTTTTTGTCCTTGACATTTTCTCGAGACATACTTGCCCCTTATCGACACTTTTTAGGGGGCCTCCTATGCAATTATTTCGTTTTATGAAATTCTTAAATTAATTAAAAATTTGCGACTTTTGTGGATAAAATAAAAAGTTACTAACATATTTAAATCATTTATGGCTAGTTTTGTTTGTACATAGCTTCGTTTTTTATACATATGTATGTATGTATGTCTGTAAAAAATGAGAAGCTTAGCTGCGTTTTCCAATTTTTGATGAATTTTTAAAAAACAAAAATTTTAAAATGTGGCTAAAAAGTTTTTTTTTTGCCAAAAAAAATTATGTTTCTAAAACGACTGCGTATCTTAGAAAAGAGTTTTACTTAAAGGAAATTTTATTGCGGAATTTCGGTTTGTTTCAATAAGCTCAATGTAAACAACTTTTGACATCGTTGAGGAATAAACCAAATTAACATCTGGCTTCTTGCGCAGACCTATTGGATAAGCCTTGAATAAGCTAAAGCGTTTTTGAGTTACGCGAACGTATGTGTGTTGTGCAACCTCCTCCATTTTGGAAATAACGGTATATCTTGAAAACAAGAGCTAACCTAAAACACAGTTAGCACCATTTTTTAGGGAATATAGGTATATGCTCAACCAAAAACAAGCTGTAGAATATATGTAGTTCAACTTAGTTATTGTTTTGTACAGACAAGCGTTTGGTAAAACCCCCTAAAAACACCCTAAATATAAATGTATGCCCCTAAATTTTCCCCATTAGAATTTGTACCCCTAACAGCGTTGCCGTTGTGACACTAGTGTATCACTTTTGACCCCTTTTCATGTCAATGACACTTTTTGTGACCCTTTTTTAATTTATCCCTTGGTATAATTTGAACAAAATTAATGACACTTTTTGTACCGGTTTGAAAATAACAATAAGTTTCCAAATTCCTTACGAAAGTTTCATGAGTCTTGTGAACTTACATACATATGAAATTTGGTAGCATGTCATAACGTCTAGTGTCATAGTGTCAACGGACACTATTTACAAGCAAACTTGAAATATAAACTTCTGAGTCAATGCTTTCCTCTCTCAATTTGTTCGAATCGAAGCTGGAAGAATGGACTTCAAGTGATGAATTAATTACAAAATGTAGAATAAGTATTTCTAAAAAGTGATAAGCATTTACATAGATATCAAAGGTTTTTGTAAAAGTAACTTCATTTTTGATAATAAGACTAATATTGGAATGTACCAGTGAACTGTTTCTTAGTTTTAAAATTGATTTATAATTCAAGTAGTATGTATAATTACTTTAATTTTAGTCTAATGTATTAAATTAAAACATACTTATAAACTTGACCCTATTTTAGTCTTAAATATTATCTTTATGACACTTTTTGTCTTAAATACCCTTTTTATGACACTTTTTCGAAATTTTAAACGGCAGCCCTGACCGAAATCAAGTTTTCGGTCACATTCGATTATTTCTTTCTATCATTTTCTTAACACCAAAATGTGACTACTCGCTCATTCATTTCTTGTAGGGGTGTGATCCCGCACCCACCGTTGGGAGACCGCGGGATCCAAATCTTCCCGATAACTACTCCCGTACTTAAAGTTTGGTAAAGTGAGAGAGCTTTTGAGAGAAAAATATTCCTCTTCTTCTTGCACGAAATAGCCCGTACTTTTTCTTTAGGCTGATTGGGAAAAGTGTAAACAGTCAGCTGTGTAAGAAAATAAACAACAAAAAACGTGCGCCAAGATAGCGTCGATAGTTATCCACGAAAACGCAAAATCGAATTGGTGCTTTTGGGGATTGAATTTAAAATGGGAATTTAATGCTTTTGGGAGTTTTGCTTTTGGGAATTCAAAATTTAGGAATATAAGAATTAGGGTGTTCGAATAAAAATGAGAAATTGAAATTTTAAGCAAATAATTACGCAAAAATGGAGTAAAAAATTAATAAACAATAATAAAAATATAATATATATATATAAAAGCATTCAAATAATTAAATGAAGTGTATTTATAATTAAAAACAAACATTGTTACTTATAAAAAAATACTTCTTTATCATAAAAAGAATATAATAAATATTTAATAAAAATATAAAGTATGTATGTATTAATAAAACCGAATTTGGTGTTTCGTTTTTTTTTTGGGTTAGAGGTAACGTCAAGGAAAAAACTGCATAGATTCTGAAAGAAGACGTGCTAAAGAATATAAATCGCTTTCCGTGCAAAAAATCTAAGGAACAGTTTTCCAGAAATCTGGGTTCCTCCAAAATGGTCAGTAAAAACTGGTATTTAATTTTTAAGGGTGTTAGAGGTAACGTCAAGGAAAAAACTGCATAGATTATGAAAGAAGACGTGCTAAAGAATATAAATCGCTTTCCGTGCAAAAAATCTAAGGAACAGTTTTCCAGAAATCTGGGTTCCTCCAAAATGGTCAGTAAAAACTGGGATTTAATTTTTAAGGGTGTTAGAGGTAACGTCAAGGAAAAAACTGCATAGATTCTGAAAGAAGACGTGCTAAAGAATATAAATCGCTTTCCGTGCAAAAAATCTAAGGAACAGTTTTCCAGAAATCTGGGTTCCTCCAAAATGGTCAGTAAAAACTGGGATTTAATTTTTAAGGGTGTTAGAGGTAACGTCAAGGAAAAAACTGCATAGATTCTGAAAGAAGACGTGCTTAAGAATATAAATCGCTTTCCGTGCAAAAAATCTAAGGAACAGTTTTCCAGAAATCTGGGTTCCTCCAAAATGGTCAGCAAAAACAGGGATTTCATTTTTAAGACTGTTAGAGGTAACGTCAAGGAAAAAACTGCATAGATTCTGAAAGAAGACGTACTAAAGAATATAAATCGCTTTCCGTGCAAAAAATCTAAGGAACAGTTTTCCAGAAATCTGGGTTCCTCCAAAATGGTCAGTAAAAACTGGGATTAAATTTTTAAGGGTGTTAGAGGTAACGTCAAGGAAAAAACTGCATAGATTCTGAAAGAAGACGTACTAAAGAATATAAATCGCTTTCCGTGCAAAAAATCTAAGGAACAGTTTTCCAGAAATCTGGGTTCCTCCAAAATGGTCAGTAAAAACTGGGATTTAATTTTTAAGGGTGTTAGAGGTAACGTCAAGGAAAAAACTGCATAGATTCTGAAAGAAGACGTGCTAAAGAATATAAATCGCTTTCCGTGCAAAAAATCTAAGGAACAGTTTTCCAGAAATCTGGGTTCCTCCAAAATGGTCAGCAAAAACTGGGATTTTATTTTTAAGGGTGTTAGAGGTACACTAACTACACGGCTCCATATGCAACCAGCAGCATTTGTAGTCGTGTGTTCGTGTAGCCTTCTGTGGTCTATGTGTTTAGAGCATTAGTGTTTACGGCTCGACCATTCAACCATTCTTAGCAAAACACTGACAAATCAAAACAAATACGCTCTAACTGTCAAAATCAGAAGGCGTTTCGACACCACCTGTATTTAATTCGCCTTGAGTAAAAGTATATTTTTCCATGCGTAAAAAAAACTCAGACTTTTACTGAAGCGGATTCTGGAAGCTCTGGCCTTTGTTTAAGGTCGAACGTGGACGCTGTGGAACCAGGCGATATGACTACATATGGGCACTTCCATTTTGACGTGTCGTGATATTTGTACTACAAAATGTAAAAAAATTAAATGACGAAGTCAAATTTGTAAAAAGGGTTTTTATATATACAAAGTAATGAAGTAGCTCTATATTCAGAAAAAAAATTACAGTAATCGACGCTAAGGATTTGCAGATATAAGCAAAAATCTGCGCTAGCGTGACGTTAAAAAACGGAAGTGGGTTTTGACTTGCATTACAAAACTGAATAAGACTGCGAATTGAGCAAGATGTTTTGTACAAAACCTTTTTTAGTAAACTTAGGACTTATATAGATTTATTTTTCCAGCTATCAAATTTAAAAATCTTTGCTCGTTTTAAGGTTAATATGGGAATTTTCAGCTAAAAGTCCTCTTTTTTTAATGTAACGCCAGATTGCAAATAAGGTTGTATTTTCGGACCATGTTGTTCAATCGTTATCCCTTTTGTTACTTAATGTAGAGCTTGTTGCGCTTTACACCAAAATATAAAAAAGTAAACTATTCATATACAATTTTTTGAGAAACAATTTAAAATACTTCTGGCGTTACGTGACAAAAAGTAGACTTTTCGGAAATGCCCAAATGTATGTATGTATATCGACAGCTCAATTTCAAAACATGCTTATTCGAAAAAGTGAGTTTTGCAAGACAAGCTCTTAAATTTTACCGCCGATACAACATTCATTTATTTGCTGAGTATTTTTTTTGCATAGCTTTGGGTTGGATTAGCCAAACAATACCAAAAGTTTACAGAATTTAAGTTTAACAATATTAATTTTAAAAACGTTAAACAATTTCAAACATGCTAAGCCGAATAGCTTGATTTGGAATCGAGCTTTCGATATGTGGTTATCCAAAAGCTTGTCGTAAAATTAAAAAACAAAATGTGTGAAACATGTGTACGCTGACCATCCGTTCTGTATTATAGAGAACCGTACTGTATTTTCGTGCTTTGTACTGCATTTTTTTCTAGTGAAAACCTTTAATTTTTCTATATTTAATTAAAATTGTCTGCATTTGTACTGTATTTTATAAAATAACTAAAATAAATACATTCCCATTATTTGCACAATTTTTTTTTTTTAACATTTTGATGAATTAAAACTTTAAAATGTGAAAAATTCTTATTTTATGTCATACAGCATTCAGAAAATATTTTCCAAGTGAGATGAGTGTGTAAGTGTAGCTATTACCCCGTTAGTTCTCATTAGACATTTTTTTAAAATTTAAATCAAGTTTGCTTTTTCCCCCTCCTTTTCTAGCTAATGATTTTTTAAAGTCAAACCCTTTTAGGTAACTCAATTACGATTTGCTCTGTACATACTGTATTCACAGTATTAATTTACAATTAAAATAGGAATTTTAATATTTTCGTTAACGCATTTTTGTAATTTATTAAACAAATCACGTATTCCAAAGGGATTTAAAAACCTAAAATAGTTTTTGTCTAAATGGTTGTAGGTACCTATGAGACACATGACAAAATGCTAATTTAAATCATAAATAAATAAAACAAATTTCTGTATTAGTAACATGGTAGAATAAGTACAAGGTACCTATAGTCATTCGAAAATTTGTTCTCAATTTCAAAACCCATATAAGGTCAAACAACAAAAAAAAATGGAAACAAATTAAAACAAGCGTCAAAAATCAAATAAATTGATTTAACATTACATGGGTAAATATAACACAGTACAAAAAACATGCTTCGTTTTTTTCCAAATTTGTAGACCAGTGCAAATATTCTTGGATTTTGTGTGCCCTATAATTTTATTGAGGTGAAAATCGGCCTCATAGTTCTTTATTCGAAATGATCACTGAGTCCATATAATCGAATTCTGACTTTTAAAATAAAATTTAACATCTTGGTTCTTTGTTCTGTGCTGAGGTTTTGCATCATACATTTAAAAAAAAGCAAACAAAGTAAACACAAACATTGTTCACTTACACAGTAGGTACAACACATGATTTCGGCACTCAATTCTGATAATTTCTTATGAAAGTAGACCCAAAAAGAAGAACTTCTGCATCATTAGTTTGGTCATGGTACCTCAATAAATAATTTAAACATTAATTTGAAGTTAGTAAGTATCGTATAGGTTATTTTCATGCAAAATAAAGAATCAATAAAAAAGTCATCAATGTTTTTTCCAAAGAATTTTGTGGATATCTCGAGCAAATTTTTGAATTTCATACCTTTAATTAATTGTGAATAAAAGCGAAACGCGTTCATCAATTTTCATGATGTATGTATGTATGTGTCATTTTGTTCATAGGTTATGCGACTTTACGCGAAAGTAATAGGACTTGAGACTTTTTTTTTA
Source organism: Pollenia labialis (assembly GCA_949318255.1). Lineage (NCBI taxonomy): Eukaryota > Metazoa > Arthropoda > Insecta > Diptera > Polleniidae > Pollenia > Pollenia labialis. The sequence goes on along the minus strand of OX439139.1, from coordinate 197,659,072 downwards.
CCGTTTTGGATTTTTTATGAATTAAAAATAAAAAATTTTAATTTTTTTGCAAAAAATATTTTTTTTCTTCATACATTTATTTATAACTGCGAAACTGTTGCTTATGTAGCGAAACGTTGTATAAACTGATTAAAGAAATTGTAATTCTTAATTTTTTTAAATTTGTTTCAGCTTATTCGGACTAGTGGTTCTCGAGTTATGACAAACAAAAGAGCCTTAAACGTGACAAATTCCCCTATACGATACTTACTAACTTCAAATTAATTTTTAAATTATTAATTGAGGTACCATGACTAAACTAATGATGCAAAAGTTCTTCTTTTTGGGTCTACTTTCATAAGCGATTATCGGAATTGAGTCCCGAATCAATCACCTGAAAAATGTTGTACTGTGTTATTAAACCATAACGATTATTATGCGGATGCTGTATTTTGATACTGATCCGTTAAGGACCCTAAATTTGGCAAAGTACCAATGCAATGATATTGGCACAAAAATAACAACCGCACAGTGGTTAAAAAATAAATTTCATAGGCCAAAAGTCCAATTTTCAAAAATTTTAATGAAATTCGATAGCCAACCGGATCAAAATATTGGTAATTGTTGGTGTGGCACGCTGCTGAAAACAAATATTTGTTCATGTTATTTAAGAAAAAAAGAACAAAACACAAGATATGAAAAAGTGAAATGCCCTGTTTTTACCGCATTTTTCATTATTTTCTGACATTTTGTTTTTTAACCGATTGAGCGATTAAAAATAAATTTTTGGGTTTGTTTCCAATATTGCAACTTTTCGCGAATTTTAGCAATGTTCGCGATAGACGTGATTTTTACTGTAGGTTTTATCATTTTTAGAGCTTTAATGATTTTAAATAAATATTAGACTATGCTATCTTGCCGCTGTTAGTAAATTTTCGCGAATTTCCGCTAATTTAGAAATTTTAAACGAATTTTTGCCAATACTTTTTATGAATTTTATGGCTCGTTCGATATAATAAAAATTTTTGCTCGATTTAAAACATGCGTCGCTTTTAGAAAGCAAAACATTAATAAAAAAACGAACACAAAATACCATTTTTTAAATAAAATATCAAATTTTTTTGTAGAAAAGAAAACAAAATTATAGGCATTTAATTTGTAAAAATATAAACGGAAGTTAATAATTTATTTATAATGTAATAGATTAGTTTTTAAATTGGAAAACCTTTTTTGTTTTTAATTGAAAATTGTTTTATGACTTTTTGTTAAATATATTTCATTTGTTAAATATTGTTATTTTTTGTCAAAAATTAAAGAAAAAAAACCCTAAGAAGGCACACAACTGTGTGCCGAAATATTGGTTCAATAAATTTAATATTTTTTAAAAAAAGAGACCTCAAGCTTAATAAAATAATGATAATAATAAATTTTGTAAAGGTCGAATAAAAGTCAATTTATAAAAAATGAGAAGCACATCTACAATCAATTACAATTTATTCAAAAAGAATCAAGATGTAAGAAGAAACATCAACAGATTTAAAACCGTAAGGGATAAGCTTATCAAAATTAAGGCAACAATAACTTTCTTAATTCGCTGTCGTAATGTAGGTATCATTCCTAAATTTATAAAAAATTCAACTAAAAACATTTTAAATATTTTTCATGAGAATGAACGTTTACCATCATGTCATCAAACAATATCCAAGTATCTACAAGATCTACAACATAAAATTCTGAATTTGAGGTTAAATCAACAACATCAATTAATGAGGGAAGTGCAAAAGGAATACAGAATGACCACAGACAATTTACAAAGATATTTTAATAAAGAAGAATACAAAAAATTTTTGGATTTTGAGGATAAAGTAGCAAGGAACTTTAATGAGAAGGTCAAGAATAGACATAAGAGAAAGTTTGAAAATCTGGTAAATTTACAAAAAAAAAAGAATTAGGTATAAAATTAAACAATAAGTGGTTTATAAATAAGACTAAGATAGATATACCAGTAGGTGCACAATGGGTTCTCTCGTTAGGACACAAACACATTTTACCAACAGAAAGAAAACATTTTCCAATTTTAAAAGTTATAACGGAAGGGGAGGATTTAGTTCAAACACTGAAAAATAAGGAGGATCAGGAAATAGCTACGACAAAATTAACAACAAGTATAGATAGCTACATAAATAAAATTAAATTGACTAATAGGGATAAATTTGTTCTCGACAAAGTAAAGGAAACGGAAAGGTTTTTAAGACTTAATAGGAATATTCTTATTTTGAATGCAGATAAAGGTAAAACGACAGTAGCAATGAACAGAATTAATTAATTAAGAATTAATGATATTATAAGGGACAATTCAGTTTATAAGAAACTGAGTAAGGATCCTACTAATAGATTACAAAGGATAAATAATGACTTTGTTCAGGAACTTTTTAGGAGGAATATAATAACAATTACGGAAAAGAATAAACTAAAAACTAATATAGCAATAGCACCTAGATTATATGGGGTTCCGAAAATTCATAAAATTGGTTTTCCATTAAGACCAATATCTGTGGCATTTTGACAAAACATCTTAAGTCAAATTTAAAAAGTTGAAAACAATGTTGTTAATCTTACGAATTTTCATTTAAGAAACATTGTTGTTAACGTTTTCAAAATTTTGTATTATAAACGAAATTTTTCTTTAATTTTGGTTTATTTTATTATTTATTAAAAACGATTTTTTCACAGAGGTTTCTTAAAAAATTTTTTTCCTATCTTATCTCGACTTAAGATGTTTTGTCAAAATGCCACAGATATGTTCATGCATAAATTCTCCATCATATGAACTTTGTAAATATATTACAACAGTTCTTAGGAATATAACGGAAAATTCTAAATATAATGTAAGGGACTCTCTTCAATTTAAAGATAAAATTAAACATATTAAGTTAAATGATGATGAGAAATTAATATCTCTTGATGTAGTTTCATTATTTCCAAGTATACCTGTGATTTTGCTGTAGATATAATAGAAGAGCAATGGGATAAGATAGAAGAACACACTAACATGGAAAAGGACTTATTTTTACGTATTCTGAAATTTTGTATAATTGATAATAGATATTTTCAATTGGACGGTAATATATATGTATGTTCAACTAAGGGGACTTCCTATGGGATCACCAGCATCTCCAATTGTAGCAGATATTGTTATGGAGAGATTAATAGATAGGTGTTTGGAACAGTTGACTATTAAACCTAAAATTATGACAAAATATGTGGATGATTTATTTTGCGTAATTAAGGAATCAGAAATAGCAAAAATTTTGGATGCATTTAATTCCTTTCATGCGGATATACAATTTACAATGGAAAAGGAGTTTGAATCTAAATTGTCTTATATAGATACTTTGATAATAAGAAAGGGAAAAAGTTTATTGATTGATTGGTATCAAAAACCAACATCGTCTGGTAGAATAATTAACTATTTGATTTGATCCTAAAAGGATTATTATTAACACGGCTAGAAATTTTATAGATAGAGTATTGAAAATAAGTGATTCTTGTTTCCATAGGAATAATAAGGAGAACATTTTTAGAGCCTTAAGAGAAAATAGTTTTCCGAAGGAAATTATATCTAATTTATTAACACAATATAATAACCATAGAATATATAACTCGAAGGGTAATACGGAACCAAAAGTTTATAAATCGCTAACTTATGTACCAAAATTTTCGGAGAGATTAGAAAAATCTAATATTTATGATACTGAAAGGTATAAGATTGCGCATAAATCTTATAACACAATAGGTAGATTATTTACTAATATGAAAGATAAAATAAATAAGTTGGAAATGTTGAATGTAGTTTATAAAATACCTTGAATGGGAAATGTTAATGGACAATGTGGTAAAGTATATGTTGGTACAACGAAGAATAAACTAAAAACTAGGTTAGCAGGACATAAGTCAGATCAAAAATATAGGCACATTTCATCACAAAAAACAGCTTTATCAGCTCATTGTGCAAATTTAAACCATTATCCTGATTTTGAAAATACAACAGTTTTAAATACGGAAAATAATTATAAACGTAGGTTTATGTTAGAAATGTTGCAAATTATAAATGTACCGACAATATCGAGAATTAATTTTAAGTCAGATACTGAAAGTTTAGCACAAAATTATAGGCATTTAATTTGTAAAAATATAAACGGAAGTTAATAATTTATTTATAATGTAATAGATTAGTTTTTAAATTGGAAAACCTTTTTTGTTTTTAATTGAAAATTGTTTTATGACTTTTTGTTAAATTTATTTCATTTGTTCAATATTGTTATTTTTTGTCAAAAATTAAAGAAAAAAACCCTGAAGAAGGCACACAACGGAGTGCCGAAATATTGGTTCAATAAATTTAATATTTTTTAAAAAAAGAGACCTCAAGCTTAATAAAATAATAATAATAATAATAGAAAAGAAAACATTAAAAGTTTTTTTATTCAATGGCACAGAAAATATTTTTTGAATTTAAGTTTGTATGACTTTTAGAAGTTAAACTATTGCCAGCACTGTAGTTTTAATTAAAGAAAACAATTAAATTGAGTTTGATTCTCTTAATTTTTTTCAATTTGTATTTTATATTTTTCACTTTGTTAAAGACATGCACAAAAGGTTTTTTTTACTGACTCAAAACTAAATAAAACTCAAAAACTAGTTTGTTTAAGCTGAACCCAGCCCAAAATTTGAGTGGAGCTCAATTAATTGTAACTATAGAAACAGACACCAGAGCTGTAAATGAATTATTCATTTTCGATTTTAATTTCTTACGAATCAGCTAAATTTTGAATTAATTCATTTCACATCAAAAAAGAATTGAATTAATTATGAATCAATTCAAACGAATTAGGCAGAAATGAATTTCAATTCGTTTCCAATTCAAATGAATATGAAAAATTAATTACAATTAATTTTGAAAAATTAAAATGAATCTGTAAAATGAATTGCAATTCCCTTCCAATTGAAATGAATTTGTTAAAGTGAATTGCAATTCATTTTACAGATTCATTTGAATTGAATTGATTTTGAATTCATTCAAATGAATTAGCAAAAATAATTAGAAATTCAAACGAATGAAATCTAAAATGAGTTACAATCAATTAAATTCAAGAGCATATGTAGGGAAAATTACTAAAATTTACTATTTTTGTTGCGGTTTGAAGTTTTCAATACAAAAATTAAACAACTTTGAAATTGTAGTAACAGCAGCAAGAATTTTGAGTAAACGAACACAGCTTTGACAGCAAAAAATGTTATGTTGAGCTTCATAGTTGCTAAAATCTTTCGATTGAAATTTAAAAAAAAAGTAATTTTCCACAATATCGTATGTATGTACAAATAAGAGATTATTTCAACAAAAAATAATTGTTAAACACACCTTTAATAATATTTTCACACTATTTGATAAAAATAAAAATTTAAGTTTCTTTTAGCAAATAAACAAAAATTTCCCAGTTTGATAGGACTTTCGCCGATACCTTATAACTTAATTCCTATTCTGCCGCTACTGGCAATTCCAGTATATCATAGGAATTTCAAATCTAAACATTTTTTGTCTTTGGACTTTACTAGGTGATATACAAAACGAGCTACAATTCAAATTTCAATCAATTCAATTCGAATGAGTTGAAAATGAATGAAATCAATTCAATTCAAATGAATCTGTAAAATCAACTGTAATTCACTTTAACAATTCACTTGAATTGAAAACGAATTGCAATTCATTTTAAAGATTCATTTGAATTTTTTAAAATCAATTGCAATTAATTTTTTTTTAATTCATTGGAATTGGAAACGAATTGATTTTTATTTCTGCCTAATTCGTTTGAATTGATTCAAATTTCATTGAATTCATTTTTTGTGTAAAAAGAATTAATTCAAAATTTGCTAATTCACTGCATGAATGATTCACGAATTAATTCAAAAATTATTGATTCATTTACAGCTCTGTCAGACACCGAGGCAGCTCAGCTATTAAGGCATGCATTTGAGAGTTTTAGTAAAATGGCTTAAATAATAATCAGTTGGTTTTTAAAATTCAAAGCGATCGTCAGCAGTTGCGGAAGGAAAAATTTAACAACAAATTTATTAAAAAAAAAAACAACTACCAAAACAATTGAAAGTAACTCGAATAAAATTGTTTTGTTTTCGCTATCATTAATAGGTTTTCACACAAAATATTCTTAAAATTTCCAACATCGATTATGACTCAGAAAGTATTGGGTTTAATTGTGGCCTTATTTGCTGCCGCTACAGCAGTCAAGGTAAATATTTGCTTTTTTTTTGGTTAAACATTTTTATTTAAAATAAACACGTACATATTTGATTCAAGCAAATTATAATTGAATTTGGTATTCGTTTTAATTAAATTAAAGTAAAATTCAAGCGTTTAAATTTAATTCTGCTACCTGAGTTGTAATTATTTTCATTTTGTGTGATCGTGGCGGCAGGAATCATCCATCACTCTCACGGGAAAATTACCAGCAAACACTAACAATTTGTAGGCAAGATGAACAAACAAATGAAAAAGATTTCTACTTGGTAGTTTGATTAAAGTTTTAATAGGAACTCCCTTTTTAATGTCGATCGTTGTTGTAATCAATTAATTACTTATGCCTCAACAGTTTGTTGACCTGTCTTTTTGACTACCTGTTTTTGACTTTTAAATGGAAGTGCGTTCGATCAAATAAAAAAAACTAAAATTTTCTATTAGAAAAACTGTACATTGTTTATGGTTTTGAAAACTTAACCGGTTTTCTATATTCATCATAGCTGTTAGTTATTACATCAAACCGTAGTGATTACATAAGTTTGTTATAAAAATGCAAGAGCTGTAATACATAATTTTTTAATTAAAACAAAAAAACAAATTAAATATTCCTTTGTATACATATGTACTGTAAAAATCAAGGTTTGTTAAAGTATTAGGGTTTCAATTCGGGGAAAATTTATTTTTTAAATTATAAGCCAACAGAAAATTTCAGAATTTTGTTTTCATGGTTCTCGACTCAAATTAAAGGTTTTGTGACAAGAAATGCTAACTAATGCCAATTTATTTATGTCGGAAAATAAAAGAAGATTATTTAAGTTTTTTGTCAGAGCAAATGGTAACACTATTTGATGAACTGAACCTTGTGGTAATAGTTTCCAATAACTTTTTTAAATTCATCAGATTTTAAGTAATTTTTTGCCTAGAAGAAAGGAAAACTTCTTATTTTGCAAAAAAAAAAAAAAAATGAACACCTTTTTGTGGTTGAAGACATGATGTCCGAGTTATTGTCCCATAAAATCTTTATTAAATGTTCAACATAATGAAACAGAAATGTCAAATCTTCTGAATTCAAGCAAAATTCTGAAAGATATCAGCTCGATGTGTTTCTCAACAAAATTTCAATCGCGATTTGTTTTTTTAATTTTTGGGATGTGGATATGGAGACTCAAAAGACGAATCAAAGGACTTTGGAACAAGCTAAGCGACTTCTTCTAAGCTAAAATACATACATGTATGTTTGTATGTATGTATGTATACATACATACAAACATATATTTATACACTCCTCCGCAGGTGGGAAGGGTATACATGGAATCTCTCATGATCGGTCACCGAAGGGTAAAAATTTACAAAAAGGTAGTTGATTTTTTTGCAAGATTGATTTAGAATGCCACGAAGCAGGGTATAAGAATATATTACATTAGTAGATTTGATTGACGATTCTAAATTATTGTTTACAATTGTCAGCTGTTCGAGTAACAGGGTTGCAAACGCAATACACGTAGCAAAAAAAAGAAATACAAACAGATAAATAAGAATTGGCCAAATAAAAAACAACATAGAAACATATTTAGTTTTGGCATTGTGCAAAAGCAATGAAGTGACAATTCCAATTCTTTGTATTTTGTTGATGGATTGCAAAAAAAAATTACAATATTTTGTAATGTCAATTTCTTCGGACCATTTGCATTTAATACTGAACTCCGCTAATAATATACGATCTATTTTAATAATGCATCTAACAACGTTGTATGCTGTTACGTTTACAAATTAGGAAAACATTGTTTTATAAATAGTTTTTTTAATTTTCTCTGCATTGTTGTTAATTTTTCCCTTTGTGACATTTAGACTCATTTGGGAGTGTAGACATGCTGCTCTATAAAAATAACCGTGTGGAACGGAATTGTCAAAATTGTCTTCATATAAATTTAACGCACACATGTACAAATTTTGGCTCATATACACGAAATTTGACATTGGTGTTCCAACTAAGGTAAACAGCTGACAAACATATGGGCCAACGAGTTTACCTTGTGTAAATATACCTTGATTGATTATATTGTTTACACAATCTCTGTTAAAATTAAAAAATGGCATGTTAAACAAAATCTAATAATTTCATGTTTGTTTTTAGTTATAAATAAAAAAGATTTTTATTTTTAAAATTATACGACTAATTGTTGTTTATTAGCCGTTTCGCTTTGCATCATGGTAGTGAAATGTTTTCTCACTGCTAAATCTTATTTGTAGTACAAAAAACGTTAAAAATTTTATTAGAAAATATAGTAAATGAATAAACTGAGGTAGAGAATAGTTCAGTGGTCCCAAAATTGGCGACTTACTTAAAATTAGTTCTGAATGAAAGAATTGAGGGTATAGAGAATAAAGAAACCTACACGGAAGGAATTTTTTACTAAATATGGCTTGAACCAAGAAAATTTTGCACGAAATTTTGCCAAAAATTACTTATTCTAAATATATTTTCTTTATTTAAGCAAATTTTACAAAATCCGAACGAAATAAGTTAAAATCAAGAAACTATTTTTAGATTTTGTTGTTTTTTTTTTTTTTTTGTATGAAAAACGTCTTACTGAGCTACTATGACTATGAATTCTGAAAATTTTTAAGACACGGTCATCCCTACACTTAGCAAAAGTTCTAGTCTAAAAATGGCCTTTGGAGCGTTTATGAACAATTTATAAGAAAATCCGAGGAGGGTGAGCCACTGTCCATCCTAAGCTGTAGTTTTGCTTAAGAAGATGTCGATATATACCTTGGATCTCCTAATATCTCTAGAAACGGAGATCCGCTTGGAGCAGAAATACTTAAGTTTCCAAATGAGTTTTGTCGCATCTGAAAGACTACTTTCCAATGCAGGTTTGGTTCGAACGGATTGCGATCCCTGAATTTTTAACAAAACTCTTATTAGTTTCAATTTAAAGTATTTATAAAAGCTTACACTGCTCTTTTCCACAAGACAATATTTAGTTTTTATTACAAGAGAGATAGTTTCTCTGCGCATTTCACTGGTTGCTAAGGCCAGATTATCAGGAGACCTTTTTCCAACATATTTAAAGCTAAGATATTATACAAGTAAAAGTGTAAAATGACCCAGCCAGCAAAAATAAATAAATTTCCTCCGATATGTCCATTCGAAATCGATAAGAAATCGCCCAGACAGTAAGTATGTTCAATGTCTGACAGAAATCTGAACGAAGTCTCTAAGAATGAAGTCAGACATTTGCAATAAATGTCTAATTCAGACAACCTGGTCAAGCCACATAAATACTCTCGTAGTTCAGACGTAAGTCAAACTTCGAACGCTGTGGGCAACACAACACTTCACGCCACTAAGAATAAGGCGGTTTCTTGCAAAGGCTTATCTGATTCCTAGTCTTTCTTTCGGTTGTGAACTTTTCGCTAAATGCGATTCCATCAGTAAGAAAAAATTAGAAGTTTTGTACAACAACATTATAAGATATGTTTATGGATGGAGGAAGAGTGATGGAGTCTTTCGAAAACCTTCTTAAAATTATAGTCCTTATTTTTCTGCACAAAGTTTTATATACAAAAAAACCACAATGTGCTAGATCCACCAGGGGTAGGAACATGATTATACCTAGATTTAAATGTCTTGTGCCGGAATGGCAATTTTTTATAAACGCCGTTCGTCTTTGGAATGATGTGCCAAACAACTAACAAACAAATAGCAACGCAACTCTGTTTTTGCATTGCATTGCAGCTCCAAATGACAACCATTCTTACCCTGCAAATAATAGCCCAGTCAAAACAGTTTTAAAACTACTCCATTGTGTACACAAGAGGATTAGTTTTAACTCCGTTTAAAAACGAAAACATGTCATTAAAAAACGAAGACATGTCGCCTCACTACAAATACTTTTTAACAATGACATGGTCCATGCTTGCATTACATCAAACCAGTCCATGGAGTAGTCCATTGCATGAAATTGGATCAGGTGGTCCAATAATATTTGCAGGGTAGCTAAACACTAACAAATCCAAGGCGAATTTAAAAAGGTAAACTCATCTAGTCAGCCGTTCATCAGCTCTCTCAACGGCGAAATAAAAAATTGAGAAACTTCAAAATATAATTTTGTTTTGAGAAGAAGTTGATTGAAAAGAGCCAAAAATATTATTTTTATAGAAAAAAAATTTCAAAACTGCGAATAATTAAAGTGAATTCAATAATTTCTTTTATAAAAAAGTGATAATTTTAATTTACAATAAAAAAATTTTGGCAGCTATCAATTATATTGCAAAAACAAAATACATGGGGCTTTTGTAGTTGTAGAGTTGCACTTACCTGTTATGAATGCGCCTTGGCTAAGAGTAACAGTAACGTTGTAAATCAGCTGATTCATTTTGATGTATGTAAAGCAATTAGAACGATTATTGTTAGCAGTAAGATGTTGCGTCCCAATCTGTAAGAAATAGATCGGTCTTACTTTGTTACGGAAGGGTAAAGTTTCTGTTACGCTCGGCTAACTGAGCCTTAAGTCACCGTTACTCCCGGCTAACAGAGTCTTTAACAGTTAATACGTTAAAACGAAGGCAAATGTATATTTTATCTGCTTAATCCGCGACGTCACGTATACGTAAGAGAATCTATTTATTTTAACAAAAACATCTTGCAATTTTTATTTATTAAATTTGTGTTTCTTTTTTTTTTTTGTTGTGCAAATTTATAAAAAAAAGCTGTTTTTCTCGAAGTAAACTAATGGGTTTTTTGTTCTTTTAGAACTGAATATAAAATAAAATTAATTAAAAATAACAAAAAAACACATATGTATGTACATATGTACTTACATACATATCTTGAAATAAATTCAGATGCTCTTTTGTGTTGCCAGAAAGTGAATTTAAAAAAAAATGGGTAAAACGCCAAATGTTCACAAATGTGCTTAATATATTCAGCTATGCTGAATCTTTTAAACCCTTCAGCATGAGTAGGAATATTTCAGGAATAAGCTTATTACAAGATAAAATAATTGGCCTATAATCACAATGATTTTTATTTTATTTCTAGTGATATAAAACTGAATCGGACCAAGTATCAATTAAATAACATAATTCGTTTTGGGTTTATATTGGGCATAAGGGAAATTGGTAGAGTGATTTCTAGTATTAAAAAGAACTGACGTTGCGCTTTTAGTCATATTATATGTACATATTTTATGTTAAATTAATTATAAAAAATTTGTGTAGTGGGCAGGCAAAAAATCGGATTTTACATCTGAACCACATTGCCTCTAACATAAGTCTTGATTAAGTTATATTGAAATTAAAGATGATTCCAAATTAATTCTTAATTGTTTGCAATGTAATTTGCAGCATCTACTTAATGGGGTACAAATACAGGTGTGACCAAAAATATAGCAGTACTCTACGAAAAATATCTACATGAATTTAAACCTTTATAAAATATGTAGGGCAGTTCAAAATATAAAAAAATGTTATGTCTTTTGTTTGTGATTTAATTAAATTATTCAGACAAACAACGTTTAATAAGCCAATGAGAATATCGCATGATGATCTATTAAATTCAAAATAAATTAAATATTTCATTGTATATTATTATTGCTATTATTAAAATATTAAAAAAATGATTAAAGTAACAGAATACAATAAAAATAAATGTTTATAACTATGCAAAGTGACAAATCTAATAAATTTATTATGACTTTAAAAAAATGTGCCGAATCTTTGATACCCTTCAACCCTTATTTCAGGAGGGCCCACTGGTATCTAAAATTTATTAACTGGTTGCAGTTTTTAGACTGATCTTCATTGACCGTATGAATTCAAGTCTTAAAAAACTGTGACAGACCAAATTTATAACAAAATAACATTCATAAATTTATCACTCTGGCCGAAGGAACAACTACAACAATAGCAGTGTTTGCTACGGTTTGAGACGGTGTTTTCCGGAAGGGGGCTTTATACGGCGCCAATACTTGATATGGACCGATCCTCACGAAATCGGCAGAGTGATTCTTTGTCTCATTGAACTGTGAGAGACCAAATTTTATTACAATAGCGCCATTCGTTACGGTTTTAAGCGTACTAACCAGTTTTTTTTCGAGAGTAGGCATTATATGATAAATTATGTACAGATCTGCACGAAATTTAGTAGTATGATTTCTAGCAATATAAAACAAAGGTGTGCGAAATCGTATATCAATCTGTAAATTTCGCCACCATTAATGTTATAAATATTTCATAAAATATAAATTTTTCAAGGTGGTTGTTCCACATTTGGACTTATAACTAGGGATGGGCAAATTTAAAAAATATATCGCTGGCTTAACATGTAAAGGCTCTAAGTCCACTTTTTTAAGAAATTGAGATATGAATGCAGAAATGTGCAATAAGTAAAATTACATTGTTCACAAAGAAAAAAATTACGGTTATCTCATTTTTTGTTGTTGTTTTGTAGTGATGAGCAAAAGCGCTGAGTCCAACTTATCGCAAGAAAAAGCTCTAAGTCCCAATTGAAAGAACAGTTTAACCATTTCTCTCAAATTGTTCCATCACATGTATTTTGATTGTTTTTTGTCTCTCCTGTAAAATTTTCAAATATGGACTTTACATGTTAAGGCAGCGATATCGATATACATATATCGAATCAATATTTTTTAAGAGTATAGATATTTATCATTTGAAAAATATCGATATATCGAACGTATTTTGCTGAAATTTTTACCAAAATAAAAAATGTTATATACCTTTGTACATACATATTTATGAACAAACATATTATAGGTATGTAACATTGTTACTTTTTATTATTGTTTCATTTTATTTAAAAAAATTAATAAGAACAAAAAATTCAATCAAAACAAAAAATTCAATTATGTACAAGGCGAATTTATTACAGGTGGTCTCAAAAGCCCTGCTGATATTAGCTAAAATCACTGTTGGATGTCAAAATTTTGTTTATTCTCTTTTATTATCTTTGTTTCTGTTTTTGACATTGTACAATGATTTTACAAAAACAAATTGCTTGTGGTTTTTGTACGAGTTGTACTTGTTGTAGTACCGAGATTACCTGGGATGAATTCGCCTTGATTATGTATAACAAAAACAAAAGGGAAGAATACAAAAAAAAAACGTATGAAATCCAAAAAAAGTAAATTACGAAAAATTTAAATGGAATGAAAAACGGCTAAAATTTCGAGTATTTAATGAAGACTTCAATAGTCGTATTTCAATATCGATATATTGATATATCGGTATTTTAAATATCGGCTATTTTTTTAAATATCGATATTTTGATATATCGATATATTTTTCCCATTCCTACTCATAACTCTAATTCTACTGAACTGATTTTGCCCATACTGCTAAGGAGACCCAGAAAGAATTTGACACCAATATTTTACTTTTTTTATTGTTTGAAAGTGAGCGTGTTTTCAACAGACGAATAGACAGATAACTAAATCGACAAAATATATTTATGGGGTCTTAGATTGAGACACAAAATGTTTCACACAGAGTAACAAACTTAGTATACCGTCATGCAGGGTATAAAAATATAATAATCTGAAAGTGAATTCTGTACTTTCCGTTATTCATTGTATTTCGAAGGCGTTTGATTTCGATTTTATTAACACAATAACCCAGAATTTAATAACATCACATGAATATTCCAGTACAATGACTTCTCAAAGTGTCACCCAACTCTTTTTTTTAAACTTTCCCTAAATGAATGCATCAGGTTGTGTGACTGCTGCTGTTAATTTACATTCAATTAACAATAATATTTCTGTTTTTATAGTAGTTATTGTATTTAAAGACAATTTTTAAATGTGTGAGATGAGATTATTTCGTTAATTTTTCCTCTTACAATGATCTTCTCTTATGCCAGTGGAAAGTTGTTTTTTATATGAATAATTTTTTAATTAAAATGTGTCAGGTATTAAATTAGCAGTAACAGTTAATTCTAAATGGAAAATTAAATGATCTCATCATAAAAATGTTTGTAGTTTTTTGAAAATGCAGGTAATTTATAATTTTTACAAATGTGTTGATGCTTTTTATAATTTTCTGAAATAAAAAAAATCGATACCTACGTATTTGTATCTGCTGATGACTATGGCGTCATTTGTTTTTCTCTAACAGCTCTATTTTAAAAGACATAGTAAAATTGTTACATTAAATGCATAAATACACCATTTTTTTATTGAATTTTTTATGTAAATGTTGTGAAATCAAAATGACTGGGGGGATCTTTAAAATTAGCTGAAATAATAAAAATAACACATTTTTACCACAGCCCTTTTGTCTTAATTCTACGCCCGCAGTCCAAAAATCTAAGTAAGATCCAATTACTTCAGTCTATGGTTCATTGTTAGAACTACGGGATAGGCATATTTTTGAGCTTCCTATTTCATTAGGGGGCTTTAATATAAGCTAATTTGTAAAAATATTTAATATTGGCACGACCCTTTTTCCTCTTAATTATCTGCTCACAAGCCAAAAATCAAAAATATGGCTACGTTAGGAGTTGGCCAACGTGTTTTTTATATCCAGTTTTCAGGCTTCAAAAAGCTTTGGATAGACAAAAAAAAGAGAAGCACACAAATAAAGAAATTATATACTTAGATAACACGTTGTACAAATAATCTAGACAGTTTTTGTTCTTGTTTGTGGTGTTTATATTCTTGAACATTTTACCCTGTCAAATAAATTTTGTAAAGCTAAACCTCTTAAAACTGTGTTAAACGTTTTTTTAATGTTTTTAAATATATGAGCAATATAAATATCATTAATAGTCATATCCCGGAAAAATATTGTTATCATGGTCAAAAATTTTTAGATACGCCCACTAAGGTGGGCAATACTTTACAAAAAACTCAGTTTACATGTTTTTGTACGATAATTCGGATTAGCTTATTTTCAATATTCTCAAAAATTGAACTCTAACAATTTGTATATTGAATAAAAAATTTAACCCTTAAGTGAGTTAAATAACTTATTTTACTTGCAGAAAAAATTTATGCATATTTTTAAAGTTACATAAATAACAAATACTCATAATACAAAAAGCTAAATTGTATGCCAATACACAATAAACACTCTGCGCCACTTTAATAGCGCAAAAAAAGTAACTTTTTTCTAAGCATTACATTTTTTAAACTAAGTATGTAATAGACTTTTTACACTGATCAACATCAAACATCTACCAATAGTGCCCGTTCACACACGTCAAGTTTGACATTTCTTTTCCCCTCTCTCCTAAAAACTCAAGACTTGACGAGTCAAACTTGACGTGTGGAACCGGTACTTAAACATGTAAAAAAAGAGTGCAAATTTTAACTGAACAAATTTTTGCCTGTAAAATCCAGAAAACAAAAACATACACTCAAAATATTATGTAGTTAAATCCAAAGGAAAATTCCTTTTAAACAACTTAAAACTCATTTAAAAAACGGATCATTTACATTTCGTTTAAAACAAATGATTTTTACATTAGTTTTTAAATTTTTTATTTATTGAACAGCATATTCCTTAAAATTGAATAGTGTTTTCTTTTAAAAAATATATTTTAAATGACAACAAGTAAAAAAGTATAGTCGGTCAAGCCTGACCATATGATATCCTACACCACAGTCTTTAAAAACAAATTTTTGAGAGCGTATGGCTATATGAATAGGGATCTATCTATGTTTTAAATTTCATTAAAATCGGTTTGACAGCTTGTGAGAGGCAAATACTGCCCTCCATCTCCCCTCGTGGTCCTAGTTTTTTTAAATACATAGCTAATGTGTCAGTACAAATATGGATCTATATACGTTTAAATTTCATTAAAATCGTTTTGACCTTTTCTGAGAGGAAAATATTGCCCCCATCTCCCCTCGCAGTCCTATTTTTTAAAAATGCATAGCTTTAAATTTCATTCAAATGAGTTTGTTGTTTCTGAGGGACAGAAACTACCCCCTATCTCCCCTCGTGGTCCTACGATTTTGCCCAATTTCCATAGGCTTGGTCCTTGTCTATGTGCCAAATTTTATTAAAGCCTGCCTGCCAGCCAGCCAGCCGGACGGATATCGTAAGATCAACTCAGAAAGTGATTCTGAGTCGATCGGTATAATTTAAGGGGGTCTTGGACCAACATTTTAAGGTGTTACACACATCAGCACAAATGCATAATACCCTCTCCACTATTGTGGTGTGGGTATAAAAATTAAACTACAAAATAAATACGAAAAATCATTATTTTTGGCAGTTTTTTTTTAGAATAACAAACAGAAATGCTAAGAAATAAAATTATTCGTAATATAACTATTACCGTATTACAAGTGGTTTTGTGAATACGGCATATATTTTTATTAAATTTTAACAGTACGAAAAACGAATTTAATATCCCATATTTCATATATCATATATTTCACAATATAGAAAACAAGCAAAAAACATACAATTTGCAAAAAAAAAAATCTACAATTTATAAAAAAATCATTTAAAAGAACAAAAACTGAATTAAAAGTGCGGGTCCGCCATCTAACGTTTTTTTTCAACTAGTGCTTATTTCGTGAATGGTAACACTTAGCTCATGTCTGATTTGACAGACAATTAATTTTATCCTTCCGCTGAACGAATATGGTTGTGTATACGCTTGAACAACGCTAGGAAATATCCGTTTTCGCTTCGCGATCGACTTACAGAAGATGCCGATTTTGCCAAAAAAATCATCTTTTCAGATGAAAAGCCGTTGCACCCAAAGCAAGTCACTGTTTGGTGCGAATTTTGGTCCAGAGGCATAATTGGGCCATTTTTCTTCGAAAATGGACAAGGAGTGGCCGTTACACTCAATGGCGATCGTTATCGGGCCATGTTGAACGAATTTTTGTTCACAAAAATTGAAGAGGAGGATATTGGCAACATTTGGTTTCAACAGGACGGCGCTACGTGTTTGAATACATTCGTATAACGATGTTATGTAGTCTTGTGGAATTGAGTCCAGGCTAGTTTGAAGGCTTCAATAAGTCCAGAAACAGTTAAAATGCCGAAAGAAGAGATCCAAAAAGTTTATTTATAACAGGAAAGGCCTTTTATAGTACGCCATTACAGTTTTAACCATCAAGTTGTAATACGTCATGTATGTACAGTGTTGCCAAATTAGCCATTTAGTGGCTAGATTTAGCCATTTTTCACCCTGTTTAGCCATTAAAAATGCATTTAGCCATTTTTTAGCCATTTTTCAACTGGTTTAGCCATAAAATTTTTCTTGCCGTTTTTCTTTTAAAAGAATAATTTTTATTTTATTATAAAAATATATAAAAGCAAAATAAACATTTTAAATAATTAAAACGGCTTTAATTTAAATCACAACTTTTACAAATGTTGAAAATCGCTATAAACGATGATGATGAAACAAACATCTTTCAAAATAAAGGAACAGTATTCCAATATTAAATTTATAAAGCGGATCAACACAAACATCGGTGTTTCTTTCTGGTTGCAAGTATTTCAATAAAGAGATGCTGGCGGCAACAAATTTTTTTTAGAAATTTCAGAATTTACTATAAAGTTTCTCTCACTTCCATGGTCTAATGCTGAAGTAAACATCGTTAAAAGTAATTTCAGAAATAGGTTACATTTAGCAACCGTTAATTCGATTTTATCAATTAAATATTTATACCACCACCACCATGTTTGCAACACCTTAAAATATTGGTCCTAAGCCCACCTTTTCCTATGCCGATTGACTCAGAACCACTTTCTGAGTCGAATTAACGATGTTTGTCCGGCTGGCTGGACGTCCATGTAAACCTTGTGCGTAAAGTACATATCGCAAATTTGCAGATCATTTAATAAAATTTGGTACACAGATGCTAATGAGGTGTAGGGTATCATATAGTCGGGGTTGACCGACTATATTTTCTTCAAAAGGTTGGGTAAATGTTGTCTTGATTACTATTTACCTTCAAATTATTTAAAACTAATAGGCACGAGTGATGAACAATAACGACATACAATTTATCGATGATTTAATTTTTTAAATATCTTTCAAAATATTAAATACCGTTTATTCTTATTTAAGAAATCGGCCTTAGCTAACAATTTCATCGTAAACAACTTTAAATGAATTATTTCTGTGTGTTATTGAATTTTAATGTGTTTTTATTTAAAAAAGCTTTTAGCCATTTTTTAGCCCATTTTTTCCAGTAAATTTTGCCATTTTTGGTCTCCAAGTTTTGGCAACACTGTGTATGTATGTATGGCAGAACTTGAGCCGTTGCTTCTTGCGGGCTGCATTAAGAGCTGTGTTTTTTACATCTCTTTATATGATAAGCTTTAGAATTAACTTGCCGGATGGTTGTTAAATTCGCACTAATTCCTCTTTTTTGCTTTATTTTGGCAAAAGTATTGAGTAAAGTTTAAGCTTTTCTTAAAGTTGGTATTTTTCTCTCAGTAAGATAACGTTTTTTTTTTGACCAAAAATATTTTAACTTTTTGATTTTTGTTGATCTTATTGGACATTACTGGGACTATATGGGGCTATCGATTCCCATATCCTTATTTGCTTTAATTTATTTTTATTAACATCACTATTAAAAGCGTTGTCAAAATGGGATTTTCAATTTGCGCTGCTCTATTAAGGGATGCTTCATTTAAATTGTATCGGCATAACAATTTTTGACAACTAGAAAACGTGTTTTGCTTTTGTTTAGGCACGGCTGATACAGTGCATTTTCATCCAAATTTATTTTCTTTTTAAGAAAATAGTGTACAGAATCTTGAAAATTACTTACAGATTTGCAAATCAAAGTATTTATTGTTTTCATATACGGTGTTCTTTTCTAGTAGCGCAGAGTGTAAGTACGTATGTATGTACATAATATGTATGTATATATATATGTATATTCATACGTCATTTATAACACAAATGACCGAAATGCACTGTTATGCAAATATGTTTGTTAATTTATACCAGTTTCCTAACCCCCATTTTAATTCAACATTTTTGCAGTTTAATTTTAATTTTTGTTTCTCTTTCATTTGCAGGTGCCCGTAACCATCTATTATGAGTCACTTTGTCCAGATAGTGCTAAATTTATTACCGAACAAATTTATCCAGCTGTAAAGGGCGATTTGAAAGAACATGTTGACATAACTTGGGTACCTTTTGGCAAATCATCGGTAAGTTTGTGCGTCACTTTATGTTCAAACTCATATTTAGTGAATTGAAACAATGCAAGACAAACATTTACAATTACAACACTTTTCTCATTTTTATTGTTTCTTTGCCTCTTTAAGTACTCCACCCAAGGGTCAGAAGTTAATTTCAATTGTCATCATGGTCCTAACGAATGCTATGGCAATAAGGTACATGCTTGTGCCATTGAACACATTCAAGCCAACTCATATCAAACGGAATTTACCCGCGAATCTTTGACCTTGGACTTTATAAATTGCATGATGAAGGTTGGCAAGAACTTCCCCGATAATGTTTATCCCGGTTCCAGGTGCGCTCGTGAAAATAACATCAGTAATTGGGAAAATATAGAACAGTGTGCCAATAACACTGAAGGCAGTCAAGTTTTAATGAAACATGGCCAAGCTACAATGGCTTTTCAAAATCCTTTGATTAGTGTACCCACTGTAGTATTTAAACAGGTGTGTTTTATTTTATTGTTTTTACTAAAAGATATTTTTAACGATTTGTTTAATTTAACTTCATTTTAGCAATACGATTTGAAAGTCAATGAACGTGCCCAGAACGATTTTGTGGGCGTCATGTGCAAATATGTTTCTCAACCTATGCCTAAGATCTGTACCAGTCACAATTCGGCTGTAAGCTTTGCTGCTACCCCCTTCTTGGGTCTTTTGGTTTTTGCTTTGGCTAAGCTTTTCATCTAAACTTTTCTTAAAAAAACCTTAAATTTTATTTTTCTATTAAATATCGAACGCCTGATTTGCATATCGATATTATTTTTTATATACATATTTTTTTTTCTTTTTCTTAATTTCAGAATAACTAAGTCCGTCCAAATACTGAGTGTATATACAATTTAATTATTATCAAGATTCTCAATATAATAAAGTCTTACATTTTATATTAAGTTAAAAAAAATTAGTTTTTATGTTGGCTACAGTGAAAGAAAAACTTGCAAAATTACCTAGCGTGGATTAAGGGTCTTGTTGAGTACATTTAAATACTAATGTAAAGGGTGTCCAAAATTTGGGATCATTTAAAATTAAAAAAAATAAAAAAATTTTTTGAGATAATAAATATGTTTATATTTCAGTTTATTACAAACAGGTTTCGGTTAAAAATTATGTCGGTCAAGTGAACCTAATGACTCTGCAGGCTCCAAAGCTTTTACCAAAATGTCTTTTTAAGGTCTTGAACTGCTGTGGGATTATTGCTTTAAGGCTCACTTAGCCGGGAATAACAGTAACGTTGTAAATCAGCTGATTCATTTTGTTGTATGGAAAGCAATTAGAAGGATTATAGTTAGCAGTAAGATGTTACGTCTCAAGCTGTAAGAAATAGATTGGTCTTACGTTTTTACGGTAAGGTAACTGTTACTGTTACTTCCGGCTAACTGAGCTTTTACACTTCCGATTTAAAAAAAACCCCACAAAAAATAGCCTAAAGGTGTCAAATCGCACGATCTTGGTGGCCAAGTGTAACTTGTTGAAAATTGGTGACAAGTGAAGTGCAATAAATATTTGTTTTTATTAAAATAAGTAAGTAAATGAGATAGAAAAAAGAGCAGGAAATACATTTGTTTCCTTATGGTTAAACATTTTGGGAAACCAAAAAGTATAATTGTACTATTTTTGGTACAATTCAAAACTAAAAAGTTCGCTTTTGTTAATTATGTAATATAAAATGGCAACTCGTACTTAATGCCGAATAAATATATAAAAGGAATTCAGAGTTTGGTGCAAATGGTCTTGCGAAATAGAAAACGCTAAATTTCGTAGCATTTTTATGAAATTTAACGGAAACTCTTTGAATTTTGGAGCTGGATTTAACAAAACAGCTATGATATTTTGTATTTGCTCTTTTGCAAGACCATTTGCACCAAACACTGAACTCCGCTATTGTGAATAGATTTTATGCACTTGTTCATTAGACAATTGCATATGCCATATTCTAAATTAGGTATCAGCGGCAGCATATAAGCGTGCATTTTCTGATGATATTGACAAGTTTTTTAAAGATTTAGGAAACTACTTCTGCAATAGTTCTAGTAGAAGAGACATCTTCCTCTCATTTCAAAATTATTTTGAAACGGAAACTCATAATATTTTGGATAAGTCGTCCACAAGATTTTTGTCAAGTTAAAAAGTCATCAACAGAATCTTGGAACAGTGGGAGCCACTCCATTATTTTTATTTTACTCTAAATGATTTTGAAGAAGATTTTACAAGCGCTAAATTAAATAAACACAATTTTCTTGAAAAAGGAGTTTTTAGAAAAAATCGAATTATTAAAGCTAAGATTAAAAGAAAATCATCTGTATATCGTAGATATTTATGTATCGTAGATATAAATATATCGTAGATAAAAAAATAAAAAGTTTTTTCAAGCTCGAGGCCAATTATTTTTAAAAATAAATATATTATTTATTAATTTATTTGTTCCAATATTTCGATATCCCTCGGATATCAATTTCAAGGCTGTAACAATATAAGAGAAAACAATAATGTACGAATAATATTAACAAAGATTATGCTTAAATAATAGATAATAAATAAAATAAAAAAGATAATAAAACAAAAAAAAAGATGTACCTACATACAGTTATTGTATATTTATTTATATACATAAATATATTTAGAGGCCTCAAAACAGGCCTTGCAATATTTGCGATATTTCCCGCTGAATGAGAGTGTTTCTCAGTAAACAATTATATTTTACGCTCGCAAAATAAAAGAGCGTAAGCGTACATGTGAATTAATTTGCACAATTGTGCAAGGCGCTGACATCCCTGTAATAAGAATATTTATACTGCACAGCTATGAAATAAATAAATGTGTGACCATATATATGTATATATATATATATATGTATATATATGTATATATAAATCTTTAATTTTACAGAAAACC
This sequence comes from Pollenia labialis, assembly GCA_949318255.1. Taxonomy (NCBI): domain Eukaryota; kingdom Metazoa; phylum Arthropoda; class Insecta; order Diptera; family Polleniidae; genus Pollenia; species Pollenia labialis. Next base: position 197,636,688 of record OX439139.1, on the reverse strand, counting down.
AGCATCTGAATTTCGGTGCGAACCGATATAGTTTTATCTGTACAACAATAAAACACATACTCTTACCCTACAATTATACAATCGGTCACATTTGTTTTACGAAGGTTATTTGTACAAAAATTGCAAGAAACAAAAATTCTTTTGTTAGGTTTTTGTTTTATTTTTACGTTAATGTGTTTTTTTTTGACTTGGCAATGCCCAGCGGGAAAAAGAAGGAGGATGGATGCCTTCTAGAAGGCCTCCGTACTCCTTTTGGATATACAAGGCCTGCTCGCTCCATTCCATACTTATATCTTTTTTCACACGTTGTCATTGCGGAGAAGGCCTTCCGCTCTCGCATCTTTAGCAGGTACATAAGAATGGCAACGGGATCAAAAAAATAATTGTTTTGCTTTTGCTTGTGCAAAAAAAAAACAATACAAAAAATGTTACTGCTTCTCTGCTCCCTTCTCATAGAAGCGAGTGTGGAAGGTGTATCTTATCTTTTACACCAAAGAGCCGAGGCCTTCTTTAGCAGTTAGATAAGAATAGGAATTTAATCAAAACAATTTCGAAGCAGGCCTTTTAAAAGGCCTGAAGTTAGAAGGTCTTTTGAGTTTTACCGCACATACATATACGCTGATAAATGAGAATTAAAAGATCTCATAAACAACGAGAGAACGATGCAATGTTACGCTCTTTGTTTTTGCTTCTTTCCCTTTTGTATTCCCGCCCGCATCATGCAACTTTTTTCAAAAATATTTTAGTTTTCCTTGAGATGCGCATTCTATATGATTTATATTCTTTGGTTATATGCAGTGTTCGAAAATAAACAGAACATTATTTAGCTTTCGGCTCTAATTTTTTTGGGGGGGTGCTTTAAAACCATGGGAGATAAGGCCATTATGGCTTTATTGCTCAATTGAATGGGAGATAAAGCCATAATGGCCTTATTGCCCATTCATTGAGAGGTAAGGTCACATTTAAAATTTTGCGAAATGAGAGATATAGCCATATTTTTTTTCGCAAATGAGAGATAAAGCCATATTTTTGCGAAGCCAGATTCCAATACTTTAGTGTTTATTGTTTCCGGGAAAAGACATTTTTTATTCTTGTGACGCACGCAGGAAAACTTTATTCAGCGAAGCCACCTGCCGCGTCCTACTGGAGGAGAAAACCTGTAAGCACGGCCGCAGGCCGCCACGCAGAAAAACTTTAGTATGCGAAGCCAAATTTCAATACTTAAATTTACTGTTTCCGGGAAAAGACATTTTTTATTCTTGTGACGCACGCAGGAAAACTTTATTCAGCGAAGCCACCTGCCGCGTCCTACTGGAGGAGAAAACCTTTAAGCACGGCCGCAGTCCGCCACGCAGAACTACATTAGTATGCGAAGCCAGATTTCAATACTTAACTTTAGTAAAAGGGCAAATCATTACCTCTTAATTAAAAAATAAGAAAACTTTTATCAATGTAAAATGCAAAAGTTCTTCAAAACTGAAATGAGAGATAAAATTATTTTCTAATATTACTAATGTGAGCTAAGGCCATGATGGCTTTATCTCCCATTCAAATGAAAAAAAAAAAAATAAAAGACTTTATCTCCCTTTTGAATGAGAGATAAAGCCACCATGGCCTTATCTCCCATGGTATTAAAGCACCCCCCATTTTTTTGTGTTTGTGTAGACGACAGTTCGTAACTACGAAGCCAGCAAAATACTCCGACGTTGTCTGAATTAGACATTTCTTGCAAATGTCTGACTTCATTCTTAGAGACTTCGTTCAGATTTCCATCAGACATTGAATATATGTTTGGCTTTACGCTTGTGATATCATTGGACCTTCTTTCCGACCGATTAATCGGCTTTTGATCTCAAAATTATAAAGTTGTTTCTTGTTGTGAATTTGGATAAGTAAAGTTCGGCTTTGGCATCGGCGTAAAAAAGTGACTTTAGTCGGACTCCAAGACGTCCAAAATGAGCTTCGCCATGTATTGTCCTTTCAAGTTAAAAATTAAATTAAAAAGCAACCTCTTTTTACAAAATAAATGAAACCTGCTTAACAGTCGTACATAAGCAAAAGCGGTACACGTTTTCTAGTTGTCAAAATTTGTCATGCCCATTGGTGTGTCCAAAAAAAAATATTTTATGTCCCATCTTTTTTGAAAGGGTAAAGTATTTTTGTGATTTTTTTCAGATTTTTCGGAAGAGGTTTACTTCTTTGTGCAGATATTATAAGTCGCTGTCCCTTTAACAAGAACAACAAATATGTACTCATCTTTGTTACTTGTTAATACTGTTGCTCCTATGCATTATTTTATGTTTTTAACAGGGTGGCCCAATAATAACGAAGGGGTTTGAATTCGTTATAACTTTTTATTCAAGAAATAATTATTATTTTTTTTAATGCAGTATATAAATGGGGAATATTTTTACCCCCATATTCATAAAAAAAATTGTTGATATATAAAAGGTTTATTGAACAAATTTCCTATGAAAATGTGTTCAATAAGACTTTTATAAATTAAAAATATTTTTTATGAATATGGGGGCTAGTTTAGTTATGAAAAATAATATCTCCGCAAGTGGTGGCCTGTATAAAATTTATCTAAAGCATTCATTGCAAGATTTGGAATTCTTAACCTCTCAGCTTTCGTCGTGCTTTCTCATAACCAGCACATTATGTAACTGGGGTAAGGACAAATACGATATCTTAAGTTCAGGTTACAGTTTTTCAAAACTCTCCTATAATTGTGGTATAACAACACTAAATGCCTCCCTCAAATTGTTACATTAACGCTGATGTATTCCGATTCTCACAGACAATAAGCTCTTTTGCCAAGAACGTGTTATTCTATAGAAAAAATCGATTATTGGTGGGAAATATTATCGTTATTTTCACAATCATCACTGGCATTGTTTCGATTATCCTTCTTAATAATTATGATAGCAACCATGTCAATAACATCAATGTACGATATTCATTTAAAATCTATCAAAAAAATAAATCCATTTCACGTCATAATCAAAATAAAAATCACTTTGAAGTGCGAAAACAAACGAAACGGAAAAATAAAGTCACAAAAAATCTAGATATAATCGCGATTATTGAATGTATGTTTTTAATAAACAGCAGTTTCAAGTGTTTACAGGTACTTTTTGCAAGATTACGACTAAATGGAAAAAAAAATTATAATAATAATAATCTATTAGTAAATTAATAACAACAGTGAGCCAATGCACCTTTATCTTCATCCTCGTGTTATTTAACCCTTTAAACGATGTCTGTCAGCTGTTTATCACTTGATTAGTTCTCTTAGATACTGGGATTTATTCAGCAATCTCAACATTTTCGACACAAATAATGAACCACAAAATACATATGAATATGTGAGGCATTGCATAAGAATATGTCTTTAGGAATAGCAGTACATACATGGATTAAAATATGGAAACTTTTGGGCTTATTTCCTAAATCCTTTTACTTTGCGTTAAAAAAAATTTTATAAAAGATTTTGTTTATTTTGAAAAATTTCTATGAAAATATTTGAAAGTGGGTTCATTTTAAGGAATAACTTAAGAAATCACAATACTTCAACTAACGGGTAGTCCAACCAAGACACACAATGTTAATTGTGAATTTAACAAAAAGTTTTCAGAGAATTATCCTAATATATTCATATACATATGTATATATTATATATAGGAGGATCTATGACAATTATATGTGAACCAAAATAATGGACAAATGCTCGCTACGGCTTCGTGGGCATTCCTCTCTCCGTTGCCTAATATTTTCAATAATTCTGAGACATATTTGAGGTTCAATATCGTTATTGGGCCGAATTATCTTATCCTTTAGATCTTGAATTGTTATTGGCTTATTGAAGTACACTTTTTCTTTCAAATAACCAGAAAGAAAGAATTCCAACGGTGTTAAATCACATGATCGTGGTGCCCAATTAAGATCGCCACGGCGTGAGTTAACACGGTCATTGCTTTGTTGGCTGTGTGGCAAATTCAACCATCCTGTTGGAACCACATATCGTCCAGGTCCATATTCTCAATCTCTGGCCACAAGAAGTTCGTTATCATCTCGCGATTCTTTAAGAAAACTAGTGGTTACTTGTACGACGTAAGATATTTAATACATAGGTGTGAACATATCTTAAAGGCTCAGTTAACCGGGAGTAACAGTAACGTTGCAAATCATCGGATTCATTTTGTTGTATGTAAAGCAATTAGAACGATTATAGTTAGCAATAAGATGTGACGTCTCAGTCTGTAAGAAATAGATTGGTCTTACTTTTTTACGGTAAGGTTACTGTTACCGTTACACCCGGCTAACTGAGCCTTAAGCCTATTTGTTTAGTTTTATTGGAGAACAATTTAAATCTCTAAAGGTTTGGGAAATGTTATTCGAATTTAATATAATCATCAGTTCTCTGCGGTTATAGCTTTGTAAGTTTTTATTCCTAAGCACTCCTAATGTCACAGATCGGAAGTTTTTATTATTCCAAACGTTATTGCACAATGAAAAAAGATAACCAAATTGTAATTGTGCTATATCTTTTCCAGAAATCCTACAAAATAATTGAAATTTTGCCCATGAAGATCAAAAGGTGCCATTAAGCAATTTTTCCTTTTTGCCGCAAAAGTTTGAGAATGTTGAAAGCATATATAAACTTATTTGATTGCTCTCAGGAAATGCTATTTGTTCAAATAAATTAAATAATATTTTGCATCGATTTGTAATGTGCGGGATTTCCCGGAATTCCGGGAAATTGAAAAATAAATCCCGTTTTCCCGGGAAATGAAAAAGTCCGAGAAAAGAAAAACTCTAATTGCCTGTGAAACTGAAGATATATTACTTTTTTTATTTACAGGAAATAAACCATTCGAAAAGTAATTCGTGCTTAATTTATATGTTAAAAATGTTAGTACTTTAATAGGAATAAATATGTTTTGTTCTCTCTGTTCCTTTATTAATCATATTTTGTGTCATAGTTATAACCATATTTAGATTTTTGGTTATTTAATTCGAATAATCATAGAAATTTCGCGATAAATATACAGCAGCAACAGGCAATTAATCAACTAATGGCTAATAAATCACTGATGGTTTAAACGCTGGTTTAGTTGAACTAAACTCAAATTTATATGCAGTTTAAACTCAACAGCTATAAATCAGTGTCCCATGTATTATATGTTGTTAAATAATAACATGTGGCAGCACTACGATAAATCTTAGCAAATTCATACGGTCTGTATTGGTAGTTTAAACGCCCAATTTTATGCGTTTAAAAATGGTTTATATGTTGGGTGATTTATAGATTTGTTGGTTTAAACACATTTTAAACCAAAAATAGAGTTTAACTTGCTCTGATTTTTTAGCCCTAAACAGTCAATCTAAAAAAACTTTTTTTTAACAGTGGTTTAATCTTTAATTGTTTTATTATCAAATTTATGCCAAAAATGTAATCGGTGTTATAAGTGTTATCTTCATTGTTAACGTTTACATGTGTAAGTATGCAGGGCGGTGTTATTAAATGGCATTTTAAGATTTTAACTGTGATTTAAAGACAGTAATTTGCATAAATTAGGAAATAAATGTATATGAAAAACACATAAGTATGTACATATCGCTATGTGTCCTCTTAAAGAGGTAAACTCAATATTTATAAATTTTCAGTAGAGACAACTGGGGAATACAACTGTTTTTTTTTTTTTTTTTTTTTTTTTTTGAACTAGAGAAATTGATCAAAGATTTTTAGCAGTGATGCCAGAATTCCTACATTAATACCTAATGGCTAAATGTATGTAGACAAAAAAAATGGCTAAAAAATTGCTAAAAACTACCCTACAAGAAACGAATGAGAGAGTAGTCACATTTTTCATTTTGGTGATAAGAAAATTATAGGAAAAAATTACCAAATGTGACCGATAACTTGATTTCGGGCATTTCTTTCTATAATTTTCTTAACACCAAAATGAAAAATTAATTTCATCATTTCTTGTAGGGTAGCTTAAAATGGCCAAGCGATAGGTATTAAAACAAATTATGAAGGTAATTAAAATTTTATTTATTGCAGCAAATCAAGAAGATATTTTTAATTAAATGAAAGTAATAAAATGAAGGCAATAAATTATACACTGATAGAAAAAACGTCATAACTCTGATGTATTTTGACATCAGTACTATGACAAGTGTCTTCGTTTTTGACCCAATGACACTTTTCATTATTGTTATGTCAACCTTAACATCACTTGGCCAAAGTGTCATCATCGGCATCACAGAAATGACGAACATGTCCTTCGTGCGTTAACGCAGTAACATCGGAGAAAGGACACATTAGCATCAATTTAATGTCAGTGTGTCATTAAGTCAAAGTCATTGGAATTGACTTAAGTCAACGAGAGAGAATATTATTATTTACTTACCCGTTACATATGTTTGTTTCACGTTTGTTGAATAACGACCTTTGTTTACAGCAGAACTATCAGTAATAAGACACCAGCACCATGCCCCATATGGTTTTCGTAATCATTTTACTTTAAAAATTTAATGTATTTAACTAAATAATTCAAAAAAATAGAATATAGGAATTTTTGCTTCTTGTAATCATAAAAATAATGTTAATAATATACAAAATGTGACATCGAATTGATGTCACTATAGTCATAAAATTGATGACACATACAAAATGACAAAATTGTACGAAGACGTGAATCATTGGATTGATGTTACTTTTTGCATCATTGATGCCATTTGTAGTAACATTGATGTCACAATTCTGATGTTAGGGCATCATCAATATGAAGATACATTTTTCTATCAGTGTAGTATTTAATAAAACTAGTGTTTTATTAAATAAAAAATAGAAGAAAACATACATTAATACTTATGAATCTACATGTTTCGCGCATTTGTTTTTTTTTTTTGTTTTTGTCTTAGTGGATCGATTTGGCGAGGGAGCAACCTCCAATCCATATGCTATCTTTAACTCAAGTTCGTGAATGTTTAATGTTGTTTTGTAAGTTCAATAATACACAAAACTCAAAAAGTACCAATTCAAAAACAAAAAGTACCAATTCAAAAACAAAAAGTACCAAAAAGTCTTTATTATAGCTTATCAATCACTCTGAACTCTCCATGTTGAATTTTAAGATTCTAGATTCAGTATTTAAAGAAATTAAAAAAGTATCAGTTAAAGAACGAAAAAGTACCAGAAAGATCGCTCTTACATATTCTTATTCACTAGAATCGTGCATGTTTAATTTAATATTTCTACGTCCATTACTAACTGAAATTCAGGATCCTGCGCCTATAATTTTATGTTTCTAATTTCAATATTATTGAAAATTCAAAAATTACCACATGCAGGACGTAAAAGAAATTAAAATTCCCGTATTTTCCCTTTTCAATACTCTTTTTCTCTCCATTAAAATATAAAAAAATTTTAATATTGTAGTGGGAGGCCATAATTTAATATGTATTTGTCAATCAATGATTGTTGGACTAAAGAATAGATGCGGTGACAGAGAAGTTCCTAAATTCAGGTCGTACCCGGGCCGAATTTCAAAAAATATTTTTATTAAAATATCCACCAAACCAATTCTGAACTGACGATTTGTTTCTGAAGTGACGAAATTACACTTTTAAATATAACAGGGCTTTTTGTTCTTGGCAGTTTGGTTAAAGGGTTATGAGACTAAAAAATTAAAAATAACTTACAAATATAGTAAATAATTTTTTAATTCTGTACCCATGTTCTTTAACTTTAGTGAGAACTTCTCGCATCAAAAAGTGGTGAAACAAAAAATTCTAAAGTTTCTCGAAAAGTGAGAAAAAGCTGTGTCTGTAAAACTGTGTCGAAAACTATCAAAAGAGATTACGTCGTTACGTTATAAATGTCATAACATTGCACTCGAAGCCCATGTAACATTGCAGACGTTGAAAACGCCAGTTACACATATCGTTGACGGAGACCAAAATTATTTAAATTGAACATTTTTAAAGGACGGAGGCGAAAATGCAACCGTCGGCTATATCAAATAATATAAAGTGCGGCTTTAATGTTTGTTGTTTGGAAACGAGCTTTGAAAACGTTCGTACATTTTATAAAAATGTTAAAGGCCAAATATAATTGTTTTTTAGTGTTGAATTTTTTTCTCGTCCCATTTTTATTCCTGAGTTTACCCTGAAAATAATATTGGACCACCTGATCCATTTTGATCAAATGGAATACGCCCTGGACTGGTGCAATGTAATGCAGGCATGGACCAAGTCAGTGTTAAAAAGAATTTGTAGTGAGAAGACATGTCTTTGCTTTTTTACGACATGTTTTCGTGTTTAAACGACTTCAAAACATGTAATCCAAAGTTGGGTTATATGGTCCTTCCCTAGGACATCGTAATGCTAAATAGACCATGCTTTTTTCATACGTTTGGGTTACTTTTGGACTAGTCCTAGTCCCTTGTGTTACACGCGTGTTTAGACTAGTCCTATTATTTGCAGGGGTGATACACTCGTTTACATTGCTCACATCTAACAACTACCATCAAACAAAAATAACACCATTTTAGAAAAAAAAAAATGTTTAAATAAAAAATGATTTTTTCTACAAAAGTGAAAAATTTAAAACGAAAACACAAACATGTGTTTGAAGTTCAATTTGTTTAAAAATATAAAATATAATTAACAAAACAACATTGCAATAAAAGAGAAAACTTGGCAAATGGTAACGCTTCTTTCAAAAACAAAGTTTTTTTTTGTCAGTGATGCCACAATAATAAAATAACTTATTGCCACTTTTCTAGTGATGACACTAAAATAATCGAAAGATGTAGAATAGAATAAAATGAGATAGGAACATCTTTTAAAGATGGGCAATTCCACGCAAAAGTCTATAATAAATGGAAAAAATTAATATCGGATTTTTGAAGTAAAAATACTTAAATTTGGTGGCAACATTATGTAACTTTTAAGTTTTTAAATAGACCATGTTTTTTCCATACGTTTGGGTTACTTTTGGACTTTTCCCATTCCCTTGTGGGCTTTATTTACACGCGAGTTTGAACTAGTCCTATTATTTGCAGGGTATTTGACAGTTTAAGCGGGAACTTTTCTCACAAAAATGTTACAGACACACTGTTCTGTAAATTCGCGAGTAATTTCCTTACGTGACAGCTAGCACTCGCCAAAAAGTTACAGACACAGTTTAGTGAGAAAAACAGCTGTTTGTTTTTATATACGGCATTTTCGTTTCATTTCACACATTTCAATCGAAAAGTTCCACGACGCGAGAGTCCGAAAAAATTTTAGGACAATCGGTTCAGTAGTTTAGCAGTCTAGAAACCAACAAACAAACATACAAACAGTTTTCATTTATATATATATAGATAAAAGAAAATGTTTGCCTAGTACCCTGATGTTTACTCTTTGACAACTTTTCTCAACTGAGCTCATTGCACCATACACAATACCAAAGGCTGGTGGTACCAAGGTACATTCACACAAGGTAGACTCATTTGAGAGTGTAGACATGCTGCTCTTATAAAATACTCGACTTATCAAAATTGGCTTCATATAAAACAAAAACAATTTAACCCACACATGTAAAAATATTGTCTTATACATACGAATTTGACAATTGGGGTTTATGTCTACCCAGTGTTAATTTACCTTGGCTGGTACCATCAGCTAAATATCAAACACTGTTTGCATCGCTACAGCAAAGCGTACAATCACACCACAAGCATATGGGCATTTCCATTTTGACGTGTCGTGATATTTGTAGCACAAAATGTTAAAAAATTAAATGAAGAAGTCAAATTTGTAAAAAAAGGTTTTTATATATACAAAGTAATGGAGTAGCACTATATTCAGAAAAAATGACAGTAATCGAAGCTAAGGATTTGCAGATATAAGCAAAAATCTGCGCTGGCGTGACGTTAAAAAAACGGAAGTGGATTTTGACTTGCATTACAAACTGCATAAGACTGCGAGTTGAGCAAGATGTTTTGTATAAAACATTTTTAGTAAACTTTGGACTAATACAGATTTATTTTTCAAGCTTTAAAATTTATAAATCTTTGCTCCTTTTAAGGTAAATATGGGCATTTTCAGAGAAATGTCTACTTTTTTTTAATGTTACGCCAGATTACAAATAAGGTTTTATTTTCGAACCATGTTGTTCAATCGTTATCCCTTTTATTACTAAATGTAGAGTTCGTTGCGCTTTACACCAAAATATAAAAAAGTAAACTGTACATATAAAATTTTTTGAGAAACAATTTAAAATAATTCTGGCGTTACGTTACAAAAAGTAGACTTTTCGCGGGAAATGCCCATATACACGGTCAATCGGCTGGCTCAAACACTTTATTGTGCGTGCATGCTGAAGTCGTGTTTGGGCCCCTTTACATAACTTAATCAAAACCACAACAATTAGCAAATTATCTTTTTCCACTTAAACACAACTAAATTTGTTTTACAAGCAATCACCAACAAAGTTTTAACGTAATTACCAGACATAAATCAGGCATTAAACCTTTAATTAAAACAGGTCAAAATTTCGACAATTCAATTTAAATGGCGGCATTAGCGTTTGTTTTTGCTTTCTTATTTTCTCAATACAAATAAAATCAAAAAATAGAAAAAAAAACGCCAATGTTTTACTATTTATGTACATACAGTGCACTCGGGAAAACGTCAACACTCGTTTACGTCAACATCCCAAAACGTCAACCCTTTTTTTTTACATTGCCTACTCTAAAACGTCAACCCAACCATAAAGCTTTAAAACGTCAACTCTGAATAAAATAAAATTTCGAATTTAGCAACAGTTAAAATACACACATTTGTACACACACACATTTATTTTATGAAATCAATTCAGAAATTGGGGATCCACCTTGTAAGTAGAGTAAAAAAAATTACAACTGTATGTCTGTATTGTCTTTTTATTTATGCTCAGTTGCTTTTTTGTGCAGACAATAAAACCAAGCGAAGCCGTCGAAATATTTAACAGGGCTTTGGATTGGGCTCAATGCGAGAATGTTGAGCAAAATGACTTAAATGTATTAAGACGTTTAAGAGAGCAGGCTCTCTTCCAAGTGTTGGATAGAAAAAAACAGCAGAAAAAAATAACAGATTTTTTTTAAATGCATATGTGTGCATGTAAAATTAAAAATATGATCTCATTTAAAATGTATTCTTTTAGTTCCAGTTGTCTTCTATGGTTTTAGTCAGGTTGAATACCTTTTTTATTTCCTTTTTGAATTTGTTTATGTTTGGATTTAGTTTATAATTAATAAAAACGTTTAAAAGCACATTATCGATATGTTTTTTATATAAAAATTTTACATTCGTAAACGTCAACAATTTGTTAAACGTCAACACCCGCGGTTTTAATTAGTTGACGTTTTCCAGAGTGCACTGTATCTACATACATTAAACTTGCAACAAAGTGCAAAACCATCAATGAAAACGGAAAAATTTTTTTTTTTAATCAAATAATACACAATTTCCCGTTAGAATACTTCAGACAAATCATTCAACAGGTAGGTACGTAAGTACATACGGCTTTGTAAACTTTAACACTGCATCAAAACCTACACTTCATTATTAGAAAAATTATACAAAAAAAATTGTAGCCACCGTTGCCAGAACGTTGATTTTATCGTTTTTTTTTGTTGTTGTAATTTTTAATATTTTTTTGCTTTTAGTTTGCAAGCTATATTCATTACCTCCCGTTTCCACATGCAAGTACAAGTTCGAAAAACTCAATAAACTCACACTTTTTCACTAAATTCGCACAATTTTTGGACTTTCAGCCAATCGGCTGTTTCCTCGATTTTTCGTTTAGAATACGTATACACTACACTACTTGCAAGTAATTACTTGCATGTGGAAACGTAGGGTTCACCGTCGCACAAGTCTAACGTATTTTAAAGGAAATACAACCCTTTCATGGTATGTTATTCGGGCTTAAAATCAGTTTAACACAAATAATGAGATTTCAAATCAAAGGTGGCTTTTAACATCACGCGTGTGATATTTTAGTGTTCCGTTGTAGGTGTCCGCTATGCTTTTTTGACCCTTAACAATTATTTTTTTAGAAACTTAAACTTTAACAGACTATCACTCAATTCACATGAGGGCTTTAACGACGTCGTTTTATCTTTATTCCCTTTTAAAGCAACTTCCAAAATCTCTTTGCGTTCAAACGAAATTATTTTTTTTTTGTTTACTTTTGAACAATCAAAACAAATTTAAATAAACGAAAAAAGAGAATTTCCCAACGTTCTGGAAGCATATTCTGCCAATTACTTGTTTCCCCATGTTAAAATACTAATACATTACATATTTATATAAAATATGAAACACACCAACACAAATTAATAATCAAGAATGCTGCCGGTCCCGTCTGTTATCGATAATCGAGGACTCACTGTATTTTTAACCACACACTTCAAAGTAAAAAAAAGAATGAAACGTAAAAAGAAAAAGTTAAAAGAGAAATATAAAAAACGACATGAAAAACACAAAACGAGTCGTTAAACCAAAAGAGACGTCGACAAAGCGACGTCGTAAAAGCCTCCATGTGAATTGCCTGTATGAACTTAACCATATAATGTGTATACTTTGAAGTGTAGTTGGCCATTATCTGCTGCTCTTAATTTTTCACATGTCAAACTGAAACACACTAGATAAACGATAATCCCGTTAAATATGATTATATTTTCACCGTGCAAAAATCATCTACATAAATAAAAAAAAACCACCGCATAATTTAGCTCAATTATGCACTTTGATACCATAACGTAGGTACAGCAAGACTTTAAAAGTTTTTTAAATTGAAAATAAGTGTGAACTTTGTATAGAACGTGCCACTTCCACTAAAAATTTCCAAAAATTATTATATATCCTATGTTGTTTCCAGACCATCGGTAATATACTGTCAAAACTTTAAAAACAATCGCCCAATCGGTTTCTTTTAATACTAAATAGTTTTGGTTACTTTTGTTAGCTTTTGGTTACTTTATTTTTACATTTTGGTTACAAATTTTTTTTGTTGTGGCAACGCTGGTTGGATGTTACCTTTAAAACATGGCTTCTGTAAAAGTCAGATGCAAAGCCATCTGACACAATTTCAATTAAAGTCAAAATACCTGTATTACTTTTTTGATTTAAAAAGAAAATTTTGATCTTTCTCTTCAAAGCATGATTTGTTTTTTCGCCAAATGCTAATTGTCTTTCCAAAGCATCTGGCAACGCTGATAGTAACACACATTCATGTTGAAATTCATCAACTCGTAGCACTCGTGTTCTGACACACGCACCCATACACACACACACACACACACTTAAATAAAAATAACACGATTACAACAAAACGAACTAAGTACTGAACCTTCGTAAAAGCTCTTCAATTTTGATTGGTTAAATAATAACAACAAAAACAAAAATAGCTTTTACAGAAAGAATCCTGCAAATAGATGTGATAAATGTTGTTGTTGTATTTGTCTAAAGTCAAATAGTCATCTCATGTACACGAACAACAATCCGGATAGAGTGCAGAGAACATATAAATAAACAAGGTAAATTCAAATAACGGTCATTCAAATTTTGGTAGTTTGTTCGAAAACATTTCTTAAGGTGTTTATTTAAAAAAAAAAAGGAAATATAAATAACGAACATAGATCAAAGTATAGTTTGAATATCACACTACTCGAGTATAGTAGTTGTTTGTAACAGTTTGAAATTTACAAATTTAGTGCGACGAAAAAAAGAAAGAGTTCAAAATAATTTAAAAAACAAATATCATAAAAAATCTACATAGGTATATATTTTAAAAATTAATTGAAAATAAAATAGTATTCTAAAATCTTTCAGCTGTAAAAATTTTACCCGGGGTAAGTTAAATAATTAAAATACTTTTAAGGTAAAATCTTTTAAAATTTTGGATAAAATCTTATAACAAAATCATTTAAATTAAATTTTGTATTCCCACGAAAATTATTTTGATAAAAAACTAGAAAATTTTAACTGCACGTTGAGAATTTTAAATAAAAAAATGTTTGAAGTGTTTACTAAAATGATTGTTTATCAAAGAGAATTTGTTGCCCAATTATCGAAATTGTGGGAATTTTTTATTGTAATAAATGATTTGTACCAAGGTATATAAAAAAATAAAATCAAGCAATAGGTACATTTCTTTTTCCAACAGTTTTTAAAATAAGAAACTTAAAAAATGGTTTATAATAACATGAGATTTTGGATTAAATTAAATCTTAGGAACTATAGCTCCCATATAAATTCGTTCAAATGGGGTTGGCGTGACTTAAGACTTAATTAATGGGCTTATTTTTTAAATCCCTTCACCTTGCGTTGAACATTTATAACCCCCTAAGAACCACTTAAATATTATAAATTAAAAAAATAAACGGGTTCTCTTATTTTGTTATTCCAAAATGTTTTTTGCAAGCTGTTAAAAGAAAAATTGTTTATACTTAACAATTAAGAAAGTAAAGTCGGTTAAGCCCGACCATTTGATACCCTACACTACAGTATATAAAGGCAATTTTCGGAAGTGAACTCTATTTGTGACCCATGTTCAATCATGGACCCGCCAGAACAAAATTATGTTATGAAGTTTAAAGACTTGTGTAAGATTTTTTTGTGCCAATTATTATTTGGGGTAGAATTTGCCAAAAACCGTAAATATGTGAAACCGTGGTTTCGGGTTTAAAATGATTAAAAACGGTGGGTTTCGGTTAGGTTTTCGGTTTTAAAAATATCAAAGTTAAATTTTATACAAAAACATACATACATATGTATATAATGTATTACTCAATCAAAGTGTTTTTTTCAAGAAAATGAGAAAAAAGTGTAAATTTAAACACCGTGGGCTTCGTAATTGCGCAAAAAAACAGTTGCGACCTGTACTTTGGAAGAAAATTTAAACAAATTTGGTACATACGTTTAAATTACCATAAGGAGAATACAAACTTACTTCCAGAATAGAGTCTCTCGGCACATAAACCATCTAATTATGGTGCTACTTAAATTAAATTTGTTCCAAACGTATTTTATTGCAATCTAAATCTTAACCAAATTTTATGGAATTTATAGCTCCAATATAAATCCTGCTCCCGAAAACAGCTTTTAATGCTACAACTACCTTATAAAGTTTTGCAGTGACATAAAAATTGTCAACGATAACTTGTCATGCCAAAATTTTGTGCTGGTAGGTCCAAAATTGACTACTTCATGTCAAAATTTTGTGCTGGTAGGTCTAAAATTGGTCATAGGTCCCACATTAACACTGATTTAAGTAAACCAATTCTCATCTAGATGTTGATATTAAGATAATTTTCGGCATTTTATTTTGCCAGGTCTATAATTGGAAGATTTAAATCTGGATTATATGTCATTTAAAAGATCGGGCTGGATCGACTTTACTTTCTTAATTGCCTAATAACACTATCCCACAAAAAAAAATTAACCTCAAAAATTAGATATTTTCTAAACTAAATTGGGGCTGCTGAACACGAATATGGCATTCATTTATTTTCTCTGAAGAAGCGGTTTCGAGATATACGCGAACATCGTGTTTTGCTGCAGTTGTTTTAGGTATTTCGAAAAATCTCGAGAACGATTCAACTGAATTGTACAAAATTGCAAATTTTGCATAGATAAGTCTTTACTCTTTCATCCCATATACATTCTGTTTCGATCGGATAAAGATTTCTTGAGCAACAAAAACTTGAAAAAATAGAAATGATTTTTAGAATAAAAATTTTATTTTTAACATGTATCTTAAATTATATTTTGTTGTAAACGGACCAAAAGTTAAGAAATAACGACATATTTAGTGGAGACATCCGAATTTGAATTTTCATAAACAATTGTTTTTTATCAATTATATATTAATGTACCTTATTGCGGTTTAAGGTATTATGCTTTCACTTATCGGTCTAATTCAAGATACCGGAAAGAAATAAATAAATAAAAAAAAATAACTTCATAAATGCAATATTGCAAAGCCTCACTAAAAACGAATGCGTTGACAAAGCATCACAAAAAAAAACAATGCACAAATTTTGCAACCATTGTGCAGTGAAGACGGTTACCATTCCATAATAAACTCAAGCCATTGCTTTTAGAAAAGTTGTCTTTTTATGAAGTAAGCGGCTGTCCCGCTGTTGTTGTTTTAATAACTTTTGAAATTTCTAAATTACGTAGAATATTAAAATATGTAAATATTCACTTAAAAAACTCTTAGGTTGTTTTCGGTATGTCAACATTAGTTTCCGAAGATAGATGACCAAAATATTTTTTTAATCTTATAAATTTTATTTTCGGTACTTAGCCAGATTTGTCAATAGGCCAACTTACAATTAAAATTATTTATCATTCGGTGAACTGATTGCTATATCTGCATGATCAGGGTTCACAGCGGAAAAAATGGCTATGTTCTTTATCCGGATATAAATCAATTTACCTCCATTCCTAAAGCAAAAACCTCCAGCATTAAAAGTAACTTCAGATAATGAAGAAGTAGATTTAAATCTGAGTTTTAATTCTATAGGCCTTATGAATAATAAACTATAATTCAAAGCGCACTTTATGATTTACATCATGACTTAAACTTGTCAAAAGAGAGCTCGAAATTACTCGCTTCATGTTAGAAAGAAAGAGGATTTTTAGACACAGAGATACGCGTTATTTTACTATATCCAAGATATATGGAATTCTTTTAAGAAAGTAGTAACAGAAGCCATAACTATAGTCACCTAATTCCAAATATTATGGAAGACTTTTATGTCATAGGTGTATATTAAGTAAATAAAAAAAAATTTAGAAGTCTAAATGGGTTTCATGTAATTACAGCCCAATAGAGAATGGAGCTTCCAACGAAGCAAGTTTGTAAGGGAGAAACATTAAAGTTTCGCTTACCATTGCGCTTACGGAAGACATGAATTTTATATGGTGAGTTCCCACTTTTAAGCAATAAATTTTTGACACATAATGCGCATTATTCAACGCATATAAAAATTGTTGGATGTAACGATCAGCTTTACACACTGAACCTGCTTCGTAGTAAAGGAATACCGTGTCACTTGAAATGTTGTTTTTTTATAAAAATTGTTGAGAGTTCTTTCACCTCCTTTACTGCATTTCTGTATGTCTTATTGCGTAGCGCATAGTTGTGAGCTTATTATTTTTTTTTTTTTGAATGTACCATTAGTGCTTCGCAAAATGATAAAAATTTTTTGGAAGGAGCACATATCGACCCCTTTGCGCGAAATTATCGTATATGCCAATTTTTTGAAATTGAGTTTTTGATGCAATCTTGTTCTACATTCATAGAGACGTCACCTGACAAAATATTGTAGGCGAATTCCACTTCGTTGCTCCAAAAATTTAATGTATATTTTAATTTTTATATGCAAGCGAACGCAGAAAAAAGTAGAAAAATGGCTGTCCTGTAAAATTTGGTTTTTGTAACATACGATAATTTCACGCAAAGGGGTCGATATGTTATTGAAAATGCGTTTTCTTTAACACTTTTTAGACTTGTTTCATTTTGACGATCAAGGTCAAAGATTTCACCGAGGTCTTACAGTAATGAAAAAGCATCATGATGGGTAAATACAACTGGATGCAAATTCGTGAAACGTCATCGCAACATTAAGAGATAAATCGAAGAGAGAAAATATAAAATGTTTTTTGACCAAAAATTTAATAATGTAAATAAATTAAATTGCCTCTTAACACTTAGCACTCTTATGCCCGTAATTTCAACAAATAGATATCTAGCTGTGTATAGGAATCTATGATTTTCATAATTTTAAAACGTATTTCTTTCCTATGGGTTAAAGAGTAATGTATTTTACACCACCGATTTTCGTTATTTAATTCACGTAGGTAAAAATAACGGTGAAACTACCAAATTAGTGGTACCGGATAGGTAAAGATAACTGTTAGGTACGAACACGACTAGATATCTGTTTGTAGAAATTACGGGCATTAGCACACACCACACTGAGTGATTTTCATATAAATTTTTCTACACAACCGTTTGCTTGTCAGCTGGAAACAGCACATTAATCCTAAAGGTAGTAGACATACCACGCGTTAGTGCGCGCGCCCTCTGTTGACTTCTGTCAAAAAAAGTTAAACTAATGTATTTTAAAAGAACAAGCTACATGCAAATTATTTTAACGCGTTAGCGCCAGAAAGTTGATTAACTTTGAACTTTTTAACGCGTTGTGTATTTTTGACAAGTAATCAGCTGACAATTAAAAGAAAATTTTACAAATTTGCGAATCGTGAAAGAAAAACTTATTGAAGAGCTTCAAAAACATACAAAATTTCTATAAAAAGAATAAATTCAATAAAATAAAAAAATGTTGATATACTTTCGAATCCGTTTTCAATGCAAAAATAGGTAAACAAATAAAAAACAGGAACGGCTTGAGTAACGCGCGCTGTGTAACTTGCAATTTTTCATGCGCTAAAGTTTTTAAACGCACGACAAACGTCGACGAATTAACGCGTGTTATGTACTTCTACCTTAATCCAATCAACACAACCAAGAAACAAAAATGTTTTTTTTTAAATTTAAATTTGGATGTTTTTGCACATTTCTTTTTTTTGCTCGATGTTAACCATTTTGTTGCAAATATCTTTGGAACAAAATTGACTTTAAGATATGGGTTTAAAAATTTTAAAAAAAAATTTTTTTTGCCTAAACGGAAGAACTGCAAATGTTGAATTTTGAAAAAAACGTAGAAAAAATCCATTTTTTCCAATCTTAAGGCATGTAACTCAGTGAAGTTTTCTACGATTAATACAGTAAAGATATCTCCTGAAAGAAAAAATAGATATCCTTGTAGCAGTGTAAAATTTAAAAATCCCTCTGAACCGCAACAAAACTGAATTTTCACGTACATATATCCCGAAAACGCTTCTTGAGAAAAATAAATTAATGCCACATTCGTGTCTTAGAAAACATCTAATTTTTGAGGTTATGGCAAAAAGTTAAAAATTTGTGAACCAGCGTAATCGTTTCCTTTCTGATTGTAGTGTTTTTATATTGTATTTGAATTAGAAAGGCAGACCGACACACTTAACTTTAACACATTTATAAAAAAATTGTTTGGTTATACTTCAATGTTGCTGTTTTTTGCCAGAAAGAAAATAATTCATTATTTGCAATTGTTTCTTATTTTATTTGCCAAAAAAAAAAACCCTTAAGGCCATTTCCCCCATTTTAACTTCTCATTTAATGGATAATTTAATGAGAATAATTAAATCACAACCAAAACCACTTTTTAAAATTAAGGATAAAAAAAATTATAAAATCGCTTGATGAAAAAAATCCAATAATATTAAGCAAGTAATTTGAAATAATTCGTTGTTACTATTAATTAATATTCCTTTTTAAATATGTTATATATTATTGAAGTTTAAACTTTAAACATTCAGGTTTACCTAAAGTTTACTTAGCAACAACCTAAATAGGTACTAAGCTAACCCGGCCAGGGGCATAATTCTGACAGTTGTGATCGAGTACTTTTTCGATTCGAAAGAAATTTTATTTCTATTTCCTTCAGTCGACACTGAACGAATCGAAAGTATTTTTTCAATATTGTGAATCTCAAATTAATGCTTTAAAACACTGAAATAATAATTCTGGTTCGTTCAGTATTTTCTGAAATAATTAGATATTAAATTGCTTTCGAATCGAGAAAGTGCTCGATCACGACTGCCAGAATCAGGACCCAGATCTTGAAAATAAAAATAGAGGACAAAGAAAAGAAGTACAAAATTTATTTGATTTATAAACCAGACAAATTTACATTCACATACATATATATATATGTAAAGTAAATTAAAGGAATAACATACATATGAGGTTCTTAAAGCACAATGGGTTCAAGTAACTTATAATAAAATATGAGAAAAAACGGTTAAAGTTAAATTGCGATAGCAAATTTAAGATGCTATCTGGAATATTACTTTGTAATTAATAGAGATCCTGAGATATATTTTAATCCCACACTCACCTCTCGTGCTCTGAAGTTCACCTATTAATTTCATATGTAAACTCAATTTTAGAAAAAAATGTACTTAAACCCCTTGTGCTTTAAGCCCCTCATACATATGTATATAAAAACTAAACTTGAAAATTGATTGCACTAACACCTGCAAACAATTTCCATCGCCGAATCATCGCCCGCGAATAGCCGGCAAGTTGTCTAACATCGCTGCGATGCATCGCGTGGAAGCTAAATGCGATCCTCTGGCGAATCGCGAAAACGTTCGCATGTGTCAACCACGCGAATTGCGGTACACGATGTCCACGCGAATCGCGTTACACGATTCTACGATCTTACTTCAGATTTTATTTTACAATAAAAAAAAAATTTTAAGAACACTTAAAATTCAGTCTTATGTCATATTACCAAATTATAATCAGGGCGAATTCACTACAAGCGGCAGCGAAAAGCCTGATGACTTTGACAGTTTGAACCAATTTGTTTTGGTTTCATAACATTTTATTTATAAATAGTTGACATTTTGAGCCGTAAGCATCTGCTGTTTCTGTGATTTTTGTTTTGTTGTAGTATTGCTGCCACCGTTTGGATCGAGTGAAATTAAAATCAATGATAAGAGAAGATAAGCTGTACTCATAGCATGAAGTATATAAAACAAAATTATTTAATGATCTTTAAACACTGGATCGTTTTTAAAGTTTGTTCGATTTTGATTGCACTCGAATTCGATTTCCCGAACATGGCTAATAACTTTTTGTGTAGCCACAAATATATTTTTTTGTATTGATGTTCAACACAGCATTATACTAAATTGTTTAAAAAATTTTAAATGGGAACAAAGAAGGTTTTTTTAATTGAACGTAACCTTCGTCTAGACAAAGCAAAAAATCTTGTTTTTGGGGAAAAAATCTAAAAATAATTTTTCGGTTAAAAAAAACTTTAAAAATAAGGTAAAATCTTACTTTTGGCAGCGCTGCGTGTGAACATGGTATTAGGATAAGTTACGCGCACGGCTGCCAGATTTGACGAGTTATCGTCATTTTGACGATTTTGGGTCCAACAATTGCTCATTGACGATTAAACCCTAAATTTTACGATTTTTTAAATGACAAATTTTGTACTAATAAGCAAAAGTTTTAAGCAGGGTTTAAAAAAAATGCAGTCGAAACCAAAAACTGTCGAAGAAAATACGAAAATTTCTGTACAACGACTGTTTACACTTAATGAATCGGAAGTAAAAGCTGAAGTTTTTTTTTGGCTAATGACAAATAAAGAAGTAGAATAAATGACAGTTTTTCAACGTTGACTGCAGTTTTTCAAACGCTGTTTTTAAGAATGGTTTCGTATTTCTTAATAACTTCTTGGATACTTTCGTTTATTGACAGTTATTGTGCCGTGTAAACAGTTTACTGAAACAAATTTTCAATGTATAAAATCGCTGTCCGATATCTCTTAGTTCATGTAGTACCAAATTTTCTTACTTTTTTATGAATGATGAAATTTCTTATTCCAGTCACGTCTCTTTTTCTAGATTCTTAAACCTTTGTAGCCCATTCATATATATGACCTTCTGCGAGAAAAGGGTCCTAGTGTGTAAAAAAACTGGTTTGGACTTATGAGTGGATTCTGGCACCTAAAAGGGTGTAGAATAAGATGAAATGCGTTTTTCTCAAAACTTAGTCACATAGGAGAAGGTCACATATATGACATCCTGAACTGTACCACACAAGTAAAGTCATCTGTTGGCAAGCTTCGAGAAGTAACGTATATGTACTAGAAATTGTTTTTAAAATATTTTAACGGCTTCCGGTTTTTAAGTTGGTCAGAAAAGAAGTTAAGACTTGCATTTATAGTCAATAGGAGTGAGAACAACGGTTTTATTTTTAGAGAACAAACGGTGTACAATTTGTTGTAATAAATTAAACAATTGTCGATGAATGTTTGTAAGACACTGATTATTTTATTTAAAATATAACCTTAAGAACTAATTTTCCAAATCTTAAACTAATGTGTAGAAATAATGAGGGTTGTTTTACATACATTGTGCCGAAGACCAACGCACATGCGTATGGCTTATCAGTACACAAGAACTAATTTTCCAAATCTTAAACTAATGCGTTGAAATAATGAGGGTTGTTTTACATACATTGTGCCGAAGACCAACGCACATGCGTATGGCTTATCAGTACACATTTAAAAATAACCCAAAATTACCTCCTACAACGATTGGAAATACCAACATCATTACGGCAGATGTTGGTATTTCTATTTGTGTGTTTTTATTTATATTTTTCAAGGAATGTCCTTGAATATGAACAACGTACATGAAGCAGGTATATTTACATATGTTCAACTAGTTTGAACATTCTGCCGGGCGCTAAAAGACACCGGCGGAGAAAAATCTAACTTGACTGTCTTGGCTTTATTACATCTTAATCTAATATAAATTATAAAAATAATTATCAAGACTATTAATATTAAAATAAATGATGCGGGCCCAGATGTATTATGGAAATTCAGCTCCTTAAGCTTGGTATGTTTTGTTTTCATTAATTCGACATCCTTCTGTAGCTGCTCTATTTGCATGGAGTTGTTTACTATAACCTTGTCGAAGAGTTTAAACGATTTATTCTTTACCATTTCATAATCCAACTCCCATGATGAAGTTTTAATGGAAGTCCTTTTTACTGTTGTGAAATGTTTAGAAGCAGATAAGACGATTCCTTCATAAGTTGCTGTACATCCATGTGGTAACATTAAAATTCCCTTTAATGGCAGTGTAATCCAATTACGCTCACCCTCTCCACAATCCACCGTAAGAATATGGTTATCAAATAGAGAAAAAATCCATTGATTCTCTGTGGTAAGTTGCTCCCAAACGCCTTTTCTTATAACTGCCTCAAAAGAGCATTCGGCATGGCGAGATTGCTTTAATGCTGAAACTTCACATGATCTTTCAATAGCTGGCCTCCATGGTATGTTGCCTATGCAATTAAATTGCCCTTGAAGATTTTTCCTGCATTTATTTAATTGGGCTTGTGACATCAAATAAAACATATTAGACGCGAAGTTATATACGATAAAATCCTCTTTTATCTTTGGCATCACTATGTTTGCTCCTATCTCAACTGGCAGCTTAATAATTTTATACACCTCAGAGCTGTGTTCTTCCATCAGAGGAATTTCTACTTGAACTACCAGTCTTTCGTCAACAATAGTTCCTCTGGCCTTCATATCATGGTAGACTTCTGTTAACTCCGTCCTACTGGCCTGACCTGGAAGAGCCAACTTTTTTGGAAGTAGTTTTTCAATTTCCATTAACTCCCTTTTTAGTTGTGACGGTGTCAACAAATTTGTATTAATATGGCCATGGTTGACATCGATTAGCAGATTTATTACAGATGATTGTATATTGTTGCATTCATCAATCATTAAATTTAATTGAGTTATTATGACCGTAAAAAATAATGTTAGTTTTTGTGACTCTACTTCATTTGTCACTTCTGCGCGAAATAACATCAGCTGATCATAAATTTTTTTAAAATTGAGATTAACATCTTCGGTAGTTTTTTTCATTATATTTGCCGTTGAATCAATGAGCGAAGTTTGCTGTTCAATCAACTTGTTGAGGTTCTGCTGATTTGCAAATATGTTTTTTAAGTTGTCCTCCATTATTTTGTGGTCGTCTGCATCCATCATTCCAAATAAAATTTTATAAATAGATCCAATAAACTCAAAAGGAGCTCTCTTATTTCTCGGGTTTTTCATTAGAAGATTGTTGTTTTGAACAAGATGGTTGTATCTTTTTTGCATAGCAATCGTAACCATCTCGCAAGACTCTTTGAAAACATTTAATTTCTGACATTCTTTATTTACCTTCACTACAAGTTTTCCAATTCTTTCAACCTCATCATAGTATAAATTCAGATCATAGTACACCACTAGATTCCATTTTGAATTTACTGAGTTTAGCTGTCCAACGTTGTCTAAATAAATAGCGGTATTTTTTGAAAGCTCTTTTATTGAGACTGATTTGTTTACTGGCAAAGCTTTGACGGGAACCGTTAACATTATTAAAATAAATATGACTTGGAACATGCTTAGTTTTTTAATTTCGGGTTTTTCTATTTTTGCTAAACAACAAGTCACTGGCGGCAATATAACTTCTTTATTTTCAGCATTTATTAAAGGACATAACTTATTTATTGGTCTTTTCAATGAAGTGTTTTTAGTCTTTAAGGTGACCACCCTTACTTTACCATCCTTTCCGCCATGAACCTCAGAAACCCTTGCCAATGGCCAACTAGCTGGCTGTGTATTTTCATCTTTAATTAAAACTATAGATCCTTCTTTTAAATTTTCTGACGGAAACTTCCATTTATTGCGTTGTTGAATAGTAGTTAGATATTCATCCCTCCATCGATTCCAAAATTCTTTTCTTAATTTTTGAATTAGTTTCCACCTATTCAGTGAGGTAATAGGGTTATCCTCAAAATGTTCTGGATATTGGTTGATAGGCCTTCCAATAAGAAAATGGGCTGGAGTTAATGCATCGATGTTTTCTGGATCATTATCATTCAAACTAACTAGGGGTCGTGAATTCAATATTGCTTCTATCTGTACCAGTAAGGTACTCATCTCTTCATAGGTAAGTTTTGATTCACCAATTGTTCTTTTCAAATGGAATTTTACCGATTTTACGCCAGCTTCCCATATCCCTCCAAAGTGAGGGGCTGCCGGGGGAATAAAATGCCACTGGATTTTTTGAGAAGTCAGGATTGGAATTATTGTTTTGTTATGTTGAATGGCTTTAATAAAATCTTTATCTAATTTTCTAGAAGCTCCAACGAAGTTTGTTCCGTTATCCGAATAAATATCAGAACAGACGCCTCGTCTTGAAAAGAATCGTTTTAAAGCGGCTAAAAATGCTTCTGAAGTAAGTTCACTCACTGCTTCCAGATGAATTGCTTTTGTTGCCATACATACAAATACAGCAATGTAGCCCTTGTAGGACCTTTGCCCTCTGCCTTTTGAGTATTTCATTTGAATAAGGCCGGCATAGTCGATTCCAACGTATTTAAATGGAGCCGAAATGGTCACCCTTGATTCTGGAAGAGATCCCATCAGTTGTTGAGCTCTTTCCTGACCAAATCGAATGCATTTAGTGCAGTTCCGTATACATTTTTTAATATTATTTTTCATATTTATAATCCAATATTTTCTTCGCAAGGTAGATTCCATTATACGACCACCACCATGCAGAGTAATATTATGGTACTTATTGATTATAACATTTACCAAGTGTGATTTCTTCATGATGACAGGATGCTGTTGATTGAATGATAAATTAGCGTTTTGTAATCTACCACCGACACGAAGTAGACCATCCTTATCGATGAAAGGAAACAGGTTGGCTATTTTACTGCTTTTATTGACTGTATTATACTTCTTTAAATCTTTAATATCTTGAAAAAATTCGTATTCTTGATGACATCGTATTATTAGTTTTTCAGCATCTTCTAATTCCTTTACTAAAAGATATGGTAAATTATTAGATTTGCCTTTCAATTTGTTAATGAACTTTAATATGAATGCAACCACTCTTTGAAGTTTAGAGTAATTCGAATATTTGTTAATTAAATCTCTAAGAATTTTGCTAGTTTCTGATGCAGTAGACAATAACAGTACTTGTTCGGATGTTTCTTCTTTATTTGGCCAAAACGCTAATGATTTTTTCAGCCATGCAGGACCATGCCACCATAATGGGTGTAATAATAGTTGTGTGGCGCATATTCCTCGTGATGCAACATCTGCTGGATTATCTTGGCTTCTTACATGCTTCCATATCGCATTAGGTATAATGTTGTTTATTTCTGCTACCCGATTTCTAATAAACTTATCTTTGTTTGTTTTATTTTTGACCCATGATAGAGTTATTGTTGAGTCACTCCAAGCATAGATCGTTTGTTGCCCATCAATAATATTGGATACCTTTTGTAGTAATTTTGCTAAAAGGTGTGCAGCACAAAGTTCTAATTTCGGCAAAGTTTTCCTATTTTTCATAGGATTTACTTTTGTTTTTGCGGTAAGAAGTGTCACATTGTTTTCGATTTTTATATAAATCACAGCTGCATATGCTTTTTCTGATGCATCCGCAAAACCATGCACCTCATATTTAGAAGTAGTTGTTAGCTGCACCCATCTAGGCACAGAAATTTCTTGTAGACAATGCATATTAGTTTTGAAATCTTGCCATTCTTTCTCTAGATCATCGGATATTACTTCGTCCCACTTTGTCTGCAACAACCACAATTTTTGTATGAACAGCTTTGCAAGAACTGTAACTGGTGACAACCAGCCTAAAGGATCGAAAATCTTAGCTACTTCGGATAGAACATGTCTTTTAGTAATTTTATTTTCGGATGAAACGTTAATATTAAATTTAAAGATGTCTAAGCATGGATCCCATTGTAACCCAAGAGTTTTTACTGATTCGTCATCTTTGATCTGCATTAGCTCGTTTTGTGTGAAACTGCAAACACCTTCAGTTATTTTCTTATTATTTGACAACCACTTTCGTAAATTGAATCCGTAAATTTTTAATTGATATAGAATATTATGATGAATTGTTTGGCATTCAGTAATTGTATCAGCACCTGTCATCAGATCATCCATGTAAAAGTCTTCTTTTATAATCTTTTTTATTTTTTCATTTATAGTGTTGTCAGCAATATAAAAAAGAGCTCTTACAGCTAAAAATGGAGCTGAAGCTGTGCCATATGTAACTGTTGTAAGTTTGTACTCCTTTATCGATTCCTCCTTGCTTTTCCGCCAAAGAATATGTTGATATGGTTGAAATTTGTTTGCGACTTTCACTTGTCTGTACATTTTCTCTACATCTGCAATCATGACATATTTCCACTGTCGCCATTTTAATAGGATATCAAAAATATCTTTTTGTAATTTTGGACCCGTATACATAATATCATTCAAACTTTTGCCATTTGTTGTTTTGGCTGATGCATCGAACACTACCCTGAGCTTTGTTGTTAAACTGCTTTCCCTTATAACTGCATGATGAGGAAGATAGTATATTCCACTGGAATTAGCTGCTAACTTCATGTGACCCAATCGTTCATATTCTTCCATAAAACGTATGTATTCTTCTTTTAATTTAGGGCTTGAATCAAATTTTTTCTCCATCGAATGTAATCTAGCTACTGCCTGCTTTTTTGACTCGCCAAGTTCGTTGTCATCTTTTTTAATCGGTAAATTAACCACTATTCGATTGGAGTCATCAATGTTGGTTGTAGTTTTAAAAAGTTCTTGGCAGAATTCATCTTCTTCCTGATTATTGGCGTCTAATGGTATTTCTTCAATTTCCCAAAAACGTTCTAGGTTGGTAATAGCTGACACGACCTTTTCAGATTTTGTTTTTCTTTTAATTACACCCGAAAGTATCCACCCGAAAATTGTTGATTGCGCCAAAATGCCTCTTTTTTTCTCTACACCTTCTTTAATTATATGTGGAATTATATCGCCTCCAATTACAATATCTATTCTATCCGATTCATTAAAGGAAGGATCCGCAAGAATAAAGTTGTTCCATTCCTTCATGTCATTTTCAAATGAATGACTCGGTTGAGCTCCTGTTAGACGAGGCAATATAAGCGCTTCCGTTTCCACTAAGTTGTTGCTTAAAAACCTTGGCCTTAAGATCAATTTTACTTTTGAGCTTGATACTCCCACCACTGCACCTCCAAGTCCATGAATTTCCGTTTTGCATTTTGTTTTTGGTAGACATAAAAGTTGAGAAGCTTCTTCTGATAATGTGGTTATTTGAGAACCTTGATCAATTAATGCTCTCAAAATTAAGTGTTCCCCGTTTGCTGCCTGTACTTTCACTTGTGCTGTTGCTAAAAGTACAGATGTTGTAGTAGAATCTTTCGTGGTCATTGATGATGTGTGAGTTTTTTCTTTATTTTCTTCATTAGTGTGAAGAGTTTTATGGTGTCCTTTTCCACAATGACAGCATTTTATTTTGCTTGAGCACCATTTGTTGGTTTTTTTATGTTCTATGCAGGTGAAGCACCATCTGTTGTCATATGCTAATTTTCGTCTCTCCGCAGTTGACAAAGCTAAATACTTTCTGCATTCCGGTGTGGTGTGGTTGCTTAGATTGCAGTGAAGGCATGATTTTTGTACTGAATGAAATGAATTTGATGATTTGCTCATTTCTTTAGGGGTTCTTTTTAATTCTTTTTTCAACTGCCCTTTTGAAACTGCTTCCAGTGCTTGAACCTGTTGTTCCAGAAACTCCATTACATCTTCAAGGTTTTGAATTTCTTTGGATTTCTTCACAGTCTGTTCGTAATGCCGCAATCCTTCTTTATCCAATTTTCTGATAATTATGCGTGCTATAAATGGTTCAGCATCAGCTAATTTCAACTTCATCCCCTTGAGTGCGTAAATGCAACTATTTGTTGTATCCAAAAGTTGCTTTAGACTTGATGATGATTCACTATTCACTATTGGTTGATCCAGCAATATGTCAACCTGATTAGTAAATAGCAGTCTATGATTCTCATACCTTTGTTTAAGGATTTCTAGAGCTGCTTCATAATTATTTGAAGTTATATTCAAATGTTGAACCAACCTTTTTGCTTCGCCTTTGAGTGATGTAGTAAGGCGGTACATCTTTTCTACTTTAGAAAGCTGACTGCAATCGTGAACAAGGTTTTTATATAAATCATAGAAAGATGCCCAATCATTTATATTCCCATCAAATTCCGGAATTTTTATTTTTGACAGGTTTGCTGAACTGGAAAATTCTATTGATTTTGCAGAATTGGTATTTGTTGCTCCTTCTTCTATTTTGCTATTTATTAGTATGAGCGCATTAAAATAATAATCTTCTGTTTCTATCAATTCATTTCTGTATTTTGACCCTGCGACCATGTCAAATTCTTTTAGCATGCGCTGATATTTAGCTTCTAACTGCATTTTTTTTATTGATATACTTCCTATTGTTAAAGTTTCCATATTTGAGATTATATCCTCGCAAAGTTCTTTGACAGAGTTTGACATCTTAAAAACCCCGTCATCGTCTTCCGTTTTTTCCGGTGCAGAATGTTTTGTTCCCTTATCCATCGCCGACATTTCATTTGCTTTTTCATATTTTGTAATGGTATCTTTTACTTCGTTCATTATTTTCGTAATATTTTTAAAATATTCTTGTACGAAATAATCTTCGGACTTATTTGCATGCTGTTCCAAAACTCCATCGTTTGTTTTAAATTCAGCTTCGAGTTTCAACAGACGTTTTTGGAAATCGTACAGTTTTGGTTGACGAACTGGTCGTTCGCTCAAACTTGTCAGAATACATACAATTTCGTCACCAATCACTTTTTGACGTTCCAAAATTTTGGGAATATTTGCCATACTGGTGGTTATTTGTTGTTGTTTTTTATGTATATGTATGTATAAATTTTTTATTATCTCTGTTTTAGCCGAGATAAACGCTTTATTTAAAATTCTTTGTTTAACAAATGAATTTGTTAATTAATTTTGAATTTTTTCTCTGTTTATTTAAGCCGAGATAAACGCTTTTATATTTTCTTAATTTTATCTCTGTTTATTTAAGCCGAGATTAAACGCTTTTATTTAAATTCTTTGTCTTTAACAAATGAATTTGTTAACTAATTTTTAATTTTATCTCTGTTTATTTAAGCCGAGATAAACGCTTTTATATTTTCTTAATTTTATCTCTGTTTATTTAAGCCGAGATTAAACGCTTTTATTTAAATTCTTTGTCTTTAACAAATGAATTTGTTAACTAATTTTTAATTTTATCTCTGTTTATTTAAGCCGAGATAAACGCTTTTATATTTTTCCAACTTTAATTTAAAAATTTTATATATTTTTTTATTATTGGTTCAATTTTTTGTCGAAGGACCATGTACAATTTGTTGTAATAAATTAAACAATTGTCGATGAATGTTTGTAAGACACTGATTATTTTATTTAAAATATAACCTTAAGAACTAATTTTCCAAATCTTAAACTAATGTGTAGAAATAATGAGGGTTGTTTTACATACATTGTGCCGAAGACCAACGCACATGCGTATGGCTTATCAGTACACAAGAACTAATTTTCCAAATCTTAAACTAATGCGTTGAAATAATGAGGGTTGTTTTACATACATTGTGCCGAAGACCAACGCACATGCGTATGGCTTATCAGTACACATTTAAAAATAACCCAAAATTACCTCCTACAACGATTGGAAATACCAACATCATTACGGCAGATGTTGGTATTTCTATTTGTGTGTTTTTATTTATATTTTTCAAGGAATGTCCTTGAATATGAACAACGTACATGAAGCAGGTATATTTACATATGTTCAACTAGTTTGAACAAACGGAAAGTTAGCAATTCTCAAAAACTAATAAAAGTTTTTTCTGACGATTTTAGTAAGACCATTTAAAGATTTGTTTTGCAAAATTAGACGATTTGCGACACATTTTATCTGACAGCTATGGTTACGCGAACGTTTCTGTACCGTATCTGTACTGAAACAATCAGCTGTTCGCGTTTTGTTACATAAAAAGCAATGCAATAGTTTACCGAAATGTAATCTACCGTAGTTGTAACGTTTTATTCTGTATAAAATGGAATTTCATACCGTTGTTACGTGACATTTGTAAAACGGTGATGGGCGGCTTGGCTTGTTTTGTTATATTTTCGCTCTTTTTTTTTTGGCACTTTTTTAGAATATCTATGAAATTGCGACAAACAACTTACAACACAACATATTTCCAAATATACAAATATACCTACCTTATTATATATTAATTAACTACCGATAACAAAGTAACATTTTAATATTAAAAATTCTTTAAGTGTTCTACCTAAAATACTCTTCCCTTTTTATTTGTTCCTTTATTTTGCTTTTTTGTACAAAAACTTAATAAGTAAACCTCCGTTTATTTTATAAAAGTATTTTGCATACTTCTTCTATTTTCATAACTTTACGAATAAAAAACGCATTTTTCCGTTTACAAATTTCCGTTTAATAATAATATTTATAAATTCATTTAGAAACTTAATTGCACAGTTTCTTATTGAAATTAAAAAAAAAGTGCTGCATAAATATTTATAACTCGTAATTAATTGTTTGTAATCGTTGAATTTTCAACTTTGCTAAAAATAATAGGTTTATTTAAAGTAAATGTTTTCTTTTCAGTTTTTTTACACACATACATACGTATGTATGTTTGAAACAACAAAAAATTTGCCTAAAATGTGTAAAGACTCATTTGCACTTCAAAATTGAAAAAAATGTGTTTTGATAATTTACCACAATTTAAAATTTTACTTCAGGCTTATTTAACTTTAGATATTTAAAAACAATAATATTGAATGCGTCTTTAAGCAAAGATGGAAGATAAACATTAAAAAAAGGAAATTGACTTAAAAAAGGTTAACTCTTTAATAAAGTTCATATTAACTGCAATCCGCGTTATGATGATGGGTTTGTTTTCAATTTACCCCAATTATAGCTTTACACTCTTCCTCTAACTACTTTATATATTGTTTCAATATTTCAGCCAAGACCAATTTAAAATTGAAATGACATCAAAAGAAGCAACATTTCAAACAAAAACTTTGCCTTTGAATGCCGTAATTTACCTCTTTATCTTCTTAAGCGAAAATTGAACATGGTTTGTGGTGATAACAAAAAGAAATTTTATATCTCTAGGAAATTATAACTTTGAGTGCTCTAATCATGTTCTAAAATGCAATAAAATATATAGATCTTTCTTTTTGGAAAATAACAAAACTTCCATTCCTATTCAAATAGTATTTAACGGTTTTGGAGAGGACCCCTAATTAGGGTTGCCAGACAGCCTGGAATGGCCTGTACTGTCGAGTTTTTAGGGTCTTGTCCAGTAACCATCCAAAATAAAATTTTTCCAGTTAAAACATAATTTCTTTAATTTAAAAAACTAATATTTTTTTTATTAATTGTTTACAAAATAAAAAGAATAAATTTACAATTAGCCGAAATATCAATTGATAAGATTCGTATTTTTTTTAAATGCAATAGAAACAAACGAACAAGATCTAGATTTTAGATATTTTAAGTTTCAAAATTACATAATTTTTTTAAACAAAATAAGGCACCTTTGTATACAAATGAAGAAAAAAAAATATATAAAAAATTCCATTTTAGAAGAAAAAAATAAATATTCAAATAGGCCGCTTAACTATAAAATAAACAAGAAAATAATTAAATTTAATCTTAAAGGTCGAATCAGCAGCAGTTGTGTTTGTTTCTAAGAAATCTGCTTTTTAGGCGTATTTTGTATTTTTATTAAAACTATCAGTTGAGAGAAATTCAAAAGTAATCAAAATAATCTGTACCATTAGGGGATTATGGGGTTATAACAGAACATACATTTAAATATTTAGGTTACAATATACAAACATATGTATGTATAATTAGGGAGTCTCAAGTTTTGAGCAAAATAATTTAGTACGAAATTTTGAAGATTTAAAATCTTCCTTAAAATCAAGTGCGCTTGCATTGTATTTGGTTGACATTTGCGATAGTTTGTTTTCATAGCAAAAACAGCTAACTGTATAAAAAATAGGCATTAAAAAGTAGTTCTTAGCACTATTAGGAAAAACCCATAGTTGCATCACTAAAGGCTAGTTTACACTATCTCACAAGTTCTTACGTATCCCATAATACTTTGTGAGATAGAAATCTAATTAGTTTTGTTTTGCGACTGTCAAAAAAATCTAATTTAACATAACAGTTTGTGTTCACACCATCACACAAACTATAAACACTCACACATGAAATAAAATGCAACCCTGATCCAATGAAAAGTATGACTGTTTAGAAAGTTTTCAAAAAACGATTAAGTCGTATGGGATGTCATATATTTTTCATAATACTTGTCATTTTCATCACACATGCATTCACACTATCAGACTTTTAGATACACACAGAAAAAAAATACCAATGTTAAATTAACATGGCGAAATGTTGATTGAGAATCATAGTAAATTTCTATGCCCATTATTTGAATTTATTATTATTTCATATTTATTTTAAATGAAAAATATTAAAATAACCTTAAATCAAGTTTATTAAACATTATTCACTGTTAAAATAACATTGTTCAATATTGAATCCATAAAACCTGTTTTATATTAAAATCAAAAATTTATCTTGTTAAATTAACATGCATACATACTTAAGTATGTTCATTTTTTTTATTTTCATGTTTAAAATATGTATGTTATAAAAAGAAGACAATTCCCGTTTTCATATATGGCCATTCTGCTGATGCTTCTGTTAACAAAAGAGAATCTAAAATAAATGAAACATGTGTTACAGGGGTATTCTTAAATAAATGCATATGTTGTATCTGAAGCTTCTTTTCACTGTTATATCATACTCAAACCAATTTGATTCTACATGAAATTCACGCTGTTTCAACTTGAAATAACTTTCATTCAACGTTATTCGGATTGTTATTTCAATATAAATTACATCTGGCTCTAACTTTACGGGAATGTTAAATTTACATGAATTATAGTTATTGTAAGAGAATAAATATGTTTTTCGCAAGTTATTGTAAAATCATGTTAAATTAACATGAAGTAACAATGAAGCAAAATCACTACCGAAAACGGTAAAATCTACCTTGTTTTTTACGATTTTACATTGATTTTTTTCTGTGTGTATTACTTGAGGTTTTATCATGTATTAATACAAAGTATAAAAGTGTAAACTACCCTTAACTTCTACAAGATTTTGAGTTTATTTCGTTGAAATGTCGTCACGAAAAAGATGTTCAGGGGTGTGCTGGAAATCGCAAACGCAAAACGCAAGAATTTGGAAGTTGTTTTTTATAAACTTTAAACCTAATTCTTATAATTTTTGTTTAAAATCCTGTTTAATAGGAAAATATTTGTTTAATATTTGTCATACAATTCGTTTATTACAGAAATCTTATTTAAAACGACTTTTAAAATTCTTACGTTTTGCGTTTGCGATTTCCAAACGTTGTTTTGAATGTAAAACGTAGTATAATTCAACGAGATTTTGCTTTTAACTACAAACTCTTTTTTAACAATGCAATGCAGATTTTTTTGAGCTCCATCGCCAAACCGGATGTCAGAAATCGCCAAACGTCAATTTTGTTCAGTTTGCGTTAAATTTTTTCTTTTTTTTTAAAGAAATTAAGGGGGTAATTTTGTTGTTCACTTCACCTTGCGTTCAGAAAATTTTCATATAAAATTTTTTGAAAATTTGAAAATTCAAAAAATTTTATATGAAAATTTTCTCAACGCAAGGTGAAGTGAACAACAAAATTACCCCCTTAATTTTTCATACAAAAAAAAACGTGTAGAGAAAATACAAAAAAGTTGTCAAAAGTAAATTTTGTTTAGTTTCTGTTATTTTTTTTTTTAATAAGTGCCAGTTCACAAACGTCAAGTTTGACTCGTCAAGTCTTGAGTTTTTAGGAAAGAGGGGAAAAGAAATGGCATTCTTTTTTCCCTTCTCTCCTAAAAGCTCAAGACTTGTCGAGTCAAACTTCACGTGTGTGAACCGGCACTAACATAAAATGGAGATCATATATTCAGTTAAAAAAACTAAACTTATAGGCTTAAGATCGTACGTACACTTTAGCCTCATAGATTTCATTACTGGTGTTCTGACCTGCACGCATAAACAGAAAATGCATCTGTTAACCAGAATTTAAAGCAATTTTTTTATTTGCTAAACATGTATTAAAATATGTTTCAATAAAATGAAATATGTGTGCAATAAAAAGGCAGCAATAACTAAAATATGCAAATTATTCTCAAACAGATCGATACCAAAATTCAAAAAAAGCTCTAAAACGGATTACTATTGTTTCTGTCTTCATTGATCGCACAAGAAAAACCTTGCAATTGAATATTTACGGTTTCCCTGATCATAAGTTTGTATGTATGAGTACGCTTTTGTTAGTAGGATATGAAAGGACATCTTGAAAAGTATAAAGGCAGAATTAGTCTTTACTTTCTGTTCTGTTACGAATCAGCTAATTTAATTTTGTTATTAAAACACCTTAGAAATTGATTAGTTTTTCTGTTCTGTTACGGTCCAATCTGTAATATTAAAAACTTGTTAAGTAATTGTAAGTGACAGCAACAAAAACAGAACGTAAAGACTAACTGTGCCTTTACAGATAAAATGCAGAAAATCCCATTGTTTTTATCTCTTTAGATTTAACTGATACATGTTAAACTTCCAATGTCTTAACTTTTTTTTATACATCAAATTTATGGTATATTGTATTATAACGTATTCGCTTAGTTACCTCAATAAGGTAGTTAAACATATTCTTATAATTCTTATTGGCATTTTTGGCGAGGTAATTATCCGTGAAATACTGCAGTTATTAAAATAATGTTGTTACACCTTTTAAAAGACATTCTTAAGCCCTTATGTATAAATACTTTGTTTAAAAAGTTTCAAAAGCATGGAATGTGGAATTTTCAAACAAAAAGCTTCTTAAGTTCCATTCGTTTTATCTTTTGGTACTAAATACATGAACTTTTTTATTCTTTAATAAACTTTATAAACATACGTTTTTTTCACAAATTATTATTATTCATCAATATTTTCAAAACTAGCAACCGCTAATCTGAGATGCTTTTTTAATATTTTGTAGCCCCATTTCTTAAAATCATTATTTTAAAAACTTTATAAAAATTATGTATGTTGTACAAATTTAAGTAAAAAATCTTTATTTCTATAAAAAATCTTCAAAAATAAGATAAAATCTTTATTCTGGCAACGCTGGCCTCAAGTATCTTAGAACAAACGGAAATAATACTAATGGGGAGGTAGTATGTACATGCAGCTTGATCTTTAACCGTGAGGATTAATGCCACTCGAGAGCATTTCCAGATGTTTGGATAAATTGAAGTGGTAAAACTGAATTAAAAACGTATGCCAAATGAGTCGAATAGCCGGGAAAAACTGCATTTAAAAATGTAAGCGATATGCCGTCTGGTCCACTCCATTAATTTTCATAAGAGCTTTAAACACTTCAGATGTGCTTACATT
The DNA here is from genome assembly GCA_949318255.1 of Pollenia labialis. Taxonomy (NCBI): domain Eukaryota; kingdom Metazoa; phylum Arthropoda; class Insecta; order Diptera; family Polleniidae; genus Pollenia; species Pollenia labialis. Next base: position 197,600,493 of record OX439139.1, on the reverse strand, counting down.
TCTAAACGAAACCCGGTTGTCGACAGCACATGATTGAATGTATACAATAGAGGATGAACTTTTCATTCTTTAAATATGTTATAAAAAGAAGACAATTCCCGTATTCTTTTAATTAAAATTATTTAGTTAAATAGTACAGTTTCGTAAAAATTGTTACATACTTTACCATAGGTCCCATATAAAGCCCACTGGTCCATAATCAGTCTTCACGGAATTTGAAAGTGTGATTTAAAGTCTAATGAAACTTTGACACACAAAATTTTATTACAATAGCAATATTCGTTAAGGTTTTACGAATACTAAAGTGTTTTCCGATAGTGGGCTTTATAAAATGTACCTATGGTAAAGTATGGACCAATTTTTACGAAATTTGTGTTCCCATATAAAAGCACAATCTGGGAAATTATTTTAATGCGCCTAAATCCATATCGAATAAGATATATTTGCGATGTGTTTCAAACCGGTTTCATTAAAAGGCTATTTTGTGAAGATGGATTTTCAAAACTAGGACCCAGCGCGGAGGTGAGGAGAAATTTCTGTCTATCCGAAACTATCTTATCGATTTGAATAAAATTTAAAACAAAGCTAGATCTCTGTTTAGATATACACATAAGCTATGTATTGGTTTTGAATAGGACTACAAGGAGATGTAGGGGCAATTTCTGCCACATCTTTTTTTCAGCGCCGGGTATTCGCTAGTCCAAAAATAAATATCGCCCTAATAAATAAAATGTATGGTCAACAGCTTTAAGCGATATTTGCGATTAAATTAAAACATTTATTTATTGAAAAATATTTTTAGTCATTGGCTTAAAGCATTTATTTAATCAAAGTGGAATTTTTCTATAACAATAAAACTATTTATAAACAAAATGTCAAAATAATAATGACAGATTAAAAAGTAGATAATTTGCAGGTCGTAAACTGGAAATCATGTAAAAAGTCTTTATAAACAAAATTCTTCGTGTTTTAAATATGAATCACCCGGTTCCTATAATATACTTACATACTGATAGCTGGTAAGAATACAGAGGTACCAAATAACACACTTCTTAATCGTGGCGTTCATACAAATTCATATGCTCTAAAACGAAAAGCCACATATTAAGGAACTGTTTACCGCTCGCCATATACATACTTTATGTGTGTGTATATGTATTAGGATTTTGTCAATGTATTAAGTACGTTTATACTTTTTATAATTTTCGCAATTTATTAAAAATCAATTAAAAATTTGTTCCTTATTACTTTATTTTTCTAATCATAACAACTCGTACTTGTTGTTTACGATTTACACACATTAAAATATGTATACAAAATGAAAATGCTACGTTTGGCTATTCCAAATCTTTGATAGCCCCTACAATTACTTTAATGACGAAAAAAATTTAACTGAAAATATTCAAATGAGAGTAAGATAAAAATACTTCCTCGACTAGTACAAGGCGAATTAACTACATACAGGTGGTGTCGAAACGCGTTCTGACTTTGACCATTCGAGCCTATTTGCTTTGATATGTGTGTTGCTAAGAATGGTTGACATTTCGAGCCGTAAACACAAACAATGCTTTGCATTGTTTTTTCTGTTGTTTTTGGATTGTTGTAGTTCCGACACCACCTGTAGTTGAAATCGCCTTGAACTAATATTGGGAAAGCCAGCGCTTACAAAACTGCAGTCAAAGTGGAAAAACTGCCACTTCTTTCACTTCTTCATTTGCCATTGGCCAAAAAAAACCGTTGCTTTCACTTATAATTCATTAAATATAAACAGTCGCTGTCAAACCAACTCAAAAAGCGAAAAGTTTTACACCAATTTTCGTTTTTTGTTCGACAGTTTGTGGTTTCGACTGCAGTTTCTTAAGCCCTGGCTAAACCTTAATACCAGGGCTGTGAAGTCGTCAAAAAATAGTTCTAACTCCGACTTCGACTCCAAACGCTGAAATTTTTTAAGCCCTACTCCAACTCCTACTCTAACCTTAATGCTAAATGTATGTATATGAAAATCAAATAAGGAACAGTTTATTTGGCTTTAAACTCTTTTAAATGGTTAAATATAGCAAGAAGTGATTCTTGAACATTTTCAAATCGCTATTTTAATTCTAAAGCTGGGATCACACGATTGCCGCAATGCACCTTTTTTTACACTTTTTAGTACCCCAATCGTGTGACTGCACAACCAAATGGCTCATGTACCAATCGAGGCCAATATTATTCTTACTTTTACCAACCAAATGCAACCCTGGTGTGGCAATCGTGTGACTGTTTGCTATGCAACCGCGCGTCAATGAAAATAACAAAAATGCACCAATATTTATTGTGTTCTTGTGCGGCAATCAAACAACACAATATTTATTTAATAAATTTACTATTTTGTGTTTCCTTTTGTAGGTAATGAAGATAAATATGAATTTATTTATTATGCATTTAATTTTTTATAATTATTGATGTTAACAAAATATGTTTACAAGCATATTTGCGAACCTTAACATACGAAATTGTTGAACAGACTGTTCATTTTTGGAATTTCTTAAAAAGTGTATATAAAACTATTCAACAAAAATTTGTTTAAGTATATGATACAAATTAAATTTTTTTTAATGAAAAAACCAACAAGAACTTTCAAACAAATAAAAAAGCTACCACAACAGCTGTTTTCGCAGTTTACACAAGTAAAAACAATCGTGTGACTGTACTGCGGCAATTGTTGCAACCTTTATTTACATATGTATGTAAAGTAAAAAAATTTTTGGATTCGGAATCGGAAGTTTTTGTGGGTACTTTGACTCCGAATCCGGAAAAATCTACAACTCCGACTCCACGTTTCAAAACTGATATTCCAAGATTATATAAACAAGGCGAAAAAATATAATATATATATTATAACAAAAATCTAGCCTTTTAGCAAACGCAAAATTAATGTTTGAAAAGTTTTGTTGTTTCCCTTGATACCGAATGTTTTATCTTACCTTTTCAAATAAATATCATTGAAAATTCAGATGTATCGAGTCTTTAATAGCCTTCACCATAGTATTGAAAAGCCAATTGGAAATGAGAGCTATCGGCGTAGAAGAGCTGTCCATCAGTAGAGCTTTCACTTTATATGTATACTTTATAAGATCTTAGATCAGTATTGTAGAAATTACAAACGGAATGGCAACTTTCTTTGACCTGTGATAAAAAAAAATTCACTATTTTGCTGCAAGAACGCTCGAATCTCTATCGAATTATTCTTCAACTTTTCAAAACAAGGTAACCAAATCATTCATAACACAGTACAACATTTTTCAGGTGATTGATTCGGGACTCAATTCTGGTAATTGGTTACGAAAGTAGGCAAAAAGAAGAACTTCTGCATCATTAGTTTGGTCATGGTACATCAAAAAATCATTAAAAATTAATTTGAAGTTAGTAAGTATTGTATAGGGGAATTTGTCACGTTTAAGGCTCTTTTGTTTGTCATAACTCGAGAACCACTATTCCGAATTAGCTGAAAGAAATTGAAAAAAATTAAGAATTACAATTCCTTTAATCTGTTCATACAACGTTTCGCTACATAAGCAACAGTTTCGCAGTTATAAATAAATGTATGAAGAAAAAAAATATTTTTTGCCCAAAAAATTTAAATTTTTTATTTTTAATTCATAAAAAATCCAAAACGGTAAAAAAGTGTCAGGTCCTATTACTTTCACGTAAAGTCACATAACCTATGAACAAAATGAGACATAAATCATGTTTTTTTATATTGACTTTGACGTTTGGTATAGCACAAAACTTGTCAGGTGTAGACCCCATGTAAACGCGTTTAAGAAAGCAAGTTTGAACAAAGTATTATGTACATGTATAGTGGCCGACAGATTAATCGACTTCGGTATTGGCCAAAAATTGCTAATCGGCCTCTACTTGGTTTTTTATGTATTACGAAAAAGTTTGATAAATGAACTGTTTTTTTCTTTTTAATAAATTAATTGATCTCAAATATTACAAAGTTTTTTCTTGCTGTAAATTTGGATAAGTAAAATTTGGCATCGGCCTAAAAATAGAAAACGGTCGGACACTTCTAGTATACTTACATATCGTGTGTCTCATGCACTGTGTCTAAAATCGGTTTATTTTTTGATTATATTGCATTAAATGCTTGTGACGAGGTGTATTTGTGTGTGAAATGTGTGGAAATCACTAATAAACTCAATTTCGAAAAAATCGAGTTATTGCCGTTCTAACTACATGAGACCAAAGATTTATAAAATACAGGGATGTGCTGGAAATAGAAAACGTAAAGCGGAAGAATTTGTAAGTTGTTTTTAATACACTTTTAATCCAATTTTTAAAATTTTTTTATGATATTCTGTTTAATAGAGAAATATTCGAAAACTATTTGTCATAAAATTCTTTTATTACAGAAATCTTTTTAAAAAAAGACTTTTAAAATTCTTGCGTTTTAGGTTTTCGATTTCAAACACACCCCTGATATTTTTACCAAACTTTTTTGTTAGGCCGAACAGAACTTAAACCTTTCTGAAGGTTAGTATCTCTAAATGGCAGTAAGAATGTAGGTGAAAAAAATGTATGTATATCAAAACTAAAAATTTTTTCTATCATGCCTTTAGCTGGCAAACATACGCGAATTATTAGATCATTTAAGAATTTTACAAGGTCCCATTATAACTATACATACATGTAAGTTCTTAAAAAAATTTATTTCACTGTGTTGCAAACGAAATGACAAATTCATTATCATCCCTCCATTTTCTTAGCGATGGTTTTAAAAATTAATATTAAAAACCATGTGTACAATTTATTATTATGCATTTTTTATTATTTATTTTTACAGAAAATATTGTACAATTATCAGGTTAAAAACAAACACATCTCGTACTTGTCATTTCGTATCTATAATTCGTGCAATAAAATGTTGATTTGATGGAAACCTGCATCTGGCAGTGGCAAATTTTACTATTTGATTAGTTTGAAATTATAAATGGGCTGTTTTTGATCTGCTAACTCGAAAGAAAATCTACCCACTACACTTTATTTATGTTTTTGCTTTTTATCAAAAAAAAAAAACAAGTTAGAGTGCTATATTCGGCTGTGGCGAATCTTTAATACCCTCCACCGACTGTTCGAATATTTCAGGAGGGATATCTATATGATGTCTATTTATTATTAATTTATCTTTATAAAAACAGACATCAGCATAAAAATTGGTTGGTTTGAGGTTTAGATCTATATTAAAATATTTAGCAATTTAAACTAGCTTGAGTTACAGTTTCAATTCAAATTTTGTTATGATAGGATTATTTTTATCGGTTTTAGGGGTACTAAACTGTTTTCCGAGAGTAGTGTTTATGTGGGGCCTAGGGTAAATTATGGACGGATCTTCACGAAATTTTACAGCGTGATTTCCAGTCGAATAAAACAAATTTTCGCAAAATCTTATCTCATTCCGTGCCTTGTTCCACCATTTATGTTATTTTTTATAACAAAATTATCATTTTTTTAGGTGGTGGTTCCACATTTCGATTCATAGCTCTGGTCCTACTACACCGATTTTGCTGAATTTCAATTCCAAACTGCTTAGGATAACTACAAGCAATTTGGCACCAAGTTTGTTCATTTCTTTTGAGTTGTTCGAAAGTGAACGTGTTTTCAACAGACGGACAGACAGACGGGCATGGTTAAATCGACTTAGATTCACTCAAGGACCCAGAATATATGTACTAATTGTGGTGGAGGGTATAAAAACACACACAGAAATTGATTAGAATGAGATAAAGTTGCTTATGTACAGGGCGTGAAATTCAATGCAAATGCATGTTTTTTCTCGAAGGTTTAAATATTAACTGCTGTATTCATAAAAAAATTAGTTTGAAAGGTGTTTTAAGGCAAAATTTTCATTAAATTTTTTTATAAATACAATTCAAATCCATTTTAGTTTTTAATGAATAAGGTAGTAAAGGCCATGCCAAATAAAACTTTTTCGCTTTGCGTGACGTTTCTAACTTTGACAGAAAAGCGTAACGCAAAAGGTGTATGTGTGTGTCACAACACACACGAATTGTTTGTTAAAAATAAATAAATAAAAAATATTATAGTAGCAGACTGTCAAAGTGCGCAAAAAGATGAGAGTTGCTTCGCTCTGCGCTAAAAGTTCTTTATGTGACATGTTTCGTATATGTATGAATATATCATCTTGGATGTCAAAGCGAATCTCTAACGCAACGCGAAGCAAAATTTTTATCTGGCATGGCCTTCAGTGCTGGTCTACAATGTTGCAAATTAAGCAGTCAAGTCTTGTGCTTTTAGGGGAGAAGGAAAAAGAGAATGCCATTTATTTTCCTCTCTTCCTTCAAAACTCATGACTTGACCAGAGTTACCGTTGTAATACTTTATGACCTTTTTTATATTATCCTTTTGTATCATTTTCACCTATTTTGTGCCACTTTTTGACGCTTTTTAAAATAGCTCTCACATTTTGTTATTTTGTCAGCACTGCTGAACATTATTGACAAACAAATGTTTGCGAATTAAGCGGAGATGGAGGAATGGACTTCAAGTGGAAATGTAATACTAAAATATAGAACGCACATTCCTTAAAAGTAGTAAGTATTCGTAAAAAGTTTGTGTTCAAAGATTTTTATGACCTCTAAATTAGATTTTTGATAGTAAAGTGCAAATTCCCTAAGGCTTGGAACAGAATAAAGTAGTTGTAGTAGTAGCTGAAACTGACGAATGCTGTGTAGCGCGACAAAGTTCAAAATTTCGACTACAACAACTACTTATTCTGTTGACAGTACTTTGAAACTGCAGTTTTTAACTTTTGACAGCTTTCAGCGCTATTCGTAACGTTGTACTACAGCGACTGTTCTGTTCCCCACTTAATTGCAAACATAACTCGTATACATACATAATTGTTATGTTTTGTTTATTGAATAACTTGTGGTGGTTTCTTTCTTTTAGAAAAATGTGACATTTTATGTTTTTATTCGTTTTAATGTTTGTAGGTTTTAAGAAATTCCATTTTAATGTTTTTAATCACAAAATACAGAGAACACAAACGAAATTTAAAACAAAATGATTTTTTTCAAACAATAACAAAACATCCGTTAAAAATAATGCAGCATTTCTAATCCTTTGATATAATTGAGGGCAAAACATGTAACATATTTTGGGTTTTGTTGGGCAAAAAGTGTATTCTATTAAATATTTTTGTAAATCTATTAAATTCACTACAACAATCAAATTTCATAATCTACATGTTTTCACATAGTGAGATAAGCCTATAGTACACGGACTGTAAAGAGTCACATGCGCATGTGCTTCTGACGTAATTTTGTCGTCATCACACAACACGAACTTGCTACTGTGGCTTTGTAGTGACGTCAAAATTACGTCACAACCACATGCGTATGTGGCTTTTTACATTCCGTGTACTATAGGCTATATAAATTCAAGTCAAGAGAGTTTATGTAAACTTCTCAATACGAATGATAAAACAGCGAGAAATTCCATACCAGAAAGAGTTTGCACTCGAAAACTTAAAAAATTTTGCACAGTGAATATGATCGGTTCTTTTCAAGATAATTTTACTTTTCCGCATAGATTTTTAAGGGAAGTGGAGAGAAATTTTATTAACGATACGGATTATCATCTTGAAACAAATTTCCGGGGCAAATATTTTTAATTTTCCGGCATATTCTTAGACGAAAAATTTTGGGAATTTTTTCCCAAAGTTTATGAACTTAATTTAAGTTTTTGTGACATTAATTGAAAAAAAATTTAATTATCTAAAAATTTCGAACGTAAACGTTCGTATAGAATTTTATATGGAAAGTATTTTGAAAACTGAGTAGTTTCATAGAAATTTTTATGCGAACGTTAACGTTCGAAATTGTTCAACAGATAGATAATTTTTCGACTTGGGCAAAAATGATAACGCGTCTTAGCGCAATTTGAAAAACTTGTTCGTTAAGACAAAATCTATTATGAATACAAATTCCCCGGGAGTTTTGTCTCATTTCTACAATTGAATTTACATAGGAAAAATGGGAGAAGGGAGAGAACTCCCGGGGAATTTTTATTTATAATTGGGTTGATAGTTTTGAATATCATTTAAAAAATCCTCAAAATTATATCAACGACTTTTGGTCGAGGATAAAATGCAGAATCTTTAAATGCTAAACAAAATGTCCTATTGATCAAAGTGCAAGTTGGGGGACTTGTGTTTGACTGAATCTTGTGTCTGTAACAAATTAAATGACATAATCAAAACGACGGGCACGCTTATGACTTTTAACTGTTTAACGACGAACGTTAGAATGTTGCGTTATACAGTAAAGCGTTGTAATAGAAAATCATGTCAGTTGTAGACGAGGAATAAGTAAAGACTGGATATAGTTTTGAATATCCTTTAAAACATCATCAAAATTATATCAACGACTTTTGGTCGACTATAAAATGTTTGAATTATTGTCCGACAGAATCTTAAAATGCTAAACAAAATGACCGATTAATCAAAATGCAAGTTGTGTTTGACTGGATCTTGTGTCTGTAACAAATTTTATAGAATGCAAACGACTCCGTTTTTTTCTGATTAAACACGATAAATTGCGTACAATGGCCATAAATTGTCAATAATAGATGACATCTTAAATACTTGAAACAAAAAAAAACAAAAATACATTTTGTTGTGCTCCTGGGAATGGAAAAAGAAAGATAGACTTTTATAAAATTTCACATATCCACATCAGCCATGTTGTCTGTGCGATACCACGGAAAAAATAAATCAAGCCGCAATCGGAAAGTTTGAAGTCTACGATAAAAAAAGTAGAATTGAAACGTAAGAACTATTTTTATTGTGTTAATGCCATAATCAAAACGACGGACACGCTGATGACTTTTAAAGCTGCTTAACGACGAACTTTAGAATGTAGTGCTATATAGTAATGCATTGTAAAAGGAAATCGTTAGTATGTATTTTAAAATCAAACTAAACTCTAATATTAAGCTGTATAAAACTATTAAAAATATCCTTCTTTCTATTTTTAAAATGATCTCAAAAACTAGTTTCGTATAAACTAGTTCATGCACTGAATTATCAGTGTGTTTTTAATAAATAAAAAAAGCCTATATATAACGCCTTCCTACAAACACAAATAACAGTTCAATATGAACAACAATTGCAAAAACTTTACACAATATTGATGGGTGGGAAAATAATATTAAAAATGAATTTTTTTCTTTTAATAATACTATTTCATTTTTTATTGCACCCTTAACCATCACTTGTTGAGTGGTGTTCGGTGGGAATCGATTGATTAGTTATGAAATAAGCGGTGCAGAGGAGGAATTTTATTATTTATCGCTTTAGTGACTACAACGACTTGTAATAAACAATTTAATTGTTTTATTGAAAATATTGCAACAAACACAACAAAAAATTAACATTAATCAGTTAATTTTTGAGTGTGCCTGGATGTGTATTTAAATATAAGTATGTAGTATTTAAATCTTTTTTTTTATAAGAATAACAATGCAACAAGTCTTTAAATAGAAATACCAAGATTTATTTTTGAATTCTTAAAGATTTTTTTTCTTTCTTAAAAACGGCGTCTAGTCGATGATGTTTACATTTTATTTTGCATTACATGGACTCAATATTTTCTTTATATGTTTCCTGTCAAGTCTGGTAAACAAGAATAGTGAAAAGGTTAATGATTTTCCAGACATCAGAAAACAGGAAATTTCTTTTTTTACCTTAAAATTTTTAAAATAAATATTCAAAAACACGAAGTCTTGTTTCAGTTTACGTTTTGCTCATGGTGGAAACCAATCAGAATTTAATCAAGAAAAATCAGGCCAAACCCTTCTCTTCGTAAACTCTTAAAAACAAATATACTAAAATCAGTGTTACCACAAGTAAAATAAAAAACTACACTTGAGATGACGCAAAATTACCCAATTCTAATAAAACTAACGTTTAATTATAAAAAAAAAATTTTTACGAAAAATAACAAATTGGAGAGTATTCAATTCTGAACATTTTATATCCTACACCACAGTATTTACAGGCAAATTTTTAAGAATGTTCCGTTGTTAGGTGACATATGAGCATTTCCGTCAAAAGGTCCACCATGACCGAAAATTTAAAAGTTATTAAAAGCTGATTATTTTACGATATTATTAGAGAGAAATATTTAGATTTTACTAATTTTATTAATTTACCCATAAATTTGTTCACTTAGATGAACAATCAGACTGCAAAGTTGTGCAAACGTAATTTCTTATTTGTGAGCATGTTTTATTGTATGTTTTCTTTAATATTATCTTCCTTAAAAGAGGTGATATTTGATAAAAATTATTCCAAAAAAATTTTCTTACATGGTCTGTAATCTAAGGAAGAGTTCGAAGAGAAAAATGTTATTCGGATAACCGGTACATTTTTATTTTGTTTTAATCATTATTCAGTTAAATTATTATGGAAAAAATTTCACGTTCGAAATGTCACGTATCGACCCAGATTTTGGTTAAAAAAAAATACAGAAGATTTTGGAATCAAACCAAAGACATTTTAATGTTACATTGCTACGTAAAATTCTGAAAGTAGTTTGACTAAAAAATTGTTCCAGGTTTCGCTGAATTACGGCTTTTTATACATGGCCACAAAAACTACTTCTATTTTATTCACGTTTGAACCGCTACTTCTTTTGCCAATATCTTTGACCTAGAATCGCGTCATCCATAAACTTAAGCATAGATAACAATGCCCTCTTAGTGATATAATTTAAGGGTTAAAAGAACGGAAAAATATTTGTTGCTTAAAATGTTATTGCATTTTCGATCCGTACGACTGTCACGTTCAATACTTTGGAATTACCCATATGCAATTATGGACCTTTTTAAAGAAATTCATGTTTTGAGGTTAATACTAACGGGTCCGTCATCTAACGTTTTTTTTTCAACTAGTGGTTATTTCGGGAATGGTAACACTTAGCTCATGTCTGATTTGACAGAAAATTAGTTTTCTTTTTCCGCTGAACGAATATGGTTGTGTATACGCTTGAACAACGCTATGAAATATGTGTTTTCGCTTCGCTAAGTGGGCCTGCGATCGAATTACAGATTTTCAGATGAAGCTCATTTTGATCTTGGCGGATATGTAAACAATTAAAATTGTCGCATTTGGGGCACAGAAAACCCGCACGCATACATTGAAAAGCCGTTGCACCAAAACGAGTCACTGTTTGGTGCGGATTTTGGTCCAGAGGCATAATTGGGCCATTTTTCTCCGAAAATGGACAAGGAGTGGCCGTTATAGTCAATGGCGATCGTTATCGGGTCATGTTGAACGAATTTTTGTTCACAAAAATTGCAGAGGAGGATATTGGCAACATTTGGTTTCAACAGGACGGCGCTACGTCCCACACAGCCGAAGATACACTCGATGTTTTGCGCCCTATTTTTGAAGATCGCATTATCAGCCGCAGAGCTGATGTCGTTTGGCCACCTCGGAGCTGCGATTTGACACCATTGGACTATTATTTGTGGGGTGCCGTCAAAGATAAGTGTTACGCCGACAAGCCAGAGACAATTGACGCTTTAAAGGACAACTTTCGTGAAGCCATTGGTGAAATACAGCTGCACAGAATCGAATAAAAACGTGATTAGAGCTTAATCGTGTTCGAGACTTATAATATAAGAATTCTTAATGCCGAATATTTTCTGGATAACTACATAAATTTGAAATTTGTTCGTCTTTAAGTGATTAAAGGGTTTATATATGACCTACGTACAATGCTTTAAATTTTTAAATGACAGAGTTGCTATTTTTTATCAATGCATACCAACAAGGCAGTTTTAGCATTGCAAGCTATTTTCGTTAGTGCATGGGAGCTAAGTTCAAATATGGATTATTTTAAGGTTGAAATAAAATATATATGGGCCAATTTATGTTTAAATACAAACATAATAAGATGGTTTATGAGCACAAAGGCTCTATTTGGATAAAAAGTTCGTATGTGAAGTTATGAATCGATTCACAAAATTTTCAAAAAAGACTTACAAACCAAATTTCATTAAATAATCTTAAGAATTGCGACCTGTACTTTACGCAGAAGGTCTACATGGACAGACAAACAGCCAGCAGCACGTACGACTCAAATACTGATTCTAAGACGATCGGTATACTACAACAAATATTTGTATGTGATGCACACATCAGCACAGACTCATAATAGCCTTAAATAAGATCAATATTAGTCATACTATTAATATTCATATAGTAACTCAAAATAGTTTTACAAAAATAACATTAAAAACTTCAAACAAATTAATAAAAACTTAAAAACAAGTTTAACTTCCATAAATCTAGGAAAGGTGCATTACATAATTTTGTTTTACCTCGTCCCTGAGTCCCAATTTTATACTAGAGCTTTGGTATATTTTCGATCGATTATAACAAAATTCGGGTTTTTAGTATTAAAAACGTAAATTTGACTAAAGTATTTTGCAAAGATGGATTTTAATATATGGGGTCTATGGTAAACTATGTAATATCTAGTAATAAAAAACGAGTTCTTGCCAACTAAATAACAATCTTTATTGTTAGTTTCTTAAACAGAGATATGCCTTTTTTATGGTGTAGGAGCTGAGTGAAGCCGGTGCTTCATATTTACCCTTTTGTCCAGTCGAAGACCGGCAATAAAAAAACATTTGTCAAGCGAAGCCGGTGTTAGCCATACAATGGAGTAAAATAATATATAACAATATTGAAACAATTACAAAAGGTGTATAAATTATTATTATGCATAATGTTATTTGAAAGCTTGAAGCGTTCTCTATAAAATATTATATGTAAAAAATACCTTTATATAGACAGCATTTTGAGGTAAGAGCCATTTTGTTAAAATACATTGGTAAATAAAAATATGTTTTTAAATTTGTTCGTAATGGGTTTATAATTCGGAATGTTTTATAAACAATGTGAAAGATATTTGGAAACACTCTTCAGCGATACCAATATTGCTGAGATCCAATTTATACTTTAAGAGATATGTGTTAAGAATTTATCTTTAACCCAAATTTTTAATATCTTTATCTTTATCTTTAACTTTTATGTTATATAACTCTGAAGCAAAGTTCGTTGGCAAACATCTTTATATTCAAAGCACTTCGAAATGAACTTTTTTATTCCTTTTTTTCCTATGAGCTAGAAATCTTGATAATTTCCAGGTTTCTGTACAAAATTAATCAAGTAATTGAAAGAATACCAATTTTTATATATTTTATATGCTACCAAATTTGCCGTATGCTGAAAAGCTTGCATACGACTTTCAACAAATAACATATTTGTCAACATATGTAGAAAATTTATTGAACAGAAAAAATATGGTGTCTATACGATATGCTATAATTGTGAACAAACGTTTGCTAACTTCGTTAACAAATGCCTGTCATATGTTGGTAAGCAAACGTTTGTAAAAAATATTTGGTGTCTACACGATATGTTGGCATTGAAAACAAATTTTTCAACATAAATTTGCTGATTCAACATATCGTGTAGACTTAGCTTTATATGATATAAATTCCATCACTTAAATCAAGTCCTAATTTTATTTGTTTTTAATTCTGCGGCCACACGATCAAGTTTTTCTTGATAGTCTTTTACATATACTGCTTGAAGGCTGTGACGTAGACTGCACTCAATTTGTAAGCAATTTACTTTCAAGATGTCATCAAGAAAATAATTTATAAAGACAAACTTGTAATCGGCAGTTAAATTGAAAGTAAAATTGCCAAACAAATGGAAAGGTTCATTTGAAGCAATCTCGTGGTCAATTTAAAAAGTGTGAGTGTGTTAGTAAAAAAGTTAGAGTGTATTGCAAATTGAAAGGAATTGAAAGGCAAAACTGGATCGTGTGGCCTCCAAGTAAAGTAAAGAATTTAAATTACACCTGATCTACACCGGGAACAAATTACCCACAAAAGTTAAAATTATACCAAATTCGGGTAATTACCCTCAATATGGCAACACTGATTAAAATACTTGCATAAACAAAATGCTCTCTGAGCTTTTTAATTTTGTTATTATTTAAATAAAAATACAACTTAATTTTGAAATAATCTTTAAATTTTGCGCACATTAAATCAGTGTTGTCAGATAATAGTATTTATTCTTAAATTGGAGATTTAGAGATTGGGGATACATATCTTAAAATTTTTGGGATTTTGTTATACATTTTTTGTTATTTTTACACTCAATTTACATGATGAATTTTATGACGTCCAATTTTGGACGTCATTTTTTTGTTTGAGATCAAGCGGTGTAGAGAAGAAAGAGAGGTAGAAAAAAAGACATGATTTCTGTTTTCTCTTCCTCTTTCTTCTCTACACCGCTTGCTATCAAACAAAAAATTACGTCTAAAATTGGACGTCATAAAATTCATCATGTAAATTGAGTGTTAGTTACAAAAAATAATGTTTTTTTATCATAATAGAGAAAAATTAAGTTTTTTAAGTGGATTTTTTTTTAAATATAAAAATTTTTTTTAAAACTTATATCAATCATATTTGATCAATATAATTTAAAGGTAGTGAGCGTATCAAGTCTGTCACTGTATATTGCGTTTGTATAGTATATGGGGGAGTTTTTGCTATTTACTCAGTGACTGAGTAAAAATCAAAACGCACTTGATTTTGCTCAAGTTTTTTAAACCGCTCAGTGAACTTGTGTAGTGTATATTAATTAGTTGAAAACAAAGAAGAGAAAGTAAAATAAATACCGTTCTTTATGTACAAATTACTCTTAATCGTGCCATGCCCACATCTCCAATCCTGCCCACATTTTGTCGGATGTTATGTATTAATAACCAAGATGCCCATTTACCTGTACAGTGTATGACGTTTACGCAGTGCCAGACTTGACCACTAAAATAGTGTAGAGTACGGTCCAAAAAACTCAAGTATTTTAACCAATTTGCTTAAAAAATTAGTTTTTGCAATAAATTTAAGCCAAATAAAACCATGTTTAAAAGAGTTATTATTTGTAGTGGGTAACTTAGAGGATTTTGTTATCTGTTTTTAAGGAATTTTTGGGATTAACATTTTGAAATTGGGAACATAACTCGAATAACATCTGGAAACCCCGCATTTTATAGCAAAATACTTGAATATTAAGCTCTTCAAATCCATAAGTTCGTTCATTTAGTCGGAAACTTTCGAAAATGTACCACGTACTTTGTCGAACTATATAGAGTTTCGCTGAACTCAAGATCGTAAAACTAGAGTAAAAATTAAAAAAAAAACGATCCTGTGGCAGAGACGTAGTGAAAAATTAATTCTCTCTAAAAAATAAATATTTTTGAAAACTATCTGTGATTTAAAAAAAGTACCTAATAATTTATATTTAATTAACTTTAACTTAAAAACAACAAAAAAAAAACTAGTAATTTAATAAAAAAAAAGAACAAAATCAATTTAAATTTTGTCTATCAATTAAGAAAGCAGAAAAAATAACAGAATTATAAATTAAATCGATAAAGCTTATCTATTATTACACACCTTAATTAGGTGATTATCCTGTGGCTTTTCATTATAATTTAATTTTAAGTTTTCTTAAACTGAAAGAAATTCTAAAATTAAGGTGGGTTAAAGTTTAAATGAAAATATTATACATATAAATTAACCCTTTAAGAGGTGAAAAGAGAGTTGATAAGAATTTATTTATTATTGTCATTGTCAAAAAAAAGCTTTAAGCTTTTTCAAGAAATATAAAAAAAATCAAATAGCAATGAGTTAAGCTTCGTATTTACTCCTAAAGGAGCCTATACACGATCAAAATGCTAAACAAGCATGATTATTAGGGATATAACCAAATGTTGGCCCGAGCACTACGCGATAGCGAATATTGTATTATTTATGAAAACAATTTGTTTCGGTCGTTTGAAAATAAAAACCTCACCCACAAAAGCGATTTTCTAAAATCCCTGAAGAAAAAAATTTAATAAAAAAAAATTTTAAATGTTTCATTAATAAATGAAAAAAAATTAAAATGTTTCTTAAGTATTAAAGGACATGAAGCTCAAATTTAATGTGCGAGTTGTTTTGCTAAAATTTTTGGCTAAATGTATAAGTTCAAATAAAAATAAAAATTTTTTAGACTTTACCGCGTTTTGTGGGTGACATTTTTTGAAAACCGCGGAAAATTAACATAATTTTTTTTTAATAGTTTTAATGGAGTATTCGGCTATGCAAGGGCCATTTTGATATTTGCAAAAAATGGGAATATGTTACCCCTAATGTTTATATGTAGTACAAAAAAAAAATTGTTTGTATGTGTGACACCGACGATGCTGGATGGAAAATCAAATCTATTTAGATATTACGTTAAACACCTGTAAACGAGTTTGATATTAATAATTTTGATCGTGTATAGACAGAGCCCTTTTGTTCGATTCAAAAACTTTCCAAAAGAGTTGTTAAGTTTTTCATAAACACTTAACGACTAAGCAGGAGAAAAAAGTAGTAAAGGGGCCTTCCCAAAAGGCAGTTATATTTTCATATTATGGTATCGCTTTTTAGTTTAGTTGTATTGCTGGTAATTTGTACCATATATTAAAGAGAAGTCTATCGGAGAGGTAGAAAACTTTGTCTGCGCTCAAATCATGAAAAAGAAAATAAAGTGTCAAATACGGCGAGTATATTTCTGTATACAAAGTATTTTTTTAAAAAAAGGTACTACAAAAATTAACTCGGAATTAGTTAAAAAAAATGCGGAAAGCAGCTAATAAATTTACAAAGTAAGCAAGTGCAGTGAAATAGGCTTTTTGCACTGATCAACATCTACCATCAAAGATGCAAAAAAAATTGAAACAATCGATTACATTGCTCCCATCTACCGTCAAACAAAAATGTCACCATTTAAAAAAAAAAAAATCTACAAAATAACAATATTTAAATAAAAAAACAAAAATGTATTTATAATTCAATTTGTAAATGTGTAAATTATAGATCCCAGAAACGGCCACTGCTGAAATATTCTAACACTTGGTGAAGGGTATTAAAGATTAATTGTTTTGAAAAAAGTTATAAGATGTTACTTCACTCATTCATTCAATTCAATTCTTTTAACCTAAAGGTTTAATAAAAAAAGCAACTAATAATTTATGCAGATTATTTACACTTTTAACAGTCATGGTTAATTAAACAATAAACTGTATTAAAAGGGCAAAATATTTAATAATGAACTTAAGTTAATTGTGTATTAAATTAAACCACGACTAAGAAATATCAAACCCTCCATTATTATTATGCCAAAAAGAAATTTTGTTTTAGGAAATTGGTTTTTTTTAACCAACCACAAACAAATTTAAAAAAAAATTATAACAAATATGCATACTACATACTTTTAATAATGATATTAAAGCAATACCCAGAGGAAATAAAAATTAAATGTGTACAAACAAAAACATATAAAGCAAAATAACTTCTAAAATAGTTCATCAAAAAAATATAAGCGTTCTGTGACTTACCGCTGAGATTTAAACGAATTAAATATTATTCAACATTTCAGTTCAAAAAGGAAGCCTGTAATAAAAAAAATAGAAAAATAAACAAATAAAATAGATAAAAGGAAAACAAAAATTAACAATTCTTTGTATTTAATAGTTTATGTTTCTTATTATTTATATTAGAAATCATTCATCAACTCACATTTACATATGTATGTATATTAAATCATCTTATAGAAAACCAGAATTTCAAAAAATTAGGAAAATTTTAACTCAAAAATATTCTATGTTGTTGAAACAGTATTTTTAAAAACTATTTTTTTCACCTAAAATCCTAGTACTCTGTACAAATTTGTGAAAAATGTTGAGCCACATTAATTATTTCACACGAAAATTGTGACATGTATCAATGTTACCTATTATGCGAGTTTGTACAATTTGACGTTTTTAGTCCTGCAAAGTATGCGACATTGTTTAGCGTATGTAACCAAACCCAACATGTATTTAACTAAAAGTTATTTTTTTATTAAAACATTATTATTCCCACGAAGAATACAAAATTTAATTTAAATGATTTTGTTATTCGTGCTTAATTCCCAATTTTCATTTTTGATGAAAACATCAACAATAAATTTCAGTGATTTTATCTAAAATGAAAATTAGGAATTAAGCACGAATAACAAAATCATTTACATTATTTCAGAGATATTCCGCACAAGTTTTTTTCATATGTGATTTGACAGCATTTCACGTGAAATGTTGAACAGAGTACCAGGCTTAAGACTAAAAAGCACGTAGCAATATTTATTGCGACTAACGTCAAATTTGATTGCTGCATTTAATTTGCGACGTGTGGACCGCATATTTCCATAAGTGACAATCCATTGCGCCATGATTGCTCTTCTGATTGCTTGAGCAGCTATTGCTTAGCAATTTGCTGTCAAACAGTTGTCATTTATCAGACATTTCATTTCTCTGTACGTTTGTTTATGACGAAGCAACTTCACATGTTCTCCAGCAATTATTGCGCCATTGTTCTGCCGACGTTTTTGCTTGTGCTTAGCAAATAAAATTGTTACGTGGAGACGCAGCGTTAGAAATAATAACAACAGACGGGAACGTCAACAAATAAAAACCAAGAGCGTCCAAGTGGGTTTTACGATGACGGCTTCATCGGCACATATTTCTTTGAGAATATCGTTGGCCAGGCTACCACCAGCGCTATATGTCGCTTATTACCAACTTGTTTATTCTAAATTGAATGATATGGACACCAACGACATGTGGTTGCAGCAGGATGGCGCTACGAGCAACACAGCTCATGCCACATTAGACATTCTGCACGAGCGATTTGAGGGAACTTTTAGGTGATGCGAACTGATCACCGATATCGTGCGATTTGACTCTGTTGGAATTTTTCTGTTTGGGTTTTCTTAGTCGCAGGTCTTTGCGAATAAACCACAGCGGCCCTCAAAGCCAACATTAACCATGCAATCGAAGAAATTCAAACTGATTTATACGCCAGAGTCATGAAAATTGGACGTATCGTATGCGCGCAACACAGCGAAGCCGCGGTGGGCAAATGCATGCTTTTCCAAAAAAAAAATCATGTTTCTAAAAGCGTTTTGGAATTATGCGAACATGTGTTGTGCAACTCCTCCATTTTCAAAATTGTTGTATGGGGACCACCCTAATAATTAAATATGTCCTGAAAAAATGCTCGAGTAGCAAAAATATTGGGGGTCCGTCATATATTTGACTCCTATAGGGGCACTCTGGGGATAGTTAGGGCGGTGACGGGTAATTTTATAATAAATAATATTTAGTATGGGAGCCCCCTTAAGGAGCACAGATAGGGGGTTAGTATGCAAATAAAAAAAGTAGGAGGGAAATATTATTGGGAGTCAGTCTTACATTTTATCCCTCTAGGAGCGACTCAGGGTGTTGTGAAGCTTTTTTTTGGCTTTTGTATCGATTTCCCCTAGCTTTGACCCCGATGAGGAGCCATTTACCCCCATCCCACCTCCCTAATTTTTTGGCTCATGCGTTTTTTTACAAACTTCACAAAATTGGGTGTTCTAGCGTATCGAAATCAAAGAGTCGTGCACTATTCCACCCCTAATACACATTCGCCTCGAATATAGCACTGGGGATTACAATACCGGTGTAACCGATACCGAAATACCGGTATTACCGGCTAAAATCGAACACCGAAATTGGATTGAATAGTATAATATAATTGGAAAATTGTTTTATTCTTGATGCTTGCTGGTGGTTTGTATTTAGATATTTTTATTCCATACATAATATTGAAAATACCGATAATACCGGTGTCGAGATTTTCTCTACACCGAAAATACCGAAACCTTCGGTATTGGAATCCCTATATAGCACTATACTTATAGAAAAATACATACCATTGCTTAAAGTCTGCTTTCCTACCAATATAAAAATGTTTAACCCACTATTGATAAAAGTTTGAAATTAAAAATAATCCACCCCATAAAAAAACTAGAAAAATCGTTAAAAAAAATCGACCCAAAAAATCAGTTTTATCCGAATATCTCTAAAGGTAAAAGAGAAACTAACAATTTAAGCATATTTTTTGTAAGTCAGCTTAAGACTAATTTTTTGCAATCCATAAATACATATACATACATATTTTTGGCCAATTTTTTAAAAACTAGAATATTCACAGACCACAAGTCACTCTCACGACCCCGTGTTCTTTTAAATCAACTCAAAAGATACCCGGCTTAGACAGTTCCAAGAATTGCATCAGTTGCAGAATTATTTTTTAAACAAAACCTTCGTATTTCAGAAAATAAAAAAGAGCAAAAAAAAATTTGCGAGTAATTCCATTAAAATGAAAAAAGTGTTCTAAAGGCAGTTGCAAAAGTATGTATGGGGTTAAAGAGGACAATCTCAGCTTACCTTTGGTACTTAAATATTTTCAACCCCTTTTGACCCTAACAAGTTATATTCCTCTGAAATTAGGATTTAACTAAAATACAGAACCTGCGGAAACTTTTTATAACACATTATGTATAAATGATGCATGCACTGCAGTGATGATACGAACCATTTTTTAAAGACTACTACCCCACAAATATGACAAAATAAATTCGACCCATTATTGATATTTGCGAGAAATCATAATTTAGTTCTGATCAAACTTACAAAAATTAAATTTTTTCTTAAACAATATAAAATATTTGTTTCCAGCAGAGTGCCACACCCACAATTACCAATATTTTAATTAATGTTTGCCTTAATACCTTAGTTCTAATATGTTTGCATTTGAATGGCATTAAAATTTAAAAATTGAATCGGCGATAAAAAACATTGGACTTTTGGGCGACGTGCGACGTGAGATAACATTTCTCGCACAAAAAAGCCATTGTTTCGTTGGCTAAGCGCCAAGTGGAACCATCCTGTTGGAATCACATATCGTCCAGGTCCGCATCCTCAATTTCTGGCCACAAGAACTTCGTTATCATCTCGCGATAGCGAACATTTACGGTAACTGCTTGGCCGGCCTCATTTTCGAAGAAGTACGGTCCGATGACTCTTCCAGCCAATTTTTCTCACAATTAAATTTGCTTTAAAATTCCTTTAATAACATTTAACTTTAACTACATACATACATACGTATATGAATATTACCATCAGCATTTGTTAATATGTACATGCCACTACTTTCTTCTTACAATATTTACAACCTTGCGGCTAATGAAAATGTTAAATACCTTTGGACACGTGTAGAATTGGTAGAGTTTTTGGTCAAAGTTGATGGCCGTCTAAAGATTTTAATCATTTAATCTATTGCTGTTTTATAGGAATTTATTTCGTCAAAAATTCATATCACGTCTAAATTGACTTTTAGTGAATGTTATGATGAAATTTGTTTGCTTTATACTCAAATAACAACTACAACAACTGGGGCAAGACAAGAACACAATAAAGCATCTATTACACAAATATTTACAGTTAAACAAACAATCTTACAACAATATTTGTACAATAATTAAAAGAACAAAAGTTACAAGCAAATACCTACATAGCTTAATGTATTAGGAACATGTTCTACTTCATAAGGCGAGCAAAACGGTATTTTTTAAAGGCCTCCAAGTTTACATAGAAGTAAATTTACACGGATCTATTAGAACGTGTAATGATTTTTAAAAACTTCATTTGGAAGAGCATTTAAACCTAACTTTTTGCATACTTTGGCGAAAATAAAATAACGGTTTTCACTTTTGGACTTTATATATGTATCTTGTAAATGTAGGCCCCTAATACGGTTCTCAACTCAATTTAGAACTGGTTGTGTTGAGTTGTAATTGTTTGATGGTTTTGTTCGCCGCAATATACATAGCAAAGTTGTTTACCATAATACAAAAATTAAAAAGTTACAACTCAACTGAGTTGGGCCGCAGTTTAAGTACTAATATTTACACCACAGCAACAAAAAAATTATTAAACTATAATTTCCATCTGTGATATAAATAAGTAAACACATGTTTTGAATTTAGCAGAATTTAACCGCTAATAGTTTTGCATTCAAACTAACGAAAACCACAACAAAAACCAGCTGATTCAATAGTAACATACGAAAAAGACACTAACGTTTGGTAGTACATATGTATGTATACAATCGTAGTAAATATAACAAACTTAACACAAAGAGTGAAACCTGTTAATGAAAATAGCAGGTTATATCTGAGAGCTAGAAATGACAAACATTAAGATTGTCTTATTTTATTGTTAAAGTTTTAATCATAGAAATCGCAATCGTTTATTAACAAATCACACATATCATTTGATTTAATTAGATAAGTATTAATCGCTTATATTTCGTTTTATTATGATTTTTTTGGCATTGGATAAAAGTGTTTATGGAATACATTGAGTTTGAAGCAACTGATACTGTTATTAATACCGATACCGCTTAATTACCGTTTAAAATTAAATATACAGGTATTGAATTAATTTTTTTTTCATAAAATTAAAAACATTTTGCATAAAGAATACAATTTTACAATATGAATCCCTTTGGTGGCAATTATGTCAAGTAAAAAATTTGCGATCTTAGCCATTAAAAGCCCTTTTTCAAGATTCTTGTTTGGTTTGCTTAATAAAATTGAAAAACCGATATACATACATACATACCTGTACATATATGAAAATTTCTGTGCCGGCATACATATATTATTTAAATAGCAATATCGAAATAACAAATAATTTTAATACCAAAGATAAAAATACACTTCCTAATGTAAACATTTGTAAGTTTTGGTGGCTCACGGAATGAAGCCGCTTATTTTTCTTTTTCACCCTTTGACTTCATATTTTGAATAAAGCAATGTTTTTTTATAAGTTTCATTGCACATCTATAAATCCATAATAATAATTTTATTTACTTAGTATTATATGAAACATATCTAGATTTAAAAAATACAGAAACAAATATAAATTTTTAAGTACTAGAGCGCCCGTCAAGGGACAGTGTATGTTTATAAATTAAGATGTATGAACTATTTGCTTATTTATAGTATAAATACCATAAATCAAAAAAACAAGATTGCGCACTCAGCCCTACAAAAAAAATTATACTGCGCATCTACCTCATCATAGATTAAATATGAGTGTTTGTTGTAAAAAATGTAAGAGACACACAAATGCACATACACAAAGTCTATTGTTTCGTCACACACAAAAAACGAAGTTTGTGGAATTCTCTTTTAAACTTTGTTTCGTGTTTAGACACACAAAGTTTAATTTGACAAAGTTTTGTTTGAATATAATATATAACAGCGTTGCCAGAATGATGGTTTTATCATATTTTTTGACAAAAATATCATTTAAAGATTTTTTTTCTCAAATAATAATTTTTTATTTTTAGAAGTTATGATTATTAGTAAGTTTGTATAAGGTATGTAATTTAAATTCATTTAAGTAAATAAGTACTAAAGAAATCATGAAAATATTCCCTCTTCTTGAACAACTTCAAAGTGTTTTTGCTGGGAAGAAGTATTTTTTATATTAAACTAGCATTTAACCCGCTACTTCGTTAGCGTCTCCTTTTCCTTCGTGAACATATTTTTATACCAAAGTTTATTTTTCTATATTTTAACTTGTTTAAATTCTACCACTTTACCGGCTACTTTGTAATCGGGCCTTTTCTTTCATAAATATATTTATATGCCAAAGTATATGTATCTAGGTTTAAGCAAAAAAGTTCCAACATTGTTCATCTCATAGGTTGATATTCACCCAGGACTTTGCACTTTTAATGTTGTGTATCTAAGTTCAATATTATAGAAAATTAAAAAAAGTACAACTCGTAGAACACAAAAGCAAATGAAAGAAAGTTTATAAAGTTTTCACACCTATAACGTTTGAATTTCAAAAAAGGTCCAAATCTGTTTTGTATTTTTTAGATAAGCAACGAATGTGATATAATTTTTATTTGTCCTTTTACATCCCAAAAAGGCCGTACCTCAAAAGAGTACCAGACACCTGTTCGTTTATTTTTTTAAAGAACAATAATAAGTATTCAATTTTTTGTATCTTTTTTAGTTTAGGAGATATAGAGTAAGCAAATTTTTCTAATGAACAACAATGTGTTTATGTTTTTTAACTCTTTTAGTTAAGGAGGTATGAGGTTAGCAGGATCAATTTGGTGAGAGAAAAGCCTTCGATCCAAATATCAACCTTTTAGCTTCATACGTTTATGCTCTGCGGAGAAAAAATCTTTTAAAAAAAGTAACAAACATGTGTACAATTTGCGAATTTCGAAAAAGTACCAAATATGCATTCGTCTTTTTTTGATAACTTACAAATGTTAATTAATTTGTATTTCTTGCGTATTGGTTTAAAAGCTAGATGGTGGACAAAAAAGTTCCAAAATACAGGTTTTACCTGTTTGCAACCTAAAAGCGCCGAATTTCGTAAAAGTACGAGACACCTATTTGCCTTTTTTATTTAATGCCCAAAACTAAATATTAAACTAAAAAAATTACCTGGTTATTTAAAAAAAGTACCATTTAGAGAACGAAAAAGTACCAAAAACTTCCCTCTTTTTGGGACATTACATCGTGAATATTATGTTTCTAGGTACAATACTAACGGAAATTCAAAAATTCCAGCTAAATAGTACCAAAAAGTTCACTCTTCTAGATTCTCATCCACCCAGGACATTGCATATTGAATTTTATGTTTCTAAGTCCAATACTAACGGAAATTCACAAAGTTCTACTAAGGACCTTGCATGTTTAATTTTATCTTTCTAGGTCCAATACTAACGGAAATTCAAAAAGTACCCATCTAAGAATAAAAAGCTACCAAAAAGTTCACTCTTATAGATTCTCATCCACCCAGGACATTGCATATTGAATTTTATGTTTCTAAGTCCAATACTAACGGAAATTCAAAAAGTACTGGTTAATGAACAAAAAGTACCACAAACTTCCATCTTATAAATTCTTATCCACTCAGGGCATTGCATCTTGAATTTTATGTTCCTAAGTCCAATAATACCGGATATTCAAAAAGTACCAATTTAAGAACTTAAAAGTACCAATAAGCGTTTTAAGGGATTCTCATTCACTCAGGACCTTGCAGGTTTAATTTTATGTTCATACGACCAATATAAGCGAAAATTTAAAAAAAGTACCAGTTAAAAAATGAAATGTTTAATTTCATGTTTCTAGGTCCAACACTAACGAAAATTCAAAAAGTACAAGTTAATGAACAAAAAAGTACCAAACAGCCCTCTTACAGATTCTCATTTACTTAGGACCTTACATGTTCAATTTGAAGTTTCTAGGTCCAATAATAACGGAAATTAAAAAAGTACCAGCTAAAGAACAAAAAACTTCCCTCTTATAGATTACTATCCACTTATTACATTGCATATTAAATTTTATGTTTCTAGTTCCAATAATAACGGAAATTCAAAAAGTACAAGTTAAAAAACAAAGAAGTACCAAAAAGCGGTTTTACAGAGTCTTATTCACTCAGGACCTTGAAGGTTAGATTTTATGTTCATAAGACCAATATTAACGAAAATTAAAAAAAGTACCAGTTAAAGAACGCAAAAGTACCAAAAAGATCTTCAGATTCTCATTCACTCAGGACCTTGCATGTTTAATTTTATCTTTCTAGGTCCGATGCTGACCGAACTTCAATAAGTACCAGTTAATGAATAAAAAAGTACCAAAAATTTCCCTCTTATTGATTCTCATCCACTCAGGACACTGCATCTTAAATTTTATGTTTCTAGGTACAATACTAACGTTAATTCAAAAAGTACCAGTCAACGAACAAAAAAGTACCTAAAAGTTCCCTCATAGATTCTTATCCACTTAGGACATAACATGTTGAATTTTAAGTTTCTAGGTCCAATATTAACGTTAATTAAAAAAATACCAGTTGTAGAACCAAACATCTAAACAAAAATATAAAATTTCCCGTATTTCCTTTTTTGGTACTATTTGTTTCCCCCACTAAAGTATTAAAAATTTCAGTATTGTAGTGGGAGCCCATAATTTAGTACGAATATGTCAAAGAATAGAGGAAAATGTTTTGTAAAAAAAGTACCAAAAATAGTTACGATATTCACCGCTTAAATGTTCGAATTTCGTAAAAGTACCAAATTGGTATTCGTATTTTTTTGATAAGTTTCGAATGTGGTTTAAACTTTGGTTCTATGTTTATTGGTTCAAAAGATAGATGGGGTGTCAAAAAGTACCAAAATTCAGGTTTTACACGTTTACTCCCTAAAGGGGTCGAATTTCCAAAAAGTACCAGACATCTGTGCGCCTATTTTTCTAAGAAACAACGATAGTATTACATTTTTTTGTATCTCTTTTAGTTTTAGAGATATAAGGTTACCGTATTTTCCCGTTTTTACCCTTTTTTACCCCCTAAACATTTGAATTGCCAAAAATCCCGTATTAGTGGATCGATTTGGAGAGTGGCCAATCTCTGGTCCAAATTTCAAGTTATTAGCTTCAGTCAGTAACGTTACAATTTTATATAGGTATGTAATAGATCAATAATTTTTACTTTTTTGTCCTTTTTGTAAACAATTTGATTTAAAAAAAAATTTTGTTGGTTTTTCTCTTCAAGATATGAATTTTTTTGCCACACGCTACATATAAATATAAAATTGCAGCCAACTTCAGGTATAAACTACGAACGAAAAACAAAACGAATTTGCGAGTACAGCAAAGTATGTACTCCCCCGCTATTCTTTTTTCCCCTCCCTTCTATAAACTCAAGACTTTGCAAAGTAAACTTTGCCTGTCTAAAAGGGGACTAAGAAAGTCATGGCATTGACAGCTATTTTTGGCAGTAGTATTTGTATGGGAGCTATGGTCAAAATTAAAGCGATTCCAATAATATTCGGTAAGGTTATTAAGATTGCAATACATTTAGTTTGTACCAAATTTTATCTAAATACCAAAAAAATAAGATGGTTTGTGATCAGCAAGATTCTATTCCAGAAAAAAGCTTAAATTGCGGCTATGTGAGTTTCTGAACCGACTGTCGAACATTTTCAATTAAATCGGTTCTTGAGGCAATTAGAACCTAGGTTTTTATGTAATTACTTCATATTTTCTGCAAAATTTCGGCCTGCACTTTGCACAAAAGGTCAACATGGACATCTAGCCGGACAGACGGACATAATTAGTTCGAATCAAAAAGTGGTTTTGAGTCGATCGTAATACTAAAAGTTGGTTCTAGCACAAATATTTCAAGATGTTACAAACATCAGCACAAACGAATAATAATGCCCTCTGCGCTTTTAAGTAGATTATTTTACAAAAATCTTCTTAAAAGTGCAGTTACTTCCGATAATTTAATACAAATAAAATTTTATTGCTGAACGAATTCTTTTATGTAACAAATAATATTAATAAATATTTACCCGACTTATTATCTTAAAACATCATCATATAATCATGTTACACATTATTTTCTTTATTTTTCTTGTAGATTCCTGTAAACATGAAACTTTCCGTATATTTTCTCTTGGTTGTCATCTGTACGATGTGTTTGGCTGCCCAACAAAGTCAAGCTAAAAGTAAGTACATACATACATACAAATAATATTAGCTAACAACATTTTTGTCCAAATTCAATAAAGAAAAATCTTAATAGGAAGTATTTGTATTTGTTTTTGTATTTATTATTTGCTTTTCTAACACAACAAGATACATTTAACAGTTGTATATCAGTGGGAAGATGGTTCCAGAGGTACATATATTGTGGATATATAAAATTGGTTATAAGAGGCACTCTTGCGAAATCTAAAGGTGCGGATGCTATTGTTTCTTAAGGATGAGGTGAATGTTAACTTGTTGTAGAGATATTTAGGCTCTTTTGTTTCTATTATTTTATGCAAAAAGACTAAACTTTTAAACTTGAGGTAGTCATCAAAGCGCATGCCAAAAACACGTTAGGAATATGGAGATTGTACATGATCAAATCTCTGTAAGCAGAAAATGTAACGCGTGATGTTATTAAATGTTGTAACATGCTTGCGTTTGCCAGTGGCATTGCAAGCAGTAAAGACTTCGCAGCAATACAAAAGTGTTGGTATTAAATACGATTTGGCTAGCATCATTCTTATCCTCTGTGGAGTAAAATGTTGACTACACCAAAGGCTTCTAAGCATGTCATATGTTCTGCCACATACTTGGTTAATATGATCCGACCAAGTAAGGGTACGATTACAAGTAACACCCAAGTTTTTTACTGTATGTACTAGTTCGATTCGAGTACCATCAATATTAACATTAATGTCATTTATTATGTCAGTGTTAGACCTCGCACCGATTATTAGACATTTTGACTTGTTTGGATTTACGGCTAAATCCATTTGCGAATGCCCATTGAAAAATCATGTACAGATCGTGGTTAAGTTTATTCACTACATGACACATTGATGTCCTGTTACAGCTCAAATAAAGTTGGGCATCGTCCGCATACATTTGTATACACGAGTATTTTATTTGCAAGGGAAGATCATTAGCATATAACGAGTACAAAAGTGGGCCAAGAATAGATCCCTGGGGAACACTTCTCAATGTACTCAAAGGCCTAGAAAAGGTACCATTGTTGGCAACTATCTGCGATCTATCACCTAGATATGAAGCAACTAATTTTGTTGCAGTTTCTGAAAAGTTAAACATTCTTGCAAGTTTCAAAGTTAACATCTTGTGTTCAACGGTGTCAAAGGCCTTAGAGTGGTCGAGTAGAATCAATAACGCTATCTTGTTATCATCCAAACTACTTCGGATGTTTTCAACAACTTCGGTTAAGGCTGTAGTACAGCTATGCTGAGGTCTTAATCCAGATTGACGGTCCGTTAAAAGATTATTATCATATATGTGTTTGGAGATCTGCTTATTTAGGAGGCGTTCGAAAACTTTAGAAAGGTAGGGAAGAATGGCAATTGGCCTGTATTCCTTACCATCTTTAGGTATAGGAATAATTTTCGCACACTTCCACCCAGATGGAAAAGAACTTGTGGTGACTGACGTATTAAAAATGTGGTTTACGTGACGAATTATCCATGGTAAAATAAGTCTAATAAAACGAGGTTGAATGTCATCTAGACCGACAGAATTGGACTTAACGGCTAAAAATCCTTCAGCAGTGTCTTCTAAGTTAAAACATTGAAAGCTTAACTGGATTACAGGATCACTTAAAGCAATATCGTCATAAAAATCAAGTTCTACCGGTGGTTGCAGAATATTAGTAAATTTTAGATTCAATGCATTAACATCAATCAAACTTACATTAGCGCGTGTACCAACTACATATGTATACCAATTTCACGAATTTGCTTCCATTTTTGTTTACTGCTGACTGCGGTCTGAAATTTGTTACCATAGTATGTTAGTTTATCATGTCTTATTTTAAATACAACTGCTCTTCTTGCCAAACGATAATGATTTAGTAAATCTTGTGTTCTGTAACGTTTTCACTGATTATAAAGTAAGTCACGACGCTCTATTAACAGTTTAGTCTCTGATGTAAACCAAGGACTTATCCGACCATGTGTATTTCTATGTTTAATGGGAACGTGTTTGTTAACTATAGGAAGAACAAGACTATTTAGATACTCGACTTGCTCACTCACAGACGAAAGGTAATATATTCCATCCCAGTTGGCATAGGAAAGATCTTCTTGGAGAGATGACATAATGATGTTGTTATAGTCCCGAAAGGTTAATGTAAGTTCTTGTCTTGCGACTATAAATTTATAAGACAAAAATATATTGTCGCTTACGATAACATTGTTCTTGCTATAAAATCGTAACGGCACCTTATGTGACCATGACAATTTAGGAGATGATGCAAGTGTTGCCAATAAAGACATTTATTAAAAAAAACGAAAATGGATGGAGCTAGTGGATTTGGGTGCAACTCTAGCCTTTTTACATATTTTACCGCATACTTCGTAATAATAGTCCTTACCAGTGGCACATTGAGATCCTTGTGGATATTTGAGTTTTTAACATACCATGGGGCAGCTGTAATTATTCGAAGAAGTTTATTTTGGTGCCTTTGAATTTTTTCGATATTTGAGGCCGAGGCAGTGCCCCATAGTTGAATACCGTAGCACCATATTGGCTTTAAAATAGCGTTGTAAAGTAGTAGTTTGCAATGGAGACTAAGAACAGAATTTCTTCCAATAAGCCAGTTAATTTGAATTGCTTTTAGTTTCATTTGGGTTAATGTTGTTTCTACCGAGATATTTGACATGCAATTGTTGAGGCACTAGTTGAATATTGATTTTAATAGGGGGGCATGTTTCCCGACGCAAGGTGAATGTTATATGTACGCATTTTTGCTCATTGACCTTTATTCTCCATTGTTTTAACCGCAGTTCTAGTTGAAATATATGATCCTGCAGATATCGAGATGTTTGACGACTGTAAAAAAGTGGGCCCAGGATGCTTCCCAGCTTCAATTGGCTGAGGAAAACTAAAAAAATTAATTTTCGACCGACCAGGTAGCTTTCTAACAGCTTGTGTGTATTAACCGGTAGGTTTAGCTTCAATTTATGTAACAAGCCTACATACCAGACTTTGTCAAAAGCTTGAGAAACATCTATGAAGAGAGCGGAGCAATATTTTCTTTATTCAAAGACTTTTCTTATGGCGTTTACTCTCCGATGGGTTTGTTCAATTCTGCTATGCTCTCTTCTGAAACCGAATTGATGATTAGGTATACACCCATTGTCATTTAAAATTGAGGTTGATTTTGACGCTAAGAGCTTCTCAAACAGCTTTGATATATTAGGTAATAAGCTAATAGGCCTATATGACTCAACTTTTGTGTGATCTTTTCCTGGCTTTGGTATCATCGTTATTAAGGAGACCTTCGAATCTTGAGGGTAGTATTCAAGGCGTAAAATAGCATAAAAAATATAAAGAATAATTTTCTTTGCTATGCGAGGTAGCTCCAAAAGCACTTTGTTACTGATCTTATCAATACCAGGTGCCTTCTTGGTGTTTAATTCACAAATAGCCTTTTCTATTTCCTTTATCTTAAATCTTAGGGGGATAGCTGCTCTAACATAAACAGGCGGCAACTCGTCCGCTATATCGTCAGGTATATTTGGGGTAAATACGTTTTTCAAATGAATTACAAACAGGTTTCCCTTTTCATTATCATTTCTTGCCCAACTTCCATTCAGGTTTCTTAATGCTGGTTTCGAGATAACTGGTCTTTTGAGTTTTCTAGCTGCACACCATAATGAGTAGTCTGATTGTGGAGTTGCAACCAGGTCCTTAAGATATTTTTCCATTGAAGCCGTTTTCTGAGTCTGCAGAAATTTTCTTAGCCTTTTTGTACACTCTTTTAATTCATTTTTAAGTTGAGGGGATCTGTGCAATTGACATTCTCTTCGCACTCTCCTTTTTTCATTCAAGAGACGCTTGACATCTGTAAAATATATTTTTTTTAATTGGTTTTTTGGGGGTTTTGCTGGAATGTTGAACAGCTAGTTTAAGATAACTGTCAAAATTGACAATAGAGAGATCCACATTTTCCGGTGTGCTAAGCGGTATATTTTCTGTGCAATGGGTACTGAGATATTTTTTATATTTTAACCAATTTATTTGTGTAGTTGACGTCGCTATGTAACCAGAGGGAGATACAATTCTATTGGTGTTTGTTATAGTAACTATTGTAGGTGTGTGATCAGAGGATAATTCTAACGAAGCTTCAACGTGAATCGTTTCTGTGGGGATGTTTTTAACCACGCCGAAATCGATTTAGCTCTTCAACACAAATGTTTGTTGCTTGAAGATAATCTACACGATGATCACACATTAGGTAGTGTTTGATTCGGGTTTTTATCAAAATGGCAGAACCTCCACAAGCTCTATCTCGAGGGTCCTTGGTATCATATAGTGTTTTTACCATTGATTTTAAACGAATTTTTTGAGGTCAAATGAGTTTCAGAAACCATCATGACATCAATTTGTTAATTTTTAAGAAAGTATTCTAATTCATTTTTATGTTGGCAAATGCCGTTTGCGTTCCAAAAACAAATGTTTAAACAGTTCATGGTTTGTTGAGTGCAGCTTGCAATAACATCGATTGCATTCTAAGAATCTCCTGCATCATATTACCCATTGTGTTTGTAAAATTATTTACTGTTTGCACTAATGTTTCCATGGTTTTTTCTAGACGACTTAAATTAGAGACTGGAGTTTCATCATTACTAGGCGAAGCACCTTGCATTGGCACATGATTTGATTTTAGGACATTAGCATAAGAGGTTCTGTTATTACTAGGCTGCGGAGCCTGAATGTCATTAGTATTTACTTGAGGTGATTTTTAGACTTATCGTGGCCTGGCAACACTTGTCACCAGGTCTAGTTTTAGTTTTTTCAAAGAGTCACTATCCACCGTTTGTGTAAATACTAGGGTTTTTTCAATTATTTTATTTCCCGTTTTCCCGGGATTTTTCTTGCGGGATCCCGGGAAATAAAAAATTCCTCATAATTTCAGAAAACAGCTATTTATACTTTAAAATTTAGTTTTCTATTCTCTAAAAATTAGCATCTGTGGATAGGTTGCGGATAAGATCAATTACAAGAAGTGAGTACATATTTAAATCAATGTCTCATGATGCAATAAATCTACTAAAAACAGAATGGGCAGTGCAACAGTTAATAATTATTACATTTAGTGATGTGAAGAGTTAATAAAGTACATTAATTCAAAATAAGATGCAGGCAGTAAAGTTTCATTGTCCATGAACCAGTCTTTAAAATAGAAGATACCTAAACATATCGCTCCTTTATTGCAACATATGTATTCATATCTACAAACAACAAACGTCTTGGCAAAATGCGATTAAAGTTTTCAAAATGTACCGATTTAAAGATATATTTTGCTATTACTTCGGTGCAGTTTGAGATATAATACGAGAAAGTGTGAAAGAAAACGTTGCTTAAGATACTTAAAATTTAAAATTTTTTGAAATATGACTATGATGTAATGAAGGAGCGATATGATTATTAGGTGATTAACACAAATTTTTTTCAATTTGTGTTGGTTAATATAACAGTGAAGTGCTGGGCAACCGAAATAAAATAACATTTTGGAGACTCGTGTAAGATACTGCAACATACAACTTGAAAAACCTTGACATGCATTTGACTGATATAGACGTTGTTTATAAAAAAGAAAAAATTGCTTCTAATTCTGAATCCGAAGCATGCTACAACGGTGCAAATAAAATCAGATATATACTTTTTGACGACTTATGCCCGTAATTTCTACAAATAGATACAAATAGCTGTGTATAGACCCAGTAAAAAAAATTTGGGTTTTTTGAAGCACTTTAGAGAAAAAGCGCATAATCGAGCGCTTTAATAAGAGAGCTTTTATATAGCAGTAAATGATAAAGAATAAAATATGGGAAAAAGCTGCTATTTTAGTGCTGACAACGATGAGGCTTTAAAGCGACAAAAATACAAATATATAATGGTTTACGAAAATTATTGAAACAATGCATTTAAGCAATTAAAAGCAAAAAATCAATGAATATGGAAATATAGTTATCCCTTAAAAAAAGCGCTTTTGGAGTGCTTTGTTTGCATGTTAAAAAAAGCGCTTATTGTCAGCAGTAAATAATCATCCAAACCGGGAACACTCTATACAAAAATCAGGCATCTTATCAGCAGGTTTGAAGCGATTTGAGGCATGCATTCATACATAAAACCTGCTCCTTTTGGAGCACATTTTTTACTGGGGATATATATGGTGTAACGAATTTTTATAATTTTTACACGTATGTCTTACCTACTGGTTAAACTGCAGTGTATTTTACACCATCGATTTTTGACAGTTTATTCAAAAAATTAATAAAAATACTAATGTTGCCATATTTTAAAAGAAAACTTAAAGGAAAAACCACGTAGGCAAAATTAACGTTGAAATTACCAAAATAGTTTTACCGGATGGGTTAAGATAACTGTTAGGTACGAACACAAATAGATATCTGTTTGTAGAAATTACGGGCATTACTAAGCGCTTTGAGTATGTCAGAAAGTTATTTCCTAAGCCGTTAAAATGTTATATATTTATATAAAATATTTTATCTATTTTATTAATTCCCTTTTTGATCTCATATCTTGAGAACCTCAATTTTTGTTTTTATTATTGTTTTATGAATTAAATTGTTATGTTTATGTTATAAAAGCGTGAGGTAATAATAATTCAAGTTCCTATTTCAATCTTCAATTAATTTTTTAGTATTGAACCATTTCTTTTACTTTCTTTGTAAACAAGTTCCCTTACGTATTTTTATAAAAGTTGTTTTCATTAATTAAAAACAAAATTTACTTTGTATTATTTATATGGAGCGGGATCCCGGAAAATGTATAAAAATTTCCCGCTTTCCCGGGAATAGAAAAAGTCCGGGAAAAAAAACTCTAGTAAATACCGAGGGTGAGAGGGAACGTGTACGAATAATTGGCTTAGCCGTTAGGTAGTTAATATTGTTTTGTTTTGATTTATTTATTTGAGCATTATTTTCATTTGCATGAACTGTTACATATGTATGTATGTAGCAATTTCTTTCGTTGAGTTTTATTGTTGTCTCATTGTTTTTGCTCATACAAAATATTGTTTTTGTTTTTCCCCGTATTATGTGCTTTTAATATTTGTTATTTTTTTTTTTTTTTTGTACTTTACAAAATTAAAATGTTTTTACAAGATTATGTATACATACATACATAAGTATGTAGGTATGTATGTACATTCATTCAATTATATTTTTTATTTTTATTTATTTAATTTTTCGTTTTTAATAATTGATCACTTTTATGCTAAATAATTTATTTTAAAATCATTTATTTTGCGTTCATTCGCTGAATGTTAATTTTAAATAAAAAATCAAATTATAAATAAATTCAAATTGTATGCGGGTTTAATAATACACGTCCGTGTCACAACAAAGCACAAACTGATATCTCAAATTACATTTGATGAAGTAAAGTTAAATTTAAATATTTTGCAGCAACGAGTCGAAAAAGCAAATAACCTTACAACAAAAACAAAAAAGGTTGTTGATATTGAAGACCATCTACAATAAAATCCATTTGCTGTTCCAGTGACGCTGATAAAATTAAGAAATTTGTTGAATCAAGAACATCGTTTCAACACAAACAGGTTACAAAAATAAGAAAAAAAGGAGCCACTTTTTACTATTAAGATTGAAGATGAAAATCAGCAATGAATGCCCTTCAAACAAAATGAATTCAACAGAAAGCTTTAACTTTATTTGACGATCTAAAATAAAATTATCAAATCAAAATTTATTTTTTCAGCTAAAATTATGAATCTCAGAACGAATTAAATGAAAATTAATACAAATGTATGGAAAATCGGGCTTCGGTTTGCGTCGAGTTTTTCCGGTCGTAATTAGTGACGCAAACCGGGGCATTGGTGTATTTAAAATAGAAAAAAAATTGTACATTTTCAAACAAACATTTTAAATACTAACTAAACAAAACGTTTATCATTGTTAAAGTCGTTCTTAAAATAATGTCCCTCTTTCAAGCATAATTGTCACCTACATTTTCTTTTTAACCTAAATCAAAGAGACAATTAAAACCAAGCAGCATTATCATGCTTGCAGTAACTATTTTTTTTTTTTTTGTTTTTATCATACAGTTGCAGCAAAAGGAATTCACGACTGACTGACTGAAACAAAGTACATACATATGTTACAACATAAATTATCACTTACTTATGTACTACACAGAAATTTGTAAATGCCCTACAGTTTTGAAAGTGACAAGGTATCCTTTGTAAGAGCAGGTTTTTATGAATAATCCGTTGTAGTCCTTTATTGCTACTAATATAGATAACCTGGTGGGTAATCGACTACCTTACAATGGCTTGTGCACTGTTATTTTGTAAAATTATTTGAAACTTGGTTTTAGCTATAATGCGAAACTGTGCGTATAAATGTTATCATCCATTACCTAAATGTGTAAGTAAAAAAGCGAATTGGATACTTTAGGCGTCTAGTAGAATTATTCATAATCTTTGAGTAGCGTTCCAACTCGTCAGCAGTATCCTGCACTACAGGCGCATCGAATATAACTTGGGCGCCTCGAACATTTCCAAAGTCGCGACAATGGGCACACCACAAGGAGGGGTACTATCACCACTACTTTTGAATCTAAATATCAATACCCTGCAGAACTGTTGCATATGCAGACGACGTGGCAGTTGTGGCTATGAGTAAGGATCCTAGACTGCCGTCGGAACTCTTGGAGTCTGCACTGGACGTCCTATTTAAATAATTCCAAGACTGTGGACTGGATGTTAATCCCTCCAAACCGGAACTGGTTACCTGGAGACATTTTAACGAAGAAGTAGGCTGCAAACGCAGCTGTTAGACTAAAGCGGCTCATACACTTGCAATAAAATTGTTAAATTTTACGTAATATGAAATTATATCGCCAATGTGTATGTGATATTCCAAGGTGGCACAATATATTGGCAACAATCAAACGACTTTTAATTTTTATTGCACAACGAAAAGAAAGTGATGTCTGTTGGCAACATTGTACAACGCTGTTTATGTTATTCCGTTCACCTTTTTATTGAATGAATGAAACCCAGGGCTGCCAGACTTGGGGATTTCATGCGAGAAAAAAGGACAAAGAAAGTCATTTGGGGATTAGGGAGTTTTTCGGGGATTTAAAAATAAAATTCGGGGATTTTTTGGAGATTGTATACATTTTAAATAGAATTTTTCCTTCCTTTATTGTTAACGCTTATTTTTCTTTGTTTCGTACATAAAATATGAAAAAATTAGCAGAAATTTTGCCTTATTCTTATCAACAACTAATACAGTGTAGAGCGTCTTAATTAAGATTACCATTTTTTAAGTGTGTAAAAGGTGCTTAATAGCTTAACAAAAAAAAGGAAGAATTAAAAAAAATAACCTTAAACAGTTGACAACATATACAATTTTTGATTTTTTAAAGACAATTTTCAAGCAAACATGTCCTTCCCAAAAATAAGTAAATTGTTACCTGAAACGCAAAAGGAACTTATTAACGAAAAATTAAAAATAAACGTTTTCATTGATTCTGATCTATTGCATCAACACAAATGTCCACAAAAAAATCTTTTGCGATTTTATTGTCAAAAAACAAAAGGCCTAACTGACAGTTTGCATAATATGCTACATTGTCAATTGTCAAAACAACTGGAATGTTTTACAAGAAAAATAAAAGAAATTTAAGTATAAACAGTTAAGGTGATTTATTAATTTATCATTTTGAATAGTTTTTACTTCTGCTGTGAAAGTTTCAAAGTGTTAGATAGGGCGAAATATAAAAGACAATATAATATAGTTTGAGCAAAAGATTGCGGGGCTATTGGTTAGTACTTATTATGCTTCGAAGTACTAAATAATCGACGGATTTACGTATTTTTTTATGGATGGCTAAAACCGACTGAACAAGCTCCAAATTCTTAAAAATTGGCTAATATGTCTTCAAAAACAGCATATTGCTCTGCTTGCAATTCCTCACTGGAATTGCATTAAAAGAATTTTAAAAAACATGCCGAAACCAGTCGCTACAAACAAAATAAATAATTTGTTCACTAAAAATTTTTATTTGGGGATTTCCTATTAAAATGTTTCTCACTATTTTTAAAAAAATTTTAAATTTTTAATTAACAAGATTAAAAATTTGTTCAGAAAAAAAAACAAAAGAAAATATTAACTTTTTAAGGTTTTGATTTTTAGTTTGGGGATTTTTTTTTAATTTTTTTGGGGACAAGGCAAAAAAGTGACTTATTGCATTATATAGGACAAAATGGAAATAATATGGCGAATATCATTTACAATAATATTGCAAGTGTATGGTGTATGTAGTGTGTATGTAGTGTGTATGTGTATGTAAAGCATGGACGAATTATAAAATTGGACATGCAAGAATAATGTATGATATAAATTGGCAAACGGACGTTGATTATTATGAACCAATCTTTGATCCTGGCTTCGCCGTAAGCATATTTCACATTATGATGACCTACAAACTCCTGCGGGTGCGATGGTATCGCTTCTGGCATTTACTCCGAGTAGTTAAACTGGAGCATTCCTCTAAGGCTGTCGGATCACTGCAGTGTCATTCAGACCGAGATAATGGCCGTATACACATTCGTTATGGTGAGACTTCTGGCAGGGATATTCACATTATTACCGATAGTAAAGCGGCCATAAGAACCCTGGAGAGTATGTCATCACACCGAAAATTATCCGTGAATGCCGGATGTCTCTGGAGGAGATAGCGAGACAATCAGTGGTTACCTGGACACAGAGGCACAAATGCAAATGGTATGGCTGATTCGTTGGGACGTGCAGGAACTACTTTGAGTCGTATCGTTTCGACAGATGATATTGGTGTTGCGGTCCCAAGGAGTAAGCAACTTATTGCACACAAATGTTATCCCATTGCCAATCATAGGTGGTTTGATGAAACTACATATGGAGAAACCAAGAAAATCTGACCCATGGTAGATAAAAAGAGGACACGGCGCGCATTAAGACTGTACAGACATCAACTAAGAAACCTAATTGCAGTTATAACTGGCCACTGGCCCATTGGGAAACACGTTCAACGGTTGAGCCATCCTTACAATGACCTATGTAGGAGTTGATGCGACGAGGAGGAGCAGAAGTCAACGAAAGCCTCAAGCTGTTTAGAAACTGAATTGTACAGGATCATTTTCTACATTGAATTAGCCAAATAGCTGGGTGAGAATGTCAACAGACAGGTAACGTAGGAACATGTATGTACAAAAAAAATATTTGCGTCACTTTCAACAATAGTAGGTAAAGCTCGACCACATGAAACCCTACACTACAGTATTTACAGACAAATTTTCCTACGAACCCGACCGACAAAACAAAATTATGTTAATTAGTTAAGGTTAGTTTACACTATTATACTTTGTATTAATACATGTCAAAAAATTAAGTAATATGAGAAAGTTTGATAGTGTGAATGCATGTGTGATGAAAATGACAAGTATTATAAAAAAAGTTTGACATCCCATACGATTTCATCTTTTTTTGAAAAATTTCTATTGGATCAGGGTTGCATTTTATTTCATGTGTGAGTGTTTATACATTGTGTGATGGTGTGAACACAAACTGTTATGTTAAATTAGATTTTTTGATAGTCATTAGATTTATATCTCACAAAGTATTATGGAATACGTAAGACTTGTGAGATAGTGTAAACTAGCCTTTAAGACTTGTATAGGACTTCTTTGTGCCGAATATTATTTAGCTATCTTCATCTCTATGAGATTTTTTAATTGATTTTATGGGGTTTACATAGGACCTTTGTTTAAGTATAGACCTACCAGCACAAACATGCCAAGCAGCTGTTATGCAAGTTATTCTCGCTAAATTTTATATCAACACCATCATTTATAAGGAAGTTATGGCATTAAAATCTAATTTCGGGAGTGTCTTTATTTGGGAGTAATAGTCAAATATAGACCGATTCCAATTTGGTAGGATGAATAAGGTTGCATTTAAATATTTGTGGACCAAAATTAATCTTACTAACGAAAATGGGCACAAATACTCTATTCCGGATAGAAGTTGTTGTGGGGGCAATGGACCTATTCCCGCTATTTTCAATATGCTTCGTCCTTTTGACAATTGAAACGGATGTATCAACCAAATTTCATCAAACTATCTTCAAAATTGCGACCTGTATTTTGCGCACAAGGTGATATGGCCGGATGGACGGAAACACTTCCTGAGTCGATAGGTATACTAAAAAGTGGGACAAGAACCAATATTTTAATGAGTAACATACATCTCCTCAAACGCATAATACCCTCTCCACCTGTGGTAGTGTACTCTGGTATAAAAACAGAAAATTTAAACTGCACGAGTAACTTCCGTTTTCTATACAAGAAAAATTGACAACGTAAATGGAAACGGTGGAAAAAAAAGAAATCAACAACAATAGGAATAATGAAATGATGACAATTGGTACGAGCATGAACAAAATATTAGTTTGTTTACATTTTCACAGCATATATTTCATGTGCTTTTTTGTCGTTTACTGCATAAGAACAACATTGTTTTATAGAAATATATGCGCATAGTTAATTTTTAGCAGAAACAGCAGCCAGTTGCAACAGGATAAAAAACAAATTATCATTTTACCTTAAATGTTCATATTTATTCTTGTACTCACACATTTTCGCTTTAAAATCGCCGAGCATGTAGAACTTAAAGTAATCAACAGGAATGAATAAAATTGAAAACAAAGCGGCCATAACAAAAGGAGTCAAATAAAAATGGGACAATTATGAACGTATTTAGCTTAAGATATCCTTCGTCACTTTAAATGAATATTTACTAAAATTCGTGAATCTTTAATATGGACTATATACCTATATTAGAGCTTTGAACAGTTGTAGGCCCATTGAATTTTGTAGTGATTTCTTTTTAGGTTTGTATAAGAATTATGTACTTGTATCAAAATTTAATTCGTTACCAACTGTTTTTCATCTTTTTGCTATTTTATTTAGTTAGAATGTATGAAAAACGAACTTAACAGAAAAATTATAAAAAAAAAATACAGACACATGTATCTACACATAATAAAAAGTCTTAACATGTAATCAGTGTTCGAAAATAAACAGTACATTATTTAGCGTTCGGCTCACACACCCAACAACGATATCTATTTTTTAGTGATTGTGTAGGCGAACAAAACCCTTAATACCCGTGTGACCATTTTAGCTTTTTTCGAGCTAAATTAAGCTTTACTTTTTCCCTGTTTATTAAAACACACACAATAAATATATTATAATATTAAATTATAAGCCGAAGGCTAATAT
Organism: Pollenia labialis; assembly: GCA_949318255.1. NCBI lineage: Eukaryota > Metazoa > Arthropoda > Insecta > Diptera > Polleniidae > Pollenia > Pollenia labialis. The sequence continues at coordinate 197,559,550 of OX439139.1, read as the reverse complement.
AGTTAGAATGATGCCAATTCAGTTTTTTTTAATGTTTTTAAGTATGATACTTTTAGATTTTAACCAAAAGTATGTATACGAGTTCTGCATCTGCTATGCATACATATATTTACATTATTTAAACATTTTTAAGCAATTGGCTGCTCGAAGAAGTCATACATGGGTCAATTTCAAAAAAAACGCAATTTTTGTGTCCCCGTACTTTACACTTCTATTTTAGGTAAAAAAAGAAACCCAAAAAAAAAAAACAAAAATGTCAGAGTGATCAGCGAGGAATATGTAACAAAAAAACGTAATTCTCAAATTTTTATGTTTGTTTTTTTGTTTATTCAGAATGGTGTTTTGTTTCTCCCTCTGACTCCTTCCATACAAAAGCATGTGTCCCCCGTTAGAATTTTTAGTTAACAAAATGAAATAAAATCAAGAAAAAAGTTAATATGCAACATTTAATAACAGTTTTCGAATTATTGCGTTTCTTTCTTGTGTTTTGATTTGTTATAGTCGTCAAAACTGAATTAGTGCGAATTTGGCGTTGCAAACAAAGGTTGTCCCCACAATTTGCAATGAGCGTCACTTTTTTATAATTCAAGTAATATTACTAGTTTTTAATTTTCATTTAAATAAAGTAAATAATGTAAGGAAAGTACAAACTTAAATTATTACAAAAGTGAAAAAGCGAAAAAAAAATTAATTAAAAAAGTGTCCATTTGCGTAGTTTTTGTGAACACCAAGGGGGCGATAAAATTTCATGATCGTACCGCTAATTTTTTTAAAAGTTAATACATATATTAAATGTAAAAAAATGAAGTTGACAATCATTGTTTACATGGTTTCAACTCATTTTTTTATAATTTGTGAATTTGAGAAAAAAATTGCCTACGAAAAAAAACCAAAATATGCAAACATTTCATGAGCGTCACTTTTGATTAGAGTTTTTTTTTCCGGAGTTTTTCGATTCCCGGGAAAACGGGAAAATTTTTTAAATTTCCCGGGATCCCGGGATCCCGCTCCATATAAATAATACAAAGTAAATTTGGTTTAAATTAATGAAAAAAACTTTTTTTTTTAAAAAAGCGTAAGGGAATTTGTTTACAAAGTAAGTAAAAGAAATGCCTAAGTACTCCCAAAAATTAATTAAAGGTTGAAAGGGGAACTTGAATTATTATTACCTTACGCTTTTATATGTATGTACATTTTTCGTATCACTGTGCTCTAGATACAAAATAAAAAGATTACATAAAAATAACAATTTAATTCATAAAACAATAATAAAAACAAACAAAAATTATGGTACTCAAGTTTTGAGATCAAAAAGTAAATTTATAAAATAGATAAAATATTTTAAATTAATATGTTTTATAAGTATATTTATTTTAAATAAATATATTCACATTTTTTAAAAGCTTAGGAAATAACATTAAGACACACTCAATGCGTTTAGAAAGTCGGCAAAGAGTATATTTCTTATTTTATTTACTTATTATCATGTTTCCGAAACTTTTCGTTCACTTTTTTACCGAGATTGCAAATGTTTAAAGTTGTTGAATATTTTTAATTCGCAATCCGAAGTAATTTTATAAGCAACGTCTATATCAGCCAAATGTATGACAAGGTTGATGCAAAAATAGCATCAAACGGACTTCTTTTTACGAGATCCACCTGTAATCTTTAGGACAATGTGTTTTTAAAATTGTATGTTGTAGTATCTTACACGACTTTCCATAGTTTTTTTTTTATTTCTGTTTCCCAGCACTTCCCAGTATTACAAGCCGTCACAAAATGAAACAAATTTATGTTTATCACCTTATGAACATATCGTCATATCTCAAAATTTTTTTTTAATTTTAAGTTAATTAAGCAAAGTGTTCCTTCTACTTTCTCGTAACAAAACATCAGTTTTTATCTCAAACTGAACCGAAGTTATAGCAAAATATATGTATGTATCTTTAAATCGGTACATTTTTACTTAAATCGCATTTTGCCATTTTGTAGATATGACTTTGCTGCAATAAAGGAGCGATATTTTTGAATATCTCCTATTTTAAATACTTGTCCATGGACAATTAAAATTTACTGCCTGCATCTTATTTTGAATTTATGTTCTTTATTAACTCTTCAGTTCACTAAATTTATTAATTATCAACTGTTGCAAGGCACATTCTGCTTTTGGTAGATTTATTGCGTCAGAAGACATTGATTTACGAACGTTCTCACTTCTTGTTATTGATCTAATCGACAACCCATCAACAGATGCTAATTTTTAGAGAATATAAAACTAAATTTCAAAGCATAAATAGCTTTTTTTTGAAACTATGAGGAACTTTTATTACCCGGGATCCCGCAACAAAAATCCCGGGAAAACGGGAAAGAAAATAATTGAAATTCCCGGGAATTCCCGGGACGGGAAATCTCGGGAAAAAACCCTACTTTTGATATATATTGCTTCATAGCTTAAAAAGCTTAATTTTGATTTTATTTTTGTATTTACAAGAGTAAAACAACAAAATTAATGGCGGTTGAAAGAGCACGAAGATATCGAGAGAAAATAAAGCGCGTAATGGCGAATGTAAAAGAAAGAAGAAAGAAAGAAAGGTATAATCGATATTCACCATATAATTACAAAATCCAGAGGTGAATTGATTTTCAGATCTCGCTCGTGCTTTTGCAATTTAAACCTCTGGGGGACCGGAAACTTATGCAACTGCCACAAACTTAATTCGAAAGTGCTAAAACTGAATGAGAATGAGAAAAACAAAACCGTTTGTCATTTCATAAAGAATTCGAATGAAAATTTATAAATTAAATTAAGTTAAGTTATTGTTTTGCGTGAAATATTTACATATGTGTATAAGTGTCTTCAAGAATTACTTCCTTTTTTCCATTTTTGTTAAAGACATCAAAGAATATGTGCATGTTTAGTTTTGTATGAAAATTTTTGTTTTTTGAAGAATTTTTGTTTTTTTTATTAAATTTTTGTAAAAGAATAATTTTTTTTTTTCGTTAAACTTTAAATTAGGCATTATTTCTTGTTTACGTGCTACAAAATCTCTTGATCGTCACAAAAATCGTATAATTGCAGTTTTTTTTTAAATACATTGTTACAAGCAGGGCCGGGCAGTATTTGAAATACGTATTTAAAATACAAATACGTATTTTGTATTTGTATTTTAAATACATGACGTGCAAGTATTTTGTATTTTAAATACGTGTCCAGCAAGTATTTTGTATTTTAAATACATACATACAATAAATAGAAGTAGTTTGTATTTTAAATACTTAAAAATGGGAGTATTTTGTATTTAAAAACAAGATTGTTTGCATTGTGGTCTACCAAAAACTAGAATCGCTAAAGAACGTATTAGAAGTAGCAGCACCAGTAAAGAAGACGATGATTTTGTTGTTTTCGTAGATAGGGATAATGGTGAATCTAGAATATCAAATTTGGAGTTGGAATTTGTCAGTTTCCTCAGTGACAAGAGCAAAGACATTATTACTCTTGACAGCTATCCAAATATAAAAAGAGTTTAATAGAATTTAATACAAGTTTGTGCTCATCAGGACCTGCAGAAAGATTTTTTTCTTCAGCAGGTTTTATTTTTTCTTCAACAAGAAACTGTTTTATGCTACATTCAAAAATTTGATATTTATGAAAGGAAACAATTGTTTTGTTTATTAGTTTTATCTAATTTATTTTTTGGTTTGAATAAAAATAGTTTATTTCGTATTTTAAATGCATACAGGTACATGACGTGAAAGTAATTTGTATTTTGTATTTGAAATACGTACAATAAATGGAAGTATTTTGTATTTTAAATACATACAGATGTGTAAATATTTTGTATTTTGTATTTTAAATACATAACCTGAAAGTATTTTGTATTTTGTATTTTAAATACATGACCAGCAAGTATTTTGTATTTTAAATACCGCAAACCATGTATTTTGCCCAACAATGGTTACAAGCCAATTACTTTGCAAGTAACCTCTAAGTTCAAGTCTTTTTTCAACAAAAATTTACATATTTTCATCTTAAAATTTTAAAATAGTCACTTTTAAAAAAAATTAAAAATCAAAGTGAATCGTGATTTTGTGCTTATAATCAAAAAGGTGATTTTCACAAAAGTCAATCTTGAGAAACAGAAGAACATCGTAGTAAGCTTGAATTTCAAATATTTTTGCATTTTTAGCGAATTCTTATACATATTTGGTGTGTGACGCTCAAGATCGAAATCATAGAATACCTAAAAAAATCAAAAAATATTGATTTTTTTAAGAGCCTAAAAGTCCCACCGGATTCTTCATCAATTTCTACATAAATTTGCCACTCTTACAGGCGAATTTAAAAAACATTTAAAATAAGCAAAAAAAACTCGATGTGTACGTTTTTTTTGAAATTGACCCACATGCATACGTAAACATTAAAGGTCCTTCTAAAAAAAGGTTGTTAATCTGTGTTTACTTTTGAAATTTTGGTATTTATATATATATATATATATATATTGGTATTTATAACGATACCGAAATTAGTTTTTGCATAAAATACCGGTATACGTATACCGTTTCCTTTAAAACCGGTATAACACCGGTACAATCGTTTCGGTATTTAAAAATAATATAATTTTCAAATAGAAAAAAATTAAAAGTTTTAACACTTGTTCACACATACACAATTTAGCTAAGTGCCGGTTCACACAAGTCAAGTCAAGTCAAGTCTTGAGCTTTTAAGAGAGAAGGGAAAAGAGAATGCCATTTCTTTTCCCCTCTCTCCTAAAAACTCAAGACTTGACGAGTCAAACTTGACGTGTGTGAACCGGCTGTAACTCAATTAGCAATTGGCAATTAACTTAAGCAAAAATGTCAAAACACTTTTTTTAGTTAGTTGGGTTTTACTCACTAAACACACTTGTGACAGTGTTGCATTTTAATTTTACTCAATATTTATAGCAATTTCGTATTAATTGAGCAATAACTTAATTGCAATTTTGCATGGATAATTGAGTTCAAAAATGGCATTTATTGCGTAAAAGTCAATTAAGGTGCATATCTGAGCACGGTATTATTGTAAGAAAGTAACATAAGTTCTGTGCATGTGTGTTACAATTGCTGTTTAACAATTTTTTTTTAATATTCGATCATAAACGTACATGTAATTTGCCCCTCATGGTCATAGTTTGAAAAAATACATATGTATGTAGCTACTGAGTCCAAATAAATAAAGATTTGTATATTTTTTAAACTTCATTAAATAGTTTCGGGGAGGCAGAAATTTCCCCCTATCTCCCTTTTAGTCATATTTTTTTAAAAATACAAAGCTTGTATGTCTATATAAATATGGATCTATCTATATTTTAAATTTTAAAAAGATCTGTTGGATAGTTGGATAGCTTTTGTCTCAAAATCCTTGATAAATTCTTTAAATTTTCATTTAATCTTAGTGAGCACGCTCCCCTTGTTCGCGCTCACTGCACCTAGTTTTTTTTTTAATCTAAATACGAATGAAGAATATGCAAAACATTGTCGGTGTCCACGGTTTGTCCAAGTAATGTAAATATGAATATTTTAATGATTCTGATCTTGCATATCCTTTTTCCAACCAAATATTCACCACACACAAAGCAAAAATGGCTTGAATCAGTAACACACGATCTCCCTGACGTGCTTAAATGCTACTACATATTATGAAGATTTAGAATGAATGTGGACTTCTGCCAAATTAATAATTGTTTTACAGTATTGCTAGCATGCGATAAAAAATGAACAAGACGTGGTAGCCCAATTTGTATGCCAAATTCAGCGCACACAGATTTGTTAAAAAACATGCTTCGTTTCTGCAGTCAATTTTTTCCCCCAAAATGTTTAGACCAGTGTAGTCGTTCTAATTGCTTTACATACAACAAAATAAAGCAGCTGATTTGCAATGTTACGGTTACTGTCAGTTAACTGGGTCTTTAAATTTGCTAAAAAATTTGTTCGTTATATCTGTAATCAAAATATGTATCAAAAACATGTCCTACTGTAGTTTATTACATGATTGTTTCGTTTTCTTTATCTGCATTAAGAGAAAGTTTTTTTAAAAAGCAAATTAATGTTGCAACATACAAGTAAATGACTAACTACAAACATTAAATTCTAACAAGCAAAAACAACATCAAACATTTTTCGGTCACTATGTGTAACACAAAAAAACCCTGGAGAATTCGAAAAAGATCAAGAAAAAAGGAAAAAAAAAACTTAGCACATTTAAACAAAACTTTAAAAAAACATACATATAATATCCTACACGAAGTTTTTAGAAGCCTGTCTATATGTATTAGGGTATTTAATCGATTAACCTTTGTTCAATTAATCGATTAATTTTAGGCGATTACCTGTCCGAATAATTAAAAATTTCTTATTTTCGATTAACGAATAATTTATGTCGAACGTAAAAAAACAAGCCAGTACGTTTTAATCGTTTCTTAACTCAGGAACATTTTTTTAAATATAGTATAGTACAACCAAACCAAAGAGTTGGGGAATAATTAATTTAAAAAATGATTAGTACAGACTTTTACAACAATGATTCAGATGAAGAATGTGATTTTTTTTTATAAGAATTAAAACAACATTCCACCAGGGGCCTTATTCTGGCAGTCGTAATCGAGTACTTTCTCGATTCGAAAGCAATTCTATTTCAGTCGATACTGAACGAATCGAAATTATTTTTTCAGTATTGTGAAACTCAAATTAATGCTTGTGACCTTCTCCTAGAAAAGAGACCTACCCAGCAAATAAAATTGGACCACCTGACCCATTTTGATAAAATGGACTACTCCATGGACTGGTCCGATGTAATGCAAGCATGGACCATGTCATTGTTAAAAGTCGTTTTTAAACGACTTCAAAACTAATCCTCTTGAGTATACCATGGAGTAGTTTTAAAACTACTCCTTAGTGGTCCAAAGGTGGGTTATATGATCCTCTCCTAGGACATCGTAATGTTAAATAGACCAGGTTTTTTCCATACGTTTGGGTTGCTTTTGGACTAGTCCTGGTCCTTTTTGGACTACTCTTTACACGCGTGTTTGACTGGTCCTATTATTTGCAGGGTAGTGTGTCAAAAAACGGGCTTGGACTTAAGAGTGGATTCTGGTACCTAAAAGGGTGTAGAAGAAGATGAAATGCGTTTTTCTCAAAACTTAATTTTCACACACTTTTCTCGGAGAAGGTCACATATATTACATGGGTATTATATTGGAGAGAAAAAGTGTTCAATGTAGTTCAGGTATTTAAGTAAAATCATCGCGTGACAGTTTTTTTTTTTGCAAAAACGACAATATATCCATTAATCTAGAGACAAAATATAGTCAAACTAAAAGACAAACAACTCTGCGGTTTACATTCAAGTTATTTTTGCCACAGTTTACTTTAACACTTACATTTTCAATAGACCAAAAAACTTACAAAACTTAAATTTTCAAACAAAAGCTTAGGTTAGGTTAGGTTATGAAGGGTTATGAAGGGTTATGTGCCCAAGGGCACACTTCCACTCGGAGACCAATGCGGTCCATTGTGAATCCCTTCAATGAAGAGAAAAGTAAAGAAAAGAAGTATGAGGTGGATAGAATTAAGAAAGTTAGTAGGTACCACGTAGAACTATCACTCTCTCTACAGTCCCCTCAACAGAAACAACCGCACTATTTCCCTGACAATCCCCAGTATATCAGCCGGATTACATCCAGCGATGAACCCCAGTTCGTCGAAAAATCTGTCTCCTAACCACTTCTGTCTGAGACCCTGCATCCTAGGACAATGGCACAGTACATGCTCGATCGTCTCCAGCTCTTCAGAATCTACCCACAACCTGCAGAAGTCCGGTATGGTGTTGTCCCATTTGCCCTAAAAGGACAATTACCCGTCAATAACTCTATAAGTGTTCTAAGACCACCCCTGTCCAAATCCAGTAGAACCCTGGTTGCCCCCGCGAACAATCTGGGCCATAGTGCCCTAGACACCCTGCAATCCGTGCTGTTCCCCCAGGATCGGTTAACGTCCTCACGGAATTTCTCCCGTATCACCACATATTAGTAACAAAGGGGGCTTTACCCCCTGTCCCTTACCACTGAGTCCAGATTCGAGCCCACTCTCGCGAGTTCGTCCGCCACCTCATTTTCATAAACCATGCAGTATCCAGGTACCCAACACCTCCAGATCACTAGGACCTCAGCCTGGAAGACACTGCACTCATCAGGGAGTCTAAATGACCTTTTCACTTCGGTGTCCGCGATATATATATGTACACCGGCACCAGTGCCGGTTTCCATCTTGGATCCATCCGTAAATACTGACCACCCCTCAAACAGTCCATTGGATCCACGCCAAATTTCTCCACTGGTGGTGTTACACAGAATTCCAGGGTCATAGTCCTTTGATCCGAAATTCCATCGAGAATAATACCCCGATCAAGCAGACCCACCTCGTACAAAATTCTCGTGTGATCATCCCGCCTAGGTTTAACTATGAAGGCTCTTAAAGTATAAGTTAGTTCCTAGCAGAAAGCAAAAGCTTACAGCTCAAAAAAGTGATTTTTGTTTTCGTTTATTTTTTTTTTTTAATTTTTAAATAACCGTTGAAGATGGTCAACAAAGTTGACCGAAATATAGGGAAATAAAATAGAATTTTTGACCCAATTTTTAAATCGATGTTTTCCGATTTGGATGAAATTTTTACCAATGTTAGTCCTATTAGTAGTTCAGACACAAATTTTCAAAGTTTCTGAGATAGAGGGGGTCAAAGTTTGGGATTTTGGCCATACAGGTGTTCTTTCTCATCCATACAACTTATTACCTATTGGTGTTAGACAAATTTATCCCAAGTAGCTTAGATAGCTATTTGATCAATCTTTTTAAAAAAAAGTATTTTTGTTTTATTAAAAAAAATTTTTTAAATTTTTTTTTAAATTTAAATTTTTTTTTTTTTTTGCTCAAAAGAAGCTTATGTCTTTTGCTTTAAGGTAGTTTTGGTCGCTTTTTGGGCTGCGAGTGGGTTATGTATAAAAAAAAATAATTTCCAATTTTAAGCATATGCAGTGTTCATTCTCATCCTTGTAACTTATTACCTATTGACTACTTGATCAATCTTTTGAAAAAAAAACATTTTTTGTTTTCTTGTAAAGTGCCACAAAATAAAATATCGATGCTAAAATATTTAAATATGTTTTGATTGTTGTATTGTTGTCGTAAGTTTGGTGATATTTTACGAAAAAAAAATTTGTAATTCTATAAAATAATTGCGACCAACGGCAAACGATTATAACGTTTTAACCATAACATAATTACTTTGTATCACAATATGATTACTTCTAAACTTATTATGATTAACATGATAATAATATGATTACTTCTTAACTTATTTTTATTACCATGATAATAATATGAAAACTTATTAAGGAAAAAATATTATGTATAATGTAATATTACGAAGATATTTGGTTATAATATGATTCAATATATGATTTTTTTTAACATCTGAGAAGCTTTTCATTGATTTTTGACAGCAGCTTAAGCTTCTTTACGCTTTTTTTTTGTTCCCTTGGCCTTTTTATATGATTTACACAGAAAAAATTAAAAATTTTCTCTAATCACCAAATTCATTCCAAATTCATTGAATCAAGCCAACCCATTTGTTGATTTTGCTCCTATTACCAAAATGAATATATTGATTAAATTATGTATTTTGAATATTTTTTTTCAATAAATTATATTTTTAATATTAATTAAAAAAATTATCCAAAAACTTTGCTTTGATTTTGACTATTTCCAACAACAATTTCACAAGTTTGAATTATTTGATTTTAAATGAAATAATTTTTTGTTATTTAAATAATATATTAATTCTAATTTTATTTTAAAACAACTTAAATGTTAATTAAATCCAAATTATATTTTTAATTTTCTTGCAACAAAAAAAATAATTGATTCAATTATCACATTAATTAAAATTATATTGTTGTATTGAATTATATTACATATTGATAAAAATACTACTAATTTTTTTTTCTGTGTATGTATGTTATATGTAAGTACATACATATATGTATGTACATATGTATATGTACATATGTATATGTACATATGTATATGTTCTGTTGTATTTTTTTTTTCCTCGTCCCAGTTAAATTGGGTTCAAAATATCTGTTATAAAATTCTTATTCTGTTTATGCTAATTTGGAATATTTTCAGAAGGCTGTAATGCATATGGTTATGCCTGTTACGGTGGGCATGGTAAACGTTCACTACACACACAACATGCTGATGCATCAACAGGCTTGAAACTAAATGATTTTCAAGAACGACCAGATACTGTGGTGCAATTTTATCCAAGTGAAGCAAATGTGTTAATGGAGGGTAACCTAGAGGCAATACCAAGATACAAATTAATTAAAATGATGAAGTCATGGGTAAGCTTAAATTAAAGTTTACGTTACACAAAAAAAAAAGAAAAAAATCAATTGATGTTTTTAAATACATAATTTAAAGATTTGCATCTACATGCATATCTTTAGAGGAAACTCAACAAACTATTTTCATTGCAGAAGAAATATTAGGAGGGTTATTTTGTTAAACACTTTACATTACATAAAAAAATATTTTTATAAAAGTTTTTAAAACTCAAAAAAATTTATATGAAAAATTTTCAAAGCAGTGTACAAAATTTTTATTTATTTGTGATACCGTTCAAGGCCCATCTATCAGGTCAGCTTACTTGTACAAAAACAAAAAACGATTCTTTTTAGTTGTCAACAATTTACTACCACATATACAAAGCAAAAGGAAAAAACGTGTATGTGTGGCATACCATAAACGAAAACAATCGTATACATGCACATGTAAGCAAAATGTAAACAACATTTGACAACTAAAAATAACATAAACAATGATCATCAGGCTTCTTGCGCAGACTTTTTCAATGGGCCTTGATACCGTTTTTTGAACACCGATATTTTTGTGTAAAGTGATTTGTGCGTAACAAGACGTCGAGCTCGCACAAATCACTAGTGTGTGGCCGGCTTAAGAATAAAAATCAAAAACAGTATCTTTTTATTTTATGGTAATACTGAAACGAAATTTGGCTGAAATGCAATTCAAGGCGACTTAGGTCCGTGGGCCCCCAGGTTAGTCCCATTGGATAGTAGTTAAGAGGCCATACAGGTGTTATTTCTCATGTAACTTATTACCTATTGATGTTAGCAAATTGTGTACCAAGTAGCTTCGATAGCTTATTGATCAATCTTTTGAAAAAAATTTTGTTTTTTTTTAGAACACCTGTATGGCCAAAATGTCAAACTTTGACCCCCTCCAACTCAGAAACTTTTTGACCGATCTGGTTGAAAATTTGTGTCTAAACTACTATCCAATAGGATTAACCTTGGTTCATACGGAAGACATCGATTTAAAAGTTGGGTCACTTGACACGAAATCCCCCATATAGATTACATAAAACGTAGGTAGTCTCTTTCGTATAATGTCGGATTTTATTTTGAGTATATAAAAATATGTACTGTCAAAAGCACATTGCAAACTGGAGGTTAAAGTAATAGTTAGTTTTAGCTAAACTTGGTGAAATTGGCCGTTAATGAAATTGTTAAACTAAAATGTTTAACATAATTTAGGTTTATAAACTGTTTCTAATTTAAACAATTTCTTTTAATTTCAGTTTGGCAATCCCCATCGGAGATCCGTTGCTGAGCGCATGCCGGAAATAGAGAATCCTTTTTCAGCTGAATTTCTCAATCAAGAAAATAATCCTGCTTCCAACAATAATTCCTTTAAATAAATTTAAGAGTAAAAAAACAAAAATCGATTCTAAAGAAAACCCCCCAAACAATAATTTTTTACTAAATGTACCCCCTTATTTTTCCAAACACTTCTTCACCACACTTTAAAATTGTTTTAGTACAAATTTTTAAAAACTAAAAAAAATTAATGTAAAGTTTTTCATCGCAAAGTGAAGAGATTTGGAAAATAAGCCCCGTAATATAATTTTTAAAGTTAAATTCTAAAATTATGATTACATATAACGTAACCAAAAAACGCTTTATTTATTTTGAGACAAATTTTCTAAAGAAAATAATAAATATGTACATATATATAAAAATGTCTAGAAATGATCTGAATAAATGGTCACAAATTTATTAACAAGTAAAAGAAAAACTGAAGTTTTTTGAAAAAGGGCTGGTAAAAAACTTCAGTTAAAACTTTTTAGGCAGCAAGAATGAAATCATGCGTTTTACAAAAAAAAAAAAATTTCAACACATTATGTTAATTGTATGTATATTTAAGGAAAGCAAAAGACTATTTAAAAAATGTGTATATATTATCAAAACTATATGGCATAAAAAAAAAATAAAAAACAAATAAAAATGGTATCACTTTTATTAATTAATTTAATATATTCCCATATACATCAATTAAAAATGGATTTCAAAATTAGTTAAATAATTTTTTAATTTATATTTTACATTTTATTATTATGTTATGCATACATATACAATACACTATACCACTGATCTCTGTTTAATTATTTTTTAATTTATTATTATTGCAAAGAGAAATCTACAACAAAAACATAAAACATCATAGACAAAAATAAATTAAAAAAAAACAAAACACACTCAAAAATATTATCTGCATTAACTGTAGTACAATATACCTACCAAACCGTATGTTTTTTTAAATTGTAGCAAATAAAATATAATTAAATACATACATACTTACATATTTGTTTACATAATTAACGATTTGTTAGAAAATTTATATAATAAAGAAAATAAAACTAAAAGTAAAAAATAAATAAATTAAATGATAAACACACATACATATGTATATGTATATACATATATGTATATATGTATATATATACATATATTCAATATACATATATACCTATATATAATGAATTAAAAATCAAAATAAAAAAAAATTATAAAAAAACAAAAACAAACAGATTAGAAAAGCAAATAATTGTATTTTTATTATACTTTTTATGTATGTAAATGAAACAATCGATGGCGACAAAGCAAGGCGAGAAACTAAAAAAGTAAAGCTTTCCCTCAACAGTAAATTTCAGTGTATTTTTCAAATATAGAAAATTGGGAATTTAGCTCGTCATACGAAGATCTTTAAATGATAAATTTTGTATTCCCAAAAATAACTTTAATAAAAATATTGTTTTAATTTTTATTTTTTCACAGAAGAAGCAAAAAACTTTACAAAATCAATAATAATAAAGAATTTTTTGCAATACTAGCTGACCCGGCAAATGTTGTTTTGCCATATAACTTATTTATTTCAGATGTTACAGTGTCTGCATGCCAAATTTTAAGAAAACCGGTTGATTAGTTAAGAAGATATAAGGAGGGGGGTATTTTGACCCTCTTACCATATTTCTCTAGCGATATGAAATATACTTTACGACCTATTCTCATTACTAGCAAATACACATACAAAATTTCAAAAAATCGGTCAAGCCGTTTTGGAGGAGTTCAAAATGGAGAACATTTTGTTGATATTTGTGTGGGAATATATAGGAAAATCTAAATTGCATATCTCCGGAACCCCTGCTCCAATTTCGTGCAAATTTTAAAATCGGCCGTCGACCGTTCTCCGCAGTTATACCATGTTCACACGGACAGCAATACAGTATTTATCGTTTAGCTGCACATTCAAGTTTGCACGAATTTTCGTGCTGGTACGCAAAATATTCTCTTACGCAGTATTCACTTAGCAGCATAAATAATGCTGCTAAAGCCCTAATGACACCTACTTTTTTCGTCTTTTTTTAATCTGATATTGAAAGAGTGAAATGCATGGTTAGAGAGAGAGACAAATACAAAAAACATAAACAAATATTTTTTTAATTTTTTCAATATAATACCTTGGCGTGCGTTGTGTTTTACAAAATTAGGGCCTTAGAGTGCTATATTCAGCTGTGCCGAATCATTGACACCCTTCACCGACAGTTTGAATATTTCTGGAGCGCGCTCTATATGATATCGAGATATTATAAACTAAAAAAATTCAATTGGTCGCGGCTGAGACTATATTAAATTATCATGATTCGTAACAGTTTTAACAGAACTAAAATGAATTTCAGCAGGGGAAATTTGTATTGGACTCATGGTAAATTATGAACCAAACATCCCAAAATTCTGTTAAGTGATTGCTGGTGGTAAAAAACATAAATTATAATAAATTTCAATACAGCAGTGAAATTAGTATTCGAGTTTACAGCGAATTTCAGAGGGCTTCTTAGTATGGTAGCTAAGATAAATTATGGACCATATATCACAAAATTTCATGACATTTTTTTGGCCATATGAAGCTATGTTGGAAGAAATTTTACCCCAATAACTTTATCTGCTAGGGTTTTAGGCGCATTTAATTAATTTCCCAGAGTAGGCTGTATATGCGGCCTATGGTAAATTATGGACCGATCCTCACGAAATTTAATAGTGAAATTTCCAATGTATTAAACGAATTTGTGCAAAATTCAATATTTATGTTAGTTTTTTATTATCATCTTTTGAGGGCGGTGGTTCCACATATTGATTCACAGCTCTGGTCCTACTGAGCCGATTTTGCTGGATTTCAATCCAAACAGCTTACATAGAAAAAATTATCAGTAGTTTTTTATCAATTAAAAAAATTGTTTAAAAAGTATATCAATTTTATTATTATGATAACTGAATCAATTATTTTTTTTAATGAAAGAAAATTAAAAATATAATTTTGATTTAATTAACATTTTAGTTGTTTTGAAATAAATTTTTAATAACAATATCATTTAAATGACAAATAATAATTTGAGATTGTAGAATTGTTGTTGGGAATTGTAAAAACCTGAGCTATACTAAAATTAATCAATTAACACATTGTTGAAACGGCAAAGTTTTTTGATAATTTTTTTAATTGAAATTAAAAATATAATTTATTGAAAAAAATTTACCAAATTTTATCATATTATAATTATTATATAAATTCTCATTATCTAAAAACTGCAACTTTTACTCTCCGCACAAGGTTCACTTGGACAGAAAACCAGCCAGATGGACGGACGGACACGAAAAGATCACTTAAAAAAGTGGTTTTGATTCGATCGGCTTAATAAACGATGCGCCGTGATATCTATGTATCAAAGCAAATTTATAAAATTGCTTCTTTCTGAATTTTTGTATATAAATGTATAAAACTGAACAGTTTGGAATAACATTTATCTTTAACGAAAACTTGATTTGGCTTTCAAAAGTAGAGTAAAAATTAAATGTTGATAGTGAAATTAAAGCAACCGTAAATTCATCTGTTAACCAGAATTTTAAGCAATTTATTTTATTTACTGAACATGTATTAAAATATGGTTCAAAAACGTGCAATATGTGTGCAATAAAAATGCAGCAATGGCTAAAATATGCAAATTATTTACAAATAGATTGAAACCAAAATTCATAAAAAGCTCTAGAACGGATAAATATATTGTTTCTGTCTTGGTCGTACAAGAAAAACCATGCAATTGCATATTTACGGTTTTCCTGTTCATAAGTTTGTATGTATGAGTACGCTTTTGTTAGTAGGATATTACAGGATATCTCAAAAATCATTACAGATAAAAATTAGGACAGAAAATCCCATTGTTTTTGTATTGCTATCTCTTTACATTTAGCTGATACATGTAAAAATTCCTATGTCTTAACTTTTTTTCATACATCCAGTTAAGGTATCTATAGACTCTGGAGCGTCAATTAAAAAATTACAAAGAACAATAAACGATTGTAGGCATACATTAGCCACACTAGGAATTGACACTTCAACATGGGAATCGTTTTTAATTTATATTTGCTCGCAAAAACTTTCCAGCGCCCTTGTTCAAGAATTTGAAAATTCTCGGGAAGATTGTGCCAAAGTATCCAAATGGCAAGAATTTTACAAGTTTTTGACCCACAAATTTAAGACCCAATAAAATCATCAAAGGACAAATCCATACCTCCCAAGTCTGAAGTCGCAAAATATACCAAAAATAAACGAAACATCAATTCATTTCAAACGAATATTGCGAAATCTGAGAGTCATAGTCAGAAGAAAAATAAATCCATCAAAAGTTCCAATAATAACGCCATAACGTGCCAACATTGTAGCGAGTCACACACCCTACGATCATGCCTACATTTTTAGAAAACAATGTAAGTGATCGAATTCATATCGTAAGAGTCAAAAATTCATGTTACAACTGTCTGTCGATCAACAATAGTGTCAGGAAGTGCCCTAGAAAATACAGTTGTAGGCTGTGTAAACAAAAACTCAACACTTTGTTGCACAAGGCAACGGTGACCCAGCCTACAAGCTTACCTCAAAATAACGCTGGCGAGCAACCAAGCACAAGTGCCGCAGCACAAGCCCAATACATACAGTTCACTTCAAGATCAGGTATTCCTAACCTTACTTCCCTGACCCTACGCGAAAATAGCCAGTCGTCAACAAATTATTCAAAGCAAGAAACGTTGATGTTCACTGCCATTGTAGAAATAGAAACAAGACGTCAAGATACCAGGCTAGAGCCATCATCGACCCTGGATCACAAATAACCTTTGTATCGGACAAACTAAAAACCCGACTAAACTTACCCACAAAAGGTAATATAGTACACGTTTCCGGCTTAAGTCAGGCCGTTTCAGAAACTTCGACCAAAGCCTGTTTGTTAAACCTTTGCCCCAGGGTGGACACATCGTTAAAGTTAGAGGTATGGGCACCAGTTTTGAATACCCTTCTATCCAATTTACCGCCACAAACGTTTAACGCAGAACAATTCGCAGAGGCTGCAAAACTAGAACTTGCAGACTCACACTTTCATCAAAGTCGACCCATCGACCTACTTATAGGCCTCGACTTAGGCCCCTCAATATATAGTATGGAAACACCGATGCGGTCCATTGGATCCCTTTTGGCACAAAAAACAGTATTTGGCTGGATTGTGGGGGGACCAATTTGTACAACAACTTCACCTAGAAAAACGATATCGTTACTAAACACATCGTCCCTGGACCGAATCCTCACACGCTTTTGGGAGGTGGAGGAGACCCCAAAAAAGGTTTTGAGGTCAGAAGAGGACACGCAGTGTGAAAATCACTACAAGTCTACAACCCGTAGAAGTGATTCGGGTAGATACATATATTGTGACACTACCCTTTAAAAGTGGCAAAGAAATAGGTGTATCTAGAAATATTGCCATGTCCCAATTTCTGAGAATGGAGCGCCAGAACTTAAAACGCCCAAGTTATTGTGGAATACCTCGAGATAGGACATATGAGAAAATTTCTCCCCTGGAAATTAGTAAAAATCCAAATTATTACCTGCCGTATCACGCAGTTATAAATCCCGAAAAGTTGACTTTGAAGATTAGAGTAGTTTTCAACGCATCGAGCACGTCTTCAAATAAGAGAAGTTTGAATGAAATTTTGTATCCAGGGCCCATACTTCAACAAGACTTAGTGCTCATAATATTGAAGTGGAGGTTCTTCCGTTTTGTGTACAACGCTGATGTCACAAAAATTTATCGCCAGATACTCATTGACCCTACGCAAACAAAATATCAAAGGATATTGTTAAGAAAATCAGAGACTGATTCTATTGAGGATTACGAACTCCTCACAGTGACGTTTGGAGTTAATTGCGCGCCCTTTCATGCCATAAGAACCCTTCTTCAACTATCCGAAGATATCGGGACAACTCACCCCCTTGCGTCAAACATCTTTCTACACAACATGTACGTAGATGACGTCTTAGCTGGTGGCCACACATTAAACAACGCCATTAAATCACGAAAAGAACGCACAACTGTTCTAAAATCTGCCGGTTTCAATCTGATAAAATGGATCTCAAATTATCCACAAGTTATTCAAGATTTGTCAAATGGCTCGACTGGTTAAACTTATCCGAGAACGCCGAAACCAAGACACTCGGGATAGAATGGAACATTTCGTCAGACTCTTTTACATTCACTGCCCCAGGTGTTGAACTGAATGAAAATTACACAAAAAGGGAAGTTCTATCTACAATTGCCAAATTCTTTGACCCTTGTGGATGGATAGCTCCAGTAATTGTTAATGCCAAGTTAATCATGCATCAGATTTGGTTAGATAAAGTCAACTGGGATGACAACCTAAAACCCTTGACTTGCCTTAAATGGCAGAAATTTGTTAAAAACTGCCCTGCAATAAATGCCCTGAAAATTCCTCGTTGGATCCAGTACAGCCCAAATTACAATGTGAAAATACATGGCTTAAGCGACGCCTCAGAAAAAGCTTATTCTGCGACTCTTTACGTCGGAATACAGTCTGAAAATTCTATATTTACATATTTACTGGCCTCTAAGATTCGTGTTGCTCCCATTAAACAAATATCGCTACCAACTTTGGAGATTAAGACGTTAACAACTATCACTCAGGAGGACCCATTGAACATTTTCTTCAATCTGTCTTGCGCTTAGCTTATGTCCTACGATTCTGGAGAAATACTGGGGAAGGCAGAACCCTTCTTCGGATATCTTTAAATGAGGTTACAACAGAAGAAATAATAGACCCAAAAACAACACATCTCAGAAGAATATAAGCAATTAAAACTCAAAAGCTTAGGAAATTATAAAAAAACAAGGATCTCTTCTACTAGCAGTATTTTGACTCTCAATCCGTTCATGGACCAATTAGGTGTCATCCGAGCCAACGGACGCCCGGTTCAATCACCAGCTCTCACATGTAACGAACGACATCCAATTTTGCTACCGTACAGCTCTAAGTTGACCAGATTGCTGACCGAATTTACTCATTCAATAACGATTCATGGTGCAAACCAACTTATGATCCGAGTACTTTGCACAGAATTTTGGATTTTTCGTTTGAGGCCCTCAGTTAACATGGTGATTAATAATTGTAAAACTTGTTTGTTGTACAAAAAACACACTCTGAGTCACATCATTCCTTACCACCAGAGCGCACAACACTTTCTTGACCTTTCGCCACAACTGGAGTCGATTACGCTTGGCCCTTCAACATTCGAAACTTTACTGGTCGAGCCTGCGTTATCACAAAAGGTTATGTTTGCATATTTGTATGCTTTTCCACTAATGCTGTACACTTAGAACCAGTAAGTGAATTATCGACCCAAGCATTTTTGGCTGCCTTTTCCCGCTTTAATGGAAGACGTGGATGTCCAGCAATCGTATATTCGGACAACGGCACGAACTTTGTCGGAGCAACAGAACTCATCAGAAAAGATCGTCTAGAATTTATAAAAACTCTTCAAAACCAAGTTACACACAACTATAGCCATCAAAATGGTGCCCTGGTGCCCCACATATGGGCGAAGTCTGGAAAGCCGGTGTAAAATCATTTAAATCCCACTTAAAGAAACTGATATCAGCTATGAAATTCACCTTTGTCAACAATTCTAACTCGCATTGAATCGTGTTTTAATTCTAGACACTTAAGTCCTGCTACCGATGACCCAAACGACCTTAACCCATTGACCCCTGGACAATTCCTTATTGGAACTCCATTATTGACCCCAGCCGCACCTTACGTAAGTAGCAAAAACCTGACCCTCATTAACCGCTGGAAACGCCTAAAGGGGATCAACCACTCATTTTGCCAGAGATGGAAATCCGAGTATCTTGCCGAACTTCATCGCAGGTACAAGTGGAAGTCTCAAAGGGAAAACGTTAAAGTTAACGACTTAGTGGTCATCAAAAACAGCAATTTGCCCTCCAATGAATGGCAAATGGGTCGAATCACGATGACTCATATGGGAACTGATAAAAACTGTCGAGTTGTCGACATCCAGACAAAAAATGGGATCGTTACCAGACCCATTACAAAAATTATGGTATGGCATCCCACAAAGCATTTCTAAGTTTCTCATCAACAGATTTGATTGCTGTCAACATATTCAACCCCACACGATCCGCAAACTTGAATCATAGTAAGATCCTAGATGCCATATCTGCATCTATTTCTACGTCGTTTCTATACGGCGCGGGCAAATTCAAGAGACCAAAATTCAAGCCAGTACAGAAACGAACTTTCGTATTATATCAAGAAACCTGGACGCAGAAAAGAAAAGTTACTATACATATCAATTAAAAAGTGCTAAGGGATTGATTATTGTCATAAAAGGCATAGATAGTTCTGTTCCTACAGAGGAAATAAAAACTGCCGTAGAGCTAGAGGGGTATGAGGTAAAATCTGTTCATAACATTTTGAACAGAAATAAAGTTCCTCAACCAATGCACCGCATCGAAATATCGTTTGATTCATCGGTTCTCAAAACCAAAAATTCAGTTCATCCCATATACAACTTGCGCTACCTACTCAACAGAAGAATAACTGTTGAGGAGCCATTAAAACGAAAGGGCCCCTCCCAATGCACAAGCTGTCAGGAATATGGGCATACAAAATCATATTGTAAATTGCCTCACGTATGTGTGGTTTGTGGCGACGCTCATAAAACCGCCGAATGTAATCGTTCTAAAGCTGACCCGAATGTTAAGAAATGCAGCAACTGTGGCGAAAATCACACGGCAAACTATAGGGGTTGTAAAGTCTTTTTGCATTTAAAAAAACCTGCTTTTGTTCAAAAATATACTCACTCCCAATATGGTCCGTCAAATGAGCCCAGCCAAGCCGCTGGCTCTATTGCTAGTACTACACAAGCAAATAAACAAAATCAATCATATGCCCAAATCTTAAAAGGAAACCCTAATGCGAAAAATCCCCCGAGTACTTCCAACACAAAGCAACCTCCATACGCTAATGTTCATAGGGAAGGTCTACAAATGCCTTCTGGAAATATGCCTACCTCAATAGAAAATTTAATTCAAACTATGAATAACTTCATGGCCACTATGCAGAACATGTTTCAGGAAATGATGCGAAACCAGAACATGCTCCTGCAAGTTCTACTCAACAAAAAATGAACCAGTTAAAAATATGTTTCTGGAATGCAAACGGGTTATCCCAACATAAACACGAAGTTACAAACTTTCTTCATAGGCATGAAATCGACGTACTTCTTGTCTCTGAAACACACTTTACTCATAAAAACTGCTTTAGGGTAAATGGATACCTTACGTATGACACAAAACATCCCAGCGGACGAGCTTGTGGTGGCACAGCCATAATTGTGCACAAACACATCAGACACTTACCATTGCCAGAGTTCGAAGAAGATTGTATCCAGGCCACATCTATAAATCTTACTGATTTCAAACTAACGTTAACATCCGTTTATTGTCCCCCGAGGCACAAAATTGTATACGATAAATTTCTCAACTTCTTCTCCACATTGGGTCAGAAATTCATTGCTGCTGGCGACTACAACGCTAAACATACATATTGGGGCTCCAGACTTATTAGTCCTAGAGGTAATCAGCTATACAATACCGTAACTGCAAATAATTTTGATGTGGTATCGAGTGGTGAGCCTACCTATTGGCCAACCGACTTCAATAAGCTACCAGACCTTATTGACTTTGCTGTAATCAAAAACATCAAGCGCGATCAGGTACTAGTTAGTTCCTCCTATGATCTTTCGTCTGATCATTCACCTTCAATCCTCATTTTAAAAGGTAACTCCGACGCCGCAGCTGCAAACTTTATTTCCTATCCAAACAGAAACACAAATTGGTTAAAGTATAAAATGTATGTGAGCTCTCACCTATCACAGTGCATTCCACTAAAAAATTCATCTGACATCCAAATAGCTGTCGACCGATTTACAGAAGTCTTGGATACTGCAGCAAGAAATGCAACCCCAATCAAGCGGACAATTAAACGTGCTCCTTACAATACATCGGCGGATATTGAGACCCTTATCAGAGAAAAAAGGAAGTTAAGAAGACAATGGCAAAACAGTCGTTCCCCAACCACTAAGGCCCAACTTCAATTATGCCTGACAACTCTTCGCAACAAATTGAGACAGAACCACGAGTCTGCAATAGAAGGCTATCTAAACAGCCTAGATGCCACAAAAAACTCTAATTATAGCTTATGGAAGGCTGTACGGCATATGAAATGCCCTATAACCCAAGAATCTCCATTAAGACTGGAAAACCGCACTTGGGCCAAAAACACAGATGAAAAATTAAACGCTTTCGCGGGTCACCTTGAGAAAGTTTTCACGCCACATGATACACATACTTGTTCCAGTCGTCCAATCATTCCTAATAAGGTAAACCATCCATTAAAATTTAACATTACTCAAGTAAAATCTGCAATAGAAAAAGTGAATATAAGAAAATCTCCCGGAACTGACCGCATCACAGGGTCAATGATAAGAAACTTACCATCGACTGCTTCCAGAATCTTGCTGCTCATTTTTAACGCTATATTAAGAGTCGGATACTTCCCATCCTCATGGAAGAGGTCTATAATTGTTATGATTCCCAAGCCAGGAAAAGATGCTAGCCAGGTTGCGTCGTACAGACCGATAAGCTTATTATCAATTCTATCGAAGCTTTTCGAAAAAATATTCATTTTAAGTATAACTCCTCATCTAAATGAACACATCATCCCGGATCACCAGTTCGGATTCAGAGCGAAACATGGTACAATAGAACAAGTGCATAGAATTGTCACCCTTATTAGATCGGCGTTTGAGAAAAAGCAATACTGCTCAGTTCTGTTTATAGACATTTCCCAAGCATTTGACAAAGTTTGGCATGATGGGCTACTCATCAAAATAACACGAATGCTTCCTCAAAACACTCACAAGCTTCTGGAGAGCTATCTAACAGGCAGAACATTCATAGTAAGGTCGCAAGATAAATACTCCCCCCTCAAAAAAATTACTGCTGGTGTCCCCCAAGGCAGCATATTAGGACCGCTTCTATATATAATATACACAGCGGATATGCCAACAAACCTGAGCACGCATACCTCTACATTTGCAGACGACACAGCATTTATTAGTGTTAACCATGACCCAAAAGTCGCATCGCAAAATCTGCAGTCCCACATCAACGAACTAGAGGCATGGCTAGAAAAATGGAGAATAAAGGTTAACCCGGCTAAATGTGCTCACTTAACTTTCACGCTCAGAAGACAAACGTGCCCAGCAGTAAAAATAAATAACATCACTGTTCCGGTAGAAAACCATGTTAAGTACTTGGGAATTCATATAGATAGACGCTTGACCTGGTCTCGTCATATTGAAGCGAAGATAACGGCTATGAAACTTAAAGCAGCTCAACTACATTGGCTTCTCGGTGGAAACTCAAACTTGTCTTTAGACAACAAAATTCTTTTATACAAGTCCATCATAAAACCAATATGGACATATGGCATCCAATTATGGGGTACTGCATGCGCATCTAACATCCAAAAGCTTCAAAGAAGACAGTCTATAATATTACGACAAATTGTCTGCGCCCCATGGTATATACGTAATGATATTATCCACAGAGATCTCAACGTCCCCACTATCCAGGAGGAAATTAAAAAATATTCAATAAGCTACATCGATAAACTAATGGCCCACCCTAACTACCTCGCTCGGGGTCTGCTTCAGTTCGAAGGTCACCAGAGGCTAAAAAGAACCGATACTTTGAGACTAACTAGAAGACAGTTTTAAAATTTGAATACAGCAGTTAGTGGTTACACTGGTAACAACTAATAAGCAACAAGAAGAATTAAGATTTGAATACATATTGTAAATTTCGATAAGAAAGATTCAATAATAAAAATAAAAATTTAAAAAAAATAAAAAAAAAAAAAAAAAAAATATCTGCCAAAAATCATCACAACACCTTGCTACATTGTAACCTGTTTTGCGGACAAGGTACATATTTTAATAAAACTTTAAGAAAAAATGCAATAGATTCATTTGTGTTCCTTTTTTAGCCTGACAATAATCTTTATTTATTACTATTTTATTTATTATTTATTTCAACAAAAACTTATCCTTACGTACACAAAGAAGCATACCAAAGATAACTAGAAAGTAATTATAAGGTTCACAAAGGGATAACATTAAAGACCACTACAACTTAAAGTTAGTTAAAAGCAGGATTTTGTCGGACGTAAAAAATTTTTCATGATTAACCCGTTGGGTAAAAGGTATGTTGCTATAACGGCAGAGGTCCGGCAAAATCCTACTTTAAACTAACTTTGAGTGGTAATAATGGACCTAAAAATTAAACATTAAATAAAGAAGAAATGAAACAACATAATTGATTACAAACAGAAAAAAACACATATCTATCTACTTATTACTAAGGAACTCTTACAAAATTTAATGACAATTAATTATGTAAAATGCTTACATACTTATGTTAAACTTCAACTGCTTTAATAAACGCTAAAAATTAAAAATGATAAATAAAATGGTCAAGAAATAATGATTTTCAAACAAGTTTTAAATATGCATGTACCTGCTTGCTTTTAAAATAAAAGCTAAACCTAGAGTTTGATTTTAATCATTTTCTTAAACCCCATTGCCTTTTGTGCAGATTTTTGATGACTTAGCCTCTTGTTTAAATGACGTATCCTGAAGTTAATTCGATATTTGTGAAAAGTGGTGTTTACTATTTCCGGCAGGTTAACATTTTTGCTTTAATCTATCAGAATCTTTTTTAAGTTTTTGCAGTGTGAAATTTCTCTGCCATTAATGTTATGAAAAATTGCTTCAAGCTCTTTTATTTTTTTCATGAAAATGTCAATTGGTTTTTTCAATTATCCCTTCGATACTTGATCGACCCATGTGAACGAACTTCCGCAAAATTGAAATTCATCAAGATGATGCTTTTTAAGGATGTAGCCAGCAATGTAATCTAGCGCATCTTCTTGAAGAATTTAAATTTGGTCTTCATTTGTTTCATGGAGGTCATCAAAATCTCTTTCAATCTCAGAGAGCTCTTCATAATAGTCTTTCGTTCCTTCTTCTGTGATATCCAACGACGTATTGAAACTATTAAGCCACTCTGTGGTATCATCTTAAACATTTTCCTTTCCATTTAAATGCTCCGTATTTCTCGCAAAATATTTATTTGAAAAAACACATACATATGTATGTTTTTTTTTTTTTTTTTTTTTTTTTTAGCGATACACCAACACTCAGGGGATGCCCCCTATATATGCAGTGCATTGTGTTGATCAGGAAAATAAGGTTAGGGAAGGAGGAAAGAGGGAATAGTGTTTGTGGACATTTGACTTGAATCTTAATAAATTGTAAGTACCGGGGAAGACCTCTGCGGGAAGTTTATTCCACATACGGATAGTTCGACTGAAAAACGAATTTTCTCTATAATGCGTTGTGCGAAACACAGGACAATCGACTACAAACGGATGTGATCCACTGGATGAGCGAGTATTACGAAGAAATACTCGGGCGGGTGGAATAAGTTCACTCATCTCAGTGGAACACCTCCCATGGTAATATCGATAGAAAAGTGTCACACAACCCACATTCCGACGATGCTCCAATGAGTCAATAGAGTTGGATACCCTACTGGCATTGATGAGCTTCACCGCCCTCCTTTGTACACGGTCCAGAAGGTTCAAAATAGACTTTGAAGCCCCTGCCCATATATGGGAGTTGTATTCCATCTTCGGTCGGATATAGGTGGTATAGATAGTAAGGAGATCGGATGAAGTGAAGTAAGTCTTGCACCGTTTTAAAAAACCTAAACACTTGAATGCTTCTTTCGACACTTTAAAAACGTGTTTATTCCAGCGGACATCGCACTGTATTCTCATGCCCAGAACATCAAGAGTATCCGATTCTTCAATATCAATGCCACCCATTACTACAGATGACATAGTTGGTCCCACGGCCCGTCTGTGGGTCAACATACAACATTGGGTCTTGCGTGCATTAAATTCGACCCTATTCGCTTGACCCCACTCAGAGATTGCAGCCAGGTCCTGATTAAGTGTGTCATTCATATTCAGCCTTTTGCCCCCAATCTCAACAAGGCTTGGCCTATGATCGAAGGAATATGAATGATAAATGTTGCTGTCATCTGCAAAAGAGTAGATAGGATTTGAAGTATGACTAAGAAGGTCATTAAGAAATATAAGAAATAGCGTAGGAGAAAGGACAGAACCTTGCGGTACCCCTGAATTCAGATGAAACTCGTTTGATGCAATCCCATCTATAACAACACGTATAGTGCGATCACTGAGGAAACTCGATATAAATCGAGAGAAATCATTACCGACACCAAAAGCAATAAGCTTTGACACAAGCGCACCATGCCACACTCGATCAAACGCCTTGGAAATATCCAGAGCAACCACTTTGCATTCACCAAAGCGGTGAATGGACCGACTCCAACGTTCTGAAAGAAACGCTAACAGGTCTCCTGTAGATCGGCTACCACGAAAACCATACTGTCTGTCACTGAGAAGTGAATTCGTCTCCAGATATTTCACAAGATGGTAATTAACCATGCTCTCCATCACCTTCGAGAGCGAAGAGCAAATTGCGATTGGGCGGTAATTGTCAGGGTTAGTAGCCTCACCCTTCTTGGGGATTGGCTGAACATTGGCCACCTTCCAGCAAGAGGGAAAGATTCCCGCACGGTACGAAGAGCTGAAAAGGTTGGCCAACGGACGAGCTAACGTCGAACAGCACTGTTTCAATACCAGTGCTGATATGCCATCCGGCCCCGGTGACTTGTTTACGTTAAGATCCGAAAGAACCCTTTTGACTGCGCGTGATCGGAAAAATATCTTGGGCATAGTACATGATACTCTTCCGACCACGGGCAGTGATTGATTGCTTTCCGGCAAGAACGAATTACTTGCAAACAGTTCAGCCAAGGGGTTAGCTTTATCAATCGGGTCAGTAAATATTTGGTCGTCCTTTAAAAGCGCTGGGATAGAAGAACTAGCACTGTCCCTAACTCTTTTAACGAAGGACCAAAAGGTCTTACTGCCCCGAGGAGCAGCAAGGACCTTAGCACGAAGACGCTGTTCGTGTAGAAATTTTTCCCGTCTAAGTACTTTGGCACACTCAGATCTTGCCTTCTTTCGTAGGTGATCAGTAGTTGCGTTTTTATTCAAATGCCAACTACTAAACGCCTCCTCTCTGGATCTGACTGCATTTTTGCACGTCTGGTTAAACCAACACTTAAGTTTTGGTTTAACCGAAATTTGCTTCGAGGGAATAAAAAGTTTCATTCCAAGCAAAATTACATTTACGACCATTTTTGCTGCGGCATCAACATTATTGTCAAGGAAACAAAGTTTCCAGTTGAAATGCCGGTAAAATTCGTTAAGCTCGGCCCAACGAGCCTTTTCAAAAATAAAAATCGAGCGTTTCGGGGCTGTTTTCGAAACGCTATGAAGTGCCGAATATGAAAAGTAAGCAGAAATGGTATTGTGATCCGAATTCCCGAGAGGATCGAGTGTTCTCACTTCGTACTTTTCAGGGTGAGAAGTGAGAAAAAGGTCAAGAGTATTTCGAGATTGCCCTACAACACACGAATTGTGTGTTGGCTCATTCACTAATTGCGCTAAGTGGTTATGCGCGGCGAATAACTCAACGTATTGGCCCTCGGGAGTTGTATGGCTCGAATGGCGAAGCCAGGAACAGTTGTGGACATTAAAATCGCCAGCAACTACAATTTCACTGTTCGGACAACTTTCCAGGATTCTAGAAATGGTATCGGAAAGGGCGTCAAAGCCATTAAGGGAAGCCGCCGTTTCCATGTTTGGACTTCTATACAGAAATCCGAAATGCAACATGTGTGTCCTGATCCGGAATTTAACCCAGAGGGAACTAAATTCCGCATCACCACATGTAAGATGTTGCTGGTACTGGTACACAACATCGTTGCGAATGTACATAGCAAGGCCCCTATGAAGAGAAAAAAGGGATAGAAGTTGATACCCAGGTATGGGAAAATCCTGTGGATCAGCATCCCCACACACCTGGGTTTCACATAAGGCGAAAACATCCGGCCGATGGAAGCGAATGTGAGCATATAAAGAGAAATAATTCGCTCTCAATCCGCGTATATTGCAGAAGTCTATGCGAAATCTACCTGTCATTACAAATTAAGAAGATTCAAGGCAATACTCCTTACGATAGTAAACGTGACAAAAATACCAAATTGCTGCTGAGAAAGTTACTCAATGGCCAGTGTTATGCCTTTGTCATTAAGTAACCAACAGCAATCTGGCATAATGCCAATTAAACTTCGTAGAAAAATGGTATGGGAAAAGTGAACAGCAATGGCACTGTAAACGGGGACATAAAAGCCCCTCGTTTGGTCATTGCCAAAAAAATATATTTTTAATCGCGTATATCGAGGTGTAAATGTATCCTGATATTGTGTGGTTGTGTATTTGATGTGTGTTATATGTTATTTATGTAGATGATTGTGCACTTGTTTAGTTGTTATTGTAAATTAGATTTTTAAAAGAGTTGAAATGTGTTTTATTGTTTTTGTTTTTTGTTTTATTTATTTTTTTTTTTTTTTATTTCGAATTGAAGCCACAGTTATTAAGTGAGTGTTGTTATTGTATTTTTTCTTTTTAAGTGTTGTGTTTTTTTTTTTTTTTAAATATTTTCAGTTATGTTTTGTGTATATTTTTTGTTTGTTTTGGATTTTGTGTTTTTAGTTTAATATGTAAAATTGTTGGTCTATTTTATTGTTTTAAGTTTAAACTATTTCTTTTGTATTTGTTTAAATTTTTTATTTTATTTTGTTTATTTTTTTTTTTTTTTTTCTATTTAATTGACGGACGACGTAAACACCAGTAATTTAATTTTAACATTAAAGGACGAGAACACGGGGACAATAAAGAAAAAACGTGTTAACAGCACGACGGACAAAACACTACTATTTTGTAATAGTCCTATTCTTTCAATTTTTCAGATATGACTTTATACACTATCAGACTATTATATTGTATTTTCTTGTTACATTTTACCTTAGGTTTCCTTTGGAAACCAATGAGGTATATTGTATGTACAGAAAAATTTACAATTATTAGACACCAGCAGAATGTAATGCATTTTCTGGCCCGCTACGGCCTTCGTCAGCATTCTTTGTGTCACACTGGATAGTGATACTTTATAAATTGAATGTATTTAACTCAACTATTTTAACAAATAGAAACTGGGAATTATTTCCTTCCGAAGGTTACTTTATATTATATTCAACATTTTTATTTTTTTCGAATTTATTCTATGAGCTAAATTTCAGTTATGTATTTTATAAAGCTATTTTGTAACAGTCCTATTCTTTCAATTTTTCAGAAATGACTTTATACACTATCAGACTATTATATTGTATTTTCTTGTTACATTTTACCTTAGGTTTCCTTTGGAAACCAATGAGGTATATTGTATGTACAGAAAAATTTACAATTATTAGACACCAGCAGAATGTAATGCATTTTCTGGACCGCTACGGCCTTCGTCAGCATTCTTTGTGTCACACTGGATAGTGATACTTTATAAATTGAATGTATTTAACTCAACTATTTTAACAAATAGAAACTGGGAGTTATTTCCTTCCGAAGGTTACTTTATATTATATTCAACATTTTTATTTTTCGAATTTATTCTATGAGCTAAATTTCAGTTATGTATTTTATAAAGCTTTTTTTTGTAATAGTCCTATTCCTTCAATTTTTCAGAAATTACTTTATACACTATCAGACTGGGAAATAATTCCCAGTTTCTATCATGATGGAATAAGCAGGTGGCATCGTTACGGCAACAAATACAACATTACAACAAAATTGGAAATTGAATCACCGTTTACGTCAAAAAATACTTTTAACAAAAATCAAAGCGTGCAGCTGAACGTGATGAAATAAATAAATTTTTAGCCAATTTTTATATTATTATAGTCAATATTAATTTAAAATTATCAAAAACTTTATTAAAATATAATAATCTCAGCACAACACGTGGACTTTTTGTAAGCATAAACAAAACTTTGACATAAACCTAGACAAACAATGCAGGAGCAAAAAATCGTCATCTGGCGTAGTGCTGCCACCTGTTTATTTCACCATGGTTTCTATTTGTTTTATGTAAGCAATAAACAAAAAAAGGTTATTAATTGCGGTTGAAAAAAGTTGTTTTGTTCACAGCGATTGTTGGACAAAATATTGTTGTTGCGGTTGATTTGCAGCTGATTTTCATGTATTCATTTATTGACATGCGTTAAAAAGCAACTACAAGTTCCGCGTGTTTTTAATATTTGTTATGAAATTCTGTTTAACATAATAATAAATTTAACTTAAAAAATCTAATAAAAATGACAAACTTAAATGAAATTGACAAACATTTAAAGGGAAAACATTGTGATAGCAGTGTTATTTTCCGACGTAATCGTTCCTTGGGATATGTTAGCAATCATATCCCGGCAGTGGTTCGTTATGTACAAAGACGTAAAGATAATATTATAACAACATGTATTGGACGTTCCTTTCAAGTCTACACATCAAACCATTTTCGTTTATTGCATGTCAGTAGCCAACATCCAGATGAAATTACCGCATTAGCTACAGATCGTCTTCATATATATACTGCGTGCAATAAAAGCGTTTATGCGTGGCGTGCTGGCAAACATATACGACACATCTACAGGGGCCACACGAAAAATGTCCATTTACTTTTGCCTTTTAATAGGCATTTAATAGCTGTGGACGAGGCCAACGTAATGAAAGTTTGGAATATTAAAAAAGAGGAAGTGTATTTAGAAGTCCCATTTAATACTGAAGAATTTCAAATAACAGCTATTGCTCATCCCCCAACGTATTTGAATAAAATTGTGCTAGGCTCGAAGCAGGGTCAACTGAAGATTTGGAATCTTAAAGACAATCGTTTAATTTATACTTTCAAAGGCCATTCGAGTCGAGTGAGCTGTATTGAACCTGCTCCTGCTATTGATGTAGTGGCTGTTGGTCATCAGGATGGCACTATTGTTGTTATAAATTTGAAATTTGATGAAATATTAATGGAATTTAAGCAAGATTGGGGAGCTGTATCAAAAATTACATTCCGTACTGATGGACCACCAATTTTGGCTTCGGCTAGCACAAATGGTTACATAGCATTTTGGAATTTGGAGGAAAAGAGGGTAAATATATTTATTATTATTAACATTAGCACCTTTTATAAAATAAATTAAAAAAAAAATGTTATTTTATTAATAAAAGATTGCTAGCCAACTGCAAGCTCATGAAGATTCCGTAACTACAGCAATTTGTATGCCAAATGAACCATTGATTCTTACAACGTCTCCGGACAATTCAATGAAATTATGGATTTTTGATTTGTCTGATGGTGGAGCTCGTATGTTACGCATACGTGAGGGACATAATGCACCGCCTTTGTGCATACGTTATCATGGCAGTAATGGCCGAACAATATTATCATCTGGTGAAGACAGTTCTCTAAGAGCTTTCAGTATTATATCAGAAACTTTAAATAAAAGTTTAGGCAAAGCTAGTTATCATAAAAAAGCATCAAAAAAGAAGAGTATGTATACAAAAATTAATTTATATTCTCAAATTTATAATTAAAATATATGTTTTTAGATCGTTTCCAAGAGGATAATCACCTTATGCCACCCATCATAGAATTCACAACTGAATTGACACGGGAAAAGGAGTGGGATAACATAGCAGCCATACATACCGGTACAATACACACCACTACTTGGTCTTTTCACAAAAATCGTATGGGGGAACATTATTTAATACCAGAAAAATTCAGCAATAGAAATCGATCAGATTTTAAGGCTGAAACAACGTGTGTTACATTAACACATTGTGGAAATTTCGTTATAATTGGTATGTTTTGTAATGTTACTATTTATTGATTTGGAAATAATTTTGTTTTTTAAGGTTATTCTAGCGGTGACGTGGAACGCTTTAATATACAATCTGGTTACCATAGAGCTAGTTATGGTAAACCAGCTCATAAAGCTGCTGTACGTGGTGTAGCATGTGATAATTTAAATCAGATGGTGGTAACCGGTTGCAGTTTTGGCTTATTAAAGTTTTGGCATTTTAAAGGAAATGGTATGTTGGTGTTTAGTTTTTTTTATAGAAGCATTGTTATCTTAAATCTGGTATCCTTAAAATACAAGCAAGAGTGGTTTATTCGGCTATGCCACGTTCTTTAGAAAGGTATAATTAAATCTATTTTGTGACTGGCCCACTTATCCAATAACGCCCAGACTTTGCCGGATATTGTGTAGTGATAACCAAGATGCATGTACTTATCTTGTTAACTTTTATCTGAAAACAGATTTTTTGTCGAAACCGGCCAGTGTTGCTTAAATGCTGGTATTTAATTAAAAAAAAAAATTCATTGCGCCGGATAAATCCGAGTTTCAGACTACTTTAATCTAAGTTTAAACATAGTACACATCACAAAAACCCGGCCTAAGTATTCGAAAAAAAATTTACTTAAATAATCAATCTTACTTGTAATACAAAAAATGAAAACAATTATTTACTTAATTTGGTTTATTATTAATTTATTGTAAAAGTGTATTTGCACACTCTAAACTTAAATCAAACATCCCATTATCATGGGCAACCGCGTATGTCTTTAAATCAATATTTTCATCAGAGTCGAAAGCCCATTCAAGACCAAACTCGGTATTGCCCCATTTGATTTTTGTTATTACGGTAAAAAACGGAATTGGTCTATATTTTTTAGAAATGTTTAGAACCATTTAGTTTTAATCTTATTCCTTCAATATTTTTCAGGAATATTTTCTATGCATTATCAGAATTTTTGTTTGCCTATTTCTGTTAAGAGGCTTACTTTAGCTAGCTATAGGTGAGAAACCATGAGAAATAAATTCCCAGATCCTATTTTTTTAAATAATTAAGTAAAATACATGAAATTAACAATAAGCACTATCCAGTTATAAGAAAATGCATTACATTCTGCTGGTATCTAATAGTTGTATAAATTGTCTGTACAATTTCCTTCATTGCTAGCTAAAGGATAGCTTAAGTAGGCCTCGTAACAAAATATACAAACAAAAATTCTGATAGTGCTTAGAAAATATTCCTGAAAAATATTGAAGGAATACGACTATTAAAGTATAAAAATTGTAATTTGACTTAGAATAAAAATGGGGAGTATATGCTGAGGTTGTGCTCGGTGCCGGGTCATTGCGACATAGTAGGCAATGAAGTTGCTGATGAGTTGGCAAGACAGGGCTTAGGCCTATAGTACACGGAATGTTAAAAGCCACATTCAAATGTGGTTCTGACGTAATTTTGTCGTCATCACACATTACGAACTTGCTATTGTGCCTTTGTAGTGACGTCAAAATTACGTCAGAACCACATGCGCATGTGGCTTTTTACATTCCGTGTACTGTAGGCTTTAGAGATGGAGTACCCCAACTGTATGGAGGCGGTTAGGCCACCAATATGCTTCTATTTTGGAAGAATCAGGGAGTGGATTCTGGGCGCGACCAATCGGGCCTGGGGGAACCGAACGTACTGCCGGGTATCACGGACGCTGTGGCCGGTGCTTAGGAGGTCCGATTCGGTGTTGCTGCTGGGCAGGAGTAGGGTCTGCGTTTTTGTTATAATTGAATTTGTTTGTTTTGATTAAATTTTTTTGTTTTTATTAATTTTTTTAAATAAAATGAAACAAAAAAAAGAAACAATGTAATTACATATAATTAATTTGATCATACATATGTTTGTACAAAGGTATACTGAATTTTTTAATTTGGTAATTGATTCAGCAAAATACGTTCGATATATCGATATATCGATATTTTTGAAACAATAAATATCGATACTCTAAAAAAATATCGATTCGATATATAACGATATATTTTTTCAACTTGCCCATCCCTAATAGGATCCGACTTGTCGGATATGTGCAGGTTGCGTGAGGACCCTGATTAGTTGGAGACAGTTGAGCAGTAGGTTCCTGAGGGGATGTCTCGGGTTGCGGACTCGAGAATCGGACTCGAGCCTGGGTGCTGACCGCACGTAGGGCGAATTTGGTTGAGTAGGATTTCTCTCGGGGCTGGTCCGAAACCTTTTTTTCTATCTATCTGTTATTTCTGACTTGTGCTTTTGCTGTTTATTTCACCTACTTTCTATCTCTATATAGCTATCACTAGTTGAGGCGTCACAATGGACCATACCGGTCTCTGGGTGAAGGTGTGAAGGAGACTTCACACCAACCTTTCTACCTACCTACCTACCTAGAATACACATTCGAGTTAAAATGAAAATTTAAATAATTTGTTATAATTCAATATTAAATGTAGAGACAGTAATAAGTCTCTTACAAATATACCTGTAACTCATTCCTTGATAATGATATCCGAGGAATATCGAAATATTGGAACAAATAATTTAATAAATAATATATTTATTTTTAAAAATAATTGGACTCGAGCTCAAAAAAACTTTTTATTTTAATTAAAAAAAGGTCGAAAAAATAATAAGATTTAATTTAATTTGTTATAATTTTAATATTATTTTCTTTCGAATGAAATTACAAACTAGCATTGCTTTTTTGGCCATCCATAACTTGCTCATGTGTTCCATGTAAAAAATATTGTACATAATTCGAAAATTCGTGTTGCGAAAGAAAATTTTTTTTATTCGATTTGAATTCTTTCCAAAACTAAAAATTTTAAAATATTAAAATTTTGCTGGAAGTTTTAATATTCTTTAATTACAAAAAAAAAATACAATAATCACATTTAATTCTTTATTACTTCTAGCTGATAAACTCTTAGCACGAATGCAGTTTCAGGATGGAATTTCCCTTATGCGTTGTCATCGTGAAAGTGCCATGATTGCAGTGGTCCTAGATAACTTTACTATACTTGTTATCGATTTAGACACCAAAGTGGTGATTCGTAAATTTGAGGGACA
The DNA here is from genome assembly GCA_949318255.1 of Pollenia labialis. Lineage (NCBI taxonomy): Eukaryota > Metazoa > Arthropoda > Insecta > Diptera > Polleniidae > Pollenia > Pollenia labialis. The sequence continues at coordinate 197,524,629 of OX439139.1, read as the reverse complement.
TTCGGCAAAAATTAGTGATGTTACATTTAGCCCTGATAGTCGTTGGCTCATATCAGCTTCTATGGATGCTACCATAAAAATTTGGGATATTCCCTCTTCCTACATGATCGATCACTTTAGAGTAGAAAAACCCTGTGTATCGCTAACTATGTCGCCCACAGGAGATTTTCTAGCCACCGCTCATGTCAATAATTTGGGAATTTATTTGTGGGCCAATAAAATGTTGTTCAGTCAAATATCCCTGCGATCCATTAATCCAAAGGCAGAGGCACCCTTTGTAGATCTCCCTTCAAATGTTGCCGATGAATTGAGTTTGGAAGAAGCCGTAGATGAACTGTCAATGAAATTGAACGAAGGAGATGAATTGGGTGAAGAAATTGTTTTAAAATATGAAACGCCGGACCAAATAACTAAGGAGTTAATAACAATGTCAGGTGTTTCCGCCTCTAGATGGCAAAATCTTTTAGATTTGGAAATAATCAAGAAACGCAATAAACCAAAAGCTCCTCCCAAAGTACCCAAACAAGCTCCCTTTTTTTTGCCTACAGTGGCTGGTTTAGAAATGAAATTTGATGCGACCAGCGGAAAAACTGATGATGACTTATATTCTCATGTCAAAAAAGCTACTTCTCTAAACAATCTTACAACATTCGGTAAACTATTAGAAGCTACAGCCATTAGCCGAGACTATGAAAAATGTGTGCAACATCTTAAACAGCTGGGACCTTCAATGATTGACTTTGAGGTAAAGTCTTTACATCCCATTGGTGGTGGTACTGTCAAGGCTATGGTAGAATTTTTAAAGACCCTACAATATATGTTTGAATCTAATCAAAATTTTGAATTGGCTCAATCATATTTAAGTGTTTTTCTACGCTCAAATGGTTTAAGTCTTATTAATATGCCTGAAGTAATGTCCATTTTAGAGGAATTATCAGAACTGCAAGAAAGTACGTGGAAAAAATTAGAAGAAAAACTCATGTATGGCATGGGTGTTGTAGCGGCCTTGAGAAATTTTGTACAATAAGCGAAATAGTTCTAACAAAACAATTCTGTTAAAATATTTAAAAACATTTTTATAGAAGAAAATTTAAAAAAAAGAATTTCAAGTTCATTAACTATAGTTATATAATGTAAATAAATTTACATAGTATGTATGTATATGCATACATATAGATCGACAGATTAAATGCATAGTATGCAAGGTATGTATATGCTTACATGTGTATGAATACTCTTGATACTTTTATTGATTTCATAAGGTCATTAACAAATAGGACACACACACTGTTACTATTACTGTTCACAACTCAACTCAGTTGAGTTGTAATTAAGACAACTGATTGTCATCAGTTGTAATTTTTGTTCACCGCAATATAGCAAAGTTGTAAACCATAAACAAAAATTAAGAAATTACAACTCAAGGCCCATTGAAAAGGTCTGTGCAAGAAGCCTGATAATCACTGTTTATGTTCTTTTGAGTTGTCAAAAGTTGTTTACATTTTGCTTACATGTACATTAGACTGTCCCAGGAAATTTTTTTTTCGAATTCAGATATGAGTACCCTCCAAATTTTTTCCTTTTGATCCGAATAACCGAAATATGAAATATTATTGTGATCGGATAACGTTTACCAGTGTCGACTTGAAGTCAAAGTTTGAGATAAAGGCCAGTGTGAAAGCCATAGAATAATCTTGGAATTTAAAACCATCTTTTAATTTTACTTGTGTAATTCACATTTATTTATTAAAAATATGCTAATATTCAGTGTTTTCTGAATCCTCTTACCACGCCCACTACAACCCCCCCCCCCCCCCCCCCCCATGCTGGTACTGTACTGTTGCCCTGCCACAAGTCCTAAGTTCCTGCCTAAGACCATCTGGACATGGTAAGTGATATAATGTAGACAAAAAAAAATATATTAATTTTAAAGTTTTAGATTTAATTATCTTTATTCATTAAATTTTCTTTTTAAAGTTTGTTTATTACAGTCCGGATACATCTGTCTGTGTTCTTGTTCTTTCAAAAGCAACGTTGCAAAAGTTTTGCCAGTATTTATGGTACTTGACAGATGAAGTATGTATGTTGTCCCTATTTGACGATGAAGTAGATCAAAAAATTAAAGCGAAAATGGTGGCTAACTTAAGAAATGAAATTCCGTTAGCAACAGGTAAACGCTACATCCCATCGAAAGAAGAACTTTGCGGCTCACTTTACGGTTAGTCTTGCATATACTAATAATCGATTTAATTTCTTTCAATAAATACTTCAATATACAATTGATAACAGTTTTCCCTTTGTATTTTTAGACAAAAATATAGATGACTTTATTTCATTTAAAAGCAAATCCTTATTTAATCGGCTTAAAATCGACGACAGTTTTCTAAGCGAATGTCCCACTACGTGGCAAACTAATGCATCATTTAAACAAAGTAAAGAGAAAGTTAATGCACTGAGAGCGGTTAATGATACTGCTGAAAGAGCGGTTAAGTTAGTAAAGGATTTTCATGGCTTAATTACAGCTGAAGAGGAGCAAAAGCAATATTTACTACGTTGTGTACAAGAACACAGACAGATGTATCCGGACTGTAATAAACAAACTTTAAAAAGAAAATTTAATGAATAAAGATAATAAAATCTAACAGCCATATTCATAAAAAGTTCTTATTTTATGCTTATAGCATGTAGTAACTATCAAATGCTTTTTGTCTAACAAAACTTCTATAAAAATTTGTATTCATAAACGTACATTAACAGTTCTATTACTATTAACAGTTTGTGGCGATTTTGTGTTTAAGTATGGCAACTTTCTTTATATTTTGCTGCCATTTTATTGCTAGTGATGCATGAAACTTCTATTCGGTTTACATGATATTCTATATTAAATTGTTTTTTATAGTTTTTTTTATTGTAGGAATAGCTTATCCCATCAACAATAAATTTCAACTGTTTTTATCAATAATAAAAACTGGGAATTAAGCACGGATAACAAAATCTTTTGAAATTTTAATTGTAGAAGTTAAAAATTATTCTTATCAAATAAAACTACATTTTATTTTAGTTTCTGAAAAAAATCTTGCCGAAAGGTATCATAAACACTTTTGTTTGAACCTTTTAAAATATACGATAAGAAAATATTCGAATAAAAAGTTTGTTTACTTTTTATTAACATCACTATTATTATGATTTGTTTATTCTATATTTTTTAATATTTTTGAACAATAATTTGTTAATTTAAACAAAAAAAAAACAACTAGTTGCAGTAATTTAATAAGTTATTAATGATAATATCTGCATTTGCCCCTAAACATATTCTTTTAAATCATATAAAAATGTTTTAAATAATTACCCATATAACTTTAAATTGGTTGTCTAAAATAAAAAAAAAATTTTGTTACATGTACTTAACATGTCCATATTAATAAATAAAACATTTTTTCATTATTTTTGAACATATTTCACAAAAATAATATCATAAAATGCAGACACTTATCAAAATTTCATTTTATTTTTGGTTTAAAGAAGGGTAAATCGAACAATAAATTTTCTTACTTTATGAATAGTTTATTAAAGGTTTAATAGACTATTTTTCGTTTATGAATTCAACTTTAGTACTTTTGCCTTATATTTGGTTAATTAACCATTAATAAATTTTTATGAATACGGCTGTAAATCTTTAAAATTAATATATATATACATATATTTTTTTGTCTACATTTTATCACTTACCATGTCCAGATGGTCTTAGGCAGGAACTTAGGACTTGTGGCAGGGCAACAGTACAGTACCAGCATGGGGGGGGGGGGGGGGGGGTTGTAGTGGGCGTGGTTAGAGGATTCAGAAAACACTGAATATTAGCATATTTTTAATAAATAAATGTGTATTACACAAGTAAAATTAAAAAAAAGATTGTTTTAAATTCCAAGATTATTCTATGGCTTTCACACTGGCCTTTATCTCAAACTTTGACTTCAAGTCGACACTGGTAAACGTTATCCGATCACAATAATATTTCATATTTCGGTTATTCCAATCAAAAGGAAAAAATTTGGAGGGTACTCATATCTGAATTCGAAAAAAAAAAATTCCCCATACAAGCTTGGGACAGTCTAATGTACATGTATACGTTTATGGTATGCCACACATACGCTTTTTTCCTTTTGCTTTGTATATTGGGTAGTAAATTTTTGACAACTAAAAAGAATCGTATTTTGTTTTTGTACAAGTAAGCAGACCTGATAGATGGGCCTTGTTACAACTCAACTGAGTTGAGTTGTGAGCCTGAGAAAATGCCAAAATAAGTAAGAAATATAAATTAGAAAATTAAAAAATAAAATAAAAAGCCTAAAGAAAAAAAAAGATGCGAAAGACAAGTGTGCAACCGCATTAAAGAGTACCAATCACTAGATTTTCTACCATTTTCTTTCAGATCGCAACAGGAAGAAGCCCCCCGATAGATTATGAAAATATGTGTCTATCTAGCAACAATAAATACTTTTATTTGTAAACAAATAATTTTGGTTGGCGAATTTAAAATACGCCTGCAACTGTTTGGTACTAGATTAAAGAGATCGTGACCTTATTTCCTTTCATCTATTACCAAACAGTCGCAGGCGTATTTTTAATTCGCCAACCATGATAAGGCTGGTTATTCAGCTGGGCTACTGGGTTACCTTATTAACTGTACAATAATACATACTATCAGGCATGTTCTGAAAATCACAAAATTTCAAATCACTTGTGATTTTAAAATCACAAATATTATTTAAGGGTGTTTTGAAAACCACAAAAGTTTTAACTTGGTTTAAAATGGTGGAAAAAATAAGCATGTAATTTTAAATCGGTGCCCACTTAGCTGAACGGTTTAAAATCACAATTATGGAAAAAGTTTTTTGGCCAGAACACCTTTCTTGTGATTTCAAATCACTTTCACAAAAAATGATTTTCAGAACATGCCTGTATGTAAGGTATAAACGCAATAGACCCTAACTTACGAATAATTAAAAATCAACGTTTTCATTAATTCTGATGTATTGCATCAACACAAATGTCCACAAAAAAATGTTGGAATCTTTCGACTAAATTTTGCGATTTTATTCACCCTTATCGTGGTTGGCGTATTTAAAATACGCCTACGACTCTTTGGTAATAGATTAAAGAAAATAAGTTCACCTTCTCTTTAATCTATTACGAAACAGTCACAGGCGTATTTTAAATACGCCATCCACGATAAGGGTTATTATCAAAAAACAAAAGGCCCCATCTACAAAAGATACTTTAATAAACGCTAAAAGGCCTAACTAGCAGTTTGCCTAATATGCAACGTTGTCAATTGTCAAAAGAACTGGAAGATTTTACAAGAAAAATAGAAGAAAATTTAATTATAATGGCGCATATTCAGAAATCATAACGAAAGTCGCAACTAACAAAACAGAAACTAAAAAATAGATAGTTATAGATCTTATTCATAATTCATAACTAGCTTAGCAACTGCTTTCAGCTGATTGAATAAATGCAACCATGCATTTGGCATGTAGAGAAAATAAAATGTCGATAATATTTTGAACGATAAATACTGTAGTTAATTTAGAAACTTATTAAGTCTGCGATCACACTATGAAAGTTTTCTTTCAGAAAGTCTGAGTTTATTGGTGAGAGGGGAAGAGAACATGCTTTTCTTTTCTCCTCTCTCATCCGTAAACTCAGACTTTCTGAAAGAAAACTTTCATAGTGTGAACCCAGACTAAGTAAGCTATTAAAAAACAGTTATTGTTCTTAAAAAAATACATAAAAATTTTTAAAAAGTAATTTTTTGGTTATAGTTTTTATAAAAATCAATTAAAATAGGGGCTTGTAAAAACATAATTTTTCAATAAAATTTGGTGACTAAAAACACATCTCTAGTTTATTTTATTTTTTTATGGATGTTTTTGGACGCAGTATACATACATACATATATGGATGCAAGTGGCAAATGTAATATAGCAAGTTTATTATTTACAATATTGTAATAGTATTTAGAGTTTTCTGTATTTTACATACACATATACATAGGTGCGATCCCGTACTTTTTGGAAAAAGTCCGGTAAAATAAGAGTAAACAAAAATTTCTATTACGACAATAAAACTCAAATTCTAGCAAAAAAAAAACGTTACCATGAAAACGTACAAATATATAAATTAGCATGTTTAATTCCAGGATGTTTATATATTTTCTATTGTTTATTTAATTTTAGTACATAATATGTACTTGTTTGTAGTATTTTATTGTTTGACACAGCTGATTGGTTAACAATTTTCACAATCAGCCCAAAGAAAATGTAGGGGCTACTTCGTGTGCAAGAAGTATATTTTTTTCTTAAAAGTTCTCTCACTTTACCAAACTTTGAGTACGGGAAGAGTTTTCGGTCGAATTGGAATCTCGCGCGCTCCCAACGTTAAGTACGGGATCACACCTAGTATGAGGTTCATAGAACTGGATTAGTAATGATACAAAACATTTTTAAATTAAATAATAAAATGTATTTAAAATCGTATGCACTTTTTAACATGTTTTTTATCGATGGCTTAATAAAAAAAAGGCGTAACTAATTTTTTTCTTAAATAACTTTTTCTGTTTATTGTGGTAGACAAATGCCAAACGCGTCGTGCTTTAAAATTTCAGGAGGCTTTATTATAAAAATTGTTGCATCTTTTTATCAAAAATTGAACTAAAACTTTTTTGTATCTTAAATTTAACGATCCAATTAAGATTTCTTCTTTCCCTTTAAAGAAACACAAAATCGAGTTACGCCTTTTTTATATTAAGCCATCGTTATGTAGGGTGTTTCTTTTTTTGTTGGCCTGTGTTGTTATGTGTGATTATTTATTTGTTTCGGCTAAAGGTCTTGGATCATAAAATTAAAATAAAAACAACTTTTTATTTTATTTTTAACAATTTATTTTCTCCGATATTTCGGTTAACTTCGTCAACCATTTTCAAGGAATAAAATTCGTTAATCTATTTAACCGCGTCTTTTTCCACGAACCTATAAAATCGATTAGTTTTGTTTGAAACTTTCTGATAGTTCTTTACCAGTCCATACTGCTGATTTACAGGGGTGTGCTGGAAATCGCAAACGCAAAACGCAAGAATTTGGGAGTTGTTTTTAATAAACTTTAAACCTAATTCTTATAGTTTTTGGTTTAAAATCCTGTTTAGTAGGAAAATATTTCTTAAATATTTGTCATAAAATTCTTTTATTACAAAAATCTTATTTAAAAACGACTTTTAAAATTCTTGCGTTTTACGTTTGCGATTTCCAGCACACCCCTGTATGTGTTTTCATATATATTTTCAATTAGATTTAACATTTTTGTGGATAAACAAAGCATATGTTATTTGTATATCAATAACTTTCTTGGCACTTTGTCAAAGGCTGCACTGAAATCCACAAAAAATGCAAAAATCTTCTTTTTTTCTTCAAATGTCAGGTGTACAATTGAAACTAAGTTATAAATATTATCTATAGTAGAGTAGTTAGGTCTAAAGCCAGCTTGATATTCATTAAGCATTTAGCGTTTTCCGAGCCATTTTTGAATTCTTAAGTTTAAAATACTTATTAGAATTTTAGCCATGGAGTTCGTAAGAGTAATTCCCCTATAATGACAGGGATAATCAGCATTACCTTTTATAAATATTGGGAATATAATAGTTTCATTAAAGGTAGCATCTACTTTTCCAGTTTCAAATATGATGTTGTAAATAGCTGTAAGCTCTGAATAAAATTCATAATCAACTTATAACATTGCTGCATAGTGTATATTACTTGCCGTTTGTATCGGGTTTAAGGGTGTATCAAAATAGTTCTTAAAATCTTCTGCAGGATTTTATAAAAAATTTGTAATTTTTAATCAGATACGTAATATTTTTCTTATAATCTAATTAAAATGTCATTAAAAAGTATTATAAATACTACTAATAAAACTAATAAATAAATAAAAAATATTAACACCCATATGAAAACGTTGACCTCTTATCTGTTTTGCCACTTTCCACCAATCTTTTGCATCATTTGACGTATTAATTAATTGTTCCATCTCTGCCTGATATTCATTCTTTCTCTGTTTACATATTGATTTATAATATTGATTTGCTGGTATGTAATTGTTTTTATCAGGTCATTGGATTTTCTGAATGCCTTTAATAGTTCAAAGGATTTTACTCTGGTTTTCTCACATTTGGTATTGAACCCTATACATTCAAATTTTGTTGTTTTATTTCTTGCTCAGTGTTTGAATGGGTATGAATACTCTTGATACTTCTATTGATTTCATAAGGTCATTAACTAATAGGGCACACAAGAACATCGCACATATGTGACATTTGTATGTATTATGATAGGGTTTGCACACTTATTAATATATGTAAGTATTATTGACCAGTGAAAAATAAATCGAAACGCTAATACGTGATAACTGACCTTGCTGCCTAATATTGCGTAGTTTATATCTGTAACAACATATGTAATAATTAAAGTAGCACACAAGCAGCGATCCTTAATCTATTACAAAAAAATTAACGACAACGCCTTACACAATACGACCGAATGGCTTTTTTTAAGGTAATATAAAAAGTTTTGTTGTTGTGTTTAACCTAAAAAATTAACCCTTATAGAAGTTATGTACAATTTTACATATGTACACTTACTGCAGCAGCTATTAACGCATCTATATACATTTACAAACAATAGATACTTTTTAATTATAGAGGACGAAACCCCTGGTTGGGTGGTAGTAACCACAGTTACTCATATGTCACAAATATGACCATAACAAATGTCTATAAACTTCAGTTTATTAAAAACTATTCAAAAGTAATAAATCAGTTTAAAAAATTATAACTAACTACTAAGGGTGACTAAGGGTTTACATTGATAAAACTATAGACCAAAACCTGCAAACACCACAAAATTTCATTTAAAGTCATATACATACATAATTTCAAATTTGTCTTTTTTTGCAAATTTTTTATTGAGCATTAAAATTAATTGCCTTTCTTGTGGCAAAATGAAGCATCAGCAGGTTGTTGTAGACTACTGGACAATGTTGAAAACCTCATGTACCTGTTTGCTATTAGCCATTTCAGGTTATGTGCTCATCAAGTAAGTTGAAAAAAAAATAAAAAATAAATAAAACAAGTTAAATTTTGTATCTTTACAGAATGGTTCAAACTATATTTTACTTGCCGGGATATTTAAAAAATAATCAAAAACGTTTGGAAGAGTTGGCAGCAAAATATAATTTAGATTTGGAAAAGGAAATAACAGAGGCCGAGCAAATAGACAGAAATGGCTTATTAGAACAAAATGAAAATGACGACGAAAATAAAAATGAAAAACGAAGCAACTTAAAGAAATCAAATAATGTTCATGATGAAGATTTAGTTGAAGAACCCAAAAAGGTCAAATAGTTTAGCAATCTCTGCTGTTACATTGTATACTATTTTTAACTTTATTTTATTACAAAATTTTAATAAATGTATTTATGTATCATTATCTAAGCACTAGAAAATATAACCAATAAATGTGTAAATGTTACTTACGTTTTATATAAATTTCAATTATTCTGTATCAACTATAACAGGCATATCTTCAGGATCTTCGTCCAACAAACCTTCAAACTTCCAGTTATTTGATTTTTCTAATTTTTTGGTCAAAAACTCGGCACTTTTATGCAGACCACCTAGATTTAAATTTACCAGTAATAAACGTATATCTTTGTATACCGTATTCCGTTCAGTAGGTTCCATTAGCTCTTCTGGCAATAGAGGTAATTGATAGACTAATACTTCACTATATTTCATAAATAGCAGCCGATGTTTGATTATTGCCTCCTCTGAATGTGAAAGCAATGCCAAGACTCTGCGCCAATAAGCCAATGACTCAACCGAATATCCCACCAAGAAGAAAACAAAAGACAGTTGTATTTCCTGTATTAAATCTTGGGGCGCATTAAAGTTTTTTAGTAATTCATTGCAGGCATGTATACAATCTAAAGAGTGTTTAGATACTTCGGAGGGTGTTGAGTGCTTGGGTATACGCTCGGGTACATGACTGAACCTAGGGGCCGTTCCTTCGACTGGTTTCAATTGAGGCAAAAGGTCATTCTCATCATTTAACAATTTAGATGTCATAGATGGATGAGCCTCTGCTAAAGGACCTCTAGGTCTGTCTTCATCTGAACACGATAATAATTCTATATTAGTTCTGATAGTACCTAAAGCTGGTTTACATTTGTTTACACATTCCTTGGTTATAGTATCGGTCAGTTTACGCCAATCACCACAATATCGGAAATCGTAAGGTGCCAAAAATGCATCTAGCATTTTTAAATTATCTCTTAAACGTTTTATTTCCAGTTCAGGTTCGTTAATTTGTCTTTCTCTTAACTCTTCATTATTCACATCCCATTCCCTTACGAGCAGCTCTTGTTCTTGAAAGAAATGCGAAAATCCCACTCGAGGTGCAATGTCACCATATGGTCCGGTGGCTGCACACCATACATAATGTGGTCCCGGTGGTATCATCTTAACGCCACGAAAATTATCCCCAATAACATACGAACACAAATCTATACCAAACTCGGTCCCTTTGGGTACGCCAGTTATAAACAATACTGCTCCTTGATTGAAAAGGTTTTTGGCTACTTGCGGGTCCATATCCATTGATGAATTATCCTGATTCATGATGGTTTATTAGTGTTTCTTTTTAAATTCGATAAATGGTAGTTCAGTGCAGTGAATGTTTAATACATTTTTCCAACTATTGGCACGGTTGCCAGATTTGACGATTTGTCGTCATATCGACCAAGGCCCATCTATCAGGTCTGCTTACTTGTACAAAAACAAAAAACGATTCTTTTTAGTTGTCAAAAATTTACTACCACATATACAAAGCAAAAGGAAAAAACGTGTATGTGTGGCATACCATAAACGTATACATGCACATGTTAACAACTAAAAAGAACATAAACAATGATCATCAGGCTTCTTGCGCAGACCTTTTCAATGGGCCTTGATATCGACGATTTTTATATGCTGAAAATGAAGGCGAATTCAACTAGTTAATTCGCCTTGCTCTAAATTTGACGATCTATCAGTGCTGCCACATAATATGTAATTACACATAACATGTGTAATATCTTATGCGCCCCATACACTTTTCAATTCAATTGTCAACTGAGTCTTTCAACTGAATTGATACTTGACCACACACTTCTTCAACTGAATTGAAAGATTTTAATTCAACTGTCAAATTTAGATTTTTTTACAATTTTACAAAAATTTATTTTCTCTCCAAGTATCCATGTTTGCCACCAATGTCATTTTTTTATTTAAAATTTTATTGAAATTAAAGACAATTTTAAAAATATTTCACTTTTTCTTTGCAAAAAAAAATTACAAACATAAATTTTGACAGCCGATCAAGAGACTTAAGCACACACAGTACAATCGAATTGCAAGACTTGGAGTCAACTTGAAAAAATCAAAATCTTTTGATTTTTCTTCAACCAACTCGACAACCGTCAAACTAATCAACTGACAAGGCCATACACGCTTTGATTTGGACAACAACCGACTCAGTTGAAAATTGAATTGAATCGTGTATGGTCTGCTTTATGTGTAGCCCATGTGCAAATAATGGGTAATTTAAAATTTTAACGTTTTGTAATTATTTTCTCGCAAGATGTAAAAGGGCTTAAGGCCCAACCAAGGCGAATTCATAACAGGTTAGTGCAACTCTACAACTACAAAAAGCCTGTAAACATTTTTTATTGCAAATTATTATTATCACTTTTTTATAAACGAAATTATTAAAATCACTTCAATCATTCGCATATTTGAAATTTTTTATTATAAAAATTATATTTTTAGCACTTTTCAATCAACTTCTCCTCAAAACAAAATCATATTTTGACGTTTCACCATTTTTTTTAATTCGCCGTGGAAACAGCTGATGAACGGCTGACGAGATGAGTTTACCTGTTTGAATTTGGCTTGGGCCCAACCAAGGCCCATTGAAAAGGTCTGCGCAAGAAGCCTGATGATCATTGCTTATGTTCTTTTTATTTGTCAAAAGTTATGGTATGCCACACATACACGTTTTTTCCTTTTGCTTTGTATATGTGGTAGTACATTTTTGACAACTAAAAAGAATCGTTTTTTGTTTCTGTACAAGTAAGCAGACCTGATAGATGGGCCTTGGGCCCAACCATCAGCCAATCGGCTGTTTGCTTGATTTTTCGTTGATAATACTGTATACACTAGGGATGCCAAGTTTTTCGGAACTGACAAATCCCGGATCCCGGGATTTATTTTTATGAATTCCGGGATGTTTAATTTTAACAACTTTTATGTATAAAAAATATTTATATGTATAAAAATGTTTGTTTTTATTGATTTTTTATACTTACTAATTATTCGTTCTATTATGGCCATTTTCTCATTACGCGATTATCCTTTTTCCCAACGAAAAACTGCACATCAAAGAAATTTGACTTTCTCAATGTATCATTTGTTTTCTATTCTGTTGCGAAGCTTACCAGCACTCATCTGCCAATTATTTATTTTCCTTTTATTTATTTGCCGTACAGATAAATTCAATTAGCTGATTCCCAACTTTAATATGTATTTTGGGTTCAACCCAGGGATGATAAATGACATTTTCTAAATTGTACTTAATTAAGTAAAGAATTGTTCATTTTTTGACCCTAATTGTAATAAAAATATTTTTTACTAGTTTTATTATTAAAATAACAGAAAATGTACGAACATTTGCCAATCGGGACTGTTTTTCGCAAATCCCAGGACCCTGGATTACAAAAAATCAAATGCCGGGATTTTACGGGATATCGGGATTTTTCGGTATTCGGGATTTTTGAAAATTAAGAGATAAATGCTTTTTATAGATATTTATTTAAAAAAATCGTCTTTAAAAGAAGTTTACAAACGAAGGTTTTATAATTAATTTATTATTTTAAAGTTAAATATTACTTAAATTTGTAAAAATTTTTAATTGTGACTTTTCTTATTTAATGACTAATTTAATAAAAAATATGATAAAAAAAACAACCATAAAATCTATATTTGATTCAATTACCTCAGTTCATTCAAATAAAATAAAAAAACAATTAATATTCTAATTGAACAACGCAACATAGAAGTTGATTTATTTGTAAGATTCCATTAAAATTTTATTAAATGAATTAAAATAAATAATTGAAATTTGAATTCGAAATTAACTAAAAAGATCAATTTATTTAGTTAACCATTAAAATCTTATTTTAACAAAAACGCATTTTTATAACCACTACTACTAGCGGTAGGAATTATGTAGTGTATAAAATACATTACTTAATATTGTGAAATCGATCCATTAATTGCCGTAGGTTCGATGTCAACTCTCGGAAATCACTTTAATAATCTTAACCCTGTAAAGAGTAGTTTAAATTTTGTATTTGGTGCACCAGTGAATTGTTTTGTGCATCTCAAAAACATTTTTTTCTTTAATAAATTTTCTTGTTTAATTATATTCAGCACTTCTCACGTTAAAATTTCTTTAAAATTATTGGACACGCTTGCCAATAATAACAAAGTGTAACTATTTTCTTACGTTTTCAATGACAGTATTAACAGAATTAATTAAATAAATATTAAAAATCAATATTGTGTTCCCTATCCTCTCATGGGGAATGTCATAATGAATTTATTTTTATAAAAAAAGGTAAAACAAAAAAATTAAGTTAACAAAATCGGGATTGATAAAATCCCGAAAATCCCGGGATTAAAAAATTTAAATCCCGGGATTCGGGATTCGTTAAATCCCAAAAATCCCGGGATTTTCGGGATTGGCATCCCTTATTAAAATTCACGTGTACTATACACTTATACATACATACATACGTATTTGCAATACACCTTTGGCAAATAACAAAACAAATATTAAGTTAATACGTTACTTAGACGATGCTTTTTTATCTGTCATTTTTAAAGTTGATAGTGGAACAGGGTATTTTTTTGTATTCCTCTAACTCCCACTAGAGCTTAGGACACCAAAGTAGAACAGGGTATAAATACTTTTTAACCCAGTAATAAGCCCAAAAGATATTGTCTAAGGGCCTTTATGCGGCCCTATACGTTGTAACTGGTCGTACAATTGAGTTAAATAGTCCAGTTGATCGTTCGCAGCACATGCTACAATTTTTTAGCCACCTTTTAATTAAGCTTTATTAAGATATTATTTTTAAAGAGTCAACATGAGCACCGATTTTTTAGCACTAGTGGTGATCAATGAAGTGTAGTAAGCAAAGGAGCAAGAAAGAAAATAAATAATAGTAGTTTTTATATTCTTTACTAAAATTGGGCATTCGAATTTCGTTTTAGTTTTCTTAAATATTGTTCACTCCTCACTGTTGCTTTCTAAACGTCAGAATGAAAATAAAAAACGAAAGAAAAAATCGCCATCACACGCAGGGATGTTAGATGTGACGATTTTACGTCATTTTGACGATTTTTTTCGATGCATTTACCAAAATGACGATTGACGATTTTTGATGTAGAGTCGCTAATGTTTTGACGATTTAATCCCGTCAATAAATTTACTTTAAACTTTAATCTGGCATCAATTTTATAACACTTTAAGGCCCAGTTAGGCGAACGTTGCTGTACCCGTTATGTACCGCACCGTACTGTAAGCACGTTGGCGCACTTATAGAACATTTAAAAACGTGTCATATGTTTTTCCCATACATAAACAAAAAGAAATAGTATACATAAAACAATACACACAGTGATGGGAATCAAAAATGTTTAAATGGTGACCGCTGTGCAGAAAAAGTACCAAGTGATTTAAATGGTATTAAAACAGTATTTTAATAATATTTATATTATTGCTTTACCATTAACAAATTTGTATTTTAGCATACATATATATTTTAAGCATACATATATTGTAAATGTGCATACACCAAACAAGGTTTTGATACCATTTAAAGCCTTTTATACGTTTCACATTTTCATTGTATGTGTACATACATATCTTAACATATGTATATTTGTATATACATATAAAAAAATGTTGTACTGTAAGTTGTTTTGTCACAATTCCATAGCTTTATTGAAAAAAGTACCAAAAAAAAGAGCAAAAATACCCGCATTCCAAGAAACATACAAGCTCCCCATCACTGTTTTACAAATGTCACGTAACAACGGTATGAAATTCTATTTTATACAGAATGGTACGTTGCAACTACGGTACATTACATTTCGGTAAGCTTTTGTATTGCGTTTCATATAACAAAAAGCGAACAGCTGATTGATACAGTACAGATACGGTACAGCAACGTTCGCCTAACTGAGCCTTTAATCTGGAAAGAAGATTTGGTAGATGTGACGATTTTTCGTCATTTTAACGATTTTTTTGAGAATATACAATAATATGACGATTGACGATTTTTTGACTAAAAGTAAAGCCTATAGTACACGGAATGTAAAAAGCTACATGCGCATGGGGTTCTGACGTAATTTTGTCGACATCACTTAACACGAACTTGCTATTGTTGCGTTGGTGTCGTCAAAATTACGTCAGAACCACATGCGCATGTGACTTTTTACATTCCGTGTACTATAGGCTTAATAGTGTTATGACGATTTTCTGGCATCGAAAAAATACACAAGAAATATTTACAATTACATATATTGAAAACAGTCCAAAACTTAAAAAACAATTTTTCGAAATACAAAAATTTTTGGAAATTAAACAAAACAATTCCTCTCCCGTCACAAACCAGGTGGATTTCATTAGAAGCATTAGTTATTAAAATTCTACAATTATAGAAATGCCATCGGTACTGCAAAAAATATACACTAGAGCCCCGATTTGCGTCAGTCCTATCTGGTCCGCTTTTAAAAAATTGGTTCAATCCGCTTTGCGTTTTTATGATTTCGATTTGCTTCGCCACATACGATGAAGTCATAATCACATGTGAAAAATTGTTCTATTTGTGTGTAAAAAGGCAAATCCCATTTAATTCTGTTGGGTAAGTTATTCTTAGTAAAATTGCGTGTTAGGAAGTAAGAAGTTACTTTTTAATAAGAAGTTGTGTAGAAAAATGAGTGCAATGAGAAAAAAATGTATTAGTTTGAAACTTATATTGGACGTAATAAAACGTTTCAAGTCAGTTGATATAGACAGAATCCTTGGTTTTTAGCACCTTTAACAATAAAAACAATTTGCAATAGAGATAGCGCTAAAAGTTACTCTTTTTAAAATAGCTCGAGTTAAAAGCAAATGAGATTTTATTTATTATTTAACATTTTTCTAAATATGTATAAATGAAATAAAAAAATTTTTGTTATGCATTTATGCAAATATATTTTTTCTTATGTTTTCTTTTTAAATAATAAATATATTCAGCTCACTTGCTGAAATAAATAGAATAAAACTTAACCATATCACTTTCTTCTTCATAAATAGAATTTCTTGCTAAAAATTTATATTTTCGAACCAATCCATGCAATACATTGTCTTTAATTTGTAAAATTTATATATTTGACGTTTTGTTGACGATTTTGTTAAATTTTCGTGACGATTTTGACGAATTTTGTTAAATCTTTTGACGATTTTTGAGAAAAAAAGTCTAACAACCCTGATCACACGTACCAATTTGAAAGCTCAAATCAAATTGATTTTTTATTCAACCGATGACCAACCACACCTCTAACGTAACAAATGGTTGTACAACTTGATCGAATTGTACAACAAGTCGCAACTTGTGGGGCCGCACTATATCCCGTTTCACCATACCATAAGAAATCAAGCTTAAAAGTTTTCGTTTATTTAAATCAACAAGATTCATTAGACTGTAGTAAATCTTTTGTCTGAATTAAATGCGATGCAATATTCACAAAAAGACGGTTTACGCTTTGTTTTAATTATATTTTGCTACCAAAAAATCCTTTCCATATTCGCCAACGAATGTTGTGTAGACAATATGCCATTTACAATTCTTCTGATAAATATTTGGAACATTTTAAATTGTACTTAATATCTCATTGGAGTACTTCAGTACTTTTGCAATGCAAATTGTACTGAAAAAAGTACAATTGTACTGACTTTATCATCCCTGGTTCAACCGTATATATTGAGAAACGCAGAATGCTTTAGACTTCAATGTAGAGCTGCAAAACTATCGATAGTCGCACCATCGATAGTTTCGATAGTTTTAAAATGAACTATCGATTATATCGATACTATCGAATTTTTTTTAACATACATACATATGTATGTATTTTGTAGTACATTAAAAAAATCAGGGTAGCATTATAGGCTTGCCAGACGTACTTTTTTCAGCAGTACACGTACTTTTTTTTCATCAATGTACTGCTTTCTGCATAACACCTAAAAAAGTACGCTAAAGTACTTTTTTTCGCCTTTTGTACTTCTTTTTGTACTTTTTTTCTGTGCTTAACGTTTTTAGTTTTAGTGTAGAAAAAAAAGTTCTTTGAAACACCCAGTAAAAATATCTACAATGGCGATTGAGGGTACAAGTACATTGAAGGCTTTGGCCAAGGTATATTTATAGCAGGTAGGCTCGGAAAGCCAGCTGTTTATTTTTTATTTGCTTGTTTTGCGATACGAACCGTCAAATGTTGTATAGTAAACAAGTAAACAAGCTTTTTGTCTTTATCTTTTGTCTTTTTGTCTCTTATCAGCCCCTTTGCTTTTTGACAGTTTATATCGCATAACAACAATAAAAAGCCCTGTTGTTTGTTTTATTGTACAATTGTTGTAATATCGCGGCTACCTGCTATAAATATACCTTGGCTTTAGCTTTGAATTTAGATTGTTTCCTAACATAATATACATACATAAGTAGAAAAGTAGAGCTACTGCTGGCGTTTTTGCTATACTTATTAAACGTTTGGTTACAAGCAAAATTTAAAGCTAAAGCCTTCGATATACTTCCACTCTGGTTTTTTTTTTGCTTGTAGTAGATTTAATATTTAATCAATCATAGCGTCATTAAGCTTTAATTAAGGGTTGATAAATTATCTAAACAGCACTTTTTACAAAAGAACTTGTTTGATAGTAATTTGGTCTTTTATTGTTAACTTTCTTGATAACAAATTACATCTTCAATGTAGCCATATGTAGACATTTGTCGGCCACTGTATTAAAAAATATTTATTTATAAATACATAAAAAGTAAATTTTGTGTTTACGTCGCACAATGAAATAACGGAATCCGCAGCGTTGCCATTGGTCAATATTTTTGTAAAAATATTTACATATAAATGAAATTGACGTATAAAAAAATTGTGATTCATAAGCCTGTCGCATTCGTTATATATTTTAATTAAAATTTTCCACGAAAATTTTTCTTATAATAACTTTTAAATCCATTTTATTTCATAATAAATTTAGCCCTACATGTTTACTTAAATATACGATCATTGTTTTTTTCCTAAACCATCTGGCAACGCTGCTTTAAGCTGCTTTAAGTATTACGTTACGAATGACGAATGCTGCGAGTAAATACTTGTGCACTCAGACAATTATAGCTCTAGGTCAGCGAAGGGCAGATAGAGAACATTGAATAAAAGAGAGTAAATTAGTTGATTTATCAGAAGCAGCGTTACCGTTGGTGCCACTAAAGTAGCAATTTGCCACTTTTTCGACTGCTTGGATACTATTTGGCCACTTTTACAAAATGCACCCAAATGTGATACTTTTTGTAATTCTTGCCACTTTTTTGATACTTTTTACGTTAGGAAAAGATACTTTTTTTCATTCTGTTTTGTTATAACTCCCATACTAGCCTTGAAAATTGGGTTCCAAGTGAAGACATTCTACGAAAGTATAGAAGTCGTTTTAAGAACAACTAATTGTAAAAAATATGTATGTAACTGACCATTAATAAATAACACATTGAAAAAGTTTGTTTAACCATTCTAACTGATTCTTATATTTTTTGGAATGCTTAAGACAAAATGAGCACAGTTTTCTCCCATCACGTCACATTTTTCAGATAGTTACACCAATTATTGTAATTTCGGAAGATGTTTTGTACCACAATTAATAACAAAATCGAGTGGTATAGTTTTGTTCTATTTGTAAAGCTGATTACAATAATTTGAAGCAATAATAGACGAATTTGGATAAAAACTAAATATCCTATACTAAAGAAATTAAAACATCTGCACTTAAATTTAGTAGCATGTATGAATGCCGTGTATTTATTTGTATTAAAGTGCGAAACTAAGTATATGTAACGAATTTTAAAAAGTGATATTTTCGTTTTTTTGTTTAGGATTTCTGATAAATGTGACGTGATGGGAGAAAACTGTACTCATATTTGGCCATAGCATTTTAAAAAACATAAGAATCTGGTGGAATAGGCAAATAAACTTCTAAAAAAAATTTTAAAACCTGTGCAATACAATGTCTTAAATAAATCAAAGAAAATTCATTCAGAAAGAAAAGTACAAGAAATATATTACTTAATGTATATATAAAACAAATTACATAAATATCTTCTAATTACTGCAACAATGTCAGAATTCCAAAAACATGTTTATCAGAAAACGAGTTTAACGTTTTTGAATTACCAAAACATTAAAGAAAATATTCAATATTTTTTATTTTTCGAATTTATTCTTTGAGCTAAATTTCAGCTATGTATTTTTATAAAGCTTTTTTGTAATAGTCATATTCCTTCAATTTTTCAGAAATGACTTTATACACTACCAGACTTTTATATTGTATTTTCTTGTTACATTTTACCTTAGCTTTCCTTTGGAAAGCAATGAGGTATATTCTATGTAAAGAAAAATTAACAATTATTAGACACCAGCAGAATGTAATGCATTTTCTGGCCCGGTACGGCCTTCGTCAGCATTCTTTGTGTCACACTGGATAGTGATACTTTATAAATTGAATGTATTTAACTCAACAATTTTAACAAATAGAAACTGGGAATTATTTCCTTCCGAAGGTTACTTTATATTATATTCACAAAGAATGCTGACGAAGGCCGTCTAATAATTCGAAAAATAAAAAATATTGAATATAATATAAAGTAACCTTCATAAGGAAATAATTCCCAGTTTCTATTTATTAAAGAAAATATTTTATAAAAATAACTTCTCGAGAGAAATATTTATTTTAATTTTTGCAACAAATGAGCCATAGTATGTATGCCTATTGTAATACGATCAATTGTTTTTTAGTGCATATAATTACTACATATATGTTTTTTGGTTATGTTTTTATACCATTTATAAAATGTTATTTAAAATTATAATAAATAGAAAAAAACGTAAAAAATACATAATGTGGAGTACTTATTTTAACTTGAAAAGTTGTGCCACTTTTTTTATAAAAATCCCCTTTTCGGTGCCACTTTTTTTTTAGGTATCCCCTTTTTTTGGTACTTATTGAAAATATCCGACGGTAACACTGATCAGAAGTACGAGTGCTATTGCCGAATGTTGAAATAATATATTTAAGAAACAATACAAAACAGAACTCATATAAATTTCATTGCGTTTGCTAAAGGCTCGTATGTTGAAAACACAATTTCTTACGAGCCTGGCGAGCACATACAAAAACAAAAGGCTATATTAACTACACCGCAACTCGTTTTAAGGCGAGTATCATCAATCATAAAAACGGGTGCTCGTTGCAGTTCTCTGAACCACAGCAGCAATGCAACTATCTCTTTTCTACAAAGCACTAACATTATTTATCTCATTATCAAAATATATTAAAAATGAATAAAATGATAAGGGTATTCACGTCACAAGTTGCACCCTTGCAAAATAGAAAAAGTGCGAACACAACAACAACCACAAAGAAAATTATTTACGCGCAAATAATTGTCTGTGTGGTTGTGTTATATTTTTGCACTTTTGCTTTTTCGCAAGGGTGCAACCCTTTATGTACATATTTAGAAAATAATGTTTTAACTTTGTGAAAAATAATCAGCCCAATTATGTATAAAAATTTCCCGGAAATTTCCTCTCTTCTCTCATTTTTGCAATTGAATTTACATAGGAAAAATGGGAGAAGGGAAAAAACTCCCGGGGTGTTTGTATTCACAATTGGGCTGTATGTCTTCCATTAACTAATGGAAAAACATTATCAGCGCCATTGGGATCAGGCCATGATGGGTAAAAACTGCGAGATACAAATTCGTGAAACGTCGGACTTGTTCGGAAATGCATTACTGCGCTGCATCAGAAAATCAAACTTTTTTTAATGTCAATAAAAATAATTAAAATCTTTTTTGTTGTGTGACTATTATTTTTGTGGAGTATTTGACAATTTTTTGGTCCACATTTACTTCACTGATATACATATACAGGTATGTGATGGAAATCGATTTTAAAAACGAAACGATTTGAAACCGAAAATATCGTTTTTAGTATCTTTTTAACTGAATTGCATTCTGACCGAAAACTTAATCCTTTAATTCAGAAATGGATTTTAAAATCCCTCGAAATTCATCACACCTTTTAAAAACGTTCGTTTTGAAATCGATCGGTTTACATCACACACCTGATATTTAAGCTTTTGAAGTCACTGTTGCAGCGCAGTGATGACGGACAGGCCCGTCACCGCAACATAAAATGATAAATCGAAGAGGAAAAATATAAAATGTTTGACCCAAGGCCCATCTATCAGGTCTGCTTACTTGTACAAAAACAAAATACGATTCTTTTTAGTTGTCAAAAATTGACCACCACATATACAAAGCAAAAGGAAAAAACGTGTATGTGTGGCATACTATAAACGTATACATGCACATATAAGCAAAATGTAAACAACGTTTGACAACTAAAAAGAACATAAACAATGATCATCAGGATTCTTGCACAGACCTTTTCAATGGGCCTTGGTTTGACCTAAAATAGAATTACAGCGAACTCTCGGTAATGTGAACTTCCAATATAGTGAATTATCCTGTAGTGTAAACACCTATTTTTTATATTAGCGCTCTAAATAGTGAACAAAGTTTAATGACTCTAAATAGTGAACAAACATTTTGGTGATTTTTATTTATTTTCTAATTTTGGGAATTCCCCGATAGAATAAAATATTAAAACAAAACATGCATATGTACATACTTTTAGATTTGTTAATGAAGGTAATTTGTCTTTCGTTAAGCATAGAAACCGCTTGAACTTTTTATTTTTTTCGTTCACACCTTTGTATTAACAAAAAATCTTTTTACAATTGGTTTGTTAAGATGAGAAATAAAAACCTTCCGAGAAGTGGATTGATGCTGAAAGATAAAGCGAAACAGCTTCATTCCAATTTAAATGAAAATGGACACGACTTCAATGCCAGTGATGGGTGGCTTCCAGTGATGTTAACTTTTATTTCTTCATTACCTTACGGCCCTCTAAAAATTACCGTTTTTGAGAAGAAATTACCGTACGCAAAGATTTTTAATCAAAACATTAATATGCTGTTTCCAAATGACAGGCGATTGATTGTTTCATTTGTTAACAGCACATTAGAGCATTATTTATAAACCATTAATTTAAATTTTAAATGTGTTTTAAGAAAAATTTGAATGTAAATTTTTGTCTTAAAATATATTTTTAACCAAAATGATAGTATTTTTTATGAAAAAGGTAGTAAAAAAATTTTGAATTTGATTCGTACTTAAAAAAACTCCGAAAATTATAGATAAATTTATAATATTGCGGCCATTTTAATTGTTTAAGAATTGTTGATTTTTACAAACAAAAAGTTAAATATAAAATTAATAATATACAAGAGTAATTTAATTTTTCTTATTTTGCACTTATCGGTGTTACGAAAACATTTATAGGAACATAATGTTTTTTATTTCTTTGTTATAATATTTATCTACGTATTTTTAAATTGAAAATCAACTCTCAAATGGTAAAACTTTAAACCATACATATGTAAGTACGTATATTTATAAGAAAATTCTTTAAATTACCGTATTTTAAATAAAATTACCTTGCTACCCAAAATTACCCTAAAAAAGGGTTATTACCGTACGGTTAACATCACTGGTGGCTTCAAAAATTAAAACCGAGATACGGATTCCGACTTTTAGAGAAAAGCTTTCAGCGCAACCTTAGCTGGTAGATCATTTTAAATTGAAGATAAGAGCAAAGATAGATAATCTCGGAGTTATGCTTATTTTGGAAAATTCTTCCTCAAAAGACGTATGTAACATAATTTAAAAAAACGCAACTTTGCTGTGCATATGCATCTGGATCCCATTAAAACAAACTTCTTCACAAGAGTTGAAATACTTAATTTAATTTTTTTCAAGTAAATATTTAATATAAAAGGAAAATTTTAAATAACAAATCGTTTAGTTTGCACTAAATTATGTTATGTTACAAATACCAAGAGTTTCGATAATCTCTAGACTTTTTTAAGAAAAAAAAAGTATGGTGTTAAATTTTTACCATAGAAAATGTGAACTACGTTGGTTTTTATTAGTTCACATTATCGCGAGTTCACTGTATTTGAAAAAATTAAGGGGGTAATTTTGTTGTTCACTTCACCTTGCGTTGAGAAAATTTTCATATAAAATTTTTTGCTGCCGAATGATCTGGAGGGTGTTGTGAACAAGTTCACTCATCTTCTAAAGGAGAGCTATGAGCAGTCCTGTCCGGTTACATTCCCGGGTAGGCGTAAACAGCCCAAATGGTGGACCAGGGAACTTCACGTTCAAAGGTCTACGGTTAGGAGACTGTTTAATAGGGCCAAGCTTACCAGAGCACCAGAGGATTGGAACAATCACAGGGTGCAGTTCAACAAGTATAAGGCGGATCTGAAAAGAGCAAAGCGACTATCATGGAGGCAATTTTGTGCATCCATTGATAATGTCAACGAGTTGTCAAGATTCCGACGGATCTTATCCAAGGACCCTAAAGCCCTTGGTTACATCCAAAGGAATGACGGCTCATGGATTGAGTCTAGCTCTGAGACCCTGACCTTACTTATGGAGACGCACTTTCCCGGGTGCAGGGAAACCGGAGGTATGGAAGACGGTCAATGGGACGTGACGTCCATGACATCGGATTTTACTTCCGCCTGCGTCGAGGAAATGGTCACAAGAGAGAAGCTGGCGTGGGCGGTCAATACTTTCGACCCATATAAATCACCGGGTCCGGACGGTATTTTTCCGGCCATGCTCTGCAACATTCCGGACGATGCATCACTTCTGCTGATGGATGTATTCAAGAAGTGCCTCAGTAGGAGGTATCTGCCTAGGGGGTGGAGAGAGGTCAGGGTTATTTTTATACCCAAGGCTGGTAAAGCGGGCCACTCGAAACCGGGGGATTTTAGACCTATTAGTCTGTCTTCATTTTTGTTGAAGACTCTTGAGAGGCTAATAGATTTATATCTCAGGAGCAATATTGAGACCCGCCTTATTAGCAACGCTCAACATGCTTACCTGAAGGGTAAATCGGTTGAGAGCGCGTTACATGAGGTGGTGGGTTGTATTGAGCACGGTCTGAGGCATAAGGAATATACCCTCGCCGCGTTTCTGGACATAGAAGGAGCCTTTAATAACATTAGGATCGAGGCGATTAGAGATTCTTTGTTAGAGTTGGGAGTGGAGGACTTTCTGGTGGAGTGGATAGTCTGCATGCTTGGCAGTAGGATTATAAACTCGAGCCTGGGGGATTATGTGATAAGGAGGAGGGTTACCAGGGGGACACCACAAGGGGGGTTCTATCACCTCTACTGTGGTTGCTTGCGGTCAACGGGATTCTTAGGTCATTTGATTCCATGGGTAGGAAAGTTGTTGCCTATGCGGACGACATAGTTCTGCTGGTCAGGGGAAAATTTTTGTCCACGATCGGGGAAATTATGCAGGTGATGCTAGGCGAACTCTCGGCTTGGGCAAAGGATAGGGGACTGGGTGTTAACCCTGTGAAGACTGAGCTGGTGCTATTTACCAGAAGGTATAGGATAGAGGAATTTAGGAGGCCAGTGTTAGATGGCGTCGAGTTACCTCTATCGGACGGAGCAAAGTATTTGGGTAACTTTCTGGACTGCAAACTGTCTTGGAAGAGAAATACTCAGGAAAGGATGAGAAGGGGACTCAATGCATACTACACATGCAGGAACTCCATTGGTAAGAACTGGGGTCTAAGGCCGGATATGGTAAACTGGATTTACACATCGGTTGTTAGGCCTATACTTACCTATGGATGCACTGTTTGGTGGGGTGCGTTGGGAGTGGATAGCTATAGGAAGATGCTCAGCAAGGTTCAAAGAAGTGCATCTCTTGGCATCACAGGGGCAAGGAGAAGCACTCCGCAGGCAGCGCTGGACATCCTACTATATCTGTCCCCTATTGAGCAGTACGTAAGGAGTGTGGCCGCTAGGAACTTAATTAGACTTTACGAGTCTTCCTTAGTTAGACCTAGGCGGGATGATCACACGAGAATCTTGTACGAGATGGGTCTGCTTGATCAGGGTATTTCTCTCGGGAGAATTTCGGATCATATGACTATGACCCTGGACTTCGGTGCAACACCACCAGTGGAGTTCCCGGATAGGGAAGTTTGGAGTGGATCCAATGGACTGTTTGAGGGGTGGGCAGTATTTACGGATGGATCCAAGATGGAAACCGGCACTGGTGCCGGTGTATATATAGCGGACACCGAGGTGAAGAGGTCATTCAGATTCCCCGATGAGTGCAGTGTCTTCCAGGGGGGTTATTATGTAATTCGATTCGAAACGAAAATACTTTCGAAAGAAATTTCCGTATCGAAAAGAAATTCTTATTACATAGTACTTTCGAAACGTCTGCACAGTTGTATATAAAAGTTGAAGGGGAAAACGAAATGATGCCAAGTTTTAATACGTAAAAACTTGGCAGCATTTTGCATAGTTTTTTCTAAATGTCAAATTGGTTACAAAAATTTTCAAAATATCCAAGAAACAAAAAATATATTTTAATTAAAACTTAAAAATGGATTGTGTTTTGTTGTGGGAAAGTGATGAAGAAGATGTTGTTCAAGAAAGAGTCCAAAGGAAGTGTATAAGAGATACATCGAATATTATGCATCTCAATGAAAATTCGTAAGTAATTTAATTAAAGCAAATACGAAAAGCGCGTAAAAAGATTTTATTGAACAAAGAAAAATTACTTTCAGGTTCGTGAAAAATTTACGGCTTAGTAAAAACGCATTTATGTACGTTCTGAACTCCATTAGCAATGATTTAAAAGCACCACAGAGATCAACTGCCGTCCCTCCCATTTTAAAATTGGCAGCCACCTTGAAATTTCTTGCGCAAGGTGGTTATTAACATCAGATTGGCCAAGACCGTTTATTGGGAATGTCTCAATCTATATACACCTTTTTTAGACGATTCCCTTTAAGCAATTAAAGCAATTTTTTTTATTATTCAAATATAAAATTCATATATGTATGTACTTACATTTTAAAAGTTTTTATTTAACTTTTGTGTATAAAATTATATGTACATGAATTTTCGCAAACAAAATGGCATTCGAAAGAAATACGTACGTTACTGACACTTTTGACTTTTGCTTTCGTACTACATAGTTGCATTTTCGAAAGGGGGTAGAAAAAATCCCAAAATTTACGAACGTTCGGAAATAAATTTACGAAACTCGTACTACATAATACAATTTTTACGAATTCGTAAATTTTTCGATTCGAATCGAATTACATAATAACCCCCCAGGCTGAGATCCTAGCGATCTGGAGGGCGACGGAGGTGATACTGGAACACATCGTGGGTGGATCTGAGGTGACAATTTACGTCGAGTCAGGCGGCGCTTAGTGCCTGGTCGCTCGGTGTAGTAATGCTCTTGGTGGACTCATGGAGGCATTCAATGTGAGGCTGTGTTGGGTACCTGGACACTGCATGGTTGAGGGAAATGAGGTGGCGGACGAACTCGCGAGAGGGGGTTCGAGTATGGACTTAGTGGTAAGGGACAGGGGGGTAAAGCCTCCCCTACGTTACTACTATGGTGTGATACGGGAGAAATTCCGTGATGACGTTAACCGATCCTGGGGGGACAGAGTTGATTGCAGGGTGTCTAGGGCATTATGGCCCGGATTGGACGCGGGGGCACCAGGGTTCTACTGGGATTGGATGGGAGTAGTCTTAGGACGCTTATAGGGTTCTTGACGGGTCATTGTCCGGTCAGGGCTTTTGTGGGCAGATGGGACAACGCCATACCGGACTTCTGCAGATTGTGCGAGGATTCGGAGGAGCTGGAGACGATCGAGCATGTACTTTGCCATTGTCCCAGGATGCAGGGCCTCAGACAGAAGTGGCTAGGAAAAAGGTTTCACGACGAACTGGGGTGCATCGCTGGATGTAGTCCAGCTGATCTACTGGGGTTTGTCAGGGAAATAGTGCGGTTGTTTCTGTTGAGGGGACAGTAGAGAGGGAATTTGTTCTTCACATCACCTACTAACTTTCCTATATTCTATACTCTATCAACCTCATACTTCTTTTCTTAACCTTTCTCTTTTTCTATCTTCTTTATCTATTCTTCATCATGTTGAAGGGATTCACAATGGACCGTACTGGTCTCCGAGTGGAAGTGTGCCCTTGGGCACATAACCCTTCTGAACCTAGCCTAACCTAACCTAAGGAAAAGGCGCTACTGTGCGACGGTCGAAGTCGTTGGAATTTTTTGTCGATATCATTATAAATTTACGATGACAATGTAAAACACGTAGCAAGTTGACGTATTTATGTCGTTTACGACAATTCACCTATAATAATAATGCCCCTATTACGGTTTACATCTCAACTCTAGTTCTGTGTAACTTTGCAGTTTTTGTACAATGGTCTACAACTCTCCTGCTTATATGCCATACGGTAAACAAGCAGTTAGTTTAATTAAAACTCAACCTAGTTGAGTTTTAAACCGTAAATTCGGATTCTAAAACATACCCGAATAAAACAAAACTAAAAAAATAAATTCGATTTAATGAACTGTGTGGATAGAAATACAAATAATACACATTCACAATTCTAGTTCATAATTATAATTTTTTATTTCGTTTGTTTTTTTATGCTATCCAGATATATTTAAATTGAATTTGGGTGCAACATTTAGTGTAAATTCTCACATATTAACTGTTATTTATTTTCAACACAACGGAAAGAACACAACTTGTATTTTTTTTAAATTTTTGATTTGATTTCCTTTTTGTCCCAAATAAAAAGAATTCATATACATATTTTATTTGCCAGAAATAACATAAATAATAATTGTATAATATTTACGAAATATATACATTTTAACATCATGAGTAAAAATATTTTTGTAATATTCAATACAGTCGTAAAAAACACTCAATACAAATTTAAATTCGACAATTTTTGCCTAGAACTGCAGTTGGTCAAACTTAATTTAATGCAACAGTTTATTAAAACGACAGCAATAAATTTTAAATAGGGTTAGAGATAGTAAGGAAGTAAACAACAGAGCGAAAGCATTAAGGCCCAGCTATAATATGAATGAGCTTGCTTTAGCTACTGCCAAAAATGTCAAGAAGACTCAAATGCATTTAAAATAACAAAAACATTTTATTCCGCACGGAATTTGCGATTCGTTTCGCACTTTGCTTAAGCAAACGACAGTGCAATGTGGTTAAACACATCAACATGTTTTCGCTAAGTTGCTTAACGCATATTATAGTTGGGCCTTAACTCATAATATAAAAAAAGTTTAGGGAATCGGCAAGATACAAAAGACGAACGATCTGTAACAATGAATACAGCATGTGTAGATAATTTACATTTAAATATTGAATCCTTTGTTTTTATTCGTTTTTCTTTTTTTTTTTTTTTAGCTAAAAAGTGTTAAATATCTAATGTGAATGTATGTATTATTGTTATATATTCCTTCCATTGCTCTTGCGCTAAAATTCAGTTTTTAGTTGTAGAGTTTGCTTCAAAACGCTTTACATAATTATCTTTTATCCAGGTGTTATATTAACGTATTTTTCTTGATTTGAAGAGAGTATGTTTAAATTTTTTATTTTGTTTGTTTTTATTTTACTTTAAAGGAATTGTGAGAGTTAGTAAAGTTTTCACCGGTTCTTGCTGCTTCTTTGCTTTTGTAAGATATTCGTACGCATATTTTTATAAATGTTTTTCCTATTTACATGCTTAATTTGTGGTACATTGTTGCACTCTGGGACCTTCGTCATAACGATCATCTTCGTCGTATGCCATACGATGATGCTGTTGTTCTCTGCGTTGTTTAGGATCAAATTCATCCTAAAAAAGAAAACAAAATGTAAGTTATAAGTGAACAACCAAATGAAATTTAAAACTTATATTAAATGTTCCTTTAAAAGATTTATTGCAGTTTTTTTACTACGATTTTATACTATAAATCGTGCGTGTATTTTTTGTGTGTATTGTACATTCATGAATTTGCTGTGAAAAAAAAGAGACAGATAGTTTCGTCAACTGTTTTATAGAGCTGCACAACTATCAATAGTCGGCCAAATCGATAGTTTCGATAGTTAGCTTTAAAACTATCGATAGTATCGAAAATTTTCTTTGTGCCATTTCTGTGGACACGGTAGTCAATGAAGGTGGTAAAAAATGAAAAAGTTTTAAAACTTCATTTATAGAAAACGTTTTTCAGGTATAAAGACCAGCATATTCACTTTAAATTTCAGTGTCATCTATAGTTTATATAATTAATATAAAACAGGTTAAATAATTGCCACATTTATCGAGAAAACAAAACTTCTACGAACCCTGGTTGCACGTTTAACATTATTTTAATATGCAAATTAGTACACAATTCTGTGGCAGTAAGGAAAAAGTGCTTATGTCTATTTTTTAAGTTTTAAAGGTGATTTTTTAAAATTTACTCATATTCCAATATAATCTTCACTTATCTGCGGTTAAATGTTTTCTTTTATAGTTTTTGTTTCTAAACATTCCTTATGTGACAGATCGGAAGTAAACCTAAGTTTTTAATCCAAATATTATTACACATTGAAAAAAGATATGTACACAACGATTTATTTTTCTATAACTTCCTGAAAAGTCGTACAAAATGATTGAAACTTAACCTGTGTGTAATTTTGATTGTGAAGGGTGCAATTATTTCTAGTTGTTGTTGCATGTACTTTTGAATATGAAGATCAAAAAAAAAAACTCAAATTTTTCCCAAAGAACAAGAAAAATGTATGCACTGCTTAAAACTTGCATCGAATGAGTTGTTAAAAATGTTTTGTTGACAACATCTAATCAGCTTTGCAGTTACTTTTAAAATTTTCCGATAGTAAAATAAAACTATCGATACTATCGATTGTTTTGCAGCTCTACTGTTTTATTCATGTAGATTTAACACACGTGTTTTCTACAGATTATTGGGTTTTTTCAACCACAGCGTAACAAATAAAAGTTAAAAATTTTTTTTGTTGCGGTCTTGTAAATGTTAAGGTTAACTACATTAATAAGATTAACTAGATCTTCAAGGGTGCTTAACTACAACCTTTTAAAACAGTTTATATATTTTTTTGTAACTGTTATAAATTGATTAAAAACATACTCGGCTGACGGCCAATTTCAACAAGTTCAATCATAATTAACAATCAGTTATAGCTGGCAAAAACATATTTTTAACTGGAAGTTAAAGAACTTTGTGAAATTAGCCGTAAGTCGAGCATGTTGTTAACACAATCAATATTTGTTAAAACGTCAAGTTATGTAGATTTATTTAGTGTAATTTTTAAAATCAAAGCGATAATAAGTAATATTTAAAATGTATAGAGGTGAGAGGAGCCAAAAGTAAAAGCGTTAGGAAAAGCCAAGAAAAAATTCTATTAGATTTTTAATTTTAACTTACCAGATTAACTTGTTCAGCGTCAATTGGAATGGTTATTTCTGGTCTAGGTGGTAAGCACTGTTCCAGTTGGGGTATAACGGACACTGGAATTGTATCGGGGAAAATAACTTCAAACTGTATGATAAGACGACCTTTTTCTAATGGATTCTTGTAGAGTGGCATACCCTCCTCCAATATACATTTGGTCATTTCATGCTTAATGACTTCACCGGGCGCTGATGTAATCACAATTTCGCGATCATCTAATGTCTTAATAACACGTACGAAACCACACAATGCTTCGACCAACTGAATTGGCATTTTCATCATCAAATCTGTACCTGCATGCACAAATGTGTGGTGTTCTTTTTCGTCTAACAGAATTATGATATCTCCAGGCTGCGAATCGGGTTCGTGATCGCCTTCACCAGTAAATAAAATTTTCTGTCCATCACGCATACCCTTCTCAATGTGAACTTCCAGAACCTTACGTTCGCGTACCGTTTTACGACCAACGCACTGCTTGCAACGGTCTTTCTCTGATATCATTTCACCGGTACCGGCACACTTGCGACACACCTGTTCGACATGTTGGATCAAGCCGGTTCCGATCTGTTGGATACGAGTTTCCAAACCGGCACCGCGACATTGCATACACTTCTCAATAGCTCCCTTTTTGCCACCGCGACCCTCACACTTGTCACATATGACATTCTTTTGCAGAGCCAATTTGCGGGTAGCACCATTGTACAACTCCTCAAGCTGCACAGACAACTGGTGGACAACATCTTTACCACGACGTTCCCGACGTCTGTTCGTAGTAAAACCGCCGCCAAAGAATCTTTCAAAGAAGTCCATGGGATTTCGGAAATCACCGCCATCAGCGCCACCCTTCTTTATAGCAGCTTCACCACCCTCGTCATAGATAGAACGTTTGTCGGGATCGGAAAGCACTTCATACGCTTGAGAAATGGCTTTAAATTTTTCACCCTCGTTTGGATTTTTGTCCGGATGATATTTAAGGGCCAATTTTCTGTAGGCTTTTTTTAATTCATCGGGTGTGGCATTGGGTTTTACGCCTAAAATATCATAATATGCGGTTTCTTTTACCATTTTCTAATAAGATTTATGTATTTTTTATTTTTTTCCTTTTTTTTTTTTATTAATTTGTGGTATATAAAAAATCGTCTTAATACACAAATTTTATATACGTTCAATTACTTTAGTTTTTGTATACTTTTCCTTCTTTTTATTTGGACTCTTTCTTCTTCTGTAAATGTTGTACACACACAAGATGTCAAGGGGATGAAAAGGATCTAAAATAAAAAAATTAGTATAACTAAAGAAATAATGTAAAAGTATAGAGATGCCACTTAACATTCTAGAAATTGCAGAATAATTTCCCAAAAAAAAAAAAACACAACTCTTTGTGAGAAAACATATTGCCAGGAAATGCAAAATAAAAATTCCTATCAAAAACATAAAATACCAAATATTTATTCATAATACATACAAACAAATTTTACAGTTTTTTTTAGCTACATAATTACTTTGTAAATTCGTCCAAAATATTAGCCCGTTTAAAATATTTAGAGTTGTACTATAAGAAATGTAGGAAAGGTTCGAACATTTATTATAGTTCTAAAACTTGAAATAAACTTTTTTTTATATCGTCACCAAAAGGACGTAACTACACAAAAATTCCATATTGAGTTTTTAATAAATTTTTGTTCGTTTTTTTAAACTACATGCTCAGCAAATTTTTAGTTCTCTGCGATCAAAATTGGCGTTTCATTCAAGATATTCAAACGCCAAAAATACCTTGATGTTATTGACTTTGTGTAAAGTTTCTTGCTTCTCCATTACAAAAAAATAAATAAATAAAATTGTAGCTATGTCCGTTTGCATTTAAGACCTCCTGGAATCAAAGATTAGTTAAAAACAATTCCAGAAATATTTTGCTAATTTTTTTTACCACGCCTCTGAAAACTACCCTTTTTAGTTTTTTTTTGTTTGTTTTGCAGTCCAAATAAAAAATATTGCATACATTATTCATGGCTTCATTTTTGCCTTTGGTAACTTTTTAAACCGACATAAAATTCTGGGAGCCATCTCCAGATGACATCTCAGATCCTTCCCCTAAAGACAAATTTTTTGAAAGTGGTAAGAAATTTCTTGAATAACTTTGTACGTCTAGCTAATAATATGCTCACTTTCAAGCCATGCTCCAAAGTGGACAGTAATTTTTTTTTTTTGATACAATGTCCTTAAAGATTTTTTTTCAAATAACGCCTTCGAATTTTTTGTATAGTTGCGTTTTAATGCAATCGTTTTTGCCATCTTTATCATGTTATACACAAACAAAATGCTAGTTGTTTTTTCTTTTCTATTGTTGTATTTTTGCATAGACCTTATAATTGGACCATGGGCAAAAGAATTAAAATGACAAAAAAAATTAATTTGTAGAAAAAAGTTTTATAAAATTTACAAACTTTCATATTATTCGAATGTATATTCTAAGTCATACAAAATATTCCTGGAAAATATTGAAGGAATAAGATTATTAAAGTATAAAAGCTTTTGAGGATTGTAATTTGACTAAGAATACACATTCGAATATGAAAATTTGTATAATAAATGTTACTCAACATAAGAAATAAATTCCCAGATTCTGTTTTATAAAATTATAAAAAGAGCTGGCAAACTATCGATAGTATCGATTGTTTATTTTCGATAGCGATACCATCGTTGAAATCTTTTTTTTTTAGAAAATTATCAATTTTCTTGTTTCTATCTGGCTACAAGCCAGCTGTTGTTGCTGCCCAGCTAAGTCAGCTGCGGCACTTATCTAGTCGGCTTAAGGACCAACCATATTTGCATAATCTTGCTTAACCTCATGTCAAAGTAAAAAATTTTAGAAATTTTTGCACCAGGGTTCTTAGATTATTTTTCACCTGAATCGCCAAATAAATTAGATTAAAAGTTTAATAAACAGAACGGCCAAATTCTTTCGTTTTACGTTTTCGGTTTAAATGACACCCCTGATAATCTGGAAGTTTATTTTTCATGGTGAGTAACATTTATTATATAAATTTTCATATTAATCGAATGTGTAATTTGGCTTATTCCACAACTCATTTCTAAGTCAAATTACAATTTATAAAGCTTTCATACTTTAGTCTTATTCCTTCAATATTTTCCAGTAATATTTTCTATTCACTATCAGAATTTTTGTTTGTATATTTCTGTTACGAGGCTTACTTCAGGTATCCTTTTTGCTAGCAATGAAGTTAATGCTACAGATTATATTTGTTACAATACTTAAGTTAAATACATCAAATTTACAATACAGTAGTTTTCCGGATTAACGAACCTTCGATTCTGGGAACATCGCATTTAACGAACACACAAGTTTGCTCCAAACAAAAAATATTTTTTTTGTGTTCAATTTAGCGAACAAATAAGATTCATAATTTTAGTTTAAACTAATGTCTTTACATTTCTAATTAAAAAAAAAACAGCCGTATTCATAACAAAAAGTTAGTCACAGTTTGTACACTACGTACAACGAGCTGCTAACTAGAATGCCGATTAAGCTTAGCAGCTTGTTGGCACTGAGTTAATTCATAACGAACTTTTCTCCATCTGCCAACTTTTAATAAATCAACTCTGAATTTTTATGATGCCACATTGTATTACCCTAAAATGCAACACGTTTTGCATTAATCATCCAGATATTTGATACAAAAAGCATGTTCATATTACTATTGTTTCTATTATGCTGAAACAAAAAAAAAATTGAAATATATAATCCTGGATAAGAGGTTTTGTTTGCCACTTTTCAAAAATATGGCTGAAGTTTATTGCTTCATATAGACATGCTTAACCAGCAACAAGTTAAAACTCATTTACAATAAATTTGGGAAAATATGTCAAATAATAAATTTATTAAATAACTACATATATTTTTAAAACCAAAGTTTTTCAAAAATTCTAAAGCTATGTTCACACCTATTAAATATTTGACTCCTACAATAAATTTGGGAAAATATGTCAAATAATAAATTTATTAAATAACTACATATATTTTTAAAACCAAAGTTTTTCAAAAATTCTAAAGCTATGTTCACACCTATTAAATATTTGACTCCTAACGTAACCACTCGTTTTTTTAAAGAATTGTTTGATTTTGCAAAACGTTTGGCTAGAGCAAACATTATTTAAGGGTTTCTTAACTACATACATTATACATAAATGCAATTATCATCTTAGACATAAAGTTTAGCAAATAACTAGAAATTTTTTAAAATAATGCTTAAGTTTAATCAATTTACTGGTCACGCTTTTATTTGATTTTATTGTCAAATATTTGTTAGGTCTAAAAACACCTTAAGTCATATCTATGTATTGAGGCCCTATGCTCCTTATAGGAACGACGGGAACATATATGTATATATACATATGTACATATGTATGTATATGTATATCTACATATGTATTTTGTTGGTTCCTTACCTACGTGAAATTCTATTTAACTTTTTATTACAAAAACTAATTTGATTTTTATATATTCGAATTAAAACCGGTTAACCGGTTATTTTTGAAATGCTTAACCGAAAACCGGGTTTTTTTTTAAAAGCAACTATTCGGAATATTCGAAAACCGGTTATTGAAAAAGTCGTATAATCGATCACCCTAGTTCTAACCCTATACCGTAAAAGCTTGATAATCCGGATAATTGATTGCAGACCCAAATCCGGATAATTTGATAATCCGAATTAAAATTATAAACAGCGTTTTTTGATTAAAAATACTTTTAAAAAACATATCGAATGATATTTTATATTTATTTATTAATCATTTCAATATTTAAATGATTACACTGCTTTACAAATTTTAAATTTGGAAAAATACCAAGAACGCCACATGCCTAGATAAGTTAATTGGGACCTCCTGAACACGAAAAACGCTGTAATTTTTTTTTCTAAGTACCGTTTTTTAGATAACTATACTTTTGTGTTTTTCGGTGTATGGTCCCACTCAAACCCTTGTGGAGCCCAGCCGAGAAGTCCGATCGAGATAAATGGTACATCGTTGCAAAGGTAATTGAATACCTTTTTTGTCGATAATTTTTGTCGGAAATTTCTATCTGACAAGAACTGGCTGAGTTCTGAGTTCAAAATTTGCCTATTTTTTACGTTTTTTTGAAAATTTTTCATTTTTATTTCGTTTTTTTTCTACGTTATAGTAAAGATCTGGAATGTTTTATTTTTTTACCTAATAGTTTTTTTAATTACCAACATTTTAAGTGTAATTTGAAAAAAATCGGATAAAATATAAAGTTTTTATTAAGGATTTTGTGGAACGACAATATTGTCATCTTCATTGCTCACACACTATATTCGGCGTAAATTCAAAAAAATTTAAATTAAAATGACGAGCGACTTGAACTGTTGCGTTTTTTTTCGGATGCATCTTCGCGAATGAGGAACCAACAATAGTCCGCCATCATTTGTTCGTCCCACCAGCCTTTGTAACGTCTCTCGATTTCTTCCATTTCTTGGTGAAATCTTTCACCTTGTTCATCACTTTCGGAGCCCAAGTTCGTGGGGAAAATATCCAAATGACTGAATAAGAAGTGTAATTTAGGTGTCATATTTGAACCTTAAGGTTAAAAAGAATAAATTTTAAAATGATAAAGGCCTTTTTGATATACATACATGTTTTCACTCAACACTTACCAATGGCATTAAATTTTTGCAGTAATATATCGATCTTCTCTGCGTAATCAGGACTTCTGTAGTTTCCCAAAAAGGAAATGGAGGAAGTATTATCTTCTCCAGAGGAATGAGTGGGTCATTTTTGATATTGTACTCTCCGTGCGTACGTCCACTTCGCTCGGGCTCGGGAAAATACATAAAGGAAACATATGAAGCAATGAAAGAACTTCTCGATCTCATACATTATGACCAACATCAATGGAAAGTTTGCTCTGATTTTAAATTAGTTGCCATACTATCTGGATTGCAAGGGGGCAATACGAAGTTTCCCTGTTTTCTAAGTCTATGGGACAGCCGTGACCGTCAGAATCACTACACCCGAAAAGTTTGGCCCGAGCGAAGTGGACGTACGCACGGAGAGTACAATATCAAAAATGACCCACTCATTCCTCTGGAGAAGATAATACTTCCTCCATTACATATAAAGCTTGGGTTATTTACAAATATTGTAAAAAAGTTGCCAAAAGACAGTCTTGCCATGAATTACCTTAAACAAAAATTTCCGAGAGCCACAGCGAGCAAAATTGAAGCTGGTATATTTGATGGACCTCAAATTCGGGCTCTGTATGGTGACCAATCATTTAATGAGTGTTTAGGTCCATCTCATTTGGAGGCATGGGAAGCATTCCAGGACATCGTTCACAACTTTTTGGGAAACTACAGAAGTCCTGATTATGCAGAGAAGATCGATACATTACTGCAAAAATTTAATGCCATTGGTAAGCGTTGAGTGAAAACATGTATATCAAAAAGGACGTTATCATTTGAAATTTTATTCTTTTTAACTTTTAAGTTCAAATATGACACCTTGATTACACTTTATATTCAATCATTTGGATATTTTCCCCACGAACTTGGGCTCCGAAAGTGATGAACAAGGTGAAAGATTTCACCAGGAAATGGAAGAAATCGAGAGACGTTACAAAGGCTGGTGGGATGAACAAATGATGGCGGAATATTGTTGGTTTCTCATTCGCGAAGATCCATCCGAAAATAAACGCAAAAGTTCAAGTCGCTTTAGTTTAAATTTTTTGAATTTACGCCGAATATAGTGTGTGAGCAATGAAGATGAAAATATTGTCGTTCCACAAAATCCTTAATAAAAACTTTATTTTTTATCCGATTTTTTTCAAATTACATTTAAAATGTTGGTAATTAAATAAACTATTAGGTAAAAGAATAAAACATTCCAGATATTTACTACAACGTAGAAAAAAACGAAATAAAAATGAAAAATTGTCAAAAAAACGTAAAAAATAGGCAAATTTTGAATTTTGAGGTACCATAACTCAGCCAGTTCTTATCAGATAGAAATTTCCGACATATCGACAAAAAGGGTATTCAATTACCTTTGTAACGATGTGCCATTTAACTCGATCGGACTTCTCGGCTGGGCTCCACAAGGGTTTGAGTGGGACCATACACCGAAAAACACAAAAGTACCGTTATCTAAAAAACGGTACTTAGAAAAAAAAATTATAGTGTTTTTCGTGTTCAGGAGGTCCCAATTAACTTATCTAGGCATGTGGCGTTCTTGGTATTTTTTGGCTGTAAACCAGTGTTATGTACGTTTAAAAAGACAAAAAAAAAGTTTTTGCACATACATATGTACATACATGGAATTGCGTAGCGAAATAGTTTGTTTTTCAACAAAAAAGAGAAAAAAACTACGTTTTTAGACAAACAATTAATAGAGATTTACAGTTCACAACAGTTTCAATACAATCCGGATTATAATGTTGCAATCAATCCAGATTATAGAGTACACAATTTATTGAAAAACGATGTCCGGACTACCAAATAACCCGGATTAGCGAGTTCCGCATTATCAAGCTGTTACTATATAAGTCGAAATTTCGTTGTTGAAAAGTATAAACATTTTGATTCGGAGTTGTCATTGGGGATATTCAACAAAAAAATAGGATATAATAAAATCTCCCCAATTTTTTTAAAATTTAATTTTTTATTTCTTATTTGAAAAAACAAAATTTCTATAGGCCATATGAGTCAACTGATATTTCAATCTTTAAATGTTTAAATATATCGCACTGGTTCCTCTAGTAGAGGCAAAAATCTGCTTTTATCTTAATGTAATTTCACATATCACGAAGTGTGATAAAAAAGTGATTTGTTCGCGTAATTCTTTGTTGATTATTTCCAAAAAGTGAAAAACTAAAAATGTTGAGTTAATACAGTATTGTGCGATATGTATGTACTTTTAAAAATTTAATTAAGTGATATCTTAGAAATAACATACATATGTACACATTAGTGTCGTCCACTTTTTAAACCATAAACGACTGTATATATGTATTTTTAAGCGATTTTAGTGAAACAAAACATTTTCAACCGTTTTGGACAAGAAAATATCACTAACAAAATGTTTTTTCTGTATTTATTTTATAAATAATGACGAAAAACCCCTACATTTTGGTGATTAGAAAAAATCTAATTTTTAATTTTTTCTGTGTATGTACTTTTTTTATTTAGAGCTGCGTCCGTAAACTAGATTTATTTCCAAACTTTCTGTGTATTACATACCAACGCGAATTTAAAAAGGTAAGTGCAACTCTACAACTACAAAAAGTCATATTTATTTTGTTTTTGCAATTTACTTGCTTGTTGTAACAAACAGCAAACTGAACACTAAAGCATTTTTATATAAAATTAAAATTTTAATTTTTTTATGAAAGGAATTAATAGTTTCACTTTAATATTTATATTTGTTTTATTATAAAAATATTTATCAAAATATTTTTCACACTTTTGAATCAAATTTTTCTCAGAAATGTTTTCTTTTTTGACGTTTGTGAATTATTTTTCGAATTTGCCTTTTTAATTCGCCTTGCTAGATACATTGTAGTTGTAAATTTGAAAACAGACGAAAATCAAGTCGCATTTAAAAAGGTAAACTTAGCTCGTCAGCCGTTCATCAGCTGTCTCCACGGCGAATTAAAAAAAAATACGTAAATGTCAAAATATAATTTTGTTTTGAGAAGAAGTTGATTGAAAAGTGCTAAAAATATTTTTATAATAAAAAAATTTTAAAACTGCGAATAATTAAAGTGAATTTAATAATTTCTTTTATAAAATAGTGATAATTTTAATTTGCAATAAAAAAATTTTGACAGCTATCTATTAAATTGCAAAAACAAAATACATTAGGCTTTTTGTAGTTTTAGAGTTGCACTTACCTTTAAAATTCGCCTTGACAAAAATGTTAAACGCACTGTTGCCAATTAGACAGTTTACCGCGATTCTAGCGGTTTTTACGTGTCCACCGAGGTAAAATTTCCGTTTTGTCGGTAAGCGGGCTATCTAGCGGTTTTTTAATATCATTAGAAAATACAATTTTTGTTCTAGGCATTTGAAAATTACAATTTTTATCTCAAAATAAGAGATTTGTTTTCAATAAAAGCAATTAAGTGATAAGAAAAAATTGGTTTTTTGTGGAAATTAAATTTTTTTCCGCAATAAAAAATTTTACAATGGTTTAAGCAGATTTTATAAATGTTCTTATTGGGAAGTTAATTTAAAATGTATTAACATAATCGCCTTATTTCGAGCAAAATTTTTGTCCTGCAAAAAAAAAAAAAACGTGATAGAAAACAGCTGAGAACGGACTTGAATTTATTTAAAACAATTTTTACGGCAGACAAGTGTTATAAACTTTTATCGGTCAAAATATAGTCTATAGTCAAAGCTAAAGTTAAAAGGGTGTTGTCTACAGCAAATCAATGTTTATATTAAAGCACTTAAGCAACCAAAAATTAAAAGTATTTTTTATTATCCCTCGGATAAAACTTCCATACGGTTGTCAAACCTAATTCCAAACAACGTACTGTAATTTTTATAATTCAAGAAATACTGTTTGTGATGCTTTAAAAAAACAAGAAAGTGCCATTTTACGCCTTTGCCTTAGTTTATATAAGTATGTTGTTTAGTATAAGCAAGCTTGTAACTAGATATGCCAAAATTCTTCTATATTTTTATTTAAGTTAACGGATACAAACATTGGCCCATATTCATAGTCAAAAATAAAGTCGACTTTAAATAAAAACCGGTTTTAAATGCATGTGAACACCATTGTTTTAAAATATACTTTAAAAAAAGTCGACTTTATTTTTGACTATGAATATGGGCCCTTATTTCTAGTTTCCTAAAAATGTGAAAATTAATCTAAGCGAAGTCTACGGAACGTTAGAATTTTAAACAGTTTTAAAGCATGAATGTTTAAAATAATGGCCAGCAAAAACGGCAAATCCCTCTGAGATCAAAAACAATGAGTCATTTGGCATTGCTGATGTGTTTATACATCAGAAGCTTCTATCTTTTATTAAGGGCAATATGAAAAAACTGATGTAAACATTCGTGTACGTGTGACATTTTTCCCCACTCATACTTGTGAACTTGAATATACCCAGCGGTAAAACTCAGAAGACCTTCTTACTTCAGGCCTTTTAAAAGGCCTGCTTAAAAATTGTTTTGATTAAATTCCTATTCTTATCTAACTGCTAAAGAATGCCTCATAGAAGGCCTCGGCCCTTTGGAGTAAACGACAAGATACACCTTCCACACTCGCTTCTATGAGAAGGGAGTAGAGAAGGAGCAACATTTTTTGTATCGTTTTTTTTTTGCACAAGCAACAGCAAAACAATTATTTTTTGATCCCGTTGCCATCCCTACAAGAAGACTACCGGTCATTTTACTAGTTATATGACCGGTAGTGTTGACCAATATAGTGTTATAGTAATAGTAATTTTTTTAGTTTTGGTTATGCATTTCTTGTAGGGATTCTTATTTACCTGCTGAAGAAGCGAGAGCGGAAGGCCTTCTCCGCAATGACGTGTGTAAAAAAGATATGAGTATGGAATGGAGCGAGCAGGCCTTGTATATCCAAAAGGAGTACAGAGGCCTTCTAGAAGGCATCCGTATCCCTCCTTTTTCCCGCTTGGTACATATATAGGAGAATTTAACACAAAATTGCGAGTGTGTTAGTTTATGTTTTGTATGTGTTAGTTTACATCAGCAACTTCTTGTAGGGTGTATTCAACGGTTGCAAAATTTGTACAATTTTTATTCGTAATGCCTTTTTAACTCATTTGTTTTTTGCAATACTGCGTTTATGAAATCAGCCCATATGACTGCGGTCACGACTCCCGTAATAGGAATAAATATAACTAAACTGCATGGCAACCATAGTACAATACCACGATGGCAACATTCTGAAGAATAATTAAAAATACAACGCTATGTTAACGAATAAGGAGAAAAAGTAAAATCCCAAATAAACAATAGAAAACTGACAAATAAGAATTTTCTATCGATTTCCACATGTAAAAAAAAAATTGTATAAAAAAAATTTATTAGAGAGAAAGAAAATAAAGATCAAAATGTAATGACTTTAGATGTCCGAGTTGGCAAAAATGGAAATTACCTGAATTGTAATAGCACAATATTTAAAAAATGTTATATTTAATTTAGGAAAAAAGAAATATGTATGTACCTATACATACTTAAAATGCCCTGGAAATAGATTGTTCGTTGCACATTTTTTTCTAATCATTATGGCAGACAAAGGCAGGTGCTTCCTACAAGGAAAAAAAACATGGCAACTAAGAAAATTAACGAATTTGCACAATTTTTAATCAAACATTCACTTTTTCACATAAATCAATTACATAAATATCGTTTTTCTATTATATTTTCAAACACAATTTTAAAAAAATTTAAATTTGGTATTCTTATGTTAAATATTTGTAATCTAATTTCTTTAAATTATATTTTACATTTTTATGCGTCACTTGGTAACAGTTATTAAAAATATGTATAAGCAAAATTATTTTTTAAGAGTTTTTACCTTCTAGCTGCAAAATAATTTTTTTTATTATAAATTAATAGTCTGATAAATTATTTGTTTAAATTTAAAATGAAAAAACTTAATACAAAAAAAAAATGTTCTTTGTAAAAACTGACGTTTTTTGTATAGTTGAGTTGGTATTTTTTTCTATACTTTGCACTTTGACTTCTTTAGGTATTCTATTTAGTTTTTATTTAAATTGTGTTGAAATAAACATTGTTTTTATT
Organism: Pollenia labialis; assembly: GCA_949318255.1. Taxonomy (NCBI): domain Eukaryota; kingdom Metazoa; phylum Arthropoda; class Insecta; order Diptera; family Polleniidae; genus Pollenia; species Pollenia labialis. The sequence continues at coordinate 197,481,868 of OX439139.1, read as the reverse complement.
AATTAAAAAAAAAACTCTATTTCTTTGGATATTTGTAATTAAAATAAATTTGCAAACTCACACAAATTGATCCGTCGCGTAGTAATTTTATATCACGAATGTGTAATATATTTTACTGTAAAAAATGGCGTTGATTCCTTCTAGAAAATTAACATGTGTGCCGATAATACCGTTTTTTCGTGTGGCTGCCAGCGCTGCCGTTGACAATTTCGAAAAAGTGTTATAACCCTTTCCGGCCCTGGCTACACAAACGTGTAGGAAAATTTTACGTTTTTTGAAGAGAGGAGTTTATATATAAATATCTTACTTTTCTTACTTCTTTTAGTCTCTACATATTATGTGTTATCTCTTCATCGTTGTTTTATAATTTTTTGGGAGGTATATTTTAGTATTTGTGTGGCCGCGTGCAAAAAAGATGATCATGTTTCGCAGTGCGGAAGACAAAATATGGAATTATCATTATTTTGTTTAAATTACACTAAATATATGAAGATTTTGTTATTATTTTGTAACAAAAGCATCATATATTTAAATTATATGCAAATATTTTTAAATACACAAAGAATTTGTTGTATTTTTAGGCGGCCAATGTGTACCTACACATATGTGTAATATGGGTTTCTACTACCTCAATTTTGCGTAAGAAAACTGTGATTAGGTGTAAGCGCTTGGTGAGGACCTCGCCGAATAATTCCTTTGTATTCTTTGTTCGGAATTTTACCAGCTTACTACTTTTGGGGCGATTGTCGGAAATGAATGTCCATGGAACTGGCACCATACAAAAAAATCGTTTGCGCCTAAACTAACAAGTCATTTGCGCAAACAAAAACAAGGAACATTTTTGGAAAAAATAGTCCATAAAACATTAAAAAAAAACAAAATTTTATCAAAATATTTACTATCGTGAGCAAATTACCTTTAATTTAAGTACCCTAATATAGATATAACTAGAGGGGGCACTGTTTTTTGCCCCAGAGGGCTCTAAATGTCCCGCCCACTCTTAATGTTTTGTTCTTGTAAAATTACCTTTAATTCAAGTACCTAAACATAACACTAAGTGGACGGGACCGTTTTTCGGATTCAGGGGGCCCACGGGCCTAAGCCCCTTTAAATTTTAATTTTGTTTTGTTTTTTATTTTTATTTTCAGAGGTTTTCCAATTTTTTTTCGAGTGCCGTGTAAACTACACTTTTGCCAAAAAATGCTTATATTTTGTCCAAGAGAAATCCCAAGGTACACATATGTGTATGTCCTGTTTCTAAGGACATGGGCTTTGTATGTACATTAAAAGTTAATTTTTACGTTATACTAAGGCGAGTTATTATATACTGAAAATTTCATTGAAATCCGCCAACTTTGAAATTGCTTGGGTCGGAAAGGGATAAGAAGGTATTTAAAAAAGGGTCAAAAAGGGGTATATTAAAGTAAATAGGGTCAAGTTTATTAGTATGTATTAATTAAATATATTTGACTAAAATAAAAGTAATTATACATACTTGAATTACAAATCAATGTTAAAACTAAGAAACAATTCACTGGTACATTTCAATATTATTCATATTATCAAAAAAAGAAGGTATCAAGGTACATTAACTCAATGTATAATCATTTAGGTTAGGTTAAGTAGGGTTATGTGCCCAAGGGCACACTTCCGCTCGGAGACCAATGCGGTCCATTGTAAATCCCTTCAATGGCCCATCGCACGCTAGACTAATTATGCTGGCGTAAAATGGCAGTTTGTAGGCAAGCGGGATGAAGGGAATGGTTTTTCGTTGGCGTAAAGTTTCAACCGGCTTCAACCCCGCAAAAGCAGCACAAAACTAATACATGCATATTTTCAAAAACAAATGCCCAACAAACACGGCGGTTTGATTTCAAATTGAAAGTGATTTGAAATCAAACGTTTTCTCAAACGTCAAACGTTTGATAATGATTTGAAAATCATTTGTTAATCATAGCGTTCTCAACAAAAAGGGGAAATTATTTTCAAATTGAAAAATGCCTTTATTTTCAACTTGCTTTCAAACGTAATTCTCAAATGTTTTTCAAATGTGGATTATAATAGAATGTGGAATATAAATAAAACTATTTGATTTTTTTAATTTAAATTTATTATTTATTTAAATAAACTTTGAGATAAACATTCGGTTCCATAGCAAAAAGATGAAATAGTGTTCTTTCCGTCTTCTAATTCTTGGAAAGACAAAATACTTGGCTCCCTTTTATTTTGAGGATTGTAGCACCGCGATCGTTCAACAATCTTTCTTCACTTTCCTGTTTTATTATTTTTCTTTTTTTTTTTTCGTATTTTTAAACATTGTAATTTCTCACAAATAATTTTTATTTTTCACTAGAAATAAACTGTTCACTTTATATTAAAATTTATTTTTAATAGTAAAACACATGTAACCACAAGGAAAAATAATTTAACTTTAATCGCCATTTTTAATGCTTACATTTATTTTTCGCTTTAGTACTGCCAAGTTTATTTTTGATTTGATTTTAACTTTGACAAACATTTGACATCAAATTGAAAAAACATTTGATATCAAATGTTTATTTTCAAATCATTATCAATTTGAATTTAAATGTTAAATCAAACAATTGAAAAACGTTTGAGAATTGCGTTTGATGTCAAATGATAAAGTCATTTCATATCAAAGGTTTGACTTCGTGTTTGTTGGGTACACATTTTTTTCCAGATAATTTTACTACAGTGTGTAATTCAAGGCGACATTTATCTGACGTGGCCTTTAGTGTCGCAACGAAAAGTTGGTGGCTGCCAACTGTGAAATATTTTGTTTAAGCCAGTGCTGCTGAGTTCTGTGTAATAATCCAAAAAGGGTATACAAACATTTTTCTTGGACTCTTTATGGGTAATACAATTGTTGTGTAATTTCGCCTGAACCTTAGTATAATAAGAACAAGGTACAATCGTTAGGGGCGTTGTCATTATTTACCCATGTAATATCAAACAAGGAAATATTACTCAATTGCCAATATGTAAATTTTACATTATACATATTATATTTTTTTTTATTTAATATGTTGTCTATGTCAAATAGATTTTTGTTTAAATTGTGGGATTTTTTTTCTTATTTTCTCTTGTTTGATATTACATGGGTTTAAAAATTGAGAACAAAATTTCTAATGACTATACCTCGTACTTGTTTTATCATGGCCTCAAATAAATATTTAATCAAACGTTAAAAAAGTATTTGACTCCATAATTTTACGACATAGAGTACACTCTGTACACTATGGTCATACAATTAACAACGATATGCGATATGATGAGATAGGACTTTAAATAAAAATCAAAAAGCACTGTGCTTATGGGCGTGGCGAAAAATGTTTTCCTGTTTTAGAAACTTTTTTGTCATCAATTTCATTCTAGGGGGAGACTAGCACAACTTTATTTATTGTATGGAGGCCGACCCATTTTAATATCTCCAAAACCGACAATTTTGCTTGTTTTTATACCCGTTAAGCCAGAAATGCGCCTTTTCGTTGAAGATGATTTGGTGAAAAGTAATGTGGCTCGCTAGGTAGCAATATAATTGAAACCAATGTGAAAGAATTCTGAAGTCTTAGTTGGTATTGACGCCACCAGAGGAAGCAAAATTTAGTAAATTTTTTTGATTTAATTACTAAACAAAAAATAAAGTTTTGACGGTTTAATTTAAGCAATTGTATTAATTTAATTTTCGGAACACACGATTAAAGTTCGGTTTTCCTTACCTCCCGTTTCCATATGTATGCAAATGCAAGCTCGAAAAACTCAATACACTCACATTTTTTCACTTTCATTTACACAATTTTTGTACTTTCAGCAAATCGGCTGTTTCCTCGATTTTTCGTTTATAATACGTATACACTTCTTGCAAGTAATTACTTGCATGTGTAAACGTAGGGTAATAGCTAAATATTCAAAATCATACATTATAACAAAATCTCATATTTTTCAACTTAAAACAAAAAATAAACTTACCGGTATAATGGAATACATATTAAAAATAAATAAAAAATGGTCTTCTAGTTTTTCAGTGTATGTTTAATTATTGTATTTTTTAAAATCTTGTTAAAAAATGTTTGAAAATTTTGTCGGAACTTTTCAAATTATATACTTTTTTACAAAACCAAATGTTCGATGATTTTGGCTCGTATTTCTCCACTTTACAAATCCATTTTTTTATTTTTACATTACCAATAACCTAGTTGCTAGAAGCTCCACTTGGAGTAGCGTTCTTATAAATGTTGTAAGACACGTTAACTAAAAAAAAAATCTAGCCTTTAAAGGCTATAATCGGTTACAAATTTCTACTAAGTCTGGGATCACATTATGAAAGTTTTCTTTCAGAAAGTCTAAGTTTATTGGTGAGAGGGGAAGAGAACATGCTTTTCTTTTCTCCTCTCTCACCCATAAACTTAGACTTTCTGAAAGATAACTTTCATAGTGTGAACCCAGACTTACAATACATTTCAGGAAACAAATCATAGCAAAACATAAGTAAGATTTAACCGTTTAAAAAAAACCAATACAAAAAATTTTAATAAAATAATGCTTTAGAAAAATTAATTAAAAAAAATTATTTTTTAAAATAAGAAACCAAAGCGGAGACATATAATTTCTTAGTATGTTTGGATGTACATGTGTCCTATTCTCTTTCCTAAACTTTCTGAAGCCATTTGATGACCTAGAGAGCTGCAATTTGGCATACTTGATATACTTTCTCTGAAGAAGATCGTAATTAAGCCGGGTTTTTTTAAAATATTTTTACTATACTATTTTCAAACATGTTTATTTTAAATAATTTTGCACAAACTTAACACCTATGTTGATTACCAAAAATACATCAGGTTTAATTATGTACTTGTATTTTATCTGGCTATCATCTATAAAATTTGTGTCCTCATTTTTCATAATCTGTCATCCTTATTTTAAAAAGCATTTTCATCATTTGTTATTAATTTTATAAATTAAAATATGTTTTATTTCACGGCGGTCACCGTTTTTTTCTGTCCATACGATAATTTACACTAGGCCCCATATAAACCCTACAAGCGTAAAACAATTTAGTACGCCTTAAACCGTAATAAATAATGCTATCATAATAAAATTTGGTACTTCACAGTTTTATGGGACTAGAACCGTGCTAACATTTGGAAGGAAAATATCTTGAATTCTCTTTGGTTATTTCATTTGCGGTCGCACAAGCGAAGCTGCCGGAAACATTCTATTATTGTGCTCATTTAGACAGGGAAACATTTTGCTTGGTAGAAAATTACGGGTAGGGAACAGAAAATGGTTTTTGTGTTCGGTACTCGGCGACACGCTTCGTTCACAATTCCTTTGTTGACATTTACTTTACTTTTTTACGAAAAAGCAACAAAAGTTACAGAATGTTTCCGGCAACATGTTCGTCTGCGTGACCGCGTATGAAAAACAAAAGAGAATTCCAGATGTTTTCCTTCCAAATGTTCGCTCGTCTAAATTCGGACTCGGCAATAAGTGCCGGTTCACACACCAGTTTGACTCGTCAAGTCTTGAGTTTTTAGGTGAGAGGGGAAAAGAAATGGCATTCTCTTTTCCCTTCTAAATAAGTACAAAAAATACTGTTTTCATTAAAGATAACATCATTTCGACATTTATTGCAAAATATGTCGCAATATTTTCCTTTGGTATAAACGTGGGATAAATCTCGACATAAATTTAGTAAACTGATAAACTGTCCGTTGACCGTTTTGATTTCTCAATATACCGACAAATAAATTTTTCAGTTGGCAGTACTTCTTAAAATATTTTCTGCAGTTTTCGTTAGGAAAAATTATACCCGCCTAATGAGAAAACGGCCATATTTTTTTTAAATAAATAAATAAAAAAAAATTGGAATTTAGCAATGCCGTAGTGTTGTATTATACTGGCAGTGTTGTATTAGCTTTTACAGTGTTGTATGAATGGTATTGTTTTTACGAAAGACAAGATAAAAAGAAGCAAAAATGAAAAATAAAAATGGCGTGTCAAAAACAAAGCGTCGTTCTATAGAGTGATTGTAATATTTTTACTTGTGAAATTTTCATGTAATAGTGTTTTATTAAACGTAAAAATAATAAAAATCAATGCAAAAAATAATTAATTAACGAATTAAAACATTAATAAATGTGTTAGCAAACGAGTGAACAAGATAAATTGTGTAGACGGCATAACCTCTAAATACAGTGACATAAATATTGCAATGAAGATGAAAGAAGAAGCAGAGACAAGTAGTAAATTGCCGCCTAAAATAATAATGGGTGGTGTTGGCGGTTCATCGACAATGGCAACCGCAATGTTCAAAACCACCAATTCAGTCTCTATTCCCAATCTTTATTTGTCATCCAATTCCAGTATAAATCCCAGTACTCCAAGCAAACAACAAAGTGATGAAATTCTGAGCACGTTACTGCGTATGAATAATTTTGATTCTATATCGAGCATTAAAGATGAATCGCTAGACATCGATCTGTCCGCGTGTGTAACCATTAGTGCAGACCCTTCAGGTATTATTGGCGGCAATAGTTTGTCGTCGTCGGACTTTTGGAGGGTGTTAGATGAAAGCGCCCAAACTTCACAGTTGGATGTAAGCAATAGCAGTGTTGGTAATGCAGTAGGTGTCGCTGGTGGTTCCAACAGTTGTTATACTACCCAGGAAACATCGCAGAACTCACCTGCATCGAGTAATGGTAATTCTATGCCCTCAAATGATAAAACTGAACTAAGGGCTATTGTGAAGAAAGAGCAAACAGATTTTAGTGGGACCTTTCTTAAGCCTTCCACTGGTATTTCATTTTCTCCATTAAAACGTAGCATAAAGCCTCTGCAGGCGGAGCAACAAATACGCAAAGAAAAGTCTCCCACCAGATTGGCGAACAGACCCGAAACGGGACCTCCATCCCTAGCGCCCATTATACGAATTCATCAAACCTTTATAAGGCCTCAGGGGGAACTTTCAAAGTTAAGTAATGGTAATGTTGCAACTCAACAAACAATGCAAAATCTCAATCAGCAAAAACAACCAATGTTGGGGTTAAACCAACCACCACCATTGGCTGCTTTAGAAACGTCTATAAATAAAGAATCTTTATTGAAACCCTTGTTACCCGAACCAATGTATAAGTGTTTAGATTGTGATAATCTTATATTTCGTGGTGGTCAGGAACTTGCCAAACATACTAAACATCGTTTAATTTACAAATGCCCAGATTGTGAGAGGGAATTTGATATTGAAACTTCCCTGAAGAAACATTTAAAAACTCATCGTCCTATTGATGCACGTAAGGACGCTTGGAAAAAGTGTCCCGATTGTGGAAAGTGGTAAGAAAATTATAAAAAAAAGAAGTGTTTTGTATATTAATTTTTTTTTTACATTTTTATTCTTTTTAGCCTTAAACTTGGAAGCATGTGGATGCATCGTAAAATCCATACCGAAAATAAAAAATATGGTTGTGAGATATGTGGACAGAAATTTGTACAGAAGATAAACTTAACACATCACCAACGAATACATACCTCAGAAAAACCATATGAATGCTCCGAATGCCAAAAACGTTTCCAAGAACGCAGTCATTTGCAACGGCATCAAAAGTACCATGCACAGACGAGATCATACCGTTGCGAGAAGTGTGGTAAAATGTATAAAACTGAACGTTGTCTCAAGGTACACAATTTGGTACATTTGGAACAAAGGCCTTTTGCTTGCACTGTCTGCGATAAATCGTTTATCTCAAATTCTAAGCTTAAGCAACATTCGAATATTCACACAGGGGAACGACCATTCAAATGTAATTATTGTCCCAGAGACTTCACAAACTTTCCAAATTGGCTAAAGCATACAAGACGTCGTCATAAAGTTGATCACAAAACTGGTGAAATGTTGGAAAATATTCCATCTTATTGTTCGAAAAAATCTACGCGTGCACCAAAGGAGAAAAAAGCCACTGACGTTAAAACTGCAGCAAATTCAACGAAGAATAACAGCAATAACAATAGTACTCCTTTAACCAACGCTATTCAAAAACCTAACGATCTCACAAAAATAAACACTAATAAATTGCAACAGCAACAGCAAATGCTGGCAACATTTTCAACTGCACTAACTACAACGACATCGGCGTTTAATTGTACGCCAACAACAGTCTATACTACAATTACCGTTACAAAACCCCTGTTATCAGTAACAACAAGTAGTATCAATCAACCACCTCCGTTGACAAAAGTACCGGCAAAACGTAAAAAAAAGCAAACTAATGTTGTAACAAAAGCAGAATGCGATGCTGTGTCAGTAGCAACTGCATCAACAACGTCAACAACTAATTTTTTGGTTGCTTCTTCGTTGCACGGTAATTTGCCAGTCGTCACATCAATTCCTGGTAGTGGTCCACCACCTTTAGCATTGGTATACAATACCAAACCTATCAATGTGATATGTTCAACACCAACGACAACAAGTACCACAAATACTTTAAAAACAGCTCATCAACAGAAACTGCAAACGTCTCTGCAGCAACCTCAACAACAGCCACTTAAAGTGGAAAAAGTGAAGAGAGAAAGAAAACAACCCATGCCAAAGCAAGTTCAGCAGGTCCCTTCACCTTTGATAATAAAAAAGGAATTTATAGAACCAAAATCGGAAATCAATATACAACCACATGAACAACAGCAGGGACAGCATCAGCAATTAACTCAACAACGTTTACAACAACAACAGCAAAGGTTACAGACACAACAACAGCATCAGCATCAACATACACCGCAACAACATACCAAAGTAGCTTTTACCGATTTACATTGTTTAAGTATTACTTCAGCCGAAGAATTGATTATGGAACAGGCTTTAGAAATGGAAGAATGTGGCCTATACAAAGCATCCTTACCCACCAGTGTTGATCATCATGTCATGTCGAATTTTGCTGATACTGACAATGCCATATCCTCAGATTCTGTAGCCAATTTACATTTTAAAATTAAAGAGGAACATCATGATATGGATTTAAAATTGAAAACTGAAGAATTCGGTAAGTTTTAAAATCAATAGAATTAGAAAATTATCTTTGTATAGGTTTTAGGCTATTTCCTATGAAATGGAAATTTTTTGGCATAGTTTCTTGTAGAAATGGATGATTTACGGCAAAGTTTCTTATTGAAATGTAAAATTTTCGTCTAAATTTCCAATAGAGACAGTAAATTTTCGGTTAATTTCCTAAAGAAATAGCAAATTTTGTAAAAATTGGCAAATTATTTATTTATTTATTATCAACAAGTTATATAACAAGCTTAATAGGCTTGTTACATTACAATGAAAATTCTTGAATAATTTATAGTTCACAACCAGAAGTATTAGTAGAGTAGTAGATTTAAGAACATTCTAGCTGATTCCAGAACATTCTGTTCGAATTAATAGAATGTAAAAAAAAAGAAAGATCAACAGGCAAATAGTTCCAGCTCCTCCCTACCCTATCAATAAACGATCTCTCAAACTTACGACATCTTATTCTCGGAATAATTATGCACCCGCCTAAGGGCATTTTAAACGTAGCGCACAATAATATTCACGATAAAAAAGAGGAAAACGTATGCTTTTTATATTACACTGCGAAAAGCTTAATCCAGTGTGCTGCGCAACCCCCGTTGAATTGATTTTGTTAATGCAGATCACGTATATATTGATAAAGATATTTTTTCCGATATATAGAAATATGTATAATTTTTGACAGATGCTGCGTATTGATAATCAAGCTATGTATTTGTACCAAGTTTGGAAACTTTGCTATTACTCTTCTCCATTTTTATATATCGATCGATGGCTTAATATAAAAAGGCGTAACGCTGGCTGCATTCCAAAACGCATGTTGCTTTGTACACTGAATATTTCATTTCTTGTTTTTAACTTCTAGAAGAACGAGAGAGACATAATACATGAATTGTTATCGAATAACCTGTTGGGTGTTTAGTTATTATTAACGCTCTTATAAAGAGATTATATATCTCTAGGGTTTTTGGTTGATAATATAAAAAAATTCACCACTATCGTGAATAAAAATTCCTTGGGAGTTTTTCCCATTTTTACAATTGGAATAACATAGAAAAATGGAAAAAGGGAAAAACTCCCAAGGAATTTTTATTCACGATAGGGGTGAATATGTTAAGGGATTCAGAAGTTTTTTGTTCTAGCGATGGAAGTTCTCATTCAATTAATAATATTTGTATAGGAGTAGTTATACCCACACCACAATAGTGGATAGGGAACTGTGTGTTTGTGCTGATGTTTGGTACACCTTAAAATATTGGTCCTAGACCGATATCCGTCCGCTTGGCTGGCTGTCCAAGTAAACCTTGTCCGCAAAGTACAGGTCGCAATTTTGGAGATAATTTGATAAAATTTGGTTCATGGGTTCTAATGCCCACAAGGACCAACCCTATAAAAAATCGGGCAAATTTTGATAACGATTGTTTCAGATTGTTTCTTAAACAAATATCGCGAATTAAATATTATACTAACGTATCGTATATATCAAGAACAAGATGTTAGGTAAATTTTCAAAAGAAACCAGTAGTGGAATTCTCTAACTTTTAACAGTTTACGTTAACCGTTTACCGGCACAGTTTATTGCTTACGGTAACAATACAGCAATTCAGTAACTCAATTTTAACAACATAGCTAAACATTTCAATCAAGTGGCATCTTTGTTAATTAATTAGTATATTTAACGAACACTGTCATCGGGAGCAAACTACTTCTCGTGTGGAACTACTTGAAGTTCTTTCAAAACTAACAAAACCCCATTTAGGATTTGCTAGTTTAGCGAAAATTGCAAAAATTCGGAAAATTTGCAAAAATAGCGAAAATTTGCAAAAATAGCGAAAATTTTTAATATTTCAAACAAGCCATAAAATTGATTAAGAGCCACTTTTTGGGTTTGAGATTAAAGTTAATTTAATTCTGTAATTAGATAATCTGAGAATTAAGTTAATCTAGTATAAATTGAATTTGATATTTTTGGGTTGTGGCTTAAACCATGTAGTGTTACCATACTGAGCAAAAATAAATGGCAATATTTTTTTTGCAAATGTTAACTTTTTATCAAAGCAAGATGGATGTTTTCAAAGAAGAAGAAGAAAATATGCGAATTTAATATTTTTTACAAGGTAGAAATTTTTTACGTTTAAAAAAAATATATTAATGACAAAATATATAAAGGAAAAATTATATAAAAGTGCTTAGCAATATATTTTATTTTAAAAATTATTTTTTGTTTATATTTTTGCATTAATTGTTTATGTTAAACATGTTAAGTTAAGGTGTAAACCACCACCAATGGCCGCTTAAACTAGCAAAAAAAGTTTAAAATATGCAACTCAAAAAGTAAATACGGAGATTAAAGTTAATTTAATCGCTAATCTCTAACCCAAAAAGTGGCTCTAAAAGTCGCTAAAACTATTAGGAATTGTAAAAATTCGGTAAAAATTGTTAAATTAGTGGAAAAAATCGCTCATATTGTGAACATGGCTAAAATTCACAAAAAATTGCAAACTTTGAAAAAGACCGTAAAAATTATTTGAAATCGCTAATCGCTTAAAAAACAAATTTTCCGAATACATATATACATTTTTTTTTTGCAAAAATAGAGAAAATTTGCGAAATTTTTTAATATTTCGAACAAACTATATAATTGATTTAAAGGCACTAAAACTATAAGAAATGGCGAAAATTCGGTAAAAATTGCTAAATTAGGGGAAATTCGCAAAAATTTAATATCAGCGGCATGATGCCACAGCCTACTATTTATTAAATCTTTAAAGCTTAAAGAATCAGAAAACTTACAGGAATAAAAAGCTTCCACCGCGAACGTGACCATAATTCGAAGCACTAAAATTTATTTGAAATCGCTAAATCGGTTAAAAAAAAACATAATGTCGGAAAATAACAAAAAAAAAAATTTGCAAAAATAGCGAAAATTTGCGAAATTTTTTAATGCTTCAAGGGCCGTGGGACTGATGAGGGACAACATTGATAGGGGCTCGGAGGTCACTATATATGTGGATGGCCAGGCAGCTCTTATGGCTGTGAGGGGCTGTTATGTGAAATCCAGGCTGGTTGATGATTGTAGAAGGGCTCTAGGGGGAGTCTTAGGGGAATATGCGTTGAGGCTATGCTGGGTGCCGGGTCACTCTTACATAATCGGCAATGAGGTGGCTGATGAGTTGGCGAGACAGGGCTCGGAGATGGAGGATCCTGACCGGGTGGAGGCAGTTAGGCCTCCAATTGGCTTCCTCTTTGGAAGGATCACGGAAATGGATTCTGTGCCACTGTCCCTGGCTCCAGAATAGCAGGCTGAGGTGGCTGGGCAGTAGATTCCTGGGCGAGTTAGGGGACGTCTCGGGGTGTGGACTCGAGGGTCTTATAGGATTCGTAATGGGGATGACCTGGCTGCGCGAGAGGAGACGGGGCGCTGTCCGCGCGTAGTGTGAATTTTGGTTTGGTCTTTGCTTTATTTCTATATCTACTTTCTGATTCTCGGGCTGTCATTCTCTTTTTCATCTACCTTTTCCTTTTCACCTACTCTATCCTAATTAAGGCGTCGCAATGGACCATATTGGTCTCTGGGTGAAGGTGTGGAGGAAACTTCACACCAGCCTTTCTACCTACCTACCTACCTACCTACCTTATGCTTCAAGCAAACCATAAAATTGATTTGAAGTCACTAAAACTACAAGGAATGGCAAAAATTCGGTTAAAATTACTAAATTAGCGGAAATTCACAAAAATTTGCTAACAGCGGCATGATAGGAAAGTCGACAACTTATTTTTTGTAAAGAAAAGAAAACACTATAAATTTTAAGATAGGACATAGCAGTAAACGTTATTGTTAAAAATGTTACTGAATAAAATATACGTTAACTTTGCTGTTAACTATTTGTAACAATTTAAATTATATTAAAATTGAATAGAGAATCACACTACAGATCCCCATGGGGCAAATAAACGACAACAAATAATAATTTAGAACTGTAAGAATTAAGTTCAAATTTAGTTAAAAAGAGATTCACAAAAAACCCAGCTCAGAAGTTCGAAAAATATTTTTATAGTTAATTTTTAAGAGCCACTTTTTGGGTTTGAGATTAAAGTTAATTTGATTCTATAATTAGATAATCTGAGAATTAAGTTAATCTAGCATAAATTGAATTTGATATTTTTGGGTTGTGGCTTAAACCATGTAGTGCTACCATACTGAGCACAAATAAATGGCAATATTTTTTTTGCAAATGTAAACTTTTTATCAAAGCAAGATGGATGTTTTCAAAGAAGAAGAAGAACATATGCGAATTTAATATTGTTTACAAGGTAGACATTTTTACGTTTAAAGAAAAAATATATTAATGAAAAAATATAGAAAGGAAAAATTATATAAAATTATATATTTTATTTTTAAAATAATTTTTTGTTTATATTTTTGCATTAATCGTTTATGTTTAACATGTGTATGTTGACAGTTTAAGTTAAGGTTTAAACCACCACCAATGGCCGCTTAAACTAGCAAAAAAAGTTTAAAAAAATACAACTCAAAAAGTAAATACGGAGATTAAAGTTAATTTAATCGCTAATCTCTAACCCAAAAAGTGGCTCTAAGATAAATATATGCCAACAACACCTTCTCGAGAGTGCAGACGGTTATTTCGATAAAAATTTTATCATGAAATGCTAACAGCACGTGAGGATATGTAAGAAGATGTTGAATAGGGAGAGAAAAATTTAAAGAAGTGCCAATGCATTGGTAGTTTATATGACGAACATTTAGATTATTGTTACCTGATTCCAAAATGGCATTAATACTTAAGTTGCTACTAAAAGATAGACCAACATTTACTGCCAGTCCCACGGTTTCTAACAAAATTTTCTTTAGATTAACTTACATTTAAAACAAAATATTTTAAAATCTGATTTCGTTCGAAATGGTGGGACTGGCAGTCTTAAGTGACTTTAAGGCCCTATGTTCCACCTAGGAATTTAAAAATAATAATAATCAATACAATAGCGATGGGGAACCACAAATAATTTAACAGTGCGAATTACAATTTAATGCACATCAACAATCGTCTTCTATATATCTGTGGCATTTTGACAAAACATCTTAAGTCGAGATAAGATAGTAAAAAAGTTTTAAAAAAAAACTAGGTGATACAATTATTTTTATTAAAAAATAAAATAAATCAAAATTAGAGAAAAATTTCGTTTATAATACAAAATTTTAAAAATGTAAACAAAAATGTTTTTTGAATGAAAATTCGTACGATTAACAACATTTTTTTCAACTTTTAAAATTTGACTTAGGATGTTTTGTCAAAATGCCACAGATATGTATGTACATATATGTATATATATAAATACAGTGCACTCGGGAAAACGCCAACACTCGTTTACGTCAACATCCCAAAACGTCAACCCTTTTTTTTTACATTGCCTACTCTAAAACGTCAACCCAACCATAAAGCTCTAAAACGTCAACTCTGAATAAAATAAAATTTCGAATTTAGCAGCAATTAAAATACACACATTTGTACACACACACATTTATTTTATGAAATCAATTCAGAAATTGGGGATCCACCTTGTAAGTAGAGTAAAAAAAAATTACAACTGTATGTCTGTATTGTCTTTTTATTTATGTTCAGTTGCTTTTTTGTGCAGACAATAAAACCAAGCGAAGCCGTCGAAATACATATTTAACAGGGCTTTGGATTGGGCTCAATGCGAGAATGTTGAGCAAAATGACTAAAATGTATTAAGACGTTTAAGAGAGAAGGCTCTCTTCCAAGTGTTGGATAGAAAAAAACAGCAGAAAAAAATAACAGATTTTTTTTAAATGCATATGTGTGCATGTAAAATTAAAAATATGATCTCATTTAAAATGTATTCTTTTAGTTCCAGTTGTCTTCTATGGTTTTAGTCAAGTTGAATGCCTTTTTTATTTCCTTTTTGAATTTGTTTATGTTTGGATTTAGTTTATAATTAATAAAAACGTTTAAAAGCACATTATCGATATGTTTTTTATATAAAAATTTTACATTCGTAAACGTCAACAATTTGTTAAACGTCAACACCCGCGGTTTTAATTAGTTGACGTTTTCCAGAGTGCACTGTAAGTTGCCCTATGTTCGTGATTTTATAACTCGAGAACCACTCATCCGATTTCAAACGAGTACATGCGTTGGAACAGGGCTGCCAGATTCGACGATTTATCGTCATTTTGACGATTTTTTGTTCCAGAATTAACAAAGTGCCGATTTGCTGATTTTTTTCTTAAAAGTGACGATTTTTTAAGTCTCTGACACGTTCGCTTTTAACGTTGTTTCACGAACAGCAGTGATAGCTTTTTGTTTAATAAAACCCACAAATTCTAAATAAAAATAGAGATAAAAACGCTAGATTGATCAAAAAATAGCTTAGTTGCTTTAGTTAATTAACAATAGCTGCAAACTTCACTACTAAACGAGCTGCCAAAATTGGTTTTTCCAATCGCAAAGCGTTGAGACCGCTCTATTCAAAAACTAGAAAACGCGTGCCGCTTTTGTTTAGCTACGGCTGCAATATGCAAGGCTTTAAATTATTATTTTCGGAGTACAAAAACAACTACGTTACACTTTGTTTATTTTTCGCTAAACCATCATCGAATGAATCTTTTAAGACTCTCTATAAATCATATGTTCACGAGCTGTATGATAATGTTTACATGAGTCTCATCCCAGTAAAAAAAATTATATTTCTGGAAGCATGAAAACTACATGAGCGCTGATATATGCGCTGGCTATTACACACTTCTAAGAAGCAGCATAGAAGCGAATACCATTTAAGTGAATTTTAAATTTAATGATTGAATAACTTCGCATTTTCCCGTTTAACTTAAGTTGTAAGTGAATAATTAAAATCATTTTAAAGAAAAAATTCACAAACAATGTTTTATGTGCTTCTGTTATTCCCTAACATCGGAGCAGGTTGTATTGCAATGATTTTATAATTGGGCTATTCACAAGGTAGTCATAAAGTTGTAAAGTCAGATGTCTTATAATATTTAAAAGAAATATATATGACTGCTGTGGGTAACCGCTTATAATTTAGATTTCTAATATACAGCTACGACAAAATAATGAACACAGCATTACAATTTTTATTTTGTTTCAAGCACAACAACATTTTTTTTCAACAATTGTAAAATTTTTTTAGGACATTATGACGATATGACTTGATAGCACACCTTGTGAATAGCCCAAATGTGTTTACGATCATGCCCGAAATATAACTGAACAAATTGTTTTTTAGCAGAGAGGAAAAAAGTAGTGAGTCAAAGTGGGAATTTGCCATAATTAAAATCATGCCTCTTGTAAGCAGGTTTGTAAGGGGGTATTGTGCTGCTCTCCCTTACAAAACTGCTTATCAGTAAGCTCCATTTATTACTGGGAATCCCAGTCTGGGATACGATTCTTGACATGAAAGACTCGTAAGATAATCTTTACCCATGCCTTAAACGATTCCCACAACGATTTAAGAAGCGTCTTCCACTGTGCTATGGAGGAATCTCAGTCGTTGTACAGTTTTTGCCATGTGATGTGTTTCCTACGATTAAACAATGCGGTCATCGACGATAAAAGACGCTCTGTATGAGCCTTCCAGTATCTCTTACACGATTGAAAATTCTATTTGGGTATGAAGAAATTATGTTTTTGTTTGAATGATTTTTTTTATAAAAATCAAACAAAAACTGTTTAAAAAAACTATATTTTAACTTGTCAGATTTTCTTGACGATTTTTCGAAACGTAAAAGTCGATTTTTTTATTTTTTCTCAGGAAATTGACGATTTCCTCACAAATTTATCTGGCAGCCCTGCGTTGGAAAGATCTACTTCCACCAGGGATGATAAATGACATTTTCTAAATTGTACTTAATTAAGTAAAAAATTGTACTTTTTAGACCCTTATTGTACTAAAAATATTTTTTAGTGGTTTTATTATTAAAATAACAGAAAATGTACGAACATATGTACATTAAAATTCACTTGTACTATATTTTATACATGCGTATTTGAAATACATCTTTGGCAATTAACAAAAAACATTAAGTTAATACGTAATAAGGAATTAAGACGATGCTTTTTTATCTGGCTTTTTTAAAGTTGATAGTGGAACAGGGTATTTTTTATATTCCTCTAACTCCCACTGAAGCATAGGGCGCCAAAGTGGAATGGGGTATAAATACGTTTCACCCAGTAATAACCCCAAAAGATATTGTCTAAGGGTCCTTATGCGACCTCTGCACGTTGTAACTGGTCGTACAATTGAGTTGAATAGACCAGTTAATCGTTCGCAGAATATTTACAATTTTTTAACCAGCTTTTCATTAAGCTTTATGAAGAAATTATTTTAATAGTGTCAACATGAGTACCGATTTTTAAGCCCTAGTGGCGATAAATGAAGTGGAGTAAGAAGAGGGGCAAGAAATGAAATTAAATTATAGTTCCGGCAGTTTTTGTATTCTTTACTAAAATTTTGCATTGGAATTTCATATTAATTTTTAAAATATTGTTTGCTTTGTACGCTGCTGCCCTCAAAACATTAGAATAAAAATTAAAAACGAAGGAAAACAAGTAAGAGTGCTATATTCGGCTATGCCGAATCTTAAATACCCTTCACCATGGTGTGATAAGAACAAGAAGTTTTTAAAAAGAATACCTATGACAAAATCAAAAAATGTATGTATATAACTAAGTCCGTTTCCTCTTTTGACAAAGTTGATGTTTAAAATTCGTTATATAAGTTTTAATTATATTTAATCTTAAAATCGTGTATAAAAAAATTTAATAAAAATAAAAAAAAATTTATTTTGGAGACTTGAACTCGCAATCTTACGAGCCTTAAGCGAGAACTTAGACAACTCAATACGAACGGTTTTATTGAACAAGCGTTAAATTAAAATATATTGAGAGAATTTTATGAACATACATACATGTGTATGCGTAAAAAACACATTAAAATCCACCACTTGTGGTAAAGATTATAAAAAAAACAACAAAAAAAAAAACCGCAACCAAGAGAAATGCAAGAAGAGATCAACGTAGCAACAGCTTATTAGACGAAACACAATAACAACAATTACTACAGCAATAAGAGATAAAAATAAAATGCAACAACAACAATTACGAAAGCAATGCCTTTATACATAAATAACTTTTGCTCATTCATACATACTCATGTGCATACATATGTATGGCTTTGCAATAGCTAGGTTAACCTACTAGTTAGTATGGATTTATTTAAATTACATACAACTTTTTATGTACATATGTAGGTACGTATATGCTTGCCGAAATAAAATAAAACACTGTGTCATTGCCAATAAAATTAAAATATCGAAAAGCTTTATACCTAAGTAATTTTAAAGTCGTTTTTAGGACATAAACAAATTAAATAAAAAATAAAAAACAAATAGGTATAGAATATGATTTTTGTTTTACATGTAAGTTAAGCGAACGATTAATATTTACATTGTCAAAAAAATCAAAAATTGCTGAATTATTTTAAAATCGTTATATAGAATATAAAAAAAGTTAAAAAAAATTTTTTTTGAAAAGGTGGATGCCGGATTTGAACCCCGGCAGCTACCAACAACGCTGCTTTCAGCAACCGCCCAGACAACTCATCCATTAACACTTATGCTAATAAAGAATTAAAGTAGAATATATTCCGTCACTTTGTTTGTTTAATATGTAGGTATGTATGTATATTTCAATTTAAGCGACCAATCATGTACAAACATGTGTGTGTTTGATATGCCTAACATTCAACACGTTCGAATAAAAGCACAAACAAAAAAACAACAACCACAAGAGATTTTTTGGAAATATTAGAGGTAGTCATGGTTTTTTGCTCATAACTCAGCCATTTTTTAACCGATTTGACAGATTTATATACCGACGTGTTTAAGAAGGAATTTACCATTTACTTGTGTTATAAAGCTTGGACTCGGGGAAATCTATGGTTCCCGAAAGTGGGTATTTAAAAAAAAAAAATTAATTTTGGTCATAACTTTTTTGTATCTGAACCGATTTTTCTGAATTTTTTATAAAATATGTTCTAGTAAAAATTTTCGATATTTTGGTATATAAGTCATATCCATAGGGCATATGGCAGCCCTAAAATTTAGGTTTTTATACAATTTTTAATTTTTTTTGTACGGGAGGTACCACGCCCACTTCTCCAATCCCGCCCACATTTTGTAGGATGGTGTGTATTGGCTACCTTAATGTGTGTACCTAATTTGGAAACTTTGGCTTTTGCCGTTCCCCAGATATACAGCAAAAAGTAATAAAATTACAACAACCACAAGGGATTTTTGGAAAATATTAGAGGTAGTCGTGGTTTTTTGCTCATAACTCAGCCATTTTTTAACGGATTTGACAGATTTATATACCGACGTGTTTAAGAAGGAATTTACCATTTACTTGTGTTATAAAGCTTGGACTCAGGGAGATCTGTGGTTCCCGAAAGTGGGTATTTAAAAAAAAAAATTAGTTTTGGTCATAACTTTTTTGTATCTGAACCGATTTTTCTGAATTATTTATAAAATATGTTCTACTAAAAATTTTCGATATTTTGGTATATAAGTCATATCCATAGGACATATGGCAGCCCTAAATTTTAGGTTTTTATACAATTTTTAATTTTTTTTTGTACGGGAGGTACCACGCCCACTTCTCCAATCCCGCCCACATTTTGTAGGATCGTGTGTATGGGCTACCTAAGTGTGTGTACCTAATTTGGAAGCTTTGGCTTTTGCCGTTCCCCAGATATACAGCAAAAAGTAATAAAATTACAACAACAACAAGGGATTTTTGGAAAATATTAGAGGTAGTCGTGGTTTTTTGCTCATAACTCAGCCATTTGTGGATCGATCTTGCTGAATTTCAATAGCAACCGATGGTAGACTATATGTGACACAAATCATGTCTGGAGTCTCCGGAAAACACATATCAAACGTAAGACGGACAGACGGACAGACGGACGGATATCGTTAAATCAACTTCTCTCCCCATAAGGACCCAGAATATATATACTTTATAGGGTCTAAGATCAATATTGTAGAAATTACAAACGGAATGACAAACTTATTAATACCCTTTTCCACCTGAGGTGAAGGGTATAAAAATCGCCATCAGACATACCAATTTGAAAGCTCAAATCAAACTGAATTTTTATTCAACCGATGACCAACCACAACTCTAACGTAACAAATGGTTGTACAACTTGATCGAATTGTACAACACGTAGCGCCGTTTTCGTTTATTTATAGCAACAAGATTGATCAGACTGTAGTATATATTTTGTCTGAATTAAATTCGATCCAATATTCACAAAAAGGCGGTTTCTTTGCTTTGTTTTTATCATATTTTGCTACGAAAAATTCCTTTCCATATTCGCTCACGGATGTTGTAAAGACAATATGTCTTTGACAATTCTTTGCAAATTGTACTGAAAAAAGTACAATTGTACTGACTTTATCATCCCTGACTTCCACTGATGATTTATAAAAAAAAACTCCCAATAGGTGGCGCTGTTGTCGTGATATTTGAATTTATTTTTTTTATAATGGTAGATGGCGCTGAGGTCAAGTCATTAACAAAATTCTTCAGTATTTAATTTTTTATTTTTACTTAGAATTTAAAACAATTTAATAAAAGTTAGTAATTTAACAACTACCAAATTTGTGAAAACTACTACTAATATAAATTAATTTTGATTATTTTTTGCAGTTTCAAATAACTTTCAACAATTTTAACTGCTAGAATTCCCTTTTTTTAAGGGTATACTAATATTATACAGCTGAGAAGTTTGTATGTTTATAACAAGTAATCTCTGGAACTTCCGGTCCGATTTTGTTCAACAAAATGAAGAATGGAACCTCCTAACGGACATAGGCTTTAAAAGGTGCCACTTAAGAGCTTATAATAGGGTCCAGGAGCGCTAAACCTCCTATACTCAGAAAATAATTATTATCGTTTTAAAACAGCTCTATTTAAGCAATAGTTTCCGTACTAAAAAAAAAAGAACAAAGCCATTTGAATGTGACTAGGCTATTCACCAACCATTCCCCATTTAGTCTATCTGTCCGCTCGACCGTCCCCTGACCGAATGCGAAAGTGACTTGGTTTTGCTACGCTATATTGGCTATAAAGCTAAACTGATTTTGATGAAATTGGAAATATGTATAGGCTTTTTATTTTTTAAAACTATGATCAAGAGGGGAACATAGGGAAAGTTACTGGCTCTCCGAAAATATTCAACAGATTTTGATGAAACTTTTATCATAGATAGATCAGCGTAAATAAAACACACAGGGCTTATATTGTTTTCAAAGCAGGAAATATGAGGGGTCGGATGGACAAGATCCTTCCAAAAAATACGTGTATGTATTGATTTTAATTTTACTTTTATAGTTAGTCAAAAATTGACTCTGGACGATCATATGTAACCTCTTTCCCATCAAGCATAGTTAGTTTTACTTTTAATGTCCCATTTTTTAAGATTATAAACTTTTCTATAATATTTTTTCAGGTTTATTGCCTTGTTTCTATATATATAAAATTGTAACGTTACTGACTGATTCATCATCACACAGCCTAAACGCCTGAAGCTAAAAATTTGGACCAGAGATTGGTCACTCCCCAAATCGATCCACTAAGACGGGATTTTTGAAAATTCGAATGTTTAGGGGGTAAAAAAGAGTAAAAACGGGAAAATTCGGTAACCTTATATGTATCTATAAAAATAAAAGAGTTACAACAAATTTAAAACTTATCGTTGTTGTTTACTTTTTTGAAATTTTCCCTTTTATTGAGTAAACGGGTAAAACCTGAATTTTGGTACTTTTTTGACACTCCATCTGACTTTTGAACTAATAAACATAGACACAAAGTTAATACCACATTCGAAACTTATCAAAAAATACGAATACGGATTTGGTACTTTTTCGAAATTCGAATATTTAAGTGGTGAAAATCGTAACTATTTTAGGTCCTTTTTTTACAAAACATTTTTCTCCATTCATTGACATATTCGTACTAAATTATGGGCTGCCACTAAAATACTGAAATTTTTGATACTTTAATGGAAGGAAAATAGTACCCAAAAAAGGAAATGCGGGCAATTTTATATTTTTCTTTAGGTTTTTAGTTCTATAACTGGAATTTTTTTAATAAACTTTGGCATAAAAATATGTCCACGAAGGAAAAGGAGACGCTAACGAAGTAGCGGGTTAAATGCTAGTTCTATATATTATTTTTTGATCTATGGAGGCTTTTATATATAACTGTTAATCATTTTTTAAATAAATTAATAAAAATGATGGAATAAATAGTTTATAGAGCAATTCCATATGAAAGCGATCACCTTTTGGACGACCCCTCTCCGATTTTAAAATAAATAGTCTCAATCGATTGCCCAGCAAAAAATAATGTACCTACATTTTTTTTTTTTTTATAGTGACTGGTTAAGTGGTGGTGTACACCACTGTCATGTGACAAAATTGAAGAATTCTTCATAAGGGACCTCATTGAAAGTTGTTTTAAAAAAAAACTACTAAAGCGATCGCAACGAGTGATAGCTCGTTGGAAAGGTATTGAATCAGGCTTTAATTATTTTACAGTTAAAAATACATTTATTAAAAATACATTTATGATGAAAAAATCTTTCTTATTTTGCTGCTTATACTTAATTACAATATTTATTAAAAATTTCAATTGTCTTGGCATCATTATAAAATTAAAGTAA
Source organism: Pollenia labialis (assembly GCA_949318255.1). Taxonomy (NCBI): domain Eukaryota; kingdom Metazoa; phylum Arthropoda; class Insecta; order Diptera; family Polleniidae; genus Pollenia; species Pollenia labialis. The sequence continues at coordinate 197,459,013 of OX439139.1, read as the reverse complement.
CTTTAAATTTAGCACGTCGGCAGACGAAGAGTACCGCTTTACATTAATTGACATATCAGAAATAATTGGTATGAAGCAATGAAACTTTTGCGTTCCAGTTATAGTTTTGACATTATTAAATCTTTTTTGAATTCGTCGCTCCATGGCATCGTGTTCTTTTTGAGTGCATAAAACTGTTAATGGCAATTTCCTTGCTTTGAATCCACGAAAACAAATGTTGTACATTTAAGATCTGGTCAGTATATGGCCTTTGCAAACTTGCCTTAGTCGCCATGCGTTTTAGGGTTCCCCCTAACGCATCGCATGGGCCCTTACCGTGGGACGTCGCGAAAAAGTGCCACTCGACCGTGCAGTTTTGTTCTTCTTCAATTATGCAAAGATTGTAAAAATTTTTTTTCTTCTTGTACTGAGAAGCCGCGCCGTCTGAGAAAAACGTTACTTTGTCGATTGCATCGAATTTTGATCTTAAGAATTCAAACAGTTTCATTTGAAATAAATAAACGGACACATACTTATGAGCTAAACTCTCCGCGACAACAACAAGGCTTACGGTCTGTAGTTCGTTATCTTCGTTTTTGAAATAAATGCAAAAAGGATGCACCGTGCACTGGTCGTTTGCCCAGTGATAAGCCTGAATTTCATCCTGAACGAGAAAAGTGTAATTCTCGGCAAAGTCGCTTATCACAATGAATTCATTTTGGGGCTAATTTCCCCTTACTTTCCTTTAGAAATTTCGATTGCATCTCGGATATGAAATGGTGCGCCTTCAGTTCATTCAACTTGAATCCGAATTCCTCGATGAATTCCGGAATCTGCTTTACCACGGTCTCAAGGGAACATCTGCCGCTGCTAATTATCCACTGTTTGAAATGCACCTCCTGAATTAACAGCTGTTCAAACTTTTCCGCCAAATATTGCTCTAGCTCGTCAATCTTCGGACAATTGTCGCATTTGGACAGATGACAATTTTCCGTGGGGTATGCGCACAACGACTTCGACAGGAGGTCCCTATATGTTTCAATTTCACCGTGAAATACTTTCAATTTCTTGCATGGAAAGAAAATTAATTTGATGTTTTGATGAAACATGCAAACGCAGACTGAATGCGTTCCGTGCCTGTCTAATGCCAGCACGCATTCTTTTGGTCGTAGGATGGCAAACTTAGAAAATCCCACTTTTTCTGCTGGGTATTTCTCATTGAACTGATGGTATGCTTCGGATAGATTACATAATAATAATCTGCGCTGCTTGTGTACTTTTTCTCAATCTTCACGTGTGATAACATAGTCACGTGTACCTGGACAGGCACAGCTGTTGTCATCATTGCAGTAAAAATCTTGAATCAATTTCACCGTTGCTTCGCTGAGGGTCCTTGAGCCAAATTTCTTGGTGGGAGTCGCCAATATGCCCTTCTGTCGAACTAATTCTTTGCTTCTTCTCGCGATATAAAAAGATGTTGGAAACTGTTCAGAAATCTTGCGTATAGACCATGATTGAGGCAGTACAGATAAAATGAGATATTTCTCAGGAAAAGTGGTCGCTAAATTGAATTTTCTTTTCAACTGCTCAATCATTTGTTTGCCGTCATCAACGTCATCTGCTTGACTGCATTCGTTATCAGAGCCTTCATCAAATATTGTCGCGATTGCACTCATAACCTTGCCTTTTTTCTCTTTCCTGTATGTTTCACTTCGCAACTTTCTTTTTCTAATAGGCGTTTCACCTAAAGTGGTAATAGCCTCATTCAAAGGACTCAAAGACATATTGACCATCGGAATGTCTGCCTCACTATCAGATGAAACATTTTGTTCACTTGTCATTTCACTCTCGGATTGTGGCTGCATTTGTTTCAATGCATTTGCTTGTTGAGACAAATCGATTTTACACTTGGGGCAAATGAATTCTGCTTCTTCACCGTATTGTATATTTAATTCATTCATGTATCGCTTCGAAACACCAGTTAATTTTAATACTTTTATCTTTTTCGAACGATGTCCACTCTTGTTAAACGGATTGCAGCAAAATTTATTCATTTTACTTTAAATTGTCTTTACAGCTTCACTCTTTACTTTACAAAAAAAAAAACACTTTAACACTTTCACGTTTAGTATTCAACTGAAATTTGACTCAGAGTGTGTGAAGTATTTATATTTATTTTTTGGTAAAAAATAGGTAAAAAAAATAAGCGATATTTGCTTTTCTTTAATAGGAAAATTTGCGTGAACTACTGGTCATAAAATGTTTTTTAAAGAGGGACTTAATTGGTTACTGCCAATAAGCCGACCACAGGTCATAAAATGTTTTGCAAATTTTTTAAATTACCAGGTAATAAATATTTCGCCATATTTATGGAAAATCCGTGTTTTATGACTTGTTTCTGCACGTGTCATTTTAGGCGAAATATTTATTACCTGGTAATTTAAAAAATTTACAAAACATTTTATGACCTGTAGCCTCAGTCGGGTTTGGTGTGCCATTACATTTTTAATAAATATTGTAATTAAGTATAAGCAGCAAAATAAAAAAGATTTTTTCTTCATAAATGTATTTTTAACTGTAAAATAATTTTTAAAATGTAATATATCACTCGTTGCGATCGCTTTAGTAGTTTTTTTTTTAAAACAACTTTCAATGAGGTCCCTTATGAAGAATTCTTCAATTTTGTCACATGACAGTGGTGTACACCACCACTAAACCAGTCACTATAAAAAAAAAAAAATATGTAGGTACATTATTTTTTGCTGGGCAATCGATTGAGACTATTTATTTTAAAATCGGAGAGGGGTCGTCCAAAAATTTGCCAATTTTGATCGTTTTCATATAGAATTGCTTTATAATTCCATGAAATTTTAAACTAATGTACGTTTGTCATTTGTCTTCTTAGAATAAACGAAAAAAGTTTTTTTTCAAAAATATATACATAGATTTACATACATACATACATACATACATTGAAATAATTAAAAAACATCTAAAAACATTACAAGTTAGCAAACCTTGTGAATCCTTCAATTATTTAAATATCGAATACTAAATGAATATAAAATTCTTTTTACAGATTTAATCAAAAAACAATCCATGTGCTCTTCTCTGGAATCCTCACCATTTTCCTCACCTGCCTCTATGGACTTCGCACCATCATCCAATTTAACTACCACAGACTTCACAACAAATAATTTTTACCTACCACCGTTCACCATTGCTAATAATCAAATCATCACCACAAATTCTCCCATTACAACCATGAGAATTGAGGATTTTCGTGGTACTGTGGCAACGGCTCATACATATTTGCCCCAACTTATTACTACAAATGTCAGTGTTCCAGATTTAATACAAATCAACAATAACAACCAGAGGTATTTGAAAGCCACCACAACGACAAGCAGCAGTGGTAGTAGCAATACAAATCCATCGTTTATAAACCAACTTTACTTGCCGTTAACGGTTAATGCTAGCCCTGTTCTTATGAAATCAAATCAAGTTTTGCCCTCTGTCGATACTTTGTTATTTTCTAATTCAAAATTGGGCCTCTTTAACAATCGTAATTTACCAAAACAAGCCACAACAGCTCAACACAATTTATCCTAATCCAAAGCAACAATATCAATTATTTTTCCGTAAATCAAGTTAAGTTGTTTTTAAATTTTTTATTAAAAATCTTTAGTCCTGATTAATGTTGTATGATTTTGTGTATTTTAAGTTATTTTGTAATATTTTTATTTAAGATTTTCTTAGGTTTTTTTTTATTATTTCAGAACAATTTTTGCTTTAGTGATTGATCATGGTGATTGATAATAATAAAATACATACAATTTAGTTGTTGTTTTTAATTTTTTTTACTATTAAAATATATAATATAAAAAAACAATTACCACAAATTTTTTGTGGAATTTTTGTAAAGCGATAGACCATACCGTACTAACTAAACGAACCTAACACAGCAACAAAATTTAATTGAATGTTATATATTTTATTGCAATCAACGTTCTTGAAACCATAATTTTTATAGTCTTAGAAATGTAGTGTTTAAAAATTAAAACTTTATTGTGAGAAAAAATAAAATAAAATGTTTTTAAATCTAAGTTTTTGTTTTTTATTTATTTGATTCAATAAAAATATATAGATTTTGTTAAAATTCGTCACCTTAAATGTAAACGACGTAACTACAATTTAACTTGTTTACAGGAGAAGCAAAAACCCTTTCAAAATCAAAAACAACAAGGTGTTCTTGTCGCCATTTTGAATCGCAGGGATTTACAAATTAACGCGAACATGAAGTTTAATAAAACGAACAAAACTAAAAATATCAAATTTTGTGTAGTTACATACGTTTGCATTTATGGTAAATATATGTAGATCAATCTTATACAATAAAACACACAGGTCCTATATTTTTTTTGAACCTTGGGCTAATAGGAGACAAAGGCAAATTCAGCCTCCGATTTTATCGAACCGGCTAGTACTATATAAAAGTGATGTTACGAATATTCGTATCGACGAACATTCGGCTATTTTATAACATTCGTATTCGCCAAATTCAACCAAAAATTTTGCAAAGTAATGATAAAAACATAAAGTGAACTTAAAGGGCTGCAGCATCTTCGAAATTTTTTTCTACCAAAAACACTGGGGTCTTCTCTCTATTGCGATGCGAAAACAATTTCGATGCGAAAGCTGAATGCCAACTTGGCACCCTCTATCACTTTCGCAAAATTTTCTGAAAATGAAGCAATAGTGGCAATAAAAATTAAAGATGGCGCGGATTTACAGTAATGAAATGTCAAAGTGTGTAAAAATATTTGAAATTGGAAAATTTAAATAAAATAAACAGGCCTGTTCTGAAAATCACTTTAGCTCAAATCACGTGATTTCAAATCACATGTGCCTTTTTTTAAATCACAAATGTGATGTTTTGGTGTTTCGTTTTTGTGTATTTTTGTGTGATCTGCTATTGATGAAAGCACACCAAGAAACACAAAAACTGTATGACTCTTAGAACCCCACAAAATCACACTTGTGATTTTAAAAGCACGTGATTTGAAATCGCGTGATTTTTAGAACAGGCCCGAAAGTGATGATTTACGAAAAGAAAAAAAAATTAAAAGATGCGAAAGACAAATGCGCAAACGTATTAAAGAGTACCAATCGTTAGATTTGCTACAATTTTCTTTCGCATCGCAATAGAGAGTCGCCCCTGGTCTTTTTTTATGCAGTAAATGCGTTAAAAAACGAACAAAAATACTAAGAAGGTTAGGTTAAGAAGGGTTATGTGCCCAAGGGCAGACTTCCACTCGAAGACCAATGCGGTTTATTGTGAATCCTTTTAATGATAGAAAGAGAAAAGTAAAGAAAAGAAGTATGAGGTGTATAGAATTAAGAACGTTAGAAAGAAGCTAGTAGCTACCACGTAGAACTATTACCCTCTCTACAGTCCCCTCAACAGCAACAACAGCACTATTTCCCTAACCCCAGTAGATCAGACGGCTTACATCCAGCAATGCATCCCAGTTCGTCGTGAAATTTATCTCCTAGCCACTTCTGTTTGAGACCCTGCATCCTAGGACAATGGAACAATACATGCTCGATCGCCTCCAGCTCTTCAGAATCATCGCACAACCTGCAGAAGTCCGGTATGGTGTTGTCCCATTTGCTCGTAAAAGCCCTATCAGTACAATGACCCGTCCAGTAGAACCCTGGTTGCCCCCGCGTACAATCTGGGCCATAGTGCCCTAGACACCCTGCAATCCGTTCTGTTCCCCCAGGATCGGTTAACGTCCTCACGGAATTTCTCCCGTATCACCCCATATTAGTAACATACACCCCTGTCCCTTACCACTAAGTCCAGAGTCGAGCCCCTCTCGCGAGTTCGTCCGCCACCTCATTTCCATCAACCATGCAGTGTCCAGGTTCCCAAAACAGCCTTACATTGAATGACTCCATGAGTTCCCTAAGAGCATTCCTACACCGAGCGACCAGGCACGATCGCACCGTATAATTTGTCACTGCCCTAAGCGCCGCCTGAGTTTGTTTGTTTGTTTGTTTGTTTGTTTGTTTGTTTGTTTGTTTGTTTGTTTGTTTGTTTGTTTGTTTGTTTGTTTGTTTGTTTGTTTGTTTGTTTGTTTGTTTGTTTGTTTGTTTGTTTGTTTGTTTGTTTGTTTGTTTGTTTGTTTGTTTGTTTGTTTGTTTGTTTGTTTGTTTGTTTGTTTGTTTGTTTGTTTGTTTGTTTGTTTGTTTGTTTGTTTGTTTGTTTGTTTGTTTGTTTGTTTGTTTGTTTGTTTGTTTGTTTGTTTGTTTGTTTGTTTGTTTGTTTGTTTGTTTGTTTGTTTGTTTGTTTGTTTGTTTGTTTGTTTGTTTGTTTGTTGGCTTATAGACTCCGAAATTATGGAATTTTGGGAGTGATTACAGATTTCGATCCTTTTGGCTCTAGGACCTCTAATTAACGAAATAAATGAGATTTTATGTTTTCATATAAAAAATCAATTTTCTATGGAAAATATGGAATTTTGGTAGTGATTACAGATTTCGTTCCTTTTGGCTCTAGGACCTCTAATTAACGAAATAAATGAGATTTTATATTTTCATATAAAAAATCAATTTTCTAAGAAAATTATGGAATTTTGGTAGTGATTACAGAATTCGATCCTTTTGGCTCTAGGACCTCTAATTAACGAAATAAATGAGATTTTATATTTTCATATAAAAAATCAATTTTCTAAGGAAATTATGGAATTTTGGTAGTGATTACAGATTTCGATCCTTTTGGCTCTAGGACCTCTAATTAACGAAATAAATGAGATTTTATGTTTTCATATAAAAAATCAATTTTCTATGGAAAATATGGAATTTTGGTAGTGATTACAGATTTTCCATAGAAAATCAATTTTCTTTGGGAAATATGGAATTTTGGTAGTGATTACAGATTTCGATCCTTTTGGTTCTAGGACCTTTAATTAACGAAATAAATAAGATTTTATATTTTCATATAAAAAATCAATTTTCTAAGGAAAATATGGAATTTTGGTAGTGATTACAGATTTCGTTCCTTTTGGCTCTAGGACCTCTAATTAACGAAATAAATGAGATTTTATATTTTCATATAAAAAATCAATTTTCTAAGAAAATTATGGAATTTTGGGAGTGATTACAGAATTCGATCCTTTTGGCTCTAGGACCTCTAATTAACGAAATAAATGAGATTTTATATTTTCATATAAAAAATCAATTTTCTAAGGAAATTATGGAATTTTGGGAGTGATTACAGATTTCGATCCTTTTGGCTCTAGGACCTCTAATTAACGAAATAAATGAGATTTTATATTTTCATATAAAAAATCAATTTTCTAAGGAAAATATGGAATTTTGGTAGTGATTACAGATTTCGATCCTTTTGGCTCTAGGACCTTTAATTAACGAAAAAAATGAGATTTTATATTTTCATATAAAAAATCAATTTTCTAAGGAAATTATGGAATTTTGGTAGTGATTACAGATTTCGATCCTTTTGGCTCTAGAACCTCTAATTAACGAAATAAATGAGATTTTATATTTTCATATAAAAAATCAATTTTCTAAGAAAATTATGGAATTTTGGGAGTGATTACAGATTTCGATCCTTTTGGCTCTAGGACCTCTAATTTACGAAATAAATGAGATTTTATATTTTCATATAAAAAATCAATTTTCTAAGGAAATTATGGAATTTTGGTAGTGATTACAGATTTCGATCCTTTTGGCTCTAGGACCTCTAATTAACGAAATAAATGAGATTTTATATTTTCATATAAAAAATCAATTTTCTAAGGAAATTATGCAATTTTGGTAGTGATTACAGATTTCGATCCTTTTGGCTCTAGGACCTCTAATTAACGAAATAAATGAGATTTTATATTTTCATATAAAAAATCAATTTTCTAAGGAAAATATGGAATTTTGGTAGTGATTACAGATTTCGATCCTTTTGGCTCTAGGACCTTTAATTAACGAAAAAAATGAGATTTTATATTTTCATATAAAAAATCAATTTTCTAAGGAAATTATGGAATTTTGGTAGTGATTACAGATTTCGATCCTTTTGGCTCTAGAACCTCTAATTAACGAAATAAATGAGATTTTATATTTTCATATAAAAAATCAATTTTCTAAGGAAATTATGGAATTTTGGGAGTGATTACAGATTTCGATCCTTTTGGCTCTAGGACCTCTAATTAACGAAATAAATGAGATTTTATATTTTCATATAAAAAATCAATTTTCTAAGGAAATTATGGAATTTTGGTAGTGATTACAGATTTTGATCCTTTTGGCTCTAGGACCTCTAATTTACGAAATAAATGAGATTTTATATTTTCATATAAAAAATCAATTTTCTAAGGAAATTATGGAATTTTGGTAGTGATTACAGATTTCGATCCTTTTGGCTCTAGGACCTCTAATTTACGAAATAAATGAGATTTTATATTTTCATATAAAAAATCAATTTTCTAAGGAAATTATGGAATTTTGGTAGTGATTACAGATTTCGATCCTTTTGGCTCTAGGACCTCTAATTAACGAAATAAATGAGATTTTATATTTTCATATAAAAAATCAATTTTCTAAGAAAATTATGGAATTTTGGTAGTGATTACAGAATTCGATCCTTTTGGCTCTAGGACCTCTAATTAACGAAATAAATGAGATTTTATATTTTCATATAAAAAATCAATTTTCTAAGGAAATTATGGAATTTTGGTAGTGATTACAGATTTCGATCCTTTTGGCTCTAGAACCTCTAATTAACGAAATAAATGAGATTTTATATTTTCATATAAAAAATCAATTTTCTAAGGAAATTATGGAATTTTGGGAGTGATTACAGATTTCGATCCTTTTGGCTCTAGGACCTCTAATTAACGAAATAAATGAGATTTTATATTTTCATATAAAAAATCAATTTTCTAAGGAAATTATGGAATTTTGGTAGTGATTACAGATTTTGATCCTTTTGGCTCTAGGACCTCTAATTTACGAAATAAATGAGATTTTATATTTTCATATAAAAAATCAATTTTCTAAGGAAATTATGGAATTTTGGTAGTGATTACAGATTTCGATCCTTTTGGCTCTAGGACCTCTAATTTACGAAATAAATGAGATTTTATATTTTCATATAAAAAATCAATTTTCTAAGGAAATTATGGAATTTTGGTAGTGATTACAGATTTCGATCCTTTTGGCTCTAGGACCTCTAATTAACGAAATAAATGAGATTTTATATTTTCATATAAAAAATCAATTTTCTAAGAAAATTATGGAATTTTGGTAGTGATTACAGAATTCGATCCTTTTGGCTCTAGGACCTCTAATTAACGAAATAAATGAGATTTTATATTTTCATATAAAAAATCAATTTTCTAAGGAAATTATGGAATATTGGGAGTGATTACAGATTTCGATCCTTTTGGCTCTAGGACCTCTAATTAACGAAAAAAATGAGATTTTATATTTTCATATAAAAAATCAATTTTCTAAGGAAATTATGGAATTTTGGGAGTGATTACAGATTTCGATCCTTTTGGCTCTAGGACCTCTAATTAACGAAATAAATGAGATTTTATATTTTCATATAAAAAATCAATTTTCTAAGGAAAATATGGAATTTTGGTAGTGATTACAGATTTCGATCCTTTTGGCTCTAGAACCTCTAATTAACGAAATAAATGAGATTTTATATTTTCATATAAAAAATCAATTTTCTAAGGAAATTATGGAATTTTGGGAGTGATTACAGAATTCGATCCTTTTGGCTCTAGGACCTCTAATTAACGAAATAAATGAGATTTTATATTTTCATATAAAAAATCAATTTTCTAAAGCTGGGATCACACGATTGCCGCAAATGCACCAATATGACACAATTATTATTGTGCTTTATTGACGCACAATAATGAAATTGCCCCAACCAAATTTTCTGAAATCACACGATTGCCCTGTTTTATACAAATTTAATTGCCGCTAGTTGGTACAAAGCGAAATGGTTACAACAATTGCCGCAGAACAGTCACACGATTGTTCTTACTTATGTATATTAACTGCGAAAACAGCTGTTGTGGTAGCTTTTTTATTTGTTTGAAAGTTCTTGTTGGATTGTTCATTGAAAAAAATTAAATGATAAATGATACAAATCATATACTTAAACAAATTATTGTTGAATAGTTTTATTTAATTTTTTAAGATATTCCAAAAATTAACAGTCTGTTTAACAATTTCGTATGTTTAGGTTCGAATAGAAATATCTTTAATAAAAATATTCGCACAGAACAGCTCAATATGCTTGTGCACATACATACTTAAAATAATTAATTAAAAAAAAATTAAATGCAAAATAAATAAATACATACATACATATTAATTTTCATTACCTACTAAAAGAAACACAAAAAAGTAAATCTAATAAATAAGGCAAATATTGGCGCGTATTGTGTTGTTTGATTGCCGCACAAGAACACAATAAATATTGGTGCATTTTTGTCATTTTTATTGACGCGCGGTTGCATAGCAAACAGTCACACGATTGCCGCACCAGGGTTGCATTTGATTGGTAAAAGTAAGCACAATATTGTCCTCGATTGGTACGATTGGGGTATTAAAAACTGTGAAAATTGGTGCATTGCGGCAATCGTGTGATCCCAGCTTAAGGAAATTATGGAATTTTGGGAGTGATTACAGATTTCGATCCTTTTGGCTCTAGGACCTCTAATTAACGAAAAAAATGAGATTTTATATTTTCATATAAAAAATCAATTTTCTAAGGAAATTATGGAATTTTGGGAGTGATTACAGATTTCGATCCTTTTGGCTCTAGGACCTCTAATTTACGAAATAAATGAGATTTTATATTTTCATATAAAAAATCAATTTTCTAAGGAAATTATGGAATTTTGGTAGTGATTACAGATTTCGATCCTTTTGGCTCTAGGACCTCTAATTAACGAAATAAATGAGATTTTATATTTTCATATAAAAAATCAATTTTCTAAGAAAATTATGGAATTTTGGTAGTGATTACAGAATTCGATCCTTTTGGCTCTAGTACCTCTAATTAACGAAATAAATGAGATTTTATATTTTCATATAAAAAATCAATTTTCTAAGGAAATTATGGAATTTTGGGAGTGATTACAGATTTCGATCCTTTTGGCTCTAGGACCTCTAATTAACGAAATAAATGAGAATTTATATTTTCATATAAAAAATCAATTTTCTAAGGAAAATATGGAATTTTGGTAGTGATTACAGATTTCGATCCTTTTGGCTCTAGGACCTTTAATTAACGAAAAAAATGAGATTTTATATTTTCATATAAAAAATCAATTTTCTAAGGAAATTATGGAATTTTGGTAGTGATTACAGATTTCGATCCTTTTGGCTCTAGGACCTCTAATTAACGAAAAAAATGAGATTTTATATTTTCATATAAAAAATCAATTTTCTAAGGAAACTATGGAATTTTGGTAGTGATTACAGATTTCGATCCTTTTGGCTCTAGGACCTCTAATTTACGAAATGAATGAGATTTTATATTTTCATATAAAAAATCAATTTTCTAAGGAAATTATGGAATTTTGGGAGTGATTACAGATTTCGATCCTTTTGGCTCTAGGACCTCTAATTAACAAAATAAATGAGATTTTATGTTTTCATATAAAAAATCAATTTTCTAAGGAAATTATGGAATTTTGGTAGTGATTACAGATTTCGATCCTTTTGGCTCTAGGACCTCTAATTAACGAAATAAATGAGATTTTATGTTTTCATATAAAAAATCAATTTTCTAAGGAAATTATGGAATTTTGGTAGTGATTACAGATTTCGATCCTTTTGGCTCTAGGACCTCTAATTAACGAAATAAATGAGATTTTATGTTTTCATATAAAAAATCAATTTTCTAAGGAAATTATGAAATTTTGGTAGTGATTACAGATTTCGATCCTTTTGGCTCTAGGACCTCTAATTAACGAAATAAATGAGATTTTATGTTTTCATATAAAAAATCAATTTTCTAAGGAAATTATGGAATTTTGGTAGTGATTACAGATTTCGATCCTTTTGGCTCTAGGACCTCTAATTAACGAAATAAATGAGATTTTATATTTTCATATAAAAAATCAATTTTTTTTTTTTTTTTTTTTTGATGTTTATTTAAGTTGAATTCATCTACTTAAACTACAAATAAACAAATAGTATTTATAAATTATTATTATACACAGTCCCATAGTCGAGCCCTCTAGTATACTTAAGTTATTTAAATTTTTTTTTGGAAATTTTATATACATATATACCCATATAATTTATTGCTTCTATGCAATCAATTAAATTTTATGTAACGAAAAGATATCTTCTACAAAAACATTACTTTTATTATAAAAAATCAATTTTCTAAGGAAATTATGGAATTTTGGGAGTGATTACAGATTTTCCATAGAAAATCAATTTTCTTTGGGAAATATGGAATTTTGGTAGTGATTACAGATTTCGATCCTTTTGGCTCTAGGACCTCTTATTAACGAAATAAATGAGATTTTATATTTTCATATAAAAAATCAATTTTCTATGGAAAATATGGAATTTTGGTAGTGATTACAGATTTCGATCCTTTTGGCTCTAGGACCTCTAATTTACGAAATAAATGAGATTTTATATTTTCATATAAAAAATCAATTTTCTTAGGAAATTATGGAATTTTGGTAGTGATTACAGATTTCGATCCTTTTGGCTCTAGGACCTCTAATTTACGAAATAAATGAGATTTTATATTTTCATATAAAAAATCAATTTTCTAAGGAAATTATGGAATTTTGGTAGTGATTACAGATTTCGATCCTTTTGGCTCTAGGACCTCTAATTAACGAAATAAATGAGATTTTATGTTTTCATATAAAAGATCAATTTTTTAAGGAAATTATGGAATTTTGGTAGTGATTACAGATTTCGATCCTTTTGGCTCTAGGACCTCTAATTAACGAAATAAATGAGATTTTATATTTTCATATAAAAAATCAATTTTCTAAGGAAACTATGGAATTTTGGTAGTGATTACAGATTTCGATCCTTTTGGCTCTAGGACCTCTAATTTACGAAATGAATGAGATTTTATATTTTCATATAAAAAATCAATTTTCTAAGGAAATTATGGAATTTTGGGAGTGATTACAGATTTCGATCCTTTTGGCTCTAGGACCTCTAATTAACGAAATAAATGAGATTTTATGTTTTCATATAAAAAATCAATTTTCTATGGAAAATATGGAATTTTGGTAGTGATTACAGATTTCGATCCTTTTGGCTCTAGGACCTTTAATTAACGAAAAAAATGAGATTTTATATTTTCATATAAAAAATCAATTTTCTAAGGAAATTATGGAATTTTGGTAGTGATTACAGATTTTGATCCTTTTGGCTCTAGGACCTCTAATTTACGAAATAAATGAGATTTTATATTTTCATATAAAAAATCAATTTTCTAAGGAAATTATGGAATTTTGGTAGTGATTACAGATTTCGATCCTTTTGGCTCTAGGACCTCTAATTAACGAAATAAATGAGATTTTATATTTTCATATAAAAAATCAATTTTCTAAGGAAACTATGGAATTTTGGTAGTGATTACAGATTTCGATCCTTTTGGCTCTAGGACCTCTAATTTACGAAATGAATGAGATTTTATATTTTCATATAAAAAATCAATTTTCTAAGGAAATTATGGAATTTTGGGAGTGATTACAGATTTCGATCCTTTTGGCTCTAGGACCTCTAATTAACAAAATAAATGAGATTTTATGTTTTCATATAAAAAATCAATTTTCTAAGGAAATTATGGAATTTTGGTAGTGATTACAGATTTCGATCCTTTTGGCTCTAGGACCTCTAATTAACGAAATAAATGAGATTTTATGTTTTCATATAAAAAATCAATTTTCTAAGGAAATTATGGAATTTTGGTAGTGATTACAGATTTCGATCCTTTTGGCTCTAGGACCTCTAATTAACGAAATAAATGAGATTTTATGTTTTTATATAAAAAATCAATTTTCTAAGGAAATTATGGAATTTTGGTAGTGATTACAGATTTCGATCCTTTTGGCTCTAGGACCTCTAATTAACGAAATAAATGAGATTTTATGTTTTCATATAAAAAATCAATTTTCTAAGGAAATTATGGAATTTTGGTAGTGATTACAGATTTCGATCCTTTTGGCTCTAGGACCTCTAATTAACGAAATAAATGAGATTTTATATTTTCATATAAAAAATCAATTTTCTAAGGAAATTATGGAATTTTGGGAGTGATTACAGATTTTCCATAGAAAATCAATTTTCTTTGGGAAATATGGAATTTTGGTAGTGATTACAGATTTCGATCCTTTTGGCTCTAGGACCTCTTATTAACGAAATAAATGAGATTTTATATTTTCATATAAAAAATCAATTTTCTATGGAAAATATGGAATTTTGGTAGTGATTACAGATTTCGATCCTTTTGGCTCTAGGACCTCTAATTTAAGAAATAAATGAGATTTTATATTTTCATATAAAAAATCAATTTTCTTAGGAAATTATGGAATTTTGGTAGTGATTACAGATTTCGATCCTTTTGGCTCTAGGACCTCTAATTTACGAAATAAATGAGATTTTATATTTTCATATAAAAAATCAATTTTCTAAGGAAATTATGGAATTTTGGTAGTGATTACAGATTTCGATCCTTTTGGCTCTAGGACCTCTAATTAACGAAATAAATGAGATTTTATGTTTTCATATAAAAGATCAATTTTTTAAGGAAATTATGGAATTTTGGTAGTGATTACAGATTTCGATCCTTTTGGCTCTAGGACCTCTAATTAACGAAATAAATGAGATTTTATATTTTCATATAAAAAATCAATTTTCTAAGGAAACTATGGAATTTTGGTAGTGATTACAGATTTCGATCCTTTTGGCTCTAGGACCTCTAATTTACGAAATGAATGAGATTTTATATTTTCATATAAAAAATCAATTTTCTAAGGAAATTATGGAATTTTGGGAGTGATTACAGATTTCGATCCTTTTGGCTCTAGGACCTCTAATTAACGAAATAAATGAGATTTTATGTTTTCATATAAAAAATCAATTTTCTAAGGAAATTATGGAATTTTGGTAGTGATTACAGATTTCGATCCTTTTGGCTCTAGGACCTCTAATTAACGAAATAAATGAGATTTTATGTTTTCATATAAAAAATCAATTTTCTAAGGAAAATATGGAATTTTGGTAGTGATTACATATTTCGATCCTTTTGGCTCTAGGACCTCTAATTAACGAAATAAATGAGATTTTATGTTTTCATATAAAAAATCAATTTTCTATGGAAAATATGGAATTTTGGTAGTGATTACAGATTTCGATCCGTTTGGCTCTAGGACCTCTAATTAACGAAATACATGAGATTTTATGTTTTCATATAAAAGATCAATTTTCTAAGGAAATTATGGAATTTTGGTAGTGATTACAGATTTCGATCCTTTTGGCTCTAGGACCTCTAATTAACGAAATAAATGAGATTTTATATTTTCATATAAAAAATCAATTTTCTAAGGAAACTATGGAATTTTGGTAGTGATTACAGATTTCGATCCTTTTGGCCCAGGACCTCTAATTTACGAAATGAATGAGATTTTATATTTTCATATAAAAAATCAATTTTCTAAGGAAATTATGAAATTTTGGGAGTGATTACAGATTTCGATCCTTTTGGCTCTAGGACCTCTAATTAACGAAATAAATAAGATTTTATGTTTTCATATAAAAAATCAATTTTCTAAGGAAATTATGGAATTTTGGTAGTGATTACAGATTTCGATCCTTTTGGCTCTAGGACCTCTAATTAACGAAATAAATGAGATTTTATGTTTTCATATAAAAGATCAATTTTCTAAGGAAATTATGGAATTTTGGTAGTGATGACAGATTTGAATCCTTTTGGCTCTAGGACCTCTAATTAACGAAATAAATGAGATTTTATGTTTTCATATAAAAAATCAATTTTCTAAGGAAATTATGGAATTTTGGTAGTGATTACAGATTTCGATCCTTTTGGCTCTAGGACCTCTAATTAACGAAATAAATGAGATTTTATATTTTCATATAAAAAATCAATTTTCTAAGGAAACTATGGAATTTTGGTAGTGATTACAGATTTCGATCCTTTTGGCTCTAGGACCTCTAATTTACGAAATGAATGAGATTTTATATTTTCATATAAAAAATCAATTTTCTAAGGAAATTATGGAATTTTGGGAGTGATTACAGATTTCGATCCTTTTGGCTCTAGGACCTCTAATTAACAAAATAAATGAGATTTTATGTTTTCATATAAAAAATCAATTTTCTAAGGAAATTATGGAATTTTGGTAGTGATTACAGATTTCGATCCTTTTGGCTCTAGGACCTCTAATTAACGAAATAAATGAGATTTTATGTTTTCATATAAAAAATCAATTTTCTAAGGAAATTATGGAATTTTGGTAGTGATTACAGATTTCGATCCTTTTGGCTCTAGGACCTCTAATTAACGAAATAAATGAGATTTTATATTTTCATATAAAAAATCAATTTTCTAAGGAAACTATGGAATTTTGGTAGTGATTACAGATTTCGATCCTTTTGGCTCTAGGACCTCTAATTTACGAAATGAATGAGATTTTATATTTTCATATAAAAAATCAATTTTCTAAGGAAATTATGGAATTTTGGGAGTGATTACAGATTTCGATCCTTTTGGCTCTAGGACCTCTAATTAACAAAATAAATGAGATTTTATGTTTTCATATAAAAAATCAATTTTCTAAGGAAATTATGGAATTTTGGTAGTGATTACAGATTTCGATCCTTTTGGCTCTAGGACCTCTAATTAACGAAATAAATGAGATTTTATATTTTCATATAAAAAATCAATTTTCTAAGGAAACTATGGAATTTTGGTAGTGATTACAGATTTCGATCCTTTTGGCTCTAGGACCTCTAATTTACGAAATGAATGAGATTTTATATTTTCATATAAAAAATCAATTTTCTAAGGAAATTATGGAATTTTGGGAGTGATTACAGATTTCGATCCTTTTGGCTCTAGGACCTCTAATTAACAAAATAAATGAGATTTTATGTTTTCATATAAAAAATCAATTTTCTAAGGAAATTATGGAATTTTGGTAGTGATTACAGATTTCGATCCTTTTGGCTCTAGGACCTCTAATTAACAAAATAAATGAGATTTTATGTTTTCATATAAAAAATCAATTTTCTAAGGAAATTATGGAATTTTGGTAGTGATTACAGATTTCGATCCTTTTGGCTCTAGGACCTCTAATTTACGAAATAAATGAGATTTTATATTTTCATATAAAAAATCAATTTTCTAAGGAAATTATGGAATTTTGGTAGTGATTACAGATTTCGATCCTTTTGGCTCTAGGACCTCTAATTAACGAAATAAATGAGATTTTATATTTTCATATAAAAAATCAATTTTCTAAGGAAACTATGGAATTTTGGTAGTGATTACAGATTTCGATCCTTTTGGCTCTAGGACCTCTAATTAACAAAATAAATGAGATTTTATGTTTTCATATAAAAAATCAATTTTCTAAGGAAATTATGGAATTTTGGTAGTGATTACAGATTTCGATCCTTTTGGCTCTAGGACCTCTAATTAACGAAATAAATGAGATTTTATATTTTCATAAAAAAAATCAATTTTCTAAGGAAATTATGGAATTTTGGTAGTGATTACAGATTTCGATCCTTTTGGCTCTAGGACCTCTAATTAACGAAATAAATGAGATTTTATATTTTCATATAAAAAATCAATTTTCTAAGGAAACTATGGAATTTTGGGAGTGATTACAGATTTCGATCCTTTTGGCTCTAGGACCTCTAATTAACAAAATAAATGAGATTTTATGTTTTCATATAAAAAATCAATTTTCTAAGGAAATTATGGAATTTTGGTAGTGATTACAGATTTCGATCCTTTTGGCTCTAGGACCTCTAATTAACAAAATAAATGAGATTTTATGTTTTCATATAAAAAATCAATTTTCTAAGGAAATTATGGAATTTTGGTAGTGATTACAGATTTCGATCCTTTTGGCTCTAGGACCTCTAATTAACAAAATAAATGAGATTTTATATTTTCATATAAAAAATCAATTTTCTAAGGAAACTATGGAATTTTGGGAGTGATTACAGATTTCGATCCTTTTGGCTCTAGGACCTCTAATTAACAAAATAAATGAGATTTTATGTTTTCATATAAAAAATCAATTTTCTAAGGAAATTATGGAATTTTGGTAGTGATTACAGATCTTGATCCTTTTGGCTCTAGGACCTCTAATTAACAAAATAAATGAGATTTTATGTTTTCATATAAAAAATCAATTTTCTAAGGAAATTATGGAATTTTGGTAGTGATTACAGATTTCGATCCTTTTGGCTCTAGGACCTCTAATTAACGAAATAAATGAGATTTTATATTTTCATATAAAAAATCAATTTTCTAAGGAAACTATGGAATTTTGGGAGTGATTACAGATTTCGATCCTTTTGGCTCTAGGACCTCTAATTAACAAAATAAATGAGATTTTATGTTTTCATATAAAAAATCAATTTTCTAAGGAAATTATGGAATTTTGGTAGTGATTACAGATTTCGATCCTTTTGGCTCTAGGACCTCTAATTAACGAAATAAATGAGATTTTATATTTTCATATAAAAAATCAATTTTCTAAGGAAACTATGGAATTTTGGGAGTGATTACAGATTTCGATCCTTTTGGCTCTAGGACCTCTAATTAACAAAATAAATGAGATTTTATGTTTTCATATAAAAAATCAATTTTCTAAGGAAATTATGGAATTTTGGTAGTGATTACAGATTTCGATCCTTTTGGCTCTAGGACCTCTAATTAACGAAATAAATGAGATTTTATATTTTCATATAAAAAATCAATTTTCTAAGGAAACTATGGAATTTTGGGAGTGATTACAGATTTCGATCCTTTTGGCTCTAGGACCTCTAATTAACAAAATAAATGAGATTTTATGTTTTCATATAAAAAATCAATTTTCTAAGGAAATTATGGAATTTTGGTAGTGATTACAGATTTCGATCCTTTTGGCTCTAGGACCTCTAATTTACGAAATAAATGAGATTTTATATTTTCATATAAAAAATCAATTTTCTAAGGAAATTATGGAATTTTGGTAGTGATTACAGATTTCGATCCTTTTGGCTCTAGGACCTCTAATTAACGAAATAAATGAGATTTTATATTTTCATATAAAAAATCAATTTTCTAAGGAAACTATGGAATTTTGGGAGTGATTACAGATTTCGATCCTTTTGGCTCTAGGACCTCTAATTAACAAAATAAATGAGATTTTATGTTTTCATATAAAAAATCAATTTTCTAAGGAAATTATGGAATTTTGGTAGTGATTACAGATTTCGATCCTTTTGGCTCTAGGACCTCTAATTAACAAAATAAATGAGATTTTATGTTTTCATATAAAAAATCAATTTTCTAAGGAAATTATGGAATTTTGGTAGTGATTACAGATTTCGATCCTTTTGGCTCTAGGACCTCTAATTAACGAAATAAATGAGATTTTATATTTTCATATAAAAAATCAATTTTCTAAGGAAACTATGGAATTTTGGGAGTGATTACAGATTTCGATCCTTTTGGCTCTAGGACCTCTAATTAACAAAATAAATGAGATTTTATGTTTTCATATAAAAAATCAATTTTCTAAGGAAATTATGGAATTTTGGTAGTGATTACAGATTTCGATCCTTTTGGCTCTAGGACCTCTAATTAACGAAATAAATGAGATTTTATATTTTCATATAAAAAATCAATTTTCTAAGGAAACTATGGAATTTTGGGAGTGATTACAGATTTCGATCCTTTTGGCTCTAGGACCTCTAATTAACAAAATAAATGAGATTTTATGTTTTCATATAAAAAATCAATTTTCTAAGGAAATTATGGAATTTTGGTAGTGATTACAGATTTCGATCCTTTTGGCTCTAGGACCTCTAATTAACAAAATAAATGAGATTTTATGTTTTCATATAAAAAATCAATTTTCTAAGGAAATTATGGAATTTTGGTAGTGATTACAGATTTCGATCCTTTTGGCTCTAGGACCTCTAATTAACGAAATAAATGAGATTTTATATTTTCATATAAAAAATCAATTTTCTAAGGAAACTATGGAATTTTGGTAGTGATTACAGATTTCGATCCTTTTGGCTCTAGGACCTCTAATTTACGAAATGAATGAGATTTTATATTTTCATATAAAAAATCAATTTTCTAAGGAAATTATGGAATTTTGGGAGTGATTACAGATTTCGATCCTTTTGGCTCTAGGACCTCTAATTAACAAAATAAATGAGATTTTATGTTTTCATATAAAAAATCAATTTTCTAAGGAAATTATGGAATTTTGGTAGTGATTACAGATTTCGATTCTTTTGGCTCTAGGACCTCTAATTTACGAAATAAATGAGATTTTATATTTTCATATAAAAAATCAATCTTCTAAGGAAATTATGGAATTTTGGTAGTGATTACAGATTTCGATCCTTTTGGCTCTAGGACCTCTAATTAACGAAATAAATGAGATTTTATATTTTCATATAAAAAATCAATTTTCTAAGGAAACTATGGAATTTTGGTAGTGATTACAGATTTCGATCCTTTTGGCTCTAGGACCTCTAATTTACGAAATGAATGAGATTTTATATTTTCATATAAAAAATCAATTTTCTAAGGAAATTATGGAATTTTGGGAGTGATTACAGATTTCGATCCTTTTGGCTCTAGGACCTCTAATTAACAAAATAAATGAGATTTTATGTTTTCATATAAAAAATCAATTTTCTAAGGAAATTATGGAATTTTGGTAGTGATTACAGATTTCGATCCTTTTGGCTCTAGGACCTCTAATTAACAAAATAAATGAGATTTTATGTTTTCATATAAAAAATCAATTTTCTAAGGAAATTATGGAATTTTGGTAGTGATTACAGATTTCGATCCTTTTGGCTCTAGGACCTCTAATTTACGAAATAAATGAGATTTTATATTTTCATATAAAAAATCAATTTTCTAAGGAAATTATGGAATTTTGGTAGTGATTACAGATTTCGATCCTTTTGGCTCTAGGACCTCTAATTAACGAAATTAATGAGATTTTATGTTTTCATATAAAAAATCAATTTTCTAAGGAAATTATGGAATTTTGGTAGTGATTACAGATTTCGATCCTTTTGGCTCTAGGACCTCTAATTAACGAAATAAATGAGATTTTATGTTTTCATATAAAAAATCAATTTTCTAAGGAAATTATGGAATTTTGGTAGTGATTACAGATTTCGATCCTTTTGGCTCTAGGACCTCTAATTAACGAAATAAATGAGATTTTAATATTTTCATATAAAAAATCAATTTTCTAAGGAAATTATGGAATTTTGGTAGTGATTACAGATTTCGATCCTTTTGGCACTAGGACCTCTAATTAACGAAATAAATGAGATTTTATATTTTCATATAAAAAATCAATTTTCTAAGGAAATTATGGAATTTTGGGAGTGATTACAGATTTTCCATAGAAAATCAATTTTCTTTGGGAAATATGGAATTTTGGTAGTGATTACAGATTTCGATCCTTTTGGCTCTAGGACCTCTTATTAACGAAATAAATGAGATTTTATATTTTCATATAAAAAATCAATTTTCTATGGAAAATATGGAATTTTGGTAGTGATTACAGATTTCGATCCTTTTGGCTCTAGGACCTCTAATTTACGAAATAAATGAGATTTTATATTTTCATATAAAAAATCAATTTTCTAAGGAAATTATGGAATTTTGGTAGTGATTACAGATTTCGATCCTTTTGGCTCTAGGACCTCTAATTTACGAAATAAATGAGATTTTATATTTTCATATAAAAAATCAATTTTCTAAGGAAATTATGGAATTTTGGTAGTGATTACAGATTTCGATCCTTTTGGCTCTAGGACCTCTAATTTACGAAATGAATGAGATTTTATATTTTCATATAAAAAATCAATTTTCTAAGGAAATTATGGAATTTTGGTAGTGATTACAGATTTCGATCCTTTTGGCTCTAGGACCTCTAATTAACGAAATAAATGAGATTTTATGTTTTCATATAAAAAATCAATTTTCTAAGGAAATTATGGAATTTTGGTAGTGATTACAGATTTCGATCTTTTTGGCTCTAGGACCTCTAATTAACGAAATAAATGAGATTTTATGTTTTCATATAAAAAATCAATTTTCTAAGGAAAATATGGAATTTTGGTAGTGATTACAGATTCGATCCTTTTGGCTCTAGGACCTCTAATTGACGAAATAAATGAGATTTTATGTTTTCATATAAAAAATCAATTTTCTATGGAAAATATGGAATTTTGGTAGTGATTGCAGATTTCGATCCTTTTGGCTCTTGGACCTCTAATTAACGAAATAAATGAGATTTTATGTTTTCATATAAAAGATCAATTTTCTAAGGAAATTATGGAATTTTGGTAGTGATTACAGATTTCGATCCTTTTGGCTCTAGCACCTCTAATTAACGAAATAAATGAGATTTTATGTTTTCATATAAAAGATCAATTTTCTAAGGAAATTATGGAATTTTGGTAGTGATTACAGATTTCGATCCGTTTGGCTCTAGGACCTCTAATTAACGAAATACATGAGATTTTATGTTTTCATATAAAAGATCAATTTTCTAAGGAAATTATGGAATTTTGGTAGTGATTACAGATTTCGATCCTTTTGGCTCTAGGACCTCTAATTAACGAAATAAATGAGATTTTATATTTTCATATAAAAAATCAATTTTCTAAGGAAACTATGGAATTTTGGTAGTGATTACAGATTTCGATCCTTTTGGCTCTAGGACCTCTAATTTACGAAATGAATGAGATTTTATATTTTCATATAAAAAATCAATTTTCTAAGGAAATTATGGAATTTTGGGAGTGATTACAGATTTCGATCCTTTTGGCTCTAGGACCTCTAATTAACGAAATAAATGAGATTTTAATATAAAAAATCAATTTTCTAAGGAAACTATGGAATTTTGGTAGTGATTACAGATTTCGATCCTTTTGGCTCTTGGACCTCTAATTAACGAAATAAATGAGATTTTATATTTTCATATAAAAAATAAATTTTCTAAGGAGATTATGGAATTTTGGGAGTGATTACAGATTTCGATCCTTTTGGCTCTAGAACCTCTAATTAACGAAATAAATGAGATTTTATATTTTCATATAAAAAATCAATTTTCTAAGGAAATTATGGAATTTTGGTAGTGATTACAGATTTCGATCCTTTTGGCTCTAGGACCTCTAATTTACGAAATAAATGAGATTTTATATTTTCATATAAAAAATCAATTTTCTAAGGAAATTATGGAATTTTGGTAGTGATTACAGATTTCGATCCTTTTGGCTCTAGGACCTCTAATTAACGAAATAAATGAGATTTTATATTTTCATATAAAAAATCAATTTTCTAAGGAAACTATGGAATTTTGGTAGTGATTACAGATTTCGATCCTTTTGGCTCTAGGACCTCTAATTTACGAAATGAATGAGATTTTATATTTTCATATAAAAAATCAATTTTCTAAGGAAATTATGGAATTTTGGGAGTGATTACAGATTTCGATCCTTTTGGCTCTAGGACCTCTAATTAACGAAATAAATGAGATTTTATGTTTTCATATAAAAAATCAATTTTCTAAGGAAACTATGGAATTTTGGTAGTGATTACAGATTTCGATCCTTTTGGCTCTAGGACCTCTAATTTACGAAATAAATGAGATTTTATATTTTCATATAAAAAATCAATTTTCTAAGGAAATTATGGAATTTTGGTAGTGATTACAGATTTCGATCCTTTTGGCTCTAGGACCTCTAATTTACGAAATAAATGAGATTTTATATTTTCATATAAAAAATCAATTTTCTAAGGAAATTATGGAATTTTGGTAGTGATTACAGATTTCGATCCTTTTGGCTCTAGGACCTCTAATTTACGAAATAAATGAGATTTTATATTTTCATATAAAAAATCAATTTTCTAAGGAAATTATGGAATTTTGGTAGTGATTACAGATTTCGATCCTTTTGGCTCTAGGACCTCTAATTAACGAAATTAATGAGATTTTATGTTTTCATATAAAAAATCAATTTTCTAAGGAAATTATGGAATTTTGGTAGTGATTACAGATTTCGATCCTTTTGGCTCTAGGACCTCTAATTAACGAAATAAATGAGATTTTATGTTTTCATATAAAAAATCAATTTTCTAAGGAAATTATGGAATTTTGGTAGTGATTACAGATTTCGATCCTTTTGGCTCTAGGACCTCTAATTAACGAAATAAATGAGATTTTAATATTTTCATATAAAAAATCAATTTTCTAAGGAAATTATGGAATTTTGGTAGTGATTACAGATTTCGATCCTTTTGGCACTAGGACCTCTAATTAACGAAATAAATGAGATTTTATATTTTCATATAAAAAATCAGTTTTCTAAGGAAATTATGGAATTTTGGGAGTGATTACAGATTTTCCATAGAAAATCAATTTTCTTTGGGAAATATGGAATTTTGGTAGTGATTACAGATTTCGATCCTTTTGGCTCTAGGACCTCTAATTAACGAAATTAATGAGATTTTATGTTTTCATATAAAAAATCAATTTTCTATGGAAAATATGGAATTTTGGTAGTGATTACAGATTTCGATCCTTTTGGCTCTAGGACCTCTAATTTACGAAATAAATGAGATTTTATATTTTCATATAAAAAATCAATTTTCTAAGGAAATTATGGAATTTTGGTAGTGATTACAGATTTCGATCCTTTTGGCTCTAGGACCTCTAATTTACGAAATAAATGAGATTTTATATTTTCATATAAAAAATCAATTTTCTAAGGAAATTATGGAATTTTGGTAGTGATTACAGATTTCGATCCTTTTGGCTCTAGGACCTCTAATTTACGAAATGAATGAGATTTTATATTTTCATATAAAAAATCAATTTTCTAAGGAAATTATGGAATTTTGGTAGTGATTACAGATTTCGATCCTTTTGGCTCTAGGACCTCTAATTAACGAAATAAATGAGATTTTATGTTTTCATATAAAAAATCAATTTTCTAAGGAAATTATGGAATTTTGGTAGTGATTACAGATTTCGATCTTTTTGGCTCTAGGACCTCTAATTAACGAAATAAATGAGATTTTATGTTTTCATATAAAAAATCAATTTTCTAAGGAAAATATGGAATTTTGGTAGTGATTACAGATTCGATCCTTTTGGCTCTAGGACCTCTAATTGACGAAATAAATGAGATTTTATGTTTTCATATAAAAAATCAATTTTCTATGGAAAATATGGAATTTTGGTAGTGATTGCAGATTTCGATCCTTTTGGCTCTTGGACCTCTAATTAACGAAATAAATGAGATTTTATGTTTTCATATAAAAGATCAATTTTCTAAGGAAATTATGGAATTTTGGTAGTGATTACAGATTTCGATCCTTTTGGCTCTAGCACCTCTAATTAACGAAATAAATGAGATTTTATGTTTTCATATAAAAGATCAATTTTCTAAGGAAATTATGGAATTTTGGTAGTGATTACAGATTTCGATCCGTTTGGCTCTAGGACCTCTAATTAACGAAATACATGAGATTTTATGTTTTCATATAAAAGATCAATTTTCTAAGGAAATTATGGAATTTTGGTAGTGATTACAGATTTCGATCCTTTTGGCTCTAGGACCTCTAATTAACGAAATAAATGAGATTTTATATTTTCATATAAAAAATCAATTTTCTAAGGAAACTATGGAATTTTGGTAGTGATTACAGATTTCGATCCTTTTGGCTCTAGGACCTCTAATTTACGAAATGAATGAGATTTTATATTTTCATATAAAAAATCAATTTTCTAAGGAAATTATGGAATTTTGGGAGTGATTACAGATTTCGATCCTTTTGGCTCTAGGACCTCTAATTAACGAAATAAATGAGATTTTATGTTTTCATATAAAAAATCAATTTTCTAAGGAAACTATGGAATTTTGGTAGTGATTACAGATTTCGATCCTTTTGGCTCTTGGACCTCTAATTAACGAAATAAATGAGATTTTATATTTTCATATAAAAAATAAATTTTCTAAGGAAATTATGGAATTTTGGGAGTGATTACAGATTTCGATCCTTTTGGCTCTAGAACCTCTAATTAACGAAATAAATGAGATTTTATATTTTCATATAAAAAATCAATTTTCTAAGGAAATTATGGAATTTTGGTAGTGATTACAGATTTCGATCCTTTTGGCTCTAGGACCTCTAATTTACGAAATAAATGAGATTTTATATTTTCATATAAAAAATCAATTTTCTAAGGAAATTATGGAATTTTGGTAGTGATTACAGATTTCGATCTTTTTGGCTCTAGGACCTCTAATTAAAGAAATAAATGAGATTTTATGTTTTCATATAAAAGATCAATTTTTTAAGGATATTATGGAATTTTGGTAGTGATTACAGATTTCGATCCTTTTGGCTCTAGGACCTCTAATTAACGAAATAAATGAGATTTTATGTTTTCATATAAAAAATCAATTTTCTAAGGAAATTATGGAATTTTGGGAGTGATTACAGATTTCGATCCTTTTGGCTCTAGAACCTCTAATTAACGAAATAAATGAGATTTTATATTTTCATATAAAAAATCAATTTTCTAAGGAAATTATGGAATTTTGGTAGTGATTACAGATTTCGATCCTTTTGGCTCTTGGACCTCTAATTAACGAAATAAATGAGATTTTATATTTTCATATAAAAAATCAATTTTCTAAGGAAATTATGGAATTTTGGGAGTGATTACAGATTTCGATCCTTTTGGCTCTAGGACCTCTAATTAACGAAATAAATGAGATTTTATGTTTTCATATAAAAAATCAATTTTCTAAGGAAATTATGGAATTTTGGTAGTGATTACAGATTTCGATCCTTTTGGCTCTAGGACCTCTAATTAACGAAATAAATGAGATTTTATATTTTCATATAAAAAATCAATTTTCTAAGGAAACTATGGAATTTTGGTAGTGATTACAGATTTCGATCCTTTTGGCTCTAGGACCTCTAATTTACGAAATGAATGAGATTTTATATTTTCATATAAAAAATCAATTTTCTAAGGAAATTATGGAATTTTGGGAGTGATTACAGATTTCGATCCTTTTGGCTCTAGGACCTCTAATTAACGAAATAAATGAGATTTTATGTTTTCATATAAAAAATCAATTTTCTAAGGAAATTATGGAATTTTGGTAGTGATTACAGATTTCGATCCTTTTGGCTCTAGGACCTCTAATTAACGAAATAAATGAGATTTTATGTTTTCATATAAAAAATCAATTTTCTAAGGAAAATATGGAATTTTGGTAGTGATTACAGATTCGATCCTTTTGGCTCTAGGACCTCTAATTAACGAAATAAATGAGATTTTATGTTTTCATATAAAAAATCAATTTTCTATGGAAAATATGGAATTTTGGTAGTGATTGCAGATTTCGATCCTTTATGGCTCTTGGACCTCTAATTAACGAAATAAATGAGATTTTATGTTTTCATATAAAAGATCAATTTTCTAAGGAAATTATGGAATTTTGGTAGTGATTACAGATTTCGATCCTTTTAGCTCTAGGACCTCTAATTAACGAAATAAATGAGATTTTATGTTTTCATATAAAAGATCAATTTTCTAAGGAAATTATGGAATTTTGGTAGTGATTACAGATTTCGATCCTTTTGGCTCTAGGACCTCTAATTAACGAAATAAATGAGATTTTATATTTTCATATAAAAAATCAATTTTCTATGGAAAATATGGAATTTTGGTAGTGATTACAGATTTTGATCCTTTTGGCTCTAGGACCTCTAATTAACGAAATTAATGAGATTTTATATTTTCATATAAAAAATCAATTTTCTATGGAAAATATGGAATTTTGGTAGTGATAACAGATTTCGATCCTTTTGGCTCTAGGACCTCTAATTAACGAAATAAATGAGATTTTATATTTTCATATAAAAAATCAATTTTCTATGGAAAATATGGAATTTTGGTAGTGATTACAGATTTCGATCCTTTTGGCTCTAGGACCTCTAATTAACGAAATAAATGAGATTTTATATTTTCATATAAAAAATCAATTTTCTATGGAAAATATGGAATTTTGGTAGTGATTACAGATTTCGATCCTTTTGGCTCTAGGACCTCTAATTAACGAAATAAATGAGATTTTATATTTTCATATAAAAAATCAATTTTCTATGGAAAATATGGAATTTTGGTAGTGATTACAGATTTCGATCCTTTTGGCTCTAGGACCTCTAATTAACGAAATAAATGAGATTTTATATTTTCATATAAAAAATCAATTTTCTATGGAAAATATGGAATTTTGGTAGTGATTACAGATTTCGATCCTTTTGGCTCTAGGACCTCTAATTAACGAAATAAATGAGATTTTATATTTTCATATAAAAAATCAATTTTCTATGGAAAATATGGAATTTTGGTAGTGATTACAAAATTCGATCCTTTTGGCTCTAGGACCTCTAATTAACGAAATAAATGAGATTTTATATTTTCATATAAAAAATCAATTTTCTATGGAAAATATGGAATTTTGGTAGTGATTACAGATTTCGATCCTTTTGGCTCTTGGACCTCTAATTAACGAAATAAATGAGATTTTATATTTTCATATAAAAAATCAATTTTCTATGGAAAATATGGAATTTTGGTAGTGATTACAGATTTCGATCCTTTTGGCTCTAGGACCTCTAATTAACGAAATAAATGAGATTTTATATTTTCATATAAAAAATCAATTTTCTATGGAAAATATGGAATTTTGGTAGTGATTACAGATTTCGATCCTTTTGGCTCTAGGACCTCTAATTAACGAAATAAATGAGATTTTATATTTTCATATAAAAAATCAATTTTCTATGGAAAATATGGAATTTTGGTAGTGATTACAGATTTCGATCCTTTTGGCTCTAGGACCTCTAATTAACGAAATAAATGAGATTTTATATTTTCATATAAAAAATCAATTTTCTATGGAAAATATGGAATTTTGGTAGTGATTACAGATTTCGATCCTTTTGGCTCTAGGACCTCTAATTAACGAAATAAATGAGATTTTATATTTTCATATAAAAAATCAATTTTCTATGGAAAATATGGAATTTTGGTAGTGATTACAGATTTCGATCCTTTTGGCTCTAGGACCTCTTATTAACGAAATAAATGAGATTTTATATTTTCATATAAAAAATCAATTTTCTATGGAAAATATGGAATTTTGGTAGTGATTACAGATTTTGATCCTTTTGGCTCTTGGACCTCTAATTAACGAAATAAATGAGATTTTATATTTTCATATAAAAAATCAATTTTCTATGGAAAATATGGAATTTTGGTAGTGATTACAGATTTCGATCCTTTTGGCTCTAGGACCTCTAATTAACGAAATAAATGAGATTTTATATTTTCATATAAAAAATCAATTTTCTATGGAAAATATGGAATTTTGGTAGTGATTACAGATTTCGATCCTTTTGGCTCTAGGACCTCTAATTAACGAAATAAAGGAGATTTTATATTTTCATATAAAAAATCAATTTTCTATGGAAAATATGGAATTTTGGTAGTGATTACAGATTTCGATCCTTTTGGCTCTAGGACCTCTAATTAACGAAATAAATGAGATTTTATATTTTCATATAAAAAATCAATTTTCTATGGAAAATATGGAATTTTGGTAGTGATTACAGATTTCGATCCTTTTGGCTCTAGGACCTCTAATTAACGAAATAAATGAGATTTTATATTTTCATATAAAAAATCAATTTTCTATGGAAAATATGGAATTTTGGTAGTGATTACAGATTTTCCATAGAAAATCAATTTTCTTTGGGAAATATGGAATTTTGGTAGTGATTACAGATTTCGATCCTTTTGGCTCTAGGACCTCTAATTAACGAAATAAATGAGATTTTATATTTTCATATAAAAAATCAATTTTCTATGGAAAATATGGAATTTTGGTAGTGATTACAGATTTCGATCCTTTTGGCTCTAGGACCTCTAATTAACGAAATAAATGAGATTTTATATTTTCATATAAAAAATCAATTTTCTAAGGAAAATATGGAAGTTTGGTAGTGATTACAGATTTCGATCCTTTTGGCTCTAGGACCTCTAATTAACGAAATAAATGAGATTTTATATTTTCATATAAAAAATCAATTTTCTATGGAAAATATGGAATTTTGGTAGTGATTACAGATTTCGATCCTTTTGGCTCTAGGACCTCTAATTAACGAAATAAATGAGATTTTATATTTTCATATAAAAAATCAATTTTCTATGGAAAATATGGAATTTTGGTAGTGATTACAGATTTCGATCCTTTTGGCTCTAGGACCTCTAATTAACGAAATAAATGAGATTTTATATTTTCATATAAAAAATAAATTTTCTAAGGAAAATATGGAATTTTGGTAGTGATTACAGATTTTCCATAGAAAATCAATTTTCTTTGGGAAATATGGAATTTTGGTAGTGATTACAGATTTCGATCCTTTTGGCTCTAGGACCTCTAATTAACGAAATAAATGAGATTTTATATTTTCATATAAAAAATCAATTTTCTATGGAAAATATGGAATTTTGGTAGTGATTACAGATTTCGATCCTTTTGGCTCTAGCACCTCTAATTTACGAAATAAATGAGATTTTATATTTTCATATAAAAAATCAATTTTCTAAGGAAATTATGGAATTTTGGTAGTGATTACAGATTTCGATCCTTTTGGCTCTTGGACCTCTAATTAACGAAATAAATGAGATTTTATATTTTCATATAAAAAATCAATTTTCTATGGAAAATATGGAATTTTGGTAGTGATTACAGATTTCGATCCTTTTGGCTCTAGGACCTCTAATTAACGAAATAAATTAGATTTTATATTTTCATATAAAAAATATATTTTCTATGGAAAATATGGAATTTTGGTAGTGATTACAGATTTCGATCCTTTTGGCTCTAGGACCTCTAATTAACGAAATAAATGAGATTTTATATTTTCATATAAAAAATCAATTTTCTATGGAAAATATGGAATTTTGGTAGTGATTACAGATTTCGATCCTTTTGGCTCTTGGACCTCTAATTAACGAAATAAATGAGATTTTATATTTTCATATAAAAAATCAATTTTCTATGGAAAATATGGAATTTTGGTAGTGATTACAGATTTCGATCCTTTTGGCTCTAGGACCTCTAATTAACGAAATAAATGAGATTTTATATTTTCATATAAAAAATCAATTTTCTATGGAAAATATGGAATTTTGGTAGTGATTACAGATTTCGATCCTTTTGGCTCTAGGACCTCTAATTAACGAAATAAATGAGATTTTATATTTTCATATAAAAAATCAATTTTCTATGGAAAATATGGAATTTTGGTAGTGATTACAGATTTCGATCCTTTTGGCTCTAGGACCTCTAATTAACGAAATAAATGAGATTTTATATTTTCATATAAAAAATCAATTTTCTATGGAAAATATGGAATTTTGGTAGTGATTACAGATTTCGATCCTTTTGGCTCTAGGACCTCTAATTAACGAAATAAATGAGATTTTATATTTTCATATAAAAAAATCAATTTTCTATGGAAAATATGGAATTTTGGTAGTGATTACAGATTTCGATCCTTTTGGCTCTAGGACCTCTAATTAACGAAATAAATGAGATTTTATATTTTCATATAAAAAATCAATTTTCTATGGAAAATATGGAATTTTGGTAGTGATTACAGATTTCGATCCTTTTGGCTCTAGGACCTCTAATTAACGAAATAAATGAGATTTTATATTTTCATATAAAAAATCAATTTTCTATGGAAAATATGGAATTTTGGTAGTGATTACAGATTTCGATCCTTTTGGCTCTAGGACCTCTAATTAACGAAATAAATGAGATTTTATATTTTCATATAAAAAATCAATTTTCTAAGGAAAATATGGAATTTTGGTAGTGATTACAGATTTTCCACAGAAAATCAATTTTCTTTGGGAAATATGGAATTTTGGTAGTGATTACAGATTTCGATCCTTTTGGCTCTAGGACCTCTAATTAACGAAATAAATGAGATTTTATATTTTCATATAAAAAATCAATTTTCTAAGGAAATTATGGAATTTTGGTAGTGATTACAGATTTCGATCCTTTTGGCTCTAGGACCTCTAATTAACGAAATAAATGAGATTTTATATTTTCATATAAAAAATCAATTTTCTAAGGAAAATATGGAATTTTGGTAGTGATTACAGATTTCGATCCTTTTGGCTCTAGGACCTCTAATTAACGAAATAAATGAGATTTTATATTTTCATATAAAAAATCAATTTTCTAAGGAAAATATAGAGTTTTGGTAGTGATTACAGATTTCGATCCTTTTGGCTCTAGGACCTCTAATTAACGAAATAAATGAGATTTTATATTTTCATATAAAAAATCAATTTTCTAAGAAAATTATGGAATTTTGGTAGTGATTACAGATTTCGATCCTTTTGGCTCTAGGACCTCTAATTAACGAAATAAATGAGATTTTATATTTTCATATAAAAAATCAATTTTCTATGGAAAATATGGAATTTTGGTAGTGATTACAGATTTCGATCCTTTTGGCTCTTGGACCTCTAATTAACGAAATAAATGAGATTTTATATTTTCATATAAAAAATCAATTTTCTATGGAAAATATGGAATTTTGGTAGTGATTACATATTTCGATCCTTTTGGCTCTAGGACCACTAATTAACGAAATAAATGAGATTTTATATTTTCATATAAAAAATCAATTTTCTATGGAAAATATGGAATTTTGGTAGTGATAACAGATTTCGATCCTTTTGGCTCTAGGACCTCTAATTAACGAAATAAATGAGATTTTATATTTTCATATAAAAAATCAATTTTCTATGGAAAATATGGAATTTTGGTAGTGATTACAGATTTCGATCCTTTTGGCTCTAGGACCTCTAATTAACGAAATAAATGAGATTTTATATTTTCATATAAAAAATCAATTTTCTATGGAAAATATGGAATTTTGGTAGTGATTACAGATTTCGATCCTTTTGGCTCTAGGACCTCTAATTAACGAAATAAATGAGATTTTATATTTTCATATAAAAAATCAATTTTCTATGGAAAATATGGAATTTTGGTAGTGATTACAGATTTCGATCCTTTTGGCTCTAGGACCTCTAATTAACGAAATAAATGAGATTTTATATTTTCATATAAAAAATCAATTTTCTATGGAAAATATGGAATTTTGGTAGTGATTACAGATTTCGATCCTTTTGGCTCTAGGACCTCTAATTAACGAAATAAATGAGATTTTATATTTTCATATAAAAAATCAATTTTCTAAGGAAAATATGGAATTTTGGTAGTGATTACAGATTTTCCATAGAAAATCAATTTTATTTGGGAAATATGGAATTTTGGTAGTGATTACAGATTTCGATCCTTTTGGCTCTAGGACCTCTAATTAACGCAATAAATGAGATTTTATATTTTCATATAAAAAATCAATTTTCTATGGAAAATATGGAATTTTGGTAGTGATTACAGATTTCGATCCTTTTGGCTCTAGGACCTCTAATTAACGAAATAAATGAGATTTTATATTTTCATATAAAAAATCAATTTTCTATGGAAAATATGGAATTTTGGTAGTGATTACAGATTTCGATCCTTTTGGCTCTAGGACCTCTAATTTACGAAATAAATGAGATTTTATATTTTCATATAAAAAATCAATTTTCTAAGGAAATTATGGAATTTTGGGAGTGATTACAGATTTCGATCCTTTTGGCTCTAGGACCTCTAATTAACGAAATAAATGAGATTTTATGTTTTCATATAAAAAATCAATTTTCTATGGAAAATATGGAATTTTGGTAGTGATTACAGATTTCGATCCTTTTGGCTCTAGGACCTCTAATTAACGAAATAAATGAGATTTTATAGTGATTACAGATTTCGATCCTTTTGGCTCTAGGACCTCTAATTAACGAAATAAATGAGATTTTATATTTTCATATAAAAAATCAATTTTCTAAGGAAATTATGGAATTTTGGTAGTGATTACAGATTTCGATCCTTTTGGCTCTAGGACCTCTTATTAACGAAATAAATGAGATTTTATATTTTCATATAAAAAATCAATTTTCTAAGGAAAATATGGAATTTTGGTAGTGATTACAGATTTCGATCCTTTTGGCTCTAGGACCTCTAATTAACGAAATAAATGAGATTTTATATTTTCATATAAAAAATCAATTTTCTAAGGAAAATATGGAATTTTGGTAGTGATTACAGATTTCGATCCTTTTGGCTCTAGGACCTCTAATTAACGAAATAAATGAGATTTTATATTTTCATATAAAAAATCAATTTTCTAAGAAAATTATGGAATTTTGGTAGTGATTACAGATTTCGATCCTTTTGGCTCTAGGACCTCTAATTTACGAAATAAATGAGATTTTATATTTTCATATAAAAAATCAATTTTCTAAGGAAATTATGGAATTTTGGTAGTGATTACAGATTTCGATCCTTTTGGCTCTAGGACCTCTAATTAACGAAATAAATGAGATTTTATATTTTCATATATAAAATCAATTTTCTAAGGAAATTATGGAATTTTGGGAGTGATTACAGATTTCGATCCTTTTGGCTCTAGGACCTCTAATTAACGAAATAAATGAGATTTTATGTTTTCATATAAAAGATCAATTTTCTAAGGAAATTATGGAATTTTGGTAGTGATTACAGATTTCGATCCTTTTGGCTCTAGGACCTCTAATTAACGAAATAAATGAGATTTTATGTTTTCATATAAAAGATCAATTTTCTAAGGAAATTATAGAATTTTGGTAGTGATTACAGATTTCGATCCTTTTGGCTCTAGGACCTCTAATTAACGAAATAAATGAGATTTTATATTTTCATATAAAAAATCAATTTTCTAAGGAAATTATGGAATTTTGGTAGTGATTACAGATTTCGATCCTTTTGGCTCTAGGACCTCTAATTAACGAAATAAATGAGATTTTATATTTTCATATTGTCTAAACTCGGGTTTAGACAATATAATTTTTTGATAATAGGGCTATTTATGCCACATGAATTTTGTCTTTTGAATTGTAACGTACATATACTGAATATGAGTTTGAATTTGAATTGGGAAAAAATTGTATTAAGCAAAGTTAAAATTAAGGAAAATTATGAAGTTTAATACCAATAAAAATATTAAACACAGTCAATAAATGTAAATGAATGAGAACTTGAAATAGATTAAATGAATTATGTAAATAATGTATGTAAAATTGAATTGTAAATGTTCCTAATATAATGCCAACCTTGAAGTATAGATGGCACCAAGAAATAGCCTTGTAACGTAATTAAATTGGTAACGTGTAGTAATTACGGATTTATTCCAAATTTGTTCGGCTTTTACAAGCCGAAGACGTTTTAAGAAAAAGATTTTTTTTTTGTTGATTAACTCGGTCACTTTTTGCTTAGCAACAGAAGCCAACAGTTGCACTTCAACTTTTAAAACGTTACAACGGCTACAAAATTTACATAAAAAAAAAATTTATCATTGTACCTACCTACCTATAAATACTTACCATACCCTTGAAATATTAAATAATAAAATACTCACCTGAATACTACAAATTAAACCAAATACTTACCCTGTTTATCATTGCAACACAAAGGAAACCCCAAACCCAAAGGTAACTATCGATCTCAGTTAGTAATTTGCAATCCAATTGGAAAAGAAATAATTTAATAAATTCTCTTATTTCTTTTCCCACCTACAATTGTAACCACTCTTACGAGTGATTGCAATTATAGTCTTCTTTTGAACAACTACCAAAGTTCAGTACCCTGCAGCTCTGCAACCCAAAAGAAGATTATTTAACGTTCTGTGTACATCCCTTAACACACAGAACTACATGGTCCTTCGACTATTCAACCAGTGGTCATAAGAGAAAAAGCATCACTCAAGACGTCAAAGATCAGCGAGTTAAAAGACAATTGTCCATTACAAAAAAGGAAGGGAGTAAAATTGAAAAATAAAAAAAAGGAGAATTATGAGGTAAATTATTCATGTTAAATCTTAATGAATTCAGTAATCGAAAAAGCACAAGCAAAGTAAGCCGACGGCAGTGCGTGAAAAGTAAAAATATAAAAGAAAGTAGAAATCGCCAATACAACAAAAATTTGCCTAAAAATAAATATAAAAAGTGCCTAATATTGATTTAAAAAGAAAAAGTTGAAATAGTAAAGAAAATATTAGAAAAAAATCGTAAAATGTCCCTATGAAAAATAATAGTAAAATTTAGTTGAAAAGGAAAAGTGAAGTCAAAAAGAAAGAAAATTTTTTAAGAAATTAATACCTACCTATGAGTAGAAAGGAAAAAGTGCCTAGATACCTATTACAAAAAATAAAAGGAATATAAAAATTGGAAAAGTTAGCGGAAAAAAGAAATGAAAAAATTAAATAAAAGTATAAATTATTTAAATATCCATACATATGTGGAAAAAAAGTTAATTTGAGAGGTACAAAAAGAGGAAAGAGTGAAAAAAAAATCAAGAAAAGGCTAAGTCTGATAGTTTAATTTGAAAATATTGAAAGTTAAAAGTGAAAAAAGGAGAAAAAGAAGGATTAACAAATCATAAAAAAGTGGAAAAAATTATATATTTACAGTTCAACCTTGAATAAGGCCAAATTGTTTGTACCCATATTATATCGAAACATAATACCTAGGTACCGTTTTTTATCCAGGTTCTATATTTATGCACATATGTGTACATACAAAGTTGTGTTAAAAGTTAAATAAAAAAAAAAATAATTCCCCTTCGGTTCTCTTAATGTGGTAAAATTAATTTTGTGCAAAGAGTTAAAGGAGAATCGGCTCTACTTTCATAAAAGGGGAAAGTTATTTAAGAATAGAATTGATTAAATACTTTACCTATACATAAAACATAAAGCAAAAAGAGAAATAAATAGGAAAATAATTGTTTCACGAATTTATTTTTTTTTAAACCCCTTATTAAGAAAAAACAAATAATACAAACGGCAAATAAATAAGAAAAAAATTGATTTGGCTTGTAACTCTTTGCTTGTGCTATCTACCCCTTAAACTTATTCGTTGTAAATACAAACACACCTACTCGTCAGTTAATGCATAAGAGAAAAACTTATTTGGTGAGCGAATTCTCTTAATTCATACTGACAAAGTATAA
This sequence comes from Pollenia labialis, assembly GCA_949318255.1. Classification (NCBI taxonomy): domain Eukaryota; kingdom Metazoa; phylum Arthropoda; class Insecta; order Diptera; family Polleniidae; genus Pollenia; species Pollenia labialis. The sequence continues at coordinate 197,421,438 of OX439139.1, read as the reverse complement.
ACTTAAATAAATAAGAAACAACAAGCTCACACTTAGCTACAAAAGAATAAGGTAAAGTAAATAAAAATAATTATATTGAAGGATGAAATATAGAATATTAGATTATATTAAAATATAGAAAATTTGATAACGATTTCTAAACAGAAGGAAAGGAAAATAATATCGGAAGAATTAAGTACGAATCAGATGTAATTTATATGTATAAATCTTAAAAGTAAATGGTAAAACATAAAACCATTTACTATGTGTAAATTACCTTGTTACGAAAATAACAACAATATTTGAAAAATATTTCAACCTCAAATTTAAATTAACACATCAAGTTTGTTCTCGTTATTATTGGAAGTACCATAATTTTTATTCAAATCGTGTTTGGGTTTATTCACATTGTTTCCCCTTACCAAAGTGTGATTAAATAATAATCTAATTGTGCGTGCTCTTTATTAAAATTCAAGTGGCAATTAACTCTTGAATAGTAAGGCAAAAGCGGGGAAATATGAAAACGTTCTAACCTGCAAAGGAGAAAATTTGAATAGGAGAATTTGAAGTCTAAACCCCTCCTTAAAGAAAAAAAAACCAACTTCATTCTTACTTATGTTTGTACAAACTCTTAAATTACAGCTCACACTTTCCAGTTCGTATACATCAATGTATGTTTAAAATTGTTCTCTTGGAAAGATCTAAAAACCAACCCCCGAAAATAAATTTTATCACTGCTTTCACACATAAATTCTTAATAAAACTTTAGATTTGCATACTCTCTTTTTCTTCATTTCTTTAACAAATCTCTTTAATCTCTTAAGAACGTTGGAATTATACGTATATTAACAAACAAATAATAACTGTTGGAACATACACATTCGCACCTATATATTTTAGTGGAATATTAAAACAAAGAGGCATGCGGATACACTCCGCTCAAAAATAATACGGCAACATAAAATTTAAACTTAAGGCGTAAAAACGAAATTAAATTTAACTTACAATAGTTACAATTTAATTTCTGATTAAAGAAAAGTTGACTTTAATTTATTTATTTCTCGCGCGTGGTATAGTTTAATTCTGTAAAAAGTTAAGGACTTGTTTACAGATCTCAAAATTAGTTTGAAATGCGGGTTTTGTGAAAAGTTCTCTTTTTTCTATTAAAAAATTGGTTTATTAAATAAACAAAACGTGTGAGGGGTTTTCTTAAATGATTAATTACTTTGGCGAATGTATATTCTTGGTATATGAACGGACCTTTTGTTGGGAAGTTTCCTGGAATATACACAATCTTTAGTTCCAGTGAGATCATATGGTCGATTGTGCATACTTAGTACAAGAACAGACCTTATGTTGGGAAGTATCCTGGAATATACGTAAGTTAGTTCCCATAAGTAAAGGTAATTCCCATACAGTCACTTATACATTTGGTGGCACAGTCGAAATAAGAATAAAAAGTTGATTGCGTTCTCGTCAAAGGGTAACCGAAGAGTTTTCGTTTTCTGTTGAACGTTTTAATCAACTATTCTGTAAAGTGAATTAAAAAAAAATATATATAAAAGCAATAATTGATGAAAATAAAAACCCCTCTAACCAAGAGAAAAAATTTAAAGAAGAAAAGTGGTGGTGTATTTCGAACAATAAGGTGCATAAATTTCGGTCAAACGCTTACTCAAAAAGAATTGCGCTTGGAAAAGGACAACAGGAATAAACCATCGCAAAAGGAAGAAACACTAAATATAAAATAAATTCATAAATATAAAAGGATTGTGAAGTCGAAGCCAGAAAATTTATTAAACTGTATATTTATTAAAATTAAGTTAAATGTTGTCAATTTTGTGAAAACCAACCCTATTCAAATGAAAGATAAAACTATTGTAATAAAAAATAAAATATATTTGAACAACCATAATTTGATGTTTTTCTTGGTTTGCTCGTACGTACCTACATATTCGAACGGTTAGATTTAGTGTATTCGAAATAATTTATATGTGAGGTGAGGTTTATATTTTAATCATTTATTATAAATCTCTTGGAAGACATTTTTAGTAACTTCAACGCGTTAAAAAGCGTTTTATGATTTTCGCACAACTGTGAGGTTATTTCTATGAGATAGAACAAGTCCCTAATAACATTAGGCCCTATAAATTAAAGTAAAAATAAAATGCTATAACTTTATAGCCCCAAAAGGAAGAATTAACGTAAAAACTAGACATCCATATCTAGTGCTATACCAAAATAGCCCCAAAATTAAAAAAAAAAAAAAATTCTTCTTAATTAACGTGAAAACTAGACATCCATATCTAGTGCTATACCAAAATAGCCCCAACATTTTGAAAAATCTTCTTAATTAACGTGAAAACTAGACATCCATATCTAGTACTATACTAAGATAGCCCTAAAATTTTTCTTATTAATACTAATAAACTAGAAATCCATATCTAGTGCTAATTTATACCCCATAACTCTAGGTAATATAAATAAATCGGTTAGTTTGTTGCGTCTTATATTTGAGACTAGATTGTCAATATCTAGTGCTAATTTATAGGCCCTTATTAAGTTTATATTGATTCGCATTTTTGTGACTAGATTAACTGTATCTAGTGCTATTTTATAGCCCCAAGTCCCTAAAAATTATATCGACTGGTGAATCAGTAGTTATCTTTAAATTTAAAATAGCTGATGAGAGACATCTGGTGCTATTTCATAGCCCCTAAAAGTATAAAAAAAAAACCTGCAAAGATAATATACGACCAATTACTGTTTAGTTTAGTATCTGCCAAATCATAATTCTTAATAGCAATCGCATTACACTTCCTTTAAAGAGGCTCACGGAAAATCAATCACATTTTCAAATTTATCTCTGTTTTCTCATTAACCGCAAAAATGACTTCAACAAACGAAACAACTAGCTTGGCTTTTAACCCTTTATATCGGGAACAATTCATGTTTGATTGTGGTAATTTACTGCAAACTTGTGAGACATTAAATAATACCCCAGTTGAAGATCACAATGAGTCCATACTTGAGCTGAAATTAAGGGAGCTAGATTCGGAATGGGTGAATGTAAAAGATTCCTATAGGAAACTAATGTTATCCCAGGATGGGTCCGTCGACACGGAAATTAAAACACAAGCTAAAGAGGAATATAATACGTGTTCGGAAGCTTATTTTCACTCTAGTTCTCAAGTCAATGATATGCTAAAAATAAGTCGAGTTGAGAGTACCCGAATCCCAGCATTTCAATCGACAGCTCACTATTCTCACCAGAATCAGAACTTAACCCCTGATAGCTCAATTAGCTGCATAAAACTGCCACCATGTGATACTGAAATTTTTAAGGGCAGCTATGAACAATGGCCATCATTTCGTGACATGTTCACGGCCGTGTACATAAGTCACCCAAAGCTAACCCCAGTCACTAAGCTCTATCACCTTCGGAATAAGACAAGGGGTGAAGCTGGTGCAATCGTGAAAAGATATCCTCTTTCAAATGACAATTTCGAGTTAGCGTGGAATGCCCTTAAAACTCGGTATGAAAATAAAAGAGTTTTGGTTGACAACCAAATTAAAATCCTATTTGATATACCCTCGGCAAAAAATGAAGATAGCGAATCAATTAGAAGAATTCAATCTTCAGTTAAGGATTCCCTGGCAACTCTCAGAACGCTAGGCGTCGACGTGGAGAGCTGGGACCCTATTCTGATTCGACTCATCTCAACTAAATTGCCACACGTAACACTTTCGTTATGGGAGCAATCCCTCACGTCGCCACGTGAACTTCCCAAGTGGACCCAAATGTCCCAATTCCTTGTGGACAGGTATGAGGCAGTAGAGCGTCTCAATAGTATACAGACTACTA